>OX336420.1:47432672-49832672 GCA_946903255.1 Schistosoma spindalis
TGAATAAATTTCAAGGAATGGTTTTGGATATCTGCATTCTATTTTTCATTGCTATAACATCATTTACTTATTGTGTAACGAAATAGTATTAGTGGACAGATTTCTATCATATTTGCTGAGCATAGAATAAAGACCCAAAAATGTGTCGTCCACCACACTAGTAGCATTGTAGCTGGTCTGGCGCTTCATCTTGTGATTGAAATACTGGACAGGTATTAAAACTCTATTGCATTTTTACGTGACGTTCTTGTACTGCTGGGTTATTTAAGTTGGTCAGACTGAATTGATTTAATGTTATCTTAGTAAACCACTGCAACTGTTAAAAATCATTTTAAGTGCGTTTAGAAATATGGCAGTAAATAGGAAATGACGTGACAGCGACAGGTAGTTTGATAAATGGTGTTATTTGTACTGGTCTTATGTACATATGATAGAAGTTGGAAGTTCGTCATCTTCCAGTGATAATATATGCAAAGAGTCTTCTTTAACCGGTCAGCTCTTTAGATTTAAAAGAGCCACCAAGATTTTAATAAAATTTAACTTGTCCTTGCAGTTCCTCATGGATTCTAAGCTTACTACATTTGTCATGGCATATTCAAGTATGAAATATATGTAAATGTTAAAGAGGATAAAAATATGATTTTTATGGGTTTTATTGAACGTTTTCGTGAACTCTCTTCTGTTATCTGTTCCTGCTCGCTGTAACCATTTACTTTATCTATGGATATTAAGGAAGCCATTTTTCAATTTACTGAAATTTCTGCTTTACACCTATGCTCAATACAGTCTTTGTCATCTACCCGAGTATTTTCATGACCCAGAGCTAATTAGTTTCAAAGAATTCTCAAGTACCTATGGTATAAAATAAGTCAAGAAATTCCCAAACAATGTTAGCACTCCATTGGTTGTTGGATTATTCCAGAGCACTTAAGAAAAAATACGGTAGTTTTCCACACTGACGATGACGTAACGTCCTTGAACGTTTACTTCAAGTAAACTGTTTCAGCACAAAAATTCCTTTATTTTGTTGAAAAACCGACTTAGTGGTTTTGTCATGCTTTCGTTATGTTTTTGTTATGCAATTTTACTGACTCTTCTTTTGACCAATTTGTTGGTACCGTGAAATTTATGTCATTGGATACTCTGACTTCATTAGGTCACGGATTTCAGTGCATTTCAATCTACGAAAAATAAATGTCTTTGTTTTCATTTAACTTAGTAAACAATTCTGTATCGACAACTAATACAAATTAAATAAGAAATAATTAGTAAATAAACATCGTAATTATAAAGCAAAGATGCTTTAGCGTTTAATAACTAAAACTGTTAAATTGATGATAAATTGTAATGTAAAATCAAGGGGCAGTATCGAACTTGTAATCCATATGAAACAATTATTAACAAACTAAAAATTTGTCTTCGCAGAAAGTCTGCGGTGGTATCTTTATTCGAATTCATTCACAGAATTGTATAAAATTAATTTACCATTAACTTTTTTCATAACAGGAAGAAGCATGTGACAATGGATGTAGACAGTATGCTTATGCATAGCTACATAAATTGGTTAATTTAAGTACATCTTGATTTTACAATGAAATGAAATTACGGTTCAAATTTTCTATGATTTTTTTCAGACATTTTTATTCGTACACTATTTATGGATTGGACCAGTTGAGACGCTCATAACTCTTGGCTTAATGAGCCAAATAACTCTTGTCCCAAGTTTAATTACGGTGGGAGTTATCCTTATGTTCATTCCTATTCAGTTTGCTTTTAATCGGGCATATGGAAAGTCAAGGTATAAATTCACTTGTTTTTATCAATAAGTTTTAAAAGTAGCCATCTGTATCTTGATAACAGCTCATATAGTCTCTACGTGATTTGAACATTATTCTTTGTAAGTAGAAGTAGACTAACACAAAAGCGTGGCTGAAAACAGGTTAAAATGTACCTAGTTTACTCTACAGTTCACAGACACGAATAAAAAATACTCAAAACTTTAGTTTCATGGTGGGCAATACAAGTTTAAAATTAAGATCGACATTAATTGCTCAATAATTTTTTCCTCTCACCTGAAGTTGTAAAGGCTTTGGAATCGATCCTATGTAGTATCGTGGATGGGGATAGAGAAAGGGGCTTAAGTTAAGAGGGGATATTCATCGGTCACTTACTAGTTTTCTGTATCTTTCTCATTAATATCATTGTGTGAAGAAAATAACCCCTAGATAAAAGAGACTTCACAAACAAATTTTGAGGAAAAATTACTTCCGGTGGTTTGGTTGAACAAAATATCAATGCAAACGCTTATGCCAGCAAAATTTCGATGTTTTGCTGTTTGCCTTAGAATATTTAGCAGCCATTTATGTGTTTCAGTGGCTTTAGTTTTTGATATATGATGGTTAGAGTAGTTGTATATTAGGTAACTTGTTGTGTATGTCATTTCTTTTGTTCGTGAAGTTTGTATTGATGGTAGTAAAAGGCCAAGAACACTGATTAACATGCCCTGTGAAATGTTTTAACTAAAACTGATCAAAGGACCTGACAGTAAACTGAGAAATAACGAAATTTAGAGTGACGACTTCACTTATTATAAAGCATAAAAAGATTCAAGTCGTTTCCTAGGTGATTCCATCATAGCTCTAAGTCGACGGATGATTAATTTTCATTATTTCTATAGATATGTTCGTAAATGTTTTCCAGGTGAAGCGTTTGTACAATTTGATTTCAATTTCTGATATTATTAAGAGATATAAACATTGATTTTAATTTTAGATTCAAAGCTGCTGACGTAACTGATCAACGTATTCGCATTCTTTCAGACATTATAGCAGGTATACGTGTTATAAAATTCCATGTATGGGAAAATGTATTTACGAAATTAGTTCATAGTTTGAGGAGGTTGGTTCATACTTTAACTAAAAATTAATGTATTATTATGGAAATATTTTGCAACACGAATGTACTAAAAATATTATGTGTAATTTAAGAGAAAGCTTACAATATATTTCATTTCATAACATTTGATTACTACTTTTTTCTTATGAAATTTCGTTGATTTGTCTTTACAACATACTACAGTGTACAGGAAGTAGGCTTGACAATGTCAAGGCAAATATCAATTAGAATATGAAACATGATACTTATTTAAATTCCGTCAATTTAATCAAACTCTTATTTTCGTCGGTAAGAACTACTTTAAAAGCTTTTGATCACTAATGACAAAGGTTAATGTTTATCGCAAATAATTTAGTTCTGAAGTACTTTTGTAAACTATGTTGTGTTTATTTATATTGTTGTGAACCAGTGTTTTTCTTATCTTCAGACGTCATGATATAAGTTTCAACAATTTTTCCACTTTAATTTACTAATAATGTTGATGTTATGTTTGTAATCGTCACACATAAACCCAAAGTAAAATTCATTTGTCATTTAGACTTAGATTATGTTATATTTTCCAGTTAATTCGATGAATATGAACATTTTTGTTTGGATAAAGAAATAATTTAAGATTATACTTTAATATATTCACCTTTATTTTGACATAAATGACTGGTTTACAAAGTTAGGAATGTATTTCCTAAAGATTTATTCAAATGTTCTCTTTTAGTAAAGAAATTAAACTTTTTATGATTGGTCGGTGTTTTCAAGCATTCCGGCTGAGTCAGATAATTTATCAAATAAAGTTTACAGTGATGGTTCTAGTAGTGGGGATTTTACTCTTGCATAAAGGAGCAGGTGATCCAGAAGCTCTCAAAAGTTATCAGCTGTTTACTTTGATGAGTTTAATCACATCGCTTTTTATTTCTGTGATATTATCTATGCCACAAGCAATCGAACAAATAAATATAGCGCATATTGTTGATAAGCGTATATCTGTAAGTTTTATTTATGCCAAATAATTAATCAAAAAGTTGTTCAAATAGCACTTTATTTATATATTTCTAAGTAGAATTTGCAAATGATTACAGTCACTTAGGGTCATATGACTGAATTTATCTGAAATGTTACCATAATGTCTGTACTTTTAATGGTTTTGTTGTTTAAAGTTACATCTCGTTTCAGTGCTTAAAATAATTCCATTATATGATTAGAAACCAAAATGTGTACACGATAGAATGAACTTTGATAACTCAGTGTGTTTATTAACCGTGTTCTAGTGATCTTGAGGTATAAAGTTGAAAACTTGTAACAAAATGTAATGTAAATAGTGTTATCTAAACAGTTTGCTTTTGTTATAATCTAGTGATTCCATCTCATTGTAACATTTCATGGTGAGATGAAGCTGAATGGATTAAAAAGTTTGAGCTCTGTTTTTGTTAAAGATGCTCAATACATTGAATGAATTAATTCGACACTATGTTCAAGCCTTTAACGTATTTCACGTTAGGTGTTCTGTCCAGCTTTTACCTATGGATGAGTGAGACTATTACCAAATATTTTACTTACGTAAAGCCATCATTTAGAATTGTATGATCATTAAAATTACGAAATGGATTTCATTTTAGTATTAGATTCCTGATTTTTAAAGAAACTTCAAACGTCACAATGAGAAACGCTTTGTATTGTAACCGAAAAGCCATATATTTACATTTAGGCCTTTTAACCGTTTCGGGCCATAGGTTGCCGACCAGAGATTTCCAACCAATTTTGTCCTGGGTTCCCTTTTTCGTTTGTTGAAACGTGCTATTCGTGCTCTTAATGTCTGCCTCCGATTCTCGGCACATTATGTTCTTTGGTCTATCTCTGTTCTTTTTGCCTTGAGGATTCAAGTTAGATCTTGTCTTCTGACGAAGTTTAGTATTGTCCTCAAAATATATCCTGTCCATTTCCGTCATTTTTTCTTATTTCCTCCTAAGCTGTCAACTGGTTTTCCAATTCACTCCATCTCATGCTTTTCTATAATGAAAGATCTATAGCGATGAATTTCATTCAGTCGATAGCTTAATAATGTTCTGCAATGTCACGATTTAGACTGTACGTGGCTGGTAATGACGTAAGTCAAATTGTTGATCTCAAAGTCAGGTGACTACTGAATCTCCCATTCATTTCCACCACACTCAGTTGAAAATGTTACCTGACGCTGGCACTGGTGCGACCTCTCTGTAGTTCTCATACATACTGAGATTTCCTTAAAACAATATCCTGATAAGGTATACCACTTTCCATTATACCTGCACTTGTTCTTCCTCCCAGAGTTTTCTTAAGAGAAAGTGGAACGTCCTTGAATTTGTTTTTTATATAACTTCAGTACTTCAGTTACTACGATGTCTAGTCCTGCCGCTTTCCTAACTTTTGTTTGTCTGATGGCCTTGTTGATAAGATGGTGGTTGGAGGTAGTCAACAGAAAACCCTGGACCTAGGTTTCGTGCTACTTGGCATTCGTCAGCAAGGTGTACCTGTAATCTTGATCATTGGTTGGTGATCATTGTCATGTATGTCAGGTCCATAGTTGGTAGAAATCATTTATAGAGAAGTCATTGTGCACTACTTTAATGTCCAACGAGTTCACTGGTTTTGATCTATCCAAAAGCCCTTTAAAGTGCTATACTAACTTGTTCCGCCGTTCCTAAACTTCAATGGCCAGTTTTGATCTCTTCGTGCCTGACTGGTCACTGTCGTTTACTATATTTCTCTTCAAGCTTATTTGGTGTATCATATAGTTGTCTCATACTTCTCTTGTTACGCTTTCTGCTATAGCTGCTTGGTCTTCTGCATATTTCCGCTTGTCAGCTCGAATTCTTTTCTCTACTCGTTTGTTTGCTTATTTGTATTTGGCCTATGCCTTGACTTCTCCTACTATTTTACGGATGTTCTTGACTGCTATTTTCTCGTTTTCCCCTTCCTGAACCTTTCACAGACTCTCTACATAGGCGAGGTTCAGCTTGATCTGGTATATTTAAATCATTGCTTCTTTAATCTATTTCCAGTCACTCTCCATTGTGATTACTTCTAGCAGATCATATAAGAATTGAAACTTGTTACCGGTATCTATTTCAAACCGGCTGGGATTATTAGTGTCGCACAGGAAAGGTGTACAAAACACTTGTGGTGGTACTTGCCTGACAGTCGAAAGCTCCTTAAAATTCAGTTTCATCTTGGCCAACACCAGATGGTAATCTGAAGCTATATCAACTCCTGTCTTTGTTCTTGCACTGTCTTTTGGTCTTCTGGATCTTTAGTGCATGTGGATGTGGTCAGTCTGGTTTTTGGTGGTGTGCCCTATAAAACGCAAGTAATTTTGTGAGTACATTTGTAATGGTACCTACGACTATGTAGTTGTAAGGACCAGTTGTTCATCATTGTTGTTGTCTTGCTATCATCCTTCTAGTCTCATGATGAGCTTATACCCAGTGTTGTATATCACTACTTTGGTTCTTATGTCTCTCTTCAGGATGGTCAAGTTCTCTATTACGGGCTGAATTATTTCACAAGCTAGTCTTTATCATCTTCACTGTCATCATTAGATGGTGAGTAGCACAAATGGCATTCATTGTAGCTCTTTCCTTTTTCGTTTTGAAGGATACTTTGATGATGTTTGAGCTGTTGGCTTCCCATCTCATAAGCACTTTTCATGCTTATTTGGATTGCATCAGTGAAACCCCTTGTGTGTGCGAGCCAATTTTTTCTTTATGACCAAAAGACAATAAAAGATTTCCTGAAGTTAGTTCTCTGTCCAGATTGTATTCAGTGATTCCGGTTTATTCCAAGAAGAGCCAAGTAGTATCCTCGGATCTCCGAGGCTTTTGGAATGACATTGGTCCCCCACGTTGTTCTGACACTCAATTTACGTAAGTTTCCTATTGCCCTAGTTGTCGTAAGGGGCATTAGCTATGTGGCTTATGTAGTCTCCTAGCTTTCATTATGCGACATCATAAGAAGCGAATTACATATAGTTGCAAAATGTTAGAAATTCGATTTTTGTTTCATTTGGATTTTGTAAACATGTTATTTTATTATTAACATTGGAAACTTCATATTACTTTTGAATGTTTACTATATTTTCAAACATAGCAGCATAGAATTATATGATAATACAGTGAAACAAATAGTTGGTTTATGAGTGAAATGTAAATAGTCGCAAGTATATATTACATTTTATGTTACTCAACCAAATAATCTTGATAGAATACACAATTTTTTTCAACACTTAACTATTGTTATTCTAATTACTTTTATTTTGAAGCGATTCCTTTTGTTGCCTGAAGTAGGAAATGATCATTACCCTGAAGTAAATAATTCAAATGAACAAGTTGTAGAGCTGACGAATGTCTGTTCACAATGGCAAAATGTAAGTGTGATTTTGGAACTGGAAATTATTTAAACCCATTATCAACCTTTTCTTATATGCACAGATAAGCTTTCTGTTATTATTTTGTAGTCCATCTGCAAAACGTATCGACAAAAATTCTAATTCCTCACGGTGATTTTGTGCATTTGATTTACTAATCATTCTTCAAGGAGATATTCTGTTCAAAAGTAATATCTAAAGATGCTTTTGATCGGATGATGAGGACATTAATTACTACACTTGTTTTTTTAGTGCAATTGGGTGAGCTGGTTCTCGCCTTCTAATTACACATTTACCATAGTGTTTTGTTAATTTCATCTCATAGTTGTTTAGACAAGATTATTTCAGAAACCTTGAATTGATTTCTAGTGAGGTTAATTGTTTGTATCGCCAAGAAATAAAATCAAGGTATCTTAGAAGGTCTCCAAGAGAATTAATTTGGTTATTTTTCGTATACACCTTTTAATCGTTTACTTGCAGAAGAGCAGAAGTTAAACAGAGGACTTGAAAGTTTTACGTGAATTCAGAAAATGTAGATGTTCAGACTATGAAGGTCTATAGCAGCCGTAAAAGTTTGCGATTTTATCAATATTTCCCTAATCGGTTGTATAATTTTGTTGCTTGGAATCGGAAATCGAAATTCATATTTGGTAAACTGGTAAAAATTTAGTTAGCGTAATAGTGAATTATTCTCTATTCAAAAGATTATTAAGGTTGTTACAGAATGACATAAGACCATTTATATGTAACGGGCTAGCTTTTTCTTCATTTTAAACATCTATTATTGACAGTTTCAAATAAGTTGAACATTAGGTAGAATGTTAATAATGATACAATAATCATACTTTTGTGATACTCCGATGAATAGAAATTTGTATATCTGAAGTTTCATGGCTTAATGTAAGTCACTTATTCGGAGTAAATAAATTTTATTATCTATTAGTAATGTTTTCGAAATACAAATGAAAAGGTAACTAAAATACCATGTGATTCAAAAAACACAAATTCAGTAGCCAGTTCGATATTGTATCAAATAGTGACTATATTGGCCCTTATGTTTGACCAAATGCCATTCATATAACTCACGCTTTGGGTATTTGTATCATCGGTTATTGTACTCATCTTCTGACCAGTAAATTAAAGGTTCATACCATACCTTATCTACATTGGTTTTGGAAGTTATTTGGTATCACTATACCCATCACTGTATCGTGTATTTCACTATTAAAATACAGGAATCTGCACTTGATTGGGAATTTCTAATGCTCTCCGTGATTCAGGCAGAATGAACAAGTCAAAATAATCAATCAGTACGAATTGAATATTCATGGGTAATAGGAGAGATAGGAATTCAAAAACACTGAAAGCTTTCCTGCGAGCTATATACACGCTGCCTGATTCATGAACATTCATTCGACACAAGCAGCTTGTTAGGTATCTTGAATGTACTTCGTAGTCAAGGGAAATTCGTATTGAATTCGAATAGTTTGATTTGTTGATTGCCTAAACAACATGTAGAGACAACCTTTGTAGAATCCGACATAGTTGTGTATCAATTTAGTATGCTATATTTCATAAAACAGTAGGAGAAACCTACTACAATAGACGTAGGTAAAGCAATCACATTTTCTGATATACATCAATTAGAATTGTAGAAAAATATTTCTATGGTAAGCCAAACATATTTCTTGTGGTTATAGTTCATCGATCCTAAAATGGTCTTCGTGAAATTTACTACGACAGTTGGGACCCATAAGGACTTATATAAGTAAATTATTTTCGTTTGAACCGCTCAAAATTCTGAGGTCAACTGATTCGGTTAGTAGAATGCTGGGGAGAGACAATGAATTTCAGCCGACCTAATAGACAATCGGGTCAATAGTCTGTCAATATAGGATGTAAATAATACAACTTTATCAAGACTTTAGTTTATGGTCATTCAATAGAGCAGTTGGGCCAAGTTGCCCTTCATTTGATTCTACTTTACGTTATGTTCTTTTCTTCTTTTTAAAGAATTTAAAACAAATTACATTGAACAGTATTAATTTTAAGGCTTGTGGTCGTGAGTTGATTGGTATCATTGGTTCTGTAGGTAGTGGAAAGGTGAGTACCTAAACTTCTTTTGACTTAAATTATTATTATAATGAGTGAGATGACATACAGTCATTTTTATGTCATCCATGCATTACATTATCATTGTTTCACTGCCATTCTCTTACGACAAGTCTGTTGCTTATTGATGCTGGTACTTATTGTTTTGTTTGAGAGATAACAATGGTGTTTCCTAGTTCTTCCGTCTGTGATTGATGAGATAGGATGAAATTTATGACTTAGTTGTTAAAAACTGTGGGTAAAGGGACTACAACAAACCACCTGATAGATTGGCGTTTAAATATTGAAGTACCATTAAATCTACTTTAGTTATCACAACTGATTGCTGTGTGCTCTATTGTTTGGACTTCGCTGAAAATTTGTCTAGATGTAGAAGTTTTAGCCATGTTTTTGTCATAAAATCAATTATCAGATTCTTATGGGATCCAATTCTTAGACAAAAACTGATCATTTTGTCACTCGAGATCATCGGAGAAAGATACAGACACCTGTGGCTATCAATATTTAGTCTGGTTGTGGAATAATTTGGTGACTATCTTGACTCAATCTTGGACAGAACTCTGTGGTATTTCAAGACATGGATGTTGGTTATGTGTCAATTTGAGCATCAACATGTATGAAAGTGCATCAAAGTTGACAACAAATAAACGAGGAGAAACAAATATGCTTGATGACACTGCTAGCCATAGACCGAAACATTATAACCATGCAACTTCAGACAACATTAAGGTATTTATTCAGAGAACACAAAACTCCTAAGCTCTTATTCTCCATATATATATAATTGCTAGATCTGTTCATAAAATATCAAACTGAGAAGTTCGATCTTATTCAATGGTAGATAATTGGATCTATTTTTTGTACCTGTTAAATGAAGTCAAATAAAAAAACAATTACCTACAGCAGGAATTCTGATAAATAGGTTGATGTCACTGTGTTTTACGACTACAAAGGAATATTTTATTTCCAGACTACCTTGTTACGGTTTGTTACATAAAGCTATCTAAAAAAATGTAAAAAAGAGTTAGTTCTCCTTAGCATCTCAGATATTATGGGAAATTTATTTATTATCTTTCTTAATTGGAACAAGAATTCATAATTGATAAACTAACTTCGATTATTGGTTTTTTAACTTTACTTACAGTCTTCTCTCTTACAAACTATTTTGGGAGAACTGCCATTCTCTAGTGGAAACATTTACAGGTCACCTAGTGTAGCTTATCTTCCACAAGCCGCTTGGATATTCCCTGGAACAATACGTCAAAACATCCTTTGTAATCTTCCTTTTGAGTCTGAGCGGTATGCATTTGTACTAAAGGCAACTAGTTTAGATGTTGTAAGTTCACACAAAATTGAATTAATAACGTTTTCTATAAGTGTTTAGTTTTCTACAGAATAATTGATGGAAGTCCTCGCATGCAAAATTAGACTGAAGTGATACATTGTATATACGATAATAGATAGGTGCAAATTAATTATTATAGAGTGAGATTTGTAAATCTTATTAGTTACCAATTGAAAGTGATATTTGAATTGAAACTAAATAAGATTGTAGATGTATGGAATGTATTTTGGTCAGTTCTCACTCCAACAACAGAAATCCGAATTAAACGAACTTGAAAGTTTCGTTTATTAATTCAGTGGAAGATATCGTATCGGTGTTTCATTGCAGAAAATATTGACAGAGTATTTTAATCCGAAAATTCCTATTTCGAAATATTTCATAAGTAATGGTGACGAGTATCCTTTTGCTAATAATGAAGAAGCTTTATGAATTCAAATAAATCTTTTTTCTCTTAATACGTTGAAAACAGTCCACTTGATAAACCTGGATAATTCAAAGGCGAAACGAAGTTCATCAGAACTGTGTTTGCCAATTTACCTGTGTTTACGGATACAGATATTTGATGAGGAGTAACATTAATTTCCAAATGAAAGTAACTGAACAATTGGAACAATAACAGAATAAATGGCATCAATGACCCTGTTTTGACGATTTCTTGAGTATCTGAAGATTTACTGTTCACTTGACACACATATTGTGACAAAACCTTATCTTAACTATCTTGTCATTTATAACTTAGTTGTTTATTATTCGATTCCAGTGGTTTTTTCTCTTAGTTTTATAGTCTTGATAAAAAACATGTAGCAACTTGAGCTGATTTAGTATTTTATTATATTGTGTTTGTTTTTCATGAACTCTCCTCGGTAATTGTTCTACTAAAATATCCAGCTTTCATGTTTTCAGTGGGAAGTTAATCCCTGAAAACAGAAGAAATACGCTACATGTACAATTAACTGATGCATTCAACATATGTTAGTGGTGAAGTAGTTGTATTTGTAACAGATGTTTAGTTTATTTCATAAAAGTATTTTGTGAAGCGGAGACACAGCTGTCCGGAACGTGTAGAAAAAGGTGCTATGAAAACGGAAATTTCATACATAATTTTGACATTATGGTCTGTCTGCTGAATTTCAAAGGAATTTCAAATACCTCCGAAAACCAAGCATCATTTCCTCTAATAAGCATTGTTTTTCACACAATACTCTTAGTATTTATTTCATGCTTATAAGAATACATCTCTGCCTGTTTGTGTTTAGGACTTGTTGAGATTTCCCGATGGAGACAAAACATATGTTGGAGAACGAGGTTCTGGTTTAAGTGGTGGTCAGAAGGCTCGCATAGCTTTGGCACGGACAGCATATTCTCGTCAGGAAGTCTTACTTTTAGATGACCCACTCGCGGCGGTTGATGCTCGTGTATCAAATCACCTGTTTCAGAAATGCATATGTGGTTTTTTGTCAGATAGACTTCGGTTTCTTGTTACTCATCAACACCAGCTACTGCCTTATATGGACAGAATTCTAATTCTGAAAGAGGTATATTTTTTTAACTTATTTCGTTCAAAATGATGCTTATTCAGATGAATACCATTTAACTATGTATTTTGGCGTAATAATTGTTTCAGATACATTTTGTAGGAAAAAATTTAGTTTTATTTGTTGACAGTATATCTGTAATCTAGTTTGTTAAAGGATTACAAATTATCTAACCTAGTTTAAAAGTGTCTCTTAGTTTTTAAAACAACTTTTAGTTTACATGAATTTAAGTACTTTCACACATAATGGTATCTGAGGTGAATCACGCTGTTCCTAATTTATGGAATGGTATTTGAGGGGATCAAAATAATAATAATAATAGTAATAATAATTACAGAATTCATGCCAGTTTACAGGCTTGAGCAACTTGATATAGATAGTAACATGTCATATAAGATTGTTTTATGTGTTCCAGTTAAAAAATTGTTTAGTTAGTACATTTTTCACATGTATTACAGCAATAAAAGGCATCAACCAAGAACTTTTAAACCTTTTTAAGTTGACATCCTGTTGGTATGTGAACGTTGCATTTAAGGTCATTTCCTGCGCCATATACGAATTGATTAAAACCATCTATGACTAGAGAAAATGAAACGGAAACAGAGAACACGGAACAACCAAAGTAATACTTACTACGATAGTTCAATCAGGTTTACCGTAATACATGTGTCGGGTTATTTTGTGATCTACTGCATGTGTTAGGTATTATTCAAAATAGTTAAGGTTGCAAGGGATGGTGTAAATGTAAAGTATTAGCAAGTAAGTAGGTCTACTTAGTAAATCCAGTAGTAAAAATAATTAGACATTTAACATTCCTATAATCTCACTTGTGGAATGTGAAATACTTTCAGGTGTAAGGATATTTAAGTCATTTTCAGTGGAGAAGTAAGCATCAATGTAGCGAACAAATGATGGAAGTGATTTTATTTAACAATTAGATTGTGATGAATTATTCCAGAGTCTGGAAAATTTACTGGTCAAGCAATTCATATGAATGCTATAACTAGGAGTTTATGCATATTTAATTATCTCATTGGATGCAAAGATAGTTCATTAAGTATTTTAAAGAAAAAGATTGGATTTAGTTTAAGTCTCTACTTCTATAAAGGATCGAGTCCAAGTTTATTACATCTGGACTCATAATTTAAGGTATAATGATTCCCAAGAATGCAAAGTGTGAATCATCTCTGAATGGATTTCAGCTTTAACTTATCTCTTAAGTGAACACTACTAAAAATAGTCTTGAAGTATTCGAGGAGTGGTGGGACACATATTTTTTTACATTAAAATACGTAACTCGTTATAGAGGTTACAAATCATGCAAACCAGAAGACGTTGAAAAGTGGTGTTCTGTTTTGAGAAGGATAAATTGTAAAAATAAGTGATTCCTAAATCAACTACTGTATGTAGTTTGAGTAACGCCTTACCATTTATGGTAAGATCTAAGTTGAATGATGCATCACCGAAACACATCCATCCACATTTAGCTGTGTTCAGCTCCAACTAACATTTTGAGCATTACTGTGCTACCTTGTTGAGCTCTATACTGATGCCATTTCGCACATTGTTCAGCTCATTAAGAGAAAGAGAATATACTACTTCAATATCACCAATACAAAAGCAACTGCAAATATCATTGATATATTCTAAAAGAGCGAAGGGCTTAAGACACTACTTTGTGTTACACGAATTTTGACTATTTGATTTGTAAGCCAATATTTTGATGGTGATCATATGAAACAGGTATGATACAAAAATTGTCAATAAATATGTTAATTGTGCAATAAGATATTCGTCTTCTCAAGATTATCGATAATCGAGAGCAGTATAATCACAATAACATTTTCGGCTAGTCATTATCCTAGTTATAATAGGATGCATATTCAATAAAATCGAGATGTGCTTCGGACGGAGAATGTACTTCGAGTTTGTATTTCTACAACCATTAGATGAACAATATTTTTTAGATTCAGTAGAAATTATTGTAACTTATAAATATAACAATGGATTATGTGTCTCGTTGTCTATTTTTACTTCTGAGTGCTTTTGATTCTCGTTGAAAATAAAAGTGAAACTGGTCTTTTCCAGGGAGAAATTACATTTTTCGGAACATATTCAGAGCTACAAACAATGAAATTACAAGCAGATGATTTTTTTTGTAATTCTTTTGATCGTTCAAACGACTATGGAATATTCCGACTCTCAGACGGTGACAACAATGAAAAGGAAACCAACATTATATTTAATGGACTCCGTAGACAGTTATCAGATACTTTTGCGAGTTTTAGATCTGACAAGCGGAGCAGTTATTATTCGACTCTACAGTCCCCAGGACAGTTGGAAGACTTGGTAACAGATGGAATGATATTCTCATCGTTTCCTTTAGTTCGTGAACATTATATAGATGATTATTCCTTTGTAAATGAAAAATCCGTCCAAGGGTCTTTGATATTTCCTAATGAGAAAAAAGTAAGAGAATACTAGTTTTTGTATAATTATTTGGATGCTCAATTTTCTATCTTTAGCAAATCCACCGGTTATTTTTCAACTTCTTGTTATGACTTCGTAACTTGATTCCAAGGTTTCAATGTAATGATATTTATTTCTATCATTTAACTATGAAACATAAACAGATAACATGAAATGTATCACATGTATAAACTAGTTGTGTCGTTTTTTCATTGAATAAGTAATGTTAGCTTTAGGCCTGCCTTTCAAGTAAGACGTAATTTTTTTTACAAGGAATAAATTTCAATGTCACAAATATAATTCTTAGTTTAAGACAACACTGGAAAGCTTTAGTATTGTTGAAAGGTCTTATTTTTCAAGATATTTTCTCCACTGTCTTAACTGTGTGCATTGAATATTCTTTTACGTTGAGCCACTCATGCTGTCTTAAACTAGTTTTTTCAAGACTTTTTGGTCATTTCATCGGTTATATTAACCGTCAATAGCACAGGATATAGGTTTGATGAAACTTATTCCTCTGTGATTTATCTGTGACAATTTGTCTTTTGTGATAGATTTACTTTAAAAGAATATGTAGTGAACGTAATTCACCTGTGAAGTTTATGAGCATCAGTTGATTTTGTGCACAGTACAAAAGTCTATTCAGCATTGGCCTATTTATTTAATGAGGCTATCTTTATCAATGATATAATCTAAGGGATCTAGATATTCTAACTACTACATTGCACAGATTATCAACAATCATTTGTATGACTGCATTGGCTTAATCTTATGTTTGAATTCCAAGCTGAACATGATATAATGTCTCTGTGCTGACTTTTATACAGATATTTGTGATGTTGACTTAACTAATTGAGAAGTGATTCGAATGATGTAATATTGAACTAGATACTGGTTATAAATACTCGAACTATTCTGTGAACTAGTGATTGTATCAATATCAGTTACATAACTTATTGGTTCCAACTGAAATGGTAGAAGTGCCCAAACTGGAGTTTACATGTGTAAGTAACTTGTTTAATTGACTTCGTATTAAGTCACTCCACCAAATATGTTTTGCTAGAAAACATGAGTACTTCTAGACAATCATAACTAGCATAAAGCTGTTTGAGTATCCGTATTGTGCTTAGAATGCAATTCATTTATTGCAAACAATTTATATCATACTTAATGGAGATTAGCATATTCATTATCTCATTTTACTTCTGACGAAAGATTTTATAAATTTAACTCAATTATTTACCACTTAAGTATTAGCTATTTTTTACTTTTTCATTCTGTGTACTTTCTAAACCAATGTAAGACCTGTACTAGTTAGACTCATCGCTGTCTCATCATATTACATTCACACTAACATATTCACTACTCATATTAAAGTAATGAGTAAGGCTGAACTATTAATCTTTCGTTAAAATTCTCGTTATATTTAGAACTACTGACTAGTTTTATTATGGAATCCAAATGTTTAGTTTCGTTGGTTGTTTGGTCGCCTTTAATTTAGTTATGCATTAGTTACCCATATTAGTCATGACATTATATCTAAATCTGTTTCAAATAAATCTTAGTTCTATTTCCCTCTTTGAGGTTTAGCGATTCTGTTTTTCAATACTCACACAGTGGGCATTAGAGGTTTAACCTCATTAGCAGCTGGATGCTTGATCATTTTAATCAAACGACCATCTCATTAGTGCTCATTCGTAAACTTTCAGAACTAACAATTTCATTATGAATAAATACTTAAATGAATACATATTAGTTTCTAAAGTGGTTAATATCTTGAATGAATTCTAACACGTTTTTGGATCATGTTTTTGTAGAGTAGTATCAGAACAATAACTACCACAGGGTCTTACGAATCTATACAAACAATCAAGTCAAGCGTGTTTGATATTTATGTTGTTGGTGAAACAGAACGAAATAACAAAACAATTGATAATGGGAATATTCCAGAACATCATATAAGTAAAGAACCTATTCCAGGTGAAAATCTTAGACATGGAAAGGTTGGATGGAAATATTACTTAGTTTTTGGTCGAATAACTGGCAGTTTTTGCTACTTGATAATTACTCTTTTGATGTTTGTTTTTACAACTATTGTTTATGCAACATTCGATTTGTGGATAGCAAGATGGTAAATTTAATATGGTCTATATAGTTTTTCTTTCGTCTTTTTTGTATATTTCATTCTTGAAAATGTATTTCAATAAATTTAGGAGCCTTCTTCCACTTATTGATCGTGCCTTCATGTATACAAAAATCTGTAAAGTGGAAACTGTCGTATTTGCTTTTTGATTTGTTTTTACCTTATGTACATGATTTATCACAGACCAAGAGATTGATCGCTACTGTATGTCCATCCCCTAATTGTTATAAGGACTACTTCAGTTTGAATATAGTTTTCGCTATAGAACATTATCAGTTTTTATCCTGAATGTCATAGGTTCAATTTATGGTTGAGTCATTGGTCTAAACCCGGCACAAAGAGGCTGCTTATTACTCTATGGTTTTGAATGGTTCTTTAACTGATGCCGACACATAACCAAAACCACTTACGACATCCGAATTCACTGAAAGTGCCCTCTGTGAGACTACTGGTTCTGTATTTGATTCCGATGGTAACCTGGGTGCTCACTATTGACAAGTCTCATATCAGGGCTCCCTGATTTTCAGCAGTTCACTAATTTGGATCAGCACGTGATATACAACTACGAAAATTCAACAATGCCTTCAAGCCGCCTATTCAATGTTCACTAGTTTATGACTTTGAATTCATAAGTAGGTTTTTCAGTCTTGATATAACTGATTTTTGAATTGTTTTGATTTTTCTTATGATTTTACTTTTTACTTCCCTTATTTATAGGATTCGTATTGTGGATAATCGTAACGAAACGAACAGCCCACTTGCTAATGACTCATCACATGTTATGGGAACGTGGAGCTGGGATGATAATTTTGTAAATATGTACATAATTATAATCCTTACCATACTGCTAGTGTTTTTTAGTACAGCACGTACACTACTATTTTTCAAAGTAAGCAATGTTATTCAGTCACTTTATTGCAAACTTAATAGTCAATTGATTATGCGAAATTACTGTGTAAACTATCAAACCAGTGATCGCTGAACCTAAACACTGTTTCATAAAAATTTTGATAGGAGTTATAAGGCTTATTCATTGTCACTTTATCTTTCAATTCATCAAAGCTGGTTGTGCGTGAAAGATTAAAACATTAATATTATAGGAGAAAGTGGATGTTGGCTAGCAGTGGAATCCAGAACCCATGTTTCGCCTTATTCAGGACTCGCCAGCTGCACGTGTCTGCATCCCACAATTCGTTTCAGGACTCGAACTCGGTACGGTTCTCTTCAAACGCCATTGCGTTATCTACTTAGCTAATGAGTCCTGATAACCGCTAGCTTGTGCAATGAGCTGAAGTTTTAAATTCGTTTTGTATTGTTTGTCTGAATCTTCCCATTGATGCTTAGGACTTCACAGGATGTACATATGCTAATAAGTGACTGATCAATTGCAGATCTAAACATCAATGGGAAGATTCGAACAAACAATACAAAACGAATGAATATTATAAGTTATAAATTGATTTATCAGTGGAATAAAAATTATCATGTGTATTTATTGACTGACTTTGAACTATAGTGTGAACGACTGTGCCAATAAGACTTTTAACCCTTCATTTTATTCCTGAGGGTGGAATATGTGGAAGCATTAACTAAGACGACACTCAATGTACACAACAAGTGACTATTGTCTTAATACCTTCACAGAAATATTGTCTGATACAGTGACATTTACTACAATCAGCTAGAGAACGAATGAGATGTTAAGGTTCTATGTATTCTTACAAAAACTTCATTAAAGTCACACTGGGACAAACAAGTCCCTAATCAGCTTACTACTAATATACTATTTAACTCAAGACATGTAAATATTTTGTTGCTCTCTGTAGCGCTAATATTTATGTGGGATAATATTACAGTTGATTGTCATCAATCTGTGTGGTCATGGTGCCTAGTTCACAAACATACATTACTATTATAGTTAGTTTTCTAACCAGGTGAATTTCTCATACTTTGTTGATTATGAGAATTTTTATTTTTGTTCTAATAGCAAATGACTTGTGTTGCGGAACGTTTGCACGAATTAATGGTCAAGGCTTGTCTTTCAACTAGAATACTGTTTTTCGAATCAAATTTATCAGGTTAGAAAGTTACTTTTTATTCAATGTAAATAGCTTTGATTTAAAAAAAGCCACATTACAGTATAGACCTATGTTGTTTGTGATTATGATTTTGTGAACAGAACGTCATTTTATTCACTAAATATCAGTTTATTAAAACGATGTATAATTAAATTATTAACAGGTTGTTAAACTAAAAAATTTCTGGAAACTATAGTACGGTTTACATCTTTTGACAAGACATTAAAATCATAATATTTACTTATTTGATGGACGGTTATTTACGATTTCTTTTGAAAATGCTAAATCGTTAAAAAAGACCATAAATTAGATAGTTCGAAGCGGTAATATTCTAGTAATAAGACTGATCATAATGATACTTGAGAACGTTTAGAAATAATATGATTGAAACGAGGCATGTTAATTCTGATATTGACTCTAATTTGTTTAAAAAGCTGAATGTAAATCTATTCACTTTTGTAATTAAAAGTGACTCACGTACATTTTTATTTCGGTAGCCTTCAAGTTTACTAAATCTTGGTAAGAAGAAAAAACACTACTTCCAATTTAGAATTCTATTATTAATCCATTGTTTATCTTTCCATTAAAAAACTCAGGGAAAATATTAAACAGATTTTCCAAAGACATTGGAATTATAGATGATCTGCTGCCAACAAACACGTTCGAGTTTTTACAAGTAAGATGAAACCAGTGACTTAAAATTGTATTTAATTGTCATTTACTGTGGTTTTAATGCATTTTTCAAGGTCATTTAACGTTCTGTAACTGATTTATTGGAGCCTATTATAAATATGGGTATATGTCATTCATAATAGAAATATCTTACAACTAAACTTATATTTGATGTCCTCATCCATGCTTTTGAAGACGATTCGTAAACTTGTTGAATGTCCAAGCTAAGTAAATGAATTGCAGATATGCGCCGAAAATATTTGAATTATGAAGTTGTTATGAAAGCAACCTGCCTTTGTCATAATGGCAAACAGATCAATACTTATATTAGGAAATAAACTTATTTTGAACCATTATACGAAACTACTAATTCAAATACGTTTAGCCTCACTGAAGTTTCTTACACAGAACAGTCCTATTAATTACTATTTGTTTAAAAAGTTCATGTTGGATCACCAGATACAAAGAGGATATCGCATTGGCTGTCCAAACGGGCTAAGTGAGGTTAATCGAATGACCACACCAGGATTCAGACGCAACATGCATTGATGAAATGAGATTCTAGTGATTTATCCAGTGAGGAACCTGATAAGGGATCTGGACTTATAATGCTCTTGGCAACTGGAGAGAATAAACGCAGTACCCAAAAGACAGCTCCTTGAAATTGGTTATGCATGAAATTTTTTTGTGTTGTTTTAAAAGTCTTAATACCTCACTGATAGTGAAATAAATCTGTGGAACAAAATGAAATGTACTACTACTATGACAAACCTTTCCAAACAACTCATTTCATTATGGGAAAACAGGATCACTAGGGGTTCTGGTTATCTGAACGAAACAATTTACTACCACCACACCTCTGCACCTCACCCTTAGACTATGGGTCTGCTACATTCAGTCTCCCTTCTCTTCTTGCCAGTGATGATTGAACCTGAATAAATGAGCGTTCCAGACAATAGAATTCCACTGCGTCATCACGATATATAAACCCAAGTAATCACGTAAAGATGTTATCTGAAAACTAGCGAAATCTTCAATATTCAAATATAGTAATCAGCGTTATGAAGTTATTTATTCGGCAGAATGTACCATAAGTTCTGTATTGACCCTGAGAAGTTGAGGCTATTTACAGTTGTTAATCCATAATTCACGGAAGACTGCCACACCTAGTTTTGTAAGTATTGTTTTCTTAATGCTCATATCTCTAGCTTTGTTACTCTTCCCACTATACAGTAGATCTTCATAATCAGTTCACAGTTCGAGAGAATTTTTTAGCTGTCAGCTTTTTTACGTTTAATATGTCATACGTTTAATGTGTAGTCGGTTTCCTCATAATCATGTGTTGTTTCGGGATGCTTGTGAACAGAGAAAAACCTACTGTATTCACGGAAGTTTAATAAAAACTATTTACACCATACATCATTTTATTAAAAATAAGTGTTTCACATTATCCCTGACACATGTTTCGGAAAATTAGTTGCTCATTGAAATTATTATGGAGATGAGTTTTCTTTGTTAACAAAAATGTATTTTTTTTATTTTACTAGTGTTTATCCCTTGTAGTGACTTTTTGTGCTGTTACAGTAATTTCTAGTTATTGGGCAATTTTCCCAGCTATAATTCTTTCGATTTTGTTTTGGGTAATTCGTGGAAGATATATGTGTTTATCCAGAGACTTGAGGAGACTTGAAGCAATTGGTAAGAATGTAGTGATTGTATTTCACAAGTGATTGTAAATTACTATCTAGTCAAGCATTTATAAGTGACTTACTGTTAATTTATGTCGATTGTATTTGCAAATTGTTAAGTCTTTCTCGTATTTTAATATATTCATCAACAATTTTGCTGGTTACATAGAGGCAACATTTTAGATTTCCTACTACCCGAATCGTGTTTCTGGTTAGTTTGTTGCATACGATAGAATACTGAATTGTATTAGAAAGCCTCTATTACAACCATTGTCCGTTGTAGACAGTTTTAGGTCAAAAATGTTTCCTTACTGCTGTCGGGCCACGAACTTATTGAATATAAGGCTGGTTTACATCATACTTACTTTCCGACTACTTTCTTAACATTGGTTTTGATTTTTATGGTGTTGTTCAGACAAGCAAAGTTCTGGAAATGGTCTAGTTGTTTATCTCTTACGTATTGTGTGTTCTTGAAGGGATGATGGAATACATTAATGAGGGAAAATCATGTAGGATTTGGCTAGGTTAATACATTTAATACGGACAACCTTGTAATGATTGAAAACTTAGTTGCTGTTTGGTCGTTTTACAAATTCGCATTTATTAATTTTATATTTAGTATTATCTTTGAGTTTGGGCTATTTCGAATCAAAAAGATCCAAAATTCTATTGGACGAATGGGTCATTCACTATACTTTATCTAAACATTATTGTTTTTTAGTTGTAAGAAATGGCTGTGAATTATTGAAAGTCTATTGTTGACACAAATAAACGTCTATGAAACTCATCTGTTTAGCATTTATTGTATGACATATAAGTTTATGTTGTTGTTTAAAGTTTGTCCGATAATCCAATTTCAAAATAATTAAATGTTTGTCTTCCAGATAATGTCCTTCTGAATTTAGTTGAGATTTACATATATGTAAAATACTACCGACCGTGCAAAGATTGAAAATTAGCACACAAATCATAATTTAATGATTCCATTGTTTTACAACTTTAAAATTTTGTTTATCAGTAACGAAACTTATTCTAAGTTGACAGGTTACAAAAACTGGAAATTAACTTGGAAAAAATTAATGAGTTGCTTTTTTTCATCATTTCAAAAATAATCAAGGAAAGTTTGAATACATTCAAATTAACTGAACTTAATTCAAATTAGTTGATAACAATAAGACGGTAAACATCTTGGTCGTAATATTACCTATAGTCAAAAGAATAATTTCACGTAATTAATTACAAAAATGTTATTCAACAACTTTTTCTTACAGTATTCCCTGAGATAAATTCCAGAAGTTTGACTAGTTATTGGATTTTTTCCAACTTGACGAAAAACATGTTTTTTTTCAAAAAATACCACAAATCTCTCATTGTTTTTAAAATACTTTTATTCTGTTCTATTCAGCACGTACTCCAGTGCTTTCTTGGATAAATATTACTTTACAAGGTTTACCGTGTATAAGAGCCTCTGGAGATGAATCATTCCATTTAAATAAATTTTATGATGTAGTAAACAGTCATACGGATGTCTTCTATATGAATTTAGCTGCAGCACTTTGGTTTGGTATACGTTTGGATCTTTTATGTGTAATATTTATTACTTGTGTTTCGACTATATGCTTAATATTAGGAATATTTTCAGGTAAGTATTTTTTACTGAATATATAGATATATAACTTTTGTAATTCTGCTTTCATATTGTTTTTTCAGATTACTTAGTATATATGGTAACCTCAAGTGCTTAGTTTGAATGTTCAGTGGTTTTGAACTTAACAAATAGCACTAATCATCATATTCAGAATATTTAAAATTCTAAACGCTCACATGTGTTATTCACAGTCTTATGTGTTAAATAAAACATTTTTTTAGTCGTATCTTTATCAAATTGTATAAACCACTTTGTTCATCTTTAATTTTTATTATAAGTTTATGATATTTCTACATATTTTAGCAGAATGAATAATCATACAGATAACGTTATTCTATATAAGTTGATCAATGAATGGTAACCACTTACATATACCACCGCTTAAAACCGTAGTTGTCCAGATCTTCATTTTAAATGTGCAAAGTAAATTTTCAAGTTTGTTGTTTCAAAACGAACTAATAGTACTATTTTAATTATTTTCCTGCATCACAGAAATACCAGGAGCTAATGTAGGTTTGATGTTCACTTATTCCAGTAGCTTGATAGGATTGTTCCAGTGGTGTGTACGACAGAGTACTGAAGTTGAAAATCAAGTGAGTAAATGAATTGCACAATTTTAAGATAGTTTTCAATAATCATACTTTTAATCACTGCTTGTAAATGTTTGTTTACTAAAATTGCTATTGTGAAAATAATATCAGTTTGAACTTATACCTGTTGCTCTTTACAAAATGATAAAGGGAACCATGTGTATGAAATTATACCTGTTTGTTCAATAATTGGATAAAATAGAGTCTCTCGTTTTAATTGCTTATGACTTTGATCAATGAGTTCTAAGTGACATAATTAGGTTTACAGTACTCTCTGGTTTCAAATGAGTACTTGATTGATACCATATTTTTGTTTAGTTTCAATGACGGTACTCTTCATTAATAGATTAATGTGGATTCTAATAGACATTTCGTTTGGGGTCCTGATATTTATTAGGAAAAAATTATCTGGTTGAGGTAGCTATTGTCAAATTATTATTTAAACCAGTCAGTAGCATCTGTTTTGGATATGACAACACCTTGTTTCATGAATGATGTGTTGTATGTGATTTTTACTGAAAAACCTTTCGACATCAACATTGAATTACTAAATAACTGGTAAAACGTGTGATTCGCTAAATTAAGTTGACAGCAATTTACATTTCTGTAGGAAATTAAAACCGGCTACTTATCTCAAACCTGATTGTAATCCAAGTTTCTTACAATATTATTTTTTGTTCTCATACAGTTTTGTTATGTTACAGGATTCCATGCTAAAATGTGACCATTTGATTCACACGTTTTAGTGGTATTATTTTAATTTTAAAACTTTCAGATGGTGTCTGTAGAACGTGCTATTGAATATGTAGAACTGGAACCGGAAACAACTGAAGCACAAGAAACACTGCAGCCAGATTCTGATTGGCCATCACGAGGCCATATTCAATTTAAAGACTTTGGTCTGCGTTATGCTTCATCCGATACATGGGCGTTGAAAAATATAAATTTGGACATAAGACCTGGATGCAAGGTAATGAACTTTGGGGTATTTTAGCTTCACGATAGGATTTTCGAATTTGTAATTTAATATCAAACCTTTCATATTACAGTTTGAACTTGAAGTGTATTTTATTAAGAAAAAATTTTCAAGTGTAGGATCAAGTTTTATTATAAACATTACATCTCAATTTTTAACTTCTTATTTACTTCCTGATGATAGTTTGCTTGGTTTACAGGTTTTATTAAGTAAGTATTTCTAATTACAATACTGTGTTTAGTAGTCTGTGTGATGTATCATGTCATCACATCATTATAAGAATACGAATTATTATTCCCGACATTAAAAAGCATGTTAGAAACTTTACTTCTGAAATTGTTCGAATTCCATGAACTTTTTATGACAATCTAGTACTCCCAACCAAACACATTTGACTTTGTATATAACTTTAACTAAAATACTGATATATTTATCAGCTTTTCGAAGTGGATTCTATAAAACGTATGTGATCACTCAAGTTTGCTTATTTCGCTTGGTCATGCTACAAATTTTTATTCAAGGATCCCTTATAATTAATCTTCAATCATTTTGAAACTGTTTAGTATCAATGTAATTTGCCTTCAGCACTCTTCACAATACGGCAGTCTTTTCATAAAAGCCCAGGAGAATATAATGGATAACAGTAAAGAATAATAGGTAAAATTCAAGAATTAACAAATCGTATGAGTAAATGTCTAGAAATGCCAAAAGCACACAGCCTCTTCATGTAGTAAGTCAGACTCAAAACTTTCTTCAATAACAATAAAGCATGCGAAAACCAGAAGAGATTAGATGGAAAACTTAGACCAAGGCAAATGACCTTTAACACTGAGTATCTGAGACCACTCATCACAAGTGTGATGAATCCAGATAAATTTTACTTGACTTCAGTGATTACTTCACATTATCGAAATAATCTTACCTTATCACGTTCCGACTGTATGATGTAAC
Source organism: Schistosoma spindalis (assembly GCA_946903255.1). Classification (NCBI taxonomy): domain Eukaryota; kingdom Metazoa; phylum Platyhelminthes; class Trematoda; order Strigeidida; family Schistosomatidae; genus Schistosoma; species Schistosoma spindalis. The sequence continues at coordinate 47,458,168 of OX336420.1, forward strand.
TTATTTTATGTGTTAGATACTTGTAGATCGCTCGTTAACTGCCAAGTCTTTTCTCCATTACTCCATAGGTATGGAACATGGCCTACGAATGTAGGAGACATGCTTAGGGTATCAGCTTTTGATCGTAGGTATCTTTAAAGCATAAAACAATTACCATGGAACGACCAGGTGATTAGTGATGAAGTCAAGTAAAGAAAGATGGAAAATCGGTTGGTGGACTGGAGTTTCTGGAAAATGCTTTATACATGCTCAACCACTGTCTGTCTAGATATGTAATAGTGGTTGGTGTAGGAGTAGGTTTGAAGAAAGCTAGAGATGGTTAAATCATGATATAGTTTCAGTTAATGTAGTAAATGACTGACTGAAGTGTGTTGGTACATAAAGACTTTTTGATTTCGGTTGGAGTGAAAAACACAATCAGTGGTTGGAGACTTTTTGTGATAGTCTGTACGCTGTTTATGATTGACCGACTTACCTACATACGTGTGCATAAGCTGTACGTTTATCGTGAACGAATACTCTATATGACAATAATTAGGAAAGATAAATTCGTTGTAAAACTACTGAAACCGATAAGATGCGTAAAGCATACTGAATATTCTAGAAATACGTATAGTGGATTTATTTTAGAAAGAGTGAATTGATCATCAGTTCTACAGTAGATGATGAGAAATATTTGTAACTGAAAATAATGATTTTAGAGATGTTTTTCACTGAGCTGGTTGGCTTATTCATGAAGCTTTCATTACGTTTTTCAACCAGATCATCAGCACACACTTCACAATCGACTAGTAGCTTGCATTTTTTGACCAAGAACGTGCTCGGTAGTTGTTCATTACTGTGTGGCCGTTGTTTGTGCATTTGTTTTGACCGTTTTTACCCTGACTTTGTCAGAGGCTAATGTTATCAAGAATAAATGAGAGCATCACAATCAAAACATCGCACTCAGAGAAAAAAAACACCTTCAAAAAGTTCTCTAGAACTTGATTATAATTTAGCAGCCAGAGTTTTGGATATTTTGTATGGTGTTTAATACTCTAAGCTTGTTTTTCTCATTGTTTGTTTATGTTAACTTACGTTTAATGTTCATTGCACCATTATAACACCGTCAGGTAATCTTAATTAATCAACCATGGAAACCAGGAAGCATTGGACAGTTACTTTGTTGTATTTTGGGACTCCTCAACAGTGCTCATCAGGAACCCTACCAACAGGGATCGTGCACTTAATTTTCAGATTACTGAGAAGGCATATTATAGCGTAGATGTTGAACTTCACTTAATTTGTAATATCGAGCAACTATCTTGTTTCTGATGATTTTTTATCTAAGAACGGTTCATGATGTTAACTATGAAATTCAGAAAGATCTCCATGAACCTGGTGCTGTAATATTTATTTCTATTTAGTTGAAAGTCATGTTAAATAACACACTCATATCTCACTCTACATTACTGATGAATACCGAATAGTGCGATACCTAGGTTCAGGGTTTTGTTGACCACTGACAGCCGCCTAAAATCTCAATCAGGTTAGACATAGATACGATTTGAATTGATAACTTAGTTCACACAGACTTGTAACCACAGGTATATTAGTCGGTAACATTCTATCAGCGCTGTAGGACTAGACGAAAATAGTATTGTTCACTACTACGTTACCGATCAGTTTTAAATCCATATGACCTTCACTCGCCATTGTCTGTAATTGTATTGCTCCTTGTGATTTCAGGCAGTTGCAGCTGATGAGAAGTAATTTCAGTCCACTTTAAGTTACAGTCATTGTTGTTCTTGATGTTTCAATAACATTAGTGTTGAGAATAAAATATACCGTATTGGGAACTGTTTATCGAAATTCATTTCGTAAAGTACATCTTTGATTTTGCAATATCTTTTATTAGGTGGGTGTAGTAGGACGAACTGGTGCTGGAAAAAGTTCCATAATTTCTGCTCTATTTCGACTTGTTGAAGGAGAGCAAGGATGCATATTAATAGATGGAGTGGATATCAAACGTTTACAACTGGATTACCTGCGAAAAAGAATAGCAGTAATTTCTCAAGTAAGGGAATGTTATTAAAAGTAAATAATTGCTTTATGTAGAGGACGTTTTTAGTTAGTTTTATCAGACCGATTCCCAATAAGAACATCAACACCCCAATCTTCTTTCCACCATGTTCTGTGTTCCATCACACTGAAATGTTTAGATTACAGCTTTTGATTCTTCTAGTTGCCATTTCATTTATGAGTCATTGAATTGGACTTTGATGAGTAGAATATGAAGTATTTTCGAACCATATACCTTATTTAAATTAATTTTCTCTGTCAGTTTCGGAAGTCATGACCTGTAAAACAAGGAAGAAACCATATTGTCAACAAACTCTGGTATAAATATGAAAGATTAGTTAGGTGGGATCATTGAATTCAGAAATGATATCCAATAGAGCAAGAATTGAAAAAAAACTGCGCAAAATATTATTTGAGCTTGATAGATCACGACACAATCGAAGCGAACACAATAACATGAACTAATTTTTCTATCATGGTATCAATAACAATTACTTACAGCAAGTTACATGATTTTTATGATTCAGGAGAATGCGGATGTATGTCAGTTCACTGAGACTTGTAGTTAGTTGGAAGGTGAAGTAAGCTAAAACATGAATATTATCATAAGAATAAGGTATTCATGTGTTTGTTATTTCTATTTTTCTACTGATGGATTTACTGTAATAATAAACTTGTTTTCCTATTAGTAGATGCTCGAATCTTATAAATGGTTAACTAGAGAATGCTCACGCTCTCTCAACTAAATGTTTATGAACTATTAGTCGAATAAATAAAACCCTAAGACTGTGATTAAATCCAACGTAATCAACATTCAGAAGGACGTTATAAAAAAGCACGGGGAGTACTAATAAGATCTGTTTCCGTGATCTCGGGTAACTCGTTTGTGCCATATAGAGAATTAAATCCCTGTTAATACCATAAGTCCACCCATTTGTATGAGATATGTTGCTAATTCATTTATAATAATAAAGTCCATGAACCTGAGAGCCCCATTCAAACTCACAAAAACATTATCCGTTCATATCAAATCCACTTTCAAAAATGAAAAGCACAGAGGCGAATATGTATGTACGAGCCAATTCATAGGCAAATTAATTTATAGTCAGATCATATAAGGGCACAGCAAGCAAAGCAAAGTACAATGATAGGATTTGAGTACATATATACATGGGGAGGAGGATGAATCATCGAGTGATGATATTTAAGCGATCAACATTTTAGCAAGTGTCTCTCATGTGATCTAGTGATCACAACAGAATCAAGAAATATGCGAATTGCCACTGTTCAAATAACATTGTCTGTTAAATAAGTTAATAAAAGGCCTCAACCAAAATTGATCATGATCGAAATTGGTTGTAGGATAGTTGCTATAATATCTTAACTCGTGATAAAGAATAAACATGGTGCACAAAAGATAGGGGTAGTCTCGTTAGTGTGTTGGATTTACGAATTGAGTGAGTAGTAGCAAAATATCCAATATGCAACAACCATGACACGGATAAACTAACGTTACCATGATCAGATCTGTTTGTATGTTCTCGTTATTTGCGCTATTTTAAATTGTGTCAATTTAAAAACAGCTAAATATTCCGCGAAAACGCAACTCACAATAAAACATCAGATGTCAAACGTTTTGCTAACAAAATGGGACCACAGTAGGTCAGGTAAAGTAAGGAACTAGGTATGGGTTATTAGTGCACAGTGTTTTTAATAATCGTTAGTGGAAAAATATGCTAGATTATATTGCTAGCAATTGACTTATTCTAAACAAATGAATAAACGTTTTATCCTTTAGAGCATAATGAGAAAAATTATTGCAAGCGTATTCGTAAGGCCATATTTTTTGCCTCAACTGGTTTGGCTGAATATGAAACTCGTAGGCTTCACAAATTAGATTATTACACACTTATATAAATGATTCTGGTGTGAAGAATTTAGTCAGATATAGGTTAGTTTATATGTTCATTTCAAAATCAAGTTCCTTAGGCTTTTATCTCCAATTTATTGATTACACTGATTTCCATTGTTTGTCTAAAATGTCCATGACTTGTTAAAGAAGCTTCCTAAATCTGCTAGCTGATTTAGTCAGTCTTTTTCACACGTGATTTTTCAAAATAGATTAATACTTACCCGTCATAAAAACTTTGCTAGTAGTTTTTTCATTTTTCAAAGATTCTGACTGACACTTCCAATTGTGAACTAGCTATTTAAGTACCGAAAGACTTGTATCCACAATGTGACAGTGACCCCAGTTCTAGTGGGTCTAAGTGTCTATCTAATTTTGGTAGAGTACATTGAAGATTTTTTATAGTATTTTAATTTTATTCTGAGTCTACTAGCAAAAAAAACATGTTTATGGAAGATTTTCTAGTAAATATTTTAACAAATTAGGATCCAATCATGTTCACTGGGACAATTCGAATGAACATGGACCCTTTAGGTGAGAAAACAGATGAAGCGATTTGGAAGGCCCTGGAACGTGTAAGTCTTATTGAAATAAGTCTATGCAGAACTACTTATTGTTTCTGTCAACTATTTCATCACTTCTTTATGGTGTTTAGTACTGTGTAAAATCCATATGGATTATTCTAGCTTCCGGACAGACATTTATTTATTCATCTTGCGTCACATTTCAAACTTGTCAACTATTCGCTTATAACCTTAACTATTTTTATATGAGCGTATGTGTCCATCGCTTATCCTACCCATGACATTTCTTTAGCTTGTTTTTGTCTGGCTATAAATATTAAGTCACTCTTGATCAAATCGAGCTGGCATATTTGCCTTCTCCGCTTTGTTTCTCTAATTATCTGTCTGGATAAACGAGTGTATAAAACATATGTAACCGAAATTCATTCTCGTATATGACTTATTTTATCCTGTTATTCTATAACGCGATTCAAGTCGACAATTATATACGAGGGTTGGCGGCATGTATATTTCGTTAGCATTATCGTACTACTAAACCGGAGTCAGACCAACGGGCCACAAAACACTAATGTCTTGAAAGATGGGAATTAATATTATATGAAAAATCACAATTGACCAAAATGATAGACTAAGGTCATATGATCATTGTCGGATTTTACACCTCATAACATTATGATTTGCTAAATCTTTAAAGTATATCCCTCAGTTTGTATTTTTATGCCTACTGTATTGTTATGGTTTTTAATCGTGTGATTATTATTTCAAGAAACATTTGACTTCTTTTTATCTTAGCCAAGCATGTTTTCACGTCTTTGTCAGATTTCAACATCGCTTAGACCTATCATGATTCTTACTGTTATTTTGTTACTTCATTGTTCTTTCTTTGTAACGTTTACTCTTTTTATCAGTTGGTTAATTCTACCGATAACAATTCTGAATATTTAAATGACTGAACCACACAAACTGGAATCAAATAAACATATTCCACAAAGTTTATTGTTCATGCTGAACAATATCATATGTGAGAGGAAATTTACATAATTCCCATCAATTATTTAGGTGTTTTATTACCCCAGTCGCATGGTGAGAAAGCATTTAGATAGCCGTGAACAGCTATTAATTTATTGGAGACCGATTAATTTAATCTGAACTGTAGTCCAAGTTAAACCATTGCAATATGTTTTCATGATGTATGTAGACTAGTATTTTCCGTTAAATATAGCAGCATAAGACAATCTGATTGAATATAATGACCTTGAGAAACGACTATAAAGGGAAAATGACTTGTTATACTGATTAACTGAATGTTTTGAAAAGGAATACGCGGATTGACTGAATTGAATGAGGCTCAAAGATACTCTTCGACGAATGAACCAACATACGGACGAGTTACTGGGCTTCAGCAGTTCTGAAAGCCCACTGTGAAATCTCATCGATATCAAATCTTTTGGAAGTCTTGGAGCGTTACTACTAATTCAATCAGAAGTTTTTAAAATCTCAACCAAGGGTGGAAGTCTTTCGAAATTTCATCAATATTTATCATTAGCGTAAAAAAGCTATGTTTTGCTTATTTTTTCCGTTACCGAATTCTTTTCTTTACTCTAAACATCTGATCTCAAACTCATATTTTAATTTTTTAATACCTTGATTTGCTGGCGAAAGGAGCAATTTCCTCACATCTGTTTACAAATTATTACTAATATAAAGTTTATGCTGTCCATTCTCAAGTTTCCCGTAGTTTACAAGTTTTTTCGGTCTTTTTATGGTCCACTTAGTCGAAAAGTATGTTTTAGTACCTCCGAACTTTACCTGGATAGTTGAGTAAATAATGTCTTTAGAAGTACTGTCACCAAAACAACTCATGACTTTTTTTTATCATTATCTCTTTATAAGAATTAAGATGTACTGGTAAGTGGAAAAAAATAACTAAAAGCACAGTCACTTATTGAATTTCTGTTGAGCTGTTTCCTTTAGGTAAATCGGAAGCATTCTCTACAACACATGATGCTTAAAACCGAAAGAAAGCGCATACCAATAACTATAAAAAACAAACAGATCACGACGTCTTTTAAGAAAACGATACTGAGTTAAGGTCTCAATTTGTAAATTCAGGTTCATACAGTTCTTGAAATTCAGAAATCTGATTTCTGATACTTCATGGAAAACAAATATTCTGTTTTGCTAACGTCTACGATCATCAATTTATTTATGAATCTAATCTTCTAGATGGTTTACCCTATTCTCATTGATCCCAAAATTTTACAAGTCTACTGGTCCTTAACTTTGAAAAACTTACTGTCCACTTTTATTCTAGAAGTATTTGCCATCAAGTTAATACTAATCTAACACTAAAACAAATTATCAAATAAAATTTCTCCGAACATTTATAACACGTTCCTATAAATTGAGATGGAAGTCAATTTCGGTTGTTGGGGTTTTATAGAGATTATTTTAACTTGTGTGTGATATTCGTCAGTGGTACGGGTACGCGTACTACGTGTATCTTGCATATTCCGTAAAGTTATATATTCTTGAGGAGTGCAATACTAAGATGAATCAACTGTCCAGTCCTCCCTACTCTTCAACAAATAGCCAAGTTAGATGGTTTTGTGACGAGAATACACTTTTTTTCCATGAAGGTTGCGGTATGGTAAATAGTTGAACAATAAGTCTTATGCTTCATTAGATTTCAGTTTTTTAGGGAGGTTGCACAATATCTGTAATTATATTTTATTGTCTGCAGATACAGCTGGACAAGGCAGTTAAAAATCTCGGTAATGGGTTAGATTCATTAATCAATGAAGGCGGTTCTAACTTAAGTATTGGACAGAGACAATTATTGGCATTATCTCGGGCGATTTTAAGTGGAAGCCGTATACTGGTGGTAGATGAAGCAACATCCAACGTTGATCCCAGGTAAATGTTATGTAATTTAAACTCGTACTATAAGTATTAGTGTTTTTTTGGAAGTTATATTATTTTGTTTCAAATTTATTGTTTTCAGTACTGATTTCATCATTCAAAAAACTCTCAGGAGCATTTTCAAAGACGTTACAGTTTTAACTGTTGCACATAGACTACATACCGTCATAGATAATGAAATTGTAGTGGTTATGGAGAGTGGCGAAGTAATAGAATCTGGTCATCCGCATGTGCTTCTTAATCCCGATCTTGCTGAGACTGATAAAAAGAATTACAACGTGGATGCAAATCACTTATCAACTACTGGTGACATTCAAATAAGCGGTAATGGTCCACTAGCAAAATTAGTAAAGCAATATGGGGATGATGAGTCCAGAAATTTAGCTCAGTTAGCACGAAAGTCGTTTATCGAGATGCTTGGAAATGAAGACGCTATTCTTTAATTACCATACCTCCTTTGTAATTGTACAAATTAACTTTATAACGCTATGTTTTACAATGTGATTATTTTCCTATGATTTGATAATAAACGAGTGAAGTCTAAGACCTTAATTGTTTTTGGTTCGATGTCATTTTCTGTTTTCATAGAGGACGACACTAGCTAAATTTCGATATAAGCCAAATCTAGCTAGGTTCTGTATCAGAATTTATTAACTAATTATAAACAATTTAGTTTATTAGTTAAGCAGAATGAAGGATTTATTAATTTAGAACTTCTCTATACCGTTTACTTTAAATTCATATAGGAAATTTCTGAAGACACGGTTTCTGTATCTAGGATTGAAAAACTGGTGAAAAACTATCCAAATGTTGAAACTTAATCAAATTACGGAAATAATCCTAAATGAACCATATATGATGAGAAATATTTTTGTTGTGGCACAAAGTAGAGTAATATGTATAATTTTGTTACATTACGACAAATGGTACCAATAGCGAGGTTGGACTTGATAGTTTCAAACAAATTGAACAGTGCGTAGAGAGTTAATAATAATTAACCATCATTTTAATGTCGGTTATTCGTTTACTCTGAAGAAGTGGTTTACATGAAGCCATGAAACGTCAGAAACACAATTTTTCAAATCTTTGGGATGCAAAAAAATATCTTTATTATAATGAAATTGGTTCAATTTTATTGTTAAGTGGATAGGCTTGGTAAGTAATCTGAGAATGATTACTTGTAATTAATGAAAGAATTACCAAAAGACAGTATTGGTTCACCCAGTTCATTCTGAAGACCCGTTGAATTGTTATTTAGTGAATCTGATATTTAACTAGATCTAATACTAGATTCAAAACTAAATGCACAAACAGCAAATTAAGAAAAAGCTGCAGGTTCTGAAGACAAAGCGATGTAAAGGAAAATAATGTTGAAGTAATCACTAATTTTTTCAACCAGAATATACACTATCATAAACCTACCCACTTTAGCTCTGATGATATGAGTCCATGCTATACTAATATCAATCGATCTTATCCTAAGCGACACATCTGTCACTGCTCTTGATCTAACTAGCAACCCCAGAGCTTAAGGATGCGGAACGTGTAATAATGATTTGTTTGTATGAACATAACGATGATGAATAGAATATATAGTTTCGATGATAGGTGAATTTACCAAACTAATATCCAAAAGGGCTTGCTTTGCCAGGAATCGTTCTCGTTGAATACGTTCTTTCAAACTACTTGGAACATCTGGGATGAAGAAGTCAAGAGCGTTCGCCAAAACAAATGCCACATGCTAGAAAATTAAATACGTCATCATTAATGAAATCGATTATCTACTAAGATCAAAGTAAATTAAGTGAAATGTATGTAATCAGAGTGATTAGTGTTAGAGAATGTTATTTAGTTTCCTTTGTGATTATCCTGATCACTTGTTGTGCCAAATTAGAACAACCGATAGAATCAAGACAGCAATTATTTGTGAGATGCATTCAAAGAACCTGAGAAGACAAAAGTCCCGATTATGTTTTTATTTAAATGGACAATTTTGTAACAGAAACATTTGGATAAAGAATATTCACTCAATGTGAACAAAACTGAATGTTAAACAAATGTGTGGATTTTCGACTAGTTTGTTCATTGAACAAAACCTATTGTGATTGAGGCAAAACGTTTCCATTTTATCTGGTTGTTACATTCTTACATAGTTGAATGGTTGCTCAGTACATTTTTAATCGTGGAACCAAAATAATTCAACATTAAAAGAAATAGTGCTTTGTTGTAAGAAAAAATATTCCTAATATTCTCGGGAAGAAAATTTGGAGTTTTTTATTTACAGAAATTGCACAAAACCAACCATACTTCTATTATATCGGATCACAGTAACTGTCCTACAAACAATTTCGATCATGGTCAGTATTGGTTGAGGCCTTTTATTAACTTATTTAACAGACAATGTTATTTGAACAGTGGCAATTCGCATATTTCTTGATTCTGTTGTGATCACTAGATCACATGAGAGACACTTGCTAAAATGTTGATCGCTTAAATATCATCACTCGATGATTCATCCTCCTCCCCATGTATATATGTACTCAAATCCTATCATTGTACTTTGCTTTGCTTGCTGTGCCCTTATATGATCTGACTATAAATTAATTTGCCTATGAATTGGCTCGTACATACATATTCGCCTCTGTGCTTTGTGATCTTCGCTTGCCGCTAATAAAACTAAAGTTGCGGCTTGTCATTGCCTTCTGATTTGAAACGCCGTCGAAATGTATGTAATAGCGGTTACAAGAGTGATTGAGTAACGCCGCGAATACACTACGAGGTTAGCAATAGGGAATACGATGACTCAGATAAGTTCACTGTGTTTATCTAAATTGAAGGAACCTGTTGTTGTTTTATGAAAAATGTCTTGTAACATGTACTGTAACGAGAAATTCAAAACACTACATACAAATCACTAGTGCACATGAATAAGAATACGAACACTGGAAATTGTGTTATGTCACTTAAGCGAAGTTGCCTTACCTATTATATTCATCTACCAAATGAACAGACTAATTTAGCAAACTGCTTAACAAAAATCTATTCACCATGCTGCAATATTCTATTACAAATTCCATGTTTATGTGAAATAGACAATATTTTGGTAGCTCTCATATACATATTTATACAGTTACCTCAAAAACGATTACGAACGCCAGACGGAGAGCCAAAAGTCTCCAGAAAAACATCGAATATTCACCATTATTATCCCGAAAAGCTTTATACCTGTAAAGTATGGAAAATCAACTTATGCAGTTAGTGGATGCCTTTACACAAATTGTTTAATCCATCAAACCAAATGATGCTTCTATAGTTTATTTGTATTTTTTAAAAAGGAAGTTGAATTCTACATATAAAGTCACTGTATTTTATGATTTACTATTTCGAGTGGAATTCCTTGAAGGAATTTATCTGGTAATTGTGATCATTTGCACTTATGAGAATACCACTTAACTGATTTATTACATTAAAAAATATCATGTATTTTGAATAACGCTAATCTATGTATACACTAGTTTAGATGTTATTGTTCTTCATTTATAGTGTATCAATCTATTAAAACATGATTTCTGAGAACGCCGTTAAATAGTTTCATAACTGACTGGAAAGCATTTATGTGAGTAAAAACTGTTCGCTTTAGAGAAGCTTAACTTGAAGGTATTAGTAGTTGATCAACTATTGTAGTAGTTTAAACTGAAAAATCTTATGCGAATTCAAAACACATAATGAAGAAGCAGGTTATGGAGTCAAATTTTCATTAGCTTATCATGTTCGTCCTTGATTAATTCTTTTCTATCAGATTTCCCAGCTAGTTTATTCGTTGCGTTACATAGCTGTCTCATATTTCTTTATCTTGAGGCTTCTTTCGCTGTCGTTGCTAGCTCTCCCACATCTATTTCCTCTTAAGCTCTAATGCTCATCTTCACTTGCTTGTTCGCTTCAGTATTTTCAGCTTGTGCCTTGACTTTCTATGCTCCTGTTCTCCTATTGTTTATTGCTGTCTTCTTCTTCCTTTCTTGAGTTTTGTCTAGAGTTTCGATCGAGATCCGTTCTTTATGCTGATGCTTGTTGCTGCCCGAAACCTCGTAACACGTTGAAGTTAGTGCTCTTTTGATCTCTTCCCGATTGTCCTCCATACTAGTTTCTTCTTGTTTCAGTAGATCCTGTAAGGCTTGGGACCTGTTGTTGAGAGTTATTTTGAATTCACTAAGTTTGTCAGTATCTCGAAGGAAGGCCTTATCATGCTGTCATGCTATTTCCCCAGTTGTCCATTGCGTTTTGGCTTTAGTTTCATCTTGACAATCACCACGTGATGGTCTGGGGCTCCTCTACTGGTTTCCACGTCTTCCATTGTCTCCCTTAATACTTTTTCTGATGCATATATGATCTATCTGGTTCTCCGTGGTGTGATCTAGTGAGATTCATGTAGCTCTGTGTATGCGTTTGTGTGGAACTTTTGTGCCGCCTATAACCAATTTATTGAATGCACATAAATTTATAAATCTCCCCATCTTCGTTTCTCCCTTCCAGTCCATGTCGTTCCGTAATATCGTCATATCTGGTGTTGTCCATTCCGACTTTGGCGTTTAAACCTCCCATCAGGATGGTCAGGCGCTTTCCTGTTCACTTCGCGATGGTCAATTGCAACATATAATAGAACTGATCTTCCTCGTTGTTATTGCTATAATTGGTGGGTGCATAACATTGGATAACATTCATTTTGATTCCCTCCTTCTGTATTTTGACGGATGCTTTGATGATTCTGGATCCGTGAGATTCCCATCCTATAAGTGCATTTTGTGCTTGTTTGGACAGTATCAGACTAACTCCCTGAATGTGTGGGGCATTTTCCACTTCATATCTAGCTTTTGCTGTCCAGCTTGGGTCCAATGGGTTTCTCTGATTCTGAGTACTGTCAAGTTGTATCGCCTCATTTGTGTAGCTATATGACTGGTTCTCTCGGTCTCTCACATTGTCCACACATTCCATGTACCGATAAAAATTGTTGCGCTAGTTGTTAGAAGGAGCATCGGCCTCGTGAAGTTCGAAGAATCTCGACTTTCGTCATGAGGTGTCATAATTCTTCATTGAAATCGGAGGGTAGAGTTTAAGTGGTTTAAATTATTTATTCTGGTTAGCGTCTTTTTAGCAAGTTTGTATTTTACGGGATGTGGATACTAACCCTATTCCCAACCTTCCTCTTTTTTTTGCACTTGGTACCGGTATTAGCCCTAGAAGAGCAACAGGCGGAGTTTTTAGCTTTATTTATCATAGATTTAAAAGTTCAAACATATTAAGATGGTGATCCGGTCAAAATTTATCTACCACTGTGAACTATGTTCATTCATCCTCCTGCATAAAAAACATTCAAAGAATCCATGATCTGTAATATTATTTTGAATCAGTGTTTAACTAAACTGAAAAGTAACTTCTAGAAGTATGGAGTCTGTGTAGATATTATTTAAATGCTCTTATGATGTCGTGTCTTTCTAGTCTGTTAAAAAATTATATGGCTTCAGATTTTTTCCATAAACTCGAAAATCCGACGTATTTTTCTTACTCTGGTAATTCTAGTATTTCCTCTTAAATACAAAACGTATCTCGGAAATGTATATTTTCCTTATTTATGTATCTTAGGAAAAGCGTCTACATTTACACACACTTAAGTTTATGGGTGAAATAAATTTTTTTCTGGTTACTTTTATAAACTGTTATTATTTCGTGATATATCTAGATGAATTCAAAATCGCTACAACTTTGCCAAGCAAAACTATACATTTTAGATTGGATGGCTGTTAGGCAGACTGGAAACCAACCAATGATTTTCATGTTGAATCTATAGTTAAAGGAGATATGTTCAGTAGAGAACTGTTTCAATTGAGTGTTATAATACTGTAGGAAGTCTACTAGAAACGTGATACTGAGTTTTAATTCATAAAGGCATTCAGTTCCTGTATTTTTATTTAATTAAAGTATATATATAAATGCACTGTTTGATACATTCATAAACCCATAGTTTGTTCAATGCATGTTAAATTCTAGTGACGTTTTAGCTTTCATTTTTCAAATAAGATGACCTTTAAAGTTCATTTCATTCCACTGTCTTTCAATACTCAAATAACGTGATCTGTTCAATTGGTTTACGATTCTAAGACGTTAAATAAACTGCTATCATTATATGTTCTCGTGCTCAGTTTTGGCATGTTAATTATTGTGTTTTATTGAAGATCTTAATGATTGTTATTGATTATCCTAGGTGGCTATAACTATAAATATCTTTCTTCAAATCCAAGAATGTACGTTTATGTACAACCCTTTTACAGATTACGTAACCCCAAGTACAGTATCTCAAGTATAGTTTTATTTATTTTGGATGAATCTAAAAAAAGGTTCTTTCATATTTGTTCAGTGTTAAGTAGTCGGAGGTACTCGTCAGGAAATGTTGAGTCTAGGTTTCATATTATTTACCACTCGCCAGCAAAATGTACCTGCAGTCTTGAGGGAGTTAATATTTCCTGTAGGATCGGGACATGCGTCACCCAGCTTCACGGTCTGAGATGCTACTAAGTTATTCGAGCTGCAACTGATTTCTTATAGCAATGAGATACTTACTATTGATTGTTTACTGATTATTGCCCCTTGTCATGCTTGCCTAACCCTTAAGCGCTAATCAAACTCTATCGATCTAGTTGTTTAGACTAGTGATTACACTGAAATTTAGTCGATAGAATTCAATCAGTACTTAGGACTAGACCAATCAACTATGGACCTGGTAATTAGAATGATTTACGAAAAGGTTTTTATGATGATTAGAATCTTTGTTTTAAGATCTCTATAAATTCCGCTAAAAGATTGTTGTTATGTGTCATCTAATTTATGTTTATATTTTTGACTCAAGTTAATATGATGAAAACATCGTTTATTGATTTCAGTAGTTCTATTCACACTATTTCTTAAAACATTCAGGTTAATAAACAGTTGAATACTGTTTAAATTTTTTTTTCATTTTAGAATACTGAGTCTTAAAAAAAAGTAGGCGTTTCGAAAACACAATATACCAGTGATTCTCCTATCCTACTGAAGACCGATCAGTTCTCTGAACTTGAATGTCTTCCATCTCATTTGTCTAATATTTCTTCTTTAAGTAGTTCTTTTTATTCGTTCATTGGGTCTAGTCGCCGTTCATTTAAAGGTTCATTGTCAATGAGCTTTCTAGTGAACAGTAAAAATACTAAAACTAATATGTTTCCTAATAATAATCTGATGTTAATAAAGTCATTCTCTGATGGGTTATTAAATTGTTCAATGAACTTGGATTCGTCATAGCGTCATCTATTTCATAATGAATAACTCTATTCATTGAAGTCACTGTTTCAACAAAAGAAAGATTTTCAATCTAACTACAATAATACGAATGATCGGGCTAGAGAAGTTTTAAGGTTATGTTCAAATCGACAAAATCGTTTGAGTAGTGAAAATATTTCAGATCGTTAAATATCATTATCATCACATTCTTCGTGATCTGCAGAGTCTCGATCTTTCGGTTCTGTGAGAAAGTCTCCAAAAGGAAATAGTCTCATTTTTGGCAAGTGTTCATGATTTCTCCTTCATAATCTTTTTAAAAACATTATGGAAGCTGAAAAGTAGAGTTATTACATGTTATCTTTAGTTTTATGGTTCCGTTCAAAATGAATCTTATTCATTGTTTTTGACTTGACACGTTCACTATCAGAAAAATTGAATTAATGAGTTACGCAATGTTATATTCATATTCACTGAAATCAATCTATAGTGTAGAATTTGTGTATTTACAATTAAGATCGATTTCTGTTGTTTAGATGCTATGATATTTATGAATTATTGCTCAGTATTCTGTACAATCGCTTTTTAACCACTTAGTTACGAGGTAAAATCTACTGTTTTCTACATGTAGGTTAAATTTCAGTGGTATCATTAGCTTTCATAAACATACATTAATAGCATGTTATATCTTTGATTGTTTTCTACGAACATTTAATTTAAAACTATCATTTTTAGTCAACATTTCAAAGTTTCTAATTATAATTTGTCTAT
Source organism: Schistosoma spindalis (assembly GCA_946903255.1). Lineage (NCBI taxonomy): Eukaryota > Metazoa > Platyhelminthes > Trematoda > Strigeidida > Schistosomatidae > Schistosoma > Schistosoma spindalis. The sequence continues at coordinate 47,473,657 of OX336420.1, forward strand.
TCATTTTATTAATGTTATCTGCACATGATTATCTAAATGTGGAGATTATTATTACTATTATTGTTATCATCATGTGTACCAGAAATCTCGAAATTTTCGAAAATAAAAGCCATAAATGTGTATCTCTATTGATTATTGATTAATTTTATGTTGATCATGATGAGTAATTTGCTCTTTGCTGATAATAATAATTCTATTTTGTCTTAGAGCATTTCATTTAATAATCTTAGATGGATACTTTTCTAAAGTATTTCCAACTAATATTTAGATAATGAGTGTTTTTCACCGAGCCGAACTGTATCTGAAACTTCGTCACATGTATGTTTCTTTACTAACCATGTGTATACTTTTTTTCAGTCTACTACACCACATTAACATAGCGGAATGCAAAAGTAGAATAAGCACTAACAGTGTAAGTTATAGTAGGAAAGATTAGTATTAACAATATAATTCGTGAAGAAGATATAAACTCATGGGATCGGAAAAGAATGCAATATAGTTTAGATACATAGGTACTAAGGGAAGACCAAGAGTGGGTGCACCTGGGTCATAAATAAGGATTATATATATATATATATATATATATATATATATATATATATATATCCTGATCGGTATAACAGGTTATTATTGTTCAATTATTTAATCTATGTTGAATGGATGTTCATACTGACTGTACCACTTTCTAATTCTGTATTGTGATTTTCAGAATTGGAATCCGTACATGATGTTGGTGCAGAATTGACAGCCAATCCAAAATGGTAGTGACAATATTGATTGTATTGTTAACTTCATATAAGTGACACTTTGTTTATTTTGAGTGATCATTAAAATAAATGTATGTGCTTATATCATTATCCACCTGTGTATGTTTAAATACTTCGTTATTTGGAGTGTACTCACCTTATCATTTATCGTTAATCAATTATACGTGGTAAACACTAGTTACTGAAACATGATTAAAAAATTGCTTAAAGTAAGTTTTGATAGTCTGACTGATTAAAGGTCGAATCACATAAAAAAATCAGCTGAATTGACTTTTTTAAAAGATCTTTTAGGTTAAATCATTCGTATATCATAATCAAAATGTCATTTAACAAAATTAACCTATTAATTCTACGAAATCATTTTGAAAGGTATATTAATTTAATCTGTCATCCTTTTAGTACTCCTAAATATGAAATATCTTGACTAAATACTTAACCATAATCAGATTTAGTTTTAATTCGCCACTTCAAGTAATCTGTGCTCATATCTGTTATTATCAATTTGACATTTCGGTTGACAATATGTTCCACTTATTTCAGTTTCTATTGTGATAACGAAAGTGATTACAAAAAATGTTTTGAATAAGAATTGAATGGCATTTAATGAAATGTGTTATATATCATGTTGTTAATAACAACATCTACAAATTACTAGTGGGCTGAGCCGTATATATCTGCTTACAGTTATGTTGAATTATCGTCATATTTTATCACTGATAAACGAATACATGAAATATCTTTAGTTGAATTTTCACTATATACTCTACCTTGTTAGTTACAACAGAATTATCGTTTGAGGCAACTGTTCATTCAAATGAGTCTGGACAGTGAGAACATGATTTTTAATATCTTTCAATCGTCTAAATATGTTAAAGATATTTTGTGTATTAAAGGTGCTAAAAATTAACTACATGATAAAATAGTATGATGTGTAAGTAGGTAACGCAAAATAACTGTTTTTCCCAAGTACATTATTTTATTATGTGTATTATGTAGTTTCAAAAACAAGTGACAATCATCATATTGTCATATATTGTATAGTGGTGCTAATTATAATACTATCATATTATTTTCAAGAATATGATCTAATTATTTGTAATTGTCTGGTATAAGCATGCGTCATATGTGTATTTCTCTTAGTTCTTCGTATACTTGATTGTAAAATATAATAAATCAGAAGACAGTTATAATTAGGACCTAATTTTATTCACTCAGTAATTTGAGTATGCTCAATAATGCTTTCGAGTTTATCAACTGTACGATAACAATCCTTGTTAAAATTGAAAATCCCACATTCAATAATGAGAAGTTTGGTGGAATCGTGCTATCGATAAGTCCCAAATTTCTGTGAAACAACTTTCAGTTGCTGTTTGGTTAAATATGATTTGTGACAGTTGATTTATGTGTAAATCTATGCCTAGTTCTACAAAATAGACTTCCTACTTCTGTTTTAATATGTTTACATAACATTTAAGGCTATTTACTTGTGTACGCATAAGATTATTTTCTTATGTATACGTAAAAGTTAAAAAATGTAAATCATTTGACATGAACTCGACTTCTGAAGTAATATTCTAGTCTTTGTGTGACTCACTCCTTAGTTTAATCGTGCAGAATTTAAGTTAGATTTTATCAAAGAGTTTGATAAAATAGTTATCAAGTAGTGTTTAGCTTTAATTGATCTGCCATCTTATTTTAATCAGTGAATAAACTATTTTTTAAATTAGTGAAATCTCAGGTCATCTTACTTCAGTCTATTTTTATCAATGGAAGCTGGTTGTCAAATTCTGCAAAATTTATTGTATTGAATGGATAAACTAGTGAGAGTACGTTCTTTTTTATTAGTTGCAACGATGAATTAATCAAAAGTTGACTAATATTCTCTTTTATCAACTTTATTTTATTGTAATTAAAGGTGTTCGGTCTAGTGTTGACAAATATTTGGACATATTCTAGTTACATTGATATATTTAAATCCCAACTGATTAAGGACATGAAATCTACTGTCCAACCAGTTGAATTATTTAAAGAATTCCAAAAGGTATGCAACTTTTACTGATCAGTTTTTCCTTTAATGGTGTCTTATTACCATTAGTAAATGTATTGATTTTTGTCTGTTAAAGTTTCCGGAGAATATTTACAAGTCAAAATTTGTTTCACTTAGTCACATTCTAACACTCTAACCTGTGGTTTTAAAAATTATTTAGAAGCTTAACTTAGTTGTTCTTGATCCTTACCAAACTGAATGTCTAGAAGTCGGCTTGTTATGGTATCGTAAATGTCAATTTCATACTTTAATCTGTCTAGTAAAGTTCCTTTTAGCAATGAAAGAATTGTTAGCAACCCTGTTATTCAGACTGTTACAGTTCAGAAGTGAACTCAAAGGCATTTCATCGTAATAATTTATGTGAGAAGTTTAAGTTCCACCTACTAATAATTAAAACGAAGAATAGATTCTATCAATTGTGATAAAGTGAGAAATGTATGGGTATTACTTGATGCAGCTAATGCGATAGTGAGTCTTCAATTGATGCTGTTAGTATAAATATTACGCATGACTGACGAGCTGCTTCGACGTATGTTGTTTTGTTGAAATAAAACTAGGCTGGGCAAACCGAAAAGTGGTTTCTGTTCATGAAACTGTTAATGATCTAATTGGACGGTGTTGGTAGGTTCACACTATCTGCTCGATTTTTGTAGCTATAGGTTAGAAACGGGTAACGTGACCAAACTCGCTCTCAATAGATCAGATACATTCAATCTTAGCCCTCTCTCTTGAAAACTAAGTTTCTAAACCATCTTGTATTCCTTGTGGGTTACACGAGTCTATACTTTCTTCTCAAATGATATTATTAGTACTAATCTTTTCTGCTACCAGTAAAACTGTAACTACCGATTTGGCTAATGTGATTTTGACGGTCAGTCACATTGAGAAGAGGATTTCATGTGTCCAGGCTTAAGTTTTTCTACAGGATTGGAAGATTTAAGAAGGATACTTACAATTATCTCATTATAGCAGATCCTGATTGATATACATCTCTTTCAGAATATAATTATTTGAAATATATGTTCTTGTTCGTTACTTTTAAAGATTTAGAGTTTTTATAGTGAAGAATACTTCTTAACGATCAGTGGAAATAAAATGATTCAGGCTTAAAAGAAATTTAATTTGTACAGATCTGAAATATGTTGTTGGATAACATTATTCTTATCGGTTGCTAATTTACATTCAGTCACTAGTAAATGTATATTTCTCTTCACTAAAAAATAAACTAAGGACAATAGCAAATGTTCGTGAAGTATTTTACATGAAGAACATTGTTTAATTAGGAGATTTTTGAGAAAAGACGTGTGTGATGTAATAAGATATTAATTTGAAGTATCTCAGAATATATATGTTTATCATTGGTCTTATAGGTGACTGAATGAGGTTATATACAAAGTGTTGGTTTCTGTCACTCTTTTTAAATGTATTTCATTTTAAGACTCATTATGCTTAGAAATTATGTCTGCATTATCTTAGCAGTCGAAATTTAAATAGTCCCAAAGTTTCACCCAGCAAACTGGTACGAGCTTCTTCAGAGAAATTGCATTAATTTATCATCAGACATGGTTCCAATATTGAGTTTATTTCAGTTTCACTATGTATAAAGAACAAGTAAATAGTAAAAAGGTTTCTGGCGATGTGTGCATGTTTTATGAACTCAACAAGTCATTAGTAATAATTTAAATCGAAGTTGACTCTTTGAAAAGTTATCGAGTTTGAAATACACCAGTTGTTTAACCTTCCAATTATTCTTTTTGATAAGGACATTCAACTAAATCAGAACAATGTAGTAGTTGAATTTATGAGTCAATAGGAGCTAAATCACCATGGAAAACCTGGAAGCACTGGACGGCCGTTTCGTCCTGGCTTCAATCGACTCATGAATTCAACTACTAAGTTACTAATATTAACCACAAAACCCCTCTCTGACTATGAATTATAACAGCTTATGTTGTTTTATCTCTGTTTGGTTTCCCCACAGATACCGTAAATGAATTGAAACATTCTATATTCAGATCACTAATATGTTTTCGCAACTAGAGCGTTATCAGTATCATGAATAAGAGTGCTATTTTGTATATTGATACATTGTAATACATTTGATCGTCTATTCAATACAACAGACATAAATGAAGGCCAGTTAATTTTTTTTTTTGAGGAGTCCCTTTTACTTCTAGCATCATACCAGTGAAAACTATTCAGCTTGCTGTCTAACAGTACTGAATCGTCAGTTACATAATTTAATATACAAAGAAGTGATAAAGAGCGATACATTATCCTGATAGTTTATAGTTATTCCATTATTAGTAAACCAATTAATTAACAATATTATCTTCAGATAAAATACAGTAATGTCATTAAATTTACAAATAATAGATGAATATTGCAATAAACTTGTAAATATCTGATATACACAAATTTACAATCTATAAATTGATTTTTGTATCTCTTCAACAGAAAATAGATATCACGTTCTGGTTGAAAAGGTTATCACAAAAATATGAAATTTATTTGAGACGGATTGACATACTTTTGTATAGATCTTTCAAAAACTAAGGAAGATAATAAACCACGACATTTTTATGACAAAATTGAAGATATTTTATAAATATTGTTTTCTTTTTTTTTTAAATAAACTTTTCGGCCACTTTGTCAAATGGTTGTTTATTAATTTATCATTCACTTAAATCCTTTTTAGTTTCCGGTTGTCTTGATTCCTATAACAATAAAAAACAAGAGTAGGAAACGTAGTAGTTTGGAAAGAAATTTCAAGGACCTTAACAACAAATCATTTTTTAACTATCTGAGTTGACATTTAACTTGAAATTCTTTGAAAAGTGTGTATATTTGATACAATATCAAATAGTGAAATGAGTGTTTCTTTCACTAATCCTTTACTGTAGTTAATGAAAATATCAAAGAAATTCATACCACGCGATATCTTGAAGTAAGTTAGTGAGATTCCGCATCTATATAGCTATAAGCTGTCTTTTGAATGACTTCATAATAAAATCTCAGTTTCGAACCTGTTTCCTTGCTAGTTGTTTAGATTCATAAAGGCTATTGTTGTTGGTTCATTGGGAAGAATTACTAAACGAAATAAATCGATCTAAACAATCCTCTAAAATGTTGGTTTAGAGGAAACTGTAATTTGTTTGAGTAGCTTAAATACCAAATATTGAACACTAACTACATGTTTTTACTAAAAAATTCATTTATCTCTTTTCTATCATCACCTATCCCTATTTTTGCATAACAATCAAGGTTCACTTACTCGACATCTAATAAATGGAATTTAGAAACAAAGAAAAATTTATGTGAATAAGCTATGAGTAAAAAGTACTAAAAAACAAATTTATTGGTGAATTAAATAAACAATTAAAAGTCTAGACTTGTAGAAAGATTGGTAAAATTATGATGCATTTCCACTTAACAAAATACGCTGACTTATAAATCAGGACGGAAATTTCAACTGTTGACGCTCCAGACCATATAGAACTTTTTCATTGAATCTGAATATGATATAGTTATTAATTTAATGAATCGGTGAGCTGCAGTCTGAGAATAAACAGATTGATATTTACTCAGTGTGACCTCATCATAAACCTACCCACTTTAGCTCTGATGATATGAGTCCATGCTATACTAATATCAATCGATCTTATCCTAAGCGACACATCTGTCACTGCTCTTGATCTAACTAGCAACCCCAGAGCTTAAGGATGCGGAACGTGTAATAATGATTTGTTTGTATGAACATAACGATGATGAATAGAATATATAGTTTCGATGATAGGTGAATTTACCAAACTAATATCCAAAAGGGCTTGCTTTGCCAGGAATCGTTCTCGTTGAATACGTTCTTTCAAACTACTTGGAACATCTGGGATGAAGAAGTCAAGAGCGTTCGCCAAAACAAATGCCACATGCTAGAAAATTAAATACGTCATCATTAATGAAATCGATTATCTACTAAGATCAAAGTAAATTAAGTGAAATGTATGTAATCAGAGTGATTAGTGTTAGAGAATGTTATTTAGTTTCCTTTGTGATTATCCTGATCACTTGTTGTGCCAAATTAGAACAACCGATAGAATCAAGACAGCAATTATTTGTGAGATGCATTCAAAGAACCTGAGAAGACAAAAGTCCCGATTATGTTTTTATTTAAATGGACAATTTTGTAACAGAAACATTTGGATAAAGAATATTCACTCAATGTGAACAAAACTGAATGTTAAACAAATGTGTGGATTTTCGACTAGTTTGTTCATTGAACAAAACCTATTGTGATTGAGGCAAAACGTTTCCATTTTATCTGGTTGTTACATTCTTACATAGTTGAATGGTTGCTCAGTACATTTTTAATCGTGGAACCAAAATAATTCAACATTAAAAGAAATAGTGCTTTGTTGTAAGAAAAAATATTCCTAATATTCTCGGGAAGAAAATTTGGAGTTTTTTATTTACAGAAATTGCACAAAACCAACCATACTTCTATTATATCGGATCACAGTAACTGTCCTACAAACAATTTCGATCATGGTCAGTATTGGTTGAGGCCTTTTATTAACTTATTTAACAGACAATGTTATTTGAACAGTGGCAATTCGCATATTTCTTGATTCTGTTGTGATCACTAGATCACATGAGAGACACTTGCTAAAATGTTGATCGCTTAAATATCATCACTCGATGATTCATCCTCCTCCCCATGTATATATGTACTCAAATCCTATCATTGTACTTTGCTTTGCTTGCTGTGCCCTTATATGATCTGACTATAAATTAATTTGCCTATGAATTGGCTCGTACATACATATTCGCCTCTGTGCTTTGTGATCTTCGCTTGCCGCTAATAAAACTAAAGTTGCGGCTTGTCATTGCCTTCTGATTTGAAACGCCGTCGAAATGTATGTAATAGCGGTTACAAGAGTGATTGAGTAACGCCGCGAATACACTACGAGGTTAGCAATAGGGAATACGATGACTCAGATAAGTTCACTGTGTTTATCTAAATTGAAGGAACCTGTTGTTGTTTTATGAAAAATGTCTTGTAACATGTACTGTAACGAGAAATTCAAAACACTACATACAAATCACTAGTGCACATGAATAAGAATACGAACACTGGAAATTGTGTTATGTCACTTAAGCGAAGTTGCCTTACCTATTATATTCATCTACCAAATGAACAGACTAATTTAGCAAACTGCTTAACAAAAATCTATTCACCATGCTGCAATATTCTATTACAAATTCCATGTTTATGTGAAATAGACAATATTTTGGTAGCTCTCATATACATATTTATACAGTTACCTCAAAAACGATTACGAACGCCAGACGGAGAGCCAAAAGTCTCCAGAAAAACATCGAATATTCACCATTATTATCCCGAAAAGCTTTATACCTGTAAAGTATGGAAAATCAACTTATGCAGTTAGTGGATGCCTTTACACAAATTGTTTAATCCATCAAACCAAATGATGCTTCTATAGTTTATTTGTATTTTTTAAAAAGGAAGTTGAATTCTACATATAAAGTCACTGTATATTATGATTTACTATTTCGAGTCAATTATTTATCTCAACTTTCAGTGATTATCATCGTGATCGTTACTATTACAAAGCAGATATCTAAATACCGATGTTAAAGGCCCCTAATATCAGTTGTTCATTTCACTTCGGACGTATATCTATCTAGTATATCTGAAAAATTTGTTTATTTGTATCTATAGACTGATGATGTACCATAGTCTAAGAGGAAACTGTAACACCGATGGTCTAATTTAGTTCATTTTATTTCGTTATAAATATAATCATAAGAATAACTAACTAACTAAGCATTTCTTAAATATCATGAGTCATAAAAAGAAACGTATACAAGTGAACACTTGTATAAGGCTCAAAAATAACAAGATGCACTATGAAGACTCTATACATGGACAGGTTATTACAAATTTTAGCTGTTTACTGACAAGATATATTTATGACTAAACTAATAATTTGATTGATGTGTAGTAGTAGAAATAAAATAATATTTTGACAGTCTAATTCATAACTTGAGATTGACTCGTGAATTCAACTGTTAAAATACTACAATCTCCACTAATCCTCATACTGAAAATAATATTTGCTTTAAAAATACAGCTTGACAAGTTTTTCATACTGATATCTATAATGTTATTATGTTTACAAATACATGTTATGAAATATAAAATAATAAAGTCCACGTCATCTTTGATCTTGTTAGCGTGGTACTTGGTTATTATGTAATAAACGTGATATATACGCAGAAGCTATGTTGTTTGAGAAAAATGGACAATAATCAATTATTTTGGACGTGATTTATTTAACATTATTTATATGATGAACTTTAACACGAATGAATTTTACGATCGAAGAGTAGATTTCTTATATACTTTGATTGTAGTCATTTAACCTTTCCTCAGGGTATCGCAGCGTTTCACTTAAACAAATGAGAAAATATAATTGTTGAACTAAATAGTAATAAAATTATTTTGAATTTCTTTGAGCATTAGGTGAAAATAATGGAATGATATAAATTTCATTAAACTTTTTATCAAAAATTTATTATCATTCAGCTGAAGTAACTCAATGACCAATTAATCTATTTATTGATTGGTAATATTACATATCATTATGAAGCTGCTGAGTTTGACTATATATCACTTTATCTCTGATTTCATTATACTCAATAGCTAGCAGGTATGGCAGGAATCAGGAGTAGGCACTTTTATAATTTAATCATTATTCTCTAAATATTAGGTATTAATGTCAAGGTTGGACTTGATAGTTTTAAATGAATTGGGCATTCAATAGAAAATTCGTAATACATATAATTTTTTGGTTATATACCAATGAATAGAAATTTGTATTTCTGACGTTCCGTAACTTAATGCAAGTCACTTCTTTACAGTAAGTAAATAACCGAAATAAAATTAACCCAAGTTTAAATAGTGCAAAGGAAACAATGCAGAAAATATTTGGTACAATCAAAATCATAATAGGTTTGAATTCATCAATGTCAAGTTATTCTTGGTCAAAATGAATTTGTATGATTTGTCACTGTATTAATTTGTGCGTCAGAAGGTGGGTATGAAAATGTACACAATTCTACAGGGTTGTTAGGTCTTTGGAAAATTTACAAGTCAACAATAGCCGTACATTCTATTTTCAATAATCACTAGATTAATGGTAAAAATATCAAAATAATTCAGAAAGATTTTCCCAACTACAAAGGGAGAAGAGTAGCCGAAGCGTTTCATATTATGCTAAATCCTTCTGCTCTCATTAGGAAATAAAGCCTGAATATCCATCTAACCTGTTTTGTTTATCTAACAACTGCATTTGATCATATTAATTTTCCACACAATGTACATATACATACAAACAATTTCAACCCCACTACTTTATACATTTTTCATACCCACCTATCATGATTTTGATTGTACCAAATATTTTCTGCATTGTTTCCTTTGCACTATTTAAACTTGGGTTAATTTTATTTCGGTTGTTTACTTACTGTAAAGAAGTGACTTGCATTAAGTTACGGAACGTCAGAAATACAATTTTCTTTTAAATGCTATGTAACAAAAAATTGCATTTATTATTAACTTTCTACCCAACTGTCCAAGCTTAATTATTACAAAGAGAATGACTGGAATTTATTCGTACTCTCAGACGATTCCAGTAATCATTTTGAACGTTATGAACAAAACATCAGAAACTGATGAATATCAAAATCAATCGACTTGGAACTGTGTTTTCAAACTTTTGGTGTTATTTTGTTGTATATTTAGATCACAACTGTAATGTGATCTTAGCTTATTGGCTTAGCGACACTGCAGCTGTAATAAGTACTAACTTAAGTCACGCAAATTGTAGATAATTTACCCATTGCATCTACCTTATTAAACAGATGCTATTTTGGCTAGGTTCTTCTAGTTATTGCATTTAGCTGGAAATCTGTCACCAGCTATGTAGCTGTCAATTATCAGCATGTAGACAGAATATTTCGAAAACTAAATTAGTAGAAAAGGAAAACACATAAACTACTTCGTCTTGTATTCACTTATACTCAAATGTTATAAATATGTGTGGATTTCATTACTTTTAGAAACAAATTTGCTTTGTTTCACAGCAAACTAGTTAGTAGTAAATATCAGAAAATTCACTAACCTGCATGGTTGTGATGTAGTATTCGGAGGAGCCCACGCTAGAGTAAAATTAGTAAATCCTACTAAATCACTTCTAACTTCATGTTTATACATGAGTTCAGGGAGAAAACTTGACCTGAATGCAATGATGAAGGCCTGCAACAGTAGGTTGAAAAGTACACATACAAAGTATCAGTTTCTGAATGATTGAAATTTACTAGAATAAGCGAATTTTATTGGATTCATCCGCGATAAACACACAAAGGTTACAGAAATAAGATGCTTTATTTTCCTCTACAGACTTTTTGGGATAAAGTCTGTCGATCAATATAGGTGCAGATGCCTAAAAAGCAAGTGGTTAATTGGAATTATGTACTATATTCTGATGAGAAACATAAAGAAATTGGACTTACGTCTAAACTTGTTAGGAGGTCTTATTTACTTTGGTGTGCAAATGAAGTATGAAGTGATGATTGGAGAACAGCATTAAAACATAGTGGAATTCTAATCCACACATACTTACTGTTTTGTTAGCTAACAACAAGCATTATTTCTATTTCAATCGGTACATATTGTGGTAGATTATCGTATGAATGTTAGTTTCACTACAGCCTATATTCGATCTTTAAGTTCGAAAAAGCTCAGGTTTCACGGCTGAGAATAGGGATGAAAATGAATGTGCTTTGGTATTCATCAATACTCTGCCTCAGTGCTCATTATTTAAAATACTGCTGAAACATTTGCTCAGTGTTATAATGTTTTCGTTCATCATTTGGAGCAACAGTCTGATAATCTGAAAACTGGTCACTTTACTAACCCAACCCAGTTTCTTGCGTTAATTAATCTTAACTACATAAAATCACCTTAGAAACTAATGACGGGCACTTCAGTTTATTTGTATTTGGCTTTTCAGCTAAATAGTTTGATTTCAACTTTTGTATTTTTATTCGACATAACATCCATTTGTAATTCATACCAAATAAGTTGACTAAAACAACGTAGGTTGCTTTGAAACTGTTATTTTGAACATATTTTTGTGAACATTCATTTAACTTAAACAATAATTTATCATAAATTAATATCAGCTGATAAAAGGCTGGAAGCAAGGCAGGAAGGAGGTTGCATCCGAGCTAAGGAATACTCAGAAATAAACACATACTATCTTAGTAGTGGACAGAAAACAGGACCTTCACTTATCATAGCATAGCACCATTGGACTCGCAAGTCGGAATTTAATCGGTTACTTGTGATATATTGAGTCGACAATAAGCACACAATTATTTGTTATGTGTTTCTCCGCAAGTTTCGTTCATTACAACGATAGCTTTTGCCACGAATAGACATTATCCGAACTGAGAATTATGAAATAATATGTTTGACCATTTCTTTTTCGTTGACTGATTTTCAGAGTTAAAGAGATATAAAACTTGCTATTTTTCATACATTTAGGCGGATGTAATATGTAACTTATGTGTTAGTAAATCGTCTGACAGGTTTTTTACTACTTCTTAATGTTCCAACAATATTTTATGCACTAAAGTTTGATGAGAAAATTATCCATCCTAATCGAAATCATGAAATATCCAGTACCTGGAATGTGTAAAAGTGAATATATTTAGAACTTGTAGACAAAAACATGGTTCATTTTTAATCATCCGAGATTAATTCATTGTTCTTTCACTACACTATATAAAGAAATAACAAACTGCTAGAAAGCATTTTGTTAGAATGTATAAATTGAAAGCTATCTATGCATTTTAATCATATATTTTCATCGGTTCAATGAATTGGATTTTATGTAGAGGAAATTTTTTGGCATCTAAACTAATTTTAATGAACTTGTTATTTAACGCAAAGAATGGGGCTAGTAGAAAGGCAGCCACAAAGATTGTAATGAACCAGAATTGTTGATGATTTCTCAAAAATATTTTAAGGTCATATATTTAAAATACATTATGAACTGTATTTAAAATTACCTTCTATTAAGTACAACTGGAAACACATTGAGTTTCTTTCTTAAATAGGGAATATTGACAGGATTGATGAATTAGAAATTTAAGTAGGCTAAGAAATAATTTAATAAATTTGTAATTTAAGGGCCACCTAGGATTTACTAAAAGGAACTATATTGATTAGGAAGTTGATCACAGAACAAATTGCATAAAATAGTTTTGTTTTAAACTTTACCGTATAATGTATAGAGTATTAGACTAAGATTTTAGTCTACTAGGCAATTATTTCAATCAAATCATACATACATGGAACTCATTTAAAATATCACTTTGTGATAGTAAACTTTTGTAAGAGAAATTCAGTAAGTAACAGGTATCTTTCTTAAAAATCTCAGTGTCCAATTTTCACTTTATTAGTTCAGCCTAGTTACATATATCAATGCTACATTATACATGTTAGATATTATTATTACCTGACAGTTAGAAACGTATTGATTTCATACATGAATCAAATGACACGTTAAATAATGATAGAAGAATTAAAAATAGAAAAAAATCTGTCTATGAGATAACACATTGTTAGTAGTGATACAAATTTGAAGAAAGAAACACAAAGCATGTACGTGACAATAAGAATAGATATAAAACATTTAAAATTTGTTCAACCACTTTGCAGTTACAGTTCCATCTGATTAACAAAATGGGTTATTATTCGTATATTAGAATAACAATTTTACTTACATTTGAAATTACAGCCAATCGAACAAGAAACTCTAAAATTCTAAACCAAACGCCTATATTTTGTGCCCGTTCCGCCAGTGGTCTGCGTGTTTCACATACTAATTTTTTGGCATCTAAACGAATTTCAATCCAATTGTTAAGTAATGCAAAGAATGGAGCTAATGGAAAGGCAGCCACAAAGATTGTAATGAATCCGAATTGAAGAACTATAATCAAGTTCAGTAGAATTTAGGTTATAGTTTTTGTTATGTATAGTATTATTTTTAGTATTCAAAATATTAAATAATTCAATTTTATCTAATCAAGTAACCTATTCCTAATCTATTGAGTAACTAGGATTTCTACAAAATGTCCAATGTAATATATCTATATTAATTAATTTAATAATATCCATTTATTTTACTGCTTTACAGAACATAATTCAAACGAAGTATTTAAATGTACTAACACATTTTTTTCGGACCTATGCTATTACTCTACTGGGTAATAAGAATAAGTAGAAATAATTTGTGTGAAACTGTAGATTTGAGTGGTCTATACAATATATAATCAATTTTGTGAATTTTGCTTATAACTAATTACATTTTATAGGCATATTAGAAGGATTATTTTGGAGGAAATATATTGTTAAGAAATATTGAATAACACTTAGATTTTATACCAATTTATTGAGATCACTCACTGATTTACGTTAGATAATCACTGAGAAACTGAATGGACTGAATAGAAAATTCATTCAAGTAAGGTAATTCTGAGTAGTATGTATCCATGATTCCTACAATTCTTACAAATGAAGAGCACATAGAACTCAAAACAACTGTCAACCGATATTGAAGTCAGAATCCTCAATACAAACGTCGAAACAGTTCTGTTGAGCCGAAACATAGAGAACTACTACAACCATCATCAAAAATGTACACAATGTACCTTTTTGAGTGGTTGGATAATAATGATACCATAGCTTATTCCAAGAAATTCCAGCATGACACACCAAGGAAGAGCTTAAGTATTGTGCAAATTTCGTTCCAACGTTCACTCTCTGTGCATTAAATCATTAAAAAGATAACCAAAGTGTTGATATCCTGCTACAGTTTTTACTGCACTCTTTATAAAAATGAGACGATCACCCTATAAATTAAAGTTATTCTCGACTGCAATTTTAACTGAACTGCATTTCTCAAAATACTATTCTGGTGTATTTATTTATGGATTACAGGACCCTTACCTCGCTTTCATCACATTTATAAATTCATTTGTGTGATGAATTGATTTTAATCACTAGGATGCCGGAGTTTATGTGTCTTAAATTCTAATGCGAACATAATGGATGTATTTAGCTGTTATAACGCTCGGAGTTTCCTTGTCTTTACAAATGGGACGTTAATTTGCCTTAAACGAATATGTACACTAGATTCTCTCCCAGTGTCTATTCTACAGGACTTCGACACAACTCAGATCAACAACACGTGACTAGAATGCAAATATATCTCCACATCAAAAACCGAAAACAAGCCGACACAATCCAACAACAATCAACAATAATAATAAGGATAGGAGAATATGTAACTCATCTAACGCCTGTCAGACTGTCTACAATTTTGACTAAGCAAACAACCAATCATTATCATTTTCGTCCACACATCATTAACTAAGAATAATATTTTGTTCATCAGCTAGCTGAGTTTCTAGTTGCATGATTCTAATATCAAATAAATCTCAAATATCCACATTATATTTCAAATGGTTGAAAATTTCAGTTACATGATCTTTTCAATATTTACTAATGTAATAATAGTATTTTTATTGAAAAACTGAAACGATCGATGAAGTGAGTTGCGTCATTTAAAATAAACTTCAATGATTTCTATTGATAAATGTTTCTTCGTTCCAGTGAATACGAAATGAAATTTGGAAGACAGAAAAGAGATTCAAGAATCTGATGAAGTATTAAATTCTACAATTATGATCTAGGGAAAAACCTAAATTTTGACATACTAATTTCGGCATATTCACGTAACATCTGACAGTAAATTCCCTACATTAATTGTAAATACTAGCTCTAAATGTATCCGTATTAGTAATATATGTTAATGTATTTAACAAAATGTAATGATAATAGTTGAATTCATGAGTCATTTGAAGCTTGACCACCGTGGAAAACCTAGAAGCACTGGACGGCCGTTTCGTCCTATTGTGGGACTTCTCAATAGTGCTCATCTGCGTTCCCGCCTCACGAGATTCGAAATGTAATGAACAAAGCACGTTTCGTACTAATATATCTAATTAAATGTATTTTTTTCAATATAATTAAAGTAATAAACTGTGGGTCAAACTAGACTTATAAGAATATAATGAATCAGGAAATAAATAACCGATTTTTTTAGTTTTCAACTAAATCTTGTGCTTTGATTTGAGTTACTGGGTTTATAAAATGCCTTCCTGTTAAACGCACACATATTTTGATTTGATTTTCAACAACTTTTTGTGATACTTTTTAAAACAAACTTTAAATTTCAGTTGATAGATTACTGAGTATTGATCATCCAGGACTGATCAGACTCTGTTGATCGTGTTCCAATGTTGTCATGAGTCCAAGAGAATTGACTTGATGTACAATGTATTGAGTTATTATGGGGTTTGAAGTACTTAGGTGGAAACCCTTGACTTAGGTTTCATACTAGCTAACACGCGTCAGTAAGATGCACTTATTATTTTGTGGAAGGTGATGTTATCTCTTGGATCTTATGCAAGGTCGCTTACCTGCTGTATGACTGACTGGTAGCCGAATAGTTCAGTTGCAAAATCTTAAACTGTGAAACTGGTCGAAAGGAATCCGAATCCTTCAAGGAAGAATTATTTCTCTTGAGATGAAAGATAAACTTTATGAACAAATACTGATTAACATGAAACATAAGCTCCATGTTTCCTGCTTACTACTATCGATCAGCTGAAACAGTCATTATATCAGCTTTAAACCTAATCTAAATTGAGAATTTTATTTAGATGTAATAATATGTGATCAGTTATTTTTAGCCTCTACCATAATTTATCTATGAATTCATTAGTTTATTTAAAATACTTCAGGGAAAATAAATATCCAGTTACTGTATTGTGTCCTTTGATCACTCTAAATTACTACTGTAAATTGTTTCGGTAGCTTTCACCTAGCTTTCAAAATAAAATAACCGTTACTATGATTTTCCCCCAAAGTTTCCAAATATATGCCCTCTATTTTTGTGATACACTCCTACGTGCGCACTTAAATTCACCAACCAACCGGTAGGAAATAGTAGACTTTAGATTTTGTATTTATTTGCTCATATTAATAAAGATTGTTTGTGACAGTGAAGAAATATATTTTTCCTCCAGATATAAACTATTTTCCCTAGTTATCATCGTAGTTGAAGCTGTTAAAGCTACCATATTTCAAAATATTATTTCAAATAGATCAGTAAGTATGGGATAGTTGAAATTATTTGACTTATCTGTCCAATTAGAAATGTATGAAACTTATCAGTTGATTTGTCGAAACAATAAATACATAAAGAACTATCATTATGATGAAATGAAAACAATAATTTATTATCAGGTGTTTTGTGGGGATTTTAGAAATTTCAGTAGTTGAAATCACGAGCCAATTAAAGCTAGACCACCATGGAAAACCTGGAGGCACTGAACGGCCGTTTCGTCCTAGTCTGGGACTTCTTAGAAGTGCGCATCCACGATGCTGCGAGCGGGGGGGGCGAGGTCTTGGATGCGCACTTCTAAGAAGTCCCAGACTAGAACGAAACGGCCGTTCAGTGCTTCCAGGTTTTCCATGGTGGTCTAGCTTCAATTGGCTCGTGATTTCAACTACTGAAAAATTTATTAGACAACATCAGAAAGAGGAATAAGACGATAAAAGTACATTCTGTTAAAGGGAGTAAATATATGAAATATTTGAAACAATAGTTATACTTTTAGTACACTTGAATTATGAATACCATTTGAATTCATAATGTGGGTTTTATTCAAATAGTAGCAATAATTATTTAAGAAATTACAGTAGTATGTAGAAAGACTTACCCATTTCAAGATATTCATCAAATAGTCCTTCATATGGTATTAATTTATAGTCTTCAATAAATATATGCGCTGAGCTCAGATCACTAGTTGAAGCAACATTCCTCTTATTTAATCCCTTTCGGTATTTATGGAACCAAGCACGTAGTTTACTGTGTAATAATTCAAAGATGAATCAGCGAAATTTAATTTGTTTTTTGAATTTTACAAATCATTCTTTCTAAATATTTTTAATAAATTAGATAAAAAGGAACTTAAACAAAAAAAGGTACCTGGACTGGGCAGTACACGTATTTCCTAAACTTTGTACCTCTACAATGCAAACGAAACTTGATCAAAACCCTTAGTTACTGAATACGCACTATATGTTCTGTGGATATAGTTGAAGATGAACTTAATACCTTGCATAATGCTCTTGGGAAGAACGGTTACCCTAGAATGTTTATAATTAAATATATGATCACGAAGGTGAAAATAGGCGAAATACAAACGGTGAAGAAGAAATCCCTGTTCATGCGTCCACAATTCAGAAGGGTGTGGCCAGTAAAATATTAACTCAGAGATTACGCAGGACAGTGCGAAAATCTTTTAATCCCGAAGAACTACATGAAATGTTTTCTACGCGCCCAATGATGACACCTAGGCTAAAAGATGAATTATCTAGAATGACCACCTCATTTTGTATTTATCAGTCCGACTGTTCCTGTAGAGCGACGTATATATTGGTCGAAGTCCTAGGACTTTACATTTTCGTGCTCGTGAACACCTTCCGCTGTATTTAAACAAAGGTCTGATGAAGAAAATGAACAGATCGATATTGACCCATTTAGTACAAACTGGTCATAGTGCCAGTATCAAACAATCTTTTTCACTTATTTATAGGATCAGTAATTTTTTGTCAAAACTTGTCAGACTTAAAGTACTTCAAACGGCTATGCATACAAAAGAACTATCTCCAACCTCTCCTCCCCTGGCCAAACTTGAGGCCAATTAACCAAAGTAATCTTAGCTATTGAATGACCTAATTCGACTATCGTACTTACGACCTTTCGTAGTCAATTGTAATTGTTTCTGTTATCTTTATTCACAAATCTTTGTATTATTATTATTATTTAAAACAATTAGTCCTTTTGATAAATTTCGATAATACAGTGAGAAGACATGATTATTATGATGATGATTATTAGTTAAACATCATTATTAATCTCCCCTATACATGATTCATTCATTCCGCATTCATCCCTCCTTATTACGTCCTACTAATTTTTTCACGCAATATAGCCTTCAATTAAACATTTGATCGAATTGTAAATGCACTATTATTTCGCTCACCCTATCTGACCCATATTTATTCCGATAATGGATCTTAAATTTCCACTTAATATATATGCAGATTAACATCAGAATGGGTTTTGTGGATATCATATCATATTCACTGGTTGAGATCATAAGTCATTTGAAGCTAGATCACCATGGAAAACCTGGAAGCACTGGACGGCCGTTTAGTCCCGTTGTGGGACTCCTCAGCAGTGCTCATCCACGATCTCACCCCACGCGAGATTCGAATCCAGGACCTATCAGTCACTCAGATTTATGCACACTTAAGTTAACATTCTATATAAGTCATATCAACATATTTTGTTTAACAATCCTAAATTCACATGTTTTAAACGATGTACGTTGCCCTTAACCTGGCCATTCTTTGGATTATTAATTTGAATATATAATTGTAGAACCTGAAGAGAATTTATCGAAAAGAATATTCTTGCTTCAAATATTAGTCTTTTAATATGATGGTGATCTTTAAACAGTTAGATAAATGACAAATAGTGGTTCATAGGGGTTCGAGATTTAACCAATTATCCTAAATCTTCATTTACTTATTTTTCTTGCAAATTGTTTAGTTTTTTTCAGTGGGAGCTTACAGATAATAAACCAGTTGAAATTTGTGAATTTACATTTTAAAATTATGTTGAACTAGGTTTATAAGATTTAGTAGTTAAAAGTTAAGTGATGACAATCATTTTTACATCATACTTATAGTGAAAATTTTCATTCCAAATAAGCAACAGTTTGGATATACTTTGAGAGTAATATTCTTTTTCATAGATGACAAATTATTCTCATCATTACTGTAGTCTATAATTTAAGCCTTCAAATCTGATTAATCTCTAAGATGATATCATTATAAAAAACTAAACCGTAGACAATGCTTTCATTAATGAACAAGCGTTTTACTTATAGATGGAAAAATTACAGCTATTTCGATATGTTTATTCAGGTCTCCTCCTTTCAATGAACTTAACTTTCATTATAAAACATTAGCAAAGTTCACATCAGCAACTCGACATGATGTGTAGAAAAGTATTGCTGGATCTATCAGTGTTAAATTTTGGTCCATTGTTCAGTATCATTTACTACGATTATCAGCCTTATTGTATGATCTTGTGAAAGGTTTATTTCATTGATTGACTTAACTATGAATTACGTTGTACCTGAAACTAATCTATACATTTTATGGTTAGTATCCCTTTAGGCTTCAGTTTTAAACTATAAATCTGAGTTCATCAACAAAATGATGATTTCATCATTGTATAATAACTTACGTAATTGGAAAAGTAGTCATCTAAACCGAGAATTACTGTCAAAAAATATTTCAAAATATCGTGTACTCACGGAAGCAGAATTTCTTGACAATTACTAATGATTTGTTTTCCAACCATTATAACAAGTAATTGTTGGGCTAATTCAATCAAACAACCACCATTATCACATGCTTCGTTACGTAGGCCGAAAAAGGATGTGTAATGACCAGGATAACCAACCATTCTAGATTTAAAAATATGAATAATTTAATAAACCTTAAAAATATATCAAACTTCATTACTATGATGTAATATGAGATTTACGATTAAATAACAATTTTTCCTAAAAAAAGCAATACTGGTCTTAGAGAGAATATGATAACCAGTTACAAGGAAAGTTAAAATTGACCGTACGGTTTAGGATTTTAGTCAGATTACACCTACAAGGATTATGAAACAATAAGTAAAAAATATATATAGAACGTAAATGAAAAGAACAGTTTAAAAATCACCACAGAATGTTCAAAACTAAAGAATATTTGAATGAACTGTAGTGTATGCTACTGATGTCGACAGATATAAGTAGTGTGTATCATCAATCGAAAGTTCAATGTCTGGAGGCAAACGGTTAAAAAGATCAACGAAAAGAGAGCAAGAACGATTGGTATGGAAACGAAGGAACAGTCAGATCTGAGACAATTGATTGACATTTTGCAAATGAAGTGTTTAATATATAGTTCTCATATTTTACTAAGAGATTCTGTAATTTTGCGATCAAATATATTTGTTTGTTCCCGCTTGTGTTTTTATTCACTACATAAACGATCGATTTTAAAAAATTGATCAGCCGCCCATTATTATTGTGATAAATAAGACATAACAATGTTACATTTTAAAAATAGTGAACTTTTGCGTCTGTTACGACATAAATACTTCAGAATGATTCATAATAGTATCACGTTATTGACAATATAATAGTAAAACAATGAATCGTGTTACTAAATTGTTCGCTCAAATATTCTTTGTTTTTGAAGTGAATAGGGTTTTTAAAGTGAGCTAACATCTAAATGCGATCTTATTATAAGTTCTAATTTATTGTATTGGCTTAGCTTCGTTAATCAATCACCTCGATAACTGTTATAATATAAATCCCAACACAGTTTGTAATCAAAAGGCAATAAGGAGCGGCGATTGCTCTTTATGTGCGAATAGCACAGATAACAAAGCTACGAGCACATCGAACGAATTTGAAGCAGAGAGGCGAATGTGTGTGTGTGAGCAACTACAGAGGCGAATTCATAGTGAAATCGAATAAGGCACAACTAGGAAAGGCAGAGGCTAATAATCGGATTCGATTACATATATACATGGGGAGGAGAACGATTCATCCGGCGATATTTTTATCTATCAACATTTAACCTAGAGAGAGATGTGTACGTAGGCTGTCATGTGATCAAGAGTACACATTTATACAGACAAGATAGAGATCATAATAGTACAGAGAAATAGACGAATTGTTACTGTTCGAATAACATAGTCTGTTAAGTAAGTTAACAAAAGGTCTTGACCAAAACTTAACCATAATCGAAATTGATTATAGGAGAGTTACTATATCATTCACTATGATCAATTTATCTTTCTGAAGATGTTTAGTGATTATGTAAATATTTATTTATCAAAAACCACAAAATGGTTAACAGGATTATTCTTTTCCAGAAAACAGTATGAAACTTTTACGATGGTAAATAATTGAAGAGAGTAAATAGCTTATTCAATATTTTTTAATGTTTCGCACTATTCATTTTACTACTTATTTTATTTGTTTTCTTTAGTCTTTTTTTAATGAAAGTTTTTGGCACATTAGCATCCACAACAACAACAACAAAAATAGCATAACTGATTTTTAGTCTTGAAATGGACATCGTTATTATCATCATACCAACAAAGAATGAGGAGTAATGAGGAATAATGAAATTATAATTGTGTTTTAGACCAAACGGTTCCTAAGTTTTTAAATATAAACCATAGTGTATTAAATCATTATTTTTTATTAACGCTGAATACGCTGAATATACAACTTCATCAAAACATTATTCTATTTAGAGCATGTCTTTGAAAACAAAAATCAATCCAAAAAAATATACACAACAACTCACTGTCCTTTGAAAAATGCTACATAGAATATGGATGAATAGAAATTCACAAATTGAAATAAAAAAACTTTAAAAATCAGCTGGTTGTCAAATTCACTTTGAGTTCGATGCATCTCTATAAAACAAAAAATATATAAGCGAATAAAACTGTACTTTTATTTTACTATTTAAAGTTTAGGGTTTCTAAAATAAGTTTTGAATCTTAGCATGATATTAGTTTTGATTTTTCAATGATAAATTTCACTGTACATATGATATACCATTTTGTTTCTTGGAAAGATGCCATAAAACCTGTTATTAGTTAATCTTTAAAATGTTTGTTTAGTTTGACTCTTTCTCTCTTCCTCTCCTATATATATATATATATATATATATATATATATATTCTAATTAATTGTTACTTCTTGACCTCTAGAAGACAAACTACAAACTAAACACTTGTTTTGAGAATGTATAAATGACGAAGAATTAAGTTTTGATTTGTTCTGGGAGAATAAAAACTGTATGAATTATATTTATCAGGCTATAGTAATCTATTTATGGCCTTCTTTTTGATTGAGTTTATAATTTAATAATTGAATTCATGAGTCAAATGAAGCTAGATCATCATGGAAAACCTCGGAGCACTGAATGGTCGTTTCACCCTAGTATGAGACTTCTCAGCAATGCTTGAACGCCTCACAACAATGACTAATATTTTTTTCAGTAGCTGAATTCATGAAACGATTAAGGCTAGACCGCTATTGAAAACCTGAAAGCATGCGACACCGAAGGTCTTGGGTTCGAATCCCACGTGCGAGGTCGTGGATTCGCACCGCTGAAGAGCCCCACACTAGGACGAAACAGCTGTCCAGTGCATCCAGATTTTCAATGGTGGTTGAGCTTACATCGACTTATGAACTCAACTATTAAATTTCTAAAATCTTCACAGACCCCATTCTAACCATAATATTTTCCTGGTCAATATTTTGAATTTTATATAACCGAAAGATACTTTGAGAATTAACTGAATTGATAGAATTACATGCAGCATCCGTAAACATCTATTAGGATGATTAGGTAAAACCTTTTGATTCATTTATTTCGACTATAAAACAGAAAACACTGATTATAGTACCGGAAAAAACATATGTACATACAAAGTTTATTTGATCATGCAGACATGTTTGTTTAAAGAACACCTTGATCTAAAGTCCCATTTTAAATAATACTATAATTTATTAATAACAATGAAGAAACTACACCAAACAATTTCAATATCACATATGTCAAAAATAAATGTGTATCTTACCCCATTGAGTCATTTTGTAAGCTAATGTTTCATACACTTTCCCCAAACACATAATCAGAATAAGATTTACAATAGCTGCTGAAAGTGTTGCGTATATTTCTGCATTGGAACGAAGTAGTTTATTTTGAAATAATGGAATTTTTATTAAAAACCGATAAATAATTACAGCTACTATGAACACCAATACCAACATAACCTATGAATGACAAATTTGAAAAAAAAAAGAAACATTTAGTCTTTAAAAGAAAGGGTTAGATTTTAACATTTGTAATAATTATTATGGTAAGGGACTAAGTTAATCTACAATTTTTCGAGTTATTAGTTTGGACTACTTTAGCCTTAGTAACTGCCACAATTGCCAGGATACTTGCATTTTAGAATAAACTCATATGTGCAAAAACCACAGTAAATGAGTGTTTTGTTAAATATACTTTATCGTGTAGATTCCCTGGTTTATGTTGCTGGATATTAACTGTTTCTTTGTGCATTTTGAATATATATATTTAAAAATTCATCCTGCAGCTAGGAATTACCTGTTGTACAAAAATACCAGAAAATTAACTGATTACAATGAATAATTGTAATGTTTATCAGTGTCAGAAGGCATTGTGATCATCTACATGAAAGCAAACACATGTGTTTATTTGTGTTCTCTCCTCGTTGTAAATAAATATATTGTAATTTCTCTGTTATTCGATTTGCATATCAGCTTGAAATAAAAAACTCTACGGCTAGTTGGTAAATAAATGCTGTAATGTTAAAAATAAAAAATACGTGACTAGAAAATCAATTGTTCAGCTTAATGTTTTTAAATTTTGTATTTTTAAACTCCATTTCATATTGAAACTCATTTGTAGGTGGTGGTAGTCAGTGGTTTTTCTGAAAGTGAAACAAATAATTTAAACAATTTAAATGTTACTGAGAACATACAAGTACATTTGATTTACCTACTTGTTTGAATTTGTTTAATTTTACATCTGTTGCTAGATAGTTTCCAAAAACTTATACGGAATTTAAACTTCTATATAGTTTTCATATATTATAAAACAGATTAATAAAACTTAGTGATATTGTGTGTAATTGTGCAGTGATGTATATCTGAATCACGTAACACTCATTTGTATAAAGTTATGTTCAAATGAATCCAGAAGACCTCACATTAATATGATCGAAATGGCTCTATGAACTAATAGACTGATGAGTAACAGATATTCAAAAACTATGATATTTCTGAGGAAGAATGTATTTGTAAAGTCTCAGCGAAAGAATTTGAAGTAAATCCAACGTTTTGCCTGGCAATCTGGTCCAAGCTTTTTCAAGGAAATACATTCTTCCTCTTTAATGTCTCACATTAACTCGGCGCCCAAATACTGTGAAACTATTCGATCAAATTTAGACAAAAGTTTTTATCTATGATATTTCTTTTTTCCCAAAGATTCTATTCTCTGAACTGATAAAACAGATTGGTTGAGTAAAATGGTTAAAAGTGTAGTTTAAGTGTTTATCGGAATAGGTTATTGCTTATACATACTAACACGTTCTTTATACACTATTTTAAATAAGCTTATCAACCTAATCGCCAGTACACCCAGTTAGATTTATTTCCAAATGACATATGCAATCAAAATTCTACTTTGTTAATTCAAAAGTTCAAGAGGGACTTTTTTACATTAAAGAGGAAGAATGTATATGCAAAAAATCTCAGCGAAGGAATTTGAAGAAAATCCAACGTTTCGCCTGGCAGTCTGGTCCAAGCTTTTTCAAAGACTTTGTTACATTGTTATAATTGTATGCCCTAGTTATTGTTTTGTCTTGTGTTTAGATTGAAAAAATTTTAGAAAGGCTGCGTAATGGGCTTTCTTTAAATCTCATTTTATGAAGGGTGAAACTCGGCATTTTTAAAATTATTATAATTAACACTGTCCTTGTAAATGTAGTCATGCATTTATAGACTACTCATAAGTGTTTCAGCAGTCTAAAATACAAAACGAAATTTCCGACTAAACCAAGCTCATACGGAAATATATATTAAATGAGAACGTCATTTAGGTTTCCATAAACTCACATTCAATGTATAAAAATTGGGAATACGGGCTGATGTTGACCACAAAGTTTTCCTGTTCACTGATTGCGTTTTATTCAGTACATCACACTATTCTTCTGTTTCTTTAGTCAGTGAGTGATAAATAATGAGGTGTGATAACATTATATATTTCATTTCACAGCCGCAACTTTCACCATATTTGTGTTTTCTACTCTAAATGTCGGTATCTCCCATACCGGCATTATCCATAGCACACAGTTGTAGATAGCTCAACCAAATATGTCCTCATTCTGATAGTAATCATGTTCTAGTGAGTTCTAGTGAGCAGAGGTGACCACTAAAGTCCAATCCATGTCGGGTGTAAAACAGTTACCCACCTCAGACAATGGATCAAGGGTTGCGCAAGATCATGGATCTATTGAAGTTAGACACTAATACTGTTGGATGTCATCTCAGTGATCTAGACGTTACGAGTTCGCACATGAGACCGAAGACATGTGTTCGAGTCACGTGTGTGGAATCATGGATGTGCGCTGCTGAGGAGTTCCATACTAGGAAAAAACGACCGTCTAGTGCTTTCATGTTTTCGATGGGGATCTAGCTTACATCGACTCATGAATTCAACTGTCTAGTTTATGACTTTATTTTTTCGGACATAGACACGAACAGTGGTCGAAAAAGGTTTAATCAATATAATGTAGTAGAAACCAACTGTATCACCTTTAAATTAATTCTTGTTTGTAAAAATACACTTGTCCAATCTCTGTTTACATTGTTTATAGGACTCATGGAAGTACTTACAATTCAAGTTCTTTGGGTGACCCATCGTTTTTACAAAATCCCAGAAGGCCGAAAGCTATCTTTGCAAGTCTAGTCCATCAGTAATCAATGGAATTTTGAGTCAGAGGTTCGAAAACACTAGAAAAGAGAAATTATTGATGTATTTATCAATATAAGGGAGTAGTCATCATCATGACCTTAGATTATATTTGTGATCTTGAAAGTAGATATTTTTTCTAGTGAATCAACTATGCTTAAAGTGATGGGTTTCTTTCTAATTGCACAAAACTAGGGGAATATGTTTGTAATCAAGCACTTAGATCAGTGATGGGAGTGGTGATGCAAGCTGAGTTACATAAATTGCTTCAGTAACAAACATAATTACACTGTTTTCCTCAATGAATCATTTCAGATTATATTGACTTAAAATGGGAAACTTCGTAGATAGAATTCAGTCAATAAACGAAAACGACAGTAGTTACTATTCAATGACCAACTCATGTAAATATCACAGACTGTGGCATGGGATGACATTGGCTCGAATTCTACAGAGAACACTAGGTCCTTCATAGTTGCAGATGCATCTTGAAGACCGATGACAACTAGTATGAAAAGTAGACTAATGATTTCCTGGTTATCACCTTCTGTTAGTTATACACTTTTACCTAATTAATTGTTCTAGTTTTGTAAAACATTTAATAATATGTTATGAGTGAACAAAACTTTGTAGTATGGTAGAAAGAATAAGGCAAAGACTACTGACGAAGATTTGTTATGCCCCAAAAATAGATTAAAAGCATGGTGGAGAAGATTTGTAGATCAGGTGGATGATTTTGATGGAGTTTTGTTCTCTGAAGTTTGTGCTGATTATGTCATTCAGAAGAACGATGAAAGCTCCACGACCAAACCATCCAGCTCAGAGAACAAAACTCCATCAAGATTAAAAGCATATCTGAATGCACTTCATATAATTTATTTCTTCTGATTGACAAATTCAACTCAGTTGAGCTTAGTACACAATAATCAATAACTTACAATATGAACAATATTTGCAAATATATTAAGGTTGAAAATTTGTGATTCACATGTGAAATCAACTAACTGAGTTATTTGTTTATTCGTTGTCAACACCACCTTTTTACATTTTGAGTACATGTAAAGAAGTTCGTTGGAAATCAACACGTATAGCCGTTCTCCTTCTTCATAATAGAATCACATTATTGCCTATTGTTGTAATCATAGAAACAATTTAAAGACAAAGTCATACTAACTTACAGCTATATCTTCAAATGTAATAGGTTAGCTTTCATGGGAAAAGAAAATCGAAATAGTATAACATAACGTTATGAAGAATTAATTGTAAAATATGAAGGGAACATTATCTTACCATCACCATGACACATATCAATCCAGCAATAATACGAGCAACACGAGCACGAGGAGGAAAATATGGTTCAAGAACATCCGTAATGGGATTTTTTGCATATTGTGTACAGTGGGCAGAGTATTGTGGACGCGGTCGTTCTTCTTCTATTTCATAATCCAGTACATCCCATCGATGAGCTAATTTAGCATTTTTACGTTTCCAATACTCTAAAAACGTAACACCTACGAAAACAAAGTGATTGATATAAAACTCAGTAAATATAAAATATTAAATTTGTATTGTGTTCTTACAATTTTGTCAATATTTCACCCAAATCATATTGTTATCGAATGCCCGTCTTAATACAACATGTGATATGACCTAACAATCTCGAGAAATCTTGACTCGTGACAAAGAACATATTAGGTACACACAGAAACCTAATAATCCCGTAGAACTGGATAGACTTCAAATCAAATCAGTAATAGCAGTTCATGCCATTTTGAACGATCACCAAATCGACGTCAAAAATATCAAAATATTGCAAAAAGGCTTTTCCTATTACAAGGAAAGGAGAGTAGCTGAAGCTTTACATATAATGCTTAATCCTACTGCTCTCCATAGAAAAGAAAGACTTACCATACATCTTACGTGGACTATCTATCCTAGCCACATAATCTGATATTATTCACAACTCACACTATTATCTTACAAATTAAACTCTATCCTTTCTCACCATAAAGGTCACACATTTTTCATCCTTAACAGTGCACACTTACATACACACAAATTTACATACGTGTCACTTATGAATCACCTTGACCGAAATGACATGACATTGATTTATTCAGACCTGTTTTTTGATTGGTCACATAATATTCGTGTTGTTCCGTTTGTACTATTTAAACTTGAATTAATTTTGATTTGGTTATTTATTCTCTAAAGAAGTGGCTTACACTGAGTCACGAAACGTCGGAAAACCTATTTGTTCTACTCATTACTTATTACAAATATATTATTTATTTATAACAATCAACCCAATGCTCAATTTATTCGAAATTATGAAGTCAAACCTTGATAATGATACAAACTCATGTTATTAATGTTTTTTATTACACAACTTGGGATCTATTTAGACTATGTACTCAGAGAAACCACTGTGTTAGTCATATTGAAATTATTCAGTTCATTGCTTTCCTCAAGCCTATCAACTAATTAAATAAATGTTTACTTAGTTTCTGATCCCTACGAATACATAAATCTCATAATCCCAGACACGAATTTTTCATTTTGTACAAGAATTTTTTTAAGATAGTCGAGAAGATTTGTAGCTCAGATGGATAATTTTGATGGATTTTTGTTATTTGAGCTTGATGGTTTGGTTGTGGAGCTTTCATCGACAGAACCGTCCAACTTAGAGAATAAAACTCCATCAAAAATTTTTTTTGAAAGTCTAGTTATGTGTACGAAAGAATCTTGAAATTACTTAACTAATTACAAACATTAATTACCATATACAATCAACAATATTACATATGAGGAAAAAAATCCCGAGTTACGTACCCCAAATTACCATAAAAATAGCGTAAAATACTGAACCGGGATGATCGAATAAGTAGGACATTTTCAAGTAGAAACATAGCTCTCGTAAATTCCAATATCGACACCCATGGCTGATATCACAAGTTGGACACATAACTGTGTCTCGTTCACAAGCTTCTCTCCTGTCAATAATTAAACAATTAAGGGAATGTAGGCAGATTTTTTTATTTGTTGGGTATATTAGTGATTGCTAAATGGTATTATTGGCACACTGAGAATTGCAGTGTTCATTAAACATATGTTTAACTGTGACAAAGAAAGATGAACTGAAATTTGACAAATATGAATATCTATTTAATTTTTAAGAGCAGATTTCAGAAAATGATATTGGTTTACAGTTTATTTAAGAGTCAGACACATTTGAAAACACTAAAGTAAATAATCGGTTTGTTCTACAATGAAAATCAATTTTATTTTTCTCTTTTAGTGGATAATGAATGTGATTAAAATAGGATAATAATTGTATGTTATCATATAGTATGTTAGTTATTGGCTTCAATTTTACATCTTATCCATATAATAACTTTCATTAACCTCATTTCCGAAGGGATCAATTCAAAGCATGGGACGAACATTCTATGGTCTTTTATTATCAACCTTATTTAAAAATTATCATCCATTTACATAAATTCTAAACGACATTATTAAATCTTTCATTTGTCCCCTAGGGATGATCGTGAATTAATTATACTTAATTATAAAAATTTATCGTGATTCTAGTTATTTGATTGACTGTACTCTTAACTGAAATGTCAAGAAATTTAAACTTGCTTCAAATAATCTTACTGTCGTATTTTTCCAGAAAATCATTTCAAAACACCAATCAGTAATCAAACACTACCCATCTTCTGAAGATATAAACTTATTTTCAGAATGGGGGTTTGTGGAGATTGTAGTAATTTTAATAATTAAATTAATGAGTTGATGTAAGCTAGACCACCATTCAAAACCTGAAATCACTGGATGGTCGGTTCGTCCTAGTATTGAACTTCCCATCAGTGCGCGTCCACGATCTCACACGCGTGACTCGAACATAAGCCTTCGGTCTCACGAGGGAATTCATAACCTCTAGATCATTGAGCTGGCGTCCAACAGTATTAATGTCTAAGTTCGATAGATCCATGGTCTTGCAAATTCCTTCATCGATCGATAAGTAAATTTGACGAATCCAAGCTACACTGATGAAGTTAATCAAAATGCTATTTTTCACGAAGTCCCGAAAACCGTTTACGTCTTGAGAATGTATATTATTTTTCTATTCCAAACTTTATGTCTAACCTACTCTGACGTCATCAAAGTCTCAATGAAATATACCTAACCTGCAATAATTCTAAATTGTTCAACGTTTATCTAACTTACCGTCAGTTGAGAAATCATGGATAGCCTTTTAACATCATAAAAACATGAAAATAAAAGTAATAATTTGCCTAAGAACAATAATTTGTCATCTGAAATTTCCTTTATAGAAGACTTTTTCTAAATAATGTAAGAGAAGGTTGACTATAGTTGGAAATATGTTAAAAACTTGTTCAATAAATTAAGTGATCAGAAGAAGTATAAATGTAATCTTGAGATCTCTGATATACTGACTCGTCATTTTAGTCACTCATTATGAGTGCCATAGAGAATAGAAAACTGACAGACAACCGAAATATGTGTTTAAGTACTTACTCACGCCTGTTACCCCTTGTGGAGGAGCATAGGCCGCCCATCAACACTCTCCATCCAACCCTGTCATGGGCAATCCTTTCCAGTTCTGTCCAATTGCTATTCATCCTTTTCATATTTGGTTCTATTTCCCGATGTAATGTGTTCTTTGGCCTTCCTTTTTTCCGCTTCCATTGAGGATTCTATGTTAGGGCTTGCCTCGTGATGCAGTCCGATAATTTCCTCGTCTTGTGTCCTATCCACTTCCGACGTCTTTTCTTAATTTCCTCTTCAAATAGAACGTGGTTTATTCTCTCCCACAGTAGGCTGTTGCTGATGATATCCGGTCAACGGATATTGAGTATCTTGCGTAGACAATTGTTCATAAATACTTGTACCTTCTTGATAATGGTTGTGGTGGTTCTCCACGTTTCAGCTCCATAAAGTAGAACAGTCTTGATGTTCGGATTGAAGATTTTCACATTGATATTGATTGACAGTTGTTTTGAGTTCCATATGTTCTTCAACTGTAGGAATGTGGCCGTTACATTGCCAATCCTCTCCTTTACGTCTGCATTGGATCCTTCTTATCCATTGATGATACTTCTCCAGGTACGTGAAAGATTCCACCTCCTCCAGAGCTTCTCCATCAAGTGTGATTTGGTTAGCGTTTCCCGTGTTGTATTTGGGGATCTTGGTTTTTCCTTTGTGTATGTTGAGGCCTACTGATATATAGGTTGCTGCTAATCTGGCTGTCTTTATCTGCATTTGTTGGTGTGTATGGAATAGAAGGGCTAGTTCATCTTCGAAGTCCAAATCTTTGAAATGATTCCGACCTCTCCACTTTATTGCGTGCTTTCACTCAAATGTTTAGTGACTTTTAAATATCACTACATGACATAGTTTATGTGTTAAGTTAAATGCAATTTTCATACTCAATTTTTTGTCATTTTTATGAGCGAACTTTTTTGTTAACCAGTTGTTTATTTTACCTATATCAGTTTGTTTAAGCCGAACTTGAGGTTTGTATGGATGATTGTCACAAAAAGCAACTTCACTTTAATTCAATATAATCGATTATATATATAATCCATGAGAATGAAAGTATAGGATTGCAAATCACAATTAAATTACAATATTGTTTTTTTTCATTATTCTGTTCAAACATATAATAAATTATGTATAGCAGGATCCTTACAATTATACTATTAATACAACCACTATCTCCGAATCAAGATAAACTTAATTAAGTTATTCTATCAAGCTTACTACAAAGTAATGTATTTTCCTTGACTTTAGGATCACAATTTCTCTATAATAATGTTATATAGAAGCAAATCTTGTAATTATAGGCCAGTAATTATTACCTAAAATTATTTTCAAAATCTTATTAGTTTACTATTGCCAAATTATTGATTTCTTCAATGAAAGTAATACATGAAGTCTTTCATTCATCTTAGATGTTACACACATGAAGTATTATCTTTACATCATGATAACGACAATACGCATTTCATGAAAGTGTTAAATTTTAAGTACATAGAAAAGTTTATCGACATCTATATTTAAAAAATATTGGCAGTGAAGAGCTTGATGCTGAATAATTTGAAAGTGTAAATAGCTAACCATTTACAAGTGGTTTATGTTGTTTCTATGATATTAAATTATAGTATAAAAGTATTCCTGTGGATAAACGATGTAATAGATAACATTTATATTTAATCAATACTTACACAGGAACATAATCATTTATAGTTACAAGTCCATATATGAAAACAAAGATTCCGACCAATGCAGCTGGTAATAACCATGCAGTGTATAAACCTATGAATAAATTATTATAATGTAAATAATATTATAAAATAATTTAATGGTAAAGATACTATTTTAATTTTTGCTATTAGTGATAACATTTCGTATGGGTACTGAGAACTATTAATTCACCTTATAAAAACATTTCCCATTGTGTCATCGAATAAAAATGAAGAAAATTCAGTGAAAAAATTTTATTTTCGATGAAATCATTTACTTAAGCTGTACATTTTGTATTTATAGTTGTATGGTAAAAATATGTCTATAGTAGGATAGAAAAGATTACATCCTAAAGTGATTCGAGATTTCAAATATCAAATGCGGTTGCGTAATCATCCTGGGGTTAGAGAAGAATACGAGGATGAAAATAATTTACTAGTCAGAATTATGAAAGATAACTGTCCACTTGATAAAAAGACGAAAAACATAAAGGTCAACTAAAATTAATTAGCCTTTAAAAAGAGAATCCAAAACAATCACTAGTTCAATACAGCAGCACCTAATGAACTCTGGACACGTCGCTCTACAAGAATCTTCCTTTAAAATAATCTACACAATCAAAGGAACTGAATGAAAGTCAGGCCGAATCAATAACGTATGCACTGCTGAGGCTTTGGTGATCTACTGATTTAAGCCCGAACTCTGTGTAAAAAACTATATGTCCAACCTCTCATTATTTCTTGACCCTAGTTCCTTCTTCAGTATGTTGTAATCTAGTTTGTTTTTATTATTGTCTTGTGGTTTTAAACTGTAATCAGTTATTATTATCCTCTAACAATTTTCTGTGATCATTATTCGATTATTAATATTATAGCCTCAATGTTTTTTTTTCATTTTTCTTCATATCTGTCAAATGGACAATTATCTTTCATAATTCTGACTAGTAAATTATTTTCATCCTCGTATTCTTCTCTAACCCCAGGATGATTACGCAACCGCATTTGATATTTGAAATCTCGAATCACTTTAGGATGTAATCTTTTCTATCCTACTATAGACATATTTTTACCATACAACTATAAATATAAAATGTACAGCTTAAGTAAGTGATTTCGTTGAAAATAAAATCTTAGGTTTTTTGTTAGATATCAGATATTCTCAAAAATTTATTACAATCAGACGTTATCTATATGTACAACTGGCTAACTTTCCAACGTGTATTTCAGTTGGCGATTAAGAAATTTCATATTTGATCACAAATTTATATCATTTACAATTAATATTGAAATTTTATAACTCAACGAAATAAGAAGTAAGAGGGTGTTATGTCATTGATACTCTTATTATTGAGTATCTCTGTTCTTTTTACATACACTAAGGTTCATTTTTATACTATAAGTACTGAACTATCAGTATGGAAGTAAAGCTTATTTTACATCATCTTTTGATATAATGATGAAATACTTAACAGAAGTCAGAAATATTTGCATCTTTGCATTACTTTATATAATTGTTGACGGTAATTTTTGATATCTTCACAACGAAATGATATCCAACATATTTTTGTGAGTAGATTATAGAAATTATTGTTTTGTTAAAGAGTGAGTTTTGAAGTTTGTGACTTTGTTACAGGAATTTTCAAAATAGTAAATACATCGTACTGTTTTCGAATCTGGTACTGATACACATTTTTTTCCATAAGCGTGCCAAATCTAGTTGATTGAATGGGAAGACAAAGTGAAGAAATATTTATTGACTGAATCACTCTAGACATAGGCAGTCTTATTCAGTCAACATTTCAATAAGTGCTGTGAACTGCAATGTAACTGTTATTGAAATTCGCCTAAAGATTTGATTCTTCATCATTATCTTGTTTTTATGTTAGTGATTATTTTATCTGCTGAAGTGAATAAGTAATTACTCAATGATTCCAAAATCACTATTTTATCTTTCTTCATCCCAGTTTAGAATTTTCCATTTTACATCTTTGCTTAAATAGCTATGGATTTTTCCATTATGATGTATATTAATCATTAACTGTTTGGTGGGAAATGTTGACATACAATGAATAATATATGTTTAATTCATGAAAATAAACCTACCAAGCCAAGCGAAATAGAAACCAATTTTTTCACCAAAGTAATTTCTGATATGATCCAGAGGTTGATATTTATACCAACAACCCCATCTTGCCCAATACCAATATAAAATTTGACGTGGATTCAGTTTTTCTGGATTTTTTAAATCCTCTTCATCTACTTCATATGGACCCTACAATTAATCAAGAGATACATTACCCTTTGCTATAACTAATGATCATATTAAACTTTATTTAAATAAGAAGTTATATCTAACAGTAAATTATTCACAAATTGAATTTCATAAAAATAAGTAATATTATTTAAAATAACTAAAATATAAGTTTCAATGATTATGATCATGAGTCAGTTGAAGCTAGACCACCATGGGAAACCTGGAAGCACTGGACGGTCGTTTCGTCCTATTATGGGACTCCTCATCAGTGCGCATCCACGACCTCGCCCCCTGCGAGATTATGAAAGCTTTTAAGTAATATCAGAAGGGGTTTTGTGGATATTATAGTAATTTCAATGGTTGAGATCATGAATCAATTGAACCTAGATAACCATCGGAAACCTGTAAGTTAGAAAAATGTTTCCCGTAATATTTTGTTTAGTTATAGTACTATAGATAAGTTAGGGACATAAAGAAGGTATAACTTTATTTAACTAAATAAAAATATTGCCATCATATACACTTTTATAGAACAAATAATTGAACATGTGATAACATAAAAAATGTACATGATAAACACGTGACTGAATGTTACATGAGTTCTTTTGAGAACATGGGTAGTTATTATATATATAATGAAGAATTGGTAATGGCAATATGAATAACTGGATGGGTGTTTATATTTGAGCCGATTACCTCATGAATCGCGTACGCAGCATTGTAAACCTCTTCTTGTATAAGACGATCAATTCCAACTTGTGCCTTTTCACGACTCCCATATGCTTGAGTAGCTAAAATATCATATGCTACCTGATGTCTTTGAGTAGGGGTGAAATATGATTCTTGATTATCATGTCCAATGAATCTGAAACAGTATTGCAACACATATATGAGCGACAGACTTTGTTTTAAATAGATTTTACCAACCTGTTATAAAAGAGTTATTTGCTGTAATGAGCCATTGCAATCATGTGTTTTTTAAGACCACTTTCATTTATCGTATATTAAACTCGTTATCTAGACCCTAGTTCTGAGAATTACATAGTATCACTGCATCTTACAAGAAAACTGTAAATCAAGTCTGACTACGTGAATATGTACTGTAATGAATGAGTTTAATAAGAAAAGCGATACCAAAACTAGTGAAAACTTGAGAGAATTTATAAAACAAATTGATGTCAATGATAATGCTTTATAACCTTATCACATAATTTTTCCAAGACTTATTGGTTGTAATCAGTTTGATTAATAAGCGTATAGTCACTATAATAATCGAACTTAGTGTTTATTTTCAGTCTCTTGATAATTTCTTATCATCAACCGAAACGGATAAACTAAAACATATAACATTCAAAACTTTAGAGAAATCATTTAATTAAAATATTGAACTTGTAAATGAAGGATATCATACCAAAATAGAGGAAGAATTATCTGTTTTTATATCAAGTTCTAAAGAATCTACCTCAAGGAGCTAGAGTACGGCCACTCTACATAGCCGAAGCCATCTGGATCAACTCCAAAAAACCAAACTTATGCATCCACAAAAGGTAATATCCAGCCTCTATGATTACCTTGGCTTACAACAGGATCACCGGATACCTAAACTGAATATTATAAACCCCTTCCTATTTTTTATTACATCAATCTTAATCTTCACATACAACACTCGCGATTCACATGAATTCCTTTTATCGTAATTACCTTGATAACATCCCCCTTATTACATACTATATTCACATAACAATATTATTATTACCTCAGTTAACAGGATGAAATTCTCCTACTATGCATTTTATTCACACAATTTTTTTTATTTTTATGATATTACTATTAAACTCCACTTGGTATTGTTTTGCTTGGGTCGTCCCATTGAGGTTTAAGACTGCAATTGATCAGCCTGTTATTGGCATATGTACATACTGTGCGTATTGCTTCGATATTGTCGTAATTCGCAAGCTTTGTAAGCAAAGATGGATAGTGGCTAGCAGTGGAATTCAGGGAGCGCGTTTCGTCCTATTCGGGATTCTTCAGCTGGATGTACATGCATCTCAGAGTTGATGTTCACTGTGGTACTAGAACCTAGTACCATTTACTTCAAATGCCATCGCTTTATCCACTCAGCTATTGAGTCCTGATAGCCACTTGCTTGTGCAAAGTATGCACATATGCCAATAACAGACTGATCAATTACAGTCTTAAACCACAATCGGGAGATTCAAGCAAAACAATACCAAGTAAATTTAAATTCACCCCATTGCACAAGCAAGTGGCTATCCACTGCTAGCCACTATCCATCTTTACTATTATGATGTTTATGACTGGACACATTACTCCAAATCATTCTGACTTTTGTTAAATGACCTTTCTAATTTGCAAATAACACATTTGTAAAGTATATATGTCGTAAGAGATGCAAACATTCATCATTTTCAACATAAAACATTGTCAAATTCATTAATACATGTCTTATTTTAGCCTTAGTAAAATATCATAATAATTATGGACTTATAACTGTAGAACCTGATGATGTAGTTATTGAAAACAATTGTTCGCTCAATTATTCTTCATTTTTGAATATTCTATAGGGATTTTTAAACTGCTGAAATGAAATGTTGAAACTTTTACGACTAATTTGTAGATCAGTCTTTAAGATTATTAGTTTTGTTTTTATAAGATACTTTTCAACTGTCTTGAATGGCAATGAACATTATGTAATAATAAAGTCTGAAAATCGTTGTTTAATATTCGAAGTATTTTTTTATATCCTCAATTGATTTAAAAGTAGTAAAAATCAACTAACTCGTCAGATTTTTTTGAAAAAAAAGTATTAGTAAGGAAACAGTACAGTTTGCATGATTGATTATATGCTATGAATTGAAAAAGTTATTTAGTTTGATTAAATCGACACTTTCTTCGCATAAACTTATTGCTTGATTTGTATATTTACTAGAACAAATTCTGAGGTTATACATTTCGATGGTTATTTGTGACACTGTATATACTTTGGGGCATCATTCTTCTCTCAATACCAGGAAAAGTCTTTAACAGGGTATTGTTAAACAGAATGAAGGACTCCGCAGACGCCCAACTTCGAGACCGACAGACTAGATTCCGTAAGGATCGATCGTGTACAGACCAAATCGCAACACTACGGATCATTGTGGAACAATCAATTGAATGGAATTCATCACCCTTCATTAACTTCGTTGACTACGAAAAAGCATTTGACAGAGTAGACAGGACAACATTTTGGAAGCTTTTTCGACACTACGGCGTACCTAAGATAGTCAATATTATACGGAATTCCTATGGTGGATTAAACTGCAAAATCGTGCATGGAGGACAACTGACAGACTCGTTCAAGGTAAAGACCGGTGTCAGGCAAGGTTGCTTACTTTCATCCTTTCTCTCTCCTTGTGGTCGACCGGATCATGAAGACGTTAACATCTGAAGGGAAGAATGGGATACAGTGGACATCTAGGATGCAGCTGGAAGATCTAGACTTCACAGATGACCTGGCTCTTCTATCGCACACGCAACAACAAATGCAGGAGAAGACGACCAGTGTAGCAGCAGTCTCAGCAGCAGTAGGTCTCAACATACACAAAGAGAAAAGCAAGATTCTCTGATACAGCACAGCATGCAACAATCGAATCACACTTGGCGGAGAAGATTCGGAAGATGTAAAAACCTTTACATATTTGGGCAGCATTATTGATCGAAAAAGCAAGTGTAGCATATTTACAACTGAAGAACATCTGGAACTCAAAACAATTGGCAACCAACACCAAAGTCAGGATTTTCAATACAAATATCAAAACAGTTCTACTGTATGGGGCCAAAACCTGGAAAACCACGAAAGCCATCATCCAGAAGATACAGGTGTTTATTAACAGTTGTCTACGCAAAATACTTCGGATCCGTCGGTCAGACACTATCAGCACAAACCAGATTGTAGTGGAGAAAGAAATCAGGAAGAAGCGCTAGAAGTGGATAGGACACACATTGAGGGAAGCACCGAACTGCGTCACAAGGCAAGCCCTCACATGGAATCCTCAAGGCCAAAGGAAAAGAGGAAGACCAAAGGACACATTACGTTGAGAAATGGAGACAGACATGAAAAAAATGAACAAAAATTGGATAGAACTGGAAAAGAAGGTCCAGGACAGAGTGGGTTGGAGAATGCTGGTAGGCGGCTTATACTCCGTTCAGAGTAACAGGCATAAATAAGTAAGTAGTATGTTTTGTTTAGCATGAAAGTGAGCCCATAAATTCACTTTTAAATTCAATGAGGAAAAAACATATCAGTTACGTTCTCTAGTTTATTTGGTCTAGTTTTCGTCATTTAAATAGTGTTTCGAATACAGTTTAAGATGAAAACTAACTAATGGATTGTTAAGTCACAATTCTAGATACTTGAACCAATTATTTACTAGGGTAGTTTTCTTCAATATGGAAATAACAGTATATAATTATGTTCAGTATTCAGCTGTGCTATATTTATCTCGAAACAATTATTCAGGGACCTCAGTAAATTAATCACAGATCTCCAAAATACAATGTTGACGTCATAAAAGTGTCTACAATATTTTAGGACAAATAATTTTGAAATTTTCATTAAAGTTAACTGACAAGATAGTTTTAGCAACCATTTAAATAATTCCCAAATGCCTTGTGCGTTTAGGTCGATGTAATCAAACTATTGTTTTTTTCCCTGCATTATTTACTACTATATTGGAAATATCAACCACAGTTTCATTGTCAGTACTTCACAAACTGTTTGTTTATGTTAATTTTTAACTGTTAAACACGCCATAGATAATTAATTTTAAACAAATCAATAAAAACAAATACACAAGGTAAGTAATTATTACGAAAATATAATTACTAACTTTTCTAGTTTACTTTTCTTAAACGGACAAGTATAATATTCAGGTGGAGGATTCGGAACATTTTGCGCCATTATAGATGGAATCCCAATTGTTTTCAAAAGAATCTCAGACCAGTTCTTCATTTTAGTGTTTTGTACCTTGGGATATTTTGGTAATTCAAATATAAATTTAAAAGGATATTAACAAAAAAACTGCTTAATTAGCTGAAAAAATACAACCTCATCTAAGTATTTTTTTTAAATCAGTATATTATCTGGTTGTTAACCATGAAAATCTTGCTTATGGTGAAGATTTGTTCACTGAGCTGGATAGTTTGGTCGTGGAGCTTTCATTGTTCTTCTGAACGACATCATCAACACAAACTTCTACCTGAAGTTTGTCGTTCAGAAGAACGACGAAAGCTCCATGACCAAACCATCCAGCTCAGAGAACTAAATTCCATCAAAATCATTCAACTGAGCTACAAATCTCCAGCATATCAAAACCTTGCTTGTTTAGTTAAGTTGTGTATCTGAAATAACTCGGTGATAGATATCATATTTAGTTGAGAGAATTTCGTTAAAACTACAACAAAGGTTATTCAGTTTCATTGGATTGATGTTAGCCTAAAATAAAAACTATCACTAATTTTTACTTGCTAAGAAATTTTAACCCGAGTTTTTCAAAATCATCAAAATCACGTTTAGTTAATAATTGGTGTTACTAAGAGCTGAAGCGTGTTTCAGCATTTATAGAGATACAAAGATGGACATTTCTTCCCAAAAGACATTAAGCATTGCATATTCAGAAATGTCACTAATAATGCTGATATTGAAGTGAACAGTATATGTTACAACATTATTTTCCATAAGTAGCAAAGCAGTCTTCTTAGCATTTTATTTATTTTCATTTCCCAATAATTAATTTTGTCAGTATTGGGGTTGTGGAGATTATTAAGTTTTCGACTGAGATCTTGAGTCGACCGATGTTAGACCACCGCTGGAAACCTGGGAGCACTCGAATCCCGCGAGCGGGATCGTGGATGCGCACTGCTGAGGAGTCCCATACTGGGACGAAACGGCCGTCCAGTGCTTCCAGGTTTCCAACGGTGGTCTAACATCAGTCGATTCATGATCTCAATCGAAAAATTAATTTCGTTTTCCATTAGTTATCTTTTACTTATATGCATCAAAAATATCCTTCAGTACCTGATAAAGATAACTGCTATCAATGATTATTCTGGTTTACAACTTGAGTGTTTATAATTGATCTTATGTACTTAATTGCTCTGAAACAAATAAAACATTTCGACCGTCAATAAGTAGATGCGCGGTAACAAATGTGATTTTCAGTAACACCTGATTTACGAACACTTTTGTTTCTTAAATAAACATGAAAACCCATAAAGTGTGGGAAAATTTTGGTGTTTATTTCCAACGAGTATAGGTGTTAACTAGAGGATAGTTAAAAACTTAAATGTGGTGAATTTCTGTTTTATCCTAGACTGAGTAACCTTTTCATATTAAAACTCAGATTTCGCATATGATTTAGGCAAATATCTTTGTGTCACTTATCAACTACGTTTGATTACTGAGTCATAATCGCAACAAAGCTGACCTTTCATTCACTATTATTGATGGTACGAATTTGCACTTGTAACTCCAGAAAATTCGACCTCATATAAACACTTTGTTTGAAATTACATTACTGGTTAGCACTAGATAGACTGTTAATCATTCTTAATTATTTTGATGAGATGAAGAATAATTTTAATGAAATATTTATACATGCGTAATGATCCAATTAGTACTACCTCGGGAGAAAATGTGGATCCTGATATAAATCAAAGCATAAATTCTAAAAGCCTGAGTGTACACGGAGGAGGAACGGAGCTATTTTAAGTTGACTAGTAAATTGTAAGTTTATTGTGGTTCAAACGAAATATATAATGAAACAACAGAATAAAACATTCTAATGAGTGATAGTTTTAAGACGCTACACTGGAAAACAATCCTATTATTTAACAATGAAATACGAACATTCCACATACTTCAAGAGGAGCCCGTAGGTTTAGACACTCAGCATGATGGCACATTAAGTCCCAAGGAATATGCAGCTTCAAATAATGAGTCATCAAGCTTTCGCTCTTGACATCCTCCTAAAAAGTAAAAGCGGCAACTGAATTTTTTGTAACGGAACGGATCAGGAAATAAATTACATATTTTCATTGGAACGAATGGTCGCGGCTGGTTTTTATTGCCATTTTAGAAATTCTTTCATATTTCTGAAGATTAGCTGTATCGATGTTACTTATTATGCTAATAACTGAACGAATTTTCATTATTGATAAATCATCCACTTATATTGGAGAATGGATCATTTTCTAATAGCCTTTCAAAACAACCAGTAAAGTGTACTTATTTATAAAAAACGCAGTGAATTCATTTGCAAATATCTCAGCTATGACA
The DNA here is from genome assembly GCA_946903255.1 of Schistosoma spindalis. NCBI lineage: Eukaryota > Metazoa > Platyhelminthes > Trematoda > Strigeidida > Schistosomatidae > Schistosoma > Schistosoma spindalis. The sequence continues at coordinate 47,516,220 of OX336420.1, forward strand.
GCTTCCAAACCAAAGGTTTCTATACGTAACTTTTTTTAGATTTATAGTCAAGTTCTACTTTCACTTTATTCCATGAGTTATCCACACTGTTACTGCTTGATTGTCATATTATATTTATTGTTTTCTAAAACTTAAATCAGTTTCCAAAGAGAATCGATTAAGGTTGGTGAGATTTTATTTCGGTTATTTACATCATTTAGTAGATTTTACAATGTATATTTTTCGAAAATCTATTCAGAGTAGCATTAAAATTACCTCTTCATTACAGGTTCATTTAAAGTCAAGTAATATTTACGCCACGATCCTATAAGGATAATCGTTAATCAGTTTCAGTCAGTGGATAGTCTGAACTAACATAATCATCCTTAAATTGTGTGAAACTGAATTATTGTGTAAGTAATCTAAATTTTTCAGACAATACTTGATATTACACTGTTGGGCCATGAAGGATAATGATTGCATTAACAAAATCTAGAACGATTTTCATGAAATGACATTATCCCTTACCTTCATAATTGGAAGCATTGCTTATTTCACTTCATTATTGTAATAACAAAACACTTCATTAATCCGAGTACGATGAAATTTATCACACCTAACAAGATGACACTTTTAAGATAATTAAGGAGCGAAAACTATGTACTAGTTATGCCGGTAAAAATGGTGAAGATTGCGCTTCTATGAAGAATACAATCAATGTAGATGGTTTTACATACTCTTCATGACCCTTCCTAAGAAGTCATAATAAACGAGTTCGCCACAACTATCTGTAGACCGATAGCTTCCTCGCTTCTTTTTATTCCATTATCAGCAAAAAGATTTCAAAAGAAATACTTTGATGATATATTTTAATTAAATGCAATTTATCAAATTTAGTGTTTCATGATTAATTCAGTAGTAAATATATGACTCCCACTACACGTAAATCCATTTTATTGAACTTAATTTTTGTTTACATTGTAATAGCACTGGGTGCAAGCAATGCTTTAGATAGAGCCATCAAAAGAAATTTGAGAGCCTTTATAAATCTTTAACTCAAAGAATACGTTTTACAAACTTAACCTTCGATTACTTTCATCGATGCATTATGTATCAGATTTGTTAAAGCTAAAAAGTGGCCTAATACTATAGTTTATAGCTTCAGCTTATAATATGTTAAGGTCGAAGGACCTAACATATATCAGTTAGAGTTTTTATTAAAATTGGAAAATGAATAAGATGTTAATATTTTTCCGTCTCTACCTGACAACTTTAATTAATTCAAATCTAAAATTTCCTTTTCATTTAATAAAATATGATATTAACTATTCTCCAGTAAATTTTATTTTGAACTAGTATGGAAAGGAACGATAATATGGAGTAATTTTTGAATGTTACAATATCCATATATACATAAAGACTATAAGACAATGAAAACATTAGGGTTACGAAGTTCAAATAAAAACCAATCCATATCCAAAACTCATCAATGATTTGAATAAATGAAAGTGACTTCAAATGTAATTTTTCTTACTATGACTAAAGGGTTTAATTATATTATATTTATACTAATGGGCTATTTTGGATTCATCTTTGTACTTTAGATTAAAAGTGTTTTCAGATTATCCGAACTGATCCCATAGTTCAGAAATATTATTGAGATTTTAACACATTTTGTGTGAAGACTGAATATAAGCTTAACAAATGACCCATAAAAGATTAGATTTATTCCCAAAATGCCAAACTAAGCGTCATTTGAAATATCTTGAGAGCTCAGAGAAGATTAGAAGTGGTAACACTAGTTCTAGAGCCTCTAGCTATCCAGTCACACAGTAATCTGATATGCAAGGCAAATATTTGACATAATAATCAGGTTTCAGTTTTGCTGGCAGCTTAGTGGTTTACCTTTTAAATATCTAATGATCATGTTTACCTGTGTGTTGTTTTACACAATAAAGTTTGTTGTCTGTCAAGGTATACAATAGAGGATGGTGGCTAGCAAGGGAATCCAAGACGTGCGTTTTGTTTGATATTTGGACTCGTCAGCTGGGTGTATCGGCATTCGAAATTTGATGGTCATTCCGGGACTCGAACTAGGTGTCCTTTACTCCAAACGCTGTGGAGTTATCTACCTAAACAGTATGAATTTTATCCGCTATTGTTGGCACAGTCAGAAGCATAACCGTTTGGTTATTCAGATAATAATGACCATCTGAGTAACTGACATAAATGACATGATCAAAACCAAGTGGTTGCAATCCAAACTATATCAAAGTCTTTGCAAAAACCATTTTGGAAATCATTCAAACGATAACTTTAAATTCACTTTGCATTGTTTGCATTATTCACCCCATTGTACAGGCTAGTGGCTAACATGACTGAGTAGCTAAGTGGGTGACGTGACGGAGTTTGAAGCGAATGATACTGTGTTTGAGTCCCGGAGTGAACATCAACTCTGAGATGCAGGTACATCCAGCTGGAGAGTCACCACTCATCTTTGATTATAATACTTAATAACCTTAAATATTTTTAAAGTTCAATAGTCAAATCCATGGTTTTATTTTCTGATATTTATGCAGACGATATCTAAGGAATCGTTTTCTGAATGAGGTATCCATCTGACAGCCTCAGGCTCTGCTGTACTTTACTAGTCGTTTTCACTATTATAAAGTTCTTTTAATTACTTATCACTCTAATACTTTGCTTTCATTTTGAATCTATCAAAGATTAAGAGACCTCACAATATTTTGTTTTGTAAAAAGCCAAAACTAATCGGATTAATTAATTGTTATTGATTTTTGCACTTGATTAGTATATCATGTGATATGTTTAGTCCGTACTCTTATTGGAGATTGGAAAAGGATTTTGTTCTGTTAATCCTGATTATGTTACGTATTTAAGTCAAGTCCGTCAGGTTTAATATTTAAATATTCCTTGTTATTACGCTTTCTATATCAAAAATCTTTATTTCACATGTTTTACTTTATTTTATTCAACCAAATCATCCAGTTAAATTCGAGTTATTCAAAAAAGTCCTTAGGTCTTTTCAACCAAACAATTAAATGACAATGTAATGATAAAGAAAATTTTTACTATACATAAAATGTTTCTTATTACTAAGTGCCAAATATCAATTGTGTCAAGTCATTTACCAATAGTATACTTTAGTATACTAATATTTAATAGTTGAATTCATGAGTCAATTAAAACTGGACCATCATGGAAAACCTGGGAGCACTTGACGGCCGATTCGTCCTACTGTGGGACTTCTCAGTATTGCGCATCCACGACCCCGCTCGCCAGATTTGAACCCAGGACCTATCGGACTCGCACGCGAACGCTTCACCTGTAGAACACTGAGTTGACATCCAATGATGTTAATGTCTAACTTCAACCAATCCACGAAATTGAGCCACCGTACACCATTGTCTTCAGTAAGTTACTATCTCATAACAGACCTGGTTGAACTCCACTGATCACGGCTTCTCAACAAGTGGGCGGGATCGTGGATGCGCAATGCTGAAGAGTCTCATACTAGGACGAAACGGCCATCCAGCGCTTTCAGGTTTCCCATGGTAGTCTAGCTTTAATTGACTCATTAACTCAACCATTAAATTACTAAAATCTCCATAAACCCCCTTCTGATACTAACATTTATTCACTATCGTCTCTTGATGAGCTAATCGATATTCAGCCCAAATGAGTGTTGTTGTACAAAAGTGTGTGCAGAAATTGCAAAATACAAATGAAAAATGTAGAGAAGCAACAAATATGTGAAAAAAACTAATCTGAATAATGTCACTTTATGGATACACATTTTAATTATTTTAGTATATACAATTCCAATGAACATTTTTCAACTGTTGTTTGCAATTGAGAGAGTCTCATTAGCCAATAAACCCATAATCTCAGACGCAATGTCGAAATAAAATTGAAAAAACTGCATTATTTGTACGATAGTAACAGATTGGCAGACGGAATGTAATAATATGCAAATGAAAATATCTTCTAACGTAGTTACATTTCTTATGCCGAGTTTTTGTGTATAAATTAGTTAAATAAAAACTCGTAACGATGGTTTCGAAACATGGAATTATTGCAGAAATAAAATAAAGCAAAGTTTCAAATAATTTATTTTTTTTAATGAAACATTTATTTTATGTTCTTTTCAGTCAGATGCAGCCCTACAATACACTTGTAAGATTAGTTTTTGAAATAATTCAAGTTCATAAATAACTAAACAATGATACATATATACAGCACATTTGACAAGAAATATTTGAAGCTGACTATATATGATCTATCTCTTGTGCTTATTAGCGTTTTTCCTCAAAAATTACTTGATAATTCATATTGAAATGTCAAGATTTTAATCAACTGATGAATGCTGTCGTTCAAACTCATTTCTCAATATTTGTGATTTCTGTAATGTAACTCTTGAATTTATAGTACTGTGTTGAGTGTTTCTTGGAAATCGCATCACTATATTGGATCAAAAAGCGCTATCATCAAAAATCGAACTAACTATTTGAGTAGCTTTCAAATTACTGCTCAAACATGCTTTTTAATTGTTCAAATTTAATATTTAATTTTAGATGAATTATTCGCTCTATTTCGCAAACAAGATGTTGTGCAGTTCAAAGGGTCAAGTTGATTTGTTCACACTATTATATCAAATGAATAGCTACTTAGATCTTGTTTCGGGATTTATTACTGTATTGATTAATTTCTATCTAGCAAATTCACTGATGACACTTTTCAGTCAGATTTATCCTCACTGCCACAGAAAATAATATTGTTTGTGATAATGAGGACTACTAATTATAATTTTCATCATTTACTTGGAACCTGTTGATATATTGCTGGAAATTAACTTGAATGATGCATGTTACACATCCTAAATTAGTGTCTAAACTTTAGACTCAGTTTAGTATCAGTTGGTACTACCACAGAGTTAAGTGAATAGATTACCATTTTACAACTGCTGATTATGATATTTGATGTACTGAATCAAAATTTATAGGATTAAACTGTAATATTAATTTTAGCTGGAATGTTTTCTTCATTTTATCGAACGAACTCAATAATAAGCAAGTAATCTGACCGAAATTAGTGTAATTTTCTAAAGGTTTAATCGTAAAGAGGAGTTCAACAACTGTTGACTCTTAAAAAATATGAATTATTTATGATTAGTAATCGGTAATCTTTGTTTAATCTATATAACCGTTAGAAAAGTTACATTTAAATAAGGATTAAACATGATGGTTACTTATTGATTGAAGCATTAATGAAATTAAAATCTATTTCCTGACCTTATACATAAACATCACATTTCATTGTTTGAGTAATGATTTATTGAAGAGAAAATTCCTTGTATCAAAGTATTATTATTAATTAGGTCGTAAGTTCCATATTATTTCCCTTAATAATTAAATTTTAGGGCAGATATCTTACTTCTATTTTTATCTAGAGTAGGGAAATCTGACTGAATACTTTTTTTAAGTATTAAATAAGACTAGAAAAAAAAATCTCAATTGACAATTAAGAAGTCAATTACTAGTTTGGAATTTTATTCATTGATATAACTATTAACCAAACGTACTTTCTCAATTTGTACTCCAATTGTTTGCAAATTATCTTCAAATGTCTTTCGATAAATACTATTGATTTTTTTCACTTTATTGATTATATTTTCATTAACTGGTTCATCCCAAACCAAAACATAATCTTGGAAGGAAAAATATAATACATAAACAAATATATAATCATTTATTCAATGTAATTTTGAAGTCAATTCTTTTGTATATAAAAATTCGATGTTACACAATTGGTGTAAAAACATATAAGTATAAAGTATAGCGCATCCACGATCCCGCCCACCGCGAGATTCGAACCTAGGACATATCAGTCTCGCACGCGAGCTCTTAACATTAGACCACTGAGACGGCCAGCATCCAACGGTGTTAATGTCTATCTTCAACCAATCCACGAAATTGCGCCACCGTCACCATTGTCTTCAGTGAGCTGATATCTCACAACAGACCTGGTTGAACCCCAGTGGTAACGGCTTCTCACTAGAACTCCAGGAAATATATCTTGAAGTCACTCACTAGTGAGCATATGTTGATTCGTTTCAGAAGGGGTTTTGTTGGATATATATATATATATATATATATATATATATATATATATATATATATATAAAGTATAGATTAAGTGATATTAATTTTGTCCAATTCTAATCTATAGTTGATTAGTTAGAAAACAATTACTCTATTTCACTTAATCCACCTAGGTATTGGATGAAAATTATATTTTAAAACTCAAATCAAAATCTTGTGTAATGATCGAAATCCAGGTATTTATATCCTAGAATCTAATATTAATAATAATCTACATATTTTAACTGTAGTTAATTATGCAGATAAAGCAAAATACATGTCGAAAACTTTCGATAACTTACCGTCCTATTTCTAACATCATTAACTCAAGTGGTTAGGATTTCTTATTACGGTTTTAATAAACCTTACTGAAACTAGTCACTTGTAAACATATGGTCAGTATCGATTATAAGACAAAAATTACATTTCAATTACAAGAAATCTTTATAAATTCATCATTGTATGAAATAATTGTTGTAATATTTTTTTAATATAGAATAAAAGGTATCTATATTTTGACAAATGTAATCATTTATAATCCGAATGTTTGTATAGACGATTTATCTTAGTGAAATAAACGCGATTATTAGTCTTGTAGATAAGATATAATGTTAAAAACTGTTTATTCAACATTTGTATAAACGAACATGTTTCACTTCAATAAATTCACTGAATGTCCATTAGAATGAAACAAAGCTAGTGTAACTGTTTAATCAAAAAATATGCAAAGGTAAAAAAATAACAACCGGGAATCATTGTTTGAAATGGCTTAAAATGATACAAATGATAGTTTTCATTTGTATGAATAAGGATATAGCTCATAGATAACATAGCGATTGCGTTCATTGATTCAAAATTCATAGTTTCTATGCTATATGAAACTAAAATCTTCAGTTCTGTTAATTTATTTACCATTTTAGAATCTAGATCTGTTCCTTGTGATAAGTCAGTGATATGAATTATGACGATATTCAGTAATCTGTTCTGGAACTATGGCCGTCAAATATGTATTTTACAGCAAATTCCATTTCACAAGTTTTGTCAGATTTTGTGTAATCTTTATATTGCAATATCTGAGAATCGCATAATGTAACCATTTATTTAGAAATTTACTTATTTAACTATTGGGAACAACGATATCTAACATTACTAGTTTATGAGGGTTTCAGGTGTATCTATTAGCATTGCGTCATTTTTCATAAGTCATAGACTAGAGTCTACGAAAACTTTCTATGAAACATAAAATATATGTAAGAGAAACCTAGAATTGTATCCATTCTAAATGTTATTTGCAATTTAAATATAAACCCACTAACTTACCAATTTTTCTTTTTCCATCATTAAAGTAGTATCCAAAATCTGAGTGTATTTGATTCTGTGGAGAACAGAAAAATAATAGTGCATTAGATATCGGTAATGAAGAACTCATAATTAGAGACGCGAATAAAGGTTATCGTAAAGAAATGATGTGAACTTATCGAAAAAATAATTCAGAAATACCTGGATATGTTTCATTAAGGTGATAGATCTTTTGGTCCACAAGAGTTTTTCATAGTATAGATGATCTTAATTTAATATTAGAGTAATTCATTTTTGTATTAGTTGTTTGAATCTTCTCATTGTTTAGAACTGTAATTGATCGGTCTCTTATTAGAGCTCTTGTGTTTATTGATGTCCGTCATTAAACTTGTTTTTGTCTTAACTATTACTAACATTGTCAGTATTCGATGTTTCAAAATTGTAATGTACAGAATATGTTATCTCTGTTAAACGACAGACATAACAAAGCCGACTGATCCGAATGCATTTTAAACCTCTTACTGTTTCAGCTAGTGTTTATTAGCCATTCAGACTCAATTAGACCGGGGATGAATTATTGACAAATCTTACGGTCGTAATTTATTTGGTGAGACTAACTTATGGACGAACCGATCAGATTTGAATTTTGGCGCGGAATTCATTCATCCACTTGGCTAAATAGCGTTTTGGCGTTTAAGCTGCTGTCAGTTCGTGATGAAAGTCTTAAATCTAATTCCTAACTTCAACCTCAACCATAATCATAATCTTAATTCCTCACACTGGTTTATAACCCCCATTTAACACTAGCTAGTAAATGGACACATTAAACTCCACTTTAGCGTCTCTCAAAGGTGGTCCATGAATTATTGTTTCACCGTTTATTTAACTACGAAGTTATTGGATTTTCAAATAGTCTGGTTGTCCTAGTTTTTCAGCTACAACTTCGTTTACGTCTAGTGGATTTCAACATTGATTTGGTGAGTTATTATTAGATAAACTCTGAGGTCATTTTATATAATTAGAGTAGTTGTACTTTTTATATTGCCTATAGTCCTGTTCAGCAAAGAAAAAATAGTGAAAAATTATTGAAACCATTATTCCAACTTTCATTACGTCGCACTCAATAAGCAAATTAATTAATCCACTCTAAAAGATTCATGCTTGATGTTTGTCACAGTCAAAAGACCTTTGAACATCAATTATTACTTTCAAGTATATGTGTGGAAATATGGCATAATAATTAGTGGCAGAGTAGTAATATTTAATTTCGGTTGAAGATTTTCTGTAATCATTTATAATTTTGAGTATTATAAAAGTATTACACCGCATAATTCCTCATGAAGACAAAGAACAACGTTTTTAGAGCTAACATTGCATTTCAAATCACAAAACTCTTAATAACTGAGTTACGAATTGACTCAATAGAATGGATTTCTATTGTGTTAATAATAACAGATTATATTGGATAAAAGTAAACTGAATCAATTAAATTGTTCCTTAGCTTCTTATAACCTAGAAGCAAGGTAAATTCGCAAAACATTATTCGTGCCCATGAATAAATATTATTCATTAAAACAATATAGTTCAACTACAGAAGTCAATTTGTACTTCTGGAAAGTAAAGTTAAAAATAGAAAATATAAAACAGTAGGAAATATAAACGGGCAACTGCACCAACAAACTTAGTGATTAAATGAGCATATGAAATGAATAAGCTGGTGTGGAAAGATAATATTAATGGCAATATTGAACTCTGTTTGTTTTAATACGTAGTTGAAAACTCTATGAGATTGAATCACTTTAAATCAAAAAAGATAATAATATCTAATTACATAAGATCTAGTCAAAAAAGTGTTACAAAATGATGATATATGAACGATCAAATTTCTGAATTAGGACGTATTCTACAAAATCAGATATAAGGGTTACTTTAAATGGTGTCTTTAACTAGGAAAAATGTTATAGTCAATTCTCTACATCTTGTGTTTATTGCATCATGTTATCTATTTTATGATGATGAATAACGAAATACAATCGGATGTATAGTATGATACTCTACTCATTATCTGTACTCTGTAAATAATGAACTCATTTAAGAAAAAGTCAAAAATCAAAATCCCAAATATTTGTTTATTTTATTAGTTGATCTTGTTTAAAAGACCAAATAACGATTATTAGATTCAATTAACAAAACAGGGAGATTCAAAGTGAAATGACCTTATTGGTAAATTGGTAACTGTTCAGTTCATACAATCAATCATTAACTAGTTCATTTTGTCAAATGTGGTTTGAATGTGTGTAATTATAAGTAATGGTTTCATTGTCTCAGAAAAGTAGTACGTATATAAATGATTATTGTATTCAATATACAAAATATTTAATTAGTATTTATTTTTTACTTTAAAAAAGGTGAGATTATATTTTAAAGCAAACCAAATGAGGATTTTACATAAAGGAGTCACTAATAGGTGGGTAGGCATTTTATAAATGGGCAAGATATTACTGATATAAGTTAAAGTAGGGTAAAGTCTGATAATCGATTTCATAAAATAAAGTTACGAAACTCTACAGCAAGAAAAAAATGTGGAAAGCTAAAAAAATATAATTCATACCAATATACGTTATACAGAAAACTAACTAGATTTAATGCCAATTTTTTGTTTTTGTCTGAAGTGCAATTGATGAGTTACGTAAAACTAAACAAAACACTATTTTGGGCTTAGTTTGCCTGAATACAGTAATGAAGCAATTAGTGACGATACATCTCGATATTTTCGAAAGGTTTTTTCCTTTATATTATCATCAATGTCACGAATAAGTATTGACGGTATATTTACTTTTTTTTAATAGGCTTAACGCTTATACTGAAATATTGACAACTGAAATCGTTCGACGAAATGACATCAAATTTTGTTAAATTAATGTTCAGACCTCATGAAACAGGAATTGGATTGTAAAATATGTATCCTGTTCTTTATGTTTGATTTCATTGTAGAATATGTTTAGACAAGAATAAACTATTTTATATCATACTCAATTTTATTATTCAGTAATTAAATGCTTGGTGTATTGTAAATTTATAGAAACATGAAGAATGGATATTATCTATTGTTGATTATTAGTTTTACTTTGCTATCATTTTGTATGACATCATTTCAAGGCATCATTATTTGTGCAGCTATCTTAATTTAAAGTTATATAATCATTTAACATATTTCTAAATTTGGATAGTTTATTCATGAAACATCATGAGTATATTACTACTTAAACTAGTGGTTTAAATAACTCGGTTTCATTAAATGAAGTTAAACATTATTACCGTTTGATGCCGGCTCAGTGGTCTAGAAGTTAAGAGTTTGCACACGAGACCGAAGGTTCTGAGTTTGAATCAAGGATGCGCACTAGGACAAACGGCTAATCAGTGCTTTCAGATTTTCCGTAGTAGTCTAGCTTTAAATGACTCATGAATTCAACTATTAAATCAACCATAATTAAATGAATTCATGTCTACAAATACCGTTTCAACTTATTTGTTTTATACAATTCTTCCTGTTTAACATATTTGAATAAAGCAAGAAAAACAAACTTATCATTTATTAATATGACATAGAATTGTACTAGGTTAAAGAGAATTTACAGAATAAGTGTATTCATATTGTTATGCTATATCCATTCTTGGTTTTCTTTTTAAAAATTTATTTCTTTTCATTTAATTATGCTAATAGAATATTACTATGTATGAAAATTCATCTACAATGAAAGTTTAGAGATAATCACCTTGTATTTGAAAATAATCCAGCTCCATTGAATCCGCATCAAAGCAGCACACACAAACCCTCCTATAGATGTCACTCGACCAACAACAGAAGGAATCAGGATGACCATCAGACAAATCAAGAGTGGGAAAGCAGTACGACCCGACAATATACCAGCTGAAGCACTGTAGTCAGACATTGAAGGAACTACAAACATGCTTCACCTTCTATTCAAGAAGATTTGGGAGAACAAACAAGTGCCAATGGACTGGAAAGAAGGACACCTCATCAAGATTTCAAAGGAAAGAGATCTGATCAAGTGTGAAAATTACAGGGGCATTACACTACTTTCAGTACAAGAGAAAGTCTTTAACAGAGTGTTGCTGAACCGGATGAAAGACTGAGTAGACCCCCAACTTTGAGATCAACTTGCTGGATTCGTTAAGGATAGGTAATGCACAAACCAAATCGCTACACTATGGATCACCGTTGAACTCGTCACTATACATCGACGTCATAGACTATAAGGTGTTTGACACTATGGACAGGAGAACATCATATAAACTTCTTTGGCACTATAGTGTGAGTACCTGAGAAGATCGTCAACATCGTCCGGAACTCATATGACGGACTACAGTGCAAAGTGGTGCATGGAGGACGGCTGACGGACGCATTCCAAGTAAGGGCCGGAGTGATACAAGGCTGTTTACATTCACCCTTCCTCTTTCTTCTGGTGTTCTACTGGATTATGAAGACCTCGACATTTGAGGAAAAACACGAAATACAATAGACAGCTCAAAACCAATTAGACGATTTTGACTTCGCAGATGAACTAGCCCTTCTATTCCATACACACCAACAAATGCAGATAAAGACAGCCAGATTAGCAGCAACCTATATATCAGTAGGCCTCAACATACACAAAGGAAAAACCAAGATCCCCAAATACAACACGGGAAACGCTAACCAAATCACACTTGATGGAGAAGCTCTGGAGGAGGTGGAATCTTTCACGTACCTGGAGAAGTATCATCAATGGATAAGAAGGATCCAATGCAGACGTAAAGGAGAGGATTGGCAATGTAACGGCCACATTCCTACAGTTGAAGAACATATGGAACTCAAAACAACTGTCAATCAATATCAATGTGAAAATCTTCAATCCGAACATCAAGACTGTTCTACTTTATGGAGCTGAAACGTGGAGAACCACCACAACCATTATCAAGAAGGTACAAGTATTTATGAACAATTGTCTACGCAAGATACTCAATATCCGTTGACCGGATATCATCAGCAACAGCCTACTGTGGGAGAGAATAAACCAGGTTCTATTTGAAGAGGAAATTAAGAAAAGACGTCGGAAGTGGATAGGACACAAGACGAGGAAATTATCGGACTGCATCACGAGGCAAGCCCTAACATAGAATCCTCAATGGAAGCGGAAAAAAGGAAGGCCAAAGAACACATTACATCGGGAAATAGAACCAAATATGAAAAGGATGAATAGCAATTGGACAGAACTGGAAATGATTGCCCATGACAGGGTTGGATGGAGAGTGTTGATGGGCGGCCTATGCTCCTCCACAAGGGGTAACAGGCGTAAGTAAGTGAGTAATTTGGAAATAATTCTTTTTAAATAAGTTAATCTATGATAAGTAGCCCGGATTTTTTAATCACTATTTCTTTTATTTGTATATCTATTTCTAGACCGTCTCACTACTCAAATAGTTATTAGTATTTATCTAAAATCGATGTAAGAATAACTGAATATGTCTTTTTTTTAGTACAGTATTAATTTATATACTTCGGACTACTTTTTCCCCGTTAGATCATTTCCGCTTTCGATTTAAGTTATTTTATTAAGGGATAGGTTTGCTTATTTAATGTAATAATTATATGGTATATTTATATATACTTATGTTTAGAAATTTAGTTTTAATGACCACTTTTTTAAAATTAACTATTTTCATGGTTCATATACAACTGAACTGCTTGATTGATTTAATAAATTTATATTATCTTTTAATATGATTTTAGTTTATTTTGTAGCAAATGCTAATAATTTGGATAAATTGAGTAATGGTTTTGTAGCTGATATCAGTTCATGATGAAAACTCTAAATCTGATTCCTAACCTTAACTATCAATTGTAAATCATAATTCTAATCCCCCACAATGTTTCATAATGCTCATTTGATCATTGTTATTAGGTGGACACTCTGAAGGTTAATTCAGTGTCGCTCAATGGTCGTCCATAAATTATAATCTTACCCAAATTTCTTCTATTCTTTGAACTATACACGAAATTCACTTTTGTTTTTGACGCGTATAGTTGCTGAATATATTGTATACACAAATGAGAATTACACTGTTATTCTTTTAATGAATGAAAAACATATAGGTTAAATGTATTTATAGCGTCAAGCTGTAGTGTATGCTATTTATGTTGACAGATATAATTAGTACATAGCGCTAGTTGGGAGCGAAAAGCCTGAAAGTAGAAGATTGAGAAGATTAAAATGATGAGAACAGGACGAAAGTTATTGTAATACCAACAAAATTGAAAGAAACATCAATTATGTAAAGAATAACTGATGGAAATCGTGAAAATTAGTTCGTCCATAAATTAAAGTCTCGTCCAAATTTCTTCATATAACCGGATATGCTGAAGTAATAATTATAATAATTTATATAATAATAATAATATACTGGCTTACCGCCGCCCTATAGTTAAATTTAAACAATTTTTTTAATCAACTCATTATTCACATGAATACATGTTCTTTATTTTCAGAACAAGTTACTAATTGTTTTTGTTGACGGTGATCTATTAAACAAAGAAATTGTTTCATTTCACTTAATTTTATAGGAACAAATAATAATAATAATAAAGAATATTATATATCAGTGATATAATTTAGTTTTACATTGTAAATAATAAGTGTTTGACAGTTAATTAGTGGGAATCAATCTTAAAACCATTAAACCATTCCATTTATTTATTCACTAATCAATTAATTGATCAAGTATGCTGGTATTATTAGTGTCATTGTTAATAACAGAATACAGGGTTTAAGAAAATAAAAATTAAAAAAACACACACAGTCAACAACAAATATTTATTTTGTAAACAATAGGAATACACATACTTTCAATTGTACTCGTTAACTGATTTTGTACATGATTGAATATTGAAATGAAATAGTAAATGAAAAAACAAAAAACAAAAAGCAAATGCGAGGGAAGTATTCATATAATATAGTTATTGATTGAATTCGTTTGAGTTTATTCAAATATAATTGAAGTGAATGAACTACAACCCGCTTCACAATATAGCAACTCATGTACAATTGAGTTTGTTCATATTTAATTTGGATAAGCCATTTTTTGTTAACTTATTTAACAAACAAAGTCATTTGTACAATAACAACTTATCTATGCAATTGTACCTTTATTATTATTGCGCTTGTATGAATAAGTATGCTTAAGCATTGCTTACCGCTTACGCAGATATTCATTTTGCTAGGTTTAACGTTAGTCGCTTAATTGATTTGATAATTCACTCATCTCCCTATATATATATATATATATATATATATATCATTCTATTTATTGAACTCGCTCGCTTGCATTGCGGCATTAACCTTTCATTCTTGTTTCGAATGTCTGTGGTTTTAGTGATCTTTGCGTCGTGCAACAATAAACGTGATCAACGCTTCGTACTCGTCTTCTGATTTATACACCGTTAAAGACATTATCTAATAACGGTTATCAAGATGAACTGTTTACGAAGATTAAGGATTATATCGAATATCGATCACTGCCAGAAGACATTTATACAAAAACTTTGAACTACATCTATTTATGTTTTGAAAAACAATCAATCAGAGAAATAATATGTCTATTTAATACAGAAAATATCATGTCACCGAATTAATAATCTTTTTGTCTCATTAACTATAATAGTGGATCAAGTTATGAAAATAGCTTCAACAAAATAATATAAATTCAAGCAGTTTTATCTAACAATAATTTTAGAAATCTCAAAATACCTATTTTCTGTCTAGTTTTTACTTCAGTTAACCAGTGAATGCATTCAGAAAATTTATAAGATCCACTTGGTAAATCTGGAATAGACCTTCATTTTTATTTATCGAATATCATAGTAGGTACACTTAAACTAATCTACTGTATAAAATCATTAAAGTGAAAAAATAACTGAAGTAAGAAGGAGATGAGCAATTATTTTATAAAGCCTGAAACATTTTAGGACTTCTCAGTTTCATTGTATTGCAGTCATTATTCAATGTTATCTTCAACTTTACTGACGGTTATCTGTGAGCTTTAGGATTTTTAACGATATCAGTTCATGATGGAAACTATCACCAAATTCAACAAGTCTTCTTACAAAATTCCAATCTTAATATTATTGTCACCAATAGTTTTAGGGAAAAGATAAAACTTGGTGTCAACATCTCAGAGAGAATATCACCTGACTTTAGTCACTTGGAAAGAAATTTAGTAGATCCGTAAAATTATGTTTTGTGATAGCTGGGACTCATCAACAAGGTATTTGTGAAACCCTTTTCAAAACTGATGTACCTATAAATGTTCAAATCAACACTAACAGACATTACAATCAGAGACATTACAATCAAGTAACTTTGGATTCAGCAGATTTTTTTGCGAAACTCAGGGAGTTATACTGATCTATCTTTGAGCAGAAATCAACGTCCAGTTTCTAGTTTACGCTAGGGACTTAATCGACTAATTTCAATGAGTAGTAAGTGCCGACAAAATGACATTATTCCCTGCTCATTGAGTCATTAATAGAGTTTTTTTCTACTAAAACAAGATATGCTTGAGAAAATTTCACAACAAAGCTTAGATTTCAATATTACATAGTGTGGAAAATTGATAAATGTTTCAAGCAAAAATACTGTATGTAACATTATGCTATACTCATAATACATATAAATACTTTTAAATATCATCGGTTGGTTAGTCGATAATAATGTTTGTGTTTTGGATTGTTCACACTGTTAAAATGGAATTTTTGTTTTGAACTATTACATATTCTGAAATTTTACATATGTTAATATCTAGAACTCAGCTTCAAGATAATAAACTATTTAAAATCTGTGATAATAAAGGTAACCATTTTTGAAATGCAAAAATAAAACTAACAAAACCTCTAAAAATCAGTATTAGAAAACTATTAAGCTTAAAAATAACTTCGACTTGTGTTTGCAGAAATGTACTATAATAAGGCTGATTCAGTTTCTTGAATGAATACTTTAACAATTTTCACATAAGTAGAATTACCAATTTAATATCGCTTTCTGATATGATGAGAGGAAAAATCAATATTCGATTGATTTACTTAATATGAGTTTTATTCATCATTACATTCTTTTGATTCAATGTAATGATTACGCAATGTAATATTTCTTTTCTTTTCTCGTATGATATTTATTCTGTATAATATACAATATTCTTGTATTCCATTGACTATGAACTATACTCAGCATTGTTATAACTGTGAGTATTTTTCATGTATGTGATTTTATTCTAATTATTAATCAAAACGGGTGTACAATCAATATATAAACGAGTATATTTTCTACTAAAGTGACATCGCTCATTTTCTGGTTGCTGCAGAATACACTTCTTATTTCAAGCTTGGACTTCTCCCTCTTGATAGCGGGGCTGGGGCGCAGCAATAGCTAGCTCACTGGACCTCGATCATCGAACCTCGTTCTCGTTCGCAAACTAAGTGAACTCGTTAGCTTTCAAAACCTAACAATTGGCGACGGGGTAAAAAAAAAAGACTCTCCCTTCAGATCGATTACAGCTGCTGTTTGAGCGACAATTGGAGTTCTTAGTCAAGTTACGCACACAGCTGCGGAATCGCTGATGCTTTGAAAATGCGACGGAAGTGAATGGATTAATTTCTCAATTGCGCATCGAGCTAGAAAATAATTGCAGCCCTCATGAATCCTTAGAAAACCGTATTTCAAACGATACAGCTGTCACTCAAGATCCGATCGGTGGTCCAGTACTCCCCATTCCAGAAACATGCCCGGTAATGGATCCAATCTCCATTATCCCCGAAACAGCATGTTCAGACATTGATGTGTCCAGCTCACACAGAGACCGTGTCTTATTAAATGCTCATGAACTTATTACAGTAGCCGCCCACGAGCAAACAGAAAATCAATCATTCAGTATAGTAAAGACAGATGCATCAAATGCAGCTCATCATTCTACGACAAAAGCATCTGATCAATCTACTTATCGCGGTTCCTTAGTTGTTTTACCAGGTATGAGTTATCTTAATGACTCACATGCCTTCGATTAAATTTCTTACAAAAATGAGGAAGCTTTGTCGGATGCATCAAACGATGATCAAGAACCTAACAAAATTTTGATAAATGCTGATTATCTTAATGATTCATCATCTACAAATGAAGCTCCCAATAAAATTGATAACAAGATTTCAGGAGATTCAAACTCTGATGACCTCAAATTAAATGGCGTTTATCCTCACTACCCGGTCCATTTTACTGGATTCTCTGCTCAATATGTTTTAAATACAGTCAAGCTAATTGTAATTTGCGTATATGAGGACCCAACACTGTTTCGTGGGGGAGGACGAACTAGGAAAATTTAAATCCGGATATCAACTCCGGATCTTCAAAAAAAGGGAGGTGATATGATGAGAGGAAAAATCAATATTCGATTGATTTACTTAATATGAGTTTTATTCATCATTACATTCTTTTGATTCAATGTAATGATTACGCAATGTAATATTTCTTTTCTTTTCTCGTATGATATTTATTCTGTATAATATACAATATTCTTGTATTCCATTGACTATGAACTATACTCAGCATTGTTATAACTGTGAGTATTTTTCATGTATGTGATTTTATTCTAATTATTAATCAAAACGGGTGTACAATCAATATATAAACGAGTATATTTTCTACTAAAGTGACATCGCTCATTTTCTGGTTGCTGCAGAATACACTTCTTATTTCAAGCTTGGACTTCTCCCTCTTGATAGCGGGGCTGGGGCGCAGCAATAGCTAGCTCACTGGACCTTGGTCACCGAATCCTCGATCTCGTACGCAGACTACGTGTACCCGTTAGTTTTTAAAACCTAACACTTTCTTAATCATTCATATCAGTAAATGAAAACCCAGAATCTGATAATTCGGATGAGATAATGAGTTCATTTCAATGATGTAAAAGGCCTAAAGTAACTAGTCTTTTACTTAAATAAATGAAAGGTACTTCTATTTACGCTGTCTAAATTACATACTTCAATGAAAAGTGAGGTATGAACACTATCAGTTTTCGGAGATCTCGACCCAGTAAGATTTATTGAGCCACCGATGGATTGATCAATATAAAAATGGTATATTTGTGGGATTCAGCATATCTCGGTTTCAACACTCACAGCGACGCTACTCTTCATTTCTGTATTTACTATTGAAAGTAAACCATGTACTTAGGAAAATTAGTATTTTGGAATCGATATATAATTAACCATGTATTTAACTGTTGAGATAATCTATCAGTTTTATCAATAGTATGTACAAACCTAAACATCCTCTCCATAATTGCCATAGTCATGTTATACAAGCACTTGTAGGCATTGATGACTTAACATTTATGCAACTATTATTTGATTTTATAGATCAGTCAAATACACTGATTTTTGAAAGTACAGTCGAAAATTGGACATTATGTACACAATCACGGAAGTACACGAACTCTATTTCCGAAGACTACCATATTTTACGTGAATAATCAAACAAGACAAATAGTGGTTTAATATCATGTAAAATTTCAAAACCTCAAGTGTATTGAATAGTCAATGATAACTATGACGTAAATATTTTCATATAGCACCTTTCAAAGTTTCATAAATGAAACTAACTGGTATCATGTTTGGTTTTTTCTATACTACAGATTAGATAAAATATGAATATATAATTTCATAATCAATAGATTCACACTTGAATTGGTGGTTTTTTCCAGTAAATATTCGTAGTGAGAAGAAATAAGCAAGTCAATTTCTTATTTACCAAAACATCATACTTGACAAAGTTCTACGCTATTAGTGTTGTGAGTACACAACTATTTGACTTTATAGTCATAAATCTGACTTTTTATCAGTTAGCAAGCTCTTTATTAGTGTAGCGGACACTACTCACAAAATTGTTTGTGAGTATTGTGTAGCGGGATGTGGCATCGAAGCTGCAACAATTGTCTGATTGAGTAAAGAGTTTCAGTGCATCAAAAGCATAGTGTTGGGAGAATACTTGGAGACCAGGTGAGAAGACATTTCAGATGGCGGAACACACCGAAAGATGCAAATGAACGATTGAGTTCTATGTATATGTATTATGCAAATACTTTGTAATTCTCTATGGATGTATAAATTTCTCCTGCACATTGCTTTCTCTACATTAGTGTTCATATCATTACAAACCAGGAAGGTGATTCGGTGTTTTTATTGAACATCCTGTCGACAGTTTTATGTTAGAATTAAAATCGTATTTTAGGGTAAGCTTTTGTTAAATAAGTAGATGGATTAAAATAAAAGGTGGATTTAGGACAGAGATTCCTGTTTCTGAACATTAAAATAGGCGCAAATAAATTTGGAAGAGAAAATAAGAAATAATCAAATTCCCTATCCCATTGAAGAAATGTATATAAAACTCATCTGTTCATTCGTGTCATAGTAGTTTTCCCTTAAATTAACTCCAGTTGAAATGTTTTTAAAGTTCTGTGAATGCTAGTCTAAAGTACTGCTCTGCAGTTGTATGATCTTTACATTTTTCTTATCTAATATTATCTAATGTTATTAACCAAAATCTAAAATTGGTAATTTATCTGTAATAATTATTTTGTTTCCTGCATGTAAATAACTTTTTGTAGTGCAGTAATTATTATGCATTTGGAGTTTATATAAAGTCTATTGACTAAAGACTGATTTCGAGATGCTTTTCTGATGTACTAGTGATAATTCGTGACGGTTCGATTTTAATCAAATGCACCAAACGACAGTTTTGTCATATCGTTAACTAAGTGAAGTTGGAAATGTTCACCCCGAGGTCAAATCGTTAACATAGTTGAGTAACTAAAGAATTTTACTTTATAAAATCTGATAAAGGTAGACTAAACAATCACTTTGAACGTGATTCCTTCGCAACATAATAGTGAGAAATTATTAAACAGCTCATTTTTGGAGAAGAAATAAACAGGAAAATCGTTTAGAGCACAGTATTTTGAAGTCCGGTGTTTCTAACAAACTGTCTTAACTTTTACAATTAACTCTGAACGTAAAACAAGGTTATTCCTGGGCAAGTATTCACCACATAAAAAGTTCAAATGTAGGGGGAAAATTAGTTCAAAATTCTTTTCTGTTCACAGTTAATACTATACTTAATCTCTATGTTTTAGGACACCAATTTAACATTTAACAAATCTCACAAATTATGCTTGTGAAAAGATATACAATCATTTCAAATGAAGTCTAAAAATGATTTGAAATATATGAAAATTAAACAACTTATCTGGTTATAATACTCAAAAACTTACGGTTGAAGAACAACCATTTTTACCATAAAAATATAAATCATTTTCTAGAAATAATTTCCAAACTATTTATTATAATTGTAAGTAGAGAAAGATGGTGGCTAGCAGTGGAATTCAGGACATGTGTTTCGTTCTATTTGGGATTCGTCATTTATTCATCACAATATACATTATTTCTTTCTACACAAATATGCATAGTAATGGAGAGGAAAATTAATTAATTTTCTATACACAGTTTCTAATACGATTGGTAAAATAGATGTAATTAACTAAAGCGTAGCTGACAAAAATGATCATGTTTTCTTTTCTCCACTTTATATCTAGTTGAATATCAACTGAAGTAGAATAATACGACAATTGATATATTTCTTTATACCGGCACAGAATTCAAAATGGATCCATAAATGCATGATATTGTTATAATAACTACTTTATTGTTTTAACTAAAACTTAGTTCTTCCATAGTCTTTATGTATAACTGTATACTGAACATATTTTAACATTCTTCATTAATGTTTTTGACAAGACTTTATCAATAAAAATTTGGTTAGAAATGTTATGATATAACAACAAGTACCAATCGTATAATTAGTGGCACTCTTTTAAATAACATAACCAATAGACCATATCCTGTCAGTCAGATCTGTTAGATGATTTAAACAATTAGAATACGCTTCCACATTTCCGTAAATGTTGATTTGGTATTCAATAAAAATGAACAATACTCTAGTCACTTATAAATCTGTAATATGTGCTTGAAAGTAATGTGAAAAAAATAATGAAAGACATCCTCACTAAAATAGTATTATGTTAATGAGTCAATCACTAGTGAATAAAAGCAGCTTCTAAATTTTTGTACCTGTCCTAAGTCAGGGTTTTCTTCATTTTGTTAAAAAAAGAAATTTCTAGCCATAACCTTTATTGCTTAACTATAATAAACATTTCCACATACTTTTTTACTAAAGAAATTTCTGTCAAGGTGAACTATAATTGAATGACTTTTTTCAGATTGTTCCTATAAGGAAAAACAATGAAGGATAAACTGTTTTCTAAATTCCTGATTATATATTCATTAAAAGCTACAGACGAATCAAAACAACTTTCAATGATATCTTGCACAATTTGGAATACTCTATGGAAAATTTTGCACACTTAATTACATTTCTTACTCAAGTTATTTGTGATATATAGCTCATAGGTGATGTACACATTAATCAAATTAACCTGTTTATTATTAAAGATATAATTCAAAACAGGAAAATATTTATTATAATTATAAATACAGTTTGGCTGAAGAATGTCATTTATTAAATCATAAAACAAAATGTTTGATACATTAAATTTGTAATATATCAAACCATGCACGTTTCGACAAAAATGAAATCACTTTTTGCAAGTAAATTATCGAGCCAAAAAATAGTTTCCATTTATATGATAAATCTTTTTTGTTAAATAAAACAAACTTTATTGAAAAATAGCTACTGTTTAGTTTTCGTATAGTTTAATGCACTGCCAAGTACGCGTGTCTGTAATAAAGGTTTAACAATTAGTTTTAATCGATTCAAGATAAAATTCCATAGCCAATATTTGTACTTATACATTTTAATCTGTGGATATATATATATATATATATATATATACGGTTTAATAAAGATTTATTGTATTATTATGTAAATGGGTGTTTATGAATACTTGATTTATTGAACATAATATTACATTAAACCATCATCAACTGTAGAAGTACTAAATATTATAAAGAATTAAATAACTAATTTATCTTCATTGAACACTCTTTTTAACTCATACAAACGATTTCATATACAAATTTATAACTTGTATAATCAATCTATTATTATCAATAACGACAGATGATTATCGTCTAAACCTAGAATCTTAGTAAAGTCTCAATAGATTAACCGTGTTGTGTTTGCTATAAAACTTGAATGTTCTTATCTGGACAAGAGTTACTCAATCAGTCAGACTAAAATGAAGCAACAGTTTATTAACTGTTTACACTGTAGTTTATATTTTATATAGAACTCCTTAACATATGTATTGCACACTATATGTAACATTCTAAGTATACAATTAGTGGTCGTTTACATTAAAAAATGGGCTATATTTAAGAAATGACACATATTACATATCAACTATTGAAATTACTACAATCTCCACCAAACCCCTTCTGGCACTAATCAACATATGCTTACTAGTGATTGGCTTCAAGATATATATCCTGGAGTTCTAGTGAGAAGCAGTGACCAAGGGAGTTCAACCAAGTCACTTGTGAGACAGTAACTCACTGATGACAATGATAGATGTGTCGCTCAGTTTCGTAGATTAGTTGAAGTTAGACATTAATACCGTTGAATGCTGGCCGTCTCAGTGATCTAGTGGTTAAGCAATCGCGCGCGAGGTTGATAGGTTCGGGGTTCGAATCCCTTGAGGTAGAATCGTGGATGCGAAATGCTGAGAAGTCCCATGCTGGGACGAAACAGCCATCCAGTGCCTCCAGGTTTTTCATGGTGGTCTAGCTTCGATTGACTCATGCTCTCATTTATTGAAATTACTACAATCTCCACAGAAGCAATTTTGATACATATTACATACTTTAAATTATAGAGAATTTATTTCATTTTTTTCTATGGAATTAAATTTACATAGAGCTTATCCTTTCACATAAACAAACACTTACATTAAGCTTATTATTAAACTTATCAACATAAAATGTTTGATACATATTATTTAAACTTTACAGCTTATAGAAAACAGCTGATTTTATACAAATAAGTAAAATACGAAATAATTCGTTTAATACTTTAAATAATAAACAAAAGGAAAATCATCGGACAATCGATTAACTAGTTTATAATAGAACTCATGCACAATGTATGTATGATACGGTAGTAGATTGGATATGACTGATGCAAAAAGTAAATAACAAGCAAACTAATAAAATATATAAAGTAATATATTTAATCTTAATAATTCATTAGGGAATATAAAATGTGATTTTTTTAAAAAAATAATAATTCGACTTGTAACTTACACAATAAGATGATCTATTTATATTTTATATTGATAGACGATTTGTTTTTTTCCATAAGTTTCCATGAGAAACAATTGATGAGAATATTGAATTTGAAAAGTTTATAGTGTAATTCAGCAAACAGTAACCTAAAGTTTATTATCAACGTAACTAAATATGGATCACAAGACTTTCTTATTAAATGCTTTAATTTTGCTCTAAACTATGAGAGAAAATATTGATTTTAGTAGGATTTTACCAAGATCGATGGAAGACAGATTATTGTTAAAAAAAATTTAGTATAGTTTTGGTAATAAAGTAACCGATGACAATTTGAGAGTATGGATGTATTATCGAATCTCCTTATAATATTTTATTTAACTCAGTAAATTATTTTTGCTGGTAAGATTGAATGAAAAGATCAGATATGATTGGAAGTAATTTTTTAATAGATGAATTCATGAGTCAATTGAAGATAGACCATCATGGAAAACCTGGAAGTACTGAACGGCCGTTTCCCCCTAGTATGGGACTCCTCAGCATTGCGCATCCACGATCCCGCCCTCCGTGAGATTCGAGCCCAGGACCTATCGGACTCGCACGTGGGCGCTTAACCTTTAGATCACTAAGCCGCATTCAACGGTGTTATTGTCTTACTCTAACCAATCCACAAAACCTCTTTCTGATTATAATTGGAAGTGTTTGGTTTAAGCATTCGTAAATTTAAAATCACTTTAATTTTTTTCGTTTAAAGTACTCAAATAATAATAAATTTGTCATCGTGTTTTTAGCATTGCTTATCTAGTTCTCATACATAAAGAATAATAGTGATTCATTTATTTAACTTCATAAAGATCCTAAGTACGATTTTCTTAACTCTATAACGGGTAATATAAGAAATTACCTTGGAAAACTTCTAAAAGTGTATAGTTTTTCTAGGTTATGTTACGTAAAATGGAATAAATTGTTTTGCTGAAATCGTACTATAGAAATAGGGTGAATGTTTAATTTTCATTTAAAAAACTAATACAACAGACAAAACGTGGACATAAAGCAAATGAAAGTATAGCATGGTATGATTATTATTCCCAGTTTATTTAGTTAGAACCATGACAATGATAAACTGAGTATGAAATATGTTCAATCTTCAGGAAAAAAATATTTATGCGAAATAATCGAACAGCTAAAAACATCAGTAAGTTGTTTTAAATAATATAATTTTAGGCTATCTATCAACCTAATGATGTAACCGTAGGTAATTAATGTTTTATTGGAGAAGACAATCATACCATATTAATAAGATAAGATGAATTTAACGCTGCAATTAGGTTAATCAATAAAAGTTACTGAAAATCTTGAGTAGTTCAAACAAAAGTGCTTTTTTTGCTTGATTACACTCAACTGTATTATAATCTTAAGTATAAAAAACTTCTGAAATACATTGACTTGCTACCATTTTTGTACTTTATATAATCTGAAATTTATTTTCGATGCACTAAATTATTCACATTAGCGCTGTGTGAACATTATATAGGGTTTGAGGTTAAGTAGTATCTGGAGGTTATTACAGTTGTAGAGTTCGACAGTAAGCTGAATTCGCAATAATCTAGATAAGTATTTAAAAACAAATATCAAAAACATCTATCGATTATACAAGTATTAAATTTCCTAACGTGTTGCCATTATTCTACTGGTTACTTCATTGATTCTGCAATTGACTATAACTTGGAAAGCATATTTCTTGAACCTTATTACATCAGTAGAACATCTATAAAATCACGTAGTATAAATATAATAAATTTTGTTTAAAAATTGACATTTACCAAATATTTCCAAGTGTTTTGATAACATTTATAACTTTTAAAACCTCTCTAATGAAATCAGAGGTTATAACGATTGAAAGTGCTACAGAACTTATTAATGAATTGGTTAGAGTTTAAATTCCGGACCACTTGAAGCAAGTCCAGTGGCTGAAAATGGGATGTACTGTCTGTAAAGATTTAGAGTTCTGTGTTTGATTTCATAAGTTAATGTATGTTTAAAGTTATATCTCCGAAAATGAGTGCAATCCTTTTTAACCGATAGTATGCTTGGTAATTAAAAAACCTTACAGTAAATCAGTAACTTCAGCTAGTTGTAGAAACCTATGGAAATGGAAAATTTCTTATTATATAAAATAACAAAATAAGTCGCTTTTCATGAAATAAATAAATTTTTTTCTGTTAAGAAAAATACTTTTATTTCATTATAACAAAGAATTTTTAGATCAGAACCATAAAATAAACAAAACGTCAACTCACTGAGAACAGTTTTTCACTATCATTTGACATTGGTGTTTCCATCTTGACGAATTCCGATGCACCACTATCCATTCCCATACAAATTAGTCAAAATATAAAACCGGTCACAAAATATCAACCGATTGTTTGATTAAAAACTACTCAAGTTTGTAAACTGGTCGATCAATATGCCTATTTCTCTCATACACTCACAATAGAAAATTATCTATACGTAAATTTACATAACTAATTCTAGAGTATGGGAACCTATTTGCCTGTGTTCAGTGTTGTGTCTTTCATACTATCACCTCATGAAATAAATCGTAAATAAAACTCTTGGTAAGAACAGCCAATCGAATCACTATAGTGGGGGTGAGATGAGTATACAAAATACTGATTAGTTGTTAGGCTAAAAAAATTCCTGACTCAACTAGTGCATTTTTCACTAAGCACATTTAAGCGGTGTTTAAACCTATATATGTCTGTTATGTATATTTGGCTTTGGTTAACACAACAGAGTAATGTACATAGGAAATTATTATTATTACGTTATGGTATACACCCATAAAATGTTCTAATTTTCTGTGCTTCGAAAATGTAAAGCAATCGAAAGTTTGGGTGTAAGACGTTTTCTTCAACTAGATCCCAAATATTATACTGGTTTGCATAATTTGTACAAACATAACATTAAATTGGGCTTTAGCATGTAAATAAACCAACAACACTGTATATGATTGGTCAGGATTAATAGGTTTGTATCAATGATATACGTGAATCATCTGGTTGGTACTTCAGTACTTTAATATCTACCAGATAGGACGCATTTATAATGGTTAACAGGTAAGGGCTGAAAACTTCCTTAAAGTTAAAATAATTTTTCTAATTTAGCAGTAACATTAATTTAAGATTTTGAGTTACTTTTTTCTGTATAAATTACGTATAACAGGTTAATTAATTTTTTTAAAACAAACTTCAACTAGCTTTAAAAAACTTGTATTGTGGCTGATGCATGAAAATCACATCATATGGTTTAAATTAAAAATAAATAAGAGTCTTAAGGTTAAGGCTTTAGTTTCGCAGGGTAATCTCATTTACTTGGATAACTCATATTTAAGTCCTGTCAACACGTGTTTTTCTAGAATAAGATTACCTCTTTCATACTGATCACTTAGAGTCACTTTATTAATTACAGTACAGGTTGTTTAGAACCGCAAGGTTTAATTTATCGTCATTGATACAGAGAAAAATATTTATACACAGAACTGTTGATGATGTCATCTTAAGTTTCAAAATAATTTGATCTCATTCGTCGTGTAAAAATCAGTGACTCTCACTTTTCGATAGTAGGTTTACGTTATTGGATATGTGTATAAAAGCAAAGGTGAATGAATTTTTCAGTAACTAACTGTAAATATTTGTTTTGTAAATTCTACACAATTATCAAAACTATTCAAATTGTTAAAGTATGTATAGTATGTGAACAGTTTCGGGTGTAGGACAAGAGTCTCATCCTATTTGTTTGCTTGATATACCTGAATTCCAATGTTGATGTTCACTCAAACCCAGTATTTTTCACTTCTAATAAAAGTATATTATTTACTGAGCTACTGAATTCATGTAGCCACAAACTTATTCAGTAGGTATGAAAGTATTAGTATGAGATTGATCATTTGCAGTCCTGCAGGTTAACAAAGTGGGATTATAAAACCCTTACTTATTTTCAAATGATTAAAGATTATTATTAGTACAGTGTGTAAACTTCAAGGTTTACTCTGTTCTATGTTTTCTAATTAATAACTGCCTATTTATTTAAATGATTTTTTTACGAGATATTATTTGATAAAACATTATGACCGGGATATTTTACGTAATTTATTTTGTCAAGGTGTAAGTTATTGATTATTATTATATGCCACTTATTTACTTTTAATTAAGTTTTGTTTGGTAATGTATAAAATTTGTCTTAGTAATTAAGTTGTAGTATCTATTAAATAACATACTGATACTTCACAATTCAACTTCAACGTGTTATGTCATCGTTATTCAGAACTATAAGTTTTAAAAATAATCATTAGTTTTTTTCTTGTTGTTCCGTTTATACTATTTAAACTTGGATTAATTTTGATTTGGTTATTTATTTATACTCTAAAGAAGTGGCTTACTCGACGTCACGAAACGTCAGAAAATCTAATTTTTTCTACTTATTGGGATATTACAAATATATTATTTATTTATAATAATCAGTTTGTTTAATACTATATACTTAATTATAAAGAAAATTATTCAGAACAAAACATGAAATATATAACTTGTGAATGACTCAAAATGTCTGTATAAAAGGGTATAAATATTTAATTTAATAATCATATCGACCTTCAATTTACTTGTATTTCTCTACTGACCACATAATTTGAACATGTAAAGTTAAATATTGTCATTAAGGTTTCGTTCCAGGATGATGATTTAAAGTTTTTTTTTGAAGTCTGAGAAGAAGTACTTATAAAAACCTCAAACAGTTTGTAGTTGTGTAAATATATTTATTGATCGTTTACTTTTTATGCAAAAAATTCGATAAGTGCTTCGGGGTTCAGAGATTGGAATATGATATTTTTGCTATAATGTACTAATATATTGACATCATACAAGATAAAATATTTTATTTTACTTCCGTTTACCATCAAGTAATGTACTACTTTATCGATAGTTTCTGATCAAAAATAAATAAATAATTCTATAAATTTTCATCTGATCTATAATATTAGGACTACAAATCTTTTTAACATTTTCTAGGATATATTCATTAGTAAAAGAAAGAGAATAAGCAATGTTGAATTTAAATTTAGCCATTAAATTGATTATTTTACCTATAGCATATTGGTGCAGGTACAATGGATTCATTTTACATGTTTTTTTATTTTTTCTAACACTATTTTATTGTGTATTACATTTTAGGAATCGTATAGGTTCACGTGAATAAGTTAACATTGTGATAGTCAGTGTTTTCAATAGTGTAGTGAACAGAAACCGATGGGGACAGTTGGATGTAATGGACACAAAATTACAGGACTTGTTAATAAAATCTAACAATCATTTAGCAAAGGCTTAATTTACAAAATGTCCATCAATTGTCTCAAAATGACTCCCACTTCATTGTTCTTGTATTCTCATACAAATCGCATTCTGTTTCCATTCTTTACTGTTCGATTCTCTTGTCTCTCTGCTACCAGACATTCTGTTCACGACTAGTGTCATATACTACTTATGTTGATATAAGTAGCACATATCACAACAGGACCATAATTTAGATTATCTAGTTAGTTATGCATTAATAGATAATGGGTTCAAGTTCACTCTTTTGGTTAGGCAAGCCTTGCGGTTATGATACTCGCCCATATATACTTAAATCTGTATTTGGTGAGTGGGTTATTGTCAAGGTTAAGCTGTAGAAAGTTTAATTTTAAAAATTGATTCTTCATATCACATTATTTTCAGTGAGGACTACTGAAGCTGTAAACTAGTTTTTTTTGTTTTCTAACATTTATCAGTTATATTTGTACTCTTAAAGAAACTCATAGTATATGAGATTTTAAGGCTAATGTCATAAGTCAGTATGAAATGCATAAGGTACAAGTTTAAGATAACTCTTAGAATCCATGTCTAATTATATATAATGTTCATGTCAAGCAATAAATGTTAAACTCTTCTCAGATTTACCTTCCAAAGGTCAATTAAAATTTGCTAATATTGCAACATACTGAAATCGAATGAAACCTCTTTAGCTAGATTTTTACCAAGTGGGACCATAAAATAGAGAAAAAATTCCGGTATCGTTTACTTATTTCATGATTCTGACCACCATACATTAATACTTCACGAAATAAATCTAATAAAAGGAAAGAGAAAATATACCGCAATCTTTGTCAAGCAACAATAAGTTTGCAATAGTCAAAACCTTCTTTTTAGGTCAATCTTTTGTGTAAGTTATTTGAATACAATTTTAACATAATTAAGGATAGTGGTATACTAAATATGACAAATTGCACTAAACAACTTTTGATACATCTTAATTTACTTGTGACATAATAAGCAATTAATCGAAGTTAATGAAATGATATGACAGATTGATACAAATCCTTCTGTGAACTGATATTAAGTGAAACACTTACATGTAACTTGTTTACACCATATTAATTATATTGTATATATTGATAAAAAATTAACCTTGACATATCATTCATGTACATTCAATACATAAATGCTCTTCTAAGTATGAATATATATTTATCCATTTTCGAATCGTATACGTTTTTGAATTATATCCTAGTTCATTTCAAGACTAGCACTGGGAGTTGGTGTAAAGTCGATCTTCAAACATTATCTAATCACTCCGATTGTGGTGTGTGTTACTTATTTAGACATAAGTAGTATATGATGTTATTCGTGAACAGAATGTCTGGTAGCAGAGAGACAAGAGAATCGAACAGTAAAGAATGGAAACAGAATGCGATTTGTATAAGAATACAAGAACAATGAAGTGGGAGTCATTTTGAGACAATTGATGGACATTTTGCAAATTGAGCATTTAATATATGGTTGTTAGGTTTTATTAACAAGTACTGTAATTTGTTGTCAAATACATTCGATTGTCCCCACCGGTGTTCTGTTCACTACACCATCACAGTTCATCTGTTCATGCAAATTCATAAAATATAATCTTTAGGCTGCCTTTCGTGTTTGGATTTTAAACGCTTACATTACGTAAATGTAGTTAGTCAATTTATCATATACGAAGTTAAATATGCGAAATATGGCATCTTTATGGATTAAAGTCTCACTGACAGATTCTAACCTGTAACTCCTGAAAACTAATATTTACTAAACACAACTATTTACCAACGTTTCTAATCAACATAAAACTACAACTAAGTGGTTGGGTGATCTGAACTAATCTATCGCAATGTTCTGCCATGATCAGAACAATCTACCGAAAAGATTTTACCCTAAATTCTCCAGTTTCGTGTTAATAACGATTTCTATGGACTGATGTGAATAATTCATTTTAACAAAGCACATTCAACCATTTTTTACATGTTGTACCTAGATGTAGCACGCTCTCAATATCTATATTATCTCTGGTTAGCATATTTTAGCAAGGTTGTTTTCTACGGGATCATGTTACTGACCCCATGTCCAACCTTCCTCCTTTACCCGGGTTTGGGATATGTAGTAACCATAGAAGAGCAACAGGTAGAGTTACACAATATCCATAATACAAATTTGATTTTCGAAAAAAATATAAATAATAAACAAAACTCTTATTCTCCTAAAATAAAAAAATTAATTGTTTTCATTTACCATCCATAGGAAAGATTTACATCAGTCCCCATATTCACCATTTTTTACATCATCCGTATAAACCGATGAGTTATGTTAGGTTTGTCGGGCACGTAAAATGATTATAAATCATATTATTTTCTCTCTTTACTGTTATTTACATTTATTTGGATAATTATTCCTGAAGTTTATTTACTTTAAAGTTTCCTTAAACTTGTCATCAGCTACAATTTACTACAGAACTTACACGCCAAGAAAAACTTACTGAACGTTTCTGTATTTGGATTCTATGCGAAAAAGGTAATTGATGTCAACTTTGAGATTTTTGTAGTCAAAAATCTGGACTCAAATGAAGATGTCGAGAACACATTGAAAATAATATGTCCCTTTCACATATATCCATGTCTGATAGTAAATATTGTTTGAATTCTAGGCAGAATTTTAGGCACGTTGTCAAACATCCGTTACTGTAATTCGAATGTGTCGTTTTACTGTTTGGATTTTAGTAAATTAAACTTATGTTATCATCAAACTTGCATCGTAATTAATCATATTGTAATATTCATACTAAAATATCTGTTCAAACGACCAACCACGTATGACGTTTTTTGTAGATGTTTGTATTCTATCAACTTACATGATAACCGGACATATTGCTTTATTTGTCTGGTCAGTTAAGTTTCCCTCTTTTAATTTAAGTTGCCTAGAGTAACTGATCGACTAGTTGAGACAAATCACCTGAGACTATGATCATTATTATTTTGTCACAATTACTATGAACTGTTTATTTCGTAATAAACTTAGATAAACATGTACGACAGATTTATTCATGTATGAAAGGAAAATGTTGGGGACGATAGATCACCCAAAACTTACATTTTGTAATTTTATCTTATCGATTAACTTGTCGATTAAATGTTTAAATATTTGAATGGTATTCAGTTTACGAACTTAATGATGAATGTTTAGAAATTTATATGACAATATCGGTTTTATATATTTGTATAAATACGCTTGATTTGTGTGCCTGATTGACTTGATATCTGCTGGTTGCCTGTAGAATACACTTTCTACGTCTTACCGAGATTTCTTGATCGAGTTAGCTGAGTCAGGGACAACGAACCAGAATAGCCTATCGAGTCTCTAAATCCCTTGATCCTATCGACAAGTCACTGCCCTCTAATCGGCGGCCTTTGAGATATAACGGAAAACAATCTAAATAAATCATATATTATGTTCAATATATAATGACTATCTGGGTAGATAGTGACTTCAATCTAATTTACAATTCCTTTTATTCATGCATAATTTAGTTTGTTGACAATCATGATTACTTATAAGTAGAAAAATCAAAATCTTTCTAGAAAATAAATATATGTTTCGTCTGAATTATGTAGATAGAAGCATATTACATTGATCATACTAAATAAACAAATACTTTCATACATTTAAAGTTAGTGGAGATTTCTTTAAGTTGAAGAAAAGTTTTTCATACAAAATATTATCAACTAACAAATCACTGATAACTAGACAGTAATAGACAAGTGCTTTGTTTTAGTATGGGCTTACACTAACATGTGTATATAGGATACAATATCGGGTTTATTCAACAAACTTTTGAGCGTGCTGTATAAAGATCTCATTCTTTTATGATGACACCATTCGAAATTTTTTCTAATAAAAAAACGAAATTCGGATTAGATCATTCATGCCTCAGTGAATGCATTTTCAGATGTTAACGAACTAAGACGTATATCATTTCTTTTCCACTAAATTTAGCAGAATAAGATGACTCCATGTTATTTCTTGGTTTCTCTTCAGCTGCTTATAACTTTATATCATTTAACTATATAAATATTCCTTGTAACTCTTCCATGGTTATTATTCCTTTTAAAATTTTCGATTGATGATAAGTTCTTTCATATTATGACATGAATTCGTAAGCAAGTGAAGAGAAACCAAGATACAGAGCGCAGTTATCTTATCCGATCAGGTTCGTCGTTTTCCCTGTAATCTAATTACGGTGAGACTATAATTTATGGATGACCTTTGAGCGGCGCCAAAGTGATCTTAAGAGTGTCGACCTTCTTACTAGGGCTAAATGAGGGTTGTAAATCAGTGTGAAGAATAAGCATTATGATTCATAATTGATGATTAGGGTTAGGAATTAGATTTACGGTTTTTCATCAAGAACTGACATCAGCTAAAATATCAAGACACTATTTGACCAAATGATTGAGTGAATTTCGCGCCAAAATCCAAGGCCTGTGATCTTAACTTTGATTGGTTCGTCCATAAATTATAGTCTTGCCCTAATTACTCCATAGGACAAATTATATGAAATTTCTTCGAGTTTATTTTTGGTAATTATCTTAACGATGGAACGGAAAAACATAAACTGCAGAAAGTATAATAAACTTTTGAAACTAATCAACATTAGCAGTTGTGCTGTAGGGTATTCCAAAGCGTAACAGAGTTCGCCTGTTTTCTAAAATCTTTGGAAATATCAGACCAAAGGATCGATGCAGTTAGGTTCATCACATTTTTGTCACCTCTTTTGACACTAATATTTGATAACTAAATAATGAGTGTTTAAACTGTAGACTCCTTTACTTGCTATATAGCTAATTTCTTCATATTGTTTTAAAGAAAAGTTCAGCAACTTGAATCGATACATATTTACACAATGTACTACATTAGAACTGTCAGGCATCCTATTTCATAATAAAAATTTATGATGAAAATGAAATGATTGCTAGCAAGTAACCAAGGTTAAGCTATAGTTCTGACATGACAGAAAACTTTTCAAGTCTGGATGCGTAACTGTATAGCAGGTGTTGGCTAGAACTAAAACCTAATTCAAAACTTCTAATGTTTGTTTTAGTATCTAAAACTTTCTTTTTATATCACCAACATTGTATCATGAATTCAAAGGAATTAATATTAGAGATTTCCCTTGAAAATAACTATATATATATATGAATGGATTTTTTGGTTCAAAGACTTAATAACTTTTCAGACTGCACGTTTAGTAGTAATTGTTGTTAGACTATGTGCAGGCACAATAGGCATTATTCAACATCTAGTTGTGTTTTTTCAAAGGTATTTTCATTCATGATTTATACTTAGTTACAGACGTGCTTTTATTATTTAGACAATGAAAACATCCATTAACAATTTTTACATGCATATTAACTCTGAAAATTCAAATACATAAAATTTTCATGTGAAATACTGTAGATATACTGAATTAAATTACAGAACACTGTAAATTGAAAGTGTATTTGGATAATACAGTTTGAAAGAAAAAAACATTTTAGGCTTATTTATGTCATATTGTTTTTGTCTTCATTGATAGATTACATACTCGATAAGTGAATACATATCCGTTTAGTTTCTCCGTTTATTAGACACTATAGTTGTAGTTTCTGACCTTAAACGAAATGCAACTGTATTTCCTGAACTACCCACCAAATGGATAATGATTAATTTTAACCTATTTCATTACACTATAATAATAATATATCTTTATTTGCAATCTCTTTTCACATTTCTCATGCTGCATTTGTTAGCTATCTACAGTGTAAAGATCAAGTAACCGAAACATTTAATCTGCTTTTTATTAATATAAGAATATTAAGGAATTAGTGGAGTAATTAGAGTGCCATTTAGATGTAATTCATGCACCCAATTTTGTACCAAACATTTTGTGCGACTGATGCAACCCTGGGTATCTGGGTTGAAATAGATGAGGAAAGATTTGAACATTTGACTTAATGGTTAAATGCCAAATGTTCTAACCGGTGTAGCATCGCCTGTCAATACATCATATTTAAATACTTTAAGGTTACAGTTTTATTTTTTTACTACACCTAAATGTAATTGTAACGGTTTTGTGAAGTTATTCAGAATTCTCTTAAGTAATAATTGTTTATGGTAACCATATTTCATGCACTTTTATGACATCATTCACAATGCTTCAAATGATTGTAATGTTAGAATATTTTATGTAACTCTCTCATTTATTCCTAAATATGATTTACGTGGCAAATAACAAAAGGCTTTTTGTTTAAATGCTGGACAAGAATATTCCCTATCAAAGAATTAGGAATATTTTTAAGTGTAATGAGGGGTTTATCTCAGTATGTGAAGCTTCAATAGTGCAGACGACTAAATAATATTATTACTATTTTCACTTACGTTGTAAATGAAATTTTTGTACAATGAAGAATATCTGATAATGCATAATATTATAACCAATATTTGAAGTACGAACCATACTTAAAGCATTCGAATAGTATCGAGATTGACAAGTATGAAATTGAATATTTCATATGGTAGGTAGCTAACTGGATTGTTTTATATTGCACTACATTCAATATGAAATTATTTAGGCCTATGAAATATTATTATTGAGTTAGAAGTTATTTCAAACAAATTGACATTTTTTTACATTTCTTAAATTTAGTTTTATTGTTAGAGTTGAATACAAAAGATATATACTTATATCGTATACCTTAGCATTCAGTTTAGAAACTTATTTATTTGTGTTTTCAATATACACATTAGTTGTTTCTGTCATAAAGTTACTCTTTGTTTAGCCACGGAACTCACCCCTTTACTAAATAAGTACGGAAAAGTAATAAAAGCCCTGATATTTCCGGACACATGAGAAAACCGCCATCAAAATAGAATGCTTTTGATTGCTAACTTAATTACGGGTCTATACATTAAATGTATTTATCAAGGAAAGTTTATTCATTAATGTATTTGTTAGCTAAAAATGAGCTAGGCGAAAAATGAAATGGATAATTTTCCATATTAAATGGAACGTTAAATATAATCATAGTCTTCTACTTTCTGTGGACTATTCTCTTGTAATTTTTGAATTTCCAGATTAAGGAAATATCAGCACTGAGATCTGGAAAATAGATGTCTAACTCATACCTAGGTCCCAGCATCTCACTGGAACTTTGAAAGTTCCACTCAAACTCATTGTTAACCCAAGTTTATGAAGACTGTTCAGTTTATAAAACGAACAGCTTCCTGGTTTTTGATAATTGTCGAAGGTCAGATCCATATGCAAACCACAACTTGGGAAGTATCCACAAGCTTCCTATGTTAAGATACTTCGAATTGATGAGGGAAACTACATAAATGAGATTTAATGTAACCCATTGTGTCATTGTATAAAAATAGAATTCAGAAAATTTTCTTTTCGACGAAATCATTTGCTTCGGCTGACAATTATCTCCCATAATTTTGACCCGTAAATTATTTCCATCCTTCTACTCTTATCTAACCGCTTGATCCCAACGTAACTTCATTTGATAATTGGAGTCTCGAACCACTTTATGGTGCGATCTTCGCTGCCCTTATATATTTAACATACAACTATAAATACGGATGCACAGCATAAACGATTTCGTCGAATTCTCATTTCTATTGTGTGATATGCTGAGGTTTCCTGGTCCCGACATGTAAATTATGCGATAGACTGGATGTAGTTGTTCTTCATTTCATGTAGTAAATGGTATGTTATATGATAGTTCTGTGTTTGTTCTTCCTGATATGAGTTCCTCACCCGATATTTCGATACCCTATCTAGCTGCTTTTGTAGTGAATGAACACTTAAGTGGGGAAGACCAATTTATTGTTTAATGAACATTCACACAGTGGTTTAATAAAATGTGAAAATCATACGTCAAATACATCATCCGCACATCTTTCACTTCTCCTTTACATCCTCCATGATTCTTCCAATTGTTTTTGTTCCGATTCCTTTCTTCAGTTCAATCTTTTTTTGACAATCATTCCACTTCTGACTGGTGTGACGTGCTACTTATGTTCGTCAACATAAGTAGCGTGCCACACACTTTTACCACTCATTGTTGTTCAGTTGAAGTTTATATCCGATGAATATAAGTATGTTCATGTGTGGGATCGTTTAATTTTGTTGTAGCTTTTAAGGTATACCATCTTCTTAATTGTTACATGCAGGGCAGATACACATAATGCATATTTCTATTTGCAAGGTTTACATAGTTAATACTTACAATTACGTTTTTTCTTGACAACCAGATGATGCAGCAGCTTTTAAAGCTACACAAAAAGCAATTAGACTACTTCAAGTCGTATAACTACTTGGAACTAATTTTTATTTTGACTGTTGGTAGGAATATATATAAAGTTAAACAGAATACCACCAAATAATATTGGTCAAGTCAGACAGTAAATGATAGAGTTCATCCGTAAGCAATTCAAAGCTAATGAAGTTCATTTTACGTGTTAGGTATGCTTGAAATGTGCCACTAATACACCACATTTACTGACTACATGTATATGTTTTAAGCTTTAAACCACACTGTATACATGAGGGTTAGTAATAGGTTGCAAAAAATAAATTAAGTAAATAAACATTTCAAGTTCTGACTAAATGGTTAGAACTTGAATTTTTTAACCATCAAACTATTACTTGATACTGCTGTAGTGTTCTTGCATTTTTATGCAAATTGCATTCTGTTTCCATTCTTTACTGTTCGATCCTCTTGTCTTTCTGCTACCAGACATTCTGTTCACGACTAGCGTCATATACTACTTATATCGATATAAGTAGCACGCACCACACCGTTCTCCCCTTAAAGCAGTCGTTTTCGTGGTGTTTTATGCTTGCAGTGCAACATTCTTTTTTTCTGCAGTCTGTGCTACGCCCTCTATTAAAATGCCGAGTCTGCGGCGCGCTGACTTCCATAGCTCCGTCGACCTGCCGGGGCACCAACATCCGACATCCACTCGGCATCTGGGACGTTTAACGCCCGTACTTCACCGGCCTGCTGAACCATCTACATCCGATGTCCACCCAGTCGCCCCACATTCCACCGCTCCTCTCCGTCGACGGCACCCGCCACAGCCAACGCCGCCCCGCCAGAACACTCCACTAGACGCCACCTCATCGCGCCAGACTGTCCAACCAGCACCCCACCTCCAGGCCCGCAACGGCGTCCGCAGAACAGCACCCTTCTCCTCTCCTGGTTGGCAGCGACACCAAACGTAGTGAACAGAACACGATTGGGGGACAATCGAACGTATTTGACACAAAATTATAGGACTTGTTAATAAAACCTAACAATCATACAGCACAGGCTTAATTTGTAAAACGTCCATCAATTGTCTCAAAATGACTCCCACTTCATTGTTCTTGTATTCTCATACAAATCGCATTCTGTTTTCATTCTTTACTATTCGATTCTCTTGTTTTTCTGCTACCGGACATTCTGTTCACGACTAGTGTCATATACTACTTATGTTGATATAAGTAGCACACACCACACTACTGGTTAGAAATTTCACCTTATATGTTTTATTATTATTAACTATATCTAAACAACACAAAAATTTGGGAAATGTTTATTTTTAACAGAAAAATTCACATAGAATATTTTGTACATATCGCATGATAAACTGGAAAATCTTCGTTTTTGTTTTCTTTCTTTCTTAACAGTAACCAGATAGTTAGATATAAAATTCTATATTTATTATCCTGATAAAACAAAAAAATATATCTCTTTTTTTTTAAAAATACGTATTTAATTCTGTAATTATTTTATATGTCTATAAATATACAATCAATAATATAAAACTTTTATGGAGGAAAGAAGATAGATTACAAATTATGACTGATATGATCAAGAAAATAGGTCATCCATAATATGTGTGATTGTAAGCGATTAAACAAAAACAAAAACAGCAACAATAACAACAACAAGAACAACGAAAAATTTCAATCTGTGTCATCCATCTAAAATAAAGAAAATAAAAACGTAGTATAATGTATGCTCAATTAAACAATTTATTAACAAGTTAAAACATGCTAATGTACACTTCATTAAATTTTGAATATTTTTTGTTTCAATTGAAGAGAAAAGATTATAATCTACAACAATCTATTTATGAGCATTATTGTGATACGATATAAGCAATTTTGTCAATTAATGTTTAAATGATAGTTGCTATTATAATTCATTCATTGATTGTAATGTAACAAGCTGACTATTATAGAATGAATAATTAATTTATTGAAATGAATTTCTCGACACATTGCTCGGATAGTGATATTAATTTGGGAAATTAAGTATATAAACAAATCGTTATAGTGGATGATGACAAATAACTATGTGATTGTGAGTTAAAAATATTGAGGAACTATCTTTACAGTTATATTTTCCTTGAAAAAGCTTGGACCAGATTACCAGGCGAAAAGTTGGATTTACTTCAAATTCTTTCACTGAGATTTTACAAATACATTCTTCCTCCTTAACTCTACATTTATTATATAAAAATGATGTCCGTATATTCATTCTGATCTGTTTGGTTATAAGATATTATCAATTTATACGTTATATAGAATAAATAACATACTAGAAGACTGCTTGCTAAGAAAAAATACTTGGATAGAAGACAAGTATAGCATGTTCAAAATTTCACTGTTTGTTAACTTTAATAATTCTGGATAATGCATTACTAAATGCTGTGCGCATTCACAATAGTTTCTCACTGAGTAATAACCAACGTCATGGTATTTAGTCTATAGTGATGAAAGAATACT
Organism: Schistosoma spindalis; assembly: GCA_946903255.1. Taxonomy (NCBI): domain Eukaryota; kingdom Metazoa; phylum Platyhelminthes; class Trematoda; order Strigeidida; family Schistosomatidae; genus Schistosoma; species Schistosoma spindalis. The sequence continues at coordinate 47,556,276 of OX336420.1, forward strand.
AAAGATTAAGTTGTGATATGGACATTACGGAAAATAGATTAACATCGGAGTACACTTTGTTTTGATGTTACGTGATTGGATTTAATCACCAGAAAGACCTTTACCTAAGTTGTCTGTTGGTTAAAATCCATAAGTAAAGCAACAACGTTAGAAAGTTCATTTTCCTTTCAAGATTTAAAACCAAAAAGTCTGTCAATGTCTGAAAAGTCCCAATGACAAGCAGTATGAAAATGGATAACACTTACCAAATGCTCAACTTTGAGAACCCAATTGGGAGATACAGGCTGATTATTTTTTGTTTCAGCAAAATGAGATATTGTATTATCCTCCAAGTTCAAAAACTCACGACTTTCTGACTGAGTAACACCGATTTCTGGGATATCGTCATTGCACAAAAGACCGAAACCTATGCATGTGAAGAGGATATATTATAAAGAAAGAATCTAATACATTAAAAGTTAATCGATATATATTTTTAAGTATTCCGTCTACCTTCTGCAGATGAGATAGATAAATCTATTACTTACTTACGCCTGTTACTCCTCGTGGAGGAGCATAAACCGCCCACTGGCATTCTCCATTAAACTCTGTCCTGGACAATTCGTTCCACTTTTTATTCATCCTTTTGATATCTGCTTCCGATTCTTGGTACAATATCTACCTTGGTAACCCTCTTTTCCTTTTCTTTTCAGAATTCCAAGTTAGTGCTTGCCCCGTGATGCAGTTTGATGATTTCCGCAATGTATGTCTTATCCACTTCCATCGTCTTTTCCTAATTTCCTCTTCATCTGGAAGCTGGTTTGTTGTCTCCCGTAGTAGGCTGATGTTGATGGTATCCGGCAAACGGACATTATGTATCTTATGTAGACAATTGTTTACAAATACTTGTACTTTTATATGATGGTTATGGTAGTTTTCTTAGTTTCAGCTCCGTACAGTAGAACTGTCTTGACGTTCGTATTAAAGGTTCTGACTTTGATATTGGCTGACAGTTGTTTTGAGTTCTATATTTTCTTCAACTGTATGAATGAGGCCCTTTCAGATAAATCTATAGTCGTTAATAAAAAAAACCAGCTCACTTTTACTTGATTTAAGAGCTGATGATATTATCCAGAATGACAATAAAAATCTCTCAATTAAACTGCCAGTTCAGAAAATGCAATACAAATCTTCCTTGTCATTTTATAACAAGTTGTTTCTTGTGGTCACATGAATGCAGGTGCATATCGGCCTTTTTATCCTGTTTATATACATTTTTCACCCCAAATACGAAAAAAATAAATTGGTATAAACAATATACATTCAAATACCTTGTGTAATTGTTTCCAGCCAAAACGACAACTTGCTATCATTAGAAGCACGTTGAGATGAGACACTACTTCCGAGAAGATTACGATCGATAAGATCCTGGCGCCAACTACGAATAAATGAGTTATATGCTCGAGCAATTTCAAGATGATATGTGCTGCTGTTGCATGTAGCATCATTAATATGATTGTTTTGATTACTATTATTGACGATTTCTCTACTTGGCTGAGCATGCCTACGATAAGCGAACAGGTAAGCGATAGCTTTTGGACGCAATAAAGTTGCAGTGAAAGGATCAGTCACCAGTTGAATTATTTCTTTCTCCAAAAGTCTACAAGCTAAATCATGCAAAGTGAGTAGTTTAATGAATTCAAGTACTAGAATAAACCTTAATTCCAAAACACAACTGGTTATAGAAACACACAATAGACTTCATAGAAAATAACAAACAAACATTGGTGATGTGACATTAGGTCTCTTGAGGTACTAAAGCGAACTTATGTTAATTTTTTTCTCATGTTCATGAAGTAGATATCTCTAATTAGCTTTTTATTTAAGTATTAGAAAATAAATAAATACAGTCTATTATTCTTTTTAACCAGACGTTTTTAAACTGAAAAGTGGTTAGATCGGAAGATAAAAATTACGAAGCTAACAAGTTTTGTAGGTTGGAAATTTATTCTACGTTTAATAAATCAAGACTTTATTTATTATTGTTATACTAAGGCTGTATCCTGTAAAAACTATGCGAGGCGATGATTACTTATAAAGTTCAAGTTATTTCTGTTACAAAAGAGAATATTGAAAAACAATACACCATAGATTATTTCAAACTGCTGCCAAAATTTCAGGATCATAGTAGGCACCATAAAGTCAATAACATGGGTGATGGGTTCGTTTTTACACGCTTTGGGTCCCCACTAGAACTCACTGACGATTGCATAACAGAAACCTGAAGCATTGCTTTGACTGCTGTTGTGATCACTCCAAGTTCCGTCGATTAACAAACTACCAACGCTTTCCCCAGAGAAGGGAGCTTCGTTTATACTGTTTTTCTTTCTCCTCTACATTTGACGATGAGTAATCACAATGAAGTTACATGAATTCGTCTCGAGGTTGTAATGCTTACAACGCAGGAAGGCTCGCCATATTTATAACTGTTCTTTTACACGGTCTACTGTCATTGTTTGGTCAGATAACATCATACAGATGCAATCGCTTATACTTGAGTACAGAGGAGGAAACACAGTGACAGGATACAGCAGGGCTGCTAACAACAGGTTAGTTATCTATATATGGCTCAACCAGGCACATGTAGCAGTAACACGGCTCCCAGCAGACTCTCGATGACTTATTTGCCTTTCGTACTAGGATCTATTCTAAAAACCATCACATATGATGAGCTTGTAGCTTATTACAGAAAGTATGAAAGATTGCACTGAACGGATGGAGTAGAGTAACATCACACCGTGAATAATGTTCTGAAATAATTCTTATCATCATCATTATTATTAAACAACCTAGTATATACTACATTAAAATGTCATAGGATCGATTAGTAGTAGTACGTTTAAGAACATGACTGGTCGACTATAACTTGTAGCTTGCACATAATGGGGGACAGCTTCATTTCGGAATAAAAAGGTCTTATATTTTATTTATTCATTGGTAAAATCTTTGCTAACTTGCCAACTTAATTTACAGTAAAAATTATGTGGTATATCAGTAGTTTTTCTTCTAATCCAAAAAATGAGGATAATCCAATGAATTTTCCTTTAAACAACGTACTCACAAAAAGAACGAAAACTGGACAGTTAGGATATAAGTAGAAACAAAAGCCCACTGTAGCTATCTCATCGATGAACCCATATACAATACAACAACAAAAAGATATAAGCAATGATGAAAAACGAAAAGTGCACATTTTTAAGCGAGACAGTGTACTTTAACGAGATCTTTAAATAATCTCAATATTGATCGCTGTAATGCTACATGAAAAATTTCATTATATGAAACATACCGACTTCAATTTGTTGTTGGGAGATTAGGTCTTCAAAATCTTGAACTGAGTTTATTTGAATGGAATTTGATGCCAGCGTGCTTTGAAGCAATGCGTTGCTAGTTAATTCCGAACTTGCAGATAGTTGTTCGCTTGGATATTCACTGTCTATTTCTTTCGTGAACGAGGAAGTAGCATAAAGTTCTTCATCCGCTAAACGCCGTCTTTTCGCCAAAAATTCTTCTGTCAAATCGACTGGATCACTAGCAGGACGAAGAGGTGGAAACGCATTAAGAAGAATATTACGGGATTCAATTACAGATGCAGTTTCAGAATCTGTATTGATTTGTGTGATGATTTCCTCCAAACCAGGAAACATTTCAGGTGACAGCCAAACATCGGAAGAATTTGATTGCTTTGAAATCGGAAGTGGTACTGATGGATTAAAACTCCGTTTTCTAAGGCAGGCAAAGAAACGTTGAATCCAAGGGTTTGATATCCGTTGAACTTTTAAGCTAAATTTAGATAAAAATAATAAAGCGGTAAGTTAATAAAAGAAAAAGTATCTTATGCTTTACTGTCTACGGGCAAGTATTTATTTCTAGACTATGAAAAACATTGACGCTTTACAGTTACGCAATATAATATACTTGGTAAGTTTAACTTGAATTTGTGTGGTGTGTTGAAGAAAAGCTAAAACATCATCATGGTTAATATCCCATAGATATGTCACTATTAACATAAATATTATTGGTGGTAGTAGAGCAGTATATATGGATTTGTATATACATATTTGATAGCAGACCAGGTAAACCAACATGTACAACACTAATTCATAAGTACAAAAGATTTGTATCACAGAATATGGTTGATAGCTTGCATTTTGATGTGAAAAACTATTATTTTGAGTTAAAGAAACAGAACATAGTTAAAAATACGTGTGATCTCGATATTGATAATACATGGAACTGAAGATACAGAAAATAAATGCGCATAACCGGCGATAACAGAAATCAGATTATTTAAAATCTAATTTAGAAATTACAAAAGTGGAAAATTATCTTTATATTAAAGAGAAAACTTAGCGCCAATATAGTTTAAAAAGTATTCAAGTAATTTCACATTCCTCTTTCGAATATTTGTAAAAGCCAACTACACAGCACATGAGTTTGATTATTGAATAATTATTGTCCTATTAAACTTGAAACAAATAAATGAATGGTCAACTGTTACAAGATGCTTAGGATACTGTAGATCATAAAACAAAGTATACAAATGAAAGACAAGAATTCATTTGTATAAGTTTAGATGAAATTATTTAAAATTGATAAACATCTACCAATAAATCCACTACAGTAAATTAGTAACAGACCGTTTTATACGTTGCTGACCTTTGTTTTCAATGAAACCGTCAGACCAAATTTCCCTAAATATAGTACTTAAGATATGAATTCAAGGAGAAATCGAAACTAGTTTGTCCTTGACTAGAATATGTTCATCACATTGATTAAATGTATTGAGTATAATGATGGTGAAGCGATGAAAGTATGAAAAAACTACTTAGGGCCTAAAAGACTGAAGGTATCTTAAAAAATACTTGATGATGCGAGTTAAAAACAATTAAATGACTGCCAACTGAAAGATAAATATTATTCACTGTTTTTGTTATTGAATAATGCATATTTGTTGTACAGGTCATGTTACATAATAACCTTTCTGGACCTCACTACATCTGCAAAATGAAAAAAACTACGAAGAACTAAAGAAGTCTCTGTGTCAAAATGAACTTAACGAAGCTAAAGGATCAACTATAGGATAAAAAAGCTAGGAGAACTTCTTAGTGCTAAGATTATAGTCAGTAATACTTATAGTTTTAACCACTATATATTACACTAAATACAACACATGCTGAAATGTGTTTTGGAATTACGGTACGTTAAGATGTAACCCACTCAATCAAATCAAACCTAACTAAATTTCTTTATTTGAATAATCGTAAACAAATCTGTGGAAGTTAAAGTATACAAGAAAACTAGAAAAATCTTATAATATGTAGTTGATTTGAAAGTTAATAAAATCATATGTAAAATCACTGCTCACATCCTGTTTGATGAAGGATTTTTCACGTCGTTTTTGTCTTTCTTGTTGAGTTCACCACCATCATCATCATCATCACTTTCATCTGAATAATCTAACATCATGGAGTTAATAAAAGAATCCATAGCTGATAACTGTTCCTGAGATGGGCAATCTTTACGCAATTTCATAGTGCTTGAAGATTTAACAGAACATTCCGTAGTGGAAGTAGAAGGCTCACAGGAAACTGGTAAACTTGGGAGTTTCAGATTGCGAATATCTTCACTAAACGCTATATCAGTATACATGAGCGATATCTGGTCACCATGAATTCTAAAAGGTCAATCGAACAAAATTTTAAATGGTAATAGTATTCCATTGAATTTTTTGACTTTGTAAGTTTATGATAACGAAAAATCACGATGCATTTTTATTTTCGTATAACAACTGATGATTATGAATGAAACCCAAACTAACTTGGAATAACAACAAATAATCACTTCTATAATAAAGGACCGGATACATGCATCTACACTAACACTATCACAACATTGTAGTTAGTATGCTTATTAGCGCAAGCTATAGTTACATCTGTTTTTGAAATTATTAGCTAGGATAAGACCACTTGTTTAACATCTTGTCGTGAAAGTAAACAGAAATTTACAAACGAACAAACAGATGAAAAATCAGTTATTGCTTACTCTGGAGTTAAAACTCCTAGTCTAACGGCACTTGTTTGATTGTACACTCTCCGGACAAGAGCAACACCACTAATCTCATAAAGTGCTTGAGCCAACGCTGCCAAAGCTGTTGAACAGGATGGACGATTGGTTACATCATCTTCAGATTGTTTGACTGACTGAGCAACGAAAACCAACACACTTTCACCAGTGTAAAGATTATGGGGGATCTGGTCAAGGACGAATGAAAATGAAGATAAACACATACTCGAGTTACGTAGACAAATATAGGCAAACAGTTTCATTAACTGACAGTCTATTTGCCTATAATTACATACCTTACCCCACCGAATGCGTGGAATAGTGGGGATATATCCATGATAAAATGGCTTTAATTAATACATATATCCGTCCGAAGAGGTCATGAATCACAATCATAGAACAGCACATAGTAGACTGCGTATAATGTACCTTACAGCGATCCTCTTTAATGACTATAAAACCTATTTGTACCCACTTTTTGTCTCAATGCCACAAGTCACCAAGTCAGGGAATATGTCTCTTCATGTTTGAATGTAAGTTTGGTAAGAAACAAGTGACTTCTGGAACATAATTATAGAAGATTATGAATGTGACCGACTTGTCACAATAAATTCACTATTTAAACTGATGAAACGTCCAGGCGCTGAAATCAGTTAGTAACAAAATCTCAGGCGATAGTAAATAGTATTCCATAGGGTCAGATTATAAGTAAATGTCGCAGAGTAATGGATTGTATACGTTGTGAGAGCGATGATGTTAGTAAAAAAAAGATAAGAGCCAATGAAAGGAGAGAGATCGAAAAAATCACTGTTTTGTAGAGGGGATTTCTGTGTTATTACATTTGCAGAGTTGTACCTCGGGTATATTTGCAGGATGGAAATGACTATCTTTTAAAAGTGCTTCGAAGGGAAAAATATAGTGACTGTAGAGTCGAAAATTGGTTAGATGTATAATTTTGGCTATAATGGTATTTGAAAACTTTGCTCATTTTTTAAGGAAAAATAATGGTGACAGCCGAAAGGTGGAATTTACAATTCGCTAGATTGAGATTTACAAAACCATTTCCGCAGTATGGAAATGCGTAATAACTGAAGACTTTGAATGTTAGTTATGTCATTCACAGCTGTAGACATTTATAAACTACATGACGTTCAGTGTAAGGTAATTTCCATACGTTTCTAATTACAGTCGATGAGGGTCAAGTAAACACAAATAAACGCACTGTGACGGATAACAGCTGTTTTACAACTAAGTAGGTGTTTAGGAGAACATAAAAGTCAATGTCGCACAGTATTTAATCAACTTGTGCACACCCCAGCCTCCACGTAAGAGTCATCTCTACAGTTATAATATCATGTGCATTGAATAATAGTTCACTACACTTAATCTGGCAGGAGTTAGTAAGTGAGGAATGAATATACCCTAATGGGACACACCAACTCGTAACCACGTAGAAAAGATTACATTTAACTAAAAGCGAAGGATAGTTGCAGAAAATTACAGGTTAACTCCAGAGGTATTTAAGAATGGCGGTTCAGCTTTAATCAAGTTGACTAAAACATCAACTAGGGTTTGAGAGCTAAAAGTAATCCTATCTAATCAGTCTCGACCGCTAATCATCCCGGTCGGTAAAAAAAAAAAAGATAAGGAACCTTTTATGATAACAACAAAGAAATCGATTTGGCTCCTACAGTATCTAAAATACTAGAGACCCGGGTAGATTATCCCGATTTTAAACCTGTCAGCCGGTATACTGAGCAAATCTTTACTCTTTGAGAGGCTTAAAAGCACATATCGACGCCTGGCTAATAATTTTCTTGAATCTGAATACGGCATTTGACATCGTTGGTGGAGAGTTTTTGTAGCTGTTGTTGTCGGTGAAGTGTATCAGAAAAGTATAGATCTTTTCAAGGCTTTTTACTCGAATACTGAAAACAAAGCTAGAACTTATAGAGAACTGTTAACGAAATCGCTGAACTCAAGTAGCATTTGCCAGGTCACTTTCTTCATCAAGCTTTTCTTAGACTGATCTGCTTGGAAACTCACCCACTGACTTAATTTCATGGAAATACTGCAAGTTTCTGGTTCGTATTAACCATAGATGATAATGCGTAGGTTATTGATTACTAGTGAGCCGCTGGTAAATTAAGGATTACTTTATCCCAATTTACAGTAATTCATGAGGCATTATGAATAGGATTTTCGAAATAACCTTATTTAACGTTTCGTAATAGCTTCACGATGTCCTTAAAAATGGCTTACTGAATGTCAGGGAGAACCATCTCCTTGTCTATGCAACTTAATATACCTTGTGAGATTTTATCATATGGATATTTTAACAATGTCATTACCATATATTGAAACTTTTGCTGGAAAGAAATAGCCAATATTCATTTTAAAAAGTCTACATAAAGTGGATGCAACTCACTTGATTAAACAAAAAAACCTAGAAAGTACACGCAAAAGGGAGTAGGTATGGAAGACTCACATTGTCAGCACTCGTAAATCCAATAACGCTGAAACACTTTTCTGAAGGGGGTTTTATGGAGGCCATATCTTCTTCGCCAAAGGGGACTACAGTCCCACCATACCGATAACCTTTGTTGTAAACAGTAAAATAATTGAATAACGCACAATTGTGGAACAAACATATATAGGACGTAATTATTTGGAAACTAGAAAACGAATCAGTATCCTGAAGTTTAATGGTCTGACGAATCCATCAGTAGATAAGTTCACAAGTTAATTGACAAGTAGTTGTTCTGTATATTAACAGCGATGTTTAATCCCTACTAATAATTCTTGCTTAATCAATAGAGAGGATTATTCATCACACAGATAGAGTGGCTGAATTAGTAGTTCAGATGCGCTATCACAATCACAATATTAAAGTTTGAATATCTTATTTTAAAGTACCTGTAGACATGGTATTATTTCCACACTTCTGCCTATTGTCCGAAAAACAAACACATAACTCTGGACGTTCCAATAGCCCGTTGCACCGAAAGATTTTGTTCATATTAAGCTGGTTATATACCAGGATAGTAAAAAATTAAACTTATTACGGAACTTCTAGTACGTGTTATATAGTTTATTCAGATTAAAGTATGGTTAAAGAGTTGTTACTAAGCTTAAATTTTCGAGAACATTTTAAGTTAAATATTATTCGACATTAAACATTGTGAACATTTTACAGAAATCATTATTATTTTAACTTCATAACGTTTACCATAAAGTCCTTTTATAGAATTCTTACCTCGAGTAACTTCAGAAGAGTTTAAATCGGAAGGATCTGCACCTTGTGTACAATATTTTGTAACAGCGCGCAGTGGAAGAGAAGGATCTGGAGCGTACATTATCCTCATAGTTGGTGGATGAGCCTCCTTTATATGTGTATAGCCGACAACTGGGATAGTGATCGAATCGCCAATTTGCAAACTTACATTCCAACCACGTTGAGAAACGCTACGGGTTTCGAATATATTCAATGCAGTGACTGCATCACTTAAGAGAACAAAAATAAAAACATCATTTAGTAAAGGTTTGTCTCAGTACATACATACTACACCAAATACTGAAGGGACTAAAAAAAATTCTAGCCAATATATGAGCTTAAACTAGAACTGTCGAAGTTAAGGTATTCTTACGGTAAAAAGACGGCAGGGTCTTACATATAGAGAGAAGGTTGAATAACTAATGACTCAAGCTACTTCACAACGGAGTCAACAACTGAATTTCTCCCGTGGCGTTAGGGAATTTCCCGACAATTCACGTACTCATGTATTCGACCGAATGGCTTAAACACGGTGGTCCAGTTTCAGATACTAGATTGGATGAGAAATTAGCTAAAGTCTGGGGACATGACGTAATCTTATCTGATAGGTTTTGACCACTGACCGTTCTAGTTTATAGGAAGGCATAAAAATCCTGGTGATATTCACACAGGGACCAGTTAGACTAATATAGTGCCTAAAATACCACCCTCCATAATCATCTAGAGCTTAAATAGGGCTCGCGAAAAGCCAACTCTGGAAAACTAGGCTGACCTCAGACTTATATGTAGACCAAATATTCACCAGATCTCTAAGCACAAATATGCCAACCGCCGTTCAACTATCGTTGTATTTTGACCTCAAGGCAGCGTTCTATTGTATTGATAAATAGGTTTTATTGAAGGGTTTATCATCCCATCAGGTTCTGAACACGATGAAGAGCGTAAAGTAATCAAATCTAGGTTAAGCAAAAGTCTTAGGAACGACCGTGAGCAGTGGTGGGCAACGAAAGCAAAAGAGATGGAAAAGGCGGCGGCTATAGGGAACACAAGACAACTCTACAGACTAATAAAAGAAACTGGAATTAAAAAGTCAAGCGTAAGTCAGACTATTCCGTAAAAACACGGCACTCTCATCTGCTCGCAGTCCAGACGTTTAGAACGATGGGCGGAACATTTTAGAGAACAGTTCAGCTGGCCTTCAGCTACTCTACAACTACCCTCCATTCCCAGACAGTATGAATGGAACATTGAAATAGGTCCTCCAACTCTAGCTGAAGTTCAAAAGGCTATAGTTAATCTAAAATGAGGAAGGGCAGCTGGTCCAGATGGATTAGCTCCAGAAGTCTTTAAGGATGGTGGTCTAGTTTCAGCGACTAGTTTGACTAATATTATATAAGAAAGGGTCAAAATCATCCTGTGACAACCACAGAGGGATTAGTTTAACTAATATAGTATCTAAAATACTAGCCTAGATAATTTTCGAACGCCTAAGACTCGTGAACTGCAAACACCTGAAAATCAGGCTGGCTTCAGACTTGGTCGTGGATGCATCGACCATATATTCACCATTCATCAGGTTCTAGAACACAGGCATACTGACCGGTGTCCGATAATGGTGGTCTTTCTTGACTTAAAAGCAGCGTTCGACTCTGTTGACCGAGAGGTTCTGTGGCAGTGTCTGTCATTGAAAGGCGTACCTCAGAAGTACATAAACATTGTGAAGGCTCTTTACTCGAACACTACTAGTCGGGTCAGAGCTTATGGAGAACTGTCATCTGCTTTTGCAACCTCAAGTGGTGTCCAACAAGGCTGTTCACTATCTCCATTTTTGTTTAACTTCACCATAGATCTACTGATGGAAATAACGCTCTCATCGACTGAATTCTCGGGCATTGATCTCCTACCAGGATGTCCACTTATCGACTTAGAATACACAGATGACATAGTCCTGTTTGGTGAAGACGCTGATGAAATGCAGTCTTGTGGTAGCACTGAGCAACAATGCCAGAATGTTTGGGATGCGCTTCTCTCCCTCTAAATGCAAGTTGTTGCTTCGGGACTGGTCTGAGTCAACACCTGAACTAAAGATAGGGAGTGAAGTAGTCGAACGCGTTGACAACTTCACTTATCTCGGAAGTCTGATCAGCCCTAATGGGTTGGTGTCTGACGAAATCTCAGCACGGATTCGAAAAGCTCGTTTGGCCTTTGCCAACTTACATCTATGGCGAAGGCGAGATATCCGTCTATCAATTAAGGGACGAGTATATGCGCGGCAGTTCGTTCCATCCTTCTATACGGCTGCGAAAAATGGCCATCAAGAGCTGAAGATACTCGTATGTTACTAGTATTTGACCACAGATGCCTTAGAAATATTGCTGGTATCTGCTGGGATCACCGGGTAAGTAATAGTGAGGTTAGACACATAGTATTAGGGAATAATGGTAAATCAGTTGATGAGGTCATGAATCCTCATCGACTGAGATGGTTGGGCCACGTATTGCGTATGCCTGAACACCGATTACCACGACGCGCAATGCTCACTGGTGTTAGGGATGATTGGAAGAAAGTTAGGGGCGACCAAACCAAAACGTGGCATCAGTGCTTGAAGTCATTAACTTCTGGTCTGAGCCATGTTGGTAGATGAAGACTGCCTGGTTGGGGTCCGCGTGACTATCGTAACCAATGGTTGGAGACTCTTGGTGACATGGCTCAGAATCGATCACAATGGCGTAGATGTATACACTCTCTGTCTTCTTTTAAGCTAAGAGATTAAAATTATTTCATATCTTTCTTTCTACGAACCAATTCTTTCTTCTTGTACTATATCCTTATACACACTCTTTCTTTTATATATTACCACCACTGAATTAACTACATCTATGAATCCGGTGTTCATCTTGTTGTGCTAATGCGGTATGGCAACTTAGACCGATGCATATATGTGCCTGGTCCTACGTTGCAGCTGACTGACTGACTTACATTTTAGTTGATCTCTTACCGTGAGGTTCACTGGTTTACTTAGAATATGCACATGATACAGTTATTTAGTGAAAAAGCTGACAAAACATAGTCTTATGACCGCCTTTGAAAACAATGCAAGCATGTTTGGGGTGCTTTCTTCTTCATCTAGATAAATGCTGCTTAACGACTAGTCTATCTAAACTAAATCGACCCCTTAATTTATATTTCTTAATCTTAACGTTGCAGTAGAATTTCGCATTACGAGCTTTATTATAACCCAATTACTGAACATAGTCTTACGTAGATGAAGAGTCGGTGAAGACTACTTGAAGTAGTGTTTGACATGGCTTTACCAACTCTATAAATCAAATGAAAAGACCTCTCATTATAAATAAATAATATATTTGTAATATCCCAATGAGCAGAAAATTAGATTTTCTGACGTCACTTCTTCAGATAATAAATAACCAAATTAAAATTAATCCAAGTTTAAATAGTACATAGTATACATTAAAGTATATACACTAAGTCACCAAACGTCAGGAAATCTAATTTTCTACTCATTGGGATATTACAAACATATTATTTATTTATAACAATCAACCCAATGCTCAATTTATTCGAAATTATCAGACCTCTCATTACTTTTTCTGAAGATAAATTCAACTTTTTTTAGTTCGACAGGATGAAATAGCTAGGAAATTTCGATATTCACAGATTTCCTTATGATTCGCACTATGAAGACCACTCAACACTTGGTTGCTTCAATACTAAGTTTTGATAAATTGTCATTCTAGTTACTTCTGCTTCTCGTCATGGTTGAAGGATTATATTGAACTGTTTACGACTCATGAAAGCACCACTCTATTTATTTTTAAGAAATAGATTATGCAACACTACACTAATACCCTTGAACTGCTGTCCTCATATCTTAGTTGAATACTCATGAGCTTTGATAATTTTGTGCTTTCACATTACTTCGAGTAGTAGACGCAACTTATGTAAAGGATCTAGAAAGTACAGGGATATTCCATAATTTTCAAAATTTAAAAAACGAAAATTTGTGCCACTGTGATTCATTTTGAGACGCACTACTAAGCGGAATTCCCGCCGACTGGTTTTTGCTACTCCGAAGGCGTTATTCAAAGGGTCTACAAAATGGGAAACTCGAATGAACCACTAACAGATTTATAGACTCGTATGGTGTTTTTTATGCTACTGTCCAACCTAATCTTGCTTCGACAAACATCCTACGTCGAAATAAACAGCGACTTTCTATACATCTTTCATGACCAAACCATCTGAGCAGCTACAAGTTCATAATTCGATTGTTTAATTAAACCTTTCTACAATAATGTACCTAACCTCATTACTTACGACTGAATGGTTCCGCTAAACACAAAGTTTGGTATGTAAATATCTAGGACTAAACAACTATTAGGTTCAAACCGGACAAATAGCGCTACAAACCTACCTAAAGTCATATGATTCTCCGTTTAGTTGATCCCAGAGTTCAGCTAGAAAAGAAATGGAGGGTCTAGTTTTTGGTGAAGGATGGAGGTGATGAGAAACGGCATGAGATGGTCCAGGTTCATCTCGGTTTTCAGGTGAGATATTAGTACTCTTTTTCAAGTCACAACCAATCAAGCTGAATTTAATACCTGAAGATTGGAGGCTTTCAGATACCCTGGAGACATCAGAATCGTCAACCGAACCATATAAATTGCTGACAAGCAACAAGTGCTTTTCTTTTATGTTTCTTTTACTCCTGAGAGTTGGCAATACAAATAAATTATGATTACTTGCAACGATTAAACAAGTGGTCGGCTCCTACCATTAGTGCATCAACAACTATATATAAATATTTAATTCATTAAACAGTCTACCATCTCCTGTCGAGAGTGATAATAAATTTGGATCTAGAGATTCCAAGACCTTCCAACTTATAGGAGCGAGTTCAAAAACCAAACATATATTTTGAAAACTTCCTTCTTCATCAGCTAAAGGATTGTCAGTAGCATCAGAGCCGCAGAGAATAAGTGCAACTTCATCTTTTGATTCGGCGAAAAACTAGATAAAATGTGACAGGTTGACGGCAATCTTTCGGACTTACTTTTTTTTCCAATAACAGCCTTACGCACTCAATAGCTTCTCTGAAATTAGGATTCATATGAATTCCTACATCAAGTACAACTCCAAGAGCAGTCTAAACACTGTGACAAACAAAACCAGCTTACTGCCATTGTATCTGTTACGGCTCACTTTTAGCTTGCAGGTACCTCGGGTGCTAGGGGGGGGGTGCAAAGCAGCGTGAAAGAGAAAAGTTGGATAGGAATAGAACAAGAGAAAAGGCAAGTCAACGAATTAGTACCCAAACAGAATGTACTTAATCTGAATGAGTGGACAAAACCATACTATTCTAATCGCCCTGAGGTCATTTAAAATCAACCTAACCGGTGTTAGGTACTAGAACAAACTTAGAATTCCTGTTGTGGATAATTGGTGGATGGAACCCATGATTTTCACCATATTTTGTATTTTGAAATGAATGGACGGTCATTCACGTGGAACAAACTACTAGTAAGTACGTTGGTGTGACGAGTACTAAGGTTGGATGCTAGTGTTTAGTAGTATCAGAATAAAGAGTTAAGGTTTGGAAGGGTTGAGAGTTAGGTTTCGGGAAATTTAAGAATGAGAATTAGGGTCTGATAGGGTTGTATAACTACATATTCCGGCCTAAATTACTCCTATTCGACCCTAATACGTTTGTTAAATGTGATAAAACTACAAATCGTTTGCACTTTTATCATTTTTCTGTAGTTTAGAGCTTTTCCACAAAAGCTGAATTCTGACTAACTATTTTTAATCGGTTATCCTTAAAATCTCCTACGGTTGTTCGTATAGTATGGTCCTACCTGAAAGTGATTGACAGCAATCAGCTGTATCGTGGGATGACGACAGTAAATCCTCAGTATAATGACATACAGTGCCCTTGACTCATATTTGGCGCATTTTCAGTTTCAGTTTCAGTTTGGAAAGGACAGGAGGCTTGATGGCCTGTGTTAGTCTTGGTAATTGTGTTCTCTCAGTTGATCCAACTTTCTTTTGAAAGAATCTACGGATGGAGCTTCAACCACGTGTTGAGGTAATGAATTCCACTCGTTGATGATTCGATGGGAAAGTCGATAATCAGCTGACAAGTAATTTTTTCTGGGCTCGTGAACTTTTTTGGAGTGTCCTCGTAAATTCTCTGTTTTGGAAGACAGGAAAAATGAGGGCATATCAGGTGCAAATTTATCACTAAGCAATTTGAAAACTGTAATCAAGTCGCCTCTAGTTCTACGATATGACAAAGGGAATAGGTTTAGCTTGGCCAGTCGAGCATCATACGGAAGCTTATTTAGCAGATCAAAGACATCGAGTTCAATAATGGTCACGCTATCCAGTGCATGTGTGTGGGGGGTTTGTATGCGCTGACTGGAAGGGTGCTTCTGTGGTATATACATTGCTAAAGTAGTTTGAGAACACTTGAGCCTTACCAAAGTCATCTTCCACTAATGATGTTTAATGGGGTTTCATATCTAGAAAACACTGTTGCCTTCAGGTAGGAACATGGGTATTTTTAAAGACCAAGAGAGAAATATTAGTCTTCAGTAATAAGGATAGGAAGTTTATCGACCTATATTAATCCTTGCAGTTTGTGACACTGTGGTGGCCCAGTCTCGTTTTGAATATATTTACAAAAGGCATTGATATTACGTGTTCTGATAGAGAACTCCACTAATTCACTATTCGGTGCGAGAAACTAAACTTTAAACGTAAGCGATTTGACCTCGGTTTCTGAACTTTCTTCGAATGTCCTCTCAAATGATCAGTCCTAGACGTAAGTAAAAGATAAGACATGTTAATACCAAGGTCGTTGTTCAGTATATGACAAGTCAATATTAGGTAACGGAAATAAGGTGGGGTGTCTTTGTCTGTCTCCATAAGATAGGCTAGATAGGTCTTTTACCGTATTAGTCCTTCGTCGTTGGACTCATACTTGAAACAAGGACTCACTGCTTGAATCCCACATTCAAAATGTGGTCGCACGAAAGTCGGGTATAACAATCTAAAGATTTCTTCATCTAAATACTGGAAAGACCTATGAATAGACCATAATACTCTATAGCCTTTTGCAGCAGCAGTCTTAGAGTGTTAATTTGGAGATCACTTCTTAGTATGATTCCTAAATCTTTATAGTTTCTTACTTTGAGTACCACGAATCCACGTATTGTGTATTGATACGAATCATCGTAGTTATTTAGTTGCATCGCCACACTCTTGTTATGATTTACTTCTAGTGACCACCTGTCCATCCGCGCCACCAATGAGTTGAGATCATCCTGTAATACTATTCTATCGGACATACTGTGTATGGGTTTCCAACTTTTCATGTCATCAGTGAAGAGTATAACGGATGATTTTGCTGCGGTTGGCAATTCATTTACGTAAAGCAAAAACAGAAGAGGACCGAGGAACTTCACTTTTTGCAGGTACACACGAGGAGAGACCCCATTAACCTTACCCTTTGTCTCCTGTCGTGGAGAAAGTTACTTATCCAATCTACGACTGTATAATGGATTCCAAAGCATTCCACTTTGAACTTAAGACCAGGTTTGGAGACCTTATCGAAGGTCTTACTTAGATTTATGGAGATCACATATACAGGAAAATTCCGATCTTTTGCCGCAGCCCAATCCTCTCTTGTAATGAGAAGATTTGTCAAGCATGATGGGCCTCTTCGAAGACCATGTTGTTCCCCGGAGAAAAGATTATGCCCCTCGGTATACTTCATAAAAGATACACGAATGATTTTTTCCATCAGTCTTACAACACTAGTTAAGCTGACGGGTCTATAGTTGCTAACTAAATCCCTACTCCCAGCCTTATACAGTGGACTTATTGTCGCGTCTTTACAGTCTCTGGGCAGTCTGGACTGCCTCAAAGACATGTCAAACAATATCGCTAATGGTTCAGCGATTACATCTGATATGGCTTTCATAATCCTAAGATGAATATCATCAAGACCACTGGACTTATCAGGTTTCAAGTAGCCCTAAATCAGTACCTTTCTCAATGACCACAGGATCCATCAGCGATCCGCCACGATTACAATGAATCGTTGGACGTTCTTCATTACTGATAGAAAACACCTTACTGAAAAATTCCGATAAAGCTTCAGCTTTTTCTGTATCATTTCTTGTCAAGATTAACGAATTTTCTTGTATCAGAAGTGATGAAATTCCATCACTTCTCTAAGTTCGCCTTTTTATATATGAGAATAACAGTTTCGGGCTATATCTAGAGTCCTTAACCAATTGTTTTTCATATGATTGCTCAGTCTTACTTATTAACATATTCCAGTGCTTTTTCCTTCTTCTAAGAAGTTTCTTGACTGGTTTAGTTATCCATGGTGGACTGTAATTCGGTCTACGCGGTACCAGGTATAGTATGAACGATGACTTAACTAAACTAAGCTCACCTTTAAATACAAACTATGCTTCTTCAACTGGTAAGCTAGTATCTACGAACCAATCTGTCTTAGCAGCGCACACCTGAATGGCTGATATATTAGCTCTCCATATATTTAAGCGGGGTGTAACCTGACCGTATATCATGTCTTTAGTTCTAAACATGAATGACAAAACAGCGTGATCGCTGTTCACTAACGGTGGAGGAATATTTAGGCCTACAATATCCTCAGTCTCATGAGTGAATACCAAGTCCAACAGAGAAGAACCTTGATTAGCACCAAAACGTGTGGGTTTGGGTACGTAGTGTACCATTACTGATATCAGGAGCCTACTTTCAAAAACGTTCATAGATCCTTCTGTTGTCATCTCAGTTCAACTAATATCAGGTGCACTGAAGTCTCCTAATACCAAGCATCTGCTTTTTGCACTCCATAGCTGAATGTTCTCTAAAATAATGTCATAAGCTGAGCGGATTAGGCAGCGATAGATGACACCGAGTATAAATGTACAGCATCCGATAGCGGGCTTGTAACAAGTTAGGTCGATTGGTTAAGAGCTGACCTCAAACAACTAAGCATATGTCAAAACAACATAGTTCAAGTACTCATTCACTTCTTTATTTTGCATAGGCATTATATTTTTAATTGTCTTTTTACATGCATAGATCGATTTACCAGATTCCTTATAGCCATCCTGATAGCGGACATCACAGCGGAAACAGTGGTGAAAGTTTTGACGAAGAACTGGGTAACCATTTTTGGTACGCTCATAACAATAACGACGAATAGAGCAGCGCAATTTGAATCCGAACTATTCAATAACTTGGCTAAACTTCTAGGCTCTAATAGGATACGCTATACTGCATATCATCCTCAGGCTGATGGGATGGTAGAACGTTTTCACCGTCAGCTAAAGACCGCTTTTATATCCCACTCAAACCCCAATCAGTGGACAGAATTCCCACCGTTAGTTATGTTGGGAATACGAACATCTGTCAAAACTGACGCACAGTGTTCAGCAGCGGAAATGGTTTTCGGAACTACTCTGAGACTACCAGGTGAATTAATTAATCCTAATACTAACAGTCAAAAACTTAATTTAGAAAATTTCGTTGATCACTTACGGGACCATATGTCCAAACTTAAGCAAATTAATACTCGTGAACAATCGCGAGCCATATATGTATCTAAGGATCTAAGCAAATACGCGCACGTCTGGATATGATGTGACAAAATAAAAGCACGGCTTAGCCCTCCATTTGAAGGTCCTTTCAAAGTCGTCTGAAGTAAAGCTAGATATTTCATGATAGAAAGACATGGAAAAACGGACTCCGTAAGTATTGATAGGTTAAAACCGGCTTATCACGGTCATGAACCACCATACGTGTTGTTATACCACTTACCTGACAAAACAATTACGGAATCGACATGTAAAACGGTAAATCTTTACAAGTGACTAAAAGGGTTATATGGGCACATCCAATTAGTCAGTCAAGAATATTGACAGTTTTGGCTGCAGAATAAAATCTAACCACGTATCTAGTAAGATCCTGCGTTTATTTCCATGTAAAGATTTTTTCTCATACGGTCCCACCTACTTTATTTAACTAACAAAAGCATTAAAAAAATGTAGTTTGCGATATTGTACTATCCACAACTCCCCAGATCTTTTACTTTCGATATATGTGTGTTTTAAAATTTTTTAGAATGCTGGATACATAAGCTAGGTATTCCTAAACAATTGCTGAGTGATAGTAGTCGAAATCATAAAAGGGGTCAGTCACATCAGAGAACGACGAATCTTTAACTAAGGTGAGTGATGTAAACAAGCTGCGCCTGCTGAATTAAACTTTCTTAGATTTCACCAATAATAGTAGACAATTAAAAAAGCTGGAGGGAAACGTTGAACATATTCCCTGTGAGCATGTACTATGAACCCACACAACTAACTTTGGCAGTAACGGCGATTTCAAAAAGCAACCCAGGCGAGTCTTATTATTTCCTTTTTTGGTTAATTGACTATGTTTGTGGTATTCACTATACATATATATATATATTCACTTGGACTGGCCATATACCATATGAACTAATTCTAAAACATTTTCGGTTGAAGATATGTTCAGTAGCCTGATACGATCGATACTACTATTAATAAGTGGTTTTTAAACAAAACATTTAGATCAAACCATGGTCAAGTACTTATTAAGATTCTTATTATCATTTTTTCATGTTAAGGAAGTTTATGCAATAACTTGACCAGTTTTCCTGCAGCAGGCTTTTAAATATAATCATATAATCCAGTTTATTGGCACTGTGGTGGCCGGTGCTTGGTATATTCCTTAAACTCCGTATACAGTTCGTCTCGGTGACCGTCACTAAATAACCCTCCAACGGTATATTAATCGAAAGGCGAATACGAAGTGTTAATTACGTGTATTATGGGACCACACACAGATATCCAAAATTACAGATGCGTTAAGCAAGCATGAAATAGTTGTGCCGAAAGGCAAACAGGCAAGCGAGAGGGTGAGAGATAGCAAGGGCAAGAGCGAGCGATCGAGCGAGTGAATGAACGAGCGAGAGAGTTGTAGCGTGGTGTCGAGTTGAGCTGAACTATGAACACCGCTACCAGACTACTTGCCAATTAACCAATAAGATTCCGAAAGGCCAAAATATCAGAAGGCAGATGATTGTAGTAGTCGTATATATTTGTTGGCGATCTCGTGGTATCGAAAGAATACCGAGATCGTGCCAATGGAGTACAGTTGCGATCGGCAAGATAAGATACGTGCGTAGTCCAAAAACCGCGTAAAAGCAATGGAATACAATGGAAGCCCAAAATGGCTGTTATTAGCACAGTTAAACAAACGAGCACAGTAAAACAGTCACTGGTACAATTGGTTATAATAATAATTGTTTTCATCGATCCAATCGCGTTCTGTTGACAAAAGTAGGTCACTACAGGAGCCCCCCGCTAGAAAGGGTTTACACTTTCGATAGTTAGCGGTTCGATTCGTGGGACTGATCGGCAGAATTGCGGTTGTAGAACGGAGGAAATTGGCGGAACAGGAAGTGATCATTGATCCTCGAGTTGCCAACGAAAGTACTTTGCGCAGAACGGTACCAGGAGAAGTGTGCTGTATTTGTTGGTAGAGTTAGCATACCACACCAGAGTGGTTTGTATCCAGGATCTGATGATTGCGTTCGTAGGTATGTGGACCAGATAACGCTGCAGACGTAGGACGAAACCACGTTGAGCCAAGAAACCGGACGCGACCATAACTACCAAGCATATGCCAGGCGGATTCGAGACCAGATAATCGACTGAGTGCGTTGACTAGAGCGTGGGTGGCCAAACCAGCTTTCGCCAAAGTTGACTGAAGTCGACGTTATCAAATGGACGATGGTCGGAAGCGTGGGCTCAGGATACAAAAAAATCAAAAAAAAGAAAAGTGTAGCATGCGTGTAGTATAGGAATAATCCTACACCGTATCCGTTATTGACTGCGTTTAGTCGCGAAAGCGTACGGGTAATCGTACTCGGCGACCGGAACGTGAGACGGTAGTCTCGTTCGTACTTCGTGAGCCTGTGATCTCATCCGAGGTCAAGGGCGGCGTGGTCTGCCGATCTGGACGTGAGACGGAAGTCTCGTCCGTAGATGGTGCAGATGACGCGTGCTGTTGACCGGGACGTGAGAACGAGGTCTCTGATTTATCTAGCGTGGGATCCGAGGTAGACGTAGAGATCCCGCTAGAAGGTTTGATAGGTCTAGCATTGAATCTCAAGTTATCGGGTAGGGCACTGTCATCGACGTGTGCTGGTTTGAGACGATCAATGCTGACGATCTCGACGCGGCCGTGTCGATCAACCTTGAAGGTCTTTTCGTGACGAGAGATCACGTGAAAAGGGCCTTCGTAAGGCTGTTGTAATGGTTTGCGTACCGAATCTACTCGTATGAAAACATGTGAACAGGTAGATAACTCTCGAGGGAGAGCAACCTGTCGATGTTGTATTCGAGTTGACACCGGAGACAGCGTTCGCATAAATGCAGACAGTCGATGGACGTAGTCTGATTTACCGAAATCATTACTGCTCCGTGGTGTGAAGAATTCCCCAGGCAGACGCAATGTCGTGCCGTATACAAGTTCAGCGGCGGAACATTGGATATCTGCCTTTAAACTCGTTCTGATGCCTAAGAGAACGAGCGGTAAGGTTTCGTACCAATTGTCGTTTTCGTGTGCTTGAAGAGCACTTTTAAGTTGGCGATGAAACCGTTCGACTAAACCATTTGATGCTGGATGGTAGGCGGTAGTGCGTATGCGTTCCGTACCAAGCAGCCGGGTCAGTGAGAAGAATAATGCGGACTCAAATTGTTGTCCTCGGTCAGTCGTGACAGTCGAGGGACAACCGTACAGTGCTATCCATCGTTCTACGAAGCGGTGAGCAACTGTCTCCGCCGTGATAGACGTGATGGGAATAGCTTCGGGCCATCTTGTAAAACGGTCAATGCACGTGAGTATGTGATCATACCCATGCGATGGTGGCAATGGTCCTACAATGTCTATATGAACGTGATCAAAGCGAGCATCAGGCGTAGCGAACGTGCCAATGGGGGCAGCTACGTGCCTGTGCACTTTTGATCGTTGACACTGTAAGCATTGCTTTACCCACATACGAACATCTTTATTCATGGACGGCCAGACGTATCGTGCAGCGATGAGACGTAATGTGGCTGCGATACCTGGATGAGACAATCCATGAAGGGCATCGAAGACGAGACGGCGATAGGTAGAGGGTACGATGGGTCGAGGAAGACCGGTAGACGTATCACATAGGATAGTACCTGAGCTAGTAGCTAGGGGTACTTCCTGACACTGAAGGGACGAAGATTGTGGTGCTTCTGTACAGACAGGATCGTTTGCTTGCGCGGCCGCCATAGCAGGAAGATCGAGCACCGGTGAAGTAACTGCATTCGTCTGGATACGTGAAAGAGCATCGGCAACATAGTTCGACTCGCCTTTAATGTGACGAAGGTCTGTCGTGAACTGGGAGATATAGTCCAAATGTCTGCACTCTCGTGGTGAGTAGCGGTCAGACTTGGTATGCAGGGCATACGTTAAGGGCTTATGGTCGGTGAATAAGATGAATTGACGTCCTTCTACTGCGTGCCGAAAATGTTTGATGGCGCAGTAGGCTGCAAGCAGCTCGCGACCAAAAGCGCTATATCTCGTCTCCGTGGGAGTAAGGCGTCGTGAGAAAAATTCGAGCGGTTGCCAACTACCGGAGATATTCTGTTGCATAACGGCTCCTATAGCAAAATCCGATGCATCAACCGCTATACTAAGCGTGGCTGATGGGTCAGGATGAGCGAGGAGTGTAACTTCAGCGAGAGCCGTTTTGATCTCTGAGAATGCAGTACGTGCGGTATCGTTCAGTTCTAATTTGCGTGGATTACCGCGTAGTAAATCGGTTAATGGTCGTAACCGTTCTGCCGCGTGAGGGATGAAACGTCGGTCGAAGTTAACCAAACCGAGAAAAGCCTTCAGTTCCTTGATTGAGGACGGCACGTTGTACTCCTTGATTGCTCGAATTTTGTCCTCGCAAGGCAGAATACCCTCTTGTTTGATGATGTGACCCAGAAATATTATTTCTGATTTACCCAATTCGCATTTCTCTGGGTTGACTACTATTCCATTATCCGAAAGACGTTGGAATAATAGCGTAAGGTGTTGATAATGTTCATCTACGTTTGATGATGCGATCAGCAGGTCATCAATATAGACGTGAACAAAATCCAAGTCTCGTACTATGCTATCGATAAACCTTTGGAAAGTTTGAGCAGCATTCCGTAATCCAAATGGCATTCGTAGGAACTCAAACAGACCGAAAGGAGTCGTGATAGCAGTTTTCTCGATGTCTTCAAGAGCGACTGGGATCTGGTGATATGCTCGTACCAGATCGATTTTAGAAAAGATAGTCGTGCCTTTGAGCGATGCCGTGATGTCGTGTATGTGGGGGATGGGGTAGCTATCAAAGCGCGTAGCTACGTTTAATGCTCGGTAGTCGCCGCATGGTCTCCAACTAACCCCATCCTTTTTGCGCACCATGTGTAAAGGAGAGGCCCAAGGACTGTGAGAAGGACGAATAATACCAGCAGATAGTAAATTGTCAAACTCACGTTTAGCGAAGGCTAATTTGTCCGGTGCCAGTCGGCGTGGTCTTGCCGTGACTGGTGGTCCGAGGGTGACTATGTGGTGTACCACACGATTGGTCACCGATGAAATCTCCTCGAGTGGTTTAGTTAATCTGGGGAATTTCTCGAATAAGGCGTGGAATTTATCGTCACGCGAATAAAAAGTGCCGAGGATTCGGTACGCGTTTGTGTGAGCTTTAAAGCCCATGAATTTGCTGTTCGACGAAGTATCGATTAGCTGCAGCCTACGTGAATCGACTAGCAATTCATAGTGCTGTAGGAAATCAATACCTAGTATGGCTGTGGGGACATCAGCAATGATGAACGTCCACAGATACCGTCGTCGGTTGCCCAGGTTGACCGCGAGTTGTCGTGTACCGTAGGTAGGAATTGCTGAGCCATTTGCAGCGCGTAGTCGAAGCATTGTAGCTTGTGACTTGATGCTACCTCGTGGTACGACAGAAACTTGGGCACCTGTATCCACTAGGTACCTAGCGTTTGTGCGATAATCGTGCACGTAAAATAAACGGCCAACCTGGGGGGCGGGGCCGGCGAGTACGGCCGCTTTTACTCGCCGGCTTTGGAGTTTCCCGCCTTGTATGAGCACGGGGCTCGACAAGGGCGGGCACCAGATCCGAAGGATCGATGAAACCAGCACCAACCTGCACTCGCTTCCGAAGCCGCCTTTTGGCGTGGCTTGGAAGATGCCCTCGTTGGGCGAGTGTTGACGGCTTTTCGGGAGCGTGAGCGGACTCGAGGGACGTAGGGTTGGGGTACGTTACAACGGTCTCGAAAACTAAGACGTGTGTGAATACACCCTTCCCTGTCACCTTGAGCCGAGGAGTGGCTGCCGTCGATATCGACTTTCGGACGCGACGTTGAGGCAACTATGTAGTTGTCTCGGTTGCCAGTCCTAGCTAGAATTTTGTCTGCTGTGAGGGCTACCTGTTTCAGTGGTGCGTCCTCGAGCAGGGCCGTAACTGTAGGTTGGATAAATGCTGGTAGAGATTCGAGCCACAGTTCTTTAACAATTTCAGAATCGGCTGCCGTGGGTCCTGCAAGAGATTGCAGGCGCGTGAGGTGGTGGCTCGGTTTAGCATCACCCAGGGGGTGACGTGCTAATAACGTCCTCAATCGTTCCTCCCTCGATGGAAGGAAATGTCTGAGGACCGCCTCCTTGAGACGATCGTAAACATTGGGCACATTGGAATTGAGGACAACCTCACGGACAGCTACTAAATGGTCTCCCGGTAAACATTCGAGAGCGTAAGTGTACTTCTGCCGTTGGCTTGTAATATGACGGGTCTCAAATTGAGACTCTATAGCAGCAAACCAAACTTCGGGATCGTGAGGAATAAAAGATACAGGTCGAAAGTGTATAACCTGTACGTCAGAGTCTATTACGTTAATACTATTCTTATCGTTATCCGTCATGTCAAATATATATATTAAAAATTAATATGAAAATATATGACAGACGTGGATAGATAAGCGATAGACTCACCAAAATTGACTTCTTTGGAAGGTTTGGTTGCGATTGCCAAGTGGTCGTAGATGTAGGTTCACCAGTTGCAGAAGATTTGACCGAAGTTGAGGCGTGTTCCAAAATTCGGCTCACCAAATGTAGCGTGGTGTCGAGTTGAGCTGAACTATGAACACCGCTACCAGACTACTTGCCAATTAACCAATAAGATTCCGAAAGGCCAAAATATCAGAAGGCAGATGATTGTAGTAGTCGTATATATTTGTTGGCGATCTCGTGGTATCGAAAGAATACCGAGATCGTGCCAATGGAGTACAGTTGCGATCGGCAAGATAAGATACGTGCGTAGTCCAAAAACCGCGTAAAAGCAATGGAATACAATGGAAGCCCAAAATGGCTGTTATTAGCACAGTTAAACAAACGAGCACAGTAAAACAGTCACTGGTACAATTGGTTATAATAATAATTGTTTTCATCGATCCAATCGCGTTCTGTTGACAAAAGTAGGTCACTACAGAGTCATGAATATGAATAACATGGACATATATATATATATATATGTATATATATATAGTGAAATGAATGAATCATCGAGTCAATTAAGCGGTTAATAGTAAAGCTAGTAGCGTGAATAAATGCGTAGGCAGTAAGGCTTGCCGAGCATACATGTTCGTACATTCGCAACAGTAATAAGGATACAATGATATAGATAAATTGTTGTACGGATGACTCAGTTGTTTAGTAGGTTTATAAAATGACTTAACCGAGTTAAATGTGAACAAACACAATAGCATGTGAGCTGTTATAGCACCATTCAACTATTTTTTAAAACTCCTGGTATTTCCGAAGCAATAAACGTGATTATTATTATTATCATTACTACCATTTCGGGTTTCTTCAAAAATGCAACAATACACAAGTTTCAATAATGTTAGCATTATTTTTGCCCTGATTGAAAAAAGAGAATAATAATGATAATAGAATAATAATAAATCAGGTTCTATGTAATTAAAAAGAATATTGAGTTGAGTTTAAGGAAGAAAAAGAAGAAAATAAGGGAATAGAAATAAAGGAGACGTGAGATATGCAAATAGTTTTATAAGCGTGTTTATGAACACTGAACAAGAATAAACGACTATGTATGTATCGTCAAATTAGTAACAAAAATAAAATAGAAAATAGCTAAGGAAAAAACTTGTTATTGCAGTAAAATATGACGCTAGAATAAATGTTTGTGCAGTCATAGTTTGGAGTGATGCTATGAAAGTCACGATTAAGTGAAGAGGATAACCAAATATCAATATGCATGAGTCATATGTTTGTAGCGGCATGGGATCATAACCACACAATCCTCAAATCTGGACACGAGACTACTCGGAAAACAGATATTCAATATTTAACGCGGAGGAATACCCAACAATGGAGAAGGCGGGAATAAAGAATTAAACAAATCGGAGTTAATCTTATGGTGTGGCTCAACCATGCAGGCGTGGTCCCTCCTGCTAAATGTTACGTTATGTCTTTTATTCATATTAAATATATTGTTCCGTCTCTAGCCTAAGATTGTTCTATATCATGTATTGGTAATTGTTACGACGCAATGAGTTGATGTAGAAGATGATGTAACTTCCACGTAAGATCTTATAGATTAGGCAGTTACATCATGATAAATCTACAATTTTAGGATTAGGTCTATAATTAGAGTAGTGGTAATAACATAGTAGACCGTAATTCTACATGTTCATAGTGAAGATAAAACGAGTCTGAGAAGTTAATTCAAGTGTGACACAAGTTGTCTTAATTAGAGACTTCGTAATCTTAAGAATAATATTTATTTAGAAAGAAAAAAAGAGAGAAAAGAAATGAACACCTAGTGAAACGGTTCAACCATGATAATAATAGTAATTGTGTAATCAATATCGACCTCTGAAGTAAACCAACAATTTGGAAAAATGAAATAAAAAAACCCTTTGGTGCACTCGAATAAATACATTTAGATTTATGCAATAGTATGTAGAGTGAAACCGGACATTAATATGAACATTTGTGCAGTAATAATTGGGAATGATGTTATAAAAGTCACGATTAACTGCAAAAGATAAACAAATATAAATTTCTATGTGTTATATATATACATATATGGTGAAGATAAAATGAATCGGAGAAGTTCATTTATTTAAGTGTACCGTGAGATAATTTGTTTTTAGTCATAGACTTTGGATATTGAAGAATAATATATGTTCGGAAGGATAAGAAGAGATGAAACGAATATCTTATGTGTCGATTGACCAATAATGATATTAATAACAGTAGTAATTTTAGATACGAACATAAGCAGACTTCATATATTAAGATGAGCAGAAAGAAAATAAAGTAAAATAGACGTTAAAAGTTCAAGGGATTGCATCTTGCTTTTTAGTCAATTAGATGGATGACGGACCTTGTTTGTATAAACCCTTATTAAATACATTGATATTCCATAGGTGACACAATCCACTTTCGGAAAGAAAATCATCAAGGAGACTTCTGAACCGGGTTATAGTTTCACTGCAACAAAGGTTCACTGACAGTCTGTTCCACATGGTTGAGTAGCAAATTACGAAGAGATTATGGCGTAAATTCGTGTAGGTTCTTGGAATCGCTAGAAAATTTCCTTATTGCGTATATTGTGGGTTGATACCATCGAGTATAAAGGGGTAGATACCGAAGAGTAGGAAATACCGTTAATAAGCTGGTAGATAAAGACAAGTTTTAATTTGATACGTCTGATTCAGAGAGGTCCTAATTTGGGTTGTTGACATCTTTGGTTATAGTCTTTGTTGTCGGAAAACCCCAGAACAGCTTTGGTGAACCTCCTCTGAACACCTTTAATTTTAATCAGGTCGTTATGTCTGCAATTACTGTAAACCAAAATACCATATTCAAGAATGAGCAAGATACATTTTCTGTATAATAACAACCTCGATTCGATATTATTGAAGTTTATTATTATCAAACCGATGAGCTTGTAGCGTGGTGTCGAGTTAAGCTTGACTATGAGCATCACTATAAATCGAGCGCGTACCAAGTAAATCAGAAGGTGATTGCAGATTGTAACCAAGTTTATTTGTTGGCGATCTCGTGGTATCGAAAGAATACCGAGATCGTGCCAAAAGAGTACAAGCGTGGTTAATAAACGTAACCGGATTCGTTTAAGTTCAAAGTCAACGAGAGAGTAAGTGTAATGGCTGTCATTAGCATAGTTAAACAAACGAGCACAGTGAAACAGTCACTGGTACAATTGGTTATAATAATAATTGTTTTCATTGAACCAATCGCGTTCTGTTGACAAAAGTAGGTCACTACAAGCTTTCTAGCTTTGAATACTTGAAATGCAATGTGCTCAGAAAAGTTCAGCTTGTTGCTATATCTTAAACCCAAGTCACGAACAGTGTTGAGGGGTTTCAGTGTATGTTTGTGTATAGTCAGATTTAAGTTAAAGCAGCGGCCAATGTGAATAAATCCACTTTTGTCAAAATTAAGTGGCAAATTCCACCAAATAGTCCATTCGTATAACTTGTTTATTTCTTCTTGGATTACAGCTGAAATGTAGCTTTCTTTAGTGAGAGAAGAGAATGAATAAACTACTACTAGGTCATCGACAAGAAGGAAAGGTTCGCCATACTGAAAGAGGGAACACACGTCATTGATAAAAAGGAAAAAGAGTAATGGACCAATCACACTTCCTTGTATAACCCCACTGGTTACATTCACAGGTTGAGAGTAGCAAGATCCAAAGCGAACGATTTGGTTAAGTTCTTCTAAAAAAAGATTTGAGCCAACATAAAAGGGGATTCTGTATGCCAAATGAAGAACGTTTTAGAAGAAGTTTGTGTGAGACGCTGTCGAAAGCCTTGCTAAAATCGAAGTAAAGAGTTATTACTGACTGACCAACATCTCTTCTATGGGTAATTTGATCAAAAATATAGTACCGTACGTTGCCTGTTAGGTTACTGTATTGGCGGCATTGACTCTACATACCTAATTTTAAACGCAACTTATAAAGGAACTGTTAAGTAATCATAACATTGGGCTGAGTATATGACTATCACAGCGATGTTCAAGTTCAACCAATGATTATTACTGGTCCATACAAAATTGTGGAACTTAACACTAGCGTATAAAAAAGAAAACACGCTATAATAATAATAATTTATTCTCAAATAACATTTTGTTACATGAGGCATACGAGTTTACAGGCCAGATCAAATTGTTACAAATGATACAAATGCCAACTCTAGTAAATTACTCAGCTAAGTCTATAATTTATAAGATATGAATGTAGAATGGTTTTAGTCAGTATCACAGTTAGCGCGCTTCATGAGAGTTGCGTTGCGACGTGCAACTGACGGTCGATAATAGATTCATGTGCAGTTGAGGGCTTCTAGAAATCACACTCTTATATCCCTTTGGAATATTTAAGTCTTTAAGGATGGTGCAGGACGAGGTCACCCGTTCCGTATCTCAAGGGGGCTGAAAAATGGTGCAAGAAAACAAAAAAAAGGACGAGAAACAGAGAAGACAATGTTCATGAAGAAATGGTTAAGGTATGACTACTCAGTCTGATTCTCTTTCATTAAAGTATTTAGTAAGCAGGAGCATCCTAATAGGTTAAAGAAAATAACTGTAGACAAGGTATGAGTGGATAATCAACTGACAAATGGAGGTGGTTCAAAAAGAAACTAAGAGTATGAGAATATGTAGTTATAAAATATAGTGCTAAAAGCAGTGTTATGATACACAAATGGCTGTCTCCCTTTTTTCGTCGACGCTATTGGAGCCTTTTTAGATTTTATAGGGTGTTGAGTAGGCTTCGTTTTTTTTAATTTTTATTTTATCGGATTGTCTAGTTTGCTTGTAATAGGATTACTGGGTAGGAAGTTAAACCAATTTAACATTCTAAACACGATTTAATGAGGTATTTTGCATGATAAATCATCATCAATACCACTAGTTCGTGACATTCCACTAGACCATAAGGAGCCGTAATTTAACAAAATGTTCTGCCCTACAGACATGGGTGGATTGAAGTTATCTCCCTGCCATCATGTTTGCTGGTCAGTAATACCACCCTCCCTCCTTTTGTGATGTTAGGCTCTCTTACGTTTGTGGTAAGTATGCATACTGCTTTAATCAAAGCACATGGTTGGAATACACTGTCCCTACTAGTTCCATGTTACAAGCAAATCTGATAATTAAAGCGCTTGTATTATGGGTTAGATGTCCGTTTAGTATATCACAGTGCTATGAAGATAACTAATGGTGAAAGATAGAAAAAACAGGTCAGATTATATGTGGTTTAAAGATAGTAGGACTAGTAACAAATCAAATGATATGAAAGAGTATAAAATTGTAGAATTTTTAGGGTAAGAAAAATAAAACACAGAGCAACTCACAAGATTTTATGATCAATTTTGAGCTTCGTATGATCGGCCTTAGCAGATCAGCATCCATAAGATTACTGAGTTATCTGTCTACTTGCACTAAAAAAAAGACATGACACTTAGGAAGAAAAATGTATATTTAACCAATAGAGGGATTTGCGAACTGAAAGTGAGGGTTAGGAGCATTAGGCCTGGATTAATGCACAATGAATAATAGGAAACGGCAAACCATATGTCCTGTAATTTAGTTGTATTCATATTAGTAATAGTCGGGCTCGTTATATTCTTGTTCAGTTTAGAAATTAGGTGGTCCATAATAAAGTGCTTCATTGGTGAACGGGAGTCCAAGGAAAGATTGAAGCTTTTAAGAGTCTAGAAACAGGGTTATTAGCCTTTTGAATCTGGTAAATGTGTCACAGTTACGGAAAGGCAATGGCAACCTGTTCCACAATAAACTATACCGCACTGTAAAAAACTTACAACGCACTTGTTTTTGGTGTTTTACGGTGTGTAGTGTATATGCGTTGTTTCTTAGTCTATGGGCTGGGTCGTGAATCATAGTTGGACAGGAGGTTAGAACTGAGAGTCCATATATCGCTTTGTAGAAAAATATTAAACTATTCTTTAGCCTACGGTGTCAATAACTTATATATATATGTTTGCTTAATTATAACGTAAAATGGAAATCGAACACACTTGTAGCATTTCTATAGTACTGTTATTAGTATGAACAAAGAACTTGTACTGTTCCAATATGGCACTTTGGCATACCAGTCTGTTATCTTGTCATTTTTCCTCATAACTGAGAGACTTGCAGTCAACAAACACCATATGTAAGGGGGTTTTGTGAACAAAAACACCTGCACCATACGCACTCGTACTTCTGCCCTCCTGAGTGCTAGACCACGAGCCTAGCCCATAGACCACATCAGACCGTGGGGGAAATGACTACAATATTTCTTTACACTGATTAATTAATCATAATACTTAAGAATAATAGAACTTATACACTTCTAAGGTGCAGACCGATTCGTTACCTAGATGAATTGACGAAATACAGCTTCCATATATCATGCATACCTACATCAAACCCGCAAAGGGTACTTGACACAAATGTATTTGATCCTCGTACTCTTCATAATTATTTTTTCTGTTTCGTGGAGTACTCTTATGCGTCCTTGGTTACATTGCAGCACGTTGTATCAGTGTTGATTCGGAAGCAGAAGCCATCTGAAACAACAACAAAACAATCAGAACTTGTAACTGCCTCTTAAGTAAGGACGCGGTGTGCTGGCACAACGAGATATATTTTAAAATTGAAAGACGCGGTCATATTGCAAAAGGGAAAAACTTATTACAAAATAGTTTTATCTATCGTTCTGCAGGTTCAGCTTCCGTAGAGCTTGTTCCTCTTCTTCCAATGCGTTTACTTTTCGTTGTCCTGCAACAAGAGAAACAGACTCGTGTTAGTAACATCACATGTAATGATTTTTAATACCGTTACAACGTACCTGGTTATAAAAGGTAGTCATCATAGACTCAAGCTCATACGTTTGGTCAGGTTTAATAAGGAGTTCAACTTCTGGCAAATTCACACATTTACATGTATGCATATAAAAAGTATGTTTTCTGTTTTGTTTTATACTTTTTCGTATACAAGATGTCTACACTATGTCTATTTCCTTCCAGACGAACAGTCCTTTCTGGAGGCCAAACACTCACATGGAACCGATCAACTATCAATTATATTTATGTATTTACATTTTGTACCTTGTTATTTTATGCAGGCAGTGGAGCAGTTCTTCAGGTTTTATTGATTTTAATCATTACCTTCGAAGTAGACTCTTCTTTACTTTTTACTTGAGGGCGACTCGAGAGGCAGGTGAGTAAAAACCTGATAGCCGGACAGAGCATGGAAAAATCGTAGCCCTCTCACGGCACTTCCTCAGACATTCTTGTTTTATTTTCTCTTGCGAGCACGTAGCAAACCTTCAGCGATAGTTGTAGTAGAAATTGCATGCTACAAAATAAGATAACACGCTGGCAAATGGGGAGACATCCATGGACTGTCGTCGATTGCCGATGGAGTTAGTCGTCATTGATTTGAAGTCACAGTGAGCGAGTTGATAATTCTCCCTTGGGTTGCGGAAACAGAAGTAAAATGCTTTCGATAGATAGGTTATCGAACCGACGTTCCTACGGAAGTCGATTCCAGGGGGTAGATAATGTAACAGCTTAGGTCGATTGGTTAAGAGTTGACCTCAAACAACTAAGCATATATCAAAACAGTATAGTTCAAGTACTTATTCACTTTCTTATTTTGTATAGGTGTTATATTTCTAATGATCTTATATTGAATGTTGAGAGGCTTTGTTTGTCTGAACAAGAAATCCATTGTGACTGCGCGAAGATCAAAGTAAAGACCTATTCACTACTAGTCTGGTTGCCTATAGGCACGAAAGGTCCACAGCTAACGACTTCACAAGTTTCATTATCATGAGATTCGCAAACAGAGGAGCGGACATTTATATTATTGGTTATGCATAAAAGGACGCCACATTTTATTCTACATATGTGTCTATCATTTTTTCGGCAGTGGTATCCGGATAATTCTGGAGTACTGTCGAAGTCATAGACTAGCCAAATTTCCGTCACAACTACAATGAGTCGCCTTAATTTGTTCACTTATGTTCTTATTCCGGAGAGTTTGTTTCTTAAACTATGAGCGTTGGCAGATAAAACTCCTAGGGAGAACAGCTTATCCACACAGGCTTTGGCAGCATTCGTTCCCAAGACCCGACTGTTCGAAAACTCACTAATCGGTGATTTTCCTCACCATTTTGTCGACGGGTTTCTAGTTCAGCTAGTGCTATCTTCCTTACTTCTATCTTCAAGAAACATATCAGGTCTTACTGGAATATCGGTTGTGACCACAGCTGCTACCTAATAAAAGATCACGTTGCTTCTCCGACGCTAGGTTTACATTAAGAAGTAGAGATTCAACACTTCGGTCCTCTTATTTATTCTTACCAACTTTTTGACCTGAACTTCTTTAGAGTTATCTGGTAAGATGCTACAGATATATTCCCTAGGCTTTTCCAAATTATGCACGTGTCTAATTTTGGTATCAGGATGGTTTGACTCCAGCAAATTACTCACATTAATGTTCGATGAGATTAAACTTTTATCGGCCATGCCAGGGTGGAGTTCTGCCTTACTATCAGACTTCAGTATCGTATTTTGTGACATAGAATGGGAGTTGATCAATGACTTGCCATGTGTGTACCACTTGTAGCTTTCTTCCTTTCACCTCTTCTTCTCCGTACTGCCGTCCATTTTCCATCACTCAGGATAGCCACACCGAGACTATTTGGGACGGTGATGGTTCAATCCCAGACTACCCATGCAATATCAAGTGGTGCTTCACTCATCGTTAGTTTTAACGGAGATTTCACTTTTCCATTAATCACAGTCGAGTGTTTAACTCGTCTCGTAACAGCACGTACTACACTGACACATTCTTCACAGTCAGTAATCTTGTTACCAGAGCAACCATCATTGAACTGTATTGAACTCTTGTCGTTTGCTCTTATGAAAACGTCAAGTTTCACCTAAAAGGACTCGTAAAAAGTCTCTTAAATCACCTTAGGTGTGAGCGAATTTCAAAAATCAACTATTTATAAAGGTGTGCCTACAGTCCATTCTGCTACTTTATGCTTTCTTGGATATTCTCCTTGTAGGGTCAGTGGGACGTCACTGAGCATCAGCCAAATCGTCCGGCGGTTGGGTAGCTGAATATCGACCAGATCGTCGATCCCTGTCAAAGTCAGGGACAACCAACGCGCATCGGTTAATCGTACGCCGTTGACCGGCCCACGCGGTGGTAGCCACTCTTTCTCATGTACCTACTTTAACTAATATACTTTTGTAATAACGTTCTTTGTGTTGCACAGTCTTCAAAGCATCCATAGTACCTTGATACGACGAAGGGGTAATCTACGTTAGGTGCTGACCTCAGGGTGCGACTTCCACGTTAGCCATTGATAACACCATTCCCATCTAACTCAAGTAGGCCCTCAGTTATTCAACGAAGATTATCTACGTTGATGATCTACACGCGCAACTTTGTATTGGGGCTCAGTGTTTAAGGGAGTGAACGGGAGTGTTTAGGATGCTATAATGCTAACTAATAGGTCATTATGTGTCTGAACAACAGGCAGCCCGCCGTGTACACATACGTACCTTGGTGACCAACATGCATGGTAACAAACATGCAAGCATTTATTGCCACATTATGAAGCCCAAAATACCCTACTTCGACCCGTCAGTTACCGAATTCGTAGGTTCAGACACGATTTTCACTAAAACTCAAGCTCATAGATAATAGAATTCGCTGCAAAGTGTAAGGAGGGTGCTTATTGTGATTACTTGCGGTAAATGGATCCTGAAAGTAAATAGTTCTGTAAGTCTTTCACATTTATGCTGACCTCAGTGCTTTTTTCGTGCCTTATGGTAACCCTCGCGTTATTGATAGAAGAAACCTGACTCGTAGGATAATAGGTCTTTATTTTGATTTTCGCGCAGTCACAGTAGAGCGTGGGATTCCTTACTCAGACAAACAAAACCTCTCAACAAGCAATATAAGATAGATAGAAATATAACGCCTAAACAAAATAAAGAAGTGAATAAATATCTGAACTATGCTGTTTTGATATATGCTTAGTTGCTTGAGATTAACTCTTGACAACCAACCTAAGCTGTTACATTAGCTTCCCCCTAGAATCGACTTCCGTAGGAACGTCGGTTCGATAACCTATTTATCAAAAGCATTTTAGTTCTGTTTCCGCAGTCCAAGGGAGGCTTATCGTTTCTGGATACTTTGCAACGTAATGTTATGATTTTCGAAAGAAGAAAACACTATATTTCTATACTGCGAATAGAGTCGAATAAATCTGGAAGACGAAGTGTAAGATTTCGCCGTCAAACTTTTCAAAAATGCTCCTCAACATTGCCGGTTAAAAGTTTGCTGGGAAAGCGTTCTAGTCATAATGGGCTTAATACCCTAGATCATAGGATACTGTAGATCACTGACGTAGATTATCTATGTTGAATGATTCGGGGTTTACTCAGTCAGGAACGGCGTGACGAACCAGATAGCTTCAAAGACACACCTCGCGGTCAATACCTCATGTGGATTATCCTTTCATCGTAACCAGACAATATATTTACCTTGAAGACTACATAAAACAAAGGACACTTTTACAAGAATATATTGATAGGAGTGGATACAATAAAGGGAGTACAACGGCCGCCGTATGGACCACTTTATGGAGTTGGGCTCAAGCCACTTTCTTTAAGAGGAAACCTGGTGTTTTCTTAGAGATTCAGGATAGTAATGATTTACCCATACTTTATTTCGTTGTTTAACATACTTAGCTGCCTATCTGAGAGAATCGATGATCTTATGACACAAGACATAATAGCTTTTTCTATTCCGTCTGCAACTATTTGTACTACTACGTCTGTTGTTTTAACTGACTCTACGGATTGCAACAAGTTATGAAATAACTGTGTAGTTATGGCTGGCAGCGCTCCAGGGGTATCGCGACACTTTTTTGCGCTACTTCTTCATTTCTGCTTTGTGCACAGCCAAAATTTGAAATTTATTATAATTAAATTTGAAAAATCATTTTCCGTCTTTATAATTAAGTGAAAAGGGGTTTTTCCATTTTGCGTTACATGGTATCGCGAAGTCCTTGAAAATTCATTAATCAGGTGCTGCTATAATAGTTTTTTCATATTTGCATCGCAGATTGGCGATTATTTCTACTTAACTATACAAAAAGAGCAGAGAAATCGTTTATTTTTATATGAAATGATATTATCTAAGCATATATTGTCATAAAAATTGTATTGTCGTCAAGGCTACCAAAACTGTGTTACAACTAACGATACCATGATAACATTTATCGTTTTTCCCTTCTGTATTACAATTTTGGCTGATTTTCACTGTTTTGTTCGACTTTTATGGCAGACATAGGCTAATAGTGGAAATATTAACTGTTGTTAGTGTTGTCAATATTATGTATATGCTGTAGATGGTTATATCACATACCAATATGTTAATATCACCTTCTACAGTTAGATATATAAGCTACCAAATCATTATATTGCAGGAAATAAATCATAATCATGCGAGAGAGGTACAATTATGTGGAGATTTTACCAGAGAGTAAGCTAAGATTGCTTTATAAAGCTAATTAGCTCATAGGTAGTATATTATCTCTTGAACAGAGTTCCAATGTTCAGGCTGCCGGTATTCTTGCAAAGATGGCCAATAGCAGAAATAAGTACGATTGGGTAATCAAGATATCTTGATCTCAGGTGACCAGATTGTGTGAGATCGTATATAATGATCTTCGAAAATTACCGAAGGCCTGGCTAACTTATATGTTGATGCCGTAAATGACAATTAATTATACCTTGCGTGAGACTAAAATAAAAAAGGCACCAATAATTGCAGATTATACAGGACGATTCAATGTAAGTTCACATAGCAGTCTTTATATATATATAATGCAAATAAGCGTGATGTGCCAAACGCACTCTCGATTTGTAATTGAATGCCGGTTTCTCTTTTTATATTAGTTTTGGGTAAACATTTATACTGCAATACTTATTTCCTGTCTATCTTATTTCCAGCTGGCTTCGCAAGTGTTCACATACCTAATTGGAACAATTCTTAAGAACTGGAAGTTATTCATTAATGGATCATTTTCGTTGGATTTAAACTTTAATAAACGTTCTCATTTATAACACATCAGTGTTTTAATTACGGCAATGCTTACCTATCGTGACAAGTCGAAATTCGACCCAGTAGTATAGTCAATCATGTTCAAAGTTGCAGTGTTTGGTAAACAGTGCGTATAACTAATCGCGTGTGCGCTAAACTGGTAATTATTACACAAGAACGCGAAACAACATCCCTTTCTCACAGCGACATAAGACTTCACAGTACACTCTCCCTACCGTAACGCTATAAGAATGAGTTAATGCCCATATAAATAAATTTATGTGAAACTAAAAACATTACAATATTAGAACTTCTTGTCATCAAGAAGCATAGCTATGGTCAGTGTTAACAATGGATTCTGACTATGTGGCTTCATCATTAGCACCGATTGAACTCATCACTTGTGCGCATATTTCTTCCGATGCTTCGAAGCATGAACGGATGAGTTTACTTGCCAAGGGTTCACTAAGAGCATAGATTGAGTGGTAGTTATTAGTGAACTTCTCTAGCAGATCATCACTCCCGGTAGAGATTGACATGTTGTCCAGCGCACGAAGAACCAAGTCCATTATATATTTCCTTGTCCACCGGCTGCTATGTCGAAATAAGTCTACAATGCTTATAGAGACAAAGGAACACACACTTACCTCCACTTATTAGATCTTTAGAATGTGCGTACAGAATATGACCACAGGGCAGCATGTAGTCATTGAAACGCTCACAAGCACATCGTGCACGTGAAGTATCAACAACATACATCATACCCTTGTCGTAGCACCGGATGTATTCCCCTGCTATACATTCGTGTCTCATTGACCTAACACGTTTATAATTTACAGCTACAATTTTAGCTGCAAAAGATGTGAACTCATTTAAAAGAGTTCGAAATGACATAGGAACCTGGAACTAATGAAACATTTAACTATATTTCTTACCTCAAGAATTGGAAAACGTTGAAGATCCTTCACAGCGTCATATGGACGCAAACGTAGGTTACGAAGAACGAAGCTCACATATCAGACCGTCTAGTCTTTACAAGGTGTTCCAAGCATTTACGTACATCAGGATTTCGGAACTACAGAAAATAGTTTGTACAGCTAACACTTACCTTCCTGAAAAATGCTCTTAAGACATGGAATGAACAAAGTACTATGTCGGCATGATTGTGCGTAGACTGCACTGCTGAAATTTCGGTTGCTGCCGAATCCATAACAAAAGTGCGTGTATCATAAGTACAGCACATTATATCTTTGAAGCATTCCAATAATTTTACGACATCTTCTCGTCGTTCTTGCCTGCAAAGAGCATACATAACAGTGTGCCCTTGCCCAAGACTATCAGTCACCACTAGCTGGAACAGTGGAAAACTGTAAGATGAATTAATTGCTATTCGTTACTTACCCAACTTTGTTGGTCTGATAAGTCGAGTCAATACATACCACCTCTGGGAACGCGTGGTAAATAGATACCTGCTCCCTGCGACTGAAGCAAATCATAGATATGTTTCCATGTTCACTGAGTACTTTAACTTCAGTGTTTGCTTGAACGCGCTGTAAAATGTTATTGATATTTTTGGTGTCTAATCTCAATTAATTACAATGTGAGTTCAACAACCTGGGTACAACTGTGAACGCATTTTACAGATATCATCCTTGGTAAGCTGTTTATGGAACTTCCAAGAAACCAGATGCCGTAAACTACGAGTCGGCGTATTACTCATTAGAAAAGTTCTTAAATATAGACGTTCACTTGACGTCAACTTTCTTCTTGAAGGATCTACAGAAATATATCCTTCTGTGCAAGGATGGTTGTGCACGGTCTTGATAGAGGTGACTTTCAGCTCACCATTTACTGCACGGACCCAAAATCCAGATTGACAATGACAATATTTCGACCTGAAGGATAAATTAATTTGAAGCAAAGCATACGTAGATGACCGACGTCGTCTTCTTTGTCTAGGTTGTGGGGGTGAGTTAGAAGTTGTGTGCTCTTCGGAAGAATGATGATCACTATCATCACCTACATCCTGAACGCAAGCATCTGACTCTGACGAACTGCGTTTACGTCCATATGTACAAACATATCTCACGAAAAGATACTTTAGATTTGGGTCATCATTGTTCTTTTTGCATACTGACATAACGTACCTAGTATGCGTATACTACAAAAATAATCATTAACCACAGAAGTCATATTACCTTATGTACTTCTTTCAAACAGGTCTCAAAATTGTCCCAACTTGTAAATCTCCGAGATAACATGATATCATTGAAGATTGGTCCTATATCATGCATCATAACGATGGCATCATCTTCGTTACTTGAAGGATGAACGTTATCAGACATGGTGTGGTTGAACTCAATTCAAATCTAAAAATGCCTTGATTTGACCGCCTCTGAAAAACTTCACGAGTTGTCGATGTCACGCACCAATCATGTTGAAACAGTTTGACCTTCAAGTGCTCGCAACCTCCATCAGTGGACGATACCCCTGAAGCGCTGCCGTTATGGCTGATGCTTCACATGTACAGTTTACTGACAAGTATGGACAAGCTCATATAACTTTGGAGTCACTCCTTGATTCCACAGGTCTCATACCTCATTCGTGTCTCCATGAATCAGTCAATAATTCACTAACAGATATGAATTCTGTTCCTATTATGAAATGTTCCGTACCTCTCAACTACTATTCTAACCAAATTTTGTATGCTTCGGAACAAATATCAACTGAATTAAGTGAAAGTTCTTGTGTCACTGAGTCTCAAAGACAAGCATTATTACTAGATGTTTGCTTCGAACTCCTTAACCTTCTCAAGGAACAAGATGTTAATGGCTATTTTCTTTACCCACTACCACACCTCAAAGTGAGTCTTTCTAATCGATCCTTAGAAAAAAAATCCGACTGGTCGTCAATGTCTGTCGATTCCTTTGGTGCTTGAATTCATTTGGTAATGTTTGAATTTTTATGTTTATTCCTGACAAATGTGAACGGTCTCAATACGTAGTAGTGCTCTTAGTTAACATCATGATTTAGCTATTACACGTAATGTATAGTACGTTTCACAGCTTCCCCTCTTTTTTTGGTGTGGCTTGAAACTGTTTC
Source organism: Schistosoma spindalis (assembly GCA_946903255.1). Taxonomy (NCBI): domain Eukaryota; kingdom Metazoa; phylum Platyhelminthes; class Trematoda; order Strigeidida; family Schistosomatidae; genus Schistosoma; species Schistosoma spindalis. Next base: position 47,597,125 of record OX336420.1, read on the forward strand.
CGGTGTAAAGGTTTTTAGAAAAAGTAGTTAACTAGACTTAATAGTTTCATGTTAATGTAAGTCATTTTAAAACTCAAATGATTTTGTTAATGCGACTTAAAGTTCTAGTCTTTTTTTTGCTTTGAAGGGGACACTAATTGATATTTACAAGAGCAGATCAATTCACTGCCCGTAAAGTTTATATTCAAAGCTTCACAGTTGTGTTGTCCTTGGTTTTTCATTGACTTGCTTTCATGGCGGTAGTCCGTCAAGAGTAAAAATTATTGTGGGTCATTAGTAAACAACGTAATATTGGCTGTTTAGTTTCAAGGATAAGGTAGTAATAAAAATGGATTTTCTGGTCTGCTGTTTTCTCTGAACGTCATTGTAGTTCGTGAGGAGCTTTTCGATAGGACACCTTCGGTTTGGGAACTCGGGCAGTATCTGGTGCCCCGCTGTACCAATATCTATGTGTTCAAATAAATAAATAATAATAAACTTTGATAGGATAAGACATGCGTACTAGATTTCACTGCTAGACATATACCAAATATACTAAGAACTCGCTGCATAGCGCAATGAAACAGTGGAGACTCGTACCTTGAGTGGATGGTCTTGGTATAGTTTTATCCTTTGAAGTATATGGTTTAATCGTGGAACGTTTTCTGAAAAACATCATTAGCACAAATTTCAGGTAGAAGTGAGGTATGTGAATCCGTTTAAAGCAACTAAGCAAAATATGTAGACAATAGGTTGAATTTCAGCAATAACTTATTGGATTCATGATCGACAGTTCAAACTGTCAGCCATATGTGAGGAAATTCTAGCACATTACTTTACCAGCAGGTTGTGCTGACATTTTGCAGAATATCTAAAGCTTCACGAATAAACCGTCCTAGAAAACGAAATTCTACCCCAAAGTAACGCCATTCCAATTCAATCTACGTCGAATGCACGTCAGTCAGTCAGCTGCAACGTAGGACCAGACACATATATGCATCGGTCCAAGTTGCCATACCGCATTAGAACAGCAAGATGAACACCGGATTCATAGAAGTAGTTAATTCAGTGGTGGTAATATATGAAAGAAAGATTGCATATAAGGATATAATACAGGAAGAAAGAGTTAGTTCATAGAAAGAAAGATATGAAGTGATTTTAATCTCATACCCCTAACAGCACTCAAGACTAAGCCGACGTAACATCAGATTGATCTGTATATTAACTCGTATAGTTTGTGACATAAGTCAGTACATGTTCACAAGCTTAATGACTGACTTGTCTTTTGTTTAGATCTGTCCTTAAGGTTGCTCACTCTGTAATCTCATCGCACACAAGTATTGTTTTTAAAATACCTAGTCGATTGTTTATAACCCTTGATTGGTTGTTTCGACTACGGTGCAGTGCAGAACAGACTTCGTTCGGGCAGTTCTATTCAATTCGACAAATCATTATGCTGATAATTCGTGCTGGGATGTGTAGACGAGCTGATAATTCATTGAGATGAATTTTCAACTAGCTTAGTGAATTTATTTTTCTAGTTTGAGTAGTATTAGTTTAGTCTTATTCGGGGCAGATATTGTTACATTCCCACCTGTTTTAATTGTTTTCTCTCTATTGCTGTTCATCATGTTACATAAATGTATAAATGTTTCAAACTCGTGAAAATCTTTTCAAATTATTTCCTGCGTTACTTGTAGCCTTCATGTCCATTTGGATTACTGGACATAGAAAAACAACTTTTCCAGAAATACTACAAAAGCCTGTCTGAGTTTCAAAAAGATGTTTCTGAACTACTCAATAGCGCTCTTCAATATTATCAAATTGAATCAATGGCTCATAATGAAGCGCAACGTTTGCTAAATCTAACCACCGATTGGTTTAATTCACTAAATGCAAATTATGTCGCTATTTTAAATCGTTCACCAGACGGTGGAGTGACAGTTGATAGAAACTCGCAAGTCACAACATCGGATAATAATGACATTATATCTAAGGAGACCTATTTAAACATTTTAAATCCAGATAATAATGGTATTATCAGTAAAACAGAACGGGTTCAAAGTATTGGGGACGAGGTTTGTACTCATCTTATTAGCTTTTCATTTTGTTACCTCTGATTTAAAAGTAGAATATAACTATACAAATTTGAGTAGCTCATCGATTCGAACCTTAGTCATGGTTAAATAATTTTTTATCAATTAGTTAGAGTTATTTGTGTGCCTTATTTATACAATAGTTTTAAAGCACTCTGATTAGGCCACTCAACCAATCAGCGCTAGCGGATAATTGGAGAAGAATCTAGAATCTTCTGGTGAGAAGTTGTAAATGTACCAACGTTTTCCTTATTGTGATTTACTGCCTGGTTTTTTTGGAGTACAGTTAGTACCTGTCCAGACCGTGTTCCGATTTCAGTGACTAGTCGAGTAGTGTCCGTAGAATACTAAGCAATCAGAGTAGTTAGGTTGGTTAAAAAAGATTTGTTCTATAATCCTATGGCTTTTACACATAGTTTTTAAATTTCAGTTTTAAGTATAAAGTATCGAATTAAGCAGACTATTGTGTTATTTCATAGCATTTATTTAAGGTAACTTTGTAATATCTGTGATCACAAGTAGAGTGGCGGTTGTCTGGTGGTTTCAGAACCCACTTTCCAACCATTGAGTTTAGGCTGAATAAATAAGTATTTTCGCACTCATTTTGTGTGAGTGAATGTAAATACCACAGTATCTTTACTGAAGTGGGTTTGATATATTATAGATAGATAAGTACTTTATTTTAACCGTTGGTATTATCTATCAATTTCTAATGTTTTGTAAACTAACCAAAATGTCTGAATTCTCATCCATAGAATTCCAAAAAGTCACTGTGGATCGAGTTTCTCCCAGGTGCCACTCCTAATAAATATTCGTTCTATGTTCATTAGATGAAAACCTAGCGTATGTATATAAAGTTTTTCCCAGGATCATTTGTTTGCTGTAGAGTTCTTTCAGTAAAAGGGATTCATATGTTTTTACAATCGAGCGAATGGAAGTCTTTCATGAGCTGAATGATTAGTGCCCGTTTGAGAAACTGCCGGTCCAAGTGAGAAATCAGCCCAGTTTGTTCAAGTTCATTGTTTAGAATATTTATCTTCAACAGTCATCGATAACATATTAGACAAACCTATCCTGCCGTATCTATCACCCCGGCATGGCAGTTGGGCTTGATGTATACTGGCTGGGAAATTCGTTCCTTTAGGTCCTATTGAACGAGACAAGTCAATGGGCGGTAATACGAGGAACAGCGAAGTTGTGCTCCCAAATCTACGGGGGTGAAAAGACAGTGAGATGTTTCCCTTGAACAATGATCTTCAACAACCATTCCATCTTTCGACCACGGAAGGAGTTAGAAATAGTCCGGATTAAAGACAACATACCTTTCTCTTAGTTACGTTGCTGGCGATAAGGCCCTCAAAATACAGATTTAACCCATTAATCATCACAAAGGGTCATTTGTGATCATCTTCAAGCATTTATCCTTTGGGTTGTAGAGTCGCTATTCCACCACCCCAACTCAACTCTCTTTTCAGGTCCCTCAAGAAGTTTCGTTACACACGTATAATCAAAGGATGACAACCACCCTGATACTAACAACACTCGCTAACATTAAGGAGGAAAATTGTATTTGTAATATCACAGGGACCGAACTTGAAATACGTCTAACGTTTTTCTGGTCAATCTGGTCCAAACTTTTTCAAGGAAATATGATCAAACGTCAAGATTATCGAATATAGATAAGTATCTGGTCCTCCGACTAGCTGTAAACTAAACAGGTTATCTAATCATGTTACCAATGTTGAAAGTAAGAATTTGCTATAGTATGAGATATATGGTGTGAAAAGAAGAGTGTGTTAAGATAACAGTTGTGTGTATGGGTAAGTAGATCTGAAATGGGAAGAGAGTCATTGACTATAGATCGCCTCTGGTCAACGATTTTTAATGAAATTAGATAATTTTATGGATGATATGAGCCAAACATATCACAGCACTGATAAAATAGTAGCATTGCACTCAACAGAGTCCGGTCATACAATAAATTTTAATGGCACAAGAATTCTTTGAAAATGAATTAGTTCATACAAAGAGAGACTAACAGCTGAAGCCTACACTTGGGCAAATCTAAACACAATAATAAGAGAGGTGGAATACACTTAGTGGTCACGTGGCAACTAATAAATACTCAGTAAACCTGAACTCCGTATTACATTTTACTCCACCTATTCTACCGTTTATGTGGATAATAACGGTTACTTTCACCTGTTCTTATCAGTTGGTTCATCTGAATATATGATAAACAATCAACTTGATCAAAATAATAACGCAAACACTTATTTTATCAGTACTGTGACATGTTTGACTCATATCATCCATAAAATTATCTGATTTCATTAAAAATCGTTGACCAGAGGCGATCTATAGTCTATGACTCTCTTCCCATTTCAGATCTACTTACACATATACACAACTGTCATCTTAACACACTCTCCTTTTGTTGTGTCCCGATGAGACTAATGAGTGGTAATTTTGTGATCTATTTATGGACCAATACTGTGCGTATATTTTTGTCGTATAATTGTTAATTAACTAAACTATTCATATTCATGTCTCTTATCATAAGCTTTATTTTAACCTATGAACTGTTATTATACGATTTTCCATTCTTAAATTATTCCCTATCTATTAATCACCACCTCCCTCATTCACAGCCACTTTTGGCCAAATCTTGTACAAATGTTATTTTCTATTTTACGGTACGTTGTGATCTGTTTGATTGGTATATAAACTCAGTACGTTTGAAATATAATGATTCATATCGCAGCGGCTCGGATTGGTGTTCTGGACTTAACTGGCTGGGCTAGACAGGAAGCGAGACCAATCAGGACTCTAAGCTGCTCGTAAGGGTTTTACGCGTCATTGATTCGATCGATAAGTCACCGCTCCCTGATCGGCGGTCAAAAAATATAACACTTTTTCACACCAAATATCTCATACTATAGCAAATTCTTACTTTCAACATTGGTAACATGATTAGATAACCTGTTTAGTTTACAGCTAGTCGGAGGACCAGATACTTATCTATATTCGATAATCTTGACGTTTGATCATATTTCCTTGAAAAAGTTTGGACCAGATTGACCAGAAAAACGTTAGACGTATTTCAAGTTCGGTCCCTGTGATATTACAAATACAATTTTCCTCCCTAATGTCTTACGTTAACTTGGCGTCCAACTACTGTGAAACTATTGGTTCAAATTCAGATAAGTTCTTATAGATTCGCTAACCTTGCACACAATAAAATCTCTTAGGTTCTTAATATCTCTCACGTTCTCACTATTGACTCTCCTGTTTTCAGCTTCGATTATACGCGCTTTGGGTGCTAATGATTTGAGTCCACAAAATATCCGAAGCCTCCTGAAACCGTTCTCCAAACTATCTTGAAGGTTTTCAGTGTCCCGACCCTATGTCAAATCAGGCAACAGACTTTACTAGCTAAGACTTGAGAATCTCACGCCGTCAATATATATCTTATCTCCAAAAAACCTACAGAATCCTAGCATGAGCATTTACTTGGTCTCACTTAATCACTGTGGTAAACTAACTCAGTTTACCCACTGTGTATCTGGAAACTCGACCGCAACTTCTCATAGTTTTATTGGTGTGGATATAGTGCTAATTTTAAGAGCACTTTATAAACGAGTTTCTGTCGACAGTCGTTTATAGATTGTTAGATTGAATGGGACAGTGAAAACTCGTAAAGGTATAACACATCTTTTTTTCGGTTCGCCGACTTGAGTTAAAATGTATATTGTCAGTCAGTCAGTTAGTCAGCTGCAACGTAGGACCAGGCACGTATATGCATCGGTCCAAGTCGCCATACCGCATTAGAACAGCAAGATGAACACCGGATTCATAGAAGTAGTTAATTCAGTGGTGGTAATATATGAAAGAAAGATTGCATATAAGGATATAGTACAGGAAGGTAGAATTGGTTCGTAGAAAGAAAGACATGAAGCGATTTTAATCACTTAGTTTGAGGGAAGACAGAGAGTGTATGCACCGACGCCATTGTGATCGATTCTGAGCCATGTCACCAAGAGTCTCCAACCATTGGTTACGATAGTCACGCGGACCCCAACCAGGCAGTCTTCATCTACCAACATGGCTCAGACCAGAAGTTAATGACTTCAAGCACTGATGCCACGTTTTGGTTTGGTCGCCCCTAACTTTCTTCCAATCATCCCTAACACCAGTGAGCATTGCGCGTCGTGGTAATCGGTGTTCAGGCATACGCAATACGTGGCCCAACCATCTCAGTCGATGAGGATTCATGACCTCATCAACTGATTTACCATTATTCCCTAATACTATGTGTCTAACCTCACTATTACTTACCCGGTGATCCCAGCAGATGTATATTTTATCAATTAGGTACTCTTTGTTCGAAGTATTGTTTAACCTTTCTTGTCCGGTTCTTTTCAAGCCTGCAAGACTGGTTTTCCTTGTAAGTAAAATTAATTTGATAATAGCTTTTAGATAATAATTACTTTCTCGATATATAAGTTACCATGGCAGTTCTTTATTTTTTGCAATTTATTTATATAGGCAGGTCACTTGTATTCAGGTTCGTATTTACTTCCTAATGGTGGCTACCGAGAAGATCGACGCAATAAAATTATACCGTACACATATTTAGACTATGGCTCTTATTATTCATTTGCCCCAGTTTACGACAGTGGGGCTTCTCATTGCACTCCAGAGTCAAATCAATTGTTGTTGGGAACCACATGGCTACCGGCACGTACTCCATTTGTACTTGGCAGCTGTTCGTCCAATAGTTTTGATTCATATAGTTGTGCAAATGGTTTCGAGATCACAGATGAAATAATATCAACTGTCTTGGAAATGGGGGATCAACAGTTAGCTGTCTCTCTTGCGGTTGCAGGAAGTGAACAACGTGCGATAGCCCAATTATCATCTGAATTAGAAGATATTATTCCTGGTCCTGATGTACCTGATGAGTTTGTATTTAGTATGTGTTTAGCTAATGCATTTACACGCGACCTTATTAAAAAGGAAGAGAAACTGTCTGCTCTTGATTCCTTAGATCCGTGTTCAGAAGTTAATTCTGATGAAAAAAGTATCAAATCTACAGGTGTCAACAACTCTCCTGCTGCATACGACTTAGATTCTGCTACTTTTCATAACCCCATGGATTCAAGTGTACGTTTGCAGTCTGAAGAACAAAGTTAGTTACATTTTTAATTTTCATAAAGTTGATTATTTTAAGGAGTTGCATCATTGGTAGAAAATTTGCTTGTGAACTGATATATTGGTGTCATCACCCCTAGCCTCCCTATAACCTACTCCTACACCAGTAGTCGTTGTGCATTGTTTTAGTCAGTGGCTAGTCTCACGTAACATGTATCCCAACCACTCAGGTCCATAAATGTTTGTAGTCTAACCAATCGATACACCATTTCTACTTAAAACTATGCTTCTAGTAACTCTGTAATCAAATATTGCTAACCTACATATGTATTTTGCTTTCATTGGGGATTTTTCATAGCCACAAAGTACAAAAGTAGACTACTGAGCATCATATTTACTTATATTTACAGATAAACATCTCGCATATGACAGGCGGTGAAAAGTGGAACAATCAAGGTCTTTTTGTCCATTCTGAGACTTCGTCAGAGATGAGAAAATCAGGTCCGTGGAGACTCCCATGATAAGTGAAGTGGTCAATTCACTCAGCTACTTAGGTTCCTATGGTCATAGCATAAGCTGAAACAGATTAGTCCTGAAACAACATTTTACATTCACATGGATTACCCTTTCCAAACATTCTGAAATTATTGGTAAAGACATTGAAATAGCTTCATTTCTTCGTTATATTCACCAAACATGACTATCATCTGTGTTTTAGAGCGTGAGATTAATCTCTAAAAAGTCAAACGAAGAAAGGGCCATCTCACGGTCATATCCTTTAAAGAACTTAACAAAAGCATAGAAAGTGGCAGTTTTGATAAACATCACTTAAGGTGGTCAGTGCAGATGGCGATTTGCTGTAATCTTCAATCCGATAAATATGAGAGTAAAAGGAAATTCAAATTTCAAATACTAGGTGACATGATTGAGTCCTTTCCACCTACTTTGTCTCGAGAAGTCGAATAATTGGCACAGGTAAACCTTTCATAATGCTGGTGAGATTATATCACTTGATAATTTTTGTATAGAAGAGGAAGTCTTGTACTGGGTGGAGTTCCGTTCTCTGTGCTGGTTGGTTTAGTTTTGGAGCTTCCATTATTCTTCTGAACATCATCAGCACAAACTTCTACCATACAACTCAGAGGACAAAACTCCATCAAAATCATCGACCTGAGCTACAATCTCTTCCACCATCTCGAAGTCTTGTACTCATTTTCTAGATTATATATATATATATATGAACTGCCAGATAAACGCTTTCTACCATAAAAAATATTTGTTTGATTTCCATTAGGTATTGCTGACGATGCTAAGCAATTGAGTACAGAACTAGTTGAATCTGCCCAAGATTTAAATGCACTTTATTGCTCACAATATTTGAGACTTGGTGACACTTCTCAGGCTGCAAATCTAGGCTCGACACTGCGACCAACTCCAAATGAAATGTCTATCGCCCATAGACTTACCGAAAAGCTGATTAAGCTGACGAAACATGCTCGTCCAGGGGATCTCATCCATCCATATACGGTAAGAAAAGCGATGGGTTTAAATCCAGATGAGTATTTTTTACCGGAACATTTAATTTCAAGTGATAATTTTGTGAATAGCGCGTAAATGTAAATATATAAACATAAATGTAGATATATTTATCTTGTAATTTAAGTTGTTAGTTTGTTTGATTGTTCTAATTTCATCAATTTATTGTGTATTAAGATAAAACAAAACTTTTTCCATTTATTCGAGTTCACAAAAATAAGTCTTTATCTCTTTCAAGTAGTCATATAATATGAATGAATGTTGTGCAAAAGTGTTGTTCTCAATCAGTATTTCCACTTTTTTTCCAAAACTTTGCTTATTTTTAAAATAGGAATTGTATATCCCATAAATATACTCTGAATTACTGTATATAAATCATTTCTACAACTTCGTTTCTTTTTCAATTTCTAATAAATTACAGTTATAATATAAAATTTTTTTGTGCATTTTTTTTTCATTTGAAAATGGAAAAAAAATTCTACCAAGTCTGTTCGTCTGGTAAACAATGTTATGCTCTGTTTTGATGGTTTACTGTCCAGCTTATTAACAAAATATTGTCCCAGTTCTGCTTTATATGATAAATATATAACAAAAACATAGACTTAGTTTTGTTATTGCAAGTAACGATGACCTACGTAAGATATAATTTTCAAAGTCTGGTATTCAGCAATCAGTGATTTGGGTCCCAAAACTTGATTAATGGGTAATTTTGTATAAGTGATGTTAACATGATAGGGCTTGAAACTTATGATTTTAAGCGGTACATTTTTCTTTGTTGGACTTATACATCTGAACAAACCTTTCTCAGTGTCTTGGTTTACACTAAAGTATTATTTTCCAAACGTTTCGTGCTCTTTGCAGGACATTAAATCCAGTTATTTTTTTTACGGAACTCACTAGTTGCTAATTTAGGAATTCGATTTAATATCAAATAGTCAAGAAGTGTAGCACTATCCCATCTATTGTAGCAAGGCGGCATCCACTTGAAATCTTGCCTTTATTTCATAAATTCTGTTCAAAGCTTAGTAATAAGTCGGAGACCTATTATGCGTTGGGTTTCTCTTTAGTACTGAGTTAAATTGAATTGATTTAAAAAGCGTCCTTTAAATGATTGAAAGCAAATGTGAGTACCGTGTTTTTCATGACATTTCATTCTCTAAATGGTTTGAAGAAGTGGAGATTAAGATATAATATTTCGACGATTCGTGGTGCATAAGATATCTGAAATACGTCTTATAAAAATCTACTTTACTGATTGGTATGAAACATCGTTATTTTCAAGCAACGACCGCCTAGTTCTGAAGCGTTTCTGACATTTAGAGCTTTGCGATCAGGAGCTGTAGACTAACACTGATTTTTCCCAAAGAAAATTGTCACTTTATTTTTGAGTGAACAACATGTTACTACTGGTAACTATCACCCTCTAAGATCAATCGTAACAATTCGTAACTAAATTATATTCAGTCCATTAGAATGCCTACCAATCCTGTGTTACAAAGTAATAGGGTGAATTCGTAAACGAAGTTCACTAAGCACTGGAAATTCGTGGCACTTACTCCACAAGTAGCTGACGTTTTAGTGAACCATACTGAGTTTTTTGACTGATATAGTGAAAATTTTGTGGCGAAAGTTTCATTTACTTGGGTAACTATTTCAGACATCAGGAACTACTGTTAAAAGTTTTCTTCACAACGCTTATCTCAGATTATTTGAGTAGAGTATTAAAATAGATTTGTTTTAGGAGCACGAATCTTGGTGAAATCTGATCTCATTAAAATGCTTTATTTGTATTTTCGGTCATGCAAATAAGAAGTAGAATGATCGAAGTAACAAGTAACGGTAATATTAGAAGCATTTTTAAAAATGTCTGAAACATTTACTAGAATTTTATTATAATCATTGACCACACAAAAGAGAGAATGGAAGTTGTCAGTGGCAATTATAGGTGTATATATTTTTATAATAACTATATATCTTTAAACCATAATTTGTATCGATGTCGTGTATTTGCTCTTTGACATGAAGAAAGATGATATTGTACCCATCTACGTGTTTTGCCTTCACACTTCGCCCGGTATGTACAAACATTCCACCTTTTAAAATCAGAATATTAAGAATATTGTTTGAAACGGCTTGGGAAAATGAGAAAAGTTAATGTTGAAAAACAATATCGCCAATGTTTTCTGACTTAATAAAGACTTAAAAATATTACTTTGAAATAATCATTTATGTATTATCTGCTTTGTTATTACAAATAAAAGTAAAATTAACTATCATTGGAAAATGTGTTAATTGAAACTAAAGTTACAAGCTTAATGAATAGTTTTGAGTATCGACTAGTTATTGTCAATTATCTAGCATTAATCGAATAAAGATAATAATAGTTTTGTTGTTTCTCACTTCATCCAGACTTTACTTCCTTACGCCTGTTACCCCTCGTGTAGGAGCATAAGCCACCCACCAAATATCTCCATCCAACCCTGTCCTGGGCAATTCTTTCTAGTTCTTCCCAGTTGCTATTCATCCTTTTTATGTCTGCTTCCAATTCTCTGCGCAGCGTGTTCTTCGGCCTTTCTCTTTCTCGTTTTCCTTCAAGATTCCAAGTTAGGGCTTGTCTCGTGATGCAATTCGGTGATTTCCATAATGTATGTTCTATACACTTCAAACGTCTTTTCTTAATTTCCTCCTCAGCTGGGAGCTGGTTTGTTTTCTCCCACAGTAAGCTGTTGCTGATGGTATCTGGCCAACGAATATTGAATGTCTTGCATAGACAATTGTTTGCAAATACTTGTACGTTTTTGATGATGGTTGTAGTAGTTCTCCACGTCTCAGCTCCCTACAGTAGTACTGTCTTGACTTCATCCAGCCAACATTGTGATATTACATAAATCAATATTGATAATAGCAGAGTTTAAGGATATATTTTGAAATTCACAATATCGAATGGATTTGATAAATGTTTACATGGGGTCGTGGGAAATTTAATTCTATTTCATCCTTATCGCCTACGCAACATCAAAATTTGCTGATGTATTAGGGCTAATTAAAATGCCACTGCTATTAGCATTTGATCCTGCAACATAACAAATTCAAACATACCTTGTATTCATATTGTAACGTACTATGTATGTGAGTTATAGAACTATTCGAAAAACAGAAAGAAAAATCCACTCGCGAGAGTTTCTTTAAAAACTGGAGAAAATCATCGGTTAGTTATTTTCACTGGTGTATGACATTTCACCACACTGTTATTTGAATGGTTTCGATCCAAGGAAAAATAGGTGGGACTAGTTTTTAATTATTTAGTTTAGATGCAAAGGGTAGTCTGATACGTTATGGTTGAGTTTTTCTACATATACTGTTGTAGCTCTTTGGGATCTTGGAACGATTAGTTTTATTAGACACCGGATAAGGAGTGAACCATTACAAACCGTGGATAATCAAGAGGTGCTTTGTTTTACTTTTGAACTCTTCCATATTGGGAACTCTACTCAAGGTAGGAGTCATAACCTTCAGGTTTTATGGGGAGCGCATTAATTTTAGAATTCAATTATTTACATCTCCATCATTGGTTAATTCGAAATAACTATGACCATCCAATTTCACCTAGAATACCTGTTTGACCTCATAAATCGTTGAACTACTTGATTCTCAAATATCTTGTGTTAGTAATTGTATGCCGATTACTTAAAAACCAATTATGCTCTAAGTAATAAACAGAATATGTCGACCATGTTTAGTACTTTGTACAAGTATCTTCGAGTTATCTTCAAATTCTCTAAATGATGTACTAGCTTCGGTTATCACTTTTGTTTACAAAGAGTATAGCTTTGAAAGTGGAATCTTTGATTACATGAATATAATAATTACTGGTGTAATTTAATCACGAAGATCATACTTACATTCTACAAAGACCACCTGCTAGGCTATAGTGGTAAACTTTGTGTATTGATGGCCGGTAACATGGCTTTTGACGACACACTCTTCTGCATGTTTTTCCTTGTTCACCTTCTTTTTCTTTTGTCGTCTTTGTTTGACATAGGTATTGACACTTGATCCCGCATGCACATCGAATTTGTTTTTGAGAAAATGTATGTATTTGTTGAGGTTTGCATACTTAAAAACAATGTATAGGAAAAGGAGTTATATTTTAATGAACAACTTGCAAAATAGTGATATATTATATGTAGTTATCTTATCCGTTCATTAAATGGCTTAGTGTTGTACAGTTTTCACTAAACATATCAATTCAAGCCTTAACTTTCATGTTAAATTTTGGAATTCGCTACATTGACATATTCATGGTAGACAGATGGGAAAAACCTGGGGTTTCAATGGTTAAAATCGTGAGTCAGTTGAAGCTAGACCACCATGGGGAACCCGAAAGCACTGGACGGCCGTTCCGTCCTATTATGGGACTCCCCAGCAGTGCACATCCACGGCCCCGCCCCCCGCGAGATTCGGACCCAGGACCTACTGGTTTCGCGCGCGAGTACTTAACCACCAGATCACTGAGCCGGCATCCAACGGTGTTAATGTCTAGCTTCAAATAATCCACGAAATTGAGCAACATATCCACCATTGTCTTCGGTGAGTTACTATCCAATGCTTCCAGGTTTTCCATGGTGGTTTAGCTTCAACTGACTCATGATCTTAACCACTGAAGTTACTAAAATCTCCACAAAACCCGTTCTGAAATTAAAAACCTAGAATGTTTAAGATGAAAATTACACTCTACAACAGTCAGCCACTTACTGGACGGAGAAATATCTTAAAATGTTGGACACCATACACTTATTGGACATTAAAATACAGATGGATAATATCATGCTATAGTGATTATTCTTCCTAGCTAATGACTTCAATGTAATTTTTGATTCTTATTCGTTAGACTTTGGAAATTGGTTAGTACAGATAATGGTATATATGTATCTTATTACTGTTTTACATAATATCAATATTGAATGATCTCATAACTAAAATGTACTTCAGAATGTACATCTGTTTTGAGAAACTAAATTCTCATATTCTAATTCTTTTATCTTCTCTTTCCGAAACAATTTAGTAAGTTAGCTGAAATATACTTTAAGACAAAGTTTATAATCGTTTTATGTTGAAAATCTTAGTTTTTCATTACTTCAAAGAAAAATTATCTTTAGATAAGTTTTGTAAACCGAATACTTTGGATTTGTCTCAGTCATTACTCAGATTTGATTTCTATTTGATAATCCACCAATTTAGCTTAATTCTTATGAGAAAATCTTTTAAACATTCTTCTATAAAATTAAATATTTTCTATTTTGAGAATAGAGATCATTCGAAAGCATATGATCAAATATTACTGATAACTGGATTTCATTTTAATGATTCAAAATAAGTTTTTCCATTCAGTTGTTTGATTGAAGAAAGTGAAAAGTCTATAAGAATAATATTTTTATGATATTTTTAGGTGTTCAGTAGACATTAGACTATCAGAGCTAAAAGATTTTTTGAAGTAATCATATATTTGAAATTGGTAAGATCAGAAGTCCAGCACTTCTGTTCGGATGCTCACTTCTGAGTCCCATACTAGGACGAAACGACCGTTCAATGCTTCCAGGTTGTCAGTGGTGGTCAGTTTGTGATTCAAATACTACAATCTCTATAAATCCCCTGTACTGGTTAGTTCAGTTTATATTTATTTCATTACTTAGTAGTCGTCTTATTTTCACTTGGCGATTTGTTTAGGGTTGAGAAAAGAATTATAAGTTAACTAACAAATGACGACAACGATAGCACGGATGCATTTTTCTTGGGAGGAATACTATTCCCAGACATGAATCACTTGAAAATCTAATCCAATGTTGTAAAGAATAAAAATCTTATTTGTTCATCGTTAACCAGTCGTTGTATAGCTAACTGGATTACAAGAAATTTCTCGGTAAATAATAAACCATGAGATTTTTTGATATTTTCTATCTGTTCTTACTTTATCCGCTTAGACTATTGAATTAGTGTATATGTTACCACCTTGTTTGAAATTATGTTTAAGATGGTATTGGCGTTTCAATTAACATCAACAGTTTCCGAATCAAAATGTCATAGAATTATGAAGTTATAAGTTAAAAGCAACTAACTGTATAATTATTTATTACTGATAGTAATAAACTGTAAAAGTCATTCATTATTTTATCGATAAAATGTTTTAGCTTTCTAACCGGGAATAATTATCCACTATGAATCCTTAGTTATGATATGATATTATTTCTTCATTAATAAGCATTAACGATTTTCTTTCGCTCAATATCAGACGAGCACTCTGTAAAATTTCGTATACAAATATGATTAAATTTAACAATAAACGATTCTGACTTAGTAATAGAAGTGTGAGAAATTCTACGAATGTTGCCAAGCCGATCTCTTTCAATAAATTAGTTTTTATGATAATTTAATGATGTAGAAATATTTTTACTTCAGATGTATGCTTTTAGTGTTGATGAGTTCTTACAAGCTAGGCCACTAGAATGATTGTGTGTGGTAACGAAGAGGCTCACTTCAACATGAACTCAGCTCTGATAATGTTATCTAGAACGATAATGAAAGCTCTTCAATTAATCCATCTAATTTAGAGAATTCAACGGTATTAAAATTCAGTTAACATTACTATAATTATGAATGGTCAAAAATGTAACATTTTTTCGTACCTGGCATGAAACTCAAAGGTGCTTTGACTATTTCTTGTTCTACTGCATCTTTGTAGTCACTATCCACTTGATCGTAGGAAGTTTTTCCATAGCCACCATTACATACAATAACATGGAATAAAAGTAACCATATTTTGAGAAAAATTATATAATTAAGAAATTTCATTTTGGATAATAATAGTCTTTTCTTGGATTATTTTAATTAATTTAACAAACCGACTGGGAAATACGCAAAAAAAACTAATAATACCCCATTAGAAGTACATTATATATATACATGTACTATATGGGCACTTTGCATAAATCCTATATTATTTTAAACATGTGATTTGTAGGTTTACGAACTTGGATATTATGTATTTGAAGATTTAAAGTTCTCAAGTAATTCACCCGTATTTCTTGTTAAAATTTTTTTAAATGTTGAAAACCAATAAAATAAGGTGAAGAACATACATGCGGGCTGATTAGTTTGAGTGCAATTTATAGGTAGAACGTTAGATCCACGTCTTTAATTATAATTAAGTAGTCATTCCCGTGTATTGATCAGAGTCGATAAAATTATTGTGAGCCTTATGCTCACATTCATTTGACCATCATATTTGTTTTTCATGAAACACTTATACAAAAGAATCCAGTTTCTTCATACTGTTAATCCCATAAAATAAGTATGGTTTTCATGATGTAATATAGTATTTAAAGAAGGTGAAGGTATAACGATGTAGTGTCTGGTGCTATGTCAATCCCACATGGGTTACTCTAGATTCCGGAAAAACTAACCTATTCGTTCTTCTTGAGTCAAATTTTGACCTTGTCAATTATTTTCTTATAACCTTGACTGTTCATATTCGAGTGTGTGTCCATCGCTTACTCTGTTCATCACATGTCTATAGTTTCTTTTTATCTGGCTATCAATACTGAGTTGCGTTTGATCAAATCTATTTGGCATGTATGCCTTATCCTATGTGCTTCCTTTAATTGTCTGTCTGGATCAACGAACGTATGAAATATACGTATCCAAAATTTATTCCGTTACTCCCTAACGCGGATTAAATCAATAATTGTTTACGAGGGTTGGCGGCATGTATATTTCGTTTACGTCATCATATGATCAAACCCGAGTCAGATTAACGGGATATTAAAAACGAATACGTGTCTAAATAGGATTTTGAGTACCGAATCTTGATTGGAATTCAATTATTAGAGTTCTTATTGTTGAGTAAAGACTGAAAGTCCAAGTTAAACAGCTCTTTCAGTAAAATGATCATAACTTATCTGTCGTTCGTTACATAATATTTCAAACGTAGCTAATAAAGCTATATTTTATCAATTATTTTGTGTAGAGATACTAAAATAGTGAAGACATCAAGCGGATAATTAGTTGTTCTACCATATAGATAGGATTTCAGACAATTAGTTACGTAAGTTGGTTGTCACTTAAGTAATAAGAAATTTTGAAGTTAGTGTTTGATTAACTAATTAAAAGCCCTGTTTCAATGCCAAATGTTGTTTAGATAACTAATTATGCATTTAGTCAAATAATCAAATATTTACCGGTAGTTTGTTTCACAATTCGATTGACATAGATTGAATAAAACTTGATGTATTGAAATGTACAGTGTTAAATTTAAAGTGACAGAAATACCATTAATAACAACGAATCACATCCGAGGGTATAAAACAATCCGAATTCCTCATAACTGATTATTGTTTTTGAAGATTCCGTATTGAACAAATGTCGAAATAGTTCATGGTCACTGAATATCTTATGTAAGTTCACATGGACTAAACATTTGTGATCAATATGAGTATTATTTTCCGAAGATTTTCCTGTTTCCACAAATGTAATTGGTTATATTTCATAATTATTATGTAGGTAACTAATATAAACTGGATTAAATTTAGTTTCTTATTTGATTAATCCGTTCATACCTTTATGATAATCAGTTTCCATTATTCAATAAAAAAATGAAAACGATTTAATGATGAATTAAAATTCTCAGAAACTTTTACTGATGTGCATATGATCATGAAACATTAGTTCTCTTATGGTTATTGTTTTTCAAGTTCAGGACAAACTACTTATAAGTAAGCTGACTTACAGAGGGTGGTTTACTGCCTTGAATTAAAATTAAGTGCATACTTTAAAAAAGTTTTCTATGGAAAATTTGTAAGTTTTCTTACATTGAAAGTATATATTCCTTACACTACTGAAACAATTGAAGAGTGTATTGTTTGTGTTATGTTCTTACGGACTGTTAATTATCACGTGATTAGAACACCGAATAACTGACCAGGCCAATGACGCATAAACTATTACGAGCAGTCCAGAGTCAATTCTAAGTTCTTACTGCTCCATCGAAATAGTAGCTTCTGTCCTAACCCAGCCGGTTTATTCCAGAATATCAATATTAGCCTCCGCTATACGAATCATATATTTCAAACATGCTGGGTTTATATATAAACAAACTTGTTAGCATCATATCATAAGATAGAAAGTAACAATTATATAGGATCATGCCAAAAGGTGGCTGTGATTGTGAAAAACTGATACTAATAAATTGGGACTATCTTAACAATAGTAAATACATTTCTTAACTCGAATTCACGTTACATCGTGACATTTTTGTCATGGATCTAAACATGTTTTAGTAAAATTTATTAGTTTTTATTAAAGCCTGAAGTGTTGGAATGGAAACCAGTTATTGTCAACTATCACAACTCTCTGAAGAATTCATATTCACTTTCTCTAACATGTGACATTGTGTAAAATATATAGTTACATCTTTAGACAGTTTTGGAATGGATTAAGTTATAATTGATTGCAGATAATTTGTTTTAAACAGAAGCGTACTATTTTTGGTGTAAAAACTCACTAACAGCCAGTTCAAGGCGTGAATGAGCTGCTTTTTGAATTTCATCTGCAATAATTTACTTCATGTTACGAAAGCATGTAAAGATGGATGTGTGATGAGAAGTAGGTTCCTTTGATTATAATATGATGAAAACTGGTCACTAACTCTTGAGTTTAGACTTTCGGCTTTTTCTTATACAGTCGCTCTTTACATCCCATGAACAATTTATAGCCATATCAGTTTTTATCCTATATCCTCATTTTATACAAGTTTCGGTCAAAATAGCGTTTGCAGAGATGTTGCTCGGTATATACTTAGTAGTCGATTGATTTTTTCTTTAAGGCCAGAGATAATATCGACCCGTCAGATACCCGAATATTGTTATGCATTGAAATCTAAATATCTAGGGTGTTCAGCCTGATGGAGTTGATAATTTTGTACGGCCTTTATGTCCTGAGATTGGCGTAGTTGTTATTCATCTACTTTTGGGTAGGTTAGTAAAATTTCTGATAGTCCCGTGATCAAAGATAACAATCCTTTTTGAGAAGAGCGATTCCGAAGCTGAGAAATACGCTTGTGTTATGCAGTGGGGAGAGATTAAATAATTTTTCTTTATAATTTTTACGGATAACTAGCGACATATCAATTTACCCTAAATTATTTTCAAAGCTTTTTTCTGTTTTGATAATGTAATAATTGATTTTCATCAGTACTCCGATAAGTCTGCACATGACGACTTAGATAAAGAACTTAGAAGAAAATAAATGGTATCTCAATGGAGTTTCCGAGTTGGTATTGACTTTGGTCGACCTTCGTTTTTCCACTATGATTTAAAAATAAAAGGCAAGACTTAATGAGTCATTTAAAATTGGCATATATTTTTATCCTAAAATATACAGACTGGATGAATTACAAATGTTTGTTTCGTTTTTTTAGAGATGTTTATCATTCGCTCTGATTCTGAATTAGTGTATCAGTGATAAAAACGATTAAATTCATTCATACAATTACTTGCTTAACTTTTCTTGACCAGTTATTCTCATTATTTTAAAGTTTTTTAAGGAATATTCCGATAATTCGCCTTGTGTTGGTTGTTTGAATCTTCCCATTAACGTTTGGGACTGCAACTGATCAGTCATTTATTGGCTAATGTAGATTTTACGTGGATGGTCTCGATATTGCCATAAGTCACAAGCATTATAAGCAGAGATGGATAGTGGCGTTTTTGTCAATCAACCAGGTTGATTATTCTTGAAGTTTTCTAAATGAGAAAAGTTCAATACATCAGTTATCGAATATAACACTGTAATTTTTAGTTCAAAGCATTTTCTATGAACCAGAATAATGTTCGTTGAAACGGGTTCAATGTGTCTTACTAAAATAAGTTGTAATCACTTTCAAACTATCTAAGGCACAGACAATGTTTGTTTAAAACCGTAAAACGAAATTTTGTTCCATGCTTTATCATGATCATATAAATTGATAAGTTTCTGTTTTATACTTTTATCAAAAATTTATTGTGAACAAAAGAATCAAATTATATCATACCAATTTGTGTCAGCTGTCGACGGATACAATGGACACAAATGGACCCTGGTTGATAGTTTTGTAAATCTTGATTTTCGATCTTGATCAATTATTTGTTATTCAATGGCTAATCTAATCACATTGTTTTGAAGAAAAAGAACATTTTCTGTATGATTAACTTTCCCATATATTTAATGATATTCAGTCGGTTGACTAACGTTTTTATCTTCATAAGTCTGTTCATGTAAGATTCAGGGATATCTTGATGGATCAGATTATCAGTTTGATAACCTTGGTTATTTTAGTATTGCCTTAGATCGATTGTTTCATCATAACGCTTAAATTTATTTTTTTTTATTTATTATATGAATTATTTTACTTATAAAACTTGTTTTTAAATTGGTTTTATAGTGTAAACATTATCAAACTGTAAATGAAACATATTTGAAATGATGCTATAATAAATATTTGAACGAAAATGGTGCTTTTCTTTAGATATAATAGAGTTTTTGAGTAATGGAAATAAAATTCACATGGTTTCAACCATGTGACTTAGACGCTTCAAGCACAATTTGAGTAAAATGTACACCCGAAATTGAAGTCATAATAAAACATGATTAATGAGCATCATAGAATGTTATGCTAAAGACTATCATAATTTCGACCTAAATTTGTTTAAATTTAAAGCATTTTATTAGACTGGGCCAGGGAGTTGAATAGCAATGTTTCATTCTAATCCCCTTTTAATACCTATTCATTCATAACTATTTTTACACGATAACTTAGTAGTTGACAATCTATCGTTGTGTTTTTTTCTCTTTTTACATTTAGAGTTGTTATTATTTATTGGTAAAATATCTAGGTGATAAGCAGAAATTGATCTGCCGTACTTTGTGTTCTCAAGATTTTATTATTAAGTAACACGTAAAATATTCTGAAAATCTTTGTGGATGAGCATTATTTGGTTGTTCATTTGTCATGTGAATTGTCAGTTATTAAATATATCTTGTTTAAGTTCCAAGAGGACTGGTTTTCCGAATTTAGCATAATTCAGTAACATATATATGTCAATATAGAGTTGTTCAGATTGTAGTCACCAATGCCTAGCTTCAAGAGTTCATTCTCAGAGTTCCAGTGAGAGGCCATGACCAATGAATTTAATCTGTTTCGGGTATGACGAAGAGACCCACTGAAGACAACAGAAGTTGGTTACGCACTATTATGGACTGACTGAAGTTATATAGTAACATCATGAGATGCCAACTCAGAGGTATACAGGTTAGTCGTCCACACGAGAGACCAAAAGTCCTGAGTTGGATTCTTGCATGAGTAGTCTTGGATGTACATTACTGAGAAGTACTGTATTAGGACGAAACAGCCGTCCATTGGTTTCAGGTTTTCACTAGTTGTTTAACTTTGATCTATTCTTTATTTTAATGATAATATATATACTTATACTTAAGATCTCGTGGAATAATTATTTAACCGTTATTACTTAATAAACATTAAAACTAAAAAAAATATCGACAATCGTTGAAAAATAAAAAAACTATTTCTTGTCTGAGTTAATAAGAAGAGATTATTCTGTATTTATATAAACCAACAAAACTTAATTTTTCCTGTTATTGCTTTATTCACAATAAGATTAAGCTTAGAAATTCATATAATCAAGAGTATTTTTCTTTGATGGTTGAATATTTCAGTATTTTTTTATTTATCATAATTTTATATCTTTTAATGTATAAATTGCTTGTTTAGTTTAAACTGATTGAATGTAAGTTAACTTGGAACAAAAAACAAAACAAAAAAAAACCGATTTTAATAAAAAAGATCTACATATAAAACCTTTTTTATTCTTATTCATTATTAAGTTAAAATGCTGAATATAAATTAAGCATGAAGAAATATTGTTTTATTCTCTCTTTCTCTGTTTCCCTCTCTCTATTGAATAATAGTTTTACAGACGTTAAGACGCATTATGAATATAAATATAATCTTATAAGTTCTATGAAATGTATAAAGTTTTCATTAAAGGAAGAAAGTATTTGTTCCAGATTTTCCATGATGATCTAGCTTCAATTGACTCATGATCTCAACTATTAAAATTACTATAATATATCCACAAAAACCTTTTCTGAAACTAAAAAATAGTTAATTATTCAAATTTAAATTACTTTCTAAACTAGAAATAGAAAATAGTTTAGAATTATGCTACATTTTTATATCAGAAGGGTTTTTGTGGATATTATAGTAATTTCAATGGTTGAGATCATGAGTCAATTGAAGCTAGACCACCATGGAAAACCTAGAAGCACTGGACAGCTGTTTGGTGGATGCGCACTGATGAGGAGTCCCACAATAGAACGAAATGGCCATCTAATGCTTCCAGGTTTTCCATTGTGGTCTAGCTTTTATTGACTCATGAATTCAACATTTTTATATGTTTACTAAATTTAAGGAAGATTTATTAGAAGTAAAATAAATTATTTGATTCATAAATAAACACTGAAATATATTGAATCATTTAATTTTATTCTTATGTTAGATTCTTTTTATGTTACCATTTTAAATATCTGTAAAACTTGAGTAATAAATGAATTTTCTATGTACATAATAACAATTAATTTTACTACTTTTGGTGTAAACATAAATGAGATTTAATGATTTTGTAATATTTTAGTAGTTGAATTCATGGGTCGATCTAAGCTAGACCAACATTGAAAACCTGGAAGCATTGGATGGTCGTTTTGTTCTAGTATGAAGCTCCTCAGCGGTGAGCACCAACGATCCCGCATAGGAGATTCGAAGTCAAAACCTTTGGTCTTGCACGTAGACGTCTCACTTCTAAACTACTGAACCGTCATACAACGGTGTTAATGTATAACTTAAACCGATCGATGATCTTACCGCTGAAGAGTTCCATACTAGGACGAAACGGCTATCCAGTGTTTCCATGTTTTCAAGGGTGGTCTATTTTAGATCAACTCATGAATTTAACTATTAAAATTATAACGATATTCACAAATTCCCATTTTGTAATATGTTAAAAATTCCTTACATAGCTTCGTATCTGATTGATATTATATAATAAGTTACATATTTATTTCGTCGAAACAATAACTTTATAGATACATACAGAAAAATTAAAATATTTCTGATCAAGTAGAAAAACTAGTGAATCTATATTCATACCTTTTTTAACTAAGTGAAAATAACCATTAATCTTCAATGTTTCCATCAGTTTGAATATGCGCAAAATATTTGTTTATAAATATCTGGAAAATAACTATTAACTTTAGAAGATTTATGTGTTCATTGAAATTCATTGACTTGTAAGAATTTTCTTCCTGAATCATTGATTTTTGTATCTTTCATTCTTTGTAGACTGTGATAATTCATTATTATTTCTTTATCAAATTTTATATCACTCAATATGTCAACTTTTAAATCAGAAGCATTATATCCCACTACTGCCAGTTACTATTCAAATTTGTATGAAATCCCATCACCTCGTTTAATGCGAAACTTTAATAAATTCAGAGTTACGTGAATAGTAGGCAATATTATTACAAATGTTTAGTTTTAGTAAAATGCACCAATTTAAACAATAACTAACATTAATCTTGAAGGTCCGTATATCAAATTACATTTTTGATTAATTGGGACTATATAGTGTTGGGGAGACTCGGAAAATTTCTAGACAAAAGCCTAAAGGGGCCCCGAAAACGCTGAGAAACATTTTATCTAGTCAGCATTGAATAGAAGTTTCTCGGAAACGTCTGGAAAGTGAAGAGTCACGTGTCACTTTTCTGATTGGATGATTACTTATCCTGCTACTATGTTTAGAAGGATTCTAAAACTTTCCAGAAGCTGAGGGTTATCTGAAATAATATAAATACCATCCATTTTCTGGACGTAAACTAACTTTGTAGTAAAGCGTTATTTCCATATTTCGCGCCATGTCTTTCATGTCCAAGTTACCGTGCGGATTAAGCCTGGAGGTTACCAGAGGAGCTCAGGAAACCGAATCAGACGTTCAATTAGGTTTATCATATAGCATGTAAAATTTACTGAATATAAAAACAAACGACCACATAAGTAAATTAAACAATTAATTCAAACAGAATTTGACGTTTCTAACTTGAAATTCAGATGTCAAACTATATGGGGATGAAAAATAAAAAGTTGGAACGAATATCAAGAATTTAAACAAAATAGTATGGTTGATGTAGCTATGTTTGACTGAAAAACATTCAATATATAATAATAATAATAATAATAATAAGTTTAACAAAACAGCCATTATTTTATACGGCACAGAATCTTACAATGTATCTGTAATAGATATACCAGAAAAACATTCACGAGAAAATTGAACTAATCAAAACACAGATTTTATCGATTACAACGTGATAGATTTAAGTTGGCTTCATAATCCCCTCTTAGATTTAAAAATCAGATAATCAATTCAAATGAATTGAAGTTGTACTTGAACGTTATATCTTAATCAAAGTAGAATTAGTTCCATCAGCTGTGACGTATTTGTTAATGCAGTAAATAGTGCTTAGATGTTTATAAATGATCCGAATAAAAGGAAATTCACCAGTTTATAAAAATAAAAATAGTCAAGTAATAAAGCTGAACTCTATTAATTGATTTGCCAATTATTATAGGCCAAAAAATGTCATTCATGAAAAAAACTGGTTGCTCATTTTATGTCATCAAACTACTTTATTGACACGAAAAAGTAAGGCAAACGGAAAAAATTTTAAATAAGTTCGAAATGTAAAACTTCTGAATTCGGTAAGGGTTTTATAAAATTGCTGAGAGTTAGTTAAAACAGGTTTCAAGCATTCTACAGTCTTCGATATATATAGTATATAACTTAAAATTCAAATTACTGGCTTCAAGTACTAAGGTCATAACTTATAATACACAACATAATCGGTACAAAGCCATCTCAGTGACTACATTGCTCATTTTTTATTTCTCTTCATGTAAAGTTTCCGGTCATGAAATTTTCAGTTTCCTGAATAGATCTTAAATGGACCAGGATATTTAAGTGACTTTCCTAAATAAATAGATCTTAGAATTGACCATTTTCTAACCATCGGATAGTAAATTTCTGTTTCACTATAATATTCAAAAACATCTGGTACTGGATTAAGAAATTTTTAAGTATAATTATATGATATATATGTGATTCTGAAAAGAAACTAATGCCGGTCTTGCTATAGTTTGCTCTCTCATACTTCAACAAAGTGATGGAAACGTCTTTAACTCATAGAATACCTACTGATTATATTTTTAAGAGCTGATTTGTCTCATCTACTGTAATCCTTTCTCGTTTACTTATTTATATTCATTTAATTATACACCCTCCCTTCTTTATATAATTTTACAAGCTAAAGTTTTTTATTTGGGTGGTGCATATTTATTTTGTTGCCTATTTATAACAGTATTTGTGTTCAAATAAATAGGTTTTTTAACCTTACTTAAAAGATTGGAAATTTTCTAAACATAAGACAACATATTATCAACATAGTTATCTTGTCAATTTTCAAAGATAATCTTCAGCATTCTTTAAAATAAAATATAATGTCGGTAACAATCCTATCGTTTAAATGTCATAAAATGGAAAATTTTTAATTACAGCTTAAGATGTATAGCACAGACAATGTCAAAACTACGACAGTAATGGGAAGAAATATATATATATATATATATATATATATATATATATAACATTAAATAAAATATAGCTTTGGTTATTTGCCTTGTAAACTTCGTGTGCTCTTTATTTCATGGTACCTCTGTGGCGTATGCTACTTATGTAGACATAAGTAGTATATGACGTGAGTCATGAACAGAATGCCTGGCAGTAGAGAGACGAGAAGATCGAACAACAAAGAATGAAGAAAGAATGCAATTTGTATGAAAATGCAAGAACAAAGGGATTCTGAGTCATTTGAGACAAGTGATGAACAATTTGCAAATTAACGATATAATATATGGTTGTTGGATTTTACTAACTAGTTCTGTAATTTATTCTTCAATACATTCGGTTGTCCCCATCTGTGTTCTGTTCACTTCACCTCCAGTAATTAAATGATGTTACTTACTTACGACTGCTGCTCTTCGTGGGGGGACATAGGCCGCCCACCAGCACTCTCCATTCAACCCCGTCATGAGCAATCCTTTACACCACTTTCCAGTTGCTATTCGTCCTTTTCATATCTGCTTCTAGTTCTCGATGTAATGTGTTCTTCGGACTTTCTCCCTTCAGGATTCCAAGTTACGGCTTGCCTCATGATGCAGTCCGATGATTTCCTCGTTGTGTGTCCTATCCACTTCCGACGTCTTTTCTTAATTTCCTCTTCAGCTAGAACCTGGTTTATTCTCTTCCACAGTAGGCTGTTGCTGATGGTATCTGGTCAATGGATGTTGCGCATCTTGCGTAGACATCTATTTATAAATACTTGTACCTTGTTCATAATGATTGTAATAGTCCTCGAAGTTGAAGATTCTGACATTGATATTGGTTAGAATCAAATGATATACATGACTTTTATTTTCGGCTTATAATATGAGCAATCCGAAACCCGGTTTATGAATATTTTGTAAAATAAGTCTAACAATTTTTGAGATCAAAACAAAGTGGAAACGAAATTTTTTAAAATTGTAGCGTACGGCCACTTATTCCTAGGTAAATTACATTAAGAAAAAATGCCAAATGAATCAGATAAGCCTGTATTTACTAGGTGTCGTAGGCTCTCTTGACTTACTCGTAACCTTACCCTCACTGGAAGATTACATTAAAATTGTATAAATGACAGTGCTGACTACCAATAACTAAAAAAAGGTTCTGAGTAATGCTGTCTGTAAGATCACATCAACAGAGGTTCAAAAGGACGAAAATAGAAGATAGGAGAGGGAGGGGGTCGGAAGGAATTATCTGACGCTAGAAAAATGAGATACATAGTATTTTTAGAAATTCTACATTGTTTTACATGACGTTTCTGAAGTGTATAAAAGAAAATCACCCAATGAATGCAAAGGTATCTGTGACGCAAATAACATAAATAAGTATAGAAAGGGTCAAATAATAATAGTAATAAAAATGATTAGAAGTTAAATAGGGTTTATTTAATTCTTTTAATAGCAATTGTTTAAATAAACTAAAATGCAGTTATATTCTTTTATTTACTAATAACTTAAAACAACTTCAAAGCATCAACACCATGACCACCATATCACACTGTCGCGAATTTCGAAATTCTTGGTTCTTCTAATGTTCACTGAAATGTTTACATTCATTTCCACGTAGATGTAAACTAATACATGGAGTTACAGCAAACAGATTTTTTTATAGAATGGTTTGGTTAGTGTGATATGTCTTGCCTGGCATCTGAAGAAGTAAGCTTTATTCAGGTCTACGTTTAATGGTTGATCAACACAGATATTTCATCACCTCAGAAGCTGAAGTCTAAGAATTTTTACTGAACTATATTTGAGCACACGTTTTTCGGCTCCCGTGTATTGTACGAAAGTCACAGTTGTAAATTGAATTAACAGGAGTAATAATCTGATTATAGATAAGGAGAACCAGCAGATTGAGTTGAATGGAATTTCGTCTACTTATAGGGCTAACAATTACCCCAAAGAGTTTTTAAAGAAGATTATTAGGAATGAAAGAAAAACTGAATTAGAGTGTATGTCAAAAGATTGGAAGTCCACTGCGATCACCTCATACTGTAATGAAACATCGGACGAAATTAAGAGGATTCTAAACGAACATGATTTAAGAGTGTATTTTCAGGCTAGTGACACCATAAGATCGGCATTAGTGAAAGTTAAGGATAGGTTCCCAAAGGAAGAACAGCAGAACTTTTGTCTATAAGATCAAGTGTCATGATTGTAATACAGCTTATGGGGAAGAGACCTCCAGAAAATAGAATGCGAGGTTGAAGGAACACAAACAATGTCTGAAAAACGTTCTCATATCCTCGGTTGATCTGAAGAAACTTGAGAATAGGTCGGCGATAGCGTTACATACGTTAGAAACAGGACACAAGATCAGTTTTGTAGGTACCAAAATACTTCGGTAAGATTTTGACACACATAAAGAAAGATTGACAGCAGAAGCGCTGTATATAGGGGCTAATAAGAACAACCTAAACAGAAAAGAGGGTATTCAACTAACTACCACATGGCTGATGTTAATTAACAAGTAACTTGACTCCATCTCTATCTAACCTGATTATTTCAAATGTACCATTTTATTTTGACTGAAATTAGTTCAAATATTTTATTATTAGAATTATGTATTTGATGATTCTTATTTATCATACACATAGACATTCCAAAAACGTTTTCAATTTGCACTTGAATTTTTACTTCTAATGAACAAGTTAACGCCTAATATCAACTATTAATAACTCAAACTTACAAACATACACATACACAATTATTCATTCATTTGTCTTCACATTATGAACTAATCCATGTTATCCTACTTACTAAAGTCAACATCTGAATATAATTGAATCAGTACAGTATAGATTTGATTTGATCGTTAAACATTATATATTTCTTTGATAATTTTGGTTTTGATTATTACCCTGAAGAAGTCCAGACAAGGTTGCCAGACGAAACGTTGGAATTATTTAGATTTCAATCGCCGAGATTCTTCAAACATAGTTTTCACATATAATGTCTTATCACTGCAAAAATCCTCTGAAGAGATTAAAATACATGTATAGATAGAAATTTCTTTGCGATTTTAAAGCATTTTGGAAATAGCATCATTCGCAAAAATTATTCTACAATGTGCACGCTAGAAGATAAAACAGTTGGGAAAGATAAATTCAAGTTAGTTATGAAATATATTGTATAAAGTTGGATAAAAGCTATTTCGATACAATTAGGTGATTTCTCTGGCTGTGCATTCATAAATACTAATTACTACCTGAGCGACATATGTCTCCAATGACAATAATTAATGAAGACAAGTGGGACTACTAAATGTATTGTCATAACGTAAAGATAGTGGGTCCAAAAAACTCTCTAACGATAGATAATTTCTAGAAGCTTAACATTTATATTGTTTTACAGGTAAAATGCACAACAACATGGACTCAGCATTATCAAAGCGAGTCAGATAAATCAATAATATAATCAGGGGTTGAATTTACGCAGCGATCCATGTAAATAAAAATGCTCATGAAGATAATACGGCTTTTCATGACAATACATTAAAAACGTATTTGTCAAAAAGATGGATCTGATGGTCTTTGAAAAATGTTTGAGTTTTACCATATCACATTTATTTATTCATAAAAATTTATTGAAACGTGATTGAACCATTGTTATAATATTCTGATGAAAACGAAATTTATGCGAAACTGAATAGCCACAGAATATTTTCTAACATCATTTTTGGTAGTTAGAATAATCCAGTCAATAGCTAATTAAAAAGCAATAGATTTTTTAAAGAAACTTTAAGCTGGAATGGATAAAAGTGAATTCATTTATTAAATTACTACAATCTCCACAAAACCCCTCTCCGATCATAAACATCTAATGCTCACTAGTGACTGTCTTCACGAGTTATTTCCTGGAGTTCTAGTGAGAAGCAGTGACCAGTGGAGTTCAATCGGGACTGTTGTGAGATAGCAATTCACTGAAGACAATGGTGAACGTGTCGCTCAATTTCGTGGATTAGTTGAAGTTAGACATTAACATAGTTGGATGCCGGCCGGCTCAGTGATTTAGAGGTTAAGCGTTCGCGCGCGAGACTGAGAAGTCTTGGGTTTGAATCTCACGGGGTGCACTTCTGAGTAGTCCCACAATAGGACGAAACGGCCATCCAGTGCTTCCAGGTTTTCCATGGTGATCTAACCTCAATTGATTAATGAATTCAATTATTAAATGTGAACTACTTTTATTCATACCATGTTTATCATCACTTCTGGTTTGTTAATTAAAATACTTCAATCATCAATCAAAATGTCTTCCTACCACTAGTTTTTTTACTCCAAGATATCGCTAAACATGTTTTTAACCCATAGAATGTGTTACTTTTTTGGCAATTAGTTAGCTATTTTTAACCATGATTGATTATTTATCGTAAACTGTATTAACATACCTACCCATAAGTCAAAGATGCCTAGCTAAATGCTAATTCACTTTTTTAATTAAATAACTGAAAGTTATGAATGACGCAGGTAAATTGGATTTATTTGATTTTCTTGGCAATTCATTCAAATATTTTAATATTTTTTTCTATCACTCTGACATGATTTTTTAACGAAAAAATCACAATACTTAATTTCAAATTTCAATATTCTAGCCATTATTCAAGATAAATTATTGACTTGTCAAGAAATTTCTATTCACTTCTTCCCCCCCCCCCCAATAAACTCTATATTGTGGTAATAAGAATATAAATTGAATCTTGTTTAAGCATCAAATCAACAAGTAGTCGATGGATGTTTTTTTTCTAGTATGTGTGTCAGCAGTTCAAACTCGTGACTCTGCATGGGATCGGATTCACTTACTTCAGGTTTAGTTACCTTTAAACTATTGAACTGGGATCTAGGTATTTAGATTTCTAACTTCAGATATTTCATAATATAGAGCAAATATTGTCAAATAATATCTGTGAAGTTAGCACTTCAAAAATATCCGTGTCATTATTTTTCCTAGTTGTTTTTTTTCTCATGCTACGAATTTTTAGCCGCTTAAATGAGTTAAATGAGAAGTTAGTCTATCCATATACAGTAACAAAATTTTGATCTACCCTTGTTAACAATAAATGATGTGATGTTTGTATCACATTTTAAGACTTTGTGCTTATGATAAAATTATTCATGATCTACTTTATAAAAGTAGATTTCCTTCAAAATTCTTGACAAAATCAATAATTGAAGTCAAAACAAGGTCACATTACCTATATTTTCAACAATAAATTTGCTATTGAGATTAAAATATAGCGATGATGTTATTAGTGGGACTGCAGTAAATCCTCCTAAAAATGCTTCCTCACTCTTATTTCCAATCAAGAGTGGGTCCTTGATTTAAAGATACGACACAAAGTTTCATCTTTTCAATGTACATTTACTGATTTAATTGACCTTTTAGATTTAGGTACGTTGATTAAAGGATTGAGTAAGTTTATGAATTCATTTCAAGGACATTAATTTTCATGGATGAGCCGGAACGATATTTCTAGTAAGAAACCCAGTTAAATTTAGACGTTATATCCCATTAAACATTTCTTAAACTTAAATATTGGGCGCACTACCAGACAATTGAGCCAACGAGTTAGTGAACACCTCCCTTCGTGGTTAGGAAAGCGTATTGTCAAGACAATATGCAGCTCTGTTGTATCACACTTGATCCATAGCGGACATGTAGTAGACAAAAATAGGTCATTTAAAGTGATTTATCATATTCCTACTAGTTTTCCTTAATATGTTCGATCTCGTCTCTTACACAGAGCAGAAGCTATAGGAATTCGAACAAACAGTCCAAGTCTTTGTATTCATAAGAAATTTGTAACACATTTATCCCCTCATTGACCTTAATAGATGAATTTATTTATTATTCTCCATACTCTTTTTTCTTTTATTTTTCTTCACCTCCTCCCACCCTTTTCTTTTCTTAAATATACACTCCACTGTCCAATCATCTGAACACTCATTACGTAATTTTATAATTTTTATGAATGTTATTCCAGTGTCTATATTTTTCTAATCATTGATATATTTCTCTTTACGAAGCAATAATTCAAACCTTTATTATTCTTATCACAACTAGTACACCTGTCATCACACTACTAATTTATACTTTTAACTTATGTTTATTTATGTAATCTATTCCACTGCTATTATTGACTCATAAACTACCTTGATTAGTTTAATAATTTCGTATATGTATATAAATATTTTTTAAACTTCAAGAATTCCCGTTTATCACACAGTCATGATATTAAAGTAACATTTTAACATATCATTCCTACATAATCAACCTTTTTAACCAGTCTTCATTTCTCATTACTACTACTAATATGTGTTTAGTATCATGCAACCTAGCAACGTGTTCTGACTGTCAAATGACTTTTGATTTGTTACATTAATCATTACATTATAATTTTGTGACATTATCAACATATATCAGTTTGGTGCTGTGATGACGAACTGTCTGTCCATCCTTTTCTCACTGTAGTTTTTTTAATTCTTTTGATATATTCTGAAAATATTTTAATTCACTTACAACACTGGATATGTATTTGGTACCAGTCAGTTGTTCTTTGGTTGTACTGAGATATTTTTGTTTTCGTAACTTAATTTTCGAAATTCTGTGTATTATGTATTTGTTTCATATGCTGGGAAACAATATTAGATTTGATGAAGAACAAGTACTTATATAAAGTGGAGTTATATGTGTTGAATTGAAACAAGGTCTACAATCTAAGAGGCATATCTTCTATGACATTACATTTATTATGTGTTTAAACTCGATTCAGCTGGTTTTTTCAAGCTTTGAAAATATTATCAGTTTAGGGTTATGGAGATTGCTGAGCTTTGATTGAAGACAAGATACGATCACTGTTAGACTACTATTGAATGCCTGGAAGTGTTAGATGGTCAGATGGTTGAGTAATGTCGTGGATTGGTTGAAGTTAGGGATTGATATCACTGGGTGGTGGGTCAGTGGTCACATTGTGGTTGAATTTTCTTCTTAGTAAGTTTCACAGACATCGTATCACGATTTAACTAGTTTTCACCTTCGGAGTGCAATTTTAAAAATGAAAGCTCCTTGAGTAATATTTGGTTTTGTTAAAAATGTCTATGAACGTCCAATTTAGTTCAAAAGTTAATAAATATTTTTGTGTTCCTCTTAAATAGTGTCTTCAGGATGGACGGCTTTAGCTCTTTCTACAAATCAAGTTTGAAGTAACATGTTAAGTAATATAATGAAAGTCGAATAATACCTGATGGTTATTTTGTTAGGAATTAAGAATTTTCTCCGGTCATTAAATAGAAAATTATATGAGACGGAAGCCAAGCCCTTTAAATCTTACAGTTAGCACGGTATTATGTAGTCAGTGGGTCTGGAGTCGATTTACACTTTTGAAATTCAGTTGATATGTAATACAACACAAACACCAATCATCATGATTATCATGTACACATTCATTGTTAACTACTATGTTGTTCATGAGACCTAATTGAGCACATAAAATTTATATAAATGCCTCGTAGACAAAGTTGTCTACTTTTAGTTCTATGGAAATGTTTCTTCAGCTGGTACTGTAATCATTCCTGAAAATATTTTTTATCCATACATTTATATCGTTATCCATAGTTAACAAAAATGTAAAGGTTATTATGGTTATTATTTCATCACTGATAACAATTATATAATTTATAAGTAGCTAATAAAATAGTTTGATATGAGAACAGTATACCGATGTAGGCGATTAGGATAATATTCAATAATGATGTTGTACAATTAATCCAGAAGATTTATGAAGTTTATCATGTACATCCTAAATGGTGAAATTGTGAATTACAAATAACTCACTAAACCTAAACACTGGAGCTTAATTTCTGTTTTAGTCATATTTTGCCTACTGCAGAACATTTCTCGTCTTGAAATAGCAAATTTTGAATACGTATGTCAAATAACTTGTCACTACTATTTATCTATCGTTATATAATGCTCCACTAAACATGTTACACCTCTCGAGCTTGAAATTCTTCGAAATTCCAAGACAACATGGAAGGGACTTAATAGTATCAGTTTCAACACTTTAAAAAAACAGGGCATATCAGTCTACTGTATAGTTCTTACTTTAGAAGATGGGTGGTTTAGTTAACAATCGTGGCCGTTAACTAATATTTATTCGGAATGGAACAGCGCCAGTATATTTATCAAGGGAATTTCGCACCTATATTTATAAACAAGCATTTAATGATAACATTCTAGACAATTGTCGTATACATAAAACACTAATTTGTACAAGTTACTTCTGAACAAATTGAAGTAGAGTAATTCGAAATTTTAAACCGTTGGATTTCAACACATTTGCATATTGTTAATTGCTAAGCGTCGCATAAAGCATCACTATAGACAAATATAATTTTATAATAGATCTATATGTTTATTAAGCTACTGTAAGAAAGTTTAATCTAAGCTCAGACAAATCAATTTTAGGTTTACCTTGCCTTGAAACAAAAAACTTTTAAACAGGCAGCATAAATTTAGACTACCAAATAATTGTTATTGTTTGCGGGCGGCAATTTATTTATTATTACCTAAGTAATTATAATACAGCTAGTGAAAGCATCTTAGATTTAGTCGTTCCTAGGCAGAAAGAAATTTAATGGTTGAATTCATGAGTCAATTAATGCTCGACCACCATGGAAAACCTGGAAGCACTGGATGGCCGTTTCCTCCCAGCATAGGACTTCTTAGCAGTGCGCATCCAAGATCCTGATTGCAGGATTCGAACCCAGGACCTTTCGGTCTCGCACACGAACGGTTAACCTCTAAACCACCTAGCCGGTCGGCATCCAACGTTGTTAATGTCTAACTTCAACCAATCCACAGATACAAAATATTAAGACTTTATGGAGAAGTGAACAAAATGTGTGTTAAATAATCTAAATATAATCTATGCAAAATTAACACAAAGCTTTCCCATAGATTTCTAGAGTTTCATTACTTTAATGAGAAGTTTATACAGTTTATATCCACATATATTGATAATAAAGTGAAAACTTTGAACATAAAAATGAGGTTGTTAATCTTTGCTGTTTCGATATTACATTAAATGTTATTATTCCATGGGAAGTTTCAAGTCGCATCTGAGTCAGTGTATAATACACATGCAATATTAGATCACATATGAGGTGTCAAGACCGTATGATGAATTAAATCAACCATGTAAAAGTATAGGAGTTTAGTAAGTAAACGTAGGCAGGTGAGGATTATAGATCAACTAGTAAAATAATCAGACTCTATGATTTTTAAAATATTATAAAAATCTGTTGTGAAAATCACACTAATACATATAAGCGAACAATATTATTTTCAATTGGATTACCATTAGTCTCAACATTAATATACATGAATATTTATTTGAGTATATGAAAATAATTAAACAGTCAAAGTGATTTATTAGCCAGTAGTTATGATGAAATAGATTACATAACTAAGCGTAATAGGTAAAAAGTGGAAATTGATAGTTAGAAGATAAGTATACTAGTAGTAACAATAATGACGAAATAAAAATGTTTTAGTCAGTAGCTCAATAGGAGAAGCAGGTCAAAACTAGATAAGTAGACTTTAAAACAATAATTACGGAAAATTCATAATACTACTTAATGAAAACCCGTATAAATAATCGAATAGTGAGGAAAATAAACGGGATAGGATGGAGCAAGACAAACAAGAATAGGTTATGAGGAAATTAGCAAAATAATCTATGAAGTCATTGTCGGGTAAGGAAAGGATAGTGGTGTTACAAATTTCGCTTGGACATAAAGTAGGATTATAGGTTGGGATCCCTGTAGATTCTACTATATGTAAGAGACGGGATTGTATCTCATTAGAAAGCGATAAATGTGTACGATTGATCGCTAGAAATAACTTGACTGTATTTTTCATATGACTGTTGTCAACCAGGTGGGCCTTTCTATACGAAGCTGGGAGATTTTCACACATTCGTTGCTTCAGCTATCTGGTAGTACTCTTATTACTGCTACTCAGTAGCACATCAGAGGCAAACTCAGGTAACTTATCTTTTATTTAAGTAAACTTTTCTTGTCTACTAAAAAATGTTAATAGAAGATTAACCGCTTGAAATGTCCATTGGAAATCCATCATTTAAGATATTCCTAACCACGTCTTCATTGAGTTGTAATCTTGGGAATAAGGATTTCTTACTAGCAGTACATATCCCTGATTTGCTTTTCCTTGGAAACTTTTAGTTCTTCAAAAAGCTTCTCAGGTAGCCAGCATGTTATCAATATCAATAATATCATGTGAGCTGGTCATGTTTGCTCTGTTTATAAGACATCTAACCAGATTTCTTTTGAGGCAGATGGGTGTGAAAATATAAGCGTATGTGCAATGGTAATCGAAGTTTCTTATATACACTTCCTGTTATCTTACGAGTTGTCAAAGAATTTTAATCTACGATCGTACTTACCTTCGCTAACTCCGCCTGTAGCTTTTCCAGAGTTACTGCTGGCTCAAGCCCGGATAAAGGAAGAGGGTTCGACATGGGGTTAGCGACCCCATCCCGTAGAAAACTAACTCGCTAAATAACGCTAACCAGAAAAAATAACTCAAACCATTTAAACTCTGTCCTGGGAGTTAGAAGGTCTTCATTTAGAAGAAATATGACGCCTCAGGGTGAAAGCCGAGTTCCTTCGGAAGCCATGAGGCCGATGTCCCTTCTAACAACCAGAGCAACAATTTTTATAGGTACATGGAACGTTCGGACAATGTGGGAGACCGGGAAGGCCATTCAAATAGCAACGAAATGAGGAGATACAACTTGGCAGTACTCGGAATCAGCGAAACCCATTGGACCCAAGCTGGACAACAAAGGCTAAATACGGGAGAGATGCTGCTATACTCCGGTCACGAAGAGGAAGATGCTCCACACACTAAGGGAGTTGCTCTAATTCTGTCCAAAGTAGCACGAAATGCACTTGTAGGATGGGAATCTCACGGATCCAGAATCATCAAAGCATCATTCAAAACAAAGAAGGAGGGGATTACAATGAATGTTATCCGATGTTATGCACTCACCAATGATAGCAACGACGACATTAAAGGTCAATTCTATGAGAGGCTGCAATCAATGATTGTGAAGTGCCCAAGAAAGGACCTCACCATTCTGATGCGAGATCTAAACGCCAAAGTCGGAATAGACAACACCGGATATGAAGATATCATGGGACTACATGGACTGGGAGAGAGAAACGAAAACGGGGAAAGATTTTTAAATCTGTGTGCATTCAACAAATTGTTCATAGGCGGCACAATATTTCCACAAAAACGTTTACACAAAGCTACATGGATCTGACCGGACCACACCACAGAGAACCAGATAGATCATATTTGCATCAATCAAAAGTTCCGAAGGACAATGGAAGATGTGAGAACCAGGAGAGGAGCGGACATAGCTTCAGATCACCACCTGGCTGTGGTCAAGATGAAACTGAAACTAAGGAAGAACTGAACAATTTAGGAAACAGAATGACAAAGTTTCAATACAGCTTTCTTTCGAGATACTGACAAACCCAATGAATTCAAGATAGCTCTCAACAACAGGTTCCAAGCCTTACAGGATCTACTGGAGGAAGAAAAAACTACTATGGAGGACAACAGGTATCAAAGAATCATTAACTTCAACGTGTCAGGAGGTTCTGGGCCTCGAGACGCAACATCATAAGGAATGGATCTCTATAGAAACACTGGACAGGATCAAAGAAAGGAAGAACAAGAAGACAGCAATTCACAACAGCCGAACAATAGCAGGGAAAGTCATGGCACAAGCTGAGTACACGGAAGCAAACAAGCAAGTGAAGATTAACATTAAAGCCGACAAGCAGAAATACTTGAAAGAGCTAGAAACGATGGCGGAAAAAGCTGCAAGAGAAGAAAATATGAAACGACTGCATAATATAACGAAGAAACTGGCAGGGATATGTAGCAAACCAGAGAGACCGGTCAAAGGCAAAGAAGGTAGGCCAATCACTGAAAGTTAAGAACAGCGGAACATATGGGTAGAGTAATTTGAGGAACTCTTGAATAGATCAGCTCCATTGACTCCATCGGACATCAAAGTAGCACACAGACTTTCTCATAAATGTCACTCCACCAACAATCGAAAAAATCAAGATGGCCGGTCATCAGACTAATCAATAGTGGGAAAGCAGCAGGACCTGACAATAAACCAGCTGAAGCATTAAAGTCAGACATTGAAGTAACTACAAACATGCTTCACCTTCTATTGAAGACGATTTGAGAGGAGGAGCAAGTGCCGATGAACTTGGAAGAATTATAGCTCATCAAGATTTCAAAGAAAGGAGATCTGAGCAAATGTGAGAACTACAGAGGCATCTTACTACAATCGGTACTAGGAAACGTTTTCATTTGATTTATTAAATCATTGATTATTTTGCTTATTTTGTTCCATTGACAATTCAAAATATGCTCTGAAAAGAATTGTTGTTTACTTTTACCACCGTATCAGGTTATTTTGCTTTTTTGTAAACTACGTTTCATTTAGAAAATTGTTGTTTACATGAAAGACCGGCAAAATCACTGCGAGTAAAACCCACCAAACTTCTGTCAAGAAAACTGACGTCTGTTGAATGTGGTTCAAAGTTATTGGTAAGTCAATCAAAAGAATATGTATATATGCATCATACATATCCAGAGTTAACCTTACGGCAAAAGCCTAGTTTGTTTTTATAATGATCATCATATCTCACCCACCTAACTCTTTAGTGGAGAAATCGACAGTTTTCAAAGTTTACAACTAAATGTTTTATTTAAGTATATCAGCCTCTGATTTTTTATTCGTTTCATTAGTTCGGTTTCTTTGTTCTATATAATAGTTAATCAGATTTTATACAACATAGAAAATGTAATTATAAACACATTAATAATATATTTTATTATCTTTTAGCATGCTCTAAACAGAATGAAGGTTATAAAAAATTTGTTGATAGTTGGCTGTGAATTTGATTGTGTTTTTTTTTGATATTTCATCTATGTTCCAAGTGAAACAGTTAGATAAATATTACCGTTAGATGAACAGTTTTTAAGTCTCATGTTACTCTACATTATTAAATAATGGTTTATAAAGTTTATTTTAAAAAAAACGTTGGTTAATGGTTGTAATTTAGTAGTCAGGGGAAAAAACGTTAATACCGATACATAACTGTATAGATTTTCTATCGATAATTTATATAAACTTGGCTTGTGACGAATATATATTTGTTTTGCATAGATCTGATATTTTAATGAAACTTTTTTCTTCAGTTGTTTCTTCTTTTTTTTAATGTACTATACTAGTAATAAAAATTTTGGTATTTTATATGTAAAATTCAAAATGCTTAGGAAAGAGGGCAGCAGAAGAGTGTTTTTTAAATATTAAAAGTTTGAATTTCTGAGCAATTTATTTATATCTAACTGGTAGTTTGTAGTTATATTGTTGATTATGAGTTTAGTTTAGAACGCAAATGAAATTTTAGTGGAGCCCTTCATTTTGATGTCAATTAGATCGGATGATATTGGCGATGGGATCATCAATTTAATGGTCTTTTATCTGATGATTTCAATTGGATCGTTTGAATGATTGCCGTCAAAATATACATCCTGGCTATGGTTGTGTAAAATTATCGACTTAAATCGCATTAGTGAATAATGGAATTAAATAAATCAAATACGAGAAAGGATTACAAATACTTATACTTTGTATAATGATTGATCCAGGCAGATGACCAAAGGAACGAAGCGAAACGAAAGCGGAGCGAAATGACGCTCAGAAGAGAATGTATGTGAGCCAACTCCATTTTAACCAAGCGTTAGTCAGTATTTATAGTCACACAAAAAATAAGCTGCAGATACGTGAGAGTAGGATAAGATATACATACACATACGCTCATATAGAAACAGTCAGGGTCAAAAAGTGAATAATTAACAAGGTCAAAATGTGACTCAAGAAGAATGGGTAAATTGGCCAGTTCAGAGGCTAGAATTAGTTATATGAACTTAACATATTAACTGACACTACAAAGTCATGTAATTGACAGTGGTATTCAGTGTTTTATTCCTGAAAAATATCCTGTAGTTTCTTCTATGTACTAAAAACTAAGCAGTAATAAACAAACTATTTACAATATTGTTTACAATAACATTCAATGGGTTTTCTTTTTTAAAAGTATCCTATAATTTCAGTACATTAACAAAAGCTAAGATAGTGGTTGGAGGTAGTCAACAGGAAACCCTGAACCTAGGTTTCGTGCTACTTGGCACTCGTCAACAACATATACCTGTAATCTTGAGGGAACTAATGCTCCCTGACGGATTCAATCCCGTGTCACCCAGCTTCAGAGTCAGAGAGGTTACCACATAGTGCACGCAATGTCGAGTCACCTAGACTAGTGGCCACAATGCAACTTGGTCAGTAGGATTCGATCTGCACTAAGAAGGACCTGATATACATGACATTGATCACCAACCAGTGATCAATAAATTGTAAACTAAAAAACCCTCAAATTCAATCATGTTTCCACAATGTTTATTTTGAATCAGTTCAACATGTTTTGTTAGATCAAAGCGTAGACGAATTGTTCTGCAGCGTTTTACAACAAAACATTTCAAATGTTATGCAAGAATATCTTTCTTATTTTACTTTTGCATACATTCTTCACTGTTTCGGATAACTAGGAAGTACTAGGATCGTTTTTTGTGATTTAAGCGTCTAAATATCTGTTTTAGTTTACGATTACCAAGGAAATTATTCAAACAACTTTAAGTATTGACTAAGTACAAGAAATATTTATAATTGTTGAATTTAAATTATTCTTTTTAGCTCAACCCAGGTAGTTAGTGCTTGTCTAAATTTTATGCTAATGCAGTAATAGAAAATGGTATTTTTTATTTGAATTCAGGATTTTTACTTATTCTGATTTGAATCATTTTGTATAGATTAAGTATTCGTTTACTTTGAAAACTAACATGTTGCATACATATAGTTCCCATTATTATCTCAAAGAGAGCAAGAACGAAGATTAATGCAGAATAATATGAATTCACTTTATTTCGTCAGGTTCTCTTCAGCTGATTACAACCTAGACTATTTGATAATCAACGGTATTACACATATTGACATACTTATCCGAAACAAAATTTTTATGACCTTATTAACTCTATTGAAATCTTCGCTACATCATGATACACATATTCATCTTTAATCACCCTCGTAAGTATGTCAATATCTGTAATAACGTTGATTTTAAAATATTCTAGGTTGTAAGCAGCTGATGAGAACCTAACGAAATAAAATGAATTCATATTATTGTGCATTAATCCTCGTTTTTGCTCTCTTTAAGATAATACGTTGTAGTTAAGAAAAATGGCAACCTAAATATGAAATTAGTTTTTACTAAAAGGCTCATCATATGACTTAGTTTATAAAGTTTAACAAACGTACAATTTGATGTATTTTAACACGTTCATTTAATTAGCCAAATAACTATAGATACCGTTCTTAAGTAACCACTACTTGTTTATGTAAGTTCATATGTTGCCGTTAAAATAAAAAAAAATTGAGTAGCTTAGATTTTATGAACATTTTTCAAAATTTCGTTAAACAAATACTTGCAAACATGTTATTTCTAAGTATCTCCTTGACACAAGATAAAGGGTTAAGATGTTTACAATCAAAGAGGGGTTTTGTGGATATTATAGTAATTTAATGGTTGAATTCATGAGTCAATTGAAGCTAGATCACTATGGAGAACCTGGGGGTACTGGACGGCCGTTTCGTCCTAGTGTCGGACTCTTCAGCAGTGCGCGTCCATGATCCCGCCTAACGAGATTTGAACTCGGGACACATCAGTCCTGAGCCGGCCGGCATCCAACGGTGTTAATGTCTAACTTTAACTAATCCACGAAATTGTATCACCGTTCACCATTGTCTTCAGTGAATTACTATCTCACAACAGACTCGGTTGAACTCCACTGATCACTGTTTCTCACTAGAACTCCAGGAAATAACCCTTGGAGACAGTCACTAGTTAGCATTAAATGTTTATAATCAGAGAGTGTTTTGTGGATATTATAGTAATTTAAAATGTTAAGAATTATTAAGGTGGTTAATAAATAATCAAGTTATAGTGTCTAAAAATTTGTTTTTTGAAGTTTAACTACCAAAAACCCAAAGCCTAGATTATAAGTTCAGGAAGGGAGCAATTATCAGTCTTTCTTTTCCTGATACTCTTTTCCTGTACTCTTGTTTCTAAACATAATCTTTTAACTCTTATTTTAATGAAATCATTACAATGTTTCATTTTTTAGTTCACATTCTTATTTTTTTAGCTTAGTGGTAATTCATTTTATTTAATAACTTATGTTCATTTTTGTATTACGTAATCACTTGTTCTCTACCTTATTATACATATTATACATATAATGTTACACTGATAGATATATTTAAGAGCCTTATTTTGTATATAACATTTATTTATAATATATTTTTTTTATTTCTCTTTAACATTGAATGAGTCTATTTTACATTATATTGCTGAATTTCGATAATGTAATAAGAAGACGAAGATTATCAGAATTATGTGATATATTAGCGCAAAACATTTCAAACAATCTAATCACACATATACTAGTTAAGAGCATTTAAATATAAAAATAATAGGTCAACTGGACTGGAAATGGGCTAAGAGGAGATAAGGATAATAATAAGAGTGTGATTAGATTGTTCTGATAATCTTCGTCTTCTTATTGCATTATCGACATTTATTAAAAAGGGACTAATTGCTTTTAATTTATATTGATGGTTATTTATATTGGCAGCTAATCAACTTCTTTTTTATAACTATGTCAAACATTTTAAAAAATTTTATTCTGAAACCTAACAGATTGTATATAGTTGATGAAAAATAAGTGAAGGAAAACGAATTCATGTTATTTTACTTAAGTTGTTATTCTGGCATATTCTAGGCTGATAAAACCAATTACGTATATGGAATGTGTCATACAAAAGAATTCTAAGAAATAAACTAATCATTATTTTTGGGGTTTACTACTTTGTAAAGTTTTAGTTTTTGTTTATAATCTTAAGAGTTAAGAATGACAACTATAAAAATAAAAAAATATGAATTTGTTCATCCTAGCAATTCTCTTCTACTTCAAACAATCTAGAAATGATCGTGTGTTTTGTTTGAACAGAAAGTGTATATACATAGCATCATATTATAAAAAAAGTCTTCATCAATGAACCATAGTAAATAAGGACAAAATATATCGAAATATACAAAAATATTTCTAGAGCTGGTTATTGATATGTTAACCTATGTGAATAATTTTAAAAGGAAAGACGTAAAACACATGGAGATAATTTTCTTTAAATGAAATTTAATTTCAAAGTTACCCAGAAACAAAAATTATGAAGTGGTTGATTAATAAGTTAGAATGAGTACTTTTCAGATTAGACGAAAGAAGAAAGAAGGGAATTCGCAAATAATTGGATGAAATAAAAAGTTACACAATTGTATTGTAAACTGAGGTCAGAAGGGCAATGTAAGGTATTATTACAATTTAGATTTAACTCTTTTTGTAGAGACTGCTTGAAAAAAACACAGTAAACAATAAATTATCTGCTTACTGATAATTTTCATTAATTTTTGAGGTGTTGACCTCATGTTTACTATTCAGCAGATAACAAGCAATCACATTTGTTGGGAAAATTTTATCTATTGCCTTTCAATTACTTTGAGATGTACTTTACTCTGACAGTAGTTTGGTACATATACGTAAAACGGTAGATAAATTCGGAAGTTATTTAAGACTGAAAAATTTTCACTTCCGACCACCTCGATGCTAAATCATCTTGATAAAGATAGAATTATTAATCAGTTAATTCAGCCAACGATTACAGATGGAAAAATGCAATGCAATAAAAATAAATGCAAGTGACAATTATTATCATAATCAATTTCAAATTATGACAGTCCTATATTTAAAGTTGCATGTCAGTAGTCCGTAAAGCAATCAATGAAATTTTTGAACAATCTAGTTATTATAAATAAATATATTTATTTCTCCAAGAAACAAAATTGATATTTCCTTATATATATCATATTGAGTTCTGAATTGAATGCAAATAGATATACAAATAACTGATGAAATCTTAAGTATCGGTTATAATTACGTCACTAACTTGATTGGTTTGACATTTATGTATGTTCATGAAAGAGAATTCATTGTTAGATAATTCACTGACATTACCGTTTAGTTTGAAATAAAACAATATACATGTATCAATGTTTTTAACAGCTGTTTACCAGATTTTACATAAGGCCGATTTTTGGACAAATTTAAGGAGGAATCTGTATGTTGTATGTAAAGCTGTTCAATGTCATTTGGGAAGAATAACTAAAAAGTCTAAAGAAAATGTATCTGTTCCAAACATTAAGAGCAATCATATGGATCATTATATATTCCGGCCAATGCATATTAAATATTTATGTAAATCTTATTGCTATGACTAGCAATTAAAAACAGTACGATTGGAAGGTTGTTTCAGAAGAGACCTCAAGGACAAATCACTTTAATGTTCAATGGCCGTATATTATTTTGGATAGTTCAAATAGTAAATCATGAATTTTATAGTGATAAAGTATAATTGAGCTCTGAATTTGTTTTAGTAAATCGTATGTTCGTCGATGTATTTAAAGGAAAGTTACTGCTCTCACATATTAGTCACAGTAGTATTCATATACTCATCACGACGATAGGCTTGATATTTTGTTATAGATATTTCAAGCACATATGATGCATATAGAACAATAAAATTGCTCTCTTATTTTCTTCTGTCAGTAAAGAAACGGTTACTCAATGTTCTATATTGAGCAAACTGAGTTAACTTGGCTACTGTTAAATCATCTGCCATGCTATTCTCTTACATTCCTACAATTTTCATTAAACTTACCTTGATAAAGTTCTAAATAAGTTAAAAGATCATTGTCAGGATTAGTTTCATTGATTGGAACATTTATTTGTTAGGAGAAGTAAAGCATAACAAAATACTTTGAAGCGACACATTGTTCAGTAATTAATTATCTATCATTAATGTTGGCCAATAATAAGACTTTAGATTTGTCATTGTTTTCACTAATTCCCTTGTCTTCTGGTTGAACAATTTTAGTCCTCGACAACAATAATCTCTTCTTGTCATTATTTC
The DNA here is from genome assembly GCA_946903255.1 of Schistosoma spindalis. Taxonomy (NCBI): domain Eukaryota; kingdom Metazoa; phylum Platyhelminthes; class Trematoda; order Strigeidida; family Schistosomatidae; genus Schistosoma; species Schistosoma spindalis. The sequence continues at coordinate 47,641,967 of OX336420.1, forward strand.
TTATTTACAGGTAACACATTTTTAAATAATATAGTAGATGTATTACTTTTCAAAAATCAGTTAGCTTGCTTTTTAAACATGATTGATTGTTTATCACACAATCATATAAACATCCATAACCAGAGGTCCTTCATGTACGACCAAATGTTATTTTATTATCGATTTAGAATAACAAAATTTGTGGCTAATGCAATTACTTTATATAATATTAAGACTTTATCTAATTTGTGTAAACATTTGTTACAATTGATAGATTTTATCTGTAATCCTCACTAATCAGAAAAAAGACGGGTTGCATATATTTAATAAAATGGATCTCATATTTTTGTGAATGTAAATAAATGAACGTTCGTAGTCATCTATTCTGTCAATTTAAAGAAGTGTATGAACCCTCGTATTAAATGATTTACATTGAGGCATTCATCAGTAATAGCGATGGCGACGATAAAAATTAGTTTTAAGGGAGGCTACAATCGATCACAGCGCAGTACCTGGGAAAGGACCTGACGATCGTGATGGAAGACGTAAACGGCAAAGTTGAGGTACCGACAAACTCGACGAATTCTTGATAACTAACAATATCAGAAGGGATTTTGGCGGATATTATAGTAATTTTAATGGTTGAGACCACCATGGAAAACCTGGAAGTACTGGATGGCTGTCTCATCGTATTGTGGGACTCTTCAGCCGTGCGCATCCAAGATCCCGCCTAGCGATATTCGAAACCAATCATTCCCTCGCGCGAGCGCTTAACCACTAGACCATTGAGCCGGTATCCAACCGTGGTAATGTCTAACTTCAACCAATTCGCGAAATTGAGCGACACATTCACCATTTTCTTAAGTGAGTTACTATCTCACGACAGACCCGGTTGAACTCCACTGGAACTCCAGGAAATAACTCTTGAAGCCAATCACTAATGAGCATATGTCGATTAATATCAAAAGGGCTTTTATGAATATTATAGTAACTCTTAATAACAGGTTCCAAGCCTTACAGGATCTACTGAAGGAAGAAGAAACTACTATGGAGGACAACTGGGAAGGGATCGAAGAAGCACTAGTTCCAACGTGTCAGGAGGTGCTGGGCCACAGTGAGCATCATCATTAGGAATGGATATCTGCGGAAACCATGGACAATATTTAAGAAAGGAAGAACAAAAAGACAGCAATTAAAACAGCCAAACAGCAGCAGAGAAATTCAAGGTACAAGCTGGACACGCAGAAACAAACAAGAAGGTGAAGACGAACATTAGAACTGACAAGAAGAAATGCGTGGAAGAGCTAGCAACAACAGTGGAAAAAGAAGTAAATATGAGACAGCCATATGATACAACGAAGAAACTAGCAAAGAAATATAGTAAACCAGAGAGACCGGTTAAGGATAAAGAATTCAATCCAATCACTGGGATTCAAGGTCAGAGGAACGGATCGGTGGAACACTTGAACTCTTGAGGAACTCTTGAATCGGCCAGCTCCATTGGATCGACCAGCTATCAAAGCAGCATCTACAAACCTCATTATGGATGTCACTCCAACAGCGATCAAAGAAATCAGTTTGGCCATCAGACAAATCAAGTGTGCGGAAGCAGCAAGACCTTAAAATATATCAGCTGAAGCATTGAAGTCAGACATAGAAGTAACTGTTAGTAAGTTTCATGTTCTATTCAGGGCAATTTGAGAGGGAGAACAAGTGCAGACGGACTAGAAAGAAGAACATTTAATATAGATACCAAAGAAAGGAGATCTGAACAAATGTGAGAACTACAGAGGTATCTTACTATTATTGGTACTGGGAAAAGTTTCTTAACAGACAGTTGCTGAACCGGATGAAAGACGCAGTAAACGTACAACTTCGAGACCAACATGTTTGATTCCGTCAGGATAGAAATGCACAAACCAAATTACGACACTACGGAACATCTTTGAACAGTCAGTTGAGTGGAACTCGTCATTATACATCAACATCATTGACTATGAGAAAGCGTTTGACAGTGTGGATAAGAGGGCTTTATGGAAGTTTCTTTGACACTGTGGTGCACGTGAGATCGTCAATATTATCCGGAATTCATACGACAGATCACAATGCAAAGTAGTGCATAGAAGACAGCTGACAGATACATTCCAAGTGAGGACAGGAGTCAGACAAGGCTGATTACTCTCCTTTTCCTCTTTCGACTGGATTATGAAGACCTCGGCATCTGAGGGAAAGCATGGAATACAATCGACAGCTCAGAATCAATTAAATTCGGACTTTACAGATGACCTGACTGTTTTATCCCGTACACACGAACAATGCTGACAACCGGTTTGTCAAAAGCCTTTGCGTCACTAGGCATCAACATACACAAAAGTAAAAGTAAGATCCTCAAATACAACACAGAGAACACCAACCCAATCGCACTTGATGAAGACTGTGGAACACGTCGAAAAATTTGCGTACCTGAGGAAGCATCATCGATGAACGTGGAGGATCCGATGCAGACGTAAAGGTGAGGATTGGCAAAAAAATGAAAGCACTCCTACGGTTGAAGAACATGCAAAACTCAAAACAACTGTCAACCAATATAAAAGTGAAAATCTTCAATAGGAACATCGAAATAGTCTTACCTTATGGAACTGAAACGTGGAGAACTACCACAACCATCATCAAGAATTTAAAAGTATTTATAAACAATTGTCTACGTAAGATACTGAATGTCCGTTGACCGGATGCCATCAAGAACAGTATACTGTGGGATAGAACAAACCAGCTTCAAGCTGAAGAGGAAATTAGGAAAAGATGACGGAAATGGATAGGATATACATTACGGAAATTATCAAACTGCATCACGAGGGAAGCGCTAAATTTGAATCCTGAAGGTAAAAAGAAAAGAGAAAGACCAACGAACACGTTGCTTCGGTAATTAGAAACAGACATGAAAAGAATGATTAACAACTGGAAAGGATATTCGACGGTAGAGTTCAATGGAGAATGTTGATGGGCGACCTATTCACTTCCACGAGGGGTAACATGAATAAGTCAGTAAATAAGTTATGATATGGAAAACATTTTACAATTTCTAGACATGTTAGATAAACTGTTGATCAAAATATTCGACCAGCAAACATGCTATTTTAATAGTACATAGAGTTAATGAATAACCATAAATATATATGATGACAATATAATAAATCAAAATTGTTTTAGATAAATAATAATACAAATTATTTAGTTGAAAAAATGAGATATTCATATTTCTGTTTACCTGTTACCTACATCACCAGTATATAAAAACGAAAAAAACCTATTCACATAGAAAATATTTTACACATATAAAACGGTAAATGAAATGAGAATAAGAAGATTTATGAAAATTAATAAACTGAATTATTTATATACAGTTTTGGTTAAATAGAATTTAGTTAATACTAGGTAATATATAATCAGGAGAATTATTATATCATATACGACAATAATGGAAAGTCGTGTGACCAGAATGAAAATAAGTAAATAAGAATAGAGAGTAATTTATTGATTATAAGTCCAAGTTACTGTATGATTACCTTTAAAAAAATTAACATTTCATGTACTTGGAGGGTTTCCATATTTTTGATTTTGATACATTTTCATTTAGGTTTTAAGTTAGTGGATGTTTATAGAATTGTCTCATGAGCTCTTTTCATTATATTTGTGTATTTAATGTTTTGTAGTTACTCAAAGGGTTAGAGAGTAAATCGTAAATCTAGTGATTATTCATAATAAAATAATTTATTGAGTCTCTAAATAATATAATTTTTAGCAGAGATCTATATTCACCATTGTTGTTTAATCATAGTCCCTTATGCTAAGGAATCAGCCTTTGATAGAAAGATGCGAAGTAATAACTAATGCAAATAAAAATTTAATTATCACATTGCTTGAATACTATCTTGGTTATGCAAACAGATGTCTGTCAATAAAGACTATATTCATCGAAGTATTTTTTTTACATCGCTTTTAGTAATTTATTTAACACGTACAATTCTTTATTTAAGAATTCATTCCGCAATCAAATGTTAATTAATTGTGCTCTTCATGTCTGGAAGTTGATAACGAAATGAGATTTGTTCATTTGTCAGAGACTTTCATTTTCTGTCTTTATTCTGACCTATAGAAATTATTAGTTAACTTGAGCGAAACTCTTTCTGTTGCATTTTTTATCATTGCGTAAAACGATAATACTGAAGTTAGATTAAAAAACAGAATTTTAATCAGAAAGGGGTTTTGTGGAAATTATAGTAATTTAATAGTTGAATTCATGAGTCAACTGAAGTTAGATCACCATGGAAAACTTGAGAGCACTGGATGGCCGCTTCGTCCTAGTATGGGACTCCTCAGAAGTGCACACCAACGATCCAGCCTCGCGAGATTCGAACCCAGGACCTTCTGGTTTTGTGCATGAACACTTAATCTCTAAACCACTGAGCCGGCCTGCATCCAACGGTGTTAATGTCTAATTTCAAATGTCACCAACTATTTAAAATCGAACATGGTGACCACTTTCAAGTAATGCCTTTATATTATTTTGTTACTGCTGTCAACTTCTGAATGAAAGATTTGCTAAGAAATTTTTTGCTGAATGATGATTAATTTGAATTCATAATTTTTGATGCCATGAAATGTTATTAACTTTCCCTACATGTTATTATGGCTTTTGTTTGTAGAAGATATTCGTTCAAAACTTGTCGTTAAGGTTTTAACAATTAATAACAGTGAAGGGATACTTAAATAATAAGTTTTCAAGTTTAATCCTGAGTTATTAATAGGGTGTTTTGTATAATTACTTAAATTTAGATATTACATTCGTGTTCGCTATATGTTTCAGTGGTTATACTTTTCTAATTTCTTCCCTTAGTTTTATTAAATACATATTTGTAGTGATCGGAGTTGAAAATGCAGCTTTATGGGGAGGAAGAGAAAATAATGGAACGTTTCTTTTTATTTGTAATAAATAATAGTGGTAATTTTATTCATTAGAAGTATTATAAATATTTTTTTACAGGGTATCTGATTTCAGCCTTTAAAATGAAAATTAGTGAAAAATACTTACTCAGAGCGTTCATAGGTTTCATATTTATGATTTTTGTATTTTAAGGAGTTCATTTAATATACAATTTCTACATGGATTTTATCCAGATTCCTAATGCATCAGTAACCAAAGTATGATATTGTAGTGTCTGGTACCATGTCAATCACACATGGGTTATTCTAGATTCAGGACAGACCAGTTTATTCATTCTTCTTGAATCACATTTTGTCTTTGTTAATTATTCTCCTATTAACCTTGACTTTTTATATGAGGGTATGTGCTAGTATTGTTTACCCTACTCATCACGTTTGTAGCGTATTTCTGTCTGGTTGTAAATATCCGGTCACACTTGATCAAATCGAGTTGACTCGCTCGTCTTCTCCGCTTTGTCTTTCATTTTGAATATCTGTCTGAATAAATGAGTGTTTGAAATAAATTCTTCCAACGAGACCCGCATTCGACTTTTTATTACCGCCATTACACAAAAGGAGTTAGTCTAGGTAATGCACGGAGTTAAGTGGAGGATCTATGTCCATAGCATATACATGCGTCCGAACGTTCATGAAAATCCAAGTCAGAGGTATAGGCCACAAAAATATTATCGTGAACTATATGGTTAAAACAAGGACAAAATCTCGAATATTTCCTCCAATTTTTGAATTTAGGTTAATCGGTCACCTATAGGTTAACCAGTACATGTAGATGTGGTATTAACTTATTGGATTTCGGATTTTCAGGTTCATTACACCGTTAATCGCATTTATTCATAAGTTAGTAAAACTAAAATCCTGAATTATGATTTATTCTCTCAATCACTGGCTTACACTGAGTCACGAAACGTCAGAAAATTTAAAACATTAGTTTTTTTACTCATTGAGATATCACAAATATAATATTTTTATCAATAAAATTATGAAAGTACTTTTTGTTGCGAATTAAAAAAAAATAATTTGTAGTTGACATTTTTTTAATGACTGATGCCATTTGAAGTATTCCTGAAAATCGGGGAGCACTGAGAATTTCTTTCATCCTGACTTAAACCTGTCCTACAGTTGATATCTACTATTACTCTACCAAGGATGGAACTCTGAATATTCTGATGTAGAGGGCTAGCGTTTTTTCATCGAGTTAGTTTTCTACGGAATGGGTTCGCTAACCTCATTCCCAACCCTCCTTCTTTGTCCGGGTTTAGGCGGAGTTTGGTGTACAGGCATCTGGATTAGTTTTAAACAACATGAGTCCAATGGACGATAATGACAATTTCATCTGGTTTACACAATGAGCGGAGAAAATACAATGAGTTGAGACAATCATCATAAATATCAGTTGATGACAGTTATTTTTCAAGAAAAATAATTTTAGAGAAATCAGTTTAACTTTACCCCAATAGAGTTTCTATTCAATAAATGATGGAAATGGGTTATATTATATTTAAAATACTATTATATTTCAAATTTATGTAGTAAGGACAGAAGGCCTACAGCCTATTTTATTCCTTTTCTAGTATGCTTCTATGAGTGCTCAGTCTTCTCTTGAATGAGTCAATTGAAGGTACGGACACTGCTTTGGGTAACAGGTTCCAAGAATTGATAACTCGATGTAAAAACCTGTATGCCACGGGTATTTTGTTCGTTCTTGGATTTTCTACTCGCCTGCTATGTCCTCTAAAATGTCCCGATCTAGTGGGAAGTAAAAGAGAGAATATATTAGGTTCATAATCATTTCGTATTATTCTAAGCATCAAATTTAGATCACCTCTTAATCTGCGATAGGACAGAATAGAGGGATCTAGCTTTTCAAACCGCTCTCTATGGTAAACCCCGGAGTTCTGGAATCGCACATGTGGCTGCCCTCTTTACTTTTTTCCAGGATATCCAAGTCACCTTTTAAACAGAGGTGATTATATTTTAGTGCATTATGATGAAGATAAACTATTTTTTGTAATATCATAAAAATACTTATAGATTAGTATTGCTTTAACAATCAAATCATTTCTAGCAAACATTTTACGATGTTTCATGTTAGACATCATGTGATAATTCTATATATTACAAGACAAAAGTTGTACATTTCACACAGTATTTTACTATAAAATGAATCTATTTCTTAGATATTTCTTTTAGTCATATTTTTATTGAGAGATATTTCATATTCATACCAACAAAGTATGAATATGAAAATAATGAAAGGGAAATCATTGAGAATAATAAAATAACAGCGAGACGATATATATATATATATATATATATATATATATATATATATATATATATATAGCAACTGTTCTTAGTTTATAGAATGGGCAGTAGTCTTTCTTGAATTGTCCAGTTTTAAACATGACAGTTAACATTATTTAGCAAATGTTTCAGTATGTTTATGAATATTTTGTGACTGTAAAATAATTCAAGTTGACATATAGTTAACTTAAGTATCTGAAAAGAAATCATAATAAAATTAAAGATGTTATATCCTAGAAAAGATTAAGTTACGGGTAACTTCTGAGAACTATTAATGAACTTATATATATATATATATATATATATATATATATATATATATATATATTCCTATTGTATAACTGTTCAATAACTAGATTAGATGTATATATATTCCTTTTATTATAAGCTTCATTTTGACCTATGGATTATTATTGTACGATTTACTGTTCTCAATTTATGTTCAGTTTATTGACTACAGTCTCCCACGTTCACAGCCACTTTTTTGGCTTGATCTTGTATAAATGTTATTTCCTAATTTATAGTGTGATGAGGTCTGTCTGGATGGCATATCAACCAAGTATGTTTGAAATAAATAATTAGCATAATGGGAGCTGTTATTGGTGTTCTGAACTCAACTGGAAGGGCAAGGCGAACAAAGGATCATTACCGGTCGAATGTCATTAGTTTGGCACAGTGCTAAGATTGTATGATTGGTATAGCGATTGTCGAACAAATCACGTGGTAACTAGTCGGGCTTAAAGTCACAACAAAAGACTATAGGAAAACTATGAAAATAATAAGATTTATTGTTGAGTATATACAAGATAAATAAGTCTGTTGTATTGAAATTTATTCAAACACAAATTGGTTGTAAGTAAATTTATATGTTGTATCTGAAAGTGATTTTATAATAAACATGTTTCATGAAGAAGTTTCAAAGAATTTTGAAAAAAAAAACAATAACTTTCAGGAATCAATCATTAATTTACCTAAGATCAATTCATAACTAATTCTATAATTTATTAATAAGATATAAATTATGTTTAAAGCAATTAGTACTATGATAGATTTCGATAGTGTAATAAGAAGATGAAGATTATCAGAACTATGTGATATATTAGCGCAATACATTGTGAAATAGTAACTCACTGATGACACTGGTGGATGTGTCGCTCAATTCCGTGGATTAGTTGAAGTTGGACATCAACACCATTCGATGCCGGCTCAGTGGTCTAGTGGTTAGGCGCTCATGCTGGGTTCGAATCTCACGAGATAGGATCGTGGATGCGCACTGCGGAGGAGTCCCACAATAGGACGAGACGGTCATCCACTGCTTCCAGGTTTTTCATGGTGATTTAGCTTCAATTGACTCATGATGTCAACTACTGAAATTACTACAATCTTTAAAAACCCCTTCTGATATATTTCGAACAATCTGATCACACATGTACATGTTACGAACATTTATATATAAAAATGAAAATTTCTTCGTTAATCAACCCTAGTTCTGTAGATGTTACAATGTACAGTCCACTGAAATTTATGCTAAAGTTGAATTTATTTATTTATTTCTGTCTGAAATAATAGATGACATCAATGTTCTGGGAACTGTCGATAGTTTTGATTTGACCTTCAGTATGAAATCTGACTTCTTATCAAACAAATTAATTGTAATTATTCTTAGATCTGGGAATAGTGTTTATTTCAAGTATCACTAATGTATACATAAACGATATTTAACTATTCAGCCCACTTTTTACGATACGATTTGAAATAAAATTGTAATACGTTCTTCATAAAATATTTTTGAGATCACCCTTCATACTAAGCACACAATATCATATCTAATTCAAATATATTAGAATAATTGTTCATTCCTTTTCATGAATTTTAACTTACGTAGGTTACTTACGCCTGTTACCCCTCGTTGAGGAGCAAAAGCCGCTGCTCACCAGAACTCTCCATCCAACCCTGTTTTGGGTAATCCTTTCCAGCTCTCTCAAGTTCTTATTCATCCTTTTTATATCTGCTTCTATTTCCCAGCGTAATGTGTTCTTTGGCCTTCCTCTTTTCCGTTTCCCTTCAGGATTCCAAGTTAGGGCTTGTCTTGTGATGCAGTTTGGTGATTACCGTAATGTATGTCCTATCCATTTTCATCGTCTTTTCCTAATTTCCTCTTCAACTGGAGGCTGGTTTGTTCGCTCCTACAGAAGGCTGTTGTTGATGGTATCTGGCCAATGTATACTGAATATCTACCGAAGACAACTATAAATAAATACTTGTACCTTCTTGATGAATTTTGACTGCTTATATCTTAAATTATTGGAATATAACATACGATGAAATAATTATCTTCATCATGATTTTTAAAAATAATATATATTACTCTGTGATTAGTTTAGCCTAGAGCTATTTTATTGAATGATTCTGAAGAATGAATGCATTCAGTAAATAAAAAAAAACAAAGAATATCGCTGGTTATTAGTTGTTGTTGCTGTTTTTTTCAAAGCATGTTATTGATGAATTCAGTAATTTATGTCAGTAAAACTAATAAATGTTTTTTTCTTTATAAGAAAAACGGTTTTTCTTCTAGTTTCTTATATGTTGACGGAATTTGAAGATAAAACCGTTGATACAGTATTTATACTGGAACTGGTTATCTGATTACCAGATGTTGATTTTTATCTTTTCAGATATACAATAGTTTCTAATAAAGTAGTCAAAGTTATCACTAAAATTTGATAGAACATACATGTATACAAGAATATAATGTTAATATCAATTATATTAAGTGAATTATATAAATGGATACATCTTTAGAGAAAACTTCATAGGTTATTTCACTGGTAATGATTTCATTGTGTTGTAATGTAATTAGTCTGTTATTATAAGTATATATATATATATATATATATATATATATATATATATATATATATATATATATATATCAGTTTCGATATTGAATAAATAAGATGTTACAGTGTTTACACTGTATAAAATGAACTGCCAAAGTTCTAGGCTTACTGGGTAATTAATAGTCTTGAATTTAAACCAATCAGAATTTTGATTGTCTAAGCACTTGATGGAAGCCTAAAATAAAAAAAATTAAATAATTTTATTCAAGAGCGATTCGATTATATTCTTGTTTTTTTGTTAAGTAGTAAAACAATTCTGAAATGTAATTTGATAGTTGAGATCATGAGTTAATTGAAGCTAGATCACCATAGAAGACTTGGAAACACTGGATTTTTGTTTTGTTCTAGTATGGGACTCCCCAGCAGTGCGCATCAACGATCCCGTTCGCAGGATTCGAACCCAGGACCTATCGATCTCGCTCCTAACCACTAGATCATTTATCCATATTTAAATAGAATATTCATTCAGTATTGAATTTGAAAACAATCATCTACACAATCACCATCTATACTTGGCGCCCGATTTTCGACTATTTGTTCTACTCTTGACGAGTATTAGTGAAAATCACATTATTTTATACAAAGATATATCACCTATTTTATATGATTCAGTGTTAGAGTGTTTTTTAAAAATGGTATTTTTACAAATCTTTGAGTTCATCACAAGGTTTCTAGCATATATTCAAGGTATTATGGTTCATTTTATACTATCAAAAATTGATATTTTAATATTTGGAACATAAAATAATGTAAATGTTCTCTTCATATTTTCTACACAGGCGAAAATGTCGACACTACTTATTAATAACAATAGCAATGGTGGATGAACAGGAGTTTAAATCATTTAAATATTTTTAATTTAAATATTCCTGTATTGTAACCGCTAGTTTAAAAATGAAAATAAAAATGCACGCAAATATTTAACATTTCTTAATTTGCTAAGTAGATAAAAACTCAACGTCATAAAACAGGCGGAAAATAAAGATAAGTGTTTTACTTGCTTTTTCTAAGATCTTTGAGAATATAAATAAGTGGATATAATCTTTATGTACAATGGTCCGTGCTTTTAATAAATAAAACTTCTGTTTTTTGTTTATAGAGTTTGAGCCCTTCTTTTTGAATCTGCTCACATTACTGATATAAGATTTTAGGTAATTTACCATATCCGTATAATGAAGAGTGAAAATAGTATCGTTAACCATTGGATTTGCAGATTTCTTCCATAGGTTCTAAACCACAATTTCATTTAACATGTTCTGACAACGAAGAGAAGATTAATTAGCACTCGGTTGTCTTGGTTATACACTGTTTTATTTTTAATGAATATATCTTAAGATTCTTAAATCATCATATACACGAAGTGTCTTACAATAGGTGGGCAATATTGAAACACTTTGATTCAAGACTAACTTGAAGAGAATCTTTAATTTTTTCAAGGAATTGTCTAACAAGTAGTATCTTGGGGATGACTGTTTTAAAATGAACTATATAGAAAGTACTAACCAATACATACTGAGTATTTCTACGGGATTACAGTACTAATTTTATGTACAAAATTCAGTGATAGCTTCGTGAATTCTTGAACATGAATTCATCTCACATGTACCAAACATCGAATTCACTTGGTATTGTTTACTTGAATCTTCTCCTTGATGTTTACGACTGCAATTGATCCGTCTCTTATTGGAATATGTGTATACTGTACGCATTGCCTCGATATTGTCTTAGGCCACAAGCATTATAAGCAAAGATGGATGGTGGCTAACCGTGGAATCCAGGACGCTTGTTTTATCCTATTCGGGACTCGTTAGCTGGATGTGCCTGCATCTCAGAATTGATGTTCACTCTGAGACTCAAACGCAGTAACAATGCTAAGTGAATTTAAACTTCATACCGTTGCACAAGCACGTGGCTATCAGGACTCAGTATTTAAGTGGGTAATGCGTTTGAAGCAAACGCGTCTATATTTGAAGCGAACGGTACTAAGTTCGACTCCCAGAGTAAACATCAACTCTGAGATGCAGGTACATTCAGCTGACGAGCCACATATAGGACGAAACGCACATTCTGGATTCCACTACCAGCCACTATACATCTCTCCAAACAAATCATGAGATTGAAATTTAATACTCTTTGAATGCGACACATCTTAAATGTATATTATAAAATTAATTACTATAGTTCGCTCCCATAAAATTTACAGACTAGAAAAGTTTATCATTGAAAGTTTTATCTTATCAAACAACCTCTTTAGGTACAAACTCTTGAAATAAACAATAAAGAAACCATAGTGACAATTACTTCTATATTCTATATCAGTTGAATATAAAACTATCTAGAATAATTACTTGACAATATTGTTTTATTTGATCAGATTTTGTTAATTATATTGACATTTAAACAAATCGATTGAGTAGTCATAATAATGAAAGTATAGTTTAAAAAAAAGTAAGAAAATCATTGTCCTTTTATGCTTGAATAACTTTTTATTTATCCTAAAATATATTCCGTTTTAATGTGTCAAAACAACAGAAATGTCAATTTAAATTTTCTAATCCATCTTCATTTAATATAAATGGACTACTTTTAATTGTATTAAATAAATATAGACGACTATTGTGTGAAATATGTATAGCTTCATTAGATAAATGTTTCTTTCTTAAACATAATTTGTTTAATTTAAAGTGAACCAAGATCAAAACAGTATAGCTTATGCAATGGGATGAAGTCTCAATTCATTTTTCTATTGATTATTTGAATCTTCCCACTAACGTTTAGGATTGCGATTGATCAGTCACTTATTGGTATATGTGTATCCTGTGCGGATGGTCTTGGTATTGTCTTAAGTCACAAGCATTATAAGCAGAGATTGTTAGGATTAAGTCTTTGTTTGTTTTAAAGAGAATAAGCTGATTCATAAGATTTTTAGTTATTAGATTGTTATGATAAAATTATGTTAATGTATCCATGATAGTAATCAAGTACAGAGGATTTGAAATGTTGAAATTCATGTGATGCTGGAACGAGATTGTGTGTTTGATTTACTAAATTTTCGGATCGCTCTTGCGTATGAATTCGACTGGTTCTAGGGATGCAATTACAGGCATTAAGAGAAATAGTCTATCTATGTTTCCTCCGTTCCTCTAACGCACCTATGACCTTTCGACTAAAAACAGTTGTATCAGTCACTTACAGTTCATTTATCAATTACATTAGTTTGTTTAATGAACCAAAACACTACAAGGATAACCATATAGAGTTATATGAAGATAAACTACATTAAGGAAAAATTTCACTGTTTGTGGGGAAACATAAAAATCAAATGATTTATTTCGCTTATCTTATCAGAAATAAATTTCTTATATTTGTAGGTTTATTGCATAACAGCTCGTTTCTTTTCCTATGAAATTAATAAAATCAAACACGGCAATTAAATAATTGTATTAAACAGTGTTTTATTTAACCTTACTAAAGTAGATTTGAAAACCAAATGACTTGGAGATAGTCATTTGTCTCAGAACACTCTGAAATAAAATCAATCGATTATTCATATATATTGAATGCTTTAAAGTTTCCTAGAACTAAAATTTGTTTTATTTAAACATATAAAGACAAAAACATGGATTATATTTCATTTACTTTTGGTGTTTAGAATAATTCTTTATGATCGTAAAAATTACAACTTTCTGTAATGCTGTTGTCCATATTTCCATCAATGACAGTTAATTAATTATTAGTTAATAATAGAAAAAAAACGATTATTTGTTTCTTTATATTCAATGTTTCATTTTATTGTTTCGATTGTTGTTACTATTCATTGGGTGGTAATCAATATGTGTGTCAGGTCCTTCTTAGTGCAGATCGATTTATACCAAAAAAGTTGTAATATGGCCTTTAGTCTAGGTGACTCGACATTGCGTGTACTATGTTGAGAAAAGATGGTGGTTGGAGGTAGTCAACAAGAAACCCTGGAACAGGGTTTCGTGCTATTTTGCACTCATCAGCAAGGTGTACATGTAATTTTGAGGAAACTGATGCTTCCTGACGGATTCGATCCCATAACACCCAGCTTCACAGTCAGAGATGATATCACTAAGCTATTTGGGCCGCGACTGATCTCCTGTGGAACTGAGATGTATTCAGAATTGGTTGATCACAGGGTGGTGATCAATGTCATGTGTATCAGGTCCTTCTTAACGCAGATCGAATGCTATCGACTTTATTCGGCTTCATTCAATATTACATTTTTGGTACAATATAGAATTCTCAGCACAAAGTATCTCAACAAGTTTCCTTTTCTTATTTCTTGACCAATCCTTGCGATAAATATTGAATGGTCACCAGTTAGATGTCAACACTTCAGGAATTGGCATCTGAATAAAATATATTCTTTTCGATGCATATTGCCAGCAACCACGATGTCTCTAATTAGACTTTTCTGTTACTTGTACAGTAAAATGTAGTAAACTTTTCACAAACTCACCAGAATAATCTTATGTGGCTAATAGGCATAATGATGTGTTAAAACAAACATGAAAACAGATAACTTGTTGAAATATCCAGATGGCAGGAAACAGGTAGCCTTCAGACCATGGGATTCAAAAATTTCTATTCATCAACATAATAATCGAATGAATTTTCATTAAAAATATTATTTAAATTAATATCATTGAAGTTGAATTAAATTTATTGGTGAAATTTTTTAGTTGATTAAAGCATAGTCCATTTTTTTAAAATACATAAATATGATTCATATCAGAAGGGTTTTGTGGATATTATAGTAATTTCAATGGTTGAGATCATGAGTCAATCGAAGCTAGACTATCATAGAAAACCTGAAAGCACTGGACTGCCGTTTCGTCCTATTGTGGGACTTTTCAGCAGTGCATATCCACAACCTCGCCCTACGTGATTCAATCCCAGGACCTATTAGTCTCGCGAGGTCATGGATGGTCACTGCCAAGGAGTCCCACAATAAGATAAAACGGCTGTCCAGTGCTTCCAGGTTTTCCATGGCGATCTAGCTTCAATTGATTCATGATCTCAACTATTGAAATTACATAAATATGAATTTAAAGGTTTAGATTTCCATGAAATTTCATAGACGAAATTAAAATTGGTGAATACTCCTTGAAACGTTTATCAATTTCATTGGTTTATTTACTTTCAACAGTCGATGAAAACGATTAAATCGTTACAAAAGTTTTCATTTAACATATGATTCATTTATGTATTTAATAAGTAAAAAAATTAAATATTTTACTAGAATAACAAAAACAAATGTATAATTGATAATTGAAGAACCAAGAATTTATGAGCATTTCTTTCAGTTCATTTGTGGTAATTAAAAACACATTTAATCGAATAGTATACAGAAAATTTTATGAAATGCTCGATAATTGCCTATTCTTATTATAAGGCATTACGGAAATAACCAGATTTAAAGTTTCACATCATGAACCAGCTTTAGCGAACAGTAAATACGTTAGATATGGGACAGTCAGTATGAATGGCAGTGGATGATGGTCGCTCAATTTTGGGGAGCAACCGAATTAAGAAATGTAAAGACTTTAATACAGAATGTGTGGTATGAATGTTAAGCGGTCGCAATGAACGATTATCAGTCTCACATTAGGACGAAAGAAGTATGTAATTCTTCCTAGATTTCAATGATTAGCTAATTGAAGTCAGTTGGTAATTTAGTTCGTGAATTAGTAGTTTCCAAAATGAATGAAAGCGCTGTTGAATTCAGCTGAGGCCAGCAATACGAGTGAAACTTGGAAGTATCAGTGTAAATTTATCGTCGTATCTTTTCAAAGTCGTGCGTCCAATTCCTGTGAGATTGTGTTAGTATCTTGTTAAGTAACATCATACTAAGGAGTAGCAACGCTTCATTTTCTCATGCTGTTCCATAGTTGTCAGTCTGTAATTTAAACTAACTCCTAGTTCATATTTGTTGGCTCAACAGAAATTTATGAACAAATTAATTTATGACACCTTAGTTAAAACGGTATATCATATAGTCAGTGGACAAAAAACTGTCTAGCATCTAATCGCTAACCAAATCTGTATACGAATTAACTTACTTTACTACAGTATTTTTATTAAATTTTGGTATATATTACATTACACAACGATGATTCATTATTATAACATTGAAACTGACTTTTACTAATCTTTATGCTTCGTTTTAAGGATAATGAATGAATAACTGTACAATTCAATTTAAAATATAAGTTTATGTATCTGTAGTTATAACAACCTAACTGCCAGTATTCGGTTTGAATGCAGGACTGATGAACCAAAATTTATTCTAATAGGCAAGACTACATTCTTCTGCATAGCGTACGAAGCGTTCCTGAAATACTCGTATTAAATTATATCAAAACGCAAACTCTGTGCTCAATTTAAACGGTTCTAATTTAGGAAATAGAACAAATAATATCGAAAATACAAAATACCTCAAACGGTACAGCCTGTGCTATACAGTCAGAAGTTTCTCTAACGCAATGTAGCTCGCTAAACAATAAAAGAAACGGTTAATACCAAAGGGTTCGATACTTGAGAATCAATAAAAATATTTTCAACAAGATGGGATCAAATATCTAACTACAGGGATTCCAGTAATCCTCTCAAGCAGACAGCTAAAAGGTTAACAGCCACACACTGAATCACGCAGTGACCTTGGGCTTAGTCAAACACGACCTTACTGTCAATAGTCCGGCAACATGCAATAGAAAATTAGGTAACAAAAGATAAGTCTTTAATCAAAATCACATAATAAAGGCTCAGACGAGGAAGACTGAACATAAGTTAAAATACACGAGAGGGAGAAAAAACAAATAAATGACAGTACTGCCCAACAAAAACGCTGTGGAGGGATTTTCAGCCTTCTCTTTCCGTTACAGTAGTCATAAAATAGCTAGGACATTTTACACTCATATAAAACCAAGATATAGTTGATAGTTTTAATCCATTTACAGTAAACTTTTCTTAATTTGTACATCTAGTAAATGGACCAGTCCTTCAACCATTTGTATCACTAACTAGTACATAATAAAGGACATTGAGTACGTAAAACAATTCCCCTAAACTAAAATAAATAGATCAAAATATTCAACTTAGTTGGTTTCATCCATATTGTCATGGACTGTGTTGGATAAAGTAGCATATATTTAATTTATTGTGAAATGAAATTAATAAATAACTAAAATTTTAACTGAGTCGGAGTTTAGCATTCACCTCATTAATGAAAACTTTAACTTATAAAATTGGACTTTAGAATTTTGAGCAGAGTATATTAAATACAAACACCCTATTTATAAAATTTATATAAGTAAATCCTGTCTATATAATTTGAAAGTATAATCGTATTGTCGGATTTAGACACTCCGAACCGCCTTTGAATTGAAATCTACTGAGATTTATTGACTTTAATCTTCTGGAAATGTTCAAAGTAAAACGATATAATTGAAGTGAAATAATGAGCCTTTATAAATTCGAGTAAGCTCTTAGTAAAAACAAAATTATATTTCCATATAATCCTCCGAACGTGGAAAATACGGGAAACTAAGTTAATGTATTTTATCTGTTATTTTTACAAAACATAAAGTATAGATACTAATAATCATATTTATGCTTTAAATGTGATTTTAAAGACAAATTAAAATGACCTCTTAAATTTATGCGTTAGATTGGTTGGTTTCTACAAAATATTATTACGAAAAGACAATTTTGTTTTGCCTTTAAAGGATAAACCATAATGATGTATACAGAAATGATTATTCCATTAATTTGTGTAAATATCAATTATCATTAAAGGAAATTCATTATAATGACTGAACTTTTATTTTTAATAAATAATTCATTCACTCTATTGATGACTGATACTTGCTTACTTACGTCTGTTACCCCTTGTGGAGGAGCATAGACCGCTGCTCACCAGAACTCTCCATCCAACCTTGTCTTGGGTGATCTGCTTGTATTTCTCAACGTAATGTGTTCTTTGGCCTATCGCTTTTTCGTTTCCCTTCAGGATTCCAAGTTAGGGCTTGTCTTGTGATGCAGTTTGGTGATTACCGTAATGTATGTCCTATCCATTTTCATCGTTTTTCCTAATTTCCTCTTCAACTGGAGGCTGGTTTGTTCTCCCACAGAGGGCTGTACACAATCAACAAATTGGATTTTATTTCGATTTTATTGGACTTTTTTAAGAAACGCAAAATATTTCTAAATTCATATGTGGCATAAAAGCTTATGAAGCGTTAAGTAAAATAAAGGTGATAATATACCCCTTTAAATAGATATTATGAGAAGTTTAATTATATTTTTTATGTTTATCTTTTTGACCTCTTGATAATTTAATACATTCAGAAAAATAAGTTTAATCTACATAAATCGCGAGATAAGAAAATGAGTTTCGTGACTTATGAAATTTCCATCGAATATTGACAGTTAACTGTTGTTTATATGAGTCGTTTAAATCTATCTAGATTTCTTCGTATCCAACTCATAAAAATTAGCCGAAGCTCTTACCATCCATGAGCTTAAACCAGAACTATGCGTACAAAAGAAGTACGTCTTGTCGTTATCGTTACCTTGACCTTAATTAATATTATTCTATTATTATTATTATTATTGCATCCCCCTTTACTTATATCTTATGTTCTCACCATTTTCTTCATAAATACTCATCATATCACCTTATTTATTTTTACACCTCTAAGGCTTCTAATGACCTTTAATTATTGTAACAAAAACATTTTACTGGTTGAAATCATGAATCCATTGAAGATAGTCCACCATGGAAAACCTGGAAGCACTGGACGGCCGTTTCGTCCTAGTATGGGACTCCTCAGCAGTGCGCATCCACGATCCCGCTCCTCGCGAGATTCGAACCCAGGACCTATCAGTCTCGCGCCAGGCGCTTAACCAACTAGACCACTGAGCCGGCATCCAACGGTGTTAATGTCTAACTTCAACCAATCCACGAAGTTGCGCCACCGTACACCATTGTCTTCAGTGAGCTGATATCTCACAACAGACCTGGTTGAACTCCACTGGTAACGGCTTCTCACTAGAACTTCAGGAGTATCTCTTGAAGTCAGTCACTAGTGAGCAGATGATTATTATTATCAGAAGGGATTGTGTGGAGATTTTAGAAATTTCACTGGTTGAAATCATGAATCCATTGAAGCTAGACCACCATGGAAAACCTGGAAGCACTGGACGGCCGTTTCGTCCTAGTATGGGACTCCTCAGCAGTGCGCATCCACGATCCCGCTCCTCGCGAGATTTTAATCATCTTATTATATTCACTAAATCTAATGTTATTACTCGTATTACATAATCTAGTATTATAATCTTTCTATTACGCCATCTTGTTTATTCGTGTTCACATTTCCTCACGGAACTAGTACTTTAAAAAAAATTTCTTATATGTATATGACTGTACAGCTTGATAATAAATTCGTTGAAATGAGATCCCTTCGCTGAACTTCGTGTTTTTAATTTTCTAATCTTTTCAACTATTAAAAGTTAGAAAGCCTCATTAGTCATAATTTTTCATTGATACCGTTGTTATTGTATGTGAGAAATACGTTTATTAATTTCTGTAACAGACATATTTATTGAAAAATTATATACTTTAATTCTTCGACTCTATTACAGAAACAGAATTTATAGAATTCAGCTTTATGATCCCTGAAAATTTAGATGTTCTACAAATAGTCAATGAATGAGCATTTTGTTTTGACATTTATGAATGTGTAATACATTAATCAAGGAAGATTTTATCCTTTGAATAACCAAGTCATATGAGCATAGAAAGTATCAATAATTTTTATTAACTTGGAATCGCTGTTTTTTTAGGACTTCTTGTTTGTTCATAAAATTTTGTTACAGGAATGAATTCAACATACTAGATTAGTTATCAATGATAATATTCAATAGGATAAATTATGTAATGACAGTTTGGATAATTCAATAGAAGAATCAATCGATAAAACGTGAGTAAATAATGAGAAATTCAATTGTAAAGATGTGAATCATTTTCTAATAGAATAATTGAGCAACTTACATTTCACTTATGCACTACGAAACAAGAATTAATGAACACAATCATTGGTAAAATATAGTAGAAGTAAATATATACAATCTTTTAAAGTAGTTATACCTTTATACATAGTCGGAAATGCAAGTACCTAATGAAAAAGTTTATTTTATTAGCGATAACCATACACAAACGCACATTTAAACTTGTCAGGATATGATACGATTTTTTATTACGTAATAATATTAACAAATTTGTTTATATGAAACATTTCTTTGTTACTTCCCAGATAATTTTTTAGTTTTTATCTGTAATGAGCTTTAATTGGTATGCATTTCATTCAGTTCATTGATTTTTCAGTACTCTACTTAAAGAAATGAGAAAAAATGATACAGGGATTTGTAAAAACTAACTATCGAAATGAAACAACGATTAAATTTATATGAAACAAATTGTTTGTAATTGATATGATTTTTATTCGTCATTATGGGGTGGTGAAGATTAATATGTATTTGGTTGAGATCATGAACCGACTTATGTTAGACCACCATTGATAACCTGGGGGCAATGAAAGGCTATTTCGTTCTATTGTGGGACTCCTCAACGGTGCGCATCAACGATCCTGCTCGTGGGATTTGGACTCAAGTCATTCAGTCTCGCGCGAGAACTAGTATTTGGTTTCATAAATAATTTCTAACTTGAAAGGTATAAAGTTATTTTCGCACTGTTTTATCTATAGGGCAAAATTTTTACTGAATCTTAAAAAATTTCGTAAAAATATTTAAATACTTTGAATAACAAAAAAAAACGAAAGCTCATAGACGGATTTAATACACATTTAGATTTGTTTTCTTCAAATAATTGTATCCAGTAAATCCAAAAATATATTATTACTCGTGACATATTTATGGTTAAAGTATGAATAATTTCAAAATGTCATTCACGGTTATTTAGAATAGATAGTTTGGAAATCTGTAATAAATTACGAGAATCACATTTCGTCTTTTCTGAGACTCTTTAGCGTAAAACTAGTATTAGTGTTTACTCCGGAACTCGAGTCTATCACCACTCTTATCATTATCCCGTGAGTTTTAAACCCAAATGACTATTAACGTGTCCAACGAATATGATGTTTGTATCATTAGTGATAAGTGTTTGAGTTATCTCCATTATCCAGAACGGGATATCTCGAACGTTCACTATTTGTGGTAATTTGATTTTTCAAGTACTGAAGTTCATTTTGTAGGTAAATCTTTCTTTTATTCAAAAACTACACGATGTGATCAGCATTAGTTGTTAAACTTTCACTAAACATACAAAAATATCGTTTGAGCAAAATATCTTAAAAATTATGAGATCTCAAATGTATGCAATATGTATATTGATATTCCACATTTTATGTTAATAGTAGTTAGATAGTAAACGTACTGATACAGTTAAGATAATTAAAAGTATAAAAAAGGTCTTTCATTAGAACACTAAAAATGGGAATTTTTACCAACTCCCCCCTCCAAAAAATACATTAGAAAAACGTTGAATAAACAGATAAAAAGTGTGAAAATAGGTTGTGAAACATTAATGAAATTAAATCAGAAACATCATTTCAAAATGAATAGTTAAGTTTTAGCGAAGAGTACACAAAATTATACTAAACTAATAATAAATGCCTTTTATTATGATATCTTAAGGTGTAGAAAAATTGTATTTCTGATGTTTCATTACTTAATATAAGCTACTTCATCAGAGTAAATAAATAACCGAAATAGAAACTAACTCAAATTTGAGTATTATTATTTCATTCTCCTGCTTGATTTTATATTTAACGATTATTTAGTATTAACCAATATTTGTTTCCCTCCTTTTCCTCTATCTTTTGATAAACAAAAGCAATACAATTAAATTAGACTTGTAAATCTTTTCAGCTAAATACATTTATAGTCCAATATTCATACATCAATTAAGAATCGTCAATATTTTTCCAACTTTTTTTACATATACATAACATCGTTAGATACTGAAATTTAAAATCACTTGATACACTTTGACCAAGGACAATATTTATTTTCTTTTTTTATATTTTCTTTGTTTCTTATATACTTTTTTATTTACGTTTGTTTTATTTTTCTTTTAAAAATATGTTGTATACAGTTGGTATGTTTCATTCTCTTAACTTACATAAATAACAAATGTCATTGTTATTAAAAAAAGCTTATTACATGTAAATGTATGATTTTGGATAATATGGAATATTGTAGTAAACACTTTCGATTTGTGTTAAATCTTTTAATGTCATAATTTGAGAGAAAAGAAAGGCGAAATTTTTTTTATTTGGACATGTGATAACTTAAACTTGAAACTATGTATGTTTTGATGAATATTTTATTCCTTGATTTTTGATTATTATATCTAATCTCCAAGACAATAGATTAGTGCTGAATTTTGTCTATTGACTATAAATAAAAAAAGGTAGACATTTTGTTATTTTATCAGAATAACTGATCACAAACATAAAAGTAAACACTTTAAACTAAATTTGACTATATAATTTATTAAATGAAAGAGTTTAGGTGTAATAAAGAACTAATATAAAAATCTTATGTATATCTTATTGTATAATATAGATTTGATTAATCAGTTCAATGCGTCCAGTGTAGAACAATCTTATGTTTAGAAGAATTGTCTGTCCATATAAACCTAAATAATAAAAAAACATTTCCAAGCACCAAAAGTAATATTACTGCGTCATCACTGTTAAAGAGTGTCGAAATGTTAGTAGAAGATCGAATGTTGTAATATATTTAATTCATATCTAACAGAAAATGACATGATGTAATCAGTTGTGATAAAGAAAAAAAAACTTATTCGCCCTAGATTATTAAAAGAAAAACTTTTTCTAAATGAAGTCAGAAGATAAAAAAGTGATTGTTTTTATAATAACATTAGATGAATCCTTCATATGACGTAATAAATTTTCAAAGACATTACATAGGAACTGTGAAGTAAAAAAGATTTAAGAAAATCGTAAAGAAAGGAACAAGTCACAATTAGTTTTAAATTCATAACTTTGTCAATGATAAAATCTGACAAATTATGAGTTACTAGACATTTATTAAATTATTTGATCATTAAGTGATCCTGTTTTATTTATCATAATAAAAACTGGAACTAACGGACAAAAGCTGTCAATAACGGGAATATTTGGTAGTGAAGATTAAAGGGAGTTGTTTTTGATGTGTTTATAAAATTTACTCATTGCATAATATAAAACCTTTTGTTAAATACGCTTGAGATTACAACTTAATTAATTATTTATCATTTCACCTAATCTTTTTTATTTCTGATATGACTAAAGTGATAAATAAAGGGATATACAAATTACAAAAGTTATTGTAAAATAATTGACAAATATTATTCAACAAAGAATAATTTTATAATCAAGAACCGATCAGCGTTGGACAAACGTTTGTAACCAGAAAATGCTGTAACAACGTTTCATCCTCTCATAGAGCTCAACAGAAAGCCGTATCTATGAATATACCGTGGATTAAAGGCAATACATTTAAATATTTAAGTGAACGCTTGATATTAAAACTTCTAAACCGGGATCAAGTAGTATACACAGTTGATCAATGCCGCGAGTTAATTGGAGGGAAACACCATAAACAAGACCGAACAGCATTTCAGGGGTTCTTGGTTTACAGTGGCCATCAAATTTAGGTCATTTACTTATTTCAGTGACCTTGAAAAACCTCTATATAAGCCAGTAAGAGTCGGAAAATCTAATGGAATGGTGTTTATTCTTGCCACTGATATGTCTAGACTGTTCATTTAATTGCTTCCTATTACCCTAACTCCGCCTGGAGTCCCTTTCCGGGGGCTACTGCCGGTCCCAAGCCCGGATAAAGGAAGAGGGTTGGGCATGGGGTTAGCGACCCCATCCCGTAGAAAACTAACTCGCTAAATAACGCTAACCAGAAAAAATAACTCAAACCATTTAAACTCTGTCCTGGGAGTTAGAAGGTCTTCATTTAGAAGAAATATGACGCCTCAGGGTGAAAGCCGAGTTCCTTCGGAAGCCATGAGGCCGATGTCCCTTCTAACAACCAGAGCAACAATTTTTATAGGTACATGGAACGTCCGGACAATGTGGGAGACCGGGAAGGCCATTCAAATAGCAACGAAATGAGGAGATACAACTTGGCAGTACTCGGAATCAGCGAAACCCATTGGACCCAAGCTGGACAACAAAGGCTAAATACGTGAGAGATGCTGCTATACTCCGGTCACGAAGAGGAAGATGCTCCACACACTAAGGGACTTGCTCTAATTCTGTCCAAAGTAGCACGAAATGCACTTGTAGGATGGGAATCTCACGGATCCAGAATCATCAAAGCATCATTCAAAACAAAGAAGGAGGGGATTACAATGAACGTCATCCACTGCTACGCGCCTACCAATGACTACAATGAAGACGCTAAAGATCAATTCTACGATAGGCTGCAGCTAATCGTCGGGAAGTGCCCAACAAAAGACCTGACTATTCTGATGGGAGACCTAAATGCCAAGGTTGGAATTGACAACACCGGATATGAAGAGATCATGGGACGACACGGACCCGGAGAAAGGAACGAAAATGGTGAGAGATTTGCAAATCTATGTGCCTTCAATAAACTGGTCATAGGCGGGACTATATTCCCACACAAACGCATTCACAAAACCACATGGACTTCACCGGATCACAGCACACAGAACCAAATCGACCATATCTGCATCAACAAAAAGTTCAGGAGGACGATGGAGGACGTGAGAACAAAGAGAGGAGCCGATATAGCATCAGATCATCACTTGCTGGTTGCCAAGATGAAATTGAAACTCAAGAGGCACTGGACAACGGGGAGGACAATATCACAAAAGGTTAATACGGCTCTTCTTAGGGATAATGACAAACTCAATGAATTCAAGATAACCCTCAGCAATAAGTTCCAAGCCTTTCATGATCTACTCAATGGAGAAGAAACTACTATGGAGAGCAACTGGAAAGAGATAAAAGAGGCAATCACTTCAACATGTCATGAGGTTCTGGGCCAAAAGAAGCACCATCACAAGGATTGGATCACGGTCGATACACTGGATAAGATTCAAGAAAGGAACAACAAGAAAGCAGCAATCAATACGAGTCGAACAAGAGCAGAAAAATTCAAGGCACAGGCTGAATACACAGAAGTAAACAAGCAAGTGAAAAGGAGCATCAGAACCGACAAACGTAAATATGTGGAAGATTTGGCATTGACGGCGGAAAAGGCTGCCAGAGAAGGAAACGTGAGACAGCTGTATGAAACAACAAAGAAACTCTCTGGAAATCACCGTAAACCAGAATGACCAGTGAAAAGCAAGGAAGGCAAGATAATCACCAACATTGAAGAACAACGAAACAGGTGGGTAGAACACTTCAAAGAACTCTTGAATCGACCAGCCCCACAAAACCACCCAACATCGAAGCAGCACTCACGGACCTACCAATCGATGTTGGCGCACCGACAATTGAAGAAATCAGCATGGCTATCAGACAAATCAAGAGTGGCAAGGCAGCAGGACCAGACAACATTCCAGCAGAGGCACTGAAAGCAGACGTAGCGGCAACTGCAAGGATACTCCAAACTCTCTTCAGAAAGATTTTGGATGAGGAACAAGCACCAAAACACTTGAAAGAAGGACTTCTGGTCAAAATACCAAAGAAAGGCGATCTCAGCAACTTTGATAATTACAGGAGAATCACTATTCTTTCAATACCAGGAAAAGTCTTCAACAGGGCATTGTTAAACAGGATGAAGGACCGTGTAGACGCCCAACTTCGAGACCAACAGGCAGGATTCCGTAAGGATAGATCGTGCACAGACCAAGTCGCAACTCTACGGATCATTGTGGAACAATCAATTGAATGGAATTCATCACTCTATATCAACTTCATTGACTACGAAAAAGCATTTGATAGCGTGGACAGAACAACCCTATGGAAGCTTCTTCGACACTACGGCGTGCCTCACAAGATAGTCAATATCATACGGAATTCCTACGATGGATTAAACTGCAAAATCGTGCATGGAGGACAGTTGACAAAGTCGTTCGAAGTAATGACCGGTGTCAGGCAAGGTTGCTTACTCTCACCCTTTCTCTTTCTCCTGGTGATCGACTGGATCATGAAGACTTCAACATCTGAAGGGAAGCACGGGATACAGTGGATAGCTAGGATGCAATTGGATGATCTAGACTTCGCAGATGATCTGGCTCTCCTATCGCATACGCAACAACAAATGCAGGAGAAGACAACCAGTGTAGCTGCAGCCTCAGCAGCAATAGGTCTCAATATACACAAAGGGAAAAGCAAGATTCTCCGATACAACACAGCATGTACCAATCCAATCACAATTGACGGAGAAGCTTTGGAAGATGTAAAAACCTTTACATATTTGGGCAGTATCATCGATGAACACGGTGGATCTGATGCAGATGTGAAGGCACGGATCGGCAAAGCAAGAGCAGCATATTTAAAACTGAAGAATATCTGGAACTCAAAACAATTAGCAACCAACACCAAAGTCAGAATTTTCAATACAAATGTGAAGACAGTTCTACTGTATGGGGCGTAAACCTGGAAAACTACGAAATCCATCGTCCAAAAGATACATGTGTTTATTAACAGTTGTCTACGCAAAATACTTCAGATCCGCTGGCCGGACACTATTAGCAACAACCTACTGTGGGAGAGAACAAATCAGATCCCAGTGGAGGAAGAAATCAGGAAGAAACGCTGGAAGTGGATAGGACACACATTGAGCGAAGCACCGAACTGCGTCACAAGACAAGCCCTCACATGGACTCCTCAAGGTCGAAGGAGGAGAGGAGGACCAATTGATACATTACGCCGAGAAATGGAGATAGATATGAGGAGAATGAACAAGAATTGGATGGAACTAGAAAAGAAGGCTCAGGACAGAGTGGGTTGGAGAATGCTGGTCGGCGGCCTATGCTCCATTGGGAGTAACAGGCGTAAGTAACTAAGTATTACCCTAACTACTTCTACAGGTCCACTGGAACACTAGAGCGAAAGCGTGAGTTACTAGTAAAAGCTCTACCACACGTTTAGTCCATGTACAGAAAAATGAGGGTATTTATAGAGTTATACACCACCATGGACTTGTGGAAATTTCTGGGATCATAGTAATGATAGTAGCAGTGTAGGTAAATATCCAGTTAAACTCCTCACAAATAATTTCGCATATATATATATATATATATATATATATATAAACAGTAATAATACGAAAATGTAGACAAGTTTTTACTGATCTCATAACTTTCTGTTAAATATGATTATTGAAGGGTTTAACAAAATTAAACATAATTGTACAGAAGTGTAGGTGTGGTGCTATAACATCTGTTTTCTATAGATAAATGTTACTGACCACCATTGGACAGTTGATTAAACGTGATACTGTGAAATTTGTCTGAACTGTTGAATATTGTTAAAAAGTGTTAATGTGGATCATGAGTTTATAAATTTATGTTGTGATAGTGTGTTTAACGTCATCAATACCTTAAATGACATATCGCTAAAAAACTATGGTTTATTAATTAGGTTATCCATTTTTCATAAACCTTGCAGGTTACGTTTGAAGTTATTGGTCAACTAATCAGTTTTGCTTATAAAACTATACTTTTCTGAATCACTATTTGCATCTACTATTATGGTTAAGTATTAAATTATTCAAAACTTCGTACGATAAGTTCGCTTGTCAAGAAATTTCGAAATTTTAGGCACGTTTCTTAAATCTTTTTTAGTCAATACGTGAGATACATGGACGACACGTTTGTCGTTTGAGACAATAATCACATTAATGACATAAACTGTTCCTTTGCCCTATACGATATCTCTAACCAAGCCCCACATTTCAAAACAGCAAATAAATCTTTAACATTCATAACTGTTTAATTGTATATCTAATTGATCGATGCTAGAATCCATCTTGTCTCCAGATGAAATAAATATTTGTTAGTAATGTAATAATAGTAATAACAGTAATAAAAGGGGAAACGTTCCATACCAAATAAAATGTCCTTTGACGTAATTCAAATTAGAATGATCAATAGTATCTAGGACCAAACTGATGATTGTGATATTTTCACAATTAACATCATAAAGGAAGATGCTTTTATTAGTGTCATAGGTACTTCATTTTGGTTTGAAATAAAAGCAACGAATGTTTACAGGTATTTTTAAAACTTACACTGAATTTATTTGAAATTTAAAAACGCATCTGCAACGTGTTAGTATCCTAATCAACTTGAATAACTATATGGAACAAATAGATTATATTTGTCATTAGAATTAGGTAGGTACGAAATTTCTTTAGAGAGACAAATATACACATTTTGGCTCAGAAATATTATAGTCAGATTTGAGCGTTTGACTGATATTAGTTGGTATGGATGAACTCCATTACCTTTTTTAATGTATGTATGTTTATAAAACACTTATTTAAAATTTGTATCTGTATTTTACCAACTTCAATAAAGTGTAACATAATTATCATTTCGCATCAGAATGGAAACAAGATAAAGTAGCCGATCGCTTCAACGGAACATCAAGAAACAGAGAGAAAGATCTTATTATTCAATATCCATTAAAAGATCATTATTCAAATGTAAAGGCTACAAGAAGAAATTTGTAGTTAATAACTCTAAGAATCCCATATGTTAATTCATATTTCTATGTTTAATTTCCACTTGATCTCAATCATCAGTTTCTGTATAATAAGAAGACGAAGATTATCAGAACTATGTGATATATTAGCGCAATACATTTCGAACAATCTGATCACACATATACTGGTTAAGAGCATTTATATATAAAAATAAAAGGTCAACTACACTGGACATGTGGTAAGAGGAGATAAGGATAATAATAAGAGTAATAATAATAATAATAATAATAGTAATAAAAATTTTTCCCTTTTTCCTATTCCTTTATCATTGTTGAAAGAATTACTTTTGTTATGTACTGCTAATGTTCAATTCATGTTCGATTGTGAATATTTTCGGCAAGTTGATGGTGTAGCTATGGGTAGCCCTTTGGGGCCTCTCCTAGCTGATGTATTTATGTCATATGTAGAAAACAGGACGAGTGAGCTTATTAGTGAGGTAACTCTAAATAGAAGATACATGGACGATATTCTAATTATATGTGCTAAAGACTTTGACGTTTACGGATTATTGGATAAACTCGTGATGGCACATGAAGCAGAAAGTAATGGCAAATTGGCTTTTTTAGACATACATGTGTGGACACACATACATAGGGAGGAGTAATCGAACAATGCAATCAAGGGTCAATGAACATGTGCCTAAATGGCTTCAAAATCAATGTGTGTCAAACGATCCGATCAACGTGGGTGGTAGAAAACCAGGGTCATCGATAGCGAAACATATAATTGAAACGGGGCACAAAATTGATATTAATGCAGCTTTTAAAACGTTGTATAGAAATTGTCAAGGACGAATTCTTAAGTTTATAGAAGCCTTGGCTATTCGTAAATTTAAGCCCCCTTTATGTGTACAAAAACAATTTGTCGTAACCTTGAATTTACCTTGGTAATCCTTGAGTCATTCTATGGCCTAGGATAATGCGACAATTTCTTATCCTTTCTCTCCCCTTTGTTATTTTTGTTTGTACTTTAACTTTCATGTAATTGACCTTTATTAATTTTCATATAAAATGCCCTGACAAGTATATGTGTGACCAGATTGTTCGAAATGTATAGCGCAAATACATCACATTTTTCAGATCAACTCCGTCTTCTCATTGTTCTGTCGAAATTTATAAAAGGGACTAATTGCTTTAAATAATGTGAACACAATTTGAAAGCAAATCACTCTGGACAATAGGTCAATATTACCAGGACAGGTTTCGAATACACAAAGGGGGTTTGGATTTTCTCATGGCTAAGGCCTCTATAAACCTTAGTATATGCCCCTTTGCAATTTTATACAACACCACATAAACCGAGTTAAGATCATGCTTATGGTCTGTTTCCATTATATGTTTAGTAATAGCGGATGATGGATGTTTATCCTCTGCTTTAATTGGGTCACTTGATTGTATTTGTTTCTGCAACCATTTCGGTACATGTTCACACTCCCTAACGTTGAGATAAGGATTGCTCCTCCCTATGTATGTGTGACCACACACACAATTAAATTGGTAAACACTGTGGGATGTGACACAATCGTTTTCATGTCTTTTAGGTTTTGGATGAAGCATGCACCTTGTTCTTTCTTTGATAATGACCTTTGCTGCGCAATACGTTTTATTGATGACTGATTTAAGTCTTTGTTTCAATAACAGGCTATTTGAATAACCTCTGAATGGTAAGGTGATGTAGACAGGCTTTTTTTCTACCGAGGCTACAGTAGCTCTCACTGTACCATGGACTTTCCATCTATTTATGAATTTCAGAGGATAGCCATTTTCTATCAATGTTTTATTTATCAACTTAACATCATCATCAATGGCGTCACTTGTACAAATCTGATCAAGCCTGTTGAAAAGACACCTTATCAAAGCACGTTTGTATTACACAGGGCAATAACTATAATAAATAAGGTATTGACCTGTCCATGTTGGCTTTCTAAAAATGAATCACTTGACTGAGCCATCTTCTCGTATACTTCTGAGCCTAAGTCATACGAAAATTGACTTGTTATCCAAAGTGGTTTGGTTTCAAATTGTGTTCACATTATTATTATTATTATTACTCTTATTATTATCCTTATCTCCTCTTAGCCCATTTCCAGTCCAGTTGACCTTTTATTTTTATATATAAATGCTCTTAAGCAGTATATGTGAGATCAGATTGTTCGAAATGTATTGCGCTAATATATCACACAATTCTGATAATCTTCATCTTCTTATTACATTATCGACATTTATCAAAGGGACTAATTGCTTTAAATTTTTATATTATTATGATATACAATTATAATAATGTATACTTAACAAATATTTACATGGATACAATATACAAATAACAATTTTTTTGTTTTAATTTATAAGTGATAAATTTTGTCAAATTAATTTTTTCTAAATCAAATATAAATCGTGTTTTATTATTTTTTGTTAATTTTAATTAAAGCGAATTACAAAGAAATAACAAATTATTATAGCTAGATGTTTAATAAAGCTCTGTCTGTCATACTTTGGTTGAATTTGATTGCTTGATATATAATAATAGTAATAATAATGATAATACTAAATAACATTTTATAATGATTAAATGAAGCATTAGAATAAATAATTTTAATAAAAGGTAATAAAATATTCATTAATAAGTTTACTTTCAGTTATCTATATATTTCTACTTAATTTATTATGGTTGTATCGCTTTTATGTCGCCAATTTATATGAATTTCTAATAACCAAGGTTTCTGTTAGCTATATTGATATTTCCTTTTTTCTTCGGGGGGTGGAGAATTTATTTTTTATATGAGTTGTATAAAAGATTCATGTAAGTAATTTTTCTTTGAGACTTTATCAGATGTTTTGTATTTTTTTTTTATAAAAGAAGGCAAATAATTCTATGTATTAGAATTCGTTCAAAAAAATATTAGTTGAATAACTTTTTAAGAAATTGTATATTAGTTAATCAATGCTGATTTATGGTTTTTAAAAAATAAATGACAACCTATAATGAAAGAAATCTGTTTTAACTGTTATTCATGTATAATAAAGATAGGATTATTCATGAGAAGAAATATGGAATTAAAAAGTACCTATATGAACATTGTTGATGATTGTACATTTGAGGTTAAGTAGAATAAAAAAGGATTTGATTGATTTTATGATTATATATGTTCTAGATTATTTGTGTACTTGACTTGAAGCTAAGTATTTAACAAATATTTTACCAAACGATGTTCAGAATGTTATATTTCTGATTTGTATAAAAAATATAGGTTTCAAATAAGTGAACTATTTTGAGGTAAACTACCATAGCTAGTATTGTTTATTTGAATCTTCTCATTGGTGTTTAGGACTGCGACTGGTCAGTCTCTTATTCAAGTAAACAATAACAAGCGAATCTAGACCTCACCTTATTACACAAGCAAGTGGCTATCAGAACTCAGTAGTTAAGTGGATAACGAGATGGTGTTTGAAGCGAACGTTACTGGGTTCGAGTCTCGGAGTGAATATCAACACTGAGATGTAGGTACATCCGGCTGATGAGTCTTAAATAAGACGAAACGCCCATCCTGGATTCCATTGCTAGGTACTATTCATTTTTGGTTACCATAACTAATATTAGTGAGGTTTACATAGTTACACATCCACTTTTTGTAATCGTTTATTAAGTTTTATGTAAAAATAATCGACAGGGTCTCAGGTTCATATTATTATGTAAACGATCGCTAATCCATGATTCTTATTTGCAAAAGTGGCTAACATTGCTCTCAAATTCAAATAGTTTTGCTTGCACCCAGAAACAGAAACGAATGTGACGTTTATATATATCGAATAATGATATTAATAAACATTTGAAGGTACATTTGAATTTTCAAATCTGTAAAGTAGAACTTTCCTGACATTAGTGTTGAAGGTTCTGACTTTGATACTGGATGACAGTTGTTTTGAGTTCCACATGTTCTTCAACTTCTTTGTTTTACCAATATTTGTCTTCATATCGCTATCAGATCATCTTTGTTCATCGGTTATTCTGCCCAGTGATAAGATGTATGTATTTATTATCGTTGGCCAATCTTTTCGGAAACACGCAAAAAGATATACGTTGGTTACTTTTCCACTAATCCACGAAATGAAGCGACACATCCACCATTTTTTTCAATAAGTTACTATCTCACTACAGACTCGGTTGAACTCCACTGGTCACTGTTTCTCACTAGAAGTCTATGAAATAACTCTTGGAGACAGTCACTAGTGAGCATATGATTATTATCAAGAATTTTTATGGATATTATATTAGCTTCAATCGGCTCATGATCTCAACTATTAAAATCACTATAGTATCCACAGAAACCCCTTCTAATAAAAATAATAATTTTTATTTTAAATATTTTACATTAAAAATTGATCTAATAGTTATTTTATTAATAATTCAAATAATAACTTCATGAATATAGAAAGAATCATTCTATTATTAATGCAATGAAAAACAGTAATGTCTGATAATAAATATGAAACTTCATTATATATGAAAATTATATTTGAAATAATTTCAGCGATTGAAATTTAAGATAATTCCAACGTTTCGTCCAACAAATTTGCCTAGACTTCTTCAGGGTAATGGTTTTGTTTATTTCCCCTCTCTATACTTGGCGCTCACTTTTTGTCAAACTATTCGTTCTAATATTGGCGTATAAAATATAAGACTTTTTTTAAAGTTTATTGCTGATTTGAAAATGATGAAGACAGAATTAATAGTATTTAAATTGTCTTACTATGTGAGAATTTCCTTTTAACTAAACTAAGAAATCTAAGCGTACTTTAATTAAAACGAACAATTTTTTCTGACATTTTAGGATTCAGAATTTAAATTTAACATTTAAGTTTGAGTATATTGGGATGAAAACTCCACCTGAAGCCCCCTCTGGAGCTACTGCAAGTTTCATTCTTGGATCAAGGAGAAGGGTTGTGCATGGGGTTAGCAACCCCATCCATTAGAAAACTAACTCGCTAAAAAGACTGCAAATCAGAAAAAAAATTGGAATGAAATGAAATGATTCATAATTTATGAAGAAAGCAACACATTTATATAACGTATTTATTCCGATTTAACTTAGTTTTTTTCTTATTTTCATTAACTGTTTACGAATCGCGTTCAGTAGATTGTCTTTATGAGATAAATAATAATTTGAGTTATAATGAAGAATATTTTATAAGATTTATTAGAATGGATGTATTTATTATCACAATGATTTAGATGAAATACTGATTATGTATTTAATGTTTGATCGGTGGATGAAATAACATGCTACTGGAAAATTTCCCAGTATTGTTTACTATAAAACAAAGAATATTTTAGCTAATACTTGTTTCTAATGATTTTTTTAATCATGTATCACAAATATAACTCCATATTTATGATATTACAGCAGCTAATACAAGTTATTAGATATATTAGAATGAGTTAAACATTGATGTAAGTTTAATTAATGAACTTTCATACCAATTATGGGTTAATTATATGCAAAATATGTTATTTCTCGGGTCAAATAGATATTTAAGAAAATATGAAGATAATCATAGTGGTTCATCAATAATATTAAATCCTTTGACTATAGATAGATTATAGGAGAAAATGTAATATTGTAATTAATAGATACATATGGATGAAGGAATATATTTATGGAATCATTAATATTTCTTAGGAATCAGATATTTTATTTATTTTACTTATTTATTTGGACACATAAATATTGGTACAAGGAGGCACCAAATATATATGCGCCCCACAAGTCCCATTTGATTTGTTTGAAGGCTGTGATACTGCCCAAGTGCTCAGATCGAAGCAGGTGGTTTTCTTACGGGGCCGCACCCGGAGCCTGCGACTTAAAGGTCTGATCCACAAGGCAGTGGAGCAACGTAAGAAGATGCAGTCCCATGGTAGCCGGTGATCAACCATTGGTTCATACACCATTTGTTCCCTCAGGATACTCGAGCCTATGTGCACCATTGGTTTGGAATCAGAGTTTTCCAACTCCCCTAGGTGAGCTCTCCATGTCTATCAACCCAGTTAAGTCGCCGGACATTCGCTTTTCGTCCTCTCATTTTCGTAAACAACACCCCTGCCATGAGAAGGCAGTGAGTAGGACTTCCCTGGCAGAGGCTATATACGCGTGACCATGTGGGAGCATTTCGAGAGGGTGAGTGGACTCTCCTCACTCTCGACCGTACCAGGGCATTCGGGGGCATAAGGAAGCGATAAATATGAACGAAGGCAACGGTGAAAGTATGCAGCTTGAGAATCAAGTAATTCTGTTGTAAGACAAAGTAAAGATAAAGGATAAATCAACTCTGTTTCGAATACACAGATGAAGTTTCTTCACTTTGACTAAGATGGCTTTAGCTTGATAGCGAGGGGTTACTACTGCTTATTCTAGCAAATTAATTGATACTTCACGAATAAGAGAAGTAAGTCCGTAAAACAAAGTCTTTTCAAGTGACTGTTACTTGAATAACTAGAAAAATATCATAGACTAAAAATGTCTTTAAAACTGTTACTAAAGTATGTGAGTTCGTATGTTTGAGTTAAATAAAATCATAATTGATGATTATGAAAAAGTTTCTGGATACAATTTAATTATGCGTTTTTTATCAGTGTTAACTGAGTGAAGTATCTAGTATGTTTTCTTCACGTTTGAATACTACTTTGTTAAATAAAAGTATACTTTATATTTTGTAAAATCACATCTGACATGATTGAAACAGTAGTGCGATTGTATACATTTATAAATTTAATCATTCACACTTTTAATCTCATCTGTCATACCAACTCGCACAAATCATTAAGCGTAAAACTTTTCACTTATAATCATCCTTCACTGAATGTCAAAATTTTTTTCTTTCTACCACCTGGGATATTAAAACTATATTTTCCTATGCAAACTAAATTATGATCAATAATCTATTTTTTGTAATATCCTAATGAGTAGAAAAATTAGATTTTCTGACTTTTTGTGACTCAGTGCGTTGTTCCGTTGTACTATTTAAACTTTGGTTAATTTTGATTCGGTTATTTATTCTCCGAAGAAGTATCCTACATTAAGTTGCGAAATGTCAGAAAATTTACTTTATCTACTCATTAAGATATTATAAAAATATATTATTTATTTATAATAGTCTATCTAGCGCTTAATTTATTCGGAATCATCAAGACAAACCTTGGTAACGATACTTATAAATTAGGATCATTTTGTGTGACATTATAAGATAGTTATTAACAAATCTACTACAGAATGTTTATTGAAAACGTCGATGTGGAATGGTCATTATATATCATTTTCCTAATTTTCTGCTCCCACGTTTTCATTAAATTGATACATTGTGTAAATAACTAATGAAAATAACCTTTGATTATTTCATTTTGTTATTCTTAGTTTAGTGTGATAGATTTTTATTCATTATTTTCTTCAGCTTCAAAAAAACTTTACAGAGGCTGATTTAAAAAATTTAAGTGAATGTTTATGGATATTGTCAGTATCTGAGGCTGATCAATTGCAGTTCTAAATAACATTGGGAAGATGCAGGTAAACAACACCAAGTGAATGAATGCTGTATATATATCTTTGATTCCAACCAAAAAAAATTTACATCGGTGACATTGATAGAAAAATCATAGAATATAGAAGTTCAATTGCAGTAAGACAGAATTTACTCAGTATTGTGTATGGATATTTTGTAAATAAACGAAAGCATACTAAGTAAAGATGGATCGTAGCTAGCAGTGGGATCCAGGGCGCGCGTTTCGTCCTATTTTGGACTCGTCAGCTGAATGTACCTTCATAAATATATATATATATATATATATGATCCGATGTTTTAGAACAAATACTTTATTATCAAACCTAATATATGTAAATAGATATAATTTAATGATATATTGTATTAAAATTCTATGTCTACATATTCTTGGAGCTATTAAGTAACAGGTAACGGGTTTTAAGCTTTCATTTTTTAATATGTTATTTTGTTAACTACGTGTAAAATGTAATCGACTTTAGCTTGGATTATTTACAAACAATAGAAGGATGAAGAACGGATTATAAATCTTTTGTTATTGTATTACATTGACAATATTAAATAATTTTATTTTTCAGATCGTGAGAGTTTGAGTTTTCTGCACTAACGTCAGTACTACGTGACAATAAAATATAGTGTTAGCAACAATTTTTATAGTTATCATATCTGTGCTCATTCTAATTCCAAACATATAAAACAGGTTACTATTATTATGCACTGTAAATATGGGATGAATGATTATAATGAAATGAATAACACTATACATAATCGACTATAGTCGATGTTAAGACAATAAGATAAGCTGACTATTCGAAGTAATTTTATCATTTGAATTTAATGGGTTTTTTGTTTATTTTACGAAGTAAAGTTTAATACAAACGTTTTATCAAATAATGAGTTACTAAAGTAAAACATTTGAATGAAGCAATTGAGGCAGGAATATGAAACAATCTTGAAAGTTGGTTTGTCTAATTCAATCATGCATTTAAATTTAGTCTTGATTACTCAATGATGTAAACGTTTCATAGTAAGAATTATTTGCTTAATTATATAACTTATTTAGATGAACTTAAACACTTGTTTTGCTGTCAAGATAAGTTTTTCGATGGAAATTTCTATGATGAATTATAAAAAATAAAGAAATCGATGTAAATATTTAAAAAATTTACGAAAAAAATTATTTCCAAAACATTATGCTTAGTTTCAATTAATTTTGTTAAAGTTATTAACTAATACTAACTGTGAAATGACTTTTTATATCTTTTCCATATATATATATATATATATATATATATATATATATATGATATCAGAAATCTGAGAAACTGAAAAAACAAAATGACAAAAATTTTATTTAGAATAAATCATATGAATTTGTATTCGTTCCTATTTATGACAATTCTTTAATTTGTGACAGTATTGCGATCCTATATATATATATATATATATATATATATATATATATATATATATATATATATATATATATATATATATATATATATATATATATATATATATATATATATATATATATTATATATATATATATATACCGACTCGGTGACATACTAGGAATTGTCTGATTCCAGAATTTGAAAGTGCTCGTTTTTGAGTTAATTTCAAGAAATTCAAATTAATAAGTTTATATTTCTTTTTAGAAGAAATAGACAAAACACTAAAAAAAGTTGATGAATTGTTCTTCGATGAAACACTTGATGTTTTTTTTTAAAATTTTAGTAATTAGTAAAAGTGAATCTTCTAAATTAGTTTGAACGATGTTCTTTCTAAGACATTGTATACGAATACTTAAGAATATGTGAAAAGTCAGTTCCGGTTTAAAAAGATCTCATAGATCCAATTTAAATTTTATCAAGATTTCTTCCTGTATATCATACCTTCATGAAATGACCATATTTACTTTAGGGATATCTCATATTTTGTTACATAAAGCTCTTATTCAATTATCTTCATCTGTTGAACATAATTCATAGTGTTGTTGTGTATTATTTGATGTGAATATGTACAAGTTAAATAATTATCATTCTGATCAAAATCCAGTGATGAATACTCGTTTTGTGTTGTGAGGAGCTTAACATTAGCCATTACAATTAATATGGTAGCAAAAATATTGAGATAAGATAATCTTGTCGAAACTTTTGTTCATTGTGAAGTATATATTTATCCTTTGCTTGGATGATGTAATGTATATCTGTACCTTATGATCATTTAAAAAAATGAAACCTATATATTCGGCCATTTCGAAGATGTTCAAGATGAATTTTAACACACGTGATATTGAATATTATTTATTTCTTTTATCGAAGTTTTGACAAATCTAAATTCAACATCATTGATGAATACGGTAGATCTGATACAGATGTGAAGGCACGGATTGGCAAAGCAAGAGCAGCATATTTAAAACTGAAGAATATCTAGAACTCAAAACAATTAGCAACCAACACCAAAGTCAGAATTTTCAATACAAATGTGAAGACAGTTCTACTGTATGGGGCGTAAACTTGGAAAACTACGAAATCCATCATCCAGAAGATACAAGTGTTTATTAACAGTTGTCTACGCAAAATACTTCAGATCCGTTGGTCAGACGCTATCAGCAACAACCTACTATGGGAGAGCACAAACCAGATTGTAGTGGAGGAAGAAATCAGGAAGAAACGCTGTAAGTGGATAGGACACATCTTGAGGGAAGCACCCAACTGCGTCACAAGTTGAGCCCTCCAAAAGGATCTTCAAGGCCAAAGGGAAAGAGGAAGACTAAAGAACACATTAGGCCGAGAAATGGAGACAAACGTGAGACGAGTGAACAACAGTTAGATAGAACTAGAGAGGAATGCCTATGACAGAGTGAGTTGGAGAACGCTGGCCGGCGGCCTATGCTCCATTGGGTTTAACAGGAGTAAGTAAGCAAGTAAGTAAATTCAATATCTACTGTCTTCCAAACACTTGATCAACGAATTTCACGATCTAATCTTCTACAATTTTAATAGATTTTTATTTAAATATGTTCATCTTTATATTAACCTATAAAAGCTGTATCCAGAAAAATATTGGAATTATTTTAATTTCAATCATTTAGAGTTTTGCAAATATAATAAATTTTATTACCTTTCATTAGGTTTGTATTAAACTTCCGTGAAGCTGTTTAATCCAGTTTAAATGAGAAATACTTAAGCAATGTTCATCTTATTAGTTTTGGTGACTGTTGAATAAATAAATTAATATTGTTAATGTTCTTTTGAGTACAGAAAATTATACAATTATTTACATTGATGTGTAATAATAGTTTATAGGTACTTTCAATAGTCATTCATTCATGTTAAATACCGTTAAAAATAAACATTTTTTCTTTTTCATTTTATTTCAATTATACTTAACATTACGTCACTAATATTTCAAATTGAAATTCGATGTAACTTATTATAGAAAGATTAGAAATTATGGAACAACAAAGATAAATATCAGTCCATAAATAATTTAAAAAACATGTAACTAAATAAAATCATTTGTGGGATTTTCAGAATCTTGAAGGAAACAAAAATATAGTTTATGAATTAAAAATATCTAAGAGTTTCTTTCTTATTACGTTTAATTTTATAGAAAAAGAAAACGACACTATATTTTTTAGAACGTCAAACTGTCATAATATAATTTAGATTTTAACAGGAGGATCTTTTCTTACTTTTCCAAAGAATACATATGACGACATTGAAATTATACTTGAAATAATATGATCTAATATCATTTACACTCATGAAATTAAGATACCATTATGACATCATTACTTACCTAATATGTACTATATTATATATGACAAAATCTGTAAAATAACCTGATATGTAGCTTGTGGAATATTATTTTGTGTCTTTGACTATCTATCTAATTAAATTTATGATACTTGATAGTTAAACATTTCTAAATTTCATGTTTGAAACGCTAATGAGTGTTACTAATTCATCAAAAGGAATTAAGATGAGCATACACACATTTTATTCCCTAGAAGCAAATGAGAACTACTTATGTAACTCAAAAAAAAGAATTTATAAAAGAATTTTTTTCGGTTACTTTCTGTTTAACTGCATAATTCCATTATTATTTGACAGAAATAAAGCATTAAAAATGATTGAAAAATTAATATATATATATATATATTACAATAGTTGAGATCATGAGTCAATTAAAGCTAGACCATTATGGGAAACCTGGAAGCACTGGAGGGGCATTTCGTCCTACTGTGGGACTCCTTAGTGCGCATCCACGACCTCGCCCCGCGTATTCGAACCCAAGACCTATCGGTCTCGCACGCGATCACTTAACTTCTAAACCGCTGAGACGTTTGTCATTCAACAGTGTTGATCTCTAACTTCAACCAATCCACCAAATTCAGCGACACATCCACTATTATCTTCAATGAGTTACTTCTCAA
The DNA here is from genome assembly GCA_946903255.1 of Schistosoma spindalis. NCBI lineage: Eukaryota > Metazoa > Platyhelminthes > Trematoda > Strigeidida > Schistosomatidae > Schistosoma > Schistosoma spindalis. The sequence continues at coordinate 47,682,961 of OX336420.1, forward strand.
AACAGACCCGGTTGAACCCCAGTGGTCACTGCTTCTCACTAGAACTCTAGGAAATAACTCTTGAAGACAGTCACTAGTGAGCATATATTGATTAGTATCAGAAAAGAGTCCCACAATGGGAAGAAACGACCGTCTAGTGCTTCCAGGTTTTCCACAGTGGTCTAGCTTCAATTGTCTCATGAACTCAATTATTAAAATTACTAAATCTTCACAAAACTCTTTTATGACACTAAAATATATATTACTTGGTTAACTTTTTTTCTCTTAAATTGAGGTGAAATCAGTTTGATTACAGGGATATATTTTAATACAATGATTGTTTTGCTAAGACATGATTGTTAGTCATTTTGATGAATTAACTACATTCAGTTGTATAGAAAATGATATTCTGGTGTAAAATAAAGTAAATTAAGAATTTTACCTACAGATTTTCTATATTATTTGCATTAATCAATAATAAATAACAAATGGTATAAGTTACTTAAGGAACATAATCGACCAATTTCTATGTTAATATTGTAATGAAACGTTGCAATTAGTGTATAAATAAAGAAATAATATTGGTTTTATCTAAGCGGATGAAAATTTATTTAGTCAAGCGGTGAGATGACAAATACAGGATTTTCTTATAAGGTAATTAAGTATTCTGCTTTTGATTACTTTTTTGACATATTCAAGAACTACTAAGTCTTGTTTATGATGTATCTATTTTGTTTATAAACACTTGTTTTCATTTTCTTATACACAAAAACTAAGATCAAATAAAGAGTTTATTTACGTATTAGTGGAAAGAAAACCAATCATCTTCAGTTGAATATATATTAGAGGGTAGAATTAAGTTGTTTGATTCATGCTTCGAGTGATCTAAAGTAAAATTCAAAGTAAATTAGTTGAAAAGTAAAGTACAAATACCACAACCAAGAAAATGCAAACAATAGAGAATACTTTTGATGCTCATGTTTGAGAGTAACTGAAAAGGGAGTTTCTAATGTATGTTTTTCCCAGTGTTTCTGGAAACCTTTTTCTACATACTATTTTGAAGATGTATATGTAAATGTTGTGAAATAATAATTAATACATTTTATTTAAAGAAACGATCATTGTGTTGTAAATAAACAATATATTTGTACTACCTCAATGAGTAGAAAAATTAGATTTTTTAACGTTTTGTGACCTAATATAAGCTACTTCTTCAGGGAGTATGTTTAGTTGGGATATTACAAATATATTATCTATTTATAGCAATCTGCCCAATACTCAATTTATTTTAGATCATCAAGGCAAACCTTGTCAATGATACCAATTATTGTGTTGGTTTATCGGAAATTGCATCTTATAAGTGTCCGTATAATGAAATAACAGGTACAAAAGCAGAATGGAAAAGACATAATAATACGTTCACAGACATTGACTTAACAAACTTTAACTACACAAAAAACATTTAGATTTCAATTTCTAACCAATTCAAATATCTGGAAAAGATGAAGTTTACGTATTTTGTGGAATAAATTCTAACATGCATTAAGACGTAGCTTTCTAGAACAAGCGACTGTATCTAACAAAAGAGACCGTAATAGTCAGTAGAAGTAAACAGATACAAATTCTGTCATACAGACTACTAATTTATTTATAAAACTGGATCTATTCATCTAACTTTTAAGATTTCATATTGTTCACCTAAATCGATACATCTACTTTAATCAAGATTTCTATGAGTAAAAATATAATCTCCATAAAATATCCAATCTGAAAGTAACACTACTGTCAGATTAGAATCAAGATTTATTCTAATAGATGTAATAGATCAATTAAATCAGTTTATTAGTCAATTACATAACTAAAGATAATAAGGAAAATGAGTTAAATTTTATTCACTAGTTCATTTTATCATAATCCCTTAATGTTAATGTTAAACTAATATTACTAATTAAGCTTACCTAATCATTTTACTTCTTTACTTGTTCATATGATAGATGTATTTGTGAAACACAATGTTAAATAATTATTTTGATTTGTCTATCACCATATGCAAATATTTATTACAGATTAATTATAATGAATTATCAGCAATGTTAGTTTATAATGATAATGCAATGGAATAAAGGTTATCAGAATGACGTCATATATATTTGTGCGACACATTTCGAACAATTTGACCACGTATATTTTTAAGTTATTTTTATATGAAAACTAAAAGGTCAACTAGACAGATTACATTACTACCTTCAAGTGACTTAAAAACGATTTTTTTTCATTTGCGATCATAGTTAATTTATATGGTTTAGCGTAACGCAGAATATGAAAAAGTCATGCTAAAAATTTATAACATTTATTACTTTGGAAGCAAAGATAGACAGTGGCTAGCGACGGAATCCAGGATGCGCGTTTCCTATAATTAGCATTCAGTAGCTAAGTAAATAACGCGATGGCGTTTGAAGTTAATGGTAGTGGGTTTTAGTCCCGGAGTGAACATCGAATCTAGGATGCAGGTACAGCTGATGAGTCCTAAATAAGACGAAACGTTCGTCCTGGATTCCATTGCTGGTCACTATCCATCTTTGCTTATAATGCTTGTGATTTAAGGCAATGTCGAGGCAATACTTACAGGATGCACATTTGCCAATAAGAGACTGATCAGTTACAGTCTTAAATAGCGATGAGAAGCTTCGAGTACATAATATCAAATGGATTTATTACTTTGGGTTGTGATACAAGTTGATGTATAAAAAAATGAACACCCCTCAATTTACATAATGAATGAACTTATTAGATGAACACTAGCGAAAATATTTATAACTTATTACGTTAATAGAAAAATGTTTAAACCTTATATTTAAAGGATTTTAATGAGTTAGATTAATGATTTGATAAATAAGAATGACATAACTATTGAGATATTGTATCTTTACAACATCCTAATGTCATAAGTAGTAAGGTTTGAATTTAAACAATATTTCATCAGCTCAAGTAAATGAAATAATTAAAAAGTAATTTTTCACCAACAGGTTTTCTTAAGTTCAGATTAGTAAAAGTTAGAAAGTAAAACCAAGAGATAAATATCCTTTCTAAAAGTACAGCTATTAATGTTAAGCAAAATAAATAGATCAATTCACTTGATATTGTTTTACTTGTATCTTACCATTGTTGTTTAGGACTGCAATTGATCAGCTTCTCATTAACAAATATGTAACCTTTGCGTATTGTCTCGATATTGCCTAAAGTCACAAGCTTTTTAAGGAAAAATGGATAGTGAATAGCAGTGGAATCCAGGATGTGCGTTTCATCTTATTTAAGACTCGTCATCTGGATGTACCTGCATCGCAGATTTGATGTTCACTCCGGGACTCGAACTCTTCAAACGACATCACGTTATGCACTCAGTTATTTAATAAATAATCCTAGTAAATACGATATTAATAAGATAGTTTGATTTTACGAGTTTTCAAATTTGAGATTTTTTTTCCAACAAAATATATAGTTATTTATAGGTATCAATGCTAACATTGGACTTAGTAGTTTCAAATAAATTGATCATTAGGTAGAATGTTAGTAGTCAGTATGTTTTATTTGTTATATCACAATCAGTAAAAAAATTGTACTTCTAACGTTTTGTGATTTAATATAAGTTACTTCTTCAGAGTAAATAAATAATCAATATTAAGTTAACACAAGTTTAAATAATAAAAAAGGAAAAAAAGAATATTTCTAGTACTTATTCTTCCACTCATTGTGATATAACAAAAAAATAATTATTATTACAGTTATTTATAGATTTACAACTTAATATTTAACTGAAAACATTCATTTTTGACGTTATAAACGGAAAAATAGGTTACTTTTTCAGTGTTGTTTTGTTCAATAACAATCTTCTATGCAAAAAGACATCTCATAGTGATGAACAATTTTTGAAGTGTTCTAAATAGAATAATTATGTTTAAGTGTATCACAGTCTTTAAAAAGAAATTACTATATTCAATGTTGTTTTTGTTGGGGATTTTCGATCTTCAGAACTCACTTGGTAAATACCTTATTTTTGTAATTTTATTTTGAAATTTTGAATTTTCTTATTTTCGCGCCAAAAGCGCTCATTTTCACCTTCATGTCTTATTTCCCGATTGGGAGGATCTTAAACGTTATATCTTTTAGTATGCTATTTTGTATCACTTCTCAAAGACAATTTTACGCTGTATATATACGTTTGATTTGGACCTGTTGGGATTGCTCGTGCTTCTGTCTGCTTGCTGAATATATTACACCGCTTCGAACTTGAACTTCTCTCTATAGTTAGCCGGACTGAGACGCATCAGAATAGCTGGCTTATTGGTCTTTGGTCACAGAGTCTTTGTTCCGTTCGTAGGCTAGGTGAACTCGTAATCGCTTCAAACATTTTATTTTTGACTGATTCTTAGAAAATCACAAATATTCGCAAAAACTTTCACTGAATTAGCTGTCCTAGTAAACTTATATGGAATTTATTAGTACTGAAAATATATTTATGTTGATTTGATGGGTGAGTATTTGGTTTAATCAGAACTGTTTGATCTTGGCACATTTACACACATACCCTAATTACTGACTTAAAAAGAAGCTCCCATTGAACGAAAATGAATCGTATTTATGTATCCAAATGACTTATAACTGAAATATTTTATGCATGATGATATGCTCAAAATTCATGATTGTATGATTAATAATTTGTAGTTAATTCACCAACCTATGAGATTTCGGTCTGTAGCCCAATGTTAGGAACTTACTTTCTTCCAATTTTCTGGAAGTTGTGATTAAAGACTTTTTATCTTTCGATTATTAAAAAAAACTCTTCCTTGACAGCGAAACATCAGTATAAACGAAAAGTATTCGTTTTCAAAAGTTTTTGACGAGTTTAACAGTTAGAAATGAAAATTCCCAATTGACGAAACTAGGCAAGTCCAAGGCTGATAATTCATTTAAAATAATATTTAGGGCTTTTGGTTAAATAAGTTTGTTGGGTGAGATTAATAGAGTAAAAAAAGTAGTAACTAATACTAATTTTTTAGATCACTTGAGATCATAAAAAAGTATAAATAGATAAGTATGTGTAGTGTGGGATGAGAGGAATAATTGTTATTCAGAACATGTAATATCTTTAATAAATTTAGACAATGACATGAAAATACATGGTTTATTATAAGTATGTATAACCTTGACCCCATAAATTTTGAAGAGTTTGATTGTACATCATATCGTTAGGATATTTATATGAGAAATAAAGGTCAAAAGAAACTGATTGGAAAGCTAAAATATCTTAAAATAATAAGATAAACGATGTGAACTACACCACCTTGGATATTACATCAATAGTACCAAGGTTTATTATAAGTATGAATTATTTTTAGACATAAAGGTGGGAGGCTGAAATATATTATAGTAAGCGAATTGATAAACCTGAGTATTCAGCCATGACAGCTTTAATACAAAACCATAAGAGAGTGAATTAAGATTATTCAAATCAACTGTTTCAACTATGGGTTTAGTGATAGAATAAAATGGTTTTCTACTATCTCTTCTCCAAGGTTCAAAACTTACAAGATGTAGTGACAGATGGTCAGAAAAAAAGTCAAAGTCATGATTTCGAGACCTATAAAATTAGTTGGTAATATAGAACATTGAAAAATGGTATCAGACTGAAATATTTCTTCTTCATATAATTTCGCTCACATATCATATAATTTTAATTAAGAATTAATTAATTCGTTCGCAGTTATTAATGTCAAGTAAAAGACTATGAGTTCAAACTGATATGATTACGGAAATGTTTCTTCCTTTTTACTAATTTAATCTCTTTGGTGTCTATTATTTACTCAACTAAGTCCACTTATGTAGATGAATACCGGTGCTTCTAAACATTTGTATCTCAGCTTATACTTCGATATAATTTTTGATGCTTAAACACATATATCACTGGTCAAACTCATTACAAACATTATCACCAAACACTAACACATTAATTCGTTGACCATCTATATTACAGTTTCAAGAAAAGTTCATATCATTTTAAAAAAAGTATTTTTCGTATACTTATTATTTAAAAAACCTAAATGATTTTCAGTGTTTCTTGCATAGTAATATAGCGTTGTTACCTTTTTCAGTTGCATCTTTTGTTTGATAAGAAGCTTATAATCGCAAAACATTTTCTTTCAACTACATCTACATAAATAATCTCATTAGTTCATGAGACTGTTTATATATGATAGCAGATAACGTACATAATTCATTTAGTTTGTCCAACTTGATTCATCGCTGAATTAGTATTGTTTAAGGAAAAAGTGGTTGCAGGATTTATTTTAACTAAATATTGACTATCGACTCAGCTGTTAATTTAATTTATTTTGTTTCGTACAGAATTAAAAGCAAGTAATCAATTTTTACCAGTGAACTGACTTTAACTACGGAACTTTTGTTCAAACGGTGAATCTTTTAATAAATTTTGACAGATAGTAGGGATTATTTTTTTGGTGAAGGTCAAGATTTGTTTTTTCCAGCACATAATTTGTGTAAAACTTCAAAAATCTAATCTATTTTGAGTAACTGAAGTTCTTAGGAAATACAAATAAATATTTCAACTTCATCCTGAAACATCTATTGCTGTTTGATATAAGAGATAATGACTATTTCTTAAAGACTCATAACGTCACGTCGGTGTAGGGTTTTAAAAAATATGCATTAATTCTTGACCTGTTAAATGATGGAAATGTTACTTCTAGTCAAAATTTTCAGCGTCGTAACGATATGTGACACTTTTAATCTAGGAAAACCTTCGAGACCAAAATAGTGCAGTGTAATAGCAATCAAATCAGATACCAGTCGAGTCAAAGTTTATATGAAGACAATGAAGTTGAATAGCACACAATATTTGCAAAAACTATTAAACTGCATTACATGATAAGTCCTAATTTGAAATCGTCAACGTAGTAGGGAAAGCGTTCTAATAAATAAAAATGACGCCAAAATAGTATGCTGAAATCAATATTATGAAAAGTATTTGGTAACCACTAGAATGGGGAGCTCAGGACAGAGTTAATTTAGACTTCCTGGTCAGCGACCTATACCCCATGAGGGGTAAGAGGATTCAATAAGTAAGTACGTAGATAAGTATGCGATAAAATTTCTAATTATCTTGAATATAATAATCACCCAGCTTATTTAAAGTTCTTATTGTTTTTTTAGAGCTATAATAGTGCAGTGAATTGCAGAAATTTACATTTACAAATATATGAACTTGCAATGTTCTTTAAAGTTTATGTTTACAGATAATTAGAACTGCAATTGTTTACGATTTTGTTATATTTCTGATGATTATTATAGACCGGATGATAAAATGAAAATAAAAACAATTTATTTCAAAATTTCATGGTCATTATTCACATATTTAAAACAATTTTATTGTTTATGTGACCACTTAATTACTAACTTAAGCCTGTTACTCATCATGGAGCATAAAACGCCGACTACGATTCTCCAACCCACTCTGTTCTGGGCCATAGTGTTGTTCTGTCCACGCTATCAAATGCTTTTTGATAGTCAATGAAGTTGATGTAGAGCGATGCATTCCATTCAATTGATTGTTCCACAATGATCCGTAGAGTTGCGACTTGGTCTGTGCACGATCTATCCTTACGGAATCCTGCCTGTTGGTCTCGAAGTTGGGCGTCTACACGGTCCTTCATCCTGTTTAACAATGCCCTGTTGAAGACTTTTCCTGGTATTGAAAGAATAGTGATTCTCCTGTAATTATCACAGTTGCTGAGATCGCCTTTCTTTGGTATTTTGACCAGAAGTCCTTCTTTCCAGTGTTTTGGTGCTTGTTCCTCATCCCAAATCTTATTGAAGAGTATGTGGAGTATTCTTGAAGTTACCGTCACGTCTGCTTTCAGTGCCTCTGCTGGAATGTTGTCTGGTCCTGCTGCCTTGCCACTCTTGATTTGTCTGATAGCCATGCTGATTTCTTCAATTGTCGGTGGGCCAACATCGATTGGTAGGTCCGTGAGTGCTGCTTCGATGTTGGGTGGTTTTGTGGGGCTGGTCGATTCAAGAGTTCTTTGAAGTGTTCTACCCACCTGTTTCGTTGTTCTTCAATGTTGGTGATTACTTTGCCTTCCTTGTTTTTCACTGGTCATTCTGATTTACGGTGATTTTCAGAGAGTTTCTTTGTTGTTTCATACAGCTGTCTCATGTTTCCTTCTCTGACAGCCTTTTCCGCCGTCAATGCCAAATCTTCCACATATTTACGTTTGTCAGTTCTGATGCTTCTCTTCACTTGCTTGTTTACTTCTGTGTATTCAGCCTGTGCCTTGAATTTTTCTGCTCTTGTTCGGCTGGTATTGATTATGTGATCACAGATTACTTTATTACAAAATGTTACATCTTTGAGCATACTAAAGAATTTGTCTTGATTGAGCTAATTGATTTTCAGTGATTTAATTGCTTCTTGAAATATATATATATATATATATATTTTTTTTTTCCAGGATGTATGAACATCATCTCACCCCTACAGGAATATTGATATCTTACTGTTCAATGGATTTGTTATAAAAATCAACTGGTTTGTTACGATACACTTGAAATATTCACTTGTGATTTATAAAATAGACTATATTGTTATCTGTTAAAAGTATCATTAAAAGAGATAAAACTGAAATATTCGCTTGATTACAGTATTTAAATGATCGACAACTATTATATAGACAATTAGAGATTTCAAGTTTAAGTAAAATGTACTTGATAGAAAATAATCAATTTTATTATGAAAATTATATTTTAATCATGAAAATCAAAATGATCTATTTATAAAAAAGATTTTAAGTTATTTGACAGAATTTAAGATTAGTGATTAACAATAAAAAGATAATTCAATTTTCAATGTAACAACAAATGACATACAGAAGCAATTAGTACTTATTAAGCATTCTTTTTTAAAATTAAATAAACAAATTATTATGCTTTATTGTTAATGAAGAATGACAGTTTTCCGTTAGTTGTAAGAAAAAACGCTATTTGATTTGGTCTGATATAAAGAAACTACAAAATTAATTTTACAGTTTTTATAAGCAAAGTTGGATGTTGTGGTTAGCGTTTCCCATAATCAGCACTTAGTAGTTAAGTGAATAACGCAGTGATGTTCAATGCAAACCGTACAAGGTTCGAGTCCTGAAGTGACCATCAAATCTGCTATGCAGGTACATCCAGATGACGAGTCTTAAATAAGATGAAACGCACATCCTGGATTCCGCTGCTATTCACTATCCATTTTTTCTTATAAAGCTTGTGACTTTAGGCAATATCGAGGCAATACGCACAGGTTATACATTTGCCAATAAGAGACTGATCAATTGCAGTCCTAAACAACAATGGGAAGATACAACTAAATAACACCAAATAAATTTATTATAGTGATTGTATGGAAAGTGGAGATTTCTTGAAGTGATTTTTGAATAATGTTATTAGAATTATTTTTAAAGAAATGAGTTGATGAAACTATGTGAATTGTTTTAGGAGTGTTTACAGATTTTATGAAATTATCTTTTAGTAATTGATAGTAATAATGACTTACCCTTTTCACACTAATTTAACACAACGTTATCTAAAGTATGTATGAATGACATATACTATTAGGAATCATACTTTTAAGCTCTGTTATTTTTCTTGTAAATGTGAAAATGTCAGATGAAATTTTTTCAGTTACCATAAAAAAACTTCTGCATTTTAAAGGTAATGACCGTTTCGGAATATAAACTTAAAGGATATACGTTTAGAAATTATGAAAATATGAAGCTTAAAATAAATCATTAGATTTGTTAAAGTGTAATTTTACGTACAAACCAGAATGCTATACTTTACGTATGTATACTTACAGTTATCTCCAATGACAACAACAAACATTCTTCAAAGCATTATTCACCATTAGAAGTTTTAAAGTTTTAAGTGTTTTGTTTAAGATAATGAACATTATTGATTCGTTATTTGTAATGCCAATGGTATTGTGATTTTGGTTATCAAATATCAAACTCATTTTAATAAAACTCGAAATGGAGAAAGAATAAAAAATACCAACACTGACAAAAATGTTTTATTGAACATTGATACTTAAAAGACTACAATGCAAGAATTTTGAGGAGAATGTCCACACTTGAATTTTCTGACCTAAATGTATAAAGCTGGATTCATCTAACCATGAAACAATTCATTATTATTAGCTTTGTTCAATATTATATTTTTGACACAATATAGAATTAGCGCAAAGTATTTCAACAAGTTTCCGTTTCTTATTTCTTGATCGATCCTGACGATAAATATTGAGCGATCGTCAGTTAGAAAATAGCAGTCCAGCCACTCGATATCTAAATAATGTACATTCTTTTGAATGTATATTGTCAGCAACTACAATATCTCTGACTAGGCATTTTGTAACTTGTACAGCGAAAGGTTGTGAACATTTCACAAACGCATCTGAATAGGTTGTGTAATTAATTGACATAATGATATTTTACAACAAACATAAAAACAACTTGTTGAAATATCCAGATGGCAGGATGTTCAAGCAGGCCGCCTAGTTAATCCTAAAGAAATTATTCTATAGATTAGATACTTCAAACACATCTAGATGAAACACCTATTCCAACTACAAATATTTCTGGGAACGGAAGAAAATATATGTAGGTAGAAATGTAATAATCACGATCGACAATTGAATGTATTTATTTGGTATTATTGTTCATGAATATTTCGTGAATTATTCTTTAAACCAATTTCTTGGACTTTCTTGAGAATTTGTAGGTTCCCAATCCAAAGCAGTTATTACCATGTGAATAATTCTATAATTGATGGCATTCTGAGATGACTGACATGCAAACAATTTCGGTAATATCAAATAATGTTACTTTATTATATCAGACATGCCAGAATCCCTGTGGTTTGGCAAACATTTTTTGAATGGTACCCGAAAAATCTGTCTGGAAATTTTAAACGAAAATGCATTCTTAATATAAATAAATCGTTTACAAGTTATCTGAAAATTTGTAGAAAAAAAGTTTGTTTTACATTTATCTTAAAATTAAATCTTATGACTTTTAATAGTTAATAATCAAGAATATAAAATAGAAGCAAGGACTAGGAATAACTCACATTACATAATGTTTGCTTACTCTTTGAGCGTTTAAATGGTTTGAATTATATTTTCTGGTTAGCTTACCTAGGAAGCATTATCAATGAACAAGGAAGACCAAAAGCAGACACAAAGGTGAGGATTGATAAAGCAAGGACAACATTCATACAACTAAAGGACATATGGAATTCGAAAAAAACTGTTTGTCAACCAATATCAAAGTCAGAATCTTCAACACGAACGTCAAAACAGTTCTGCTGTACGGAGCTGAAACTTCGAGAATTACTACAATCATCATCAAGAAGGTACAAGTATTTATCAATGACTGTCTACGCAAGATGCTCAACATCCATTGACCGGATACCATCAGCAACACCTTACTGTGTGAGAGAACAAACCAGCTTCCATTTGAAGAGGAAATTAAGAAAAGACGATGAAAGTGGATAGAACATACATTTTAAACGTCATCAAACTACATTAGTAGGTAATCACTAACTTAAAATCCTGAAGGGAAGCAGAAAAATAGAAGGCCAAAGAACACATTACATTGGGAACTTGAAGCAGATATGAAAAGGACGAATAACAACTGGAAACTGGTGGAAAGGATTGCCCATTATAGAGTTGAATGGAGAGTGCTGATGGACGGCCTATGTTACTTCACGAGGGGTAACAGGCGTAAGTAAGTAAGCAAGTCCTTGATTGTTTTGTACAGATATTTTCTATTATCTTTTATACCGAAAAATAAAATAATTCTATCTAAAATTATTCAGGAAAAATTAGATAATAAAATGGTATTTTATGAATGAAAAGCAAACAGTATCATACATTGAAATCTTATTTACCTCAAAGGTCATAAATCACTACAATAGATAATGATTATACTGAATAGTAAGTGTATTTATGAGTTAATAATAATAATAATAATAATAATAATAATAATAATAATAGAAACTGAGACTAACATTAGTTGACAAAACTTTAAAAGTTATGGAATTATGTGTTGTATTAATTATCATTACATCATATTGGAAAAAATAATATCATTCGTAGTAAACCATACACTGTTTATAATGAAGTCACTTTGACTACAAGTAGCAGTTTCTCATTTTTTGTTGTTGTTGCGGGAATAAAGTGTTTACTATTAGGCTTTGACGATATAATTTAAATTTACCGCGTAGATTGAGTAAATATAGCCCTTAAATTGGATTAAATAGTAGTTACAAAACGTAACGTTAAGTAATCTTGTTTTAATTGTATATATATTCATATATGTTAAACATTCATTGGTGTGCGCTACTGATGTTGACAGATATAAGTGGTATGTAGCACTAATCGAAAGTGAAATGCCTAGAGGTAGATGGTTAAGAAGATCAAAGAAAAGAGAACGAGAACAAAGAATGAATGATGTGGAGATTAAAGAACAACGAAGTCTGAGACGATTGATTGACATTTGTAGAAGGAACAGTCAAGTTTGAGACAATTGCTTGGTTTTTCGCAAATGAAGAATTTACTGCATGGTTCACAGATTAAACTAGGATGTTCTGTAATTTTGTATTCAAATAAATTCGATTGTCTCGACATGTGTTCACGTTCACTACAATTAATCAAATAATTTTTTAAAGGCGTCACTAAAGCAATATGTATCAAAATATCAATCGAATCGCAGTCCACAATCAACTGAAATACGTAAGTACTCTCAGAGATGTAGCATCGCATCATAGTTACTCTATGTGTTGAAAATGTTAAACTTATTTTTGTCAGCCTAAAAAGAAACCACGAATAGTACAAAAGAATGTATTCATTATACAAACGTGAAACTGAAGAAGTTTAGCGAAGAATCTAAAAGTCTCCGTGAATTTCTTATGATGCTGCTTCTCTTTACAAATTTAAATAACCAAGAACGAAATTTATTCACAAATATGGTGAATTCGCTGTATTTGGTAGCTTTCACTTTAGCTACATATGAGGTAATAAGTCCAGTTATGTTATGAATCAACTTAAAAGTGAATAAAATACTTCTATACCATTCACTTACTTCTGTCTGTCACTTACTCATAAAGGAGCATAGGCCGCTGATTAGGATACTTTCTAGTTGCTATTCATCCGAATTCCGATTCATTGCGTTCCTTTATCCTCCTATAACAAGGAACTAAATTTTCAGATATTACATTATTCCAAGTATAACTGTTGTACTTATAAGGATAGTGAATGGATCCATACTGACAAATCTGACTTTACTACAATAAAAGGACAAACTAGCTGTCCTTAAACTGCTGTTAATCTGATCACATTCACATTATATAACATGTTTTAAAGGAATTGATAATACAAGATTTCAATTTATTTTTAAGCTCCAATGAATAGGGTATATCATACTCATATCAATAATGTTCAGAATATGATCTGAATTTCCATTAATCGCATCCACGATCCCGCCCTCCGCGGGATTCAAACCCAGGACCTATCAGCCTCGCACACTGATGAGGAATCTCATACTAGGACGAAACGGCCGTCCAGTACTTCCAGGTTTTCAATGGTAGTCTAGCTTCAATTGAATCATGATTTCAACTATTGAAATTACTTAAAATCTCCACAAAACCCCTTCTGATAAACATTTCTTAAATAAATTCCATGTAAACATTCTAAGTGAAAAACCTCACTTATCAGTCAACTTTTATTTGATTTATTCCCATTTGAGCATTACAATTTTAATTATAACCATAAATTTATAATCAAACTTGCTTATATGACATTCAAAATATCAAGAAAAGAAAAGAAATGAAAGATTTCAAAGAATAAGGATCTTTTGAAAAGGAGAACAATAAACTCTTTAGAAATGTTGAATGAAATAAAGCACAATAAAAGTTTAACCATTAATAATAATAAATATTAGTTTTATTTAGATTTGAAAATAGTGAATCTTTTAAAAGGATAAAATAAAGAGAAAGATTTAATTCATAAAAATTGTGAATAAATCTTAAATAAATAGGTTCAATTATAATTCAATCAAATAATTATCATTTATTTGAATTGTTTTCTTTTTCTTTTTTATTAAAAGTCAATTATTTACTTTTATAAATTTATTTTATTTTTAATTAAAATAATATTGAAAATATTATAATTTAAAAGTTTTATAAATAAATAATTGTTGACAACTGGTTGTCACGGAGACTAAAAAATTTTGAACAATTTTTAAAAAAAATATCAAATAAGAGTTTATTTAGTTTAAATAAAATGCACTCAGTGGTGAATAATCAAAAAAAAATTTCCATTTCATTGTTATACAAATAATGAATGTATCATTATTTTACATTGATTCTATAATAGTTTATCTAGCAAATATACCCTGTGACGAACAGATTGTTAGAGTTAACCTAGTCAATAACCTAATTTCTTACCATGTCTCTCATTTGGAAAGCTGTACAGTTTTTCAGTTTTTTTTAAACATTTTTTTCCTTTCTTTTTTGTTTTTGTTTTTTTGTCGAAGAAACTTGTTGAAATACCTTGTACTGAGGATTCTTTATTGTACCAAAATATAATATTGAATGAAGCTATTAATAATAATAATTGATAACTTAGCTGTATTTATGTCTAGCAGTAATATATATTAGATTTAGCTTTATATATAAAACTCAAACAGGAAATATTTATATGTACGGATAATTTCAAATCTATATTTTATACTTTTCATATTAATCTTAGAATTATCATTAAAATAAGGAATCAATGATTCTCGGATATTTAGACAGTAAAAGAATATATAATGTTGTGTTCTTTCATCTGAATGATTTATTTAGTAAACTTCGATTGCAGAACTAAATAACATTATGAAAGTATGAATCATATGGTAAGTAAACTTCAATGGCTATGTTTAGAATTACAATGTAAACTTTACAATTAAGATACCGAATACAAAAGGTATAACACGAATTAAAGTAACCAGTTGATCTATAAATCTTTGTCAGAATGGACCGGGATTACATAAATTTGACTGCATTAAACACTAAAAATATTTTGATATTGTATGTAAATAACTTCTAATGGCACCAGTATTCTCTGAAACTCTGTAAATCGTTATTCATCTGGTTAACTTTATTATTGTAAATAACGTCATGTATTAACTCACTGAACTTCACATATGTAAATATATATAAGCACAGATAAAAAAGAATGGATCAAATTTGTAGTGGCTGGTATTAAGTCAAGCCCACATGAGTTATGGTAACTTCTCGACAGATTAACTTATTCATTCTTCTCAGGCCTTATTTTGATCTTGTCAATTATTCTCTTATTAACCCTGAAGGTTTTTATTTGAGTATATGTGTGTTAATTGTTTGCTTTATTCATTACGTCTCTGTAACTTACTTTTAGCCTGACAATAAAAATTAAGTCATGCTTGTTCAAATTGAGTAGGCTCATTTGCCTTCTTAACTGTGCATCTTTTTGTTTCGTTTCACTTTTTTCTCTTCGATTTCTTTGCTTCGATTCCCTGATTGTATGTTCAGACCAAGGAGTGTTTGAAATATACGTATTAAAACTTCATTCTCATGTTTGACTTATTTTTATTCAGTTATTTACTAACGCGATTTTAATCGATAATTATATATGGTAGTTGAACAAACGTTTTGTTCGGGCTCTACCAGGATAAGAGAATCTTGTGGGAATTTTTTCGACACTATTTTCTATTTGAGATCGTCAACATCATCCAGAATTCATACGACGGATTACAGTGCAAAGTCGTTCATGAAGGACAGCTGACAAATGCATTCCAAGCAATGACTGAAAAAGCCTGATTACTCTACCCATTTCTCTTTCTTCTGATGGTTGACTAGATCATGAAGACCTCAAGATCTGAGGGAAAGCGCGGTGAACAATGGACAGTTCGTATGCACATAGAAGATTTTGACTTCATACATGACCTGGCCCTTCTATCCCATACACGCCAACAAATGCAGGTGAAGATAACCGGTGTATCAGTAGGCCTCTACATACATAATGTAATAAGCAAGATCCTGAAATACAGTACAGCGAACACCGACACAATGAAATTTGATAGAGAAACTCTGGAAGAGGTGGAAGCTTGTTGAACAAGGAGGATCTGATTTAGAAGTAAAGGCAAGGATTTGTTAAGCAAGAACAACATTCCTACAGTTGGAGAATATATGAAACTCAAAACAACCATCAGCCAATATTAAAGACGGAATCTTCAACACGGCAGTTAAGACGGTTCTACTGTACGGAGCTGAAATTTGGAGAACTACTACAGTCCTCATCAGAAAAGGTACAAGTATTTAAAAAGAATGACTCCGCCTGGAGTCCCTTAACGGGGGCTACTGCCGGTCCCAAGCCCGGATAAAGGAGGAGGGTTGGGCATGGGGTGAGAGACCCCATCCCGTAGAAAACTAACTCGCTAGAAAAACGCTAACCAGAAAAAATTACTCAAACCATTTAAACTCTGCCCTGGGAGTCAGGAGGTCTTCGTTTAGAAGAATTATGACGCCTCATGATGAAAGCCGAGTTTCTTCGGAAGTCACGAGGCCGATGCCCCTTCTGACAACCAGAGCAACCATTTATTTAGGTACATGGAATGCTCGCACAATGTGGGAGACTGGGAGAGTTTTCCAAATTGCTGCAGAAATGAGGAGATACAATTTAGAGGTGCTTGGGATCAGTGAAACATATTGGACGCAAGTTGGACAACAACGACTAGCTTCAGGGGAGCTGCTGTTATACTCCAGACATGAAGAAGAAAATGCCCCACATACACAAGGAGTTGCATTGATGCTGTCCAAACAAGCACAAAATGCACTTATAGGATGGGAATCTCATGGACCAAGGATCATCAAAGCCTCCTTCAAAACAAAGAAAACGGGGATTACAATGAACGTCATCCAATGCTATGCGCCTACCAATGACTACAATGAAGACGCTAAAGATCAATTCTACGATAGGCTGCAGTCAATCATCGAGAAGTGCTCAACAAAAGACCTGACTATTCTGATGGGAGACCTAAATGCCAAGGTTGGAATTGACAACACCGGATATGAAGAGATCATGGGACGACACGGACTCGGAGAAAGGAACGAAAATGGTGAGAGATTTGCAAATCTATGTGCCTTCAATAAACTGGTCATAGGCGGGACCATATTCCCACATAAACGCATACACAAAACCACATGGCCTTCACCGGATCACACCACACAGAACCAAATCGACCATATCTGCATCAACAAAAAGTTCAGGAGGACGATGGAGGACGTGAGAACAAAGAGAGGAGCTGATATAGCATCAGATCATCACATGCTGGTCGCCAAGATGAAATTGAAACTCAAGAGGCACTGGACAACGGGGAGGACAATATCACAAAAGGTTAATAAGGCTCTTCTTCGGGATAATGACAAACTCAATGAATTCAAGATAACCCTCAGCAATAAGTTCCAAGCCTTTCATGATCTACTCAATGGAGAAGAAACTACTATGGAGAGCAACTGGAAAGAGATAAAAGAGGCAATCACTTCAACATGTCATGAGGTTCTGGGCCAAAAGAAGCACCATCACAAGGATTGGATCACTGTTGATACACTGGATAAGATTCAAGAAAGGAGGAACAAGAAAGCAGCAATCAATACGAGTCGAACAAGAGCAGAAAAATTCAAGGCACAGGCTGAATACACAGAAGTAAACAAGCAAGTGAAGAGAAGCATCAGAACTGACAAACGTAAATATGTGGAGGATTTGGCATTGACGGCGGAAAAGGCTGCCAGAGAAGGAAACATGAGACAACTGTATGAAACAACAAAGAAACTCTCTGGAAATCACCGTAAACCAGAACGACCAGCGAAAAACAAGGAAGGCAAGATAATCACCAACATTGAAGAATAACGAAACAGGTGGGTAGAACACTTCAAAGAACTCTTGAATCGACCAGCTCAACTGAACCCACCCAACATCGAAGCAGCACTCACGGACCTCCCAATCGATGTTGGCCCACCGACAATTGAAGAAATCAGCATGGCTATCAGACAAATCAAGAGTGGCAAGGCAGCAGGACCAGACGACATTCCAGCAGAGGCACTGAAAGCAGACGTAGCGGCAACTGCAAGGATGCTCCACATACTCTTCAATAAAATTTGGGATGAGGAACAAGCACCAAAACACTGGAAAGAAGGACTTCTGGCCAAAATACCAAAGAAAGGCGATCTCAGCAACTGTGATAATTACAGGAGAATCACTATTCTTTCAATACCAGGAAAAGTCTTCAACAGGGCATTGTTAAACAGGATGAAGGACCGTGTAGACGCCCAACTTCGAGACCAACAGGCAGGATTCCGTAAGGATAGATCGTGCACAGACCAAGTCGCAACTCTACGGATCATTGTGGAACAATCAATTGAATGGAATGCATCGCTCTACATCAACTTCATTGACTACGAAAAAGCATTTGATAGCGTGGACAGAACAACCCTATGGAAGCTTCTTCGACACTACGGCGTGCCTCAGATGATAGTCAATATCATAAAGAATTCCTACGATGGATTAAACTGCAAAATCGTGCATGGAGGACAGTTGACAAAGTCGTTCGAAATAAAGACCGGTGTCAGGCAAGGTTGCTTACTCTCACCCTTTCTCTTTCTCCTGGTGATCGACTGGATCATGAAGACATCAACATCTGAAGGGAAGCACGGGATACAGTGGACAGCTAGGATGCAATTGCATGATCTAGACTTCGCAGATGATCTGGCTCTCCTATCGCATACGCAACAACAAATGCAGGAGAAGACAACCAGTGTAGCTGCAGCCTCAGCAGCAATAGGTCTCAATATACACAAAGGGAAAAGCAAGATTCTTCGATACAACACAGCATGTACCAATCCAATCACAATTGTGGGAGAAGCTTTGGAAGATGTACAAACCTTTACATATTTGGCCAGTATCATCGATGAACACGGTGGATCTGATACAGATGTGAAGGCACGGATTGGCAAAGCAAGAGCAGCATATTTACAATTGAAGAATATCTGGAACTCAAAACAATTGGCAACCAACACCAAAGTCAGAATTTTCAATACAAATGTCGAGACAGTTCTACTGTATGGGGCCGAAACCTGGAAAACTACGAAATCCATCGTCCAAAAGATACAGGTGTTTATTAACAGTTGTCTACGCAAAATACTTCAGATCCGCTGGCCGGACACTATAAGCAACAGCCTACTGTGGGAGAGAACAAATCAGATCCCAGTGGAGGAAGAAATCAGGAAGAAACGCTGGAAGTGGATAGGACACACATTGAGGAAAGCACCGAACTGCGTCACAAGACAAGCCCTCACATGGAATCCTCAAGGTCGAAGGAGGAAGGAAGACCAATTGATACATTACGCCGGGAAATGGAGATGGATATGAGAAAAATGAACAAGAATTGGGTGGAACTAGAAAAGAAGGCTCAGGACAGAGTGGGTTGGAGAATGTTGGTCGGCGGCCTATGCTCAATTGGGAGTAACAGGCGTAAGTAAAGTAAGTAACTTAAAAAGAATAGTCTACCCAAGGTACTGAATGGTCGGTGGCTGGATACCTTCAGCAACAGTCTACTGTGTGAGAGAACAAACCAGCTTCCATCTGAAGAGGAAATTAAGAAAAGATGATGAAAGTGGATAGAACACACAATATGAAAGTCATCAAACTGCATCAGTAGGCGATCGCTAACTTGGAATCCTGAAGTGAAACGGAAATGTGGAAGGCCGAAAATTGGAAGTAGACATGAAGATGATGAGTAGCAACTGGAAACAAGCGGAAAGGATTGCCTATTATAGAGTTGGATGGAGGGTACTGTTGGGCAGCCTATGCTACTTCACGAGGGGTAACAGGCATAAGTAAGTGAACGAAGTTTTATCATAAAGAAGAAAATTTCAGAAGAGTCATGAACAACAACATTTTAGCTCTTTATTCCCTTCTTGTCCTAAATGAATCTTCTATTAATGTTAGTTCCTAATTTCTGATTGAATAATAAGCAACCTTTCGAATAAATGTTACATGTTATTAATTTTAATATGAAACAAATCCTTTCAAACAGTCAGGAGTGAGATTTCGTCATATTTGGTGAGGAAACTGTGACAGAAAAAACTTTTATGCTATCGTATGTTATGAGTAAAACTAAAGTTTATGTAAATTGAAAGCTGAAATGATAAACTTGATGATTTGTCAAAGAATGTTTTGAACAAACATCTTCTGTCATAATTTTGTCTATTGTACTTTTCGATGAAAACACATTAGGAAGACAGTTTTAAAATCAATCCTTAATACGTAAGTTAAATATTTTATTGTCAAATTTAAATATGCAAAGAATGTACTAGATCACCTTAACTAAATGTTTTGAAACAGTGAAAAATCTGAAAATGTACTTAAAATTATTCATTGATCTGTTTCAAGCTTGCTGACAGTTAAATGTTATAAATCTTTATGTTTGGTAGCTGAAGTAACATCATAAAAGAACTAATGATTCTTAGTAACGCAGAAAATGGATGAATACAGTTAAATAAATTTTCTTTGAATATATATAAGCTATCAGTATATTGAATGATGAGAAGAAATTTACGGTATATCATTACAATTTATGATATACACTTACTACGGCTTTTGATTGAAAATGTGGATTAATTAGTCAGATAATATTACTCAAGCAAATAACAATTATCAGAAAAGAATTCATTTCTCTTAGTTTTTATGATTGAGTTTTGTTCTTTGAGATGGATGATTTGGTCGTGAAGCCTTCGACGTTCTTCTAATCAGCATGATCAGCGTAAATGTCAGGTAGAAGTGAAGTGTTCGAAGTTTTTGCTGATGATGTCGTTTAGGAGAATGATGGAAGCTTCACGACCAAACCATCCAGCTCAGAGAACAAAATTCTATCTAAATCATCCACCTGAACTACAAATCTTCTTCACCATCTCAATTTCTTCTAGCTATAATTCAAATTATTCATTTGTAATCCACCATTATTATACTCATTTGTACAGAGTCTCAATTAAAGGAAAAAAATATCCGGTAAATGATGACATTTGGTTCTATGTATATTCATGAAAGTGCATAAATATTTTCCAAAATAAACAGCATTCAAATAGTGAAATACATTGCATCAACAATTTTTTTTATTTTGATAAGCGTTTGTACTTCATATTCATCACAATAGAAGTTTAATCTTCTGAATGAATGATATGTGAGAATATATATAATAAATAACATATGACCGGTATAATAATCTTTATGGATATTCATTATTTAATTCGATAATGTTTGTGGATAACATGTTAGTTCTTTGGGAATGCACGTGAATTACCACATAAACGATGAATATTTATGTTATTCATGTATGTCATATGATTTAATACAGTTGTCAAAAATGACATGTAATAAGTAGTTTGTTAAAATAATGATAAGTGGAATGATGATTTCAGAAATGTTGTATCAATTACACAGTATGTTGTGGTTTTATTTCCTTTAAAAAAACAACATAAATTGTCACGTTTTTACTTTATGATATATTAAATGTCATCTTGACTAACTAAATAATAATGTTACATTTTTGAAAACTGCGTCACTTGAATGTGTACAACAATCATCAATGAATTGGAATTACATTTTTGTAGCCTAACTGAACTTTTCTTATTACGACTAACAGGAACAAAATTAATTAATAATCAAGTACTTGTTTTATTGCACTTTTTAGGAAGGTAGTTTGAGATGGAAATGAGCGAAATTCTTTACAAAAACCGTACGATTTTGGATAATAGAGTTATGTAAGTTTAGGCTACTTAGTAGGATACGCTCATAAACTTAATATACATAGGACAAATTATTAACAAGTGTTGTAATCGTCTTTTAACAATCTAGTCACCAAGTCAGAAAGCTGCTGCTAGAACCTCCACTACCTTTTCCGTAAAACGCTTTCTAAATATCAAGCAAGTTGGTCTAAAGTGATGAGTTTCACTCAAATGATTGCTTAACAATGACGTTAAGTGTTGCGTTTTAGTCGATACATGATCGACCCTTACGGAATCCGGATTGTTGATCTCGAAGTTGGGTGTCCACTGAATCTTTCATTCGACTCAACAACACTGTTGAAAATCTTTCCTGGTACCAATAGTGGTGTGATGTCTATGTATTTCTCAATTTTCCTGTGTTCTACTTTCTTTGGTATCTTCATGAGGTAACCTTCTTTTCAGTTTGTTAGCGGTTGACCTTCTCGTAAATTTTCCTAAATATAAGCATCGTTGCAGTTAATTCTATTTTTGACTTCAGTGCTTCAGGTGGAATATTGTCCAGCTCTGTTGCTTACCCAGACTTGTTTTGTTCGATAGTCATCCTGATTTCTTCGATCGTGGGTGGGGTGACATCTACGGTATGGTCTGTGAGTGCTGCTTTGATGCCCGGTTCCTCTGTTATTGAATCTTGGCGATTGACTATTGCATTAAGATCCCCAATTAGGATTGTCAGGTCCTTTCTAAAGCATTTCTCTACGATCGACTTAAGCCTCGCATAAAGTTCGTCTTTATTATTTTCATTAATATTATTGGTAGGAGCATAACATTCATTGTGATTATCTTCCTGGTTTTAGGGAATGCTTCAATGATTCTGGATCCACGAGACTTTCACTCTATCAGTTTTCTACGTGTTTCTTTGGACAGCATCAATGCAAATCCATGTGCAGGTAAGGCATTTTCTCCTTGATGATCAGAGTACAACGATACCTCTTCCGAATTTAATTCTTTCTATTCAGCTTGAGTCCAATGTGTTCCAGTTGTCCCGGGCACCGCTAAGTTTTATCTGTTTATTTCCTCAGCTATATAATTAATCCTTCCGTCTCCAACATTGTCAGGACATTCCATGCATCCACATTAATTGTTGTTCAGGTTGTTAAGAGGGGTATCGTCCTCGTGACTTTCGAAGAACCTTGGCTTTCCGCATGCTGATTCATAAATCCTCCAAGTGAAAATCTTTCAATCCCTAGAGCAGAGTTGAAATGGTTTAAATTATTTATTCTAGATAACGTTTTTTTAGCAAGATTGTTTTCTACGGGACTTTTCATCTCGATGCCTAATCTCCTCCTTCATCCGGGCTTGGGACTGGCAGTAACCTAAGAAGGGCTATAGGCAGAGCTGAAAATAGATAGAGAAGTTTACTGTAAAATATAGAGTAAGACAGATCATATAGTAACATAACGAATATAAGTGCCACAGAAGACGAAAGATCATACTTATTAAACTGGATGAAATTTACACTTAACGTAAAATGTTGCACTGAAAAATATAAACCTACCATCGTACTGATTGAGATGTTACACTGAGAAGAAACTAATATCAAAATATCACGTTGGAAATAAACTGTCTTCAGACTTTACGTAGAGTTACAAAAAATGTGAAACTACCTTATGCTGGACTTATAAGATAGCCATTCGCTTGTGAAAAATGAATTTTCTATGATTTTGAAATAGACGGTTTTAATATTCTATTTCTATTCTGTTACATTTAAATCTAATAGACAAGAATCTGAAAAACTGAATTATTTTTTTCCAACTAAAATTCATTTCAACTGAAGCCTTTTATTCCATTGTTTTATATAATCGTTTTCACAAATGATTAATCTTTGTTCTCCTACTTGAGGAATGTACAACCTGTTAACAACTACATTTTTAGTTTCCATGCAAGTATATCATATATTTTTTACTTTCGTATGTTTTGCTTCTCCGTTACATTATTTAGTAAATTGTTTATACTATTATTATGAAGAGTTTGATTAACTATGATTTTGGAAAAAAGCATATAAGATAAATTCTTAACTGAATTACAATTTTTTGTTTTATGTTTGAACATGTGTTTTTCTTTATCTAAATAGATATATCGAACGACATCTACCTCATGCTTAAAATTGCATACTGCATAAATATAGTATCTTTCTATTTGATTATTTGAGCATGTAACATTTGATGCATGTGTGGTGTATGATACTTATGTCCATCGACACAAGTGGTATGTAACACTGATTGGAAGTGGGAAACCTGGCAGCATAAGATTGGGATGATCGAATCGTAAAGAAGGAAAACAGTGAGTGTTTTTTATGATAACGAAGGAGCGATCAAGTTCAAGACAAATGATGGAAGATTTGCAAATGAAACACTGAAGGTATAGTTTTCACATTCGATGAAAGAACTCGGTAGTTAAAATACAACCAGTTGTTCCTATATATTTTCTAGTTCACGGCAATTGAAATGATGCCTCAATCAAACGTGAGCACTCTTTTGATTGTAGAAGTTCATCAACTTATCCGGAATTAATTATTAAAGGTGTTAAGTTCTCAGTCGTAACAAGAAATATCACTATTGTTAGCTGATGTAGTAGTGATTATTTTGTATTTTACTAACAAAATAAGTTCATATAATTGTGGTGTGAGCTACTTATATCCACATAAGTAGTATATAACGATGGTCAGGAATAGAATGTATTTCAGTAGAAGATCAAGAAGGGAACAACGAAAATAGAAAGCAATTGGTATGAAAATTTACGAACAGTGAAATCTGAGGCGATGGACCGATATTTGGTAGAGGAACAGTCAAGCTTGAGACAATGATTGATATTTTGCAAATTAAACTATTTGCTGTATAGTTCTCAGATTTTAGTGAAATATTCTGTAATTTACTGTCTGTTATATTTAAAAAATGTTTGAATAGTGTGGAGAAATTATTGACTTTACGATGAAATCATTTACTTAAGCTGTACATTCGTATATATAGTTATCTGGAAAATATTTGTCTATAGGAGGATAGGAAAGATTGCATCATAAAATGATTTCGTCGACAAAAAAATTTTTCTTCACTGAATTCTCTTTTTCTTATTTAATGACACCATGGATTATTTTAATTATTGACTTTAATTAATTATAAAATATGTATTTACATTTTGCCATGATTTACAGTATTTTATCTACCGACATTCTTTAATTAAAAAAATTTTTTTTTGTAGGACTGAGAAAACACTGAATAAAGGGGGATGAATGAAATATTAGAAAAAAACCGTATGAAAAATATGAGGAAAAAAAATGATTTTACACAAATGTTTAACAAGTAAAAAAAATATTGTCTTAGACAACAACAACAAAAAGAGGAAACATTTTTGTCGGGATTTATAAACCATAATCATGACATTTATTTTAATTATTTTTTAATGGATAATATTGAATAAAAGATTTTTATAGTGTAAACTACATACATTAATATTATGAAATATGGAAGTATTTTAGTTTAGAAAAAAACAAAGGGAACCAGATTCCTAGTTTACACCATTCTTTTTTTTCAGTTTTGAGACGAAAGTGATTTTCTTTCTTCTAATCTACTTCCGCTGATTCACTGTATTGTAATAAGATTTCACTTATGAAGTATTTGAAATAAAAACAAAGAATTGATGGTATTGATTATTGTAATACTTTTAATGTCAGACATAGAATAAAAGTAAATTTTAGTCATTTATATTTGTCTAATTTCTAAATATTTAATATCTGTCTAACATCATACCACTAGGGTATGTATTTATGTTACTTTAACAATAGATTGTATGAATAGAATGAATTCTAAGCAAAAAAACTTATCGGATTAGATTTTTTGACAAATGTATAACGTTGAAAAAGTTAAAAAAAGTTAGTAAACTAGCTAATGAACATTTTTAAGTTGTATGAGCCAATAAGGAATGAAATTTTTTAAAAACTTTTTTGATATATATTACAACTTCAAATAATCTGCGGTTAAGTGATGTATATTATGATAGCATATCAACTAAATTATATTGTCTTAAGTTTATGCATTCCTTTTAGTTTAGGCAAACTTGTAATGTAGAGATTAGAAATATGATATTGGATAAATACTTAGCCAATTAAAATTATCTAATTTTAAAGTATAATTTAATAGTTAAGATTACGAGTCAATTGAAATGAGACCACAATATAGGAGCTGGAAGCACTGGATGGCTGTTTCGTCCTATTGTGGGACTCTTCAGCACTGTGCATCTACGATCTTGCTCCGTAAGATTCGAACCCAGGACCTATCTGTATCGCAGGCAAACACCTAATCTTCAAACCACTTAGCCGGTCGGCATCCGATAGTGTTAATATCTAACTTTAACCAGTTCATGAAATTGAGCGGCACGTCCATCATTGTCTTCAATGTGTTACTACTTCACAACAGATCCGGTTGAACTCCACTGGTCACTGATTCGCACTAGAACTTCAGAAAATACCTCATAAAGCCAGTCACTAGTGAGCATATGTTGATTAATATCAGAAACGGGGTTTTGTGGATGCTATAGCTGAGATCATGAGTCATCCGACCACCATGGAAAACCTGTAAGCATAATTTTAGCAGAATAAATGATATTTTTAATGCACGTTACTTATATATAGATGTGGGAAAGATTTAATTTTTTATCATAAATTTCAAACAATAATTTATTAGTAGTCATCTATAATGAGAACCATATATGCTTTATTATGCCGTTTCCATTTAAAGGTATTTAATCTGATTAATTCCAAAATAAGAAAGTAATTGTATCATTATGTGTAAACTAGCAAAAACAAGCTAGTCCACCCAAACTGTTCAGTATCGTGATGATGATAATGAAGATGATGTTCAGTGATAAAGCATAACGATTAGACATTTCATTAATTATGATTTTAAGATGAAGGAAGACTATATTTTCTAACATTATTTCAAGATTCAACAAGGCATACAGCTGTTCATAAAACATCTTATATACAGATTGTGTTGAAAATATAAACTGAGAGATATGATAATAGACATGAAGAATTTCAATACCAATAATATTAGCACAAATTGAGTGATTTATAAACAGTGACTTTGGTCATGTAATTTTTTAAAGTGTTAAACAAGATGGTATTAGAACAAATCAGCTTGTTAAAAAGAGATGAATATTATTTATTATCAAACTATATTTCATTTGTTATTATTCAGGTCAATTGGAACTGATTTATGAAAATCGGTTTTTGTTCGATCTAAGTAATCGATAAGTAGCGATTATAGGTTTAAAAAATGGAGTTGTCATTTAGTATATTCACAAAGATTAATGTTTCATTTCATATTATTAACGTAGATTGATTTCGTTGTGATCTCATAACAACTAGTTTGCGATTATAACTAAGAGTACTAACTATTACTTACTTTTTTTCTCTAGAGACACTTGAAACATTTATCAGGCAAAACCTCGAAAATATTTTATTTTCAACTACTGAGTTTGTTGCCGATTTCGAAAACATGTATGTTTTTGCAATTCATAGTGTGGTGTGTGCTACTGATATCGAATGATATAAGTAGTATGTATGATCAATAGAAAGTGAAATGTCTGAAGACAGAAGGTTAAAAAGATCAAAGAAGGAGAAGGTGAACAAAGAAGGAATGGTGTGGAGACGAAGGAACAATGAAGTCTAAGACGATTGATTGGCATTTTGCAAATGAATAATTTACTGTATGTTTCTCAGATTTTACCAAGATGTTCTATAATTTATATGCATCCGATTGTCCTTATTTGTCTTCTCATTCACTACAATGGCATTGCAAAAATGTCAGACTTCCAGTTCCTAATCCCAGCCGTTGATATTTATATTGAAATTCATGGATTGCATTAATTTCAATCGCCTTGCTATAAGAACATTTTATGGTCAATAAAGTACTAAGTTACTGAATTTACTAGCTATTATAAAATTAATTTTAAAACATCTGTCTACAATTAGTACTCTCATTTTAAATAATATTCTGATAAATTTTAGTTAGTCATTATTATCATTTCGAAAAAAGAAACAAGTAACAAGATGTACAAGATAAAGTTAATTCCACCAATACATATTATTAGCTTCAAAAGGTCATATTTGTAAAGAAGAGTGTCATTTGGGACAAAGCTTTGTGATAGTTTAGATTATGAAGTTAAGAAGGATCCCTGGAATAATGTAGGGATTCACGACACAACATGTAATATTGAATATAGTAGTTAGTCATGAGACTAACTTAAGCGTCAAGTCATATGAATTAAGATTGATGTTGAGCTCATAATAACTATTAGTGATCATAATATATATAAATGATTCGATAATTTAATAGTTGAATTTTTGAGTCGATTGAAGATAGACCACCATAGAAAACCTGAAAGCACTGGACGACCGTTTCGTCCTAGCATGCGACTCTTCAGCTGTTCACATCCACTATCCCGCTTTGTGAGATTTAGACTCTGGACATATCGATCTCGTGCGCTAATGGCCGTTAAGTGCTTTCATGTTTTCCATAGTGGTCTAGCTTCAATCGACTCATGAATTCAACCTTTAAATCCACAAAACCCCTCTCGGATACAGTTATGGTTTTTTAAAATTTTGTTTAAGTTCAGTAAACAAAATTAAATTTATGATTTTTATTTAATCAATAATCTGACAATGAAAAGAATGAGATTTGTGTTCTTAAATTTAAAACTGAAATAAAGTCAAACATATGAACAAAATAACCTTTCTTAGAGATTTAACTTTATGTTTGACATGGATTATTGCTAAGAATGTTTTTTCGTGGGTGGGATTTCAATTTTTAATCTTCTTTGTACTTGATGTTATAGATCATAACGATACCTGCTTACAGAAGCATATTTCATTTCGATAATAGAACAACGTATAAACCTATTCAACTAAGGACCAAAAGTTCTCGTTTATTGTCACCTAGTTAAATTACATTTCATTTGGTTTGAAACATTTTATACAATCTTATATCATTATATCAAGTGCCGTTTTATCCACTGCCTATTTTGAACAATTGAACTAATAGCTTGATGAATCTAGTCATATTTCCCCATAGTTTCATTTTACAGATTCGATTTATTTTCATGTTGCTCTTATCTGTTTGACGTGTTCTTTTTATTTTGTTCTAAAATCTTTTTTAAATCTTATCAGTTGAATAGCCGTAATGTAAATGTTGATAAACTGAAAAAGTGAGGATCTAGTTCTTCTGTGTTCATAAAAGAAAAATATGATTTCTGTCAATAATGAGTAAGGTGTGTACTCATCTGCTTTTATATTCCTGACAAATTGTTGTCTTACTTTAAAACAGAACTCAGCCTGATATACATAATTGAGAATTTGTTCTTATACAAGATTCTTAAAATTTTTTTTTAGTAACCCAGTTTGTGAATGTTCCTATTTTTAAAATGTTTTTAGAACATTAGTAATTTTATTGATGTGGTCTTCATCAGTCTGAGCGTATTTCTCGGGCATATGGTTTTTATTTCTTAAGAAAAATCTGCATCACTAATCTGAATGGACAGCAGAAAATTAATTTTTACTGTGACGTAAATGGGTTCATATATTTAACGTTATTAAGGATAGATGATTCCATACTACTAGGAGTTTTAGATGCATCAATGTTTAAACGTAGAACAGAATGGGAAATGTACGAGTATACATTCGAACACGTTATCTAGATACTCAGTTATTGTGTTGCAAACGAGAACATAGGCGAGGTTAACCAAACGTATTTGAACACAAAATTACAGGATGTCTTAGTCAAATCTTAGAACTATACAGAAAATAATTAATTTGCAAAATATCAATCATTGTTCTTTCGTTTCCACACCAAACATTCTTTGTTCCCGTTCTCTTTTCTTTGATCTTCTTAATCATCTGCCTCGAGGCATTACTCTTCCGATTTATGATACATACTACTTATATCATTCGGCATCAGTAGCACACATCACATTTGTACAACAAATAGTGCAACAGTATTGTTTTCTTTTTAAAAAGAGAAATAAATATCGTTTTTAATTAATCAATGACACAAGTTGAAAAAATAACCCTTTTTGAATCTGTAGTTTATGCAGCATAGATTGTGGCATTAACATAAGTTGATAAAGATGATCTTTTTTTCGATTATTTCGTTTAAAAATAGATTTTGAGTAAAACATTTGGCAATAGTTATCAAATCACTACAAAAGTAACAGAAATCATTTTAAGATTATCCAATAAAAACGAAACGTTCAATTCGAATTAAGAAGACTAATGTTGTACTTAACTAAAACTTATGAGATTTAATTTTTTTCAATCTTGTTTAATTTACTATGTTTATTCTGGATCAATAAATACAATAAAATTCATTTATCAAGAACTACTATCATAATTTTGCCATAATAAAAGTATTTAATTAGAGGTAAAAATACATTATCATCAAACTATAACAAATATCGTGTAAGTAATAAAAAAATTCCCAGATCATATTTGGCAATATTAAAGATACGCAAGTATTTGATAATGTTATAAAATTAGTAGTGAACTGAAGCCAATGAAAATTATATTTTCAAAAAGTATATGATGTACATTTTTTATCTTCAAGGACCAGTATTCATTTTTTGGATGTTTGGAGATAAGTAATGTTATGTTAGCTAATAAATTTCTGCTGCTCAAGTGTTTATGCGTTTAGGAAAGCCACTCAACCAAATGTTTTATTTTGATATCAAATGGTTAATAGAAAACGAGATAAAGTCGTAAATAGTGGTTTTCTAGTGTTTAGCAAACATAACACTCATATTGTTAAAACAACTTTGAAGAGGATGATTGTCGCAGCAAAAACATAGTTCTGCAATTTATTATTAATTATCTTATATCACCATAGAATATAGTTATTTTATTGATTGTTCCAGATACTGTAAATCACCAGCGTAAATGACCTATGTCGAAAGAATGGAGGCCTACTTAAGCTAGACGGGGATGGTGTGACAAACCAGTTAACACCAAAGTCACACCTCGTGGTCAGCACAGATGCTTTGAAGACTGTATAACGTTATTACAGAAATATATTAGTTAAACTAGATACAAGCGAAAGTAAGACCACCACCGTATGGGCCAGTCCATGGCGTACGATTAACTGATGCGCGTTGGTTGTCCTTGACCTTTACGAGGATCGATGATTTGCTTGATATTCAATGACCTAACTGAAGGATGATTTGGCTAGGGCTCAGTGAAATTTGACTGGCCCTGAAATACTTTAGCGAAAATGCAATTTCAGAGAGATGAATTGTTTTTCCTTCAAGGACTTTTTGGCATAATCTTAAGAATGATGAAAGACTAAGAAAAAATTACTAAACTACTCAATAATAATTTTTTAAGAAGAGATTAAGACACAATTGTATGAACGAAGAATATTCTTTTCAATAATTTCTCATTAGGTTCTACAATTATAAATCCAAATTAATAATCCATAAAATTGGCCAGATTTAAGGCAGAGAGTACATCATTTAAAACTGTAACATGTGAATCAAGAACTGTTGTTTGTCATATAAAATCAAATCAAACGGTTAACGTTGGGGTTGACTAATATGAAGTGTTAAGTTGAATTAATTTATAAATGAAATTGTGAGATAAATGATCAGAATAAATGTGGTCAACATGGGATGAGACAGAAAATAATGGAATAAAAATATAGAAATTACGTAATACGTAGGATAATATGAATTAGGCCAGATAGAGTAGATAGAAGTGGGTACTGAATAAATTCCTTAAAAAGGTTATCAACTAATTAATAGTCAATTTTATAATATGGTGACGTAATTTGAATAATGTTCATTTTTATGTCCGAAACTTATTATTATTATTATTACACTTGAGAACCTTTTAGGGAAATTTATACAGCATCCATCACTATCCCCTAATTCGTGCCTAATTCATACTATTCTACATATCACACACTTCGTAATTACATGATTATCTGTCTCATCTCAAGTTGACCATATTTATTCCGATCATTTATCTCACAATTTCACTTCACTTATAAACTCATTCAAGTTAACACTTCATATTAGTGAACCCCAACATTAACGATCTGATTTGATTTTCTATTCCAAACAATCTTTACATGGTATGATTTTAAATGGTGTACTCTGCCTTAAATCTGGTCAATTTTATGGATTATTAATTTGGATTTATAATTGTAGAACCTAATGAGAAATTATTGAAAAGAATATTCTTCGTTCATATAATTGTGTCTTAATATAATGGGAATTTTTCAGCGATTAAAAAGTGATTAACCAGAGAGAAATTAAATTACGAAATCTATTACGACCATAACAATATTGAAAATATATACCAATCGTTTTCTCTTAATAAAAACAAGAACTCATTTTTTGACAGACTAACGTAAGCGACAAATTCATGTCTACTTTATATTGATAAATATATATATATATATATACTCAATTATAATTAAAGGCTGAAAAAATTGTGAATTATTAAAATAAATCAATACTAATTAAATCATCAAAACTATACTGTCTTTTTTACTATTTGTCTTTAAAAAGAAACAAAATTTTTTTTCTTTTCACTGAAAAGTGGAAAGATAAAACAAACCGGAAATCTAATTTTTATTATTATTGCATAAGCTTATAGAATGTAACCATATTTTCAACAACAGCAACAACAAAACAAAATTTCTTTTTACGAAATTGTCGATAAAATTTAAGTTTGTTGAAAATCAAAAATGATGATATATTTCAGTCAAGTCGTATATAGATATGTAATACATATTACATTTATACTTGAACAGGAAGTGTACAATATTGTAAAATCTACAATAACAATATAAGATTTTAATGATTGAAAATACAGTTAATAATTGTCTTTTAGGTGAATTTATTTTTAACCATTATTCCGGATACTATTGGTTGTAATGTGTAACATAAGTATAAAAAGTGATTGAACGATACTATATAATGATTGGTCAAATGTAATATTAGATGTTAAGAAAACAATAGCTAGTTATGTAAGATACGTACACATATGTTAAAAATAATTGTTGTAATGTTTATAATAAACTGTGTTCAAAAACTTAATATAACGGGAAGGTTAAGTGAACTTATACCAAAAAGGAATATTTTTAAAACAATATGAATGTTTTTATGTGAAGCGAATAGACCCCATCTCAGTAAATAGTCAATTCCTTTATTGTTCCGATAGGATTTAACATAAAAGAGATGTTAGAAAAATCTTTAACATACAGCCACAAAATGGCTTAAGCCAATTATCCAGTAAATGTATATGGATACAGAATCGGCAAAATACTTGTTTAGTTCAATGTGTCAATTGTTGAGCATTCGATATTTTATATGTATTGTAATATTATAAGTCTACGTTATCATAATTTATGGAACTTCTTAGAAATACAATGGACATGTGTTGAGGAATTCAGATTTATTACAAGTAATTATTTATGGCCCCAAGCAAATGAAGCAATAATCTATCGTAAAATTGCAGAAATATTATTATGAACATTAAATTTGAATATCTGGATGAGAAACGATATTGTTATGTATTTCGATAGTCAAATATATCGTACTCTTAGTTCACTTAAGCTCCGCTAGTTTCATCGTTGCCAGAACATAATAGTAGTTACATATGCAGTATTATTTTCTGCGCACACGTTCGAAAAACAAAAAGCCTCCTAGTTAGTTAGACAGCAATCACTTCATAAACTTTTCACTATGGAAATCTACACAAATAAATTAATAATTAATATTGGGTAAAATGTCTGTTATATTTAGGGTGAATTTGTAAAAAGATATATTGACAGTAATAAAGAAAATGGTTTATCAAATTTTTACTACGGTTTTATAATGTACTTGCTAACGTTGTCATTAGTTTTTTCATTATATGTACATAGACATAATTTCGTTACCTAGAATTAAATGTGTGCTTATGTAGTAGCGTATAGAATTCCATGTTGAAATAATTGTAGATCGAAAAACTAGTTTTTTTTCTCAAGTAATCTGTACGGGCTTCAGAAATAACATTCTTGCAATATAGAAGAACTATTGTGTGTGCTACCATTCACTTTATTAGTTAATTAAAAGAAGCAAGAACATTACATCCCTTATCTTGTAAAATTATGTATGACTACAGTTGTGAAGAATCTCAGATATTCAATGCTGCTTTATATTAATATTGTAAAGCGGTTATGTATGCAAAATGTATTGTTCGTTGTGAATGAACAAAACCATAGTTATTTCCTAAATAGGTAATATAGAAAATATATCGATCTACTGGTTCAATAGTTTGTGTTCAAATATAGTGAGATTTGAAATAAAACTAAGGCAATGTGTCGTGCAATGACATATACCTAAATTCTGATCGTTAATAGACAAATATTACCAGTTTTCTTAGAAAAAATTTTCATTTGATGTGAATCAGACAACCTATTGAAACTTTAATAATCATCCTCCAGGATAGTATGTCGATATTTAATTTTAGATAAATTGAAATAAGCAAAAATGGATAGGGGCTAGCAGTGGAATCCAGGACACACGTTTCGTCCTATCTGCGACTCGTTAACTGGGTGTACCTGTATCTCAGCGTTAATGTTCATTCTGGGACTCGAACCCAATATCGTTCGCCTCAAATGCCTTCGCGTTATCCACTTATCTAATGAGTCCTTATAGCCAGTTGCTTATGCAATGGAGTGAAGTTTAAATTCACTTCATATTTTTTACTTGAATCTTTACATTGATGTTTAGGAGTGCAATTGATCAGTCTCTTATTGACATATGTGCATACTGTGCGTATTGCCATGATATAGCTTTAATTCACAAGCAATATAGGCAAATATGGATAATAGCTGTGTTCGAGTTCCAGAATGAACATGAACACCAAGATGCAGGTACATCCAGTTGACGAGTCCCAAATACGACGAAACGCGCGTCCTGGATTCCACTGCTAGCCACTATCCATCTTTGTTTATAATGCTTGTGAATTGAGACAATATCGGGGCATATGCACAGTATGCACAAATGCTAATAATAAACTGATCCATTGCAATCCTAAAGAACAATCGGAAGATACAAATAAACAATACTAAATAAAATTAAATTGAAATGATTTGTTCTAATTTCTACCTTTCTTAATATATGTTTTTATATCGTCATAATTGTAGAAAACTATTCTACTAGTAAATCCATTGATCATAAGACAATTGTCGGTGAAATTCAATGGAAAATTCGTTTAAAAAATTTTTACCGAATATAATTTCTGTATTTAAAATCAACTATTAAATTAGATGAAACTTCACTGAATGTTTCGTGACAATGAATTAAAAGTGGTAAGCATAAATTTGGTAGTACCTGATATTAATTCTCTTAAGTGTATATCTATAGTATTTAGATAATAAAAATTTATTTTAGATATTCAATAGTCACTTAATCTCTGTTCGTAAATTTCTCTTACTATACGTTATAGACAAACTATTCATCACAATAATTTATTAGTATATATTAGATTCCACATATATTAACATATGAACAATCTTTAGATTATAAGTAGTCTTAAGTGCTCTCTGCCTGTTATATTTGAATAATGATTTTATTAAAAACTAGAGATTATTTAGTAAAAAGCATTTACAAATTACAATATAAATTGAACGAATAGATTTTGACGATACCTAAATATTGATTTGATTATCCATTAAGCAATAGTTCAGTTCTTTACCTACATTTTAACTACCCGAAATAAATCAAAAAGCATTTTTTAAAATACAATCTCACTTGCGTAACTAGTATATCTCTCCTAATAATATAAGCAGGTATAAAGCAGAAAAGGAAATTGAAATTCGGTGACTTAAGGTAATCAGCAAAAAAAACATAGAGCGAAACTAAAACATTCAGAACTTACTAAAACCTAATGAAATTAGTCTTTTATCGACTAAACCCAGAATCTTATATTTAAAGTCAACTTCATGAGTACATTCAATGAAAAGTACGTTTGAAACATAAGAAAATTAGTCTACCTTGTTTTTATCACTATAAAGTTGTGGAGACTGTTAAGGTTTTTCATTGAGATCCCGGTTGGATCAATTTAAGACTACCATTGAAAACTAAGAAGCTTTGGATAACAGTTTTGTCCAAGTGTGAAACTCGTCGACAGTGCACATCCACGATCTTACGCTTAGAACTTGAACCAAGGACCCTCAGTCTCATGCGAACGCTTAGCCTCTAGATCCCTCAGCTGTAATCTAACAGTGTTAATGTTTGACTTGAATCAATCCACAATATTGCGTGACCATCTGCCTCGTTTTTGTCAAATGCTTGTCTTGTACGTTTTTTTAAAGCTATGTAACAAAAAAGCCATTTAAAAGCACTAAAGTTGATTCCAGTGTTACATATCTATCAAACCGTTGGAAAACAGCTAACAAAATATATATATTTATTTGTCTTGTCACGAATCAGTTATACAACTTACGGCTCGTTGACATTTCAAATAAATATTTGATTACAAAAACACATTTATTTCTTTCTATTCCCACATTTTTTTGAAATCTGTCATGCTGTTTTGAAATTTACTCATTTTTTAAAATTATAACGATATATTTTATTCACTTTTATCAGTTTCTAAATAGTCACTTACACGTTTCGACTATCCTTTAATTAAACAACTTAACAATTCAAATCTTCCATAAACTATCACGTCGTTGAAGACTTTAAGTACTATTTAACAACAAGTGTCATCGGACACGAAGCCTAGTCCACAGTTCCTCACCTACTGTCTTCTACCACCCAGGATTGAAACAAAGTACAAGAGATATTGAGCATTTAAGACTTCGGAAGACACTGCAGATCAAAAGATAAATTACAGCCGCCAGTTAAAACTGCAAGATGTCATTGACTACATTTCAGTGATAAATCAATTCAATTTACAATTATGATTTAAAAATAAAACACCATATTTACTAGCAATGTTACGGTTATAAACTCTAAACTAGTTTTTAAACTGATTACTGTTTTCTTGATGTATTTATAAGTACTATGTATTGAAATTTATTCATCAATTTAACTATTTGTTGAAATGTTATGTTCAAGTATTTGAGAACATATTCTTGATATTCCAAAACAATATACCTTTTTTTTTTGAATTTTCTGCTATCTGTGCTTTCATTAAAATATTTTCATTACTTACCTACATACATCTGTTACCTTCAATGGAGCATAGGCTACCGACTAACATTCTCCAACTCACTCTGTCCTGGGCCATCCATTTATGTTCTATCTATAATATCGGTCTCCATATCTCGGCGTAATGTGTTCTTTGGTCTGTTTCCTCTCCTTTGACCTCGACGATTCCAAGTGAGGGCTTGCCTTGTGATGCAGTTAAAATCTTTCCTCAATATGTGTCCTATCCACCTCCTGATTACTTTATCCACTGGAATCTGGTTTATTCCCTCCTACAGTAGGTTGTTGTTGACAAAGTCTGACTAACGGATCCGAAGTATTATTTCATTTATAAAGGAATAATATTTCATTCAGAAATGAAACTAAAAAAAGTAATTTTATTTGAGTCCCTTGAGTCAATTTATTATTATTCTTTATAGCTAATAAAACATAAAAGTTGTAACCAGATAATTTTATGAAACTTCATTAAATATATTTTTACAAATGATAAGCAATTTCCTTTATAGAAAAATGAAAAAAATTATTTTTTTCTATTCAAAATGGCAATGATCTGTTAATTGTATTTTATGTCTTCAATGAAATTGAACTTTAAATAAAAGCCATTTTTTGCCCATTAATAAGATAATCTATATAGTTTTCTGTCATTTGCATGATAATTACTTTGTAAAAATAAAAAAACGTTTGATAGATTTTTAGAAAGGTTTTCAACTTTCTAAATGGTTAGCTTTATTAATAACAAATGAGTTTATGCTTTAATTTTTTTTCTTTTTTTTGAAAGAAGTTTTTATAACGAAATTCTTCGAAAGCTTATTAAAAAGTAGAATTAGTAGATAAGTATCAGTTTCTATCGAAGTTTCATAATTTATTTGAATGTTTTAGGGAGTACAAATACGTTAAGCTACTACGACAAGATTTTGTACTGCTTATATTTAGATTTATTCCATTTTTTATTAAGATCGTTGTTTTTAATAATGAAGTGTTTTTAATGATAGTTTGATTGATTCAACAGTATGTTTTTCTATCAAGTTAATTTTAATATGAGAATTCTTATTATATTCTTTTAATATTCTACTTTCGGGTTCATTCGTATGAAATGAATATTTTATCCATTTCAATTACTTTTATTTAATTTTATTGACTACCATGCATTTGATTGAGGCTGATTCTAGATATATGAGTTTCCTGTTGTCATCATTTGTTTTATTTTCACTATGTGACTTTTGCTAATTTAATACAACTACAAAAGTTTATTCTAAGATCAAATCTATTCACTGATCGAGCTAATTTATATAACAAGTCATCGAATGAGTTAGCCTTTCTTGAGTAATTATTTTTTATGTGAAAGATAGTTGCCAGTGAAAATGTTTGTGTTCGCTTTGAGTAAGATCAGATCGATTTGTTTAAGCTACTGATTTATTTTCCTGTATTATTTGATACGATTATTGCTAAAATTATGATCATGATGACGACAGTTTATTTCTATTAATCAACCTAGAAAATGTCATTTGTTAATGCAATGGTAACATTCAACAACTTCACTGATCTGATGACAAATATGTTGACTGTATATTAAATAGTACATAACAGTTACTAATATCTGATGGATGATTTTGAAAATTATTCAGGATTTCAGGGTTTGACAATGTTTTGCCTATAACACTTTGATAATAGAAGGATACCGACTCAATCAAATCAAATGTCATTGATGAATGAATTTAAAAATATACTTGGATGGTTGTTCATGGATATATATTTATATATTATTATATTTATATATTTATATATTGGAATCAATGAATGGTTGTAATGTATAACCTAGGTTTCCTACATGATAAAGCAGATGTTCACTTCACTAGAGAATATTTCTTATGACCTAATAGAAACAATAAGAATGCAGCGGTAAGTGAGTCCCCAAAATAAATAATTCTGTAAGTCTTCGGCATTGATGCTGACCTCTACAGTTTCATTGATTACACCTTAGCTGAAAACGCTCAGAGATGTATCTGTACCAGATCGTTAATGGAAAAGACGTGGCAAACATCTCTCGCATCCACTAGCTAGCTTAGATCAAACGTTTCTCAACAATATGAACAACCATCCAAGTATATCTTTTAATTCATTCATCTATGACTTTTGATTAGATTGAGTCGGTATCCTTTACAGTAATTAATAATTTTTCTGGGATTATTATAAAATCTAATTTATTCCTGATTGCTAGGTATATATTTCAACAACGGCTTCTACAACAAATCATCAAAAGAAAGAAATTCAATGACAATAACTTCTATTTTCTAATTATAATAAATCAAATCAACAGAAATCATTACTATTATTATTATTATTATTATTATTATATCCAAGGCATTTTCAAAGTTCGTATGTACCTACATTAATTTTATGTAATTTTATTCATCTAAATAAGCAAAAAATGCGAATTCTAGTTATTTTCAACTTATTAACAGAACGATTTAACTAACCACAATGTTTCTATTGCAGGTAGTCAGACAAGATTATTAACAATAATAAATAACGAGTATCTAATTACCAGAACTATATTATGAAGTGTACCTATTTATTTATAATGCCCATAAAACCAAAACCTTGATATATTGACTTAGATTGGTCTTAGATAATTGATGTTGATTAATGGAGAAGGCTTTTATTTATATGTTGACTAGTTAATGTATACATTTGAAGATATATCTATAATTTTATTTATGATTAAATTCCATTAAATTCATTAAAACTCTCTCACGATATGATATCAACACAATTTTAGGTTTTCACAGTGATAACATTTATTTATATAGCATTTGATCTGCATTGAGAAGGATCTAACAGACATAAAATTGATCACCACCGAGTGATCAACCGATTGTGAATACATCTCAGTTCCACAAGAGGTCAGTCAAGGCCCGGACAGCTCAGTGACATCACTGACTGTGAAGCTGGGTGATATAGGATCGAATGCGTCAAGGAGCATTAGTTCTCTTAAGATTACAGGTACAACTTGCTGACGAGTGCTGAATAACATGAAACCTTGTTCCAGGGTTTCCTGTTGACTACTTCTAACCACTATTTTATCTCAACATAGTGCACGCAATATCGAGTCACCTAGACTGGTGGCCACATTGCAACTTGGTCGATAGGATTCGATTTGCACTAAGAAGGACCTGACATGCATGATATTGATCACCACCCAGTGATCGATCAATTGTGACTATATAAGTAATAATAGTTTAATTGAATTTGATTCATTGCGTATTATACGTGTTCAATAAATGTTTTAACATAATTGTTGACGAGAAATCGATACATTATACTCTGTTAAAACAAATA
Source organism: Schistosoma spindalis (assembly GCA_946903255.1). Classification (NCBI taxonomy): domain Eukaryota; kingdom Metazoa; phylum Platyhelminthes; class Trematoda; order Strigeidida; family Schistosomatidae; genus Schistosoma; species Schistosoma spindalis. Next base: position 47,723,443 of record OX336420.1, read on the forward strand.
TAGTTCCTATTTCGATTGTAGTTTAATTGCATGTTAAAATAATTTTCGTAAACTTTCATTTTCATTTGTCAATACTTAATTTATCAAATTATTAGTTTGTATAATCTGTAACTAAGGAAATATGAAAAACTCAATGAAACTCATAAAAAATAAATATTTCAGTATTTCTACAGCTTAGACTCATGTAAACATTAGTAAGCATTATTATTTGTAGCCTTTTATTAGTTACGCACCGTAACAAAGAGAAATAGCTCAGGTAAAGCATCATTTAAGCAGAGAGATAAATAAAACATTTTTGTTTAAATAAATAGAAACGGAATGTTACACTATGAGCTTTCTAAGTTATGATTGGTTTAAGAAATAGAAGACAATACATCTTATGTATACTGCTGATATTGAATGAAATAAAAATAAACGTTTCTTTAGAGAAAATCACGAATGCTTTTACCCAATTCATCGTAAACTACATTTGAATATTATTATCATTACTTTATTGTTACTACCATTGGCTTCCATTATCACTATACTTGTAAGCATCGATGATTATGCATAACTCATTGCCGTATTTATTAGCTTCGATCACTTTTCAACTTATATTTCATTATCAAGATGTATTATATCCGTAAAGCTATTGATAAATCTCTAACGATGTGCAGTAAATGTGAGTTCTTCAATGGATTATTTTGTATCTATATATTGCGAAATGTTTTTTGTCTGGAAGTTGAATTAATTCCGCATATAAAGATCATCCCTTTACATCTTTTAAGGGAAATCTGACATACACCTGAGATAATCCAGTAATATAAATAATAACTGGATGTTGCAGAAATGTCAACTGAAAAACCTCTGAAATATATATATATATATATATATATATATATATATATATATATATATATACGGATATATAAACAAATCAAGGCAGTTTATGAGTCAATGATAACAGTGGAATAGATTACATAAATAAGCGAAGAGTACAAATTGGTAGTGTGATAAGAATAATAAAGGCTTGAATCATTGTTACACAATGGGAAATATGTCAATAATTAGAAAAATATAGACACTGAATTATCATTCCTAAAACCCATAACATTGCGTAATAAGAAGTGTTCAGATAATTGGAAAATGGAGTGTATATTTGAGAAAAGAAAATGTGGGGGGAGTTGAAGAAAAATAAACGAAAAAAAAGCATGGAGAATAATAATAAATAAAATCATTTATTAAGTCCAAAAGAGAAATAAAGGCGTTACAAATTTCTTATGAACAAAAAGACTTGGATTGTTGGCTCGAATTCCTATAGCTTCTGCTATGTGTAAGAGATGAGATCGAACACCATAAGGAAAACTAGTAGGAATACGATATATAACTTTAAATGACTTATTTCTGTTTAATACATAATCGCTCTCGATCAAGTGTGATAGAGCCGATCTGCGTATTGTCTTGAGAGTACCTTTTCTTAACTACTAAGGGAGATATTCACTAACTCTTTGGTTCAGTTTTCTGGTAGTGCGTCCAATATTGGAATAAGCTATAAAGTGTTTTAAGTCCACTCACATCTATTAATTTTAGTGTAACTGATAACAAATGACACTATTACATTTTGAAATTGAAACCAATTTTTCGACCGAACTGATTACTGTCAGTCGAATCTAATTCTCGATTATTTTAGTTAACTGTTATTATTAATAACTGACAATCTTTTTTATCTAGTCATGTGTTAGATGAGGAACAATCATTCCACCAAAAAAGTTTGTTATTTTGTCTCATAATTTTTGTCACTATGTATGAAAATAAAATAATTCGTTCGTCTTTATTTAAAAAAATTGGTATTGTAAGATGTAAATTATAATGGCGTTGAATGTCACAAATGGTTGTAAAGTATAGATAACGATTGTTCATTTTTAGTTTTTCGGATTAGTTTTGGAGGTTGATGAGTAGAAGAAACAACCCACTAATAAGTAAATATATATATATATATATATATATATATATATATATATATATATATATATATATACGTCTATGGCAAAAACTGTTTAGATAATAAGCTTAAATTCATAATGTTAACGGTTGAGTCGCTTAAATCGTCTTTTTTTAAAGACATCTAAAGAGATATTTTTCAATTTGAAATGATAGAAAAATCTAGATTTTGATCATTTCTATCTAAATTATATGATAATCTTATGAATCTCAGATGCTCTAGATGTCTAATACAAGTGAACTAAGAGCTCGAGTGAATGAAGTTGACAGAAAAATACCTATCATGATACAGTGATTTATGGACTAATGATTTACACTACAGCTTTTGAGAAATTTATTTCGTGGACACTTATTTTATGGTTAGAGTTTTATTTGTAAGATTTCTGACCCCACGCCTAACTCTCTTTCTTTATCTGTGGTTAAGACAAACAGTAATCTTAGAAGAGCGTCAGGTGAACGTTTCGGTGATACCCAGGTAAAAATACAAGAAAGGAAGGAGTTAAAGACAAATCCAACAACAACTGAAGTAGACCAGATATAGCTAAGTTAGAGGTTGCGTACACGGGAGAAAACAAGTAATTGAAGAAGGGCAATCAAGTTGACAAGCTGAAATATCTGGAAGACCCAATAATAAAAGCACAAAAAAGAAAGAAATACAGGGCAACTATACAACAAGACGAAGAAACTAGCAAGGAGAAGATAGTAAATGAAAGTGACCAGTAAAGAACAAAGAAGCATAACCAATCACTGATATTCGAGAACAGAGGGAAAGGTGGGAAGAACACTTTGGAGAACTCTTGAATAGATTAGCTCCACTGAATCTACCGGAAATCAAAACAGCACACATAGACCATCTTATAGATGTCACCCCACCAACGATCGAAGCAATCGGGATCACCATCAGGCAAACCAAAAGTTGATAAGCAACAGAACCAGACAACATTCCAGATGAGGCACTCGATTTTTAGAAAGTGTTTGTCGGAGTGTATAAATAATTCTGATGGAACGATCTTCGACATTATGTTGTATCTTAGAAGATCGTCGACATCATCTGGAATTCATACGACGGACTACACTATAGGTTCGTGCACGGTGAGAGGCTGACAAATGCATTCCAATTGAAGACAGATTATAGACAAGGCTTCTTACTCTCTTTCTGTCCCTTCCTTCGGGTGATTGACTGGATTATGAAGATATCAACATATAAGGAAAGGGGCAGAATGCAATGGGCAGCTTTTGTACAGCTAAAGGATTTGGACTTCATACAAACAAATTTCAGCAGAAAGGGAAATTAGAAAAAGACGCTAGCGAAGGGTAGGACACACATTGAATCTCATCACGCAAACCCTAAGTTAGAATCCTGAGGTGAAGAGGAAGACGAAAAAATATCTTACACTGGAAAATGGAAGAATGTTCTGAAAGAATGGATGATAAATGGTAGAAGTTGAAAAAAGGAGCCTGTGACAGATTTGATTTTGGAATCCAGATCGGCGGTCTACGTCCCAAGACGGATAACAGGTGTAATAAATTAAGTAAGACGTTAATTTTGAGTAACTGAAATGAATAAATCTGTTGACAAGCAGAAAATCAAAGAATGTTTTATGAAATATTTTCAAGATTTACTTATTAGATTAAACACATGATATAGTAGTAATAGCTTGAAATGAAAATCTTATCCTGAAAATTCAACAAGAGAATCATCTAAAAATGTTTCAATCAGTGTAAATAAATTTAGTAATAGTTGAATTCATGGGTCGATCTAAGCTTGACCACTATTGAAAACGTGGAAGCACTGGATATTAGACATTGACACCGTTAGATGCAGACCGGCTATATAGTCTGAGGGTCAAGCGCTCGCGAGCGGAACTGAAGGTCTTGGATCCGAGTCGCGCATGCTGATAAGTCTCATACTAGGATTTTCGAATACTCCAGTTTCATTGATCTAATAATATTTACTTTCAAATATAACTATTCCGCTTTGATTCAGAAGTAATTTTTGAATTTTCTATTTTGTAGTGAAAATGTCAATTCATCCATATTTTCAACTTCAGAGTAATCCAATAGAATTCATTATAGCAGGAAACATTTTCTCATGCATATATTTTATGAGATTCATTTGATATTTTGGACTTTTTTAAAAGTTTCTGAAATACAATCGTGTTTTTATTGGTTTCTCAGTGCTAATTAGTTTTTCTATTTTAAAGAAATAAAGACCGTGTAAACATCGAAGTAATAAATGCTAGGATACTTGTCTTTTAAAACATATGATTATGTACTGTAGTTTTACCTTACCGCCAAGATACGACAGAAGATTAATAACGGACATTAAAAACGTACAAAACTGAAGCTTTCTATAAGACATCTAACACTTTAAAAAACGCTCTAGTTAGATTTGAAGATGAAATTCCGTTTACTTTTACATAAAATTGTGTCTACTGATTAAGCTATGTCGATTGTGAGGCGTTCTATATTGGAGAGCCTCGTGAGATTTCGACTCGTGCCAAGGAATACTTGAGTTGAACAAAAAGACCTAATAATCACATAGAATTAGAGCAAAAATGTTAAATCAGCAATAGCCGTACATGCTGTTTACAATAACCACCAAACTGATATTAAAAATATCAAAATAATTCAGAAAGGCTTTTCAAACCAGAAGCAGAGGCGAGTAGCCGAAGAGTTTCACATAGTGCTAAATTCCTCTACCCTCAAAAAGACAGAAGGCCTGAATATTCATCCAATCTGAACTGTTTTTTAAACAACCACATTTGACTTTATTTATTACTTTTACGCACAAGATACACAATCTCAACACATTATTTCATATTACAAATACGTACATCTTTCATACCCACATTCTGACACATAAATTAATAAAGTGACAGGCAATGCAAATTCACCTTTGCCAAGAATTACTTGACAGTGACACATTCTGACTGATTATGATTTTGATTGTACTAAAAATATTTTTCATAATTTCCCTTGTACTATTTGTACTTGGGTTAATTTAATTTCGGTTATTTGTTTACTCTGAAGAACTGGTTTACATTAAGTCACGAAACGTCAGAAATACACTTCTTCTACTTATTAGAATAAAACGTAAAATATATTTATTATTAACTTTCTACCTAAAGATCAATTTATTTGAGATTGTCTAGTTCAACCTTGGTATTGATATCTAAAAATATGATCGTGATTAAAACATTTAAAATAAATGCGTAATATTAAGAAGTGTAGAGGTATTTCCCAATTCCTAATGAATAATAATTCATTCATTCCACTTCCATTTGACTAAAAGAGTGCATAAAAGTACTTGATGTTAAATGTTATGTACAGACACCCTACAAATTTAGTTTTACTTTTACACCAACTGTTACGTTTATAGGTTACGTTTCATCATATGATTGATTTTATTTGAGTAATTAAAACTTGATCTGTTATTAATTTAAACGTGCTTCATTCATTGTTTTTAAAATCCAATTAAATAAGCATTTAGTAAGGTTAGAGATATTGTAGTGAACAAGAACACAAATGTGGACAATGGAATGTATTTCAACACAAAATTACAGAATTTCTTAGTAAAATCTAAGAACCATACAGTAAATTCTTCATTTGCAAAATGTCAATCAATCGTCTTAGGCTTCATTGTTCTTTCGTCTTCACGCCAATCATTCTGTTTTTGCTCTTTTTTCTTTGGTCTTCTTAACCTTCTGCCTCCAGGCGTTTCTAATGATCATACATACTACTTATATCGTTCGATATCAGTAGTACACAACACAATATCTCCAGTGAAAACGTATTTCAAAAAGTGGAATCATTCAATAGATATTTTACTGAAAATTTCATCAAATGTAAACATTAGACATTGAACCACAATTTCAGTAACATATTAAACTTAGTGTATTATCCGAGTTAAAGATATATTCATTGACAAATTAAATAATGAAAATACTCAGTTTTATAATAACTTATGAAGTCTGTATAATAAATTATACTGAATAACAGTTCAATTATGAAACTATGATTCTTAACAAATGCAAAATAAAACATTTTTTTCTCGGAAAAAGTATACTATAATATTTATCCAATATAAATAAAATTTAAGACTAATTTATACTCTTTAGCCATAGTCAATATAAAATAGTTTTCACTCTCATATTAAACAAGAGAATAGATCAGTGTACTATTCAAACTATTAAAAACATACTTAAAGTAGTGAAGATGATAAAAACATTTTTTTCAATAATAATACGATTTATATTGAAGTATTGATTTTCAATTCTTTATTTGTTGATTTAGAAAACTTAGACCAAACGTACAACTCACTATACAATAAGAAAAATCCCTCTTCCCCCCCACCGTAAGAAAAAAGAAAATCTTGTGTACAGTGGAGAAGATAGATTGAAGAAATTAAGAAATTATTGATTATTAAATCTTTTACATTAATGTTTCATGAAAATCAAAATTAAGTGAATTATCTGAAGCTTTTAATTGTTGATTATTATAGTAACAATTTAAATGGGATAAATTTGAATATAAACTAGAAGCAGTAGTAGATGAGTTACAAAATTCAAAAAACAATTTGGATACTATTCGTCAATATAATAATAAATAATGTAAATTATCCAATAGTTTTACTGTTTAAATTTTATTCTCTGTATTGTTCTCCAGTTCACTAAAATACAAATCCAAAGTGTTTTCTTAGATATTACTGTGCTACTAAAGCAAACGTAAATATCACTTTGAGCAGTTACTACTTCCAATGTTTATCAAATAATTTTAAATATTCATAGACCTAGAATAGTAGAAGTTTTGCTGAAATTGATGGGGCTCAAATTAAATGTCATTAAATGTAATTCATATTTTTAAAAAGCACTTTATCTGTTCGTTATAAGGGACTCACAGAAGAATAAGTGGTATCCAATTTTTATCTTAGATGTTGCAGAAAAGTATATTGGTGTTTTTTGCATAAAAGTAAACTAGTTTCACGTGAAGTTATCAGGGTTACGTTGATATTTTCGGTTATAGTCACTTACACTTACCGCTATTAAACACTACTCAGTAATAAACAATAAAGGTATCTGATTTTGTTTTGGAAAGAGCGTACATGGTATGCTAATAACAAAAGAACATTTATTTTCACCTGGGTAACCAATAACAAAAGCAAGTGCTTCATTATAATCAGGACTGTTTTTTTTTCTATACATAAAATCAGTAATCTACACACAAAACTAATTTTAAACCAGGTTATCTATTCCACTTTGAAAGAGATTTTGTATTGTTTCTTGCCTGTTTTTTAAGAATGAATAATTTTGATTTAATTAATAGTCCAAACATGCTATAATCAATGATGAGGTAAACAATGATTTCTTGATGAAAATAAACAAGCATGATACTTTCTCAAATCTTATTTATGGGTAATAAAAAATCAGACGGTGAGGCACCTATACGAACTAAACTCCAACCCATATAAGGTTGTAAGTGTGCTATGATAAAGTAAATGAACTATCTACTTCTGTCTATGTCTTTAATGTTTTAACTTTTGATGTTACCATGAAGCAACTCAGTAAAAATAATTGATATTTTCTTACTTTGATCAGCTCAAACAATGTAAAAGGGTATGTATGCATATGAATCAAACTTGTAAACTTACTGGCTGGAAAAAGTATTTCTGTCTGTTAACCAATCTAGTTAAATAATCATCATTATCTTCACTACATTGATTTGCTTAAACGTAAATCCAATTTGCATTTTACTTGAAAAAGAAGACTAACTTCGAGATATGTTAATAAGTAAAGTACAACATACAATCTTATCATTGCAAAATGGGTTGTTTACTAGTCTAGTGTTAATACGCAACTAATATTTTAATCTCGTTTATTTTTTCAATAATAATTCATTTGTGACTTCAGATACGTCAAATTGTTTAGAAAGGCTACAAATGATGAAGTTTCTCATTTGTAAGATTATAGGATAATAATAAAGATTATTTGAGATATTATTCATTATACTAGCTAATATAATTCATTAAATAAGTTATGCATCAATGAATTTTAGGCTTTGTAACTTAACATAAAGAATGTCAAATGAGTACAAATAAAATCAAAACCCAGAAACATGATTAGTTGTTTTATGGAGAATAGGATCTATTTATGGAAGCTTTATTTTGTTTACTAACAAAGTGAATGTTGGTTTTAAAAATTATTCTACATCAAATAAAATTCTCGAATATATAAATATTCTAAACTTAGATGAAAAGACTGTTGTTACCATTTAGAGTATCTAATGAGAGGAAGATGTTCTGAATCAATATATTTAACTTTAGCTATCAGTGCAGTTGGATAATTCATGTATTCTATTCTCTAATATAAGAATCGTACCAGGCATCCTATATTATGCTGAATATTCTGCTAAATATTATTCTGATAAAAAAATAATTATGGATACGTAAAAACAATATTAACTGAAATAACATAATCATAACTTTAATTCTTTATTGTCAGAAACTTTCTGTTTTACGAGTCATTTTTTTGTTTGTAATCAGTAATATCAAAGTGAAGCTATGAGCATAAAAGTATAAGGTAGTATAAATGATATTCGGGATTTTTGTAAATGAAAACATGTCTTAACATCAACTACATTAATGTTGATCTACTACATTCATTACATTTCCACAAACTGAATGCATTATATTGTTGACTAATGTACCACAACAGATAACATTAGTAGTACCCATCAGCTAATGCTGCAAACGAAACTGTTGAAAAATACTAATTACCTCTAATAAATAAATCGTTTAATATACATGCGTTGGCAAGTGTATAATATCTGTCATTTTAAAGTCTATATGATGTTGCACTTATGTTATGTTCTTTGTGTAAATAAGCTTTCCAGGATTAAATATCAAAGAAAACTCTATGATTAAAAGATTTTTTTAGATGTTTCATAGCATTAGCAAGTCTTTGACGTATGTTAATGTAATATGATTCATGAATTAAATAATCTGCCTTTACATTCCTTTTATTAATCCTATTTATTAATATACTCATACCTGTCAATCGGTATGATATATATATATATATATATATATATATATATATATATATATATATGCAAAGATTGACAAAGCAAGGACAGCATTTTTACAGTTGAAGAACATATGGAACTCAAAACAACTGTCAACCTATATCAAGTCACAATCTTCAATATGAACGTCAAAACAGTTGAACGGTATGTAGCTGAAACGTGAAGAACTACCACAACCATCATCAAAAACGTACAATTATTTCTAAACAATTGTCTAATCAAGATTCTCAGTGTCTGTTGACCGGATATCATCAGCAACAGTCTACTGTGACAAAGAACAAACCACCTCCCATCTGAAGAGGAAATTAGGAAAAGACGTTGGAAGTGTATAGGATATACATTACGGAAATCATCAAACTGTATCACGAGGAAAGTGCTAACTTGAACACCTAAAGGGAAACGGAAGAAAGGAACACAACATAACACAATTCTTCAAGAATTGGAAGCAGATATGAAAAGAATGAATAACAACTAGAAATAACTGGAATAGATAGCCGAGGACAGAGTGCGATGGAGAATGTTGGTGTCCAGCCTATACGGGCCATATATATATATATATATATATATATATATATATATATATATATATATATATAAACTGTTTAAATTACAGCCCATTAGCTTTAATGTAAATTTGACTACAGATCACAATATATCAAATATAAGTCAAAGTTTACTTGAGAAATTGATCACTTTAAGTAAATGTGTGGGACTACTATTAACTAATATTTTCATATATACATAGAATTTATTCAGTATGTAATATGGTAAAATATTAATAAAATTTCATCTGTGCAATTCGATAATACAGATTACATCATAGTTCGATTAGTTCATCTGCAGTTCAATATCTAATTCACCTCCTTCTCTTACATTGATGATACTCAAGCTCAAGGCGACCCAATTCGACTAGTGTTCACAAACTTTTATATTTTGATTTTAATATCTTAAATATATCTGATCATCAATAATGTGTGATAGGCAGAAATTGTTTGTTGATTATATAATTTGTCTTACTTTTTTCTAAACTTATTCCAGTTATTCTATGAATCACTTAATTCTTAAATAAACTACTGCATAGTTTCGTATTTAAATTAGTCATTTTCTCATTGTAAGTTACCGTAATTCACCTATTTAAATTAAAATTACAGTGATAACTGGTGTACAAACTGAATCAAGTAGGAATTACGTATTAGTTGATTCAATAAACAGAAATAGACACTAACAAACTTTATTTGATTAAAAATTACAAGTTAATATGCTGACTTTTAAAGGATGTAGTTGATTTAAACTTAAGTGATTTTTCGTCCTGATTACCTATTAAAATGATAATAAAAAGAATAGTTGAAGTTCATATTATGTATCATTGAGACTCTTATAATATAATATCAAACATTTTTATTACGGCTCCCAAAATATTCATATTTCTGTTGTTATGGAAACTTATTTTTCCTATACTCAGACAGATCGATGTACGCTTGGGAAATACTTTCATAGTGTATAACAAAGGATTTTTCTGAAAAAAAATTATCAAGAAATGTTTCACCCAACTTGACGAAATCGCTTTAGGGTAAACATCATATGTGTTAAATTTGCAATAGTGAGATTAAAGATAACAATAAAACAAATTTAGTACATGCAATTCGTGACACGTTGCTTTTGGCAATTTAAGCAGTAAATAAGGTTATTATTATGTGTTGCAATTGTCCGTTACTAACCTAAGCAGATAACCAACTAATCATATACTAATAATGTGACCACAAAGTGTAAACAATTACTGGAGATGAATGACCTCAACTAATCATCAACTTTTTAATACTGCACAGTTTGGTAATTCTATGTCGCGTGGAGAACCTCGGTCCTATTCCCGGTTATGTGATCATGGATGTGAACTGATGAAGAAACACATACTAGGACAAAACGGCTGTATAGTAATTCCTGGTTGTTAATGGTGGTATAACTTTTTTTCGTGATTTAGGTTACATTGTTGTTATGTGAGAAAGCTTTGACGGGTTCACGTAGTCTGTAAACGAGAACGAAATTCGGTGATCAAGGTCCAGTAAGCTAGCTATGATGCGTCCCAGCCCCGCTATCTGGAGCGAGAAGTTCAAGCTTAGAATGGGAAGTATATTCTGCAACAACGAGAAAATGAGCGAGCTTAGTAGAAAATACACTCGTTTATATTATATTATTTCATCCACTTATTTATTTCGCCGTCCTAACACAGCTATTTTTTTTAATTTGGAGCCAAATCGTGGGATAATTGAAAACATTTGTTAGCTCAAATATTCTTTGCTTTTGAATAACCTAACAATTGTGGATTTCCAGTGAGAACTTTTCCAGATATAACAGGTTCACTTTTAACGCTTTTATTTGATTTAAAGCGACGTTAAAAGTTTATCAGTAGCAAGGTTCATTGAATTATCATTTAAAGGTAGAGTAAACAACATAATCGATGTGCTTATGAAACCAGATATTCATCCCATGAAACATAATTCCTGAATAGTAATTACCAAAACAGGAGATTGATTGACTTTTTTCGTTAAAAAATGAAGCGATTCCGTTAGACATTGATGACTTTATTGAACTCTTCATCTTCCGGTATCATTTAATATATAATCTACTTATCGTTTGCAAGCCAAGACCTAATATCACTGGCCAAAATATAGACTATCCTGTATACTTTACTTGTAGAATAAGAAGTTTGTATCTCAAAGTCGGTAATCATAAAATCAATTGACTCCTTCTATAAAACTGTAGAGTAAGGATTTTTACTTAATAATGACTAAGTACTTAGGAGCCATATCAAATATTTCATGAGTAGAGCCACAATAAGTATCTCAGGTGATATTACAAAAAACATTACGACTATTCATCATATCCTGATTATGCCTGATTACACTATTGAGTTTATAAAGATAGATATGTAACGATACGACAGTAATCTATAATTCCTTTTAACAAGATCATATTTGCAAAGGTTTATTTCACTTTGCAGATATACTGTTATATATCACGTAAAAAGAATATCTATGTTTATAAGACTAACATTTTTTGTTAATCACATTAGTTTGCATCATCACAATTAATCAAAATTGATAAGTTAAGCATATCCAACTCAAAGAGCTTCTACTGTTCTTGTGTAGGTAACTATTGGGTATATTTCTCATCTGGTACATTTATTTCCCATACAATAAACATCAAATGAAACCAAATAACCAGTCCTAATTTATTGCTTATATTCAAAACAAATTATATGGTTGTTATAAATCAATTATTTCTCTTTTACATATTTGAAAGTGATAGTAACTTCATTAACTATCATTACTTTGGTTAGTCTGTTCTTAAAGAAAAAAACAGAATTAAAAACAATTCGAAATGCATTGATTATAACATTTTAATCAATGAGAAATTCCCATCATATTAAAATACAAATATGTGAACAACAAAAAAATATTCTTTTCAATTTATTCACTACAAATTCTTCAATTACATAATCAAAGTAACAATCTAAATAATGATCAGGTTTAAGGCAAAACAAATATCTGAACAAGGAATCAGCTATCAAAATTCAAAACTATTGAACTTGGATGAATACATTTACTGTTATTAATAGATTTGAAAAACAACAAAAAATCTACTGACTAGATGGAGACTAAATCTCACATCTGTATGAATGCAATAATTGCAAAATGCTGAATGACTTAAATAGTTATGGAATACTTTCTTGGATTTCATTGACATTAGATCAATATAATGATACAGTTTGCGATGAATATTCACTGAATAAACATAAAACACAATTATTTGCGTGGATCTTTCTTGTCATCTGTTGATTTCAAATAATGTGCAACAATAATGTACAACAAGCATATTAACGTGTTCTATCATAATCCTTGTAGAAGTAGTAGTAGTAGTGATATGTAAACATTTTACGTTTAATTTCTACCCCCCCCCACTCCACAAAATAGTATCAGATTACATTGAAATAAAACATTGAAAATAGTAGCATCCAATGTTTTTATCTATTTAACCTTTATTCTAAAATATTATTCATTTGGTCATTATTTCTTGGAGAGTAATGTATTGTTGACAATTAAAGATTTTAACGATACGTAATTATCAACTGAGTGTTTGTTTGTTGTGATACAACTGAGATCGATTTTATTACGAGATTTTAAGTCTAAATTTGTAGCTAGATAAGACATTATATATATATATATATATATATATATATATATATATATAACAAACTGCGCATCTGAAAATTTCAGGGTTTTAATTGATATGTCATAATGAATATTTGGGTGGCGGAAAAAATAACTTTACTTGCAGTAAATGCCGCATTTGTGTGGTCGTTTAATGGGTTATTGGGTTTTCATTATATTTATGCAGGTTTTGCGTGACTGCCTACTCTCGAATCAATATAGCTAATATCAAAACCGATCGTCTATTGAGTTTTCTTTTATGACATGACAGAGAACATTTTATAACATTAAAATTCTATACTGTTTTTTACATAGGAAGAAAAGTTTGATGTAGAATAAATGTATACGTAAGCTGATCATAAAAGTGTATTTGTAGAGTTAGTTTATCATTTAAATTTATGATTACATCTGATTCAACTTTATAATGCTAAGTAAACTGAATTGCTATCATGATAATGCTATATAGTATTTGAGTTGTGTCACAATAAGATATAAAGTATATAAATGAGCACACTTAACCTAGTGATTAGTTTTGTATATGTGTAAATACATAAATTTAATATTGTGGTAACAAATTTTAGTTTAGAAAATAAAACTTTTAAATTGAATAGGTGAATATATGAGAAACATTTTTTTTTCCACTAATCAGAAATCTCTGTAGGAAGTAAATAGTAGCATTACAAATTATATTCATGAAAATAACTTAATTCATTTTCTGTTTTAGCTTTTGTCCTAGAACAATGTGTAAACATAAAATGTTAACAAAATAAACTTTACAAGTCTAATTCAGTTACTTGGTAAATACATATCATACAACACAAATAAATTATTCGAAAATTTGGCCATGTCAAGTCTTATATTCGCTTCGAAACCTCAGTTTAAGTGTATATTTTTTCTCATCAGAATATCTGGAAATATTCCAGCGTATCAGAATATGTATTTCATTTTGTGTACAAATACAACCTCTTTAAAATATATAGATCATAAGGCTCTCTCAGAAATCTACATGAGCCACTGAGTCTTGGGAGTAGAGATGTTAACATTAAACTTTAGGATCCAGGATAAAACTAGGATTTTCAGGATTACGAATATATCTTTTTGATCAGGACCAATTAACACAAAAGTTAAGTCTCCAGTTTCTGCCCGGTTTTATTTTTCTATTTGTTATCAAAACGTGGTTGAATCATCATATAAACGACGTATTTACAATTGTGAGCCTATTCAATGTTTATTTATTTACCAAATGTTTGTGAAGCTTCACATATATCAAAAAGGTTTTAAATATATATACGACTTTGTTATAATATGCCAGGGATAATGATAAATCGCCGTTTCGTGTTTGGTTATTTATTAGATATTACTGTTATGTAAATATTCACTTTTAGCGTGAACAAGTTGAATTTTCTCTGACTTATACCTAAAACAAACACAAGATCAACATACGTACTGTTCAATATTTTCTCAACATAACATGGCAATCAGTTTTTTTCCAAAACTAGCTAGAAATTTTTGTATTTTCAACAGTTTGTGCAGTGCTTATATAAAGATTAACATTGAAATCATATATCTCTATAAGAGAACACATTTACTTTAACTAGCATAGACATTATATGCCATTTTATTCTGAAAATGATTTTATTTTAGAAGGCGCCGTTTAAATGAAAAAGTTCTAGGTTTTCTTTGATTATGTTTTTTTAAAATTAATTTTTGTTTTCTTTTTCTAGCATTTTAAGCGGAAACGTTAAGCAAACAAAAGTAATTTCAATCTAATTTGTCGTTCACATTAGACTAACTAATATAATTTTATCATTAATAATGACAACAGTATTTATATGATATAAAGAATATTCCGTTTTTATGAATAATTATGTACGGACCAAAAAAGTGAATGAGAAACTTGGAATTTGGATCTATTGTGAGATAGTAACTCACTGAAGATAATGGTGGCGCGATTTCGTGGATTAGTTGAAGTTAGATATTAACACAGTTGGATGCCGACCGGCTCAGTGGTCTACAAGTTAGGCGTTCGCGCGCAAGACCGTTGGGTCCTGAGTTAGAATAGGATAAAATGGCCGTCCATGGTGGTCTAGCTTCAATTGACTCATGATCTTAACTATTAAATTTCATTTTCATTTGTTTTTATTCACCAAATTTTACGCATAACATTTGCTTATGTTAAAAGTCATTTCAACATAATACCGTGTTGGAATTATTATGCTGAATGTTAGAAAACCTAAGAAGCATTATAACACAATGCGGTGCTTGGAAATTCGAAATGCATTTAAAGGTAAACACTTTAGTACAAAATAAAGCAACTTAGAACAAATGAATACATCAGTTGATTGAAAAGTTATATTTTTAAAGAAAAAAATGAGTAAATTTACTTTGATAACATTCATCAATCATTTAAGCTTTCTAGACAATAGCAATAATACTGTCTAACAAATTGACTACAAAAGATTGAATATTATTTAAAGAAAAGATATAAAACATTTTTCTACGGATATTCTTACATTTTGGTAACTGGGATAGACTTAACAGAGAAATTCAGTGTAGAAAATAGTGTGATTTGTTTTAGAAAACTGGAAGCATAATATATCACAACTGTTCGTTTGGTAATCAATAAATAAGGTTGATCATACAGCATCACATCTGTAGATTTTTAAATCCGACGATCATTGATATTTCAAGGTTATTTTAACCATGTTCATTTTGTTAGAGATTCTATATATAACCACATAGATTGTTATACAACAACTCATGTTTTGCAAATTACTAATTTATTTTGCTAATATCCATTTTATGTAGAACTGTATCAAATATAAATAATCATAACTAAGCCATGTTAATCATATTAAAGTAGCTGACCGATCAGAGATATTTATAGTTAATATAAATTTTATGTTTTCTAAAACTATCATCTATAAAATAAACTTTGAAAATATACAGTATTTCGATCAAAAGCTTTATTGTGAGCTATTTGAAATTCACCATCCATAGATTGTTATAAAAATCGTCAATACGATACTGGTTTGTATAAAAGATATCATGAAATTAAATATTGATACAGTTATAAATAAATTAATATATTTATAATATCCAAATGACGTTTCGTGAATCATTGTAAGTCAGTTCTTCAGAGAATAAATAAACAAATACAGGATTTATTCTCTGAAGAAGTGGCTTACACTAAGTCACGAAACGTCAGAAAATCTAATTTTTCTACTCATTCGTATATTACAAATATATTAATTAATTTATTGATAACAATCTACTCGATGCTCAATTTATTCAAAATTATCAAGTCAAACCTTGGTAATGATACCTATTACTACAGTTGTACAGAACACAATTAATGATAAATTCAGTATGTTCAAATAATCGATGTGTTTTAAATCATTTCCATTAAGCTATTTATTAATTTATTAGACATATTCACCTGTTAATCATATTCATTGTCTAATTGAAAGGTATAACTTTTATACTAACTCTATTCTTAATTAAATCTGTTAATTTTAGGCAAACTAATCAAACCTATAAAAAAACAACAATAACAACAACAGGATACCATTAAAACAATTTTTTCTCACAGTGATTGAGTACATACATAATTAATAAGTAAATTAGAATTCAAATCCATCATTAAAAAAATAATAAAAAAAGAAATAAAAGTAAACAGTGAACAAATGAATTTTATTTATTTATTATAAATATAATGAAGCATTTTAATTGAATGAACAATTTAATAAGTTAATTAAGAAAAAACAGCAGGTAAAATTCCCCTTCTTTTTTGTTTGTTTGAATTCTGACATTAATTAATCATAATTTTAATCAACTATGCTTTCTTTGTTACCACTCAACCACCTCCCGTTTTTTCTTTAAAAAAAAAAGAATTACATCTGTATATTAAAAGAACAAATACAACTAGATCATATAAGGAAGGATGTATAAAATATTACTAATAAAAATGATAATCATATTTAATTAACTGAATCAATAAAATAGTAATATTAATCAGTAGTATATATTGCTTTTATGATCATATTGGGTATTTAATTTCATTCTATTTTCACTATAATATTGTTGTAAACTAGTCGTTAGTAATATTGATAAACGTTTTTCCATCTTTTCAAATGGTAAGGCAATTAAATTTAATCAAAATAGATTTAGTTGAGTGAAATATTTCATTAGATAAAGAAACCACCTAATTATTTGAATGTTTTATTATTATTAATAGCTTCATTTAATATTGTATTTTGGTACGATATAGAATTCTCAGCATGAGGTATTTCAACAAGTTTCCTTTACAAAATACAAATAAAAAACGACCACGGAAAGAAAGGTAAAAAGCGAAAAAGATCCGAGACTGTGCAATTTTTCAAATTGGAGACATGTTTAAAAATACAGGTTAGTAACTAAGTTAACTCTAACAATCTTTTTGTCACAGAGTATATACGCTAGGAAAGGTATTATAAAACTTTTGTATCTTTGCTTGAGTACATGGATTTCAATGTATTGACGTCTCGTTCTACCAGAAGATATACGAGGAGAAAGATATGAGTGAAGTGGATGGTTAGTATCTGATAAGATATCACCTGCCAGGAGTTTGCATGACTTTAGATGTCTATCCACAAACATTAATTATGACCCTAAAAGATTCACCATACAACTTGCTAACTGCCTTCAGCACCCTCCGCAACTCAGCAAATTGTTTTCTCAGAAGCCCAGGAAAGAATAATGGAGAAGAGTATCAATAATAGGTAATATTCAGGAATTGACAAATTGTAAGAGTAAATGTCGAGTAATCCCAAAATCATGCAGCTTCTTTATATAGTAAGTCTGACGGAAAACTTTCTCCGACAGCAGTAAAACACGAGAGGACCAAGAGAGATAAGAGAAAAAGTAACACTAAAATAATTGGCTTTCGACACTGTTTATCAAAGAGTCTCCAATAGCACATGCCTTATGGGATGCCAAAATGGTATTTTGATGCGGTTCATGTCTTAGGCTAAAGTTAACAGCTTGACATTTGGACTTATTAAGTATGAGACCATTAACAACAGACCTCCATCCAATACGAAGCAAAGCTCATTTATTTCTTTTGGATGTAAAGAGGTGGAAATCGGCATACATACAGTGAGATCGTCCGCATATTTCAGAAAAGTGTTTTTTGTGGAAGATGGCAGATCATGCAGTAAAAAAGAGAAAAGAAGAGGTGAAAGAACGATCCCTTGTTGTATACCTTTATGAGACAGTAGGAACTATGAACACTTTCCTTCAAAAAAGTGTACTGTTCTCTACTAGAGAAGTAGGATTAATGCAACCAAACGCATTCCAACCTAAAGAAGGTAACAAACCTTTCGGTATATATATATATATATATATATATATATATATATATGACAAATCCCTGACCGTTGTTGCTACCTTGACGTGGTGGTCGGACTTGCCTATCGTGATGAAGCAACTGAGCTATACTGGCTGGAACAACCGTTCCTCAAGGTCCTACCATGCCAGACAGGTCGGTTGAAGAGCGGTAAGACTAAAAGCAACAAAACCAAGGTCCGAAGGCGAGGTCGTACTGCTGACTGTACAGAGGTGTGACAGCAGTAAGGTGTTTCCTTCAGACAACCAGCATAACAGCGATGCTGCCTTCCCACAAGGAGGGGTGGGGTTAGAAAAGGTCGACCCTAAAAATGCACACCTCGCCTTATCCCACGGATATCCGTCTCCGGCGGTAAGGACTCAACAAGTACGGAGCTAACACAAAAATCACTCATAAAAAGGTCGTGTGTGACCGACCTCAAGCAGCTGTCCCTTGGGCACTGCGGTCACGCTCTCAGGTCACTATGACCAACTCTAATCCAATTTCCTTTTCAGGTACCTCCGGCAGAACCCTTCCACGGTGTGGGCAACCGGGAAGTGATAACCGCCCTCATACCTCTAACAGCACTCAAGACCACTGTATTCATAGTCAACCTCCCTCTTCAATTCCTATTATTCCTCCTACATCGACTTTATACACTAAACTTCCTCTTTTAGCTTCCTCCTCAAGTGTCACCACAGCCAACGATTCTAGTGCGCAAAACACTGTCCCAGGTCTACTGAAACCTCGCTCCAAACTATACATTGGGGCCTTCAACGTACGCACACTATGCCAAATCGGTCAGCAGGCTTCCTTGGCTGAAACCTTAGAATCTCGTACCATTGATGTATGCTGTGTCTCCGAAACACGCATACAGGATCCTAGTGTGGTCATTCACTTGACCTCACCTCGGCAAAACGGAGAGCCAACGAGATACACCCTCCGTGTATCTGGCGACCCGATGGCTAGTTCTCGTGGACTGGCAGGTGTAGGCATAGCACTTAGCATGAGGGCGGAACAAGCGCTATTAGAGTGGATCCCCGTTAACAGTCGTCTATGCACTGTTCGGCTAAACGGCTCCGTAAGAACTCGGAAGGATAGGGACACACGTCGTTGCCTTTTCGTCGTTTCTGCCTACGCTCCCACTGACTGCAGTTCGGATGAAGTGAAAGATGAATTTTACAGAAAGCTGTCTGAACTTCTTCAGAAAGCTAAACGTTCAGACATAGTACTCGTAGGAGGTGACTTTAATGCTCAGGTAGGTAGCTTAAACAAAACAGAAAGACATTTAGGTGGGTATTTTAGTATTCCGGCACAGCGAACAGATAATGGTGATCGTCTGCTGCAACTGTGCTCAGACGATCGTTTATTTTTAGCAAACACAAATTTTAAGCATAAGGAGAGACATCGTCTAACATGGCGACCCCCTGCACCAAACCAACGATGGACTCAAATAGACCATATTGCCATCAGTCATCGTTGGAGAGGGTCAATAGAAGATTGTCGCTCATTCTGGGGTACCTGCTCGGACTCTGATCATGCCCTAGTACGAGCACGCATCTGCTTGCGCCTCACTGGACGCAAAAGAGCCACACAAAAAAGACTCATTAGAACCGAATTGAGTAATGAGAAAGCCAAAAGTAGGTTCCAGGAACAACTGAGGTCACACTTAGGTAGTTCTGAAAACGAGACTGACCCAGATGTTGCTTGGAAAGTTATACAAGCAGCTGTGGAAACAGCAGTGACATCTACCAGTGATTTAAACCAAATGGTTACAAAAAACCAATGGATTTCGTCAAGGTCTATTGCACTGATAGATTCTCGCAAACTCATCCCATCAGGTTTTGAATACGATGAAGAGCGTAAAGAAATCAAATCTAGATTAAGCAAAAGTCAAAGGAATGATCGTGAGCAGTGGTGGGCAACGAAAGCAAAAGAGATGGAAAAGGCGGCGGCTATAGGGAACACAAGACAACTCTACAGACTAATAAAACAAACTGGAATTAATAAATCAAGTATAAGTCAGACCATTTCGGAAAAAGACGACACTCTCATCCGCTCCCAGTCCAGACGCTCAGAACGATGGGCGGAACACTTTAAGGAGCAGTTTAGCTGGCCTTCAGCTACTCTACAACTACCCTCTATTCCCAGACAGTGTGAATGGAACATTGAAGTAGGTCCCCCAACTCTAGCTGAAGTTCAAAAGGCTATAGCTAATCTGAAACGAGGAAGGGCAGCTGGTCCAGATGGATTGGCCCCAGAGGTCTTTAAGGATGGTGGTCTAGTCTTAGCGATTAGGTTGACTAATATTTTAGCTAAAATCTGGGAGTTAGACGTTATTCCATCTAACTGGTCACAATCACTTATCGTCCCAATATTTAAGAAAGGGTCAAAATCATCCTGTGACAACCACAGAGGGATTAGTTTGACTAATATAGTATCTAAAATACTAGCTTCGATAATTTTCGGACGCCTAACTAAAACTCGTGAGCTGCAAACACGTGAAAATCAGGCTGGCTTCAGACCTGGTCGTGGCTGCATCGACCACATATTCACCATTCGTCAGGTTCTAGAACACAGGCATACTTATCGGCGTCCGACAATGGTGGTATTCCTTGACTTAAAAGCAGCGTTTGACTCTGTTGACCGAGAGGTTCTGTGGCAGTGTCTGTCATTGAAAGGCGTACCTCAGAAGTACATAAACCTTGTGAAGGCTCTTTACTCGAACACTACTAGTCGGGTCAGAGCTTATGGCGAACTGTCATCTGCTTTTGCAACCTCAAGTGGGGTCCGTCAAGGCTGTCCACTTTCTCCTTTTTTGTTTAACTTTATCATAGACATCCTGATGGAAATAACGCTCTCATCGACTGAATTCTCGGGTATTGATCTCCTACCAGGAGGTCCACTTATTGACTTAGAATATGCAGATGACATAGTCCTGTTTGGTGAAGACGCTGATGAAATGCAAAGTCTTTTGGTAGCACTGTGCAACAATGCCAGAATGTTTGGGATGCGCTTCTCTTTCTCTAAATGCAAGTTGTTGCTTCGGGACTGGTCTGCATCAACACCTGAACTAAGGATAGGGAGTGAAGTAGTCGAACGCATCGACAACTTCACTTATCTTGGAAGTCTGATCAGCCCTAATGGGTTGGTGTCTGACGAAATCTCAGCACGGATTCGAAAAGCTCGCTTGGCCTTTGCCAACTTACGTCATCTATGGCGAAGGCGAGATATCCGTCTATCAATTAAGGGACGAGTATACTGCGCGGCAGTTCGTTCCGTCCTTCTATACGGCTGCGAAACATGGCCTTTAAGAGTGGAAGATATTCGTAAGTTACTAGTATTTGACCACAGGTGCCCTAGAAATATTGCTGGTATCTGCTGGGATCACCGGGTAAGTAATAGTGAGGTTAGACGCAGGGTATTAAGGAATGATGGTAAATCAGTTGATGAGGTCATGAATCTTCATCGACTGAGATGGTTGGGCCACGTGTTGCGTATGCCTAAACACCGATTACCACGACCCGCAATGCTGACTAGTGCAGGGGATAATTGGAAGAAAGTTAGGGGCGGCCAAACCAAAACGTGGCATCAGTGCTTGAAGTCACTAACTTCTGGTTTGAGCCATGTTGGTAGATGAAGACTGCCTGGTTGGGGTCCGCGTGACTATCGTAACCAATGGTTGGAGACTCTTGGTGACATGGCTCAGAATCGATCACAATGGCGTCGGTGCATACACTCTCTGTCTTCCCTCAAACTAAGTGATTAAAATCGCTTCATGTCTTTCTTTCTACGAACCAATTCTATCTTCCTGTACTATATCCTTATACACAATCTTTCTTTTATATATTACCACCACTGAATTAACTACTTCTATGAATCCGGTGTTCATCTTGCTGTTCTAATGCGGTATGGCAACTTAGACCGATGCATATATGTGCCTGGTCCTACGTTGCAGCTGACTGACTGACTGACTCATATGACAAATCCTAATTTCTGAAGATATTCCAAGCTTATCAAAAATATACCTAACGCAGTTTCATAGTATCAACAGTCTATTGTCATATATGATTCTTTGTATGATATTATAATTGATGCAAGTTTATGATGAATACTGTCCCATGTAATTATTTTCTGGAAATGCAATTTAACAGAATCAAACATTTATCAGCATTATCTTTTTCTATGTATACTTAGTTTTGTAAATTCCTCTAATACATTATTTTACATTTTAGATCTAATTATCCACTGAGTTACTTTCTATTTTATCTCATTGAAAATAATTACTTTACTTCCTTAGAGTATCAAATTCCTAGCTAATTTCATTTACATTTAATTTATTTTACAGTGAACAAAAACAATTACCATCTTAACAGTAAGCCTTTATAGAATGAAAGTAACATGTGTTCTATCAAGTTTCAATTGTTTGCATAACTTATTTGAAAAATTGTTTATCACTGTTAACCTGAATGAATAATGAATAAAACAATGCTTCTTATTATATTATTATGCTCCTCCACGAGGAGTAACAGGCGTAAGTAAGTAAGTAATAACTTCTAGGGTTTATTCTTGTTTAGCGGGTTAATGTTTGATAATGCTTGATAGCCAGGTCTCATATGTTTGTTCATTAGTTATTAATAACATTCGAAAATAACTAGGTAAATGGTTATGTAAATTCAAATGACGCATTAATTCAGATGATAAGCACCCATTTCCTCTTATTGTGGAATATATATAGTTGGAAAGGTTATGATGACTCATAACTTTTGCAGATGTATTATGGGTCCAATAGTTATGTCTGCCGAAACTTTATCCGTATGAAAGTTCAAATAACTTCAGCGTGTTCAAGATACAATTTGTACTAGTACTGAATATACCGGGACAAAACTGATTTTAACTTAGGATACGTAATAAAAGGAATAATACTTTCTTTTATATATCTGTGTTTCCGTGTAACTAGTTTTAACATTTATTTCTCATAAAAAGATCTTAATTTATGGCTAGATTTTATGGTATGTTCTGAACTAAAATCAAGTAGTTCTGATATACATTATCTGCTTATAGTAAAACCCGAATTTGTCAAAAGAACCAATTGTTTTTCAGTCAATCCTGGATACACTTGTACATAACGTACCGCTGAGTGTGTTACGGTTTTGACAAGATACAAATTTATCAATTAAAATGAATCATGCAATCTTTTAGTTGTACAGAAGAGGGATTTCATTAGATCTCTTCAGTGAATATGTTTAGAATGCGAGAAGTATTTCAATGTTCAAGAAAAACTGATATAACAGAAAGATTTAAGTTTCCTTTTTTCATTTGGGGATTCAAACTTTACTGAACATAAAAATAAGTAAACATTCAATAAATTACCTTATTTTTTCGCTTTTATATTTCATAAGAAGAAATAAACATGTCTGGTGAATGAATATATTTCGTTATAGTGTTAAACTTTAGAACAACAAAACTACCATTTCTAAGCCTAATAAGAAACATCAATGATTTACCTAACAATTAACTGACCACAACTGCAGTGTTTCAAATTTTAGAGATATTATGGCCAAATAGACGGTGTATACTTGATTACGAGTTATTTGACTTTACACGTTAAATTTGATTTTCTTAAAAGTCAGACGGAGGTCATCAGTAAAATCTAGGGTGTGCATTTCATCCTATTTGGGACCCGTCAGCTGGTTAAATCTGAATTTCAATTTGAATGACTTCATTTAGACTCGGACTCGCTGAACGGTTGAAGATAAATAGACAGTTTTGTGTTCGATCCATCCATTTTGACCTAATCGGTATCCTGAGTTGCATAATTCTTGGTTAATATGGAATTCATAAATCCATTTACTATAAAAATGTCGTTGATCTGTGACTAAATAAGGGATACAAATAGCTATTATTTCGAAAATTGCCGACTTACATGCGTAGCGTTTTTTCACTTCTGAAATTGAAGTTAATTCTCAAGTCATTATATGAATTCGTTAGTGAATTGGTGTCAGTGAAAATAAATTTACATAACTCATAGAATACTTATTAGTTTGAATCATATTCAGCGTTAAGTAGTCTATAAAAATCGTATATTCTATGAAATAATTCTTTTAATGTTTAAAGCTACTCAACATAGATTAAAAACGTATGCTTTGCTCACAAAAAGCGAATACCACTGTAATTTAGTTGAACAAATCTTTTGCCATGACTTGTCACTCATCTAAGTGATTGTCATGAACATCCGGCTTAAATTTAGTTCACTTGAAAAAAATCACCAGCTTAAGGTACAGAGGTTTGTTTATGTTGTATTAGCAACTAAGCTTGTGTTAAATTTTAGCAATCAGTAATTATTGAAATGCTCATTTCTAAACGAATTGCGTGAGAATTAGAGAATGTTTGTTAAGAAAAAAGTAATCGCACGATCGATTAATGCATGTGAGATTTACAATAAAATTCAAATATCTAAGAAACAAGAATCATTTACTGTGGGAAAGTAGGACTGATAAAATGATAGTTACTTTGTTAAAGTACCAAAAACAAAAGATATATTTAGTGGCATTTCACTAGTTTATAAGGTACCGATGAAGTTGATAAGTCTTGCAATTTGAACGCTATACTCGGTTCCTAAGCTATTCTTGTAACTCCAAAGCTAGAACTATACAGTGACCTGAACACTAGAGAGAAGGCGTAAAGTATACGAAAGTACTTTACTCCAAGGTTCATTGTAATACAGAAAAGTTAGGGTTTTTATAATATTTTAAATGTCCTTGGGTTGCTCGAAGATTGTGGAATGCTACTAAACATAGTAGCAGTTTAATAATCAACCAATCAGAACATCTACATGTGACGTTTCACATCCTTGATGTTTCTGGCTAAAACTCCAAGTGAACTCTGATTGGATGAAATGCTTCTTAGTGTTTCCTGATCCTTGCTTGTCTTTTGCAAGAAATTTTCTGGATCATGACAACAGAAGTGTCCAGATTTCATAAAGTACTGATGTCAGTTATGGCACTATCAAACATCAAAACCGTTAGTGTAAGAAATTTGGTTATATTTGAGTGAGTTTAACCATCATTACTTGACTAAAATATATGCATATCAAAATGCGTAACATATTTAATTACTTTAAATTCAAATATACTTTAAAAAAACCTAAAAATTTCTCATAATGGATATATGTGTAAACTAGTTGCACTGCATGTCTTAATACTAACTGTTAATTGGTATTCGTTGAATGAGAAATGTTTAGTATACTACGGGAATCATTATAGTTGAAAATTCTTTCAGACGCAGGTAATATCATTTACTGAATTGTATACGATATCCTGGGATATTGTCTAGACCCATACTGTGATGTTTGCTACTGATATCCATAGATATAAGTAATATGTATTGTCAATTGAAAGTGAAGCGCCTGGCGGCAGAAGGTTAAGAAGATCGAAGAGAAGAGAATGAGAACAGACAATGATTGGTGTGGAAACGAAAGAACAATAAAGTCTGATTAATATTTCGCGAATGAAGTATTTAATGTATGGTTTTTCAGATTTGACTAAAACATTCTGTAATTTTGTATTTAATTACATTTGGTTGTCCCTAATGGTGTTTTTGTTGATTAAAATACTTTTATTATGCAAATAACATATGAAAATTTCACTCAAACAATTTTTCTCATAGATTACTGTGTGTATAGAATAGTTCAGTTTTTCATAATATCACAAAATATATGTAAATTGTAGTTTTTTCTTGATTGAAATAGTGCTCAAAATTGAAAGATAACTCCGTGAAGTAGTTTAAAAGGAATTCCTTTGTTGGGTTCATGAAGCATCAATGTTAGACTACCATTGAAAACCTGAAATCATTGGACACCCGTCTTGTCTCGGTATGGGACTCCTGAATTCAGGATCATGGATGGGTACTGCTGAGGAGTCACATACTAAGACAAAACTACTGGCCAGTTTCTCTAGGTTATCAATGGCGGTTTAAGATTGATCGGTTCATAAATTCAATAGAGAAAGCTCGACAATTTTCACAACCCTACACTGATCTAAAGAATGTTAATCAATCTTATTCAACTCAAATTATTTTGGTTATATTATGAGAAGAAAGATCTTAAATTGACTTACCATAAAGCCTGTTAAATTTTAATAATCTTATACAAATATTTTAGTGTTTAAAGTATGTGAACATAAGAAATGATGGATTCGAAATAGAAAATAGCACCAGCTACACTATAAATATTATTCCACAAATTACATAACTTCTGATTTGTAATTACATGATTATCTCTCTCATTCCATGTTGACTATATTTATTATGATCATCATTTATCTCAAAGTTTAACTTCACTTATAAACTGATTGAATTTAACACTTCATATTAGTCATCCCAAACACTGTTCAATATGATTTGATATGACAAACTAGAATCCTTAGTTCACATATTATAATTATAAATGATGCATTTTGCCTATAAACCAAGTCACTTTTTGAACTGTTAATTGGGATATATCATTGTAAAACCTGATAAGAAATTATTGAACAGAATATTCTTTAAATTCACTTGGTGTTCTTTTACTTGTATCTTCCCATTGTTATTGAGCATTGCGATTGATCAGTCTCATGTTGGCGTATGTGCATCCTGTGTGGATGCCTCAACAAAGTCTTAAGTCACATATGCAGTACTAAATAACGATGGAAAAATACATATAAAACAACGCCAAGTGAATTTAAGCATCATCCCATTGCACAAACGAGTAGATATCAGGAATCAGTAGCTAAGTGGATAACGAGATGGCGTTCGAAACGAACGATACTGGGTTCGAGTTCCAGAGTGAACATCAACTCTGAGATGCAGGCACATCCAGTTGACGAGTTCCAAATAGGACGAAACACGTGTCCTGGATTCTACTACTAGCCACTATTCATCTTTGCTTAGAATATTCTTTGTTCATAAAATCGTGTTTTAATATAATGAAAATATTTCAGAGATTAAATATTAAATCTAAAATTTTTTTAAATGACTAGTGTTTGTTCAAAAGTTTAATTTAGTAATAATTAGGTTTCAATTCTAATGAAACAACATAATAAATGTAAGAATAATTAAATCCATATAAAATTTTGGATAATGAGTAATTTTCAAATTATAAATGACTACATTACTAGGTCATTGTTTATTGCACCATATATATATTTAATGTAACAACTGGTGAAATATTTCTCAGTTATTTCATTTAGGTCATATATTCCGGAATAGTTCTTTTTTTTCAAAATATTGACTTGTTAGATTTTATTCGAAAGAAAAAAGAAACTAATCATTCAATAGATTATTTTAAGTGATTTTATTGTAAATTAGGTGAAGGTGACAATTTTTTAAAAAAGGGGTATGTACTTTAATTATTTTAGTGCTTTTTATTTCTTGAATATTGAGATAAAAATTAGCTAATTGTTTGTAAGATATATCTGAATAAATCAATAATTAAATTGGAGTATTATTATTATTTGAACACATAGATATTGGTACAAGGAGGTACCAAATACATATGCGCCACACAAATCAAATGGGATTTGTGTGGCGGCTGTGATACTACCGAAGCAGGTGGTCTTCTTAGGGAGCCACACCAGGAACCTTCGACCTAAAGGTCTGATCCACAAGACAGTGGAGCATCGTTAAGAGATGCAGTCCCATGGTAGCCGGTGACCAACGATTGGTTCATACGCCATTTGTTCCCTCAGGATACTAGACCCCATGTGAACCATTGGTTTGGAATCAGAGTTTTCCAACTCCCCTAGGTGAACTCTCCATGTCCATCAACCCGGTTAAGTCACCGGATATTCTCTTTTTGCCCTCTCATTTTCGCAAACCACACCCCCTTCCACGAGGAGGCAGTGATTAGGACTTCCCTGACAGTGGTCGTAGGCACGTGGCCGTTTGAGAGCGTTTCGAGAGGTTGAGTGGACTCTCCTCATTCTCTGCCGTACCAGGAAATTTGAGGGCAAAATTACAGTATTAGAGTATTGCTAATGTACATTCAAATGATCAATTCAAGAATGCTTAGAATAAGGATGAAAATCAACAACCTTTATTGGAATATATTATCAATGTTAATAATTAATTTCTATGCAAAAATTATTTTTAAATTTAAATCAAAATAGTCATATCAAGATAAGGCACCCCAGTTTAAGCTTTCTACTAACTTATAATTGCTGTGTAAAAGAGATGATCTTCATTGAATGTTACAGCTCTTGTAGTTGATTATATTTGTCAGTTAGCTGGTGTAATTTTTTATTATTTTTTATCATTTGTTGCCAAGTTTCTGATATCCGATTGTTAATGAACAGTTGTCTATGAAATTATTACTTTATTCTATTGTACTTATATTATTTTCCAAACAATTCAACTTTAATATTATAAATTTATGTAATACGTTGTCAATTCACAAGACGTTCAGTCAGCTATACGTCTACTTTGTTCATGGGGACTGGAGAAAGAAGACTTCCACATTGCTAGAGATTATCTACCATCATGATAACTAGCCCAATCGGTATTTAATCGGAATGTATGCATTGGTCCCGTTTATTTAAAAATTTAGAAGATATCCTTAGTTTGTTTACGTGAAATAGTGTGAAATCGTGTATATTGAAACATAACCTAAGAGGACAACTATCCGCAAACAAAGTAATTATAAGAAGTGTTTTGACACTGGAATAACTTCTCAAATCTTACTTATATTTAAAGTAGATGTTCATTATGATGTTCAAAGCAATACCAAACTCTTTGAGATTAGCTAGCTTAAAAAAAACTCAAAATCAGAAAATTATTTTTTGTTTTTCAATTTAGATATGTCGCCTCTTGCAAGTATTTTCGCTTTCATTGATGAACTGGATTTTTCAATAGGACTCTGTACCGTAGATGTTAGGAACTTTTCAAAACAAAAATACAATCGGGACAAAGAAGTAAAAACTGAACACAAACGTAACCTCCATTTTGTCATCAATAAAGTTCTAGGGAAATGCTACTAGGTTGTTTTTTATCACAGTCTTAAAAAACGATTTGAAATATGGTTACTATAGTAACGATTCATTTTTCTGGTATGCAGAATCATTCGCGCTTAGCGCAGAAAGGTACGGTTGCTTTTATGAAGCTGAAAACATAGGAGGAAAGATATGGAGTGTCACCTTCAGCATATTTTTGAGAGTGGATAACTCATAGATTTTCAATAAGGGATATAATGGAATATTTTTTACTGGTATTTGAGTGCTGTACTCGCTGGATATTTTGCTAAAAAATCTCGTTGATTCATTACAACACTTGTCTAGTGATAAGAAATTAGTAACATCTGTAGAGATCCATTTTTTAAACTACGAATTAGATAAATTTTCTGGAATACATTTTCCAGTCATGCGCGATATCTGTGTTCGAATCTAGAGAGACGGGATTGTAAATGTGCACTGCTAAGGAGTCCCACAATAGGACAAAATGGCCGTCCAGTGCTTTCAGGTTTTTCGTGATGGACTAGCTTCAATTGACTTATGATCTTAACTATTGAAATTACTATAATATCCACAAAACCTTTTCTGATTCAAATATAATGTTGAATGTATGAGTTGTATTATTTTAAATGAGAACTAATGTAATGTAACTGACATTTCACTATGAACAAGGTGCCGCTGATTTTATTTGCATACAAACAATTGTCAACAAAAACATTTTATATAGTGGCATTAAAGTTTGAAATTAGTTTTTCTTATGAATAGTACCATAGTTACTATCATATATATATATATATATATATATATGATTGAATCACTACAACACATAAACGAACAACTGTTTTCAATTTGATCGTCATCAGGCTTTACTCTAATATACAGTTATATTTATACGAAAATGTTAAAATAATCAAGGCAATTTGGGTCAATAATCACAATGAAATAGAATAATTCACCACACATAATAGATAAAAGTACAAGTTCATATACATGTGTTGTTCTAATTTTCACAATGGGAATCTTTAATATTTTAAAATCGCGTGGGGACCCTGTTGTATTTAAGATACTCAACGAGTTTCTGAATCACTACACATAGATATGTTTCTGAAAATTACATAAAGCTTTGTAATTTCAGTTTTTATTAGCTAATGATATTAATTATGAATTGTGAATTATGTTTCTCATTACTACCTCCTTTTTTTCAATGTTTCACATTCGATCTAATTGGAAAATATATGTATATAGTGATAATTTATTTGTAATTAATCAGCAAATTCCTAAAAGACATGAATAAACATTAATATTTGTGTTCATATTATTTCACATCTAATTAGATATTTAACAAGAATCCCTACTTTCTTGGTGGCCAAAAGTAAAATATTTGGGAGAATTTAAAAGCCAACCAAGATAGAAATTAATTACTTGAAAATAAATTTAGATTTTCTTTAATTTCAATGTACATATTTTACAAGATATTCTTTTGATTGTTATATGGGAACATTTTATTATCTAAACAGCAGAAGATACATGTCATAAGCAAATGTTAACATGGTAACATACACAAAACAGTTATTGTACTGTGAAAAAGTTCTAATATAAATACAGAAATAAAAGAATTTAATGTTTACATGATTGCTTGTTGACATACTAATATTACAGCTTTCGAAGTGAGATGCCAAAGCTACTAATGTGACTAATAATCACAAACATTATAAGCAAAGATGGATAGTGGCTAGCAGTGGAATCCAGGACGCGCGTTTCGTCCTATTTGGGACTCGTCAGCTGGATGTACCTGCATCTCAGAGTTGATGTCCACTCTGGGACTCGAACCCAGTACCGTCCGCCAATAAGAGACTGATCAATTGCAGTCCTAAACATCAATGGGAAGATTCCAGTAAAACAATATCAAGTGAATTAAACTTCACCCCATTGCACAAGCAAGTGGCTATCAGGACTCAGTAGCTAAGTGGATAACGCGATGGCATTTGAAGCGGACGGTGCTGGGTTCGAGTCGCACAGTGAACATCAACTCTGAGATGCAGGTACATCCAGCTGACGAGTCCCAAATAGGACGAAACGCGCGTCCTGGGTTCCACTGCTAGCCACTATCCATCTTTGCTTATAATGCTTGTAAATTGAGGCAATATCGAGGCAATACGCATAGTATGCACATATGCCAATAAGAGACTGATCAATTGCAGTCCTAAACATCAATGGGAAGATTCCAGTAAAACAATATCAAGTGAATTAATAATCACAAAGTTTGTTGAGATAAATAGCTGGACTACTTCTCAGTTGAATAAGTAATTGATCAAAGTATGGAATGTACTTTAGGATTACTTTGTACAAAACTTCAACCGAAAATTGTAACCGAACTACTTTGAAGGATAATTAGTAAATAACTGACTAAAGGATAAAATGATAAAGTTCGTTTTTGGCTCCGTAAAAAAGTGGTAATTTAAACAACATGGAAATTTTTAGAGCGACTTCATATTAGCTTCATTCTAAAAGCTTTTAAAGTTCATGTGGATTCCTAGGTTTTTGAAATCTCTGGAACTTTGAAGCCTAACTAAATCAGTGTCTATATACACTAATGTGTTTGTAGTGAATAACTAGCTTTTCTAGCAGAAAGGATGATCAAAATATTTGGCATCTAAAATGACAACAAGTAAGCTTGTCGTGTAGATTTTTGAAACCAGTATTTAGGCCTGCAATAAAGAGGGTAATACATTTAGCAACGTTCATAGAATACTTTTCGATGACAGCTCCCATGAAGCTGTCACTTGGGTTATGTGGACTTGCTACTAGATTGTCAGTTATATGCTGTGTTTTTACTTTTTCATTCCTCTTATGATAAAATAAATCCTTCTGCATAAGGAATATCAATAACTGCACGCAGAACTCCATGATTATTCCTCCTCAGTAAGTCGATAACAAAATAAATCATCCGTATTGTTAGTATTTCTGCCATTTGTACCACCAACTTTTCTCTTCTTATTCTGTTTGTTTTCAGACGCGTTATTAGTGTTAAAGATTGAGATTTCCGATTGTGAAACCATCTCCTCCAGAAGCCAAGCTACAAACTACCCGATGAACGTTCTAATATCAGGCCGAATAATAGGCTTTCGAAGGTGAGATATCAAATACCTGTACAAAAACTAGGGGCTAGTATTTCAGTTCGGTTGCCAGTGTGACTGATAAAAGAAAGTCACGCCATGTCAGTTTGAAGATGTTTGGAATGATATTCAAACAGCTTTAGAAATACCAGTGACATTTGTCAGTAATTCACGTGAGAAAGTTATGAGTTCTTGAGTTTCGAGTGCCACTGGTTAGATATAAATTCAAGTGAATTTAAGCGTTGGCTAATGGGGTGTTTACACATTTGTCATGTTTACAAGTAGGTGATAGAAGAAAAATTATGAAAAAAACAGCGAAACTAGCTAACAATAAACAACATTTTATGCTATCAAAAATACACACAGTCTGTTCCCAAGAGATTTAAACGACGGGGAAAACATACAAATTTTATTGACATTCAGAAACTTCTCAGTTGATTGAATAGTTTGATCATAAAGATACTTCCTTCGACTTCCAAAGAAGTCGATTATGCCAAACTCAACTTGAATTAGAGGACTGCACAAAGATGTTTTATTTACAATATATACTCCATAAGTTCGCTCTGTCAATATATGAAGAAAGAAAATCTAGTAGCATATTAAATCATGAATCTAATATTCAAAGGAGTCAGTGGATAATCAGCAAATGCCTTGGTTCAGAAGCAAGCAGTATATCTTATTTTTCAGTCTTTTATAATTATTAACAAAACGCAATCAGTTCCGCTTTATATCTCTTTTGTTTATTCAACAAATCTTTTTAAAATACAAGATGAGCTAGTTTTTGATCCAGGCTCAACAATAATATATATTTTTAAGTTCAGAATCAAATCAATACAGAGTAATAAGTGGATTGGTCAAGTTAACATTAACAGTAACTCAACAGATGTAAAAGATGTAACGATTCTAAAGATAAGGTTATTCACTCTGTTTCTTAACAAATTCCATCAAGTAAAAATATGAATTAAGTTAGAAGTTAGTCAATTAGAAAAGACTTATTAGTATCGTTTGTAAAGTTATTAACATGTTATCAGTGAAAAGAGGGCAAAGAAAACTAGATAATCAGATTATAAATATAGATAGATCATGTAAACTGGAGTAATAAATTAAAACTGAACAGAGATGAAGTATTATAAGACTGAATAGAATAGAAAACTTTGAAAAAAATTAGTAACTAGGGTAAAGGCTATGATAAATTAAGAAGCTAAATAAAAATTTTCTATATATAAAATTTATTAATGTGCGTACCTATGACTTCTGCAAGGATAATGGGATAAAATTATCGTTCTCACCACTTTAAAATTCTTACAATTATTGCCTATAAATCAGTCATTAAACAATCATTCAATTCTCACTACAATTTTATTTTTCTAATAACTTACTGTTTTCTGATGAACAATATACCTTCAACATTTTAGTTATATAAGTATTTCTAACTGACATTTGTGTTGATAAAAAAATAACGAAATTTAATAAATTAATTGAATGCTATCATAATCGTTATATTCCTAATACTCAAAATTGACTGAAAACTCATTTTTATTTTAATAATTCTTACAATCAGTCTTTTTGATAATTGAGTCCAAAACATACAGTCAAGTGAATTTATTTTGAAAATGCAAACATTTAGCTGAATGAATGTAAGCAAATTATTATTTCAATAGTTGAGATTATGAGTCAATTAAAGCTAGATCACCAATAGTAAACCTAGAAACATTGGACGGACGTTTTTTTCTGTTATGGGACTCCTCAGCGATGTGCATTCACGATCCCACTTTATATCAGAAACCGAAAAGTGACTGCTGAAAACCTTTCGAATAGGTGTTGCACACAAACCGACAAAATCACCACAATAAATCTTATGCAAATCAAAGAATGAAATGACAAAAGAAGACAAATCAATCATCATGTACAAAATAAATTGTGCCAACTGAGAAAAACACTGCATCGGACAAAGTGGACGCCCTCTTCATCTTCGCCTGCATGAACATCATTTAGCAATCAAACGCCATGATATTTCCTCACTTATATCAATGCATGTGGACAACTGAGGACACTCGTTTGACTGAGAAAATGTGGAAATCTTGGATAGAGAAAATTCCAAAAACAACAGAGCATTTTAAGAGCTTGGCACTATGGTCAATCAGCAATCAACAAGCACATTGAAATCGATCCAATATATCAACCAATCAGGAAAATTATGCACAAACATATGAACAAAAGTCAAATCAATGGCAGGCACAACCAAAACAATGAAGTAAACAATGACAAATTTAAGGTCAACAAGATCCGATCGACATTGAGGTCTACAGAACAAGCTGTGAACCACATATGGAGAAATTCGAACACTTCACTTTTATCTGAAGTTTGTGCTGATAATGTCGTTCAGAAGTACGATGAAAGCTCCACGACCAAACCACCTAGTTGCGAGAACAAAACTCCATCATAAAAGATCTCACGTTTCGTGATTCCAACCCAAGACCTATCGATCTTTTTTCAATACATCATAACATTCAATCAGTTTGATGACTTTCTTATTACTATAAACCTGATTAAAGCAAATCATTATCTATCAATGAAAATACAGTATAATTCATATTTTTTAAAACTTTTCTTGATATAAAATGACAATTGTTTAAATAGAATCATTTTTTTTTAAATTCTACCATTTGTTTATATAAATACCAATATATTACCAATGTTTGATAAATGAACTAGTAAGGTGAAATCCCTGCATGATGACTGTCAAAAGTGTAGTTTATAACTTGACATCTAAAATCATTTACTTATATGATTTTTATTTATTTATTTTGAATTTACAAATTTATAATTAAAAACATTTATTGATATTTTAAATTCAAAGTATATAGTTATTATTTTAAATGTAAAAACAAACAAATATATTGATCTCCTGGAGTTCATTAAATCTTATTGTTGAAATGAAAGGTAACACGCAACAACAACAACAACAAAACATTTCGAACTGTATAAAAAATTTCATATTGATTGAATATTTATTAGATAACATCCTTATTTCTATATCATCATTTACTAGAAAATTAGATCTGAATTAAATCAAGAATTTATACCAAATTAAAGTAAAAGAAGACTTATTATGATAATCATTTGGTATACTATAAAAATAAATAATCAAAGAGAAAATATTATTATCATTATAGTTTATCTCTATGTGGTTTGTTTTTGTTTTTCAAAATATTTATTACATTAATATTAAAATCATAATTGGATAATGTAGAGAATATTTGAGTTTAAAATTAAGTACATTATACATAACCAGTAATGTTCGTTTCAAAAAGGAAATTAATTCTTTCTTTATTTTGCTTTTATCTGATCTTAAACACGTTTAACTCTATTGCATATTGAATAAAATCAATACAACAAAATGTTATGTAATTAATCGTAGCCTTATATTTCAGTTATGCAATGGCATTATTCTTTTTGTATTTGAAAAGTTTCGTTGCTTTTGCCAGAATTACAATCAGTGTTTTAACTGAGACATAATATTAGTCTTACAATTCACATATGGTTCACAACTTGTTCTGTATACCTCGATGTGAACCACATGTAGAAAATTCCGAACCCTTCACTTCTACCTGAAGTTTATGCTGATGATATCGTTCAGAAGAATGATGAAAGCTTCATGACTGAGCCATCCAGCTCAGCGAACAAAACTTCATCAAAATCACCCACCTCAGCTACAATTCTTTTCCACCATCACATAATATTAGTCCTAAAATGCACATTTTTAAAATGTTCTCATCTTAATCAAAATTTTGTATTTGAGTTGTAGAGAAACCATGTATATGATAATAAGTATGGGTTCTTTTTTTAAAAAAATAAGCGGTAACTTCGAATACTTTAGATTCATTTGTAGCAATACTGTATACCACAACAGACCAGACCATAGGATAATAGTGTATTTCACTGTTCTAGTATCAGATGAATTCTGAGAATAATAATTCAGAACGATAAGGTACCGCATCAAGCAGAAAAATAATGAAGCTTTCTTCAACATATTTAGTAGTAAGTTAAAACAATTGAAAAACGATTTTGAATAGATCATGAATACCAGTTAGAACAAGCTTGTCCTCCTATGTTTTTCTTTAAACTAACGCTGTTTTCTTCGCCTAATGTTTTCATCTGGCAGTGACATTTGAAACAATCCATGAAAACACATTATTAATGTCTTGTGATAAATCAATAACTGTTTTTTTATACATATATTCATACGATAGTATTAGCAGCTATTTCATTTACAATCAATTTCTTTTAATTTGTTATTCTTTGTTCTTGTTTGCATGTCATTATCAGTTTCTATTTTTATTTTAAAATCCGAACCATGTCTTTTATTTTACTTAAATATTGTATTTGGTTTTATTTAAGCAGTAAACTTAGAAGTATGGTTATTCAGTGATATGAATATATTTTAGAGAAGAAAAAAAGACTGTAAACTACTATTTAGGTATGTGGAGAAATCAGGATAAAAACGCACAAAAATAGCCAATCTGTTCTAAGCAAAGATGGATAATGGCTAGCAGTAGAATCCAGGACACGCGTTTCGTTCTATTTGGGACTCATCAAATGGATTTACCAGGGTTGATGTTCATTCCGGTACTCGAACCGTGGACCATTCGCTTCAAACGCCATCGCGTTATACACTTAGCTACTGAGTCATGATAACCACCTGCTTGTGGAATGGAGATTCCTCTGCTAGCCATTATCCATTTTTACTTAAAAAGTTTGTGACTTAAGGGTATATCGAAACAATTCGCGTACGATGCATATATGCCAACAAGAGACTGATCAATCGCAGTTCTAAATAACAATGGGAAGATACAAGTAAAACAACACCAAGTGAATTTAATCTTTTCTTTCTCCGTTTGTATTCATGAATATAATTTTGATGAACAAGTTATATTCCTAATAAAAAAATTTCTTTTTTTTAATCTTCTACTTAAATAAGTTTTTTAAATTTCTCAATAATACCTCAAGAAATATGTTTTATAATGCCTGAATGAATTCAGTTTAACTACATTCTCTTCAATTTATTACATTTTGCTATTCTAAAAGAAATTCAAAACTTGCTTACAGACTTAATAAATGTGATTACTTGTTTCTATTATTTGTTTAATAGACAATGTATATACTAAGATTTGATAAATATCTAATAGGATTTATCAAATGTTCATGGATAAGGAGTTCTCATTGTATGTTTAATTGCACATCTGTCAACTGGCTTGTATTCAGATAAAAGAGATAGCAAGAATTCAATAACATATAAGCTCACAGTAAAACATGTTCTCTAACAACAAACCTTCTTGGTAAAAAGAAATTGTTTTGAATTGTGAAGGATTTTCCAAAAGCCAATTCGATACAACTTTTATGGTTTGGTAAACATGCAAGTACTTGGATTTATTGTCATGACTACGATATTCATCTCCAATTCATTGGAGTGTAGGTTATAGGAGAAGAAAATGTAACTGTTCTTTGCGTTGACTCCGTAATTTTTCTAACTTTTATAGCCTACCATTAATACAAATGATTAAAAACATATGTCACATAGATCACTCCAGCTTTGGCTGAAAAGAAAATTCCATAGTGGGCTTTTGTGAAGTAACATCGATCCCGGTGGGTCTGCAGAAATGTATGTCATTGAAATAAAAGAAACTTAGTTATCCCTTTTAAACAGAATGGAATTTCTGAGATACGGTAAACATAGATATCAAACGTTTACCATATTCCAACTAGATGCGATTTTTTACCTATATTCAGGAACTAGTAATGGTAAAAAGATGCAAACTTTGATTGACATAAATGAGATAAAAATGGCTATCCAAAGATTGCCCAGTAAGAAATCACCTTATGACCTTAAACGTTCTGAATAGATCAAAAGCGTTAACGAAGATAAACTAGAAAATAAGATATTGGTAAGGTAACCCATTTTGTATGAAAAAATTAAGCAGAAATATGAAATAATAATAGAATCCACTAGGATGGTGCGATGCAGACGTAAAGGCGAGGATTGGCAAAGCAAGGACGGCATTCCTACAGTTGAAGAACATATGAAACTCAAGACAACTGTCAAAACGAAAGTCAAGACAGTTCTACTGTATAAAGCTGAAATATAAAGAACGATTACAACTATCATCAAAAATGTGCAAGTATTTGTAAACAATTTTCTACTCTTCCATTGGTTGGATACCACCAGCGACAACCTACTGTGGGAAAGGAACAACCAGGTTCCATATGAAGAGGAAGTTAAGAAAAGACGCTGTAGGTGAATAGGATATAGATTATAGAAATCATCAAACTGCATCAAAATGCAAGCCCTAACATGGAATTGTGAAGAAAAACGGAAAAGAGGAAGGCCGAAGAACACATTTCGTCGGGAATTGGAAGCAGACAACTGGAAAAAAGCAACTGTAAATAACTGGAAAGGATTACCTAGGACAGGGTTGGATGAACAGTGCTGGTGGGTGACCTATGCTTCTTGTCGAGGGGTAACAGGCGTAAGTAAGTAAGTAGGTAAGTAATAGAATCCACTGATACAATAATTGATATTCTGAGACAATGTTTGTGTTGGATTGTGTTCATATACATTATTATATAAGTATATGATTTATTTAAAGGCTATGATACCAGATGAAGCTTGAAAATAAAGACATTTGCAATTGACAGCATAGCGAGTCATTCTACGAGTCCTATCAACAGATCATTAACTTGCTGATGTCACAGGATTTTTAGGATACTCAGTAACCAAAGGAGGTTTGTACATCCCAACTCGTTGTTCGATATCAACATTTGATTTTGATTTATATCCATCCGACAGCTCTTTATAAAATTTCTCTGTTCATATGGTAGATTTCTGTTTTGAACATTAACTATTGGACTCACCTCTTTGTACAAACAACGGTATTTTATACAGATGGTTTTCTGATAAGAAACATTTTAGGAATGGTAATGAACTATTCCTATCTGGGAATGTACAAATGAATTTTCGGTTTTAGATAACTGCTAGTTATTAATTACTTCAAACGGTTCTTTATGCCAACACATTATGGATAATTGGTTTTTATATTTTATTTGTTTTGTTTCTAGATATCATATCACACAAAAATACTGATTGTATTTCATGCCACAAACATTAGTAATCACTGATCACAATCAGTTACACTGATAAAATTACTTAAAGGATAGACTTAAGAGTAGATTTATCGATTGGAAATGAACTAGCGTATAAACTAACAATATATGACGTTTCCATGTTATAAGCTTCAATTTATTATTTCTTTTTAACTAATCTGATTGTCTGAAGATTTGGTTACATGATATTTTTAAATAGATTTAAGTGCATTTTTGGATTATCTCTTTCATACACGCTATACGTCACATAATTTCATAGACATAAATGACCAATATTCATTTGCTCAATCCTACGGAATGTTTTCTTTACTGTACAGTATAATTTTCATGAAAGGAAATTTATTAATATTTTAGTTATTAAATTAAAAATTCAATGATCAATCATAATTCTATGTTCATTTATTTCATTGCAAACGCGGTATAATTTCAATTAAAGTGCATTTATGAATAGTTTTATAATAGTTTATTAATCTAATGTGTTTATTGCAGACCAATTTCATGAAAAAAACCTTTTACCTAAGGTATTATTAAAACATACTGCATACTTTGCAATCCTATACAAAAGGGTTGAATACGCAGTACAAACTACCCCTCGTAGTACTTCATAACAAGGTTAAATGATTTTAGTGTAATACACGTATAACTGATGATATCAAATAAAATTAATAAGCAACGGAATTTATCTTTCTAGTTTCTTTTCGCTGACAATGTTCTTTTGAAATTTCATCTGAACTGATTCATTAAGTTGTTACTATATAAGATTCAAAATGGTTTTACATATTTCAAGCATTTATTTGTTAGGAGAATTTAAATCTCGTACCAAATATATGGTCATATTATTGTTAACTAAAGATTATAAGAATTATTCTACACAAAGATTATAGATGAAAAAGTATATTTTGGGTAACATCATATTTAAAATTTACTCAACTAGGTCTATCGAGTTATACCATTTATAAACACTTCCTTAAACTTCATAGATATGTGAAACAGATATATTTATACTTAACTGGTTTCTTATTCATCCGTATACTAATTTAGCCAGAGTGAGGAGCTGTGATTCATTTCTATAGTTCCTTGATCAATTCTGATTTGCTTGTAAATAGTTGACTGATGACGTCCCACTGTTTTTTATCAAATAAATTTTGATCTATACCTTGTAAATATTTCAGTCATATAGGATATCAGTTATGGTTCAGATATCTCACTGATATCTTAGACTGTTAAGTGGAATGACAAGAGTAAATCCATCAGGTAGCTCTTAAGTCTTCAAGATGACATGTATATATCACTGAGTGCCAAATAGAATAAATCCAAGTTCCAGGGTTTCTTATTGACTACATTCAACCACCTAACATTTTGTAGTAGTGCATGTGGTGTCAAGTCACCTAGATTAGTAGTTTCAACTTGATCACTGATGTTCGGTCATTTCCAAAACAAAATTCAAGTAACGATGATATTTGTCATTATTTAAAGATCAAATAACTGTAAATGTAATATCTCCATTCAGAATTATTTTTCAGAATTTATTTATAAGCAAACGATACCCTTATATCTTCAATCATCAAGTTAATATTGTTGTATTATGAATTTCTTGCACCAATGCAAGTATTGCAAATTCCTTCGTTTAATTTTAAAACGTATGAGCTGAATTCCGTGGAATTTCGTGTTTAAATTTTTCAATTCGTTTCTTTTTTAAGATAACGTGCGTTAGAAATAACATCACGTGTTATAAACCCATTAATTCTATCTTTCGTCACAATATCACCTTGTGAGGGATATAAGATCAAAGAAACACTCATACACTTTTGCACTTAGAAAAACCTGGTTTGAAATATTTATGCAATTGCTTCATCATATTTGGTGGTGATAAATTTCGTACTACATATATGCCGAATGCTCCTGTCAACAAACATCATTCCATATAGTTAGAGAGAAGAAAGATCATTTTTTGCCACACAAAAATATATCTCTGTGTAAACAGTGATTAACGGCAAAGTCGGACATAAGACATTCTCACGGCGCTGCTGGATGGTAGGGATAACCTTGCTGGCCAACTTAGTTGGTCGACGGAGATTAGACTAATCACTCTCTCCGTTGCATCCATAATTAACTCGGGTTCTTACTTGAGGTTCACTTAACCGCACCGGGCCACCTGATGTGTATGCTTATGTATCAGAATTGTAGAAGTCCTCTGGCCTATGTAGTTCAAGTATGTGAGTATATTCAAAGGG
This sequence comes from Schistosoma spindalis, assembly GCA_946903255.1. Classification (NCBI taxonomy): domain Eukaryota; kingdom Metazoa; phylum Platyhelminthes; class Trematoda; order Strigeidida; family Schistosomatidae; genus Schistosoma; species Schistosoma spindalis. The sequence continues at coordinate 47,765,572 of OX336420.1, forward strand.
TTGCGTGTGTTATCGTGAATAGCAAACGTAAGATGAAAGATTGTTTGCCCTTTGTTTAATAAAATCAGCGACTTCATCTATCAGGTCGAAGACATAATAAAAAAATATGGTAGACAATACTGGGGAAAGGCGACCAACAACCTCACCTGAGAGAATGCTTATGCTTATATGTGTGTCAGGACGTACTGGAGCGGTAGCTGTGGGTTGAATGATATGCGTGTAATGTGTAAGAGATTGTCCGTGTTGCAACTACGTTCATAAGGAGGTGGTGGACATCTGCCCTCGCAAGTGGGTGAATATATCTATATGTATGCTATGGGATGCATCGGATAAAACCTATGTTACCGATGCTCATTTAACATATATTTGACACAGGGTAGGTATACCTGTATGTATACCATGGAACGAAAGTCTGTGTGTTACTTAGTATACGTGCAGACTCTACCTATACAGGGTAAGTAAAACCTTCAAAAATCATTTCCTTGCTCTTCTTACGATATCGAGAAACGCACGAAGACTTGCGGGACCGCGGTTGTCTACAAAATCAAATCCACGTGGTGGGTTTGTGAGCCTTGAAAACGCGGAATTCATTCCTGAATGGCCTAAATAGGCTCCTCGAAAAGGTTTTACCAAGTGATCTGGCTGGAAAACCGTAACCAGTGGTTGATCTTTTGACTTGTAAAATACGAGTGAATACTTCTACTTAAGCATTAAAAGCATGTATGTTGTTATAAAGAATGATTTCTTTCTGAAATAATTTAACGACTCTTCTCAAAATGGTAACATCTTCAAGAAACTTATAAGTTATCAAAACTTTTAGTTGAAAAACAGTTGAATTACATATTTATTCTGTGTACTTTTAAAGAACTAAACACATTTTCATCCCTAAATGTCAGTTAGAAATTTATTCATATTGAAATTTTAAAATGTCAGGTTAAAGTAGACTGACATAGTCAAATCTCTAGTATAACAGATAAAAACTATATCTTTTTATCAATATATAATATTTGATAGAAATATGATATAAACTATTTACGGTGTTTAAATTTTAGAGGAAAAATTCATCTAAGTTTATGTCTATACAATTAGTGATTACTGAAGAGGAATGCATTAAAGTGATTTTGGTTGATTATTAAAGTGCAATCTTTGTTAATGTAATGGAAAGTCAGTTTGAACGTGTACTTTCATCGGCATAAAGTAGTTTTTTAATAGATTGAGAATAGTATCGTCCGTTATTTTTACCCACTTGATTCACCGATCGATAAATGATAAACGAATATAAACAACATAGATTTATTCGTGAATAAGCTATCTTTGCAACTTTGAAATAGACTTTAACATACATTGGAATGTTGAATGCAATAAACTTTCTGAAGTGTCGGTCAGAATAAACAGATTTTCATATTTAGTATATTTGGGGTCTGTAAGGTCGGACAGTATGACAACAGAGCAGTCGTATTGATATAGTTCAAGTAATGATTAGCTCGCCTAAACTGTCTATCTAGTACTAATAACTTTCCTCTCACTAATCACACAATAAATGTGAGATAACAGACAAGATCAACACTCAATGACTATTTGTCTAGAATGCAGTTTCTCTTGCTCACTCGTTCAACAGCCAGAGGATGGATAGCTTCTAACTGTACATATCAAGTTTATAAATCACAGTTACAACAAAATAAAGCGAAATCCTAACCACATATCGACAGAATAAAAAAATTACAGTGCTGTTACAATCACGCCACAAGTCGAAGAGGGTTAGGTAATAGGTCCTTAATAAATTAACCGTAATTTGAGAAAAGTAAAACGAATAACCTGTGACCTGTTCTTGCATATATACAGTTATTATTGATAACCTTTGTTATTCCAATTATTTACATTCAGTTATGTCAATTGTGTCATACTATTTCTTACCTCAATGTTAAATTCTAACACATATTTGGTTGTAAGCAGCTGACGAGAAACCTGAAAATAAAATGAATTCATACTATTCTGCATTAATATTTATTCTGACTTTAATTCAATTCATAAAGGGAACTAATTGCATGAAATAACATTATATATGTGAAACAGAAGCTTTCAAGTAGGTGAATACAAGCATATTGTAGTTTAAATATGTAATAATTATACAATAATAAATGTAAACAGTAACTTCACTAAGGAAAGTTCTGAAATCTCACTTCTTCCTAATATACATCCCAGCATAGCAAATTCGTTGCTCAAACATTTGATATTAGATATATGAAACAATATTAAAAACATAAAGTTAATTTAGATACATTTATTCTATTACATGAATAAATATTAAATAAAACAATCGGACATAGAGACAAATTTTCTAAAGTTAACAATTGGAAGAAAAAAGAACTTTCTCATTCACAAACATTCTTACTATTGTACGTCCAGTAAAACCATTGAATATGTAAAAAGTAACAAATAAGCATCATAATGTCGTATTTTGTTTGATTCAATTGGATGTATGTAATAATTTACATGAAATGATTAGTTATAGTGTGCTTAATATAAAAACAAAAACTGAATGCAATAAACAGTAATAACAATGAGACATTTATATTTCTAAGGAATTATGTGTTGTGTGAGATGAAGAAAAACAAAAAAAAAACTAGATGGACAGTTTACTATGGTTCCTAATATAAAACATTATCTAAGAAAAACAGTTGTGCGAAATACGCACGTCATTTATTTTGCGTTTCAATAATGTATGATGGTAAATGTCACAACGTAAATAGAGAAAAAAAGACCGTTCCAGATGCTTCATAGGTACGTAACATAAACTAATAAAACATCTGGTTTAATTTAAGCTGGGTTTTTTTATGATTTCACTTATGAACATAAAACCAACGACTTTAAATTTATATTACTTTCCAATCATCACTTTAAATTGTTTAGTTTGGGAAGATTAGTTACTTTTTCGTTTAGAAACAAACCATATTGTTTAATTTAATACAATTTTATGCATCTAAATATTTTCATAGATGGGTTTTGTTTGCAAACATTAATAAATAACAGAATATAACAATATAGCCCTTTGACTAAAGTTAGAAATTTGAACCATTTAGTGTCAACACAGAGGTTTGAAAGTTAAATACTCTCTAAATGATTGTCTAAGTAAATTCAGTTTGTTGCTGAAATTATCAAAAAAAAAAAAAAAACCACAAAATAATATTTGAAGACTAAAGAAATATTTGAGGAGAATTCACGATTTACATTAAACTGATATCAGGGTATTTAAGCTTGATGGTTAACTTGTTCAGATGTGTGTAGCTTATCCATGAACATTATTTTTATTTTGTGGTTGTTTGATTAATATTTAATACAATCCATTGTTTACGTAATTAAAATGAATGTATTAAATGTTTTATCAAAATAAGTATTTGCTACAATCAGCTAGATTGTGTTTGTCCTCGGTTAAAAGAGATCAGAAACATGGATTAATGAGTTCTTGTCAACTTGTTGAACTCAATTATATATAACATGCCTATGTGAACTAATGATCGGTTTCAGATGAATAGGCCTTACATGCTTAACATTAGCCGGTGTCTAATATCTTTTGCAATGGTCTCTGTAAGTCGTACTTTTAAATTGTATGAGAGAAGAAATTTTTATAACGCGCATAGATTCGGACATATGATGTAATAGAAATGAAGAAGAAAGATACTACATAAATAAATAGGTATAGTATCAGTTAATATAAATTAATGAATGACTATCATTACATTTGATATAACTTTATGGTATGTATTTATATTATTTACAGAAAAGCAGAGTTTCAATCAAATGTCAACACTAAATTATCATTTGTGAATGTAAAGATAACACATTCTAAGGAAGCCAAGGTTATTATGCTTCACTAAATCACTTCATATTTGACATATTAATTCTTTGAATATATAAAGCCACTACTGAATAAAATCGTTTATCTGATAAATATAAAGTTATATGAGATTTTCATTAAAGAATTAAAATAAAATCATATATGTTATTAAAATGAAAAAAAAAGGAATTATTTACGTGATTATTTGACATGAAAAAGTAAAACAAACAACTATGCATTTTGCATTTTTATTCGTTCATAGTTTATTTCAGTTTTTTCGAGAGAGAGAAAGGGGGAAAGATTAGCAAATTTAGTTTAGTTTAATTTATGTACCAGGTAAATCAGCTGTATTTCTCTTTCTTTTCTTTCCTTTTTTCTCATACTAAATGTCTGTTATGATAAATAAAATGAAATGAATTTTTCATGGTGTATAATCATAATGAATCCAAAATTTTGTAGGGGAAAAACTGACTGAATACTTCATTTTATATATGAACTATGAAAAACTATATTATTTACATTTAATTAAATAAATAAATATGGTGAGCCTTAAAATTAAAATTTTATCTTTCATTAATGTCTACATAAAATAGCAATTTTTTTGTATTTTTTTTCCATACGATAATATTATGATACTTAAAGTTAATAAAATAAACAAGATTATACTAAATTAAATAGGCAGTTTAATTAGTATAAGCGAATATACTAAACCGTTAACTCCCTCATGGTATGGCGGAAGTCTTGATGACATTAGGCCAATAACTGTTATATCAACCGGAGGTAATACTTACTATAGGTATGTAGAATATGCAGACAGTGTAAGAAGTTGAAAAGATATTAAAATTGCTGCAAAAGCGGGAGTATTTAGCTTGATTATGTTTAAAATAAGTGGGACTGTCTGGACACAATTTAGACAAAAAGATTAACTTCGGTAGAGCTGTTATTGTGTTGAGATCAAAATGAAGAAAATGTTCTAAACAATCACCAATAAAATTTTATAGCTCAGAAATCATCAAAACACCGAGTACTAAGTACCCACAAATAGGGTCAGTTTTATAAGAGACTGCAGTCCACTCTAGAAAACTTCTTAAGAAAATAGTTGATCATCCTGATAACGGACCTGAAGGTCAAAGTAGAGATGGATAATATTAGATATGAATAAATCTTTGGGTAACATGGACTGAGCAAACTAAAGAAAATGGTAAGAGATTTGCAAACCTATGTGCCTTCGATAAAATGGTTATAGGCGGCTTCATTTTTCCTCACAAATCGCCTGGTCACAGTAAAGAAAACCAAAACGAGCAGATCTGCATCGATAGAAAAATTCATAAGCTCCGTAGATGACATAAAAACAAAGACAGGACCTTGTATCCCTTCAGATTAAGTAAGCAATAGCTTCAAAATGCTAGTAGGGTTTAGCATCAATAAGAAAATAGTATAAAGAATGTATCAATGGATAATATTCAAAAAATTAGCAAGTAGACAGCAGTCGATGACAACCGAACAGATAAACAATCACTGAAGTTCATTAACAGAAGAGCAGGTGGATAAGGCACTCTAAAGGGTTCTAAAATAGATAGGCTACACCGAACTTAGAAGATATTGAGGCACTCTGACAAGGGAGAAACTAGTGTCCTGCTGACGAGGATATTAGGATTTTAGAATAGGACACTATATAGAAACCATAAAGCAGTATCATAAGGCAAGGCCCAGATTTAAATCCTCGGGATAAAAGGGGATGATACAAAACAATGAACGCATGGTGTCAGTAATGGGAGGTAGACATTGAGATCATTAGTAGAATTTGGTAACAAATAAATGAATGAGCAGGTTGAACACCTCTAATGAGCGATATTTACTCCACTAAAGGAAGTTGTAAATGTGAAAACGGAATGTTTAATTCCTAGACCTGTATAAGTGTTGCTGAATATAATTATATGGAAAATGAATAATAAATCTAGCCTTTAAAGTCTCTTACTTATCAACTTAGTTATATCTAATTTAGAGATAACTGGTTGAGGTTACAATTGTATCCAAAAGCACAATTTACATCACAAATTAAAATACCAGTTAAAACCAACTAACTCATCACATATCCTGAAATAAGGTTAATAGCAAAATGTGGAAAATGTGATACTGTGTACCATACAATAAATTATTTATTAAGTTTCGGTAATCTTTCAAAAAATAACTTTTATGATTGTGCGATTTCCACTTACTTTAATTTCACGGAAACGAATAATTAATGATACTCTAAACTCAGTCTATTATAGGCTGGATCAACAATTTATCATGAGTTCAGATAACTTGTATGTATAAATATATTGATTTTATAGCACGTTTCTTTAACAAAACTTAACAGTCGTTTATTCGAACTTCATCCTATTACGTATTGAAAAAAATGAATATAATTGTTGCTTTTTTTCATGTTTACCCTTACAATATCTACCTAGTTTTTCTAATTAAATCTAACTAGAATTACTAATTTCTCTAAGCAAACATTTTAAATGTTAATTAGGTTTATCATTACGTACAATTGTAAATAAAAAATGGTCATGGTAGATATTTCTTGTTACATCGAATGTGTATTTCATTTATATCTTAATTTCTGTGCAATCCCTGTAAATAAATTCTAAAATAGTAAATGTGACAGAATAAGTTTTAAATCTTTCCTTTTGAACTTAATAAAAAATAAAGATCTCAAATATTTTTCTTTATCTCGAAAAAATTATATGTGTTTATTGAGTCATATCGAAGAAGTAAATGACCAATATGAGGAGATATACAATTACCTTGTCCAATGTATTAGAACTATGAATTATACTTTGATATTTAAAATTTGTATTTTTTTGTATAAATATATTTATACAGCTAAATTGTAGTGTTTGTATGAACTAACGATTTCTTTGTACTTGTTGAATGTTTGATCTCGAATTCCAAATACAGTACTGTCGTTCGTGCTTATCTAGTACTTCTTGATCCAATTATGTTATTTCTGGAATTCCGAGTTTGTACTATAATTCAAATACTTCTAATTATCATATAAATGTAGTTTTCATTACAGAGTAATGTCGATATATAATGTATCAATTAATTTAAATTTATTAGGAATAGATCAAATTAAGCTTATTTTAAAAAGAACTTATCATGAGATTGTAGCTAGTTGAAAAAATATATATCATGTAGTTAAGGTTTTAAGTAGTATGAAATTTTGACCTCAATAATGAAGAATAAAAATATGATCGTAGAAATAAAAGTATTGGTTGTTTACTAAATTATTTGAAAAAGACTAATTAACTGACAGGAGCTCAGATAAGCAGTAAAAATATGAAAATAAAAACAATTTCATAATAAGAGGAGTGGAAGAAAATGGTGTTATCTAATCCGTTCTTAAAACTATTCTACCTTAAACGAAATAATCCTAAAAAAATGTTTATTTAGATGCATAAACTTGGTTGAATTCTTTTTTAACATCAGTATCTTCACTGAAGCATAATATATTCGAAGTTACACGGTTAATGAATATTTTGAAAGATTTTTATGCATCAAAGTTGATTACACCGTCAAGCAAATGACCTATGAATATGTTGCTCAATGACAATATACACAGTTTGTTTGTACAAATAGTATCTAGATTGCCCAGTTAGTTTAACAATACATATAACAAGTCAAGGAACCCAGTATCAACATATGTAGAAAGAACTGGACAACCATATGATCAAAGAGTCCCCATATTAAATCAATCAGTGAACATTATTTTTCTATGTTGTTATTCTTGTAATGAGTGCGCTCCATTTATAGCATATGGAAATCTATATTTAAATCTGACTCGTTTTTCTGAAAAAAATATGTCCATTAGACTTGGAATTTATACAAATAAACATTAATAAATGGTGGTTCACTTTGCATAAAGACTTAATTTTTAGAGTATATACATACTTCTCTTAAAATCATGATTGAGTTTCATATTTCTGATGTATTTTTTATTTAAACTGATGTTCCTAAATTCCACATATGTGACATCCTAGAAAGCTTTCAAATAAAATTACAAGCTCCTGGAGACTATGTATAACGATTTAGATTGTCTGTAATATTTTTCTGAAACCTTAAATTATAATAATAATACATCAAAAAGCAACATCATCGTCTTGGCTGTTTTAATTTTCATTTCTCAATGCTTTTTGAATTATGTCGATCAGTGTTTTCCATTCATTTTGTAAGCTAACAAATCTAAAATAAATCTGAATTTTAATTAACTTGATGGAGTTCCTAAAGAATGATTGCAACCACAAAATATATCATGAAAGCGTGTTGTGAGTTTATAGTTCTGTAATTTGATTTGAATCTAGTAGGCTTATTATGGTTGATTTACAGAAGTTTGGACCTTTTGAACTATGTTTATAGTTTACTTCATTTTATGACTTCAAAATGTGCAGCATACTAATGTTCGGTTTATGTAACACAAATCACGATTATAATTATTCATTAGAATTTCTTGTATTCGATATTTACAAAATAGTTTTCGGAACGCACAAACGAATATATCTCAGAGTTCCAAATTCTTACAACTAAAACATAAATGACTTTAATCAATCAGACGAAATACATGGTGATAACATATTTAAGTCAATCAATCAACTAAGGACGCTGAAAAATGGTTAAACCGTTATATATAGTATTTGGTATAACCTGTAACACTAAAATATCCTAAACATGCTATTTAAAATCCTAGAATATTAAACGTCATTTAGTTTTAAGGTTCATTTTAGTCATATTTGCAATGTTGCTCATAATAAAGGCATCAGATAATCAATAACCCGTTGAAATATCTAGTCCCCTATTCCTATACAAATGAGGAAAGTGAATGATAAATAAACATAAATGTGTAAACAACCTCGCGGTATTTAGTTGTATTCCATGGTAAACAATTTATCAACGTTCATTCACTAGTTTCTGTGTCTAAAATATATCGAAGTAAAATAATCCAGGTCCTTCATTATTAATCATAATTCGTTTATTATATAAATCTAGCCTTAGTTATAACTACTAAATAAAACAACTATAGCAACTATCCATCAACCGATTTCGATTATGGTTAATTTTTGCTAAGCCTTTTTATTAACCTACTTAACAGACAATGTTATTTGAATAGTAACAATTCGCATATTTCTTTTTATTGTTATAATCGCTAGAGCACATGAAAGACTAGCTAAAATGTTGATTGTTTAAATATCATTCGATGATTCATCCTCCTCCCCATGTATGTATGTACTCGAATTCTATTATTAGTCCTTGCTTTGCCTTGCTGCTCCCTTATGCAATTTGACTATAAATTTGCCTATGTAATTGCTTATATGTACTTATTCGCCTCTTCGCTTCAAGTACGCTCGATTTGCTTATAACTTTGCAATCATCGCTATCGGCTAGTAAACTGTAACTGCGGCTTCTCATTGCCTTTTGATTTTAAGCACCGTTGAGATTTATTTTATAACGATTATCGAGGTGATTGATTGACAAATCAATGTCATCATTCATGAGGTCAAATTCAAAACTGACAATATTATATTATCATACACAATAGAAAGTATGCCATTGTATTCTCTTGATATTTAATTAATAAACAAAACAATCAATATCAATTACATATAAGATCTTATATTTATTTACAAATTTAATAGTGAATAAATCATCACAAACACAGTTATACAATGATTTCATAATTCTTAATTGACACGAAGACAATAAAGGGTTGAAAATAAAATCTGAAATAATAAAGATCTTTATAAATTTGTCTGTAAAACATGACGTATAGTAGAAAAAAGGATTCTTATATTATTGAATGTATATTATTTAAATAAAGAACAATTGAACAATCAATAATCTACAACATTTTGTTCTCCATCTTATATATATATGAAATAACTAAGAATTAACAATCAAATAGTCATTTATAAAAGGCATAAACCCAAAAATCCTATGGAAGAATAAATGGTAGAATGATATTTCTATTGTTTAGTTTCTTTTATATTTATCTACAAGAAAAGAAAGTAAATTTTATAATTCACAACAATACAGAAAAGCTGTAGCAATCACACATTCGCCTTTTGCCTGTACATTTAGATATATAAAAAAACAAACTTAAAGTCATATTGAAATGTTGGAAAACAGTAGTGAAAAATAATGTTTCTTTTATACTCAAGTCATGAAATATGTTTTATCTAACTAAATATTGATTTACATAACTATCTACACTAATAGTAATACCCTAACAATAGTAACAGTTAGAATGTAGGACTTTTGTTTTAACAAAAAAATATACATAGCAGACAATAGTAGAGATGATGATACATTATTAATTCTGCTTGAAAGAAGTTAATTGATTGAAGTGGTTAGCTAGAATCGGTAAACAGGACACATCGGATAAAAATAACAGCCCAATTACAGTTAAAGTTTTAAAAAAATCACAGTTTCAAACGTACCATTCTTTAGGATTTATTGTCGACTTTTTTTTCTCCACTTTAAAATAAGTTTTTCTAACCTGTTTATTGTTATTATCTTCGATAAAATAGGTGTTTTGAATATTGTTGCAGTCATCATTGTTAATAATGGGGTTAATGTTACTGATAGTTTTATCAATAACAATGACATCTGGATTATTTTCAGAGACTTTATCATTTGTTAAACTAGATTCGTTTATAATATTATCCAAATTGAGTTTGATTAGAGATCTGTCGTCTACATCAGTAGTTTCAGAATTAGTTTTAAACAATGTAATAGATTTGATTAATTCCGGTTGTAAACTTATCAGTGGAATGGATGAATCACTTATAATATGTTTTCTACCACCAATGATACTGTTAGTTTGTACTGTTTCACCAGTATATGCTGTACTCTCTTCAACATTGTATGTGCCTTCATCACGTCGCATACATCGATATATAACACATGTTAAAATAATTAATACACATATACCACTGACAGAAACAGCAATGATCAGTACAATATTAAATGGGAATTTTTTGTTTCGTTCAACAAATGAACCGAAAAGATTTTTTGATTTTTTATACAAACTGTTATCAAATGTAGGATTATTTTTCCCATATGATATTTTATCTAATGCTGGTGTTAATTCTTTATGTTTTTGTGATATTTTGTTACTGAAATTATACCAATTGGTTATAAGTGGTTCCATTTCATTTAGATGTACAGTTGATTGATCTAGTTTGGAATAACCTTGAAGAAAATGGCTATCACTTGTAGAGGACTGCCTATTATTATTATTATTACTTTGATCAGCATTCCAGCCTTGTTGAAGTTCATTTTTATCGCTAAAATGTTTATATTAAAAATAAGTCAAAACATTACTTTCCTTGAACAAGTAAAAAAACAATAATAAATGAAAAAATTTACTTTATAAGTTAAAAATAGATTATCCTCTTCATTAGTACTTACAGTACTCACTTCGTTCACCGGATATTTTTCGTATTCTCATCTTCAAAAGAATGTAAGTATTATTGTGCACGAAATTCGTTCACTGAGAAATACCCCCAATATTTATTTTTTAAATTTGTTCACAAAAATACCATATAGAAGTTGTGCTTAAGTTTTGTTGTATTGTATTATAGAAATTGTGAGGACGATCCACAGGTGAACTCGAGGAAGTTGTAAAAAGCTCAGAAAAAGACGAAGATGTTCTATTCAATCATCTTATGGAAGAATATTCCAGAATTCCTACGTGTAGCTTCCCTATTGGACAAAAGCTAATAATCTTTTGTATACGGATTGGAGGACTATAACAATGATTTCGTTTTTACTAAAAACTATAAATACCTGTCAGCTCTGTACCGTAAATGACTCTATTTAAAATAGTATTCCTTTCACTTGTCTTCTGTCTTCTCATTTGCGACTTGGTGGGTTCTAGCGCTCGAGTGCTCTAGTTGTACGTGGTATAATAAAAAACTATAGATATAACACGAATTATTAACTGGCTGAATAACTCTAAATATCGTTCTATTTGTTATATCTATTAAGTAACTAGACCATTACAATTCTTACCCCGTTTTAAATATTTATAGGACTTCTATCATGATTTCTCTTTCTTATAAACAATTTATATTTGCATTAAAATAGTGATTTATTGAAAAGAACGAATTAGACATTAACGGCTTGAATTATCATGCAAATATCATCAATAAGATAAGATGATGGCTGACTACCTCCAATCACCATCTTATCTCAACGTAGTGCATGCAATATCGAGTTATCTAGACTGGTGGCCACATTGCAACTTGGTCTATAAGATTAAATCTCCACTAAGAAGGACCTGACACACATGACATTGATCACCAAACAGTGATCAATCAATTGTAAACAACACGTTTTATTGAGTACCTAGTTTTAAAAGAATTACCATTTTTTAAGAAAATAAATGAAATGTTTAGGTAATCATCGATAGTATTATTTAAATAAACTCCTACAATAATGTAATTTTGTTAGGTCATATAAATTTAACAGAATATATATATTTTTTAAATTTACAATTCAAATGTTCGTCTATATAGTATTTCACATTAAAGAGCTTGATCTCCTTCAACCAAATCAAATTAATTTATGATACACTTTTATGTTCAGACACTTAAAATTGTAACCAGATCACAATGTAGATCAATATAGTTCTAACTGAACTATAATTTATATAACATAACATTGATCAATGACTATTGGTTGATAAATATAATATTGTCATAGGATTCAAGTACAAATTTTTCAAAGATCAACTTCATTTAATTGAATTATGTCAATTTCCCAATAAGTCAAAAAAATTTTTTGAACTAACATTTTACATAGATATAGATATATAAATTTCAATCTCGCTCTCATTTAACTTTAAAAGTTAAAAATCAAGGAGACATACATAAACGAAACCAAGCTGAGAGGTAAATGTCACGAATTTTTTCATGTGATTTAGTCGAATATATATATATATATATATATATATATATATATATATAATTATTAAGTATCATACATATGATTCCTGGAAAATAGTGATGTAGAATACTCTCAACAAAATTTAAAAGAACCAAAATAAGTGAATATTTCCCATCTGCCAAAGTTAGTTACAGTTTTACTAAATTCCTAATAATTGATAAATGCGTATATAAATTATTAACCGAATGATTGCCTGTTTATCACGAATAAACAAAATGGCTAAACCTTTTTTTTTTCAATATACTACGCATATACATGTTGTATATACCTTTATTTACTGGTATAATAAACCTAAAGAAAAGTAATCAAAAATTGTGAAAAGTTATGTTTCACCGTAGTATATATATTTTTTTCTATAAAATGTGAAGAATTTTCACTTTCTATGACATTGTCATTGATATACGCAAATTCCAGCTAAGTGTTTGCACGTAACCTTCAAAACCCTAATCAAGTCCATTTTAAAGAGATTTCATTCTCAATCCTGAGATGCTTTTATACTGCTTCAAGTTCATAGTTTCTATCAGAGAGTTTCTAAAAACTATAATGGTGGTTGAAGGTAGTCAACAGAAGACCCGGACTGTGGTTTTGTGCCACTTGGCACTCGTCAGCAAGTTGTACCTGTAATCTTGAGGGAACTGGTGCTCCCTGACGCATTCGATCTCCTGTCACACAGCTTCACAGTCAGAGACGTTACCATTAGGCTATCCGGGCCGCGACCGATCTCAGTAAAACTGAGATGTAATCACAACTGATTGATCACTGGATGGTGACCAATGTCATATTTGTCAAGTCCTTCTCCTTGACTACCTCCAACCATCATCTTATCTCATCATAGTACACGCAGTGTCGAGCCACCTAGACTAATGGCCACATTACAATTCGTTCAAAAGCATTCGGTCTGCACTAAGAAGGAATTGACACACATGACATTGATCACCATCCAGTGATCAATCAATTGTAAGGTTCTAAAAACTTTTCCAACACATATTCCACTGTTTCATAGATCGGACTTTGATGCAAAAGGCTTAGAAGCTATCCGATGGTAAAATTGCTTGCATCAAACTGGATGCCTTATGATTATCACAGACCTTATACTACCAACAAAAACGTGATTAAAAGATTGTTTTCTATTTTTATGGCTTTTATTTTTGAACGTAATCAACAAAAACTTGGGATTTTTCACGGAACACGGTGAACTAAGAAATACCATTTGTAGTCTATTTTCTATCAAATTTAAATTTTTTTAGTCCGACATAGATAAAAAAAATTGTGCTTTTCACTAACGCAGTATTTTGGCACTTGAAAAATTTAATTTTTGCATTTGAATTTTATTCTATCTGCTTTGATTTCGTTAACCACGCTATTCTGCTAACCTTACTGATGATCGACTCAACCTGAAAGTTTTATATACATCGATTTATTAATATCGCTGATGAAACATACAAGTCCAACAGAGATGATCAGTATTTGATCTCTTAGGTGTACTCTGATCATTATTACACAAGTAATTTGAAATTTATAAGGTATCTGGCAGTTCCATGTATTTTATTTTTCTTTTCCAATAAATTTGCATTAAGACCTACTAGTACTGTTTTAGAAAATAAGTTTATATTTTTTTGTAATTCATATTTACGAAAATCAAAATTCAACTTTGATTAAATGACTTACACAGCTCGCATATTTAGAGGATTATCACTGAATGTAATTAATGGTTGGATGATACCATCTAAATCAGCTGGTTGACATTCTTTATAGTTATAGCTACTGTCATATTTTAAGCATTCTGTTTTCGGCACAACAATCGGTTGCGTTTTGTAGTCGTGAATTCTGTCATGAAAATCCGTCTGAAATGTTAAATAAGCGAAAACACAGATAAAGTATACAAACCAAAAGTTTAATATTAGTATCAATATATCTAGTTCAATAAATACAAATTGCATTGGCCTGATTAGACTAGTAACTGAAACCTTGCAAATGTAGACAAACGCTTTTATTATATTATATATACCATACTATCTTACCAGTTGATGATGACGATATTTATGAGACATTGTCAACGTACTCATACAGCAAATAAACGAAATAAATTTTAAAAATGCTAGATAAATTGGTATTTGTAGTTCCTGTCTTACTATATAGAACAATTTATTAAAATTATGGGTGATTGCAGCTGTACATGGACATTAGTCGCAGTATCACAAAAATCAGATATAAATGAATCCATCAATTGAATCCATCTACGGCTGTGGCAAGAACTAGACTAATAACTTCATAACATGAGCATTTATTTCTCACCATGGATTTCAAATTCTCTATCTCAATAGTACAAATTCACACCCTGAACATTGACATTTCTAAGACAAATATCACTTCGAATTTAAACTAATTCATTAGGTCTATCGAGTTATCATTAGTTAAAGGAAATCAAAAATGACAAATGGATGTATAGTCATTATAATCCTTGAGGCTGTATCAGTGAAATGTCGTCGAACAAACAACTAGTGTTTTTTGACTATGATTATAAAACCAGTCTGATAGATATTACCTAAAATACTTCATTCGTACATATGCTGGATACCAATAAATTATCTCTGAGAAAAATTTGGCCAAACATCTAAATTAAATTCTTAGTGGAGATAGATGGTAGCTAGCAGTGAAATTCAAGACGCGTGTTTTGTACTGTTTTGGATGGGTGTATCTGGATCTCACAGTTTCTGTTCACTCCAGGACTCCAAAACTCCAAAACTGATCAGTTGCAGTTTTAAACGTCAGTGGGAAGATAAAAACTACTAATAAAAAAATTAATTAAATTTAACTTGTTTGAATTGTCCAGTTATTGATATTTTGACTGTCTTTTTGAAGTAAATAACTAGGTAGATAACATGATAGCACATAAAGCAAACAATTATAGGTTTGATTTCAAAAGTGAACATCAACTCTGTAATGGAAGTATATCCAGCTGAAAATTTTCGAATAGGACAAAATGTACGTTTTAGATTTCACTCATAAGCTCATTGTACTTGTTCTTTGTTAAATATCTAAATTTCTATTGTCTTCATTAATTCAGCTATGCTCACTTCAATCAATAACATATATGTATTATTATTTTTGCTAATGATATCTTATTGATTAACTTGAAACAAATCAGAAAACTCATGAACAGTTTTTTCATCTTTCACAAAAAAAGTTTTCTTTTATCAGGGGTAATTTTTTAAATTATATCAGTAAATCATATTCAATGTATTGTGGAAATGAAAAGATGAACTCATTTTCTTTGATGAAACAAGCAACTGCCACTTTCTTTTACTTATTTAACCCCTGAGGACTTAGCAAATAGAATAACTAGTTTAGTTATTTTTTTAAAAAAAAAACAACTTAGATATCTTTTCGAACAAACAGCGGTGAAATTGATATATAATAGAAATTTTAATATATTTTTTTCATCACTATTAGTAATTTGTAACTCTGTTTTTCAAAACAAGTATTAAAAAAAGGTAATTAACATAGATTATAAGAATTATTCTTATCAACATACCGCTGTAAGTTGCATATCATTTGCTTCATTTTGATTTCTAGTTTCTGGTTCAGTTCTGCTCGGGGAATTCAAATCAATGATTAAAAGTTATGACATGTATTATTAGACAATAAATCATAATTTTATGAATAATAAATGAATATGAATATAGTGATATTCAAGTTATTCCTAATAGCTTTAAATCAGTCAGTTTTTAATAAAAGTCCATGGATGTTCTGTTTAAAGATTTCAATGGATACTAGCATTTGTCTTCAATAACTTAAATGCAATGAATAGGAAATATAATAATTTAATAAGTACTATACAATAAGCAAAACTATGGTATGCTTGATGTCATTTAGCTGGTCAAAAACGTTCGTTTAGTATATGCTGTCAACCCCATGTATCAATCAGAAATTATCCTTCAACCAAAGTTGTTTCACCTTTAATTTAATTTGTAAGCAGTATTTTGTAAATGCAAGAACAAGATCTTGATTATCTTTTTGTAGTTCAAAAGAAACAAAAATGTTTTGGTTTGAACCTTAGGTGAATTAATTAAACACTATAAAGTAATTATTAATTTACATATAACCACGATAGTGGTGTGGCCAAGGGATCAGTAAAATGCTTATATCCACAAAAGTCACTTTTATTCAATAATTTCGTTTAACATTATAGGATTGTGGAGATTATTAGGTTTTTGATTGAGATCATGAACTGATCGATGTTAGACCAGCATTGAAAACCTGGAAGTACTGGACGGCCGTCTTGCCCTTTTGCTGGAATATTCATCTGTACGCACCCACGATCCCGCTCGTGGGATTCGAATCCAAGACCTTCAGTCTCGCGTGCGAGCGCTTAACCTCTAGACCAGTGAGTTGGCATACAATGGTAATAATGTCTAACCTCAACCAATCCACGAAATTGCGTACTTTCAGGTTTTCATTGCTGGTTTAACATATAGCAACTCACGTTCAGTTGAGTTTGCCCTCATCTAATTCGTTTAAGCTCTTTGGTTAACCTAGTAAACGGACAAGGTTATCTGTACTTTAACAACTTATTCTATCTTTATATTTGTTATGCTTGTATGAATAAGCATGCTTGAACACTGTTGACTGCCCACGCATATATTCATCCCACTAACCTTATTATTATTCGCTTAATCGATTCGATAGTCCATTCACTTTTCTATATATATACATGTATATTTAACACTCTACACAATTTCCACACATTCTCACACAATCACGGTTTGCTGACTCATTCGCCTCTCTGCTCTGTAGTTTGAGTTGCCTGCTAATAAAACTGTAGTAGCTGCTTCTCTTTGCCTTCTGATTTCAACTACCGTTGGGGTTTATACGATAACGGTTACGAGGGTGATTGGTCAACGAAGCACAGCCACTACAAACATCAATCAGTACATGATCTCAATCAAAAATTTCTGTCAATTTAACGGAAGCTCAATTGACGTTCATTTGCTTTTTATGTTTTAAATTCTCACCAACTAATTAGAAACAAACTGAACATCATGAAAATGTTTTAAAAATGCCCTTATTCTAGCATGCAGAAAATAAGTTGACAAAACTTTTTATTAATTTTTTGAAGGTAATATTTGGTTTAATGGGAACATTATGGACATTTGCATATTTAGTAATGAAATGACAACTAATAATACATCTAGATTACTAGATTTAAAAATACGTGACTTTTTATTGAATAAAGTAATAATAAAAATAGTCCAAGAGAATTTACTCAGATTCAGCACTAGACACAACTTCATAACGTGTCTTATCTCTGTTCGACTTTGAGATTATTTCAGTTAACATTCTGTACCTCGAATTTTCGGAGCGATATTTGAAATATATCCAAAAACAGATACACTACTTTAGTCATACCTTACGTTCCATAATGTAGAAAAAATCTACTTACGCCACTGTTTTATATTCAACCAGAAACTAAGTTGGCGTGTAAAGTGCAGCTTATATTTCATCAACTTAAAATGAGTAAGAATAGCTTTATCAAATTGTGTTTGTATTTAGATCCAATCAAATATAATTTGCCATAAATGAATGATCAATTAGTTTTCGAATAAAGATATTTGCTTTTTTTCATTTGCTTGACAACTAATAGTCAATAGACGTTAGTTGATAATAATTTAAATTACGAGTTTAAATTATTTTAATTAATGTTAGCATCAATTTGATAAACAATTCTAAATATACAGTTTTGTAATTATTAATGAACTAATAAAAAGAAGATTTATTTCGGATGATTAAGTCTTAAGTTCTTTTGCACTCATTATTTCAGTTTTACAAATAAAACTTCAAGTTTAATTTATTTAATAGTTGAAATCATAGGTCAATTGAAGCTAGACCACCATGGAAAACCTGGAGGCACTAGACGACCGTTTCATCCTAGTATGGGACATCTCAGCAGTGCACATCCACGATCCCGCCTCCTACGATTTCAACCATTAAAATTACTGAAATCTCCACAAAACCCCTTCTGATATTGATTTATTTAGTTGATAACTGCCTAAAACATAAGATGTCATGATATTTTAAAAACTCGATCATTCTAATGGTGTCCGGATCTATACAAAATAAACTAGAAATCAATTCGAACCAAATCTTAGCGTTGCTTAAAGCAAGTAACAGTTACTATATATACATATATTTAGAGGAGAATTAGATTACTTTTCTCGATTTACTAAATGACCAAGAAATTCAAGGGAACTTACCTTTTACTATGAGCATGTAATTTCTTCATATTTGGTTTAAAATTTGGATCAAGTTCAATATTCTCTCGAGTTTTTAAATATATTCCAGGAACCATATTTCCATATAAGAGATCTATCAAGTTGATATTGTTTAAATTCAAACCTGACATTTTCAAAAAACGCAGAAAAAAAATTTTCTTCTCTCTTGTTACAATATTTTTATTATTTAAAGGTACCAGAAAATTTACTTGAAATAATATTTTCAATATTCTTGAATTATTTTCGGCCCAGTTTTATCAAAATAATGATATAGTAAGACAAACTTTATATATAGGACGTTCACATGCAAACGATAAAATTACAATTAGTGGTTTTGTAAGGAATACACATGCCTATGGCATATTCTTCAGTTGAAATGTCCAGGTAGAACTCTTTTGTTATTATAAGTTAACATTTTTTTCAGAATAAGATTCCGTGGAAATTATAGAATATACATAGGTTTTATATCAAGAAGTGAACTTATTTATGTTATATCTGGTTTCATACTAGTATATCACTTCTCAGTTGTGCATATTGACTAATTAGAACTTAAAAATCGAACCTAAAACAAGGAGCGAACACTTAGCCTCTGTAACGCTAAGACGAAATTGAATGGCATTAATGTCTCGTGTATTTCTGATGTGCATAAAAAAGTTACAGATTCAAATGGATAAGCATGGAAAACTACCTTAAGTTCAGAAAGCTTTGAAAAAATCAAAGGATTCACTAGCAACATATTAAAATCCATGTTCATTTGACTAGAACATCTGAAAGTCATAAACATGACACTTCGCTATTGCTCGACACTCTGTTTTGGGATTGTTAAATTAACCAACCATCATTTGTCCCAATTGTAAAACCTATATATTAATGTAAAATCTTTGACGAAAAATTAACTTTAAAAAATGTATTTCTTCCTTCAATTTGCATTTTAGTTCATTGAAGAGAATATTTAATATAATGAAATATCATAATGATTATTGTGTGACAGTAAAATATTATTGTTGCACACTTACATAACTTATATTTGTATATTGATATAACACTAATTCAACTTGGATTTGTTTAAACATGGATTTCATACTTACACATTACGTAATATTGATGAAAACTGTTTTATAGTAGATAGAAAATATGAAGATAAATAAACATACTTGCAGTTAGTTATATATAACATTAATGGTTAATTAAAGTAATTAATGAAGTGTTTAGACAGAAACATAATCATGTCAAGAATTGTAAATTTTTGTGTGAATTCATCAAGTCAAATTAATCTAAAGAAACACTTTGGAATTTTGTTTAACTTATTTAACATGTTTGTATGATATCGATGAATAAATGAAAGTTAATATAGTGCGAACACAGTTTATAGATATTTTAAATGATGAGAAATATTTGTGTCATGTCAAAAATTGATTGTGATATGAAATTGGGTTCCCTGGTTAATGAAGTACATATTTGTACTAAGCAATAAGATAAAATATAGTTAAGTAGTCGGAAAACATTTTTCATTACTAAGTCAAGAATATTAGAAACTAGGGGGAAGTAGTTAATAACTCACCAATCATGTGTGTATATGATTGTATACAGTTTTGGATCTAAGATATTCAGTTGATGCTAGTTTTGAATTAAATGCACTAATAAGTCGAAAGAAATATTTACAAAAAATTAGGGAATTTTTCAGAGACTAAAATTCGGATTACATGTTTATAATGTACTTGATCTGAAACATGTTTCGCATATTCAAGCTGGTACATGTAACGTTTGGAGTAACATATATCGCGCTGAAGATATCAGATGAAGATCATATTATATTATTATATGATGGAAGAAAAAAATATGAACTATCAAACTATGAGTTGTGTTTACACTGAAACACTATGTCGCTGTGATCTTACTTAGATATAGATTTATCGACTTAGATATATATCTGCAGTTTCACCTCTGTGAACGAATTTCTACGTACATGCCATTAACCAAATACTAACGGCTAATAGATAGTACTGTCTCAATAAATTTATTCATCCTAACGTGTTTATAATACTGGTTTGTGATTTCACAATAGGTTAATTTATCAAAAAGTACTATAAATTTTCATGCATTCTTTCGTCCAAACTAACCGGTAATAAATCCTTCAAATCCTTTTCCCGATGTCAATTCACTATTGTTATTTACTGACATTTTTTCTTTCAGTTTTGGTGCTTCACCAAAGTATATTCGTTTTAACAAGTTAAAATGTTTGTTGTTTTGATCTAAAAAAAGAGATACACATACGTTTATTAAAATTCAGTAAACTATCTTCCAAAGACACCCGTCCGTATAGACATAAGTTGAAACATAAACTTAATATTATAAAATATGTTGCCAATAAAGAGTGAATTAGACATCCAAATATACATCGGTGTGTGAAGACACCTAGATTAAAAATCTTATAAGAATATAGGAGTTGTATATTGTGTTTCTCATGTATTTATTATTATAGTGATACTGTGGTGTGTGCTAATATAGTGTTATTCATATTACATTTCAATTTGATATACTTATAAAGGTATTGGAGTTTCATTTTTATGGCTTATATAATCTATATTTAGCACACATTAAATACAATCCAAACACTTGTTTAATATGAACATGAATTACATAAACAGTAGTTAGTTGGTACTTTGCCAGAAATTTATAATCTTTATACAAATCATTTCGTAAGTTTCCACATTAGCTGTTACATACATGACCGTCATGATTACTACAGAAAAACAACGCTAAGAATAGATGTGACCTAGACGATCATTTTATTCATTAGGTCTTAAGTGTCATGTAATAAAAAAACATTTCAACATCCGAATAATATTTACAAGTATAGATCAATTTACTTCCTGCTATATCATTTTTCTAAATAGATCCATTAGAAAATCACAAGTCTTATCTCTGTTGATGTGTATAAAGAATAAAATTGAAGAATACAAGGTTGAATTAAACCCATACGTTCTTAGTTATTGTTAATTATAAATTTTATTACGAAGTACTAAATATTTAATTTTCAGACTACAGAACATAATAAGTAAAAACATCTTCACTATCTGTTCCTGCCATTTAGATATTTTAACAAATTGTCTAATTTTTTTTTGTTTTAATACATCATTATGGCTATTAATAGTACAACCTATTCAAGTACGTTTGTGAAAAGTGTACAAACTTTCGTTGTACAGGTTACAAAAGGCACAATCAGAGATATTGTAGTTGTTGGCAATATACATCGAAAAGAATGTATATCATTTAGACGTCAATTGCTAACTTCTAACTGATGATCACTCAATATTTATCGTCAAGATCAATCAAGAAATAACAAAACGAAAACGTTTTGAAATACTTTGCACTGAAAATTCTATATTGTACTAGAAATATAGTATTGAATATGCCTAATAATAATAATGTCTTTTAGTTGAATTACATTATTAAATAAATTGCACATATATGTTAGAATATTACCTTCTGTTGGTTTTGTGATTTCATGTTGAAAATCAATTAACAATATACTTTTGGCTTCTTGTCGTATAAATTGAACTATATGAAAATGTCCATCATCAAAATTTACATTCGGTTGAAATAATGTTTGAGTTCCTCCACCCATATTAAATCGTACATGAAGATTAAGTTGATCCTTAGACAATGAAAAAAAGTATTTATAAAATAAAATTAAGTAATTAAGTAAACATATTTGATAGACATATAGTGATATAGAAAATGTTGTAAAAAAGAAAAAAAAATTTAATTACGATTAAATAATTACTGAAATTAACTATAAGCTTAATATAATAGAATAATTACATAACTATATACTTCCGTATATTTAGACATATTTCTAGTGTAGAAAATCATTTGTTATTGTCATATTCATTCATTCATTATGCCTGAAAATTATCTAATTTCTTCCTTCTTTCTTTACAAAATAATATTACACAGAATAAACACAATACTATTAATGTTAATATTCAAAGAGGATGGCATTAAGATGTTTCATTCAAGTTACATCCAACTGTGTTCAATTACACCTCTTATTATTAATTTTCTTCTTTTCGATCTCTTTGTAAAAATAATGTCGTAATAAATATTGATATAAAGGAAAGTTTCTCATTTATATTGTTTTTTCATATTTGAAATAAGATGGAATAGAATAATGAATTATGTACAGAAATACAACGATACAATGAAAATTATTCATTCATAGATAGTTAAGTATTTGTATTGTAGTTGTGTGTTGTATTTTTTTTGTTATTATATGCACAAACTCATTATGATTGAAGTTTGAAATGAAATTTATTGTCTATCAAAAAAAGGTACTAGATTATAGACATTTATTTTCTTTTATATTTCAATCAAAACAATTGTTTTATTTAATATTTCAATTTAAGAATGTAAGTCATCAGAAATGATTCGACAAAAATATGTTTAGAAGATATCACTGTAACAGTAATAACTGATCTCTTATCACCTGGTGATAAAGCTATGGGTCAGTTTTATCTTTGTAATCTTGTAATAATAAACATGCTAGATAAAGTATTTAGAGTTTTAGATATTTCATCGCATGTACTCTAATATTAATATACGTGGATATTGCTTTGTCAAAGTATGGAGAATATCGGGTTTATTGGCTATTAATCTTTCTCCTTAACCCGTATGGTTATTAATCACTACTAGTTATTTAATGAAAATCAAATATACGAAAATGTGTAATATTATCTAATGGGTTGAAAGAGAAGTAGTTTACGTTGCAGATTATTTTCCTCTATGGAAATATGTTTTCCAGTTACGGATTAACAAATACTTATAGATTTACTTTGTACTAAAAAACATAATGAGACGTTTTTGTAAGAAATTATTCATTGATACATTAATCATCCTTGATCAATACAGGGTTCCATGTTATTATTCTCTAATATCATATACAAAAACTTATTTTCTTCTTATTACATTGTAGAAAACATCCTAACTCATCATTGGTTGATTATTTTATAGAAATTCAGAAATCACATTACAATGTAATCTGACAATTTAATGTCTACCAACTAGAAGAAATTGAGTCAAGAAAAGAGTCAGTCAGTCAGTCAGTAACAACATAGAACTTTGTACGTACGTATAACAGTTCCAGTTGCCATACAACATTAGCACAGAGATGCAGTTGTCGATTCAAATCCCGTAGTGGTAGAGGTAGTAAGAGTATAAGCAGTAATTGGAATGATTAGGGTTTGAAGATGTTATTTGAGGAGTATAATACAGTGAAATAAATTTAGAAAGAGGAGAAAAGCGACATGGCGAATTCAGAAGATTAGAATTTGCTAGAACGCAAAGAGTGGATGCACCTGCGCCATTGCAAACGATTTTGAGTCATGTCATTTAGAGAAGAAAGAAAAGAGTACGTTTACTATATTATAGCTAAATGGTTATTAAAAATATTAGAAATACATATCGAATTTCTTTTAAATGGATGTTCCTAACATTTTTCGGTTGAGATACGTTTTCTACTATCATCAAGATGTATATCATTATCATTTGGCTAAATTCGTCTCCTTAAACAAAATACTTGTTATTATATTGTTTCCTACAATGAACTGATGTTGTACATCTAATATATTAGAGAGAAGGAGTACTTTAAGTCGATTTAACCGGATATATTTATTTTTACAAGGAACATTAATATTCATCTTACCTTATTGTGTAATACAGATAACTGTATGAAGTCTGGGGATTGACCTTGACCTTGGATGTGTATTAAAGACATTGTACCAGGATTAATTACTTGTATTCCGAACGCCAGTTTATCTAATGTAGTATTCTGAGGTGAATTCAGTTCAAAAACAGCATATCTTCTAGGGAATTCTGATAGGCGAACTGATGTTCCGGCTGTTAAAGAAAACAATAAATACAAAAGAATTGAAGTAAACAATCATAATTCAATCTCCAGAAAACTCTAAATCATGTTAGATACTAGTTAATTCTTAAAAACAAATTTTGAAATTACTCTCTCATGCGGGATTGGATAGTTACTGTCCAAATGTAAATATCAGACAGTAGATGGAAAGCGAAACCGAAGCTTCGCACTTTTTAGTTATTAATCTTCATTGTGTTTCGAATTTCCCTTTCACATTACTTACTTAATACATCTGCTACTGCTCGTGGAAACATAGGCCAAGTTAGAGTTCGGCCCGTGATGCAGTTTGATGATTACCGCATTGTAAATCCTATCCACCTCTAGTGATCTTTCTGTAACGGTAGGTTGTTGCTGATGATATCCATCCAACGGATGTTAAGTATCTTTTGTAGACAACTGTTTAAAAATACTCGGATATTTTCCATGATGGTTGTGGTAGTTATTCGAATTTCAGCTCTGTGAAACAGAACTGTTTTGACGTTCGTATTAGAAATTCAGTTATCGGAATACCGTCCTTGCATTGCCTGTCACTTAACAAACTGGAAGGGTCATTTTTCGACTTAAAGCAATATGCAGTCGGACTGTTTAGAAAGTAATCTAAGGATCTGTGCAACAATCAAGCAAAAGTGACTAAAAAATCAAATCACTTTTCAACTCTCATTAACAATTCATTCAGTCTAGAAATGTGACACCAATAATTAGAAAGTGTAATTTAAAATAGATGACTTGTTTTACGAAAATGATTGTCATTTACTTAGTAGTAACAGACTAACACATCCAGATGCCAATTTACTAGTCTGATATATCATGAATTACATCCACAAAAAGCCTCCAAATTATATGACTAGCTAACTTTTCCATAGCAAAAGTATATTCGGTTATTTCTTACCAGTCTTTACAATTATGAATAGAAATTTTTATTCAGAACTTTCGAACCATTGTGATTAATTATCATACACATATATGAATTATAGAATCAAATTGGTGGTAACTGTTTTAACAATTATTTGCAACCATTTAAATAGTTTGTTAAAAATTTATATTTGGGGTAGTGGAATAATAAAATCAATGAATTAACGTTACACTATGTGAATATTTTGTAAAATTAGGCTAATAATAAAATTTAATACAATGAAATAATAGGAGTGAATTTGATTATAATATTTACCATTGACCAAAGTAACCGGGCAAATTGATTATTGTAGTGATCCATTGGTTGGTGGAAGAATACATGGTTTCAGCCTAGATAAATCTGATCCCAAAAAGCCTAATGGTCATTGGCTCTGTTATAGTTAGTAAACGAAGACGAGCTAAACTAAGTTTAGTTGGGATATGCATATGGTGGGGGATTCTGAATTTATATGGATTTTATCTTGTGCCCACTAGACGAAAAAAATGTTGAACTTCTAACGGGTTTATTTAGATGTTTGTCTAGCCACAATAGATAATGTTAGACAAAGCCGCAGTTTATTTATCAGATCATTCTGACTATGTAGTTACTGCCACAGAAGCACAAACATACATAAACTCGAATGGATGTGGCCTGACTCGGAGGTATATACTATAAATGTATCAGCCGTACACAGAGCGTTGTGAATATGATTTTCAGTGTATATGCACGTAGTTTATGTTCAAAGTTTTATGTAGTTCTGTCGTTAACAGTTCATTAATTAAGCGGCCACTAAGAATTTAAGAGAAATAGGATATTTTCCTGCTCCCTGATCTTAGATGGTTTTGTAACGATACTCTCGTTGTGTTATTGTATTACTGAAACTTTCCGACACTACTTTATCAAAAGAATTTTGAAGAGAATTTTGTGGAATCTCTCATTGTTTATTATTTCAGTTTTCTTACTAATAGTAAGAGTATACAGAGATTGATTTTAATAGGCTTGATATTGTTATTTAAACTAGTGTACTACAAAACTGGACGTTATTACAATACATATATTCATTTAATTCTTTGCTGAACAATTCTTATAAACAATAGCACTGAGTATCACATACCTTTATCACAGAATTTTCCAGTAAAACCGGTCAAACTACAATCACATGTTATAGAATTCCATTGTTGCATGCAAATTCCGTTGAAGCGACATGGATTCTTTGAACACTGATTCAGATCTAGATGTTTACTGTCTGAAAAGTGGCAACCCATTTGTATATTGTGCAAACTAACTTTTTGCGTATCATTTGAATATAGATAGTTCACTTGGTACCTTGATGGTATTGTGTTATTCAACTTTACATTTAATGATGACTGATCATAATCAATGGAATGATTGAATGAAAAAGATGCTACACAACCTTGAAATCCTGTTGTTCTTTGCATGTAGTTACCATATGTATCGTAGTTTGAATTTCTAAAGAAATTTAGTAAAATCAGTTAAAATACCATATATGTTTACTTTCTACTACTTATCGCTTTAACAGTAAGTTATTCAATGTTATCTTATGCTGTACGTTAGTATTTATTTTACCATATTTATGTTGTGCCTAAACTGTACATTTTAAGCTTGATTCTGATGAAGTAGATATTTTAGCCACCTTAACCCAAATGCATTTGTGTAAGTGAATAATAAAAATTTACCTCGAATTAAAAGTAGCAATGAAAAACTGTAGAGAATGTTCTTTATTCATTTCATTGATTGAATTTATGCATTCTCATAGAGTAAGATATTCAAACATTATTTCACTTTACCTATATTGATGGTAAATGAGAAATTAGAAATACCCTACGTTATCCGACCATGTTTTTAAAGAAATATTTAGCTCTATCGGAACTGTAGAAAATTTTTATATGCATACCCAATCACTAATCAATTTTCTTAATTTTAACTATTCAGTGTTTAATATCTCTTCAACAGTTCTTTCTTTGAGAAAAAAATCTCAA
Source organism: Schistosoma spindalis (assembly GCA_946903255.1). Lineage (NCBI taxonomy): Eukaryota > Metazoa > Platyhelminthes > Trematoda > Strigeidida > Schistosomatidae > Schistosoma > Schistosoma spindalis. Next base: position 47,793,488 of record OX336420.1, read on the forward strand.
TTTTTCTAAATGGTCATCTTGAATTTTGTAGCTGTTTTACACATCCATAAGAAAGTAATTTTGATCATGTTTACTATTTCTTAAGAATGCTTTCTAAAATTTGCATATTTCTAATTAAACAAAAGCTTCTTTACATTTTACTGTTACTTATTTTTAGAATATTGAAACTAAATTGGTTTCAAATAAAATATCTTATATTTGATTAAGATCATGAATCGATTGAAGTTTGACTACTATTGAAAACGTGGAAACACCGGACGGCTGTTTTCTCCCAGTGTGGGACTCTTTGACGTGATTTGAACCCATGACCTTCTGTCTTGTGTGCGAATGTATAACCTCTAGACCATCGAGCCATCTGGCATCCAACGATGTCATTGTCTAACTTCAAACAAGCCACGATTTTGCGCGACATTCCACCATTGTCTTTAGTGAGTAACTGTCGCTGTGTGAGGTTCTAGGTTCGAGCCTCGTATGCGAGATCGTGCGAGGAAGAAACAGCTGTTCAGTGCTTCCAAGTTTTTAATGGTGGTCTAACATCAATCAACACATGATCTTAATCAAAAACGTAACAATCTCCACAACCTCATACTGATAAGACATCTAATTGTAAGAAGTAATTTTTTAAATGTTGATATAAGAACAATGAATATTATTCACCATAATCCACATTTCATTCATACCTTGTAGATAAACTTCCAATATTTATTGTTTTCAAAGCAAAATAATTTGAAATATTCATCTTGACAATTGTCGATTGATTATTGACCCGAATAAGTATTAATTTAGTTGATTCTTGTTTGATGACCTGAAATTACGAGTTAAACAACCGTATTAGTTCTTCTTTAAATTGAAGTTTAAAGATAAATTTAAAATATCTATATTATTTCTTATAAATAAGTGTATAAGTAAATGCCTTTGATTTGTGAAACATTATGAACACTTCTTTGATAATCAAAGAAGTTTGTGACATTACAGTGAACTTGAAGAATGAACTGTTATTTCACATGAGATTTTCAAAAACGATAGCCTTATAAAAAGTTTTCAGTGAGTATTAATCTGGATAAACTTGTTTAAGATGGTACTGTACTTAATTCATTGACTACATTTGAAATACAGATAACCAAACTCTGACCTAATGATCAAAAGATGTCAAGATTGCTACTTGAGATTAAAGTCTGAGATGAACTTTTCTCCAGACCTGTCTATTAGTATTGCTAATGACCAGAGAGCTAGAATTAAACGGTTCTACAGTTTTCCTTTATTTCGACATTTATTTTAATTCTGTAACTTCGCTACGAATAACATATTCAAACTGGACAAATTTCAAAAGAGACTGCTAATTGTGTTATAGTGAAATGTCCTCTATATTGTGAACAATCGAGACCAAATTTAGTACGTTATCTAAGTCTAGTTGTATCAGAAGTACATTTATGGATGGAAAAATAATTCTGTTGATGCATACATCGCCATTATTATGTCAACCCATTTACGTAGTCATCATGCGTAGTTGTTTTGTTGAAAAATGAGCCGGTAATCGCGGAGTGACGTGATCCAAGTAAGAAACTGCAGATTTTCAGTTTTTATCTACTATTTTGGATCCACGTTTAGACTATTATTACTAAAAAAACATAAGTTTTGATTTACTCATAATATTTCAGCCTATTCTGATCACTAGTTATCTATTCCATTATATCGACTCCGCTGATTGTAAAGTTTTAATAATCAGTCTTGTAGTATATAGTGATTCAATTCATTTTTTAATCAATTTTTACTTTTAATCAATAAAATAACAGTCTATTGAATGATTTTAAATTTAGTTGCAATGCGTAAAGCATCTGTAACAGTTGAATATGAAATACGTTTTTCTAACATTATGAGATAATCAAATGGTTGGCGTAATGAAATCCACCACTGGTTCATTTGTTAGACTGTGAACAGTGTATGTTTCGTGAAGTCTAACGATACTCTCAAACTTAAGTTTGTGGATTGCTATCTAATGACTAAAAATTGATCTTTTTTTAACTGCTCAATAACAAAAAACGAATCTATACGTATCATAGCCAAGGCTGGATTTGATAGTTTCAAAAATTGTATTTCTGAGACTGCATTTCACATGCGCAATTTTTTCTACTCATTAGGATATAACAAAAATATGTTTATTATTAGAGAAGGAATCCATTTGCCTCAATCACAGTAAGATTAGAAATCTATCCGAGAATTTTATTTATTATTAATGCGTTACTTACTTCGATATGATACCATTCTCTTACAATCACTCTTTGATTTTCACCAATGAAATATTTCTCTACTTGATCATTATTCATGTGTATTAATTGTAGTCTACCATCAATTGATTCTAGAATTAAATTCTGACGGAAGCCATCTTGAAGAAAGAGAACTGTACCATATTTCTATAATCAAAAAGATGAAAAAAAATGTTGCATAAATATTAATACGAAAATATTTTTCACTACAAATCTAAAAAAATAATATTAGGAATACTTTGTTTGTGAAATTTTACAACTTATTTTCGTGTCTTATTCATGGTATAGATCACTTAAATTCTGATACAGTTTTCCTCTCAAAATGAGTAAGTGAACAAACAAGCAAAAACAAGGAAATATTAATCAACTAGTTTATTACGTTCTCAGACTCATCAGCATTAGGGATCCAGTACCTCGTCAAGGTTTAAATCAGAGATATTGAAATCACACAATAAGAACATATACTGAAAATCATTAAGTCGACATTATCGACGCCAATCGATATATGACATCTGAGTGATAATAGATGGGAAAATTTCGAAAGCATTCTTAAAGTTCTGCTGAAATAGTGTACTAGATGGATTTCAACTAAGATCATAGTGTAGTACATGTCATCGAAGTCTACGATAATACATAATGAACTGACTAGTTATTTTTTCAAATTGTATATTTGAGCCACTTATTCAAATAAATGAATATTAATTACGTTTTTATTTAGACATTTTTGTAATAACTTAGTAGCTTTTTCACTTATTGTAAAAGTAACAAAAATCACTATTTAGCTATTAAAATGTAAAACAAATTAGTTGTCTTGAACCTGAATTCTAAGACATAACAAGAGAGAATAAACTTCAACAAATTCACAACGTCAGGGTATTTACAATGAATTCTTATATAAATGAAAAAAGTTGTTGAAAATATTCAAAGGATAATAAAACTGAAAAATGGAAAAAGATCTAGAATTTTTACGGGATTAAATTCATTCAGATACTAGTCGTTATTTCAGTAAGAAAATGTTCAACTTACATTTTGATATATATCTAGACAATATATAATTCTTTCAGTTATGATTCTACTTACACGCTATGACGTAATTCTGTAGTTACAGATTAAGCAGCTCGAAAGTTAAGAGAACATAATCAAAACATTTCAGAGGACGAAACGGTCGTCCAGTGCTTCCAGGTTTTTAATGTGGTCTAGCTTCAATTGACTCAAGATTTCAACTATTGACATTTCTAAAATCTCCACAAAACCTCTTCTGACATAAATAAAAGTAATTGAAAATAATTTTTCTTTCAAAACCCATTTGAATTTTTATGGAGGGTGGGTGCTAATTTTGCTTTCTTTTTCTTTTATAGATTTTAGGTTAATTATTTGAATGTTTACTGAACCATCAAAGGAGAAGATATCTATAAAAATCAATTCTACAGAAATAATCTAGCATGAAATAATTTACTTTATTCAATCTGTTTATTTCCAAGACAATAAACTTGTTTTAATGAGATACCAATTATAGATAATGTTTAAAACTAAAATTAAAAAATTGATTAAATCTTTAAAATAAGGTTTATACTGTTATGTAACGAATTATTTAAATCATTATTGTTGTTTCTGTCAGAAATTTTATGCAGTTAGTTCCCTTTATGAATTTAATTAAAGCCAGAACGAAGATGGATACAGAATAATATAATATCATTAGTATTTCGTGGTTTCTCATCAGTTCCTTACAACCAAATATGCATTAAAATTTTACATTGACGTAAGATATAGTGTGAAACAATTGACATAAGTGAATTTAAAGAATTGGAGTGAAAAAGGTTATCTATAATAATTGTAAAAACTTGAGGAATGTCAATGGTATGCCAGGTGTCAAGTTAATGTTAAGAGCGAATGTCCCTCGCGGTCTCGATTTCATTGGAACATGCGGACATATACTTTTCTCTCTGTTCTTCCAATGTATGTGCTTTGGCATGTACATGTAAATTGATAAATGCATTTGGAGCTAGTTAAAAATGAAGACCTGTCAATTTTAGTTTGTTTGAGCGAGCAGTTCGTTTCCAATATCGTCGTTAGTTTTACTGCTGGTCACCTTCAACGCGGAATTTATCATGCGATTAATTATTCCAATGATTTAATATCCTATGAAGCTTAAGTATAAGAAGCAAGTTTTATTCCACTGCTTTTCTTCGGTTTTTTGATGCGAGTGCGATCTATGTATTTAAAAAGATACAGTATTAAACCTATTACTACCCTGATAATTCAATTTTTTGGTCAGTAATTTTATTTTGTTAATGTTTACTTTGTTATGTTTCTCTTCCATTACCGAATTTTTATTTTATGTACATTTTAACCACCCTTTTATTCATACATTTCCACTCACTCCATTCTCTTAAATTCAGTAAACTCTTCTAATTCTGCTCAATTATTACGTAACCCATCTTATCAGATTATTTTATTCCCTGAATCTTATGTGAATCCTTCATTACCTCTAAAATTATCACATAATTTGTTTTATTTGTCTATAAACTTCACTCAATTGTTACATCACTCATCCCCAATGTTTTCTTGATTCTAACAACAAATAACCACTGACCTTTTCTTGCATATATATATATATATATATATATATATATATATATATATATATATATATATATAGTTATTATTGATAACTTTTGTCATTCCAGTTCTTTAAATTCACTTATGTCAATTGTTCCACACTATATCTTACGTCAATGTAAAATTTTAATGCATATTTGGTTGTAAGGAACTGATGAGAAACCACGAAATATAATGAATTCATATTATTCTGAATCCATGTTTGTTCTAGATTTATTTAGATTTATGTTGACAGTTCAATGGTATAATTAAGTTTAGTGGTCTTTAATTTGTTCACTTTTTTCAGTAACAATCAACTAATGTTATGTAAAACACTCCACTTCAGTTAGTTGAATGTAAGCTGCTTACATAATTTAAGACAACTAATTTATTCAATGAATGAAAGTATTTATGGGAAATACTTGATTAACTTGTCGAATTGAATCTCTAATCTACAAACGTTGAACATAATGTGCTCGTGTTTGCTTATTGGCAAATCTCACTAATGTAAGTGGTTTTTTAAGATTCTGATTGTAACCTTAATAGTAATTAAATTGTTTATTTATGATATAAATGAAATTATAGTAATAAAGAGGTTATCAGTAGCAAAAACGAAATCTGTAAATTATTATAGTATTAATACAATAAATCACTACTTCTACGTGAGGAATTTTAAAGTTTCTTTTTATGTATTCCGTATCATATTCATACTGTGTATCTGACATTTTCCACTAGTCTGAATCATCGCACTTGTAACAACATAAATATATAGAAGGTCGGATTAACAAACCAAAGGTTTTCCTAAGCGTTTATATAGTTTAATGTAATTAATTATCTAGGTTATCACTTTTCGTTCTTGTTTACGTGAACTCACAACCGATAATAGCTCTTCAATAGAAATCGTGGATTAATGTCGGGAAAACATAAATATAGAGAATGCGGGGTGCAAACCATTTATTGAGAATTTTATAATAATATAAAAACTTAACAAATGTATAAGCTTTCACAACTCACCTTCCATTTTATCCACATTCCCAGGATAAATTCACTTGTAGAATGTTCAAGTTGAATTTCAATGTTAGAATCTTTATTGTTAAATGTTAATGGTAACTCATGATTTGGTTCATAATTACTTTGAGTAGCTGTAATATCTAGTTTATCTTTCCAAATGTATAAACTTGGATCATGTTTTAAATTTTGAGCAGTTCGTAAATAATCAACTCCATTAAATAGAAAAACCATTATGTAACCAATAAAAACATGAACATTCAAATTGTTTATCTGTTTGATGTTGTGATTGAATTGTGTTGGTGTGTCAATCAACTGGTTTGTTAGAGAATCTTCAGAATTGCCAAGGATTAAATGACGATGTGAGAGATAACGACCATCTTTTGGAATGTCTAAAAGTTAAAATATTTAGTTCATATCAGTTGAAGCTTTTGGAAAATTTCACTTTATTCAGTTTTTTTATTTATCGTGAGAAATCATATCTTATCGATTGAATGTCTGATAATACAAATTCCTTGAATTCTACATTGAAAGCTGTCAAAGTAATTTCTGAGATGGTTGAGAAGATTTGTAGCTAAGGTGGATGATTTTGAGATTTTGTTCTCTGAGCTGGATGATTTGGTCGTATAACTTCCGAACACTTCACTTCTACATGAAGTTTGTGTTGGTGATGTCATTCAGAAGAACGATAAAAGCTCCACGACCAAACCATCCAGCTGAGAGAACAAAACTCAATCAAAAGTGGTTTCTGTTGAAACAACTAAACTGAATGGCAATGCGATGAATATATTCGATTTATTAAGATCAGTAGCGGTTCTCAAATGTTTCTAATTAAAGACTCGTTACATAAATTTAGTTTTTCTTATATGAAGTGTACGAGACTTTTTCAAACGACTTATATATTCTTAAATGAACTGAATCCTTTCTTTATGTGTACTGTTGAAAATTGGTTTATGCTTTATATAGAAAACGTATTTTAACGGGTTTCCTGGAGCAATAAACGTACTTATTTCATATTTATTTACTTGAATTGGAGCATATATAATGGTAAAATGAAAATATTAGATAACTTTTATCCCTCCTGAATAATTTCAATTTTAAGCAAGGAAAATGAAATGTACTTAACCGTGCAATAGGCTGAATAAGTATAAGTTTATTTCACATTGTATAATGACAAATAAACTTAATACCTACCAAAAGTTTGAAACAGATTATCAACCGAGAAGTTGAGAACATTTTGTCTTCTATAAATTTTTACAGTGTGCCATTGATCGTCAGCTATATACACCGGGTTATGGTAAATCTGAAATGGAATCAAAACATCATTTACCATTAAATTAGTGATCAAACATACGTATGCTTATTTTACGACTTTTTTGAGAATTAAAGATCAATTCCATGGTTAATAAATTGTCACGAATTATTGAAAATTAAAAAGTATAGTTTTTTAGAGTGAATTCTACATTTGAGCACCTAAACAGACAAATACTAGAGTAAAATAATCTGTGAATATAACCTTGTACGGACTGACATTAATCAATTAACTGAATTGGGTTTATTGACAATATCATTTATGATACAAGATCAAAGTAAAATACTTTATCCGAGAAAGTAATTAACGTAAATAGCAGAAATAAAAGGTAGAAATTTAATAAAGATGAAGTAACATGACTGAATAGAATTGAATTATGCAAAAAAAGAGACAAAACTATGAATGTGAGAAAATCCCACATTGATCAATCTTACCGCTCATTTTCAATGCCATTATTTGTCTTGACATACTTTTCAATGTCTACAACTTAGGGTCTTATTTATTCTGTTTAACTGAGATATTTTAATGGGATTAAATTCAATATCTAGCCCATCATAAAATATCCTGTGTAGATTGCTTTGATATTATTTCAATTCACAAACATTATAAGTAAAGGTGAATGCTGGCTAGCAAACGAATGCAGGACGCACGTTTCGTTCTATTTGGCACTTGTCAATTAGATGTACCTGAATTCCATTGTTGATGTTCACTATGGGAATTTATTGTTTCATTCGTATTGCATTGCATTACTTATGATTTTCCAAGTTTATTTTTAACTTAAAATTTTCTTAATAACTTAAAATAGATATTTTTGCAAATGTTGTATGGGTAAAGCAAACCTTAAACGAGTGAAAATACCATTTGTGTAAACATACTAAACATCATCAGTTGTGAATTATTTGCGAAAAAAAGCAAATAATAATATTTACTTAATATAATCCAGTTTTACAAGTCGTTATTTGAACACATTTCGAAAATTATATGGAATTTTATAGTTTCATTTATTAGTATAATAAGCCTTAAATATTTACACTGATATCTTTCCATGTATATCGTGTGTTCAAGTACTGTTAAGTAAACATATGAATAAAAATTGGGGCAAAGATAGGTTATTTACAGATAGCGTACATCGTTTACTGAACTAATTTTAATTATAGACCAAAATAGGTTACTTGGCAAAGAAGTCATTTTTATTTTTCTAAAGATATCGCTGAAACGATATAATGCACAAAAAGATGTTTCCAACTAACATGTTTTTTAAATAAGGTTGAGAAAGTGATTTATATCTCGTTATTATTTAGTTGACAGAAAAATACTACATGGCATTTAATTAGATGTTTACAAAGGTATACAAATCCCATGAGTAGCTAGAAACAACGAAAAATCCTATTGCGTCAGGCGGAAAAATAAAAACTGATATAAAAAAAAATAATTTTCATTACTAAGGCATCGCTTATTAAACATGTACAATCGTAGGTTAAATTTTAATTTACAATGTTATCAAATGAGTTTCTTGAGTTTAACAGTTAGCATCCACAATCTTGCACGCAGGAATCGAACCCAGTAACTTTGGTCATGTGCACGAAATCTTAACATCTATACCATGGAGCCAACTGGCACCCAGCAGTGTTAATGTCTAAATTTAACTCATCAACGATATTGTGTGACCTTTCACCACTATTTCTAGTACCTACCTCTGTATGAGGTCTTGTGTACGAGTCCCGCGTGCGGGATCGTGGATGAGCATTGCTGAGTATTTCACACAAGGACGAAAGAGCCGTTCAGTGCTTCCTGGTTTTCCAATGTTGGTCTAACTTTGATCCATTCATGATATGTCTAAATGAAATTTAGTTGATAATACAATGGGAACACGTAAATTCACTAGAAAAATGTTATCGTTTTTCAGCAAAGTTATGTGTATACTTTAATTATATGGTCAAGATTATGCGGTTGTACAAAATGGATATTTTTTATAGGCATATTTTTGACAAAACATTAATTGGAAGTTATAAAATATTGCATTGCCTTCATATATAAAAAGGAATTGAATTTTTTTATCAAGTAACATCCAGGCTCAGTTATTGACTTATTGGTATTTGTCAGTTTAACACTAGTCTATGGTGCTACATTTGTAGATTTTATATTTGATAATTAACTGAAACCTGTCTTCGAACAGTTGGTAGTCATGATCAGAACATCTATTTCGAGGTTCAGAATTTCAAAAAACGGTATATATAATATATATATATATATATATATATATAAGTTTTACCTATGAATACAGCAACATCATTTATTTTATTCAGTAATATTTAGCTTATAAAACCACATTCCTAACTCTCAAGTTTGAATAAATGAATGGATGTGGCTTTCGAAGTTTAATTAAAATACAATTCTACACTGTGTCATTGCTGATCGGTTTGGTGTGTGAATCTAGAGACAACACAATGTGAGCCTTTTGTAATTAATGTTACCAAGTTATTTGGTAGTAATTCAGGCAGCTGAAAAATTAATAAATAGTTTTAATAAAGCCTAAACTCCCTCAAACTTAATTTTCATGTTTTATGTGTATTTTTTCCATATTTTTTTAGAAAGGGAAAGTTTTGTACTTAACATTCCTATTAAACCAATGAAACATATTTAATGCTCGTGTTTTGGAAGTAATATTTAATTGTTGTGTACACTAATAAGAATATTTTATAAGGACAGATCATTCAAATTGGTTAATAACTAAGTCATTTTAAGTAAGAAACTGGTCACAGTCACTTTCCTTACTTGTTAAATCAGATTGTGGAGTAAGTTTCTCATTTCAGTACTAAAAATAGATTTCTGTGATGAAAATGTAAAACTTATTATTATAATACAAATATGCCCATAATCATTCATTTAGAGGTAAATAAAATTGAGAAAAAAACTACTGTTGTGAAACAGGTATTGTTTGAGTCGAGAACTGTTTATAGGAGTTTATCTAAAAGTTCTGCAACTGGAAATTCAACATTACTGTATTACTAAGGCTAGTCAACAGTATTTAATGTAAACTAATCTAATTTGATTTATTTATGTCTAAAACTGTTTTAAAAATATGTAATTAGTTAAGTTGTAAATTCGAGGTATAATCATTAGAATGTGAACAATTAATGCAAAACAAAACAAACCAAACATTATGTTATGGTAATTAGGGCGATATTGACAACCATACCCTATGAACTAGAAAAGTCTATCCAATTAAAAATCATTTGAACTCAGTGTTAAATCAAAATTTATCATAACACGGCGTCAATTTTAAGTATATTACTGAATGAAAATAACAACCCTATTCGGATAAATATATTCAAACTTACATTGTCTACTGCACCTAAATTATATATTAACGATAAATAACCAGAAATAATTTTCAATTCTAAACAATCTGGTGCTGATAAAATAGAACTTCTTGTAGTTAGTAGAAATCCGTCTTCATATTTGGTTCTAAATCTCAAAATCAACTCTTCAACGGATGACTGTACAGGTAATGGGCTAAATTTTATCCATAACCATTGAAATCCATCGAAGCTAACAATAATAGGATCTAAATAATTCAGAAAAACATATATTCGTATAACAGTGGTCAACATATAATTTTACCAATTTCAAACTAATATTATGATATAAATATACAACGATATAAATTAGGTGAAATTATATGTGAGTTTTTATGTATGTATGTTCGTGTGTATGTGTGTGAGGTTGTGTACAGTTGATGTAATAAAACAACGCCGTTTTCTTTTTTCAAATTTTTATTTTACTACTAGTTCAATGTTTTATTTCATTTTGTTATATTCTAAGCAATAAATTCAACTGTCTTCATAAATTTTCTTGGGTTAATAATTGAAATTTTATTCTTATATTATCACTAGGTATGTTGTGTCTCTCTTTTTTGGTTGAAAAAAAATATTCTGTTTTATTAAAATAATTTATTGTCGACCAGTGATAAAAATTTGATTAATTAACAAGCTCTATGTTGATATGACTTCTGATTATGTAATCAAGATATCACTTTAAATCATATTAATTCGATTATGATCATAATAAGTTTCTTACCAAAAAAAATTGTTAGTTACTATAGAACAAAGTGAATATTGGGTCAATATAAGGAAACATGGATTATTTTCAAATGATATAATTGATGATGTATGTATTTTACTGTTTGTAGAACAAATGCTTATTTTTAACAGAAATTGACCAAATTATGTCAATATTAAACAATTGTAAATGATGTGTTAATTCACAATAATTTATCTTACAATGATCATTTATTTTCATGGCAGATAGTGAAAGCCAAAGTGTAAAGTATGTCTGAAAAATATAACTTCAGCATATTTCGACCCCTTTCGTCCTTATTAACATTAAAACAATACACTAATTGTGGTTTATAACCAGAATCTGTTGGACTAATAATAAGTGTATAGCTCTCATTTGAATGATTTTACCAAGCATAATTACATTGTGATAAGCTCCTGTAATAAGTTATTTCAGATTGTATATATTTGTATTAGCGATCAATCACAGGGAGCATCCGTTTCCTTAAGATGACAGGTACACCCTTCTGACGATTGCAAAATACAGGGTTTCTTGTCGACTATCTCCAATCACCATCTCAAATTATTAATATTCAACCGTATATTTACGTTAAATGCATACTCAATAAAACAAACTGAAATGCTAAAACACTGACGAATTCGCATATTATCAAGTGTAGCACTTTGAAGGATTGTTACTGCTGTTCTTGATACTGTTTTATTAGTAATAATACCTGGTCATATGAGTTGCTAATATTTTTAGTATAAACCATTCTAGATTGATTCCATAACAGTATGCATCCACTACCCTATCTGAGACTACATTCAGGCCCTACAAATCCTGTGGCCATGCGATCAACTTTCAAATTACTGAGGCTGCTTCCATTGGTTTACAATTTTAACCTAAATCATTTAGTGATATTCCGTGGCCATTATCCATTGTCACTGATGTTATTTATTTCACATCCAACATATTTGAACTAAACTGGAGAATGTTAAGTTTAACGTTTCACACCATGGACTTACTTTGTTTCGCTTTCCAGGAAAAAATAGACGAGTTGTTAAAATCTACAAGGACTTACTTTCTGTACATGTTTTTCCACTAAAATTAGTATTACTGCAGTCACATTCATAAATATTCCAACTAGAGATGCATTGACCTTTATTCCTACATGGTTTATCTGTACAAAAATCTATTGAAGGAGACAATTTACATCCATATTCCACAAAAGGCTTAGACCAACATGGTCGTCTTTCTAACTCGATATCCCATAAGCGCTTATTTACAATGAATTCACCTAAACATCCAACAAAATCTTGTCTTAATTGCGCTGACCATACTTCAGGTGATATAAATGAGTTAATTTGACGCACTGACTCAGGAAGACCTCCAATATAAAAGTATTCATTCAAATTTAAGTATTTATATCTAGATAGAAAAGCAATAACATATAAATAGTTGATTTACAGTTGCATAAGTGAGTAAGCAAATGAAATTTGATTTGTGGGTGTGTTTTTAGTGTGCTCTTAAGGTGATGGAAAGATGAATTTTTTGAAGTATTTTTAACTATTAGCCTTTATTGTAGTTAGTCAAACCTCTGTGATATATTTGAATGTTCATAATACCGACTCGATGATTGTTGAGTATGACCGATTATTGTTTTTCAAATGTACTGAATTGAAAGCATTGAGCTTGAGTTGAAATACATGAGCGAAGTCTTTCATCTGCGAAAAATTTCACCCTCATGTGAATGAGTTTTTTTTCCTATTTACTAATTAAATCATTACAAAGTTATTACAAAGTTCTTTATCTTCTAAAATCTCGCTGTACGTCCTCTGAAGTACAGTATCAATCCAAGGTACACATTTTGATATTTCATAACGAAATCGTCTTTTGTGTTTTAAATCATTTTTATTTATATTCTCAAGTACTTGATTAGATTTCAAAAAATATCCATCATTTGATCCTTACCTCTATTGTAACACATTTGAACATTTTTCTCAATATTATCTAGATCTCGTGATGGTCTACCACAGAACAAATGTGCTGATTTGAATTTTATGATTCAAATTAGATAGTTAAATTATATTATTTAAATTCTTGTTAACTAAGTAGTGTTAATGGGACAACTCATTCTCACTGTGAGAAGTAAGTTTAATATGAGCAGAAAAAAATTTACAAGTTTAATTGAATTTAATGATAAAAATTAATTATCTGGTTTTCGGAGACGATAGTGTTCTATGTTAACCTTATAAAATATGTAAAATTCCTTACATTGTGTGAGTAGATGTACAATAATGGAGGATACAGTTAGTCAACTAGCATCTATATCTATTTGTTTACAAAATTATCTCAGGAATATAAATAAAGTCGTGTTTTATGCATTATAGAATAAAACTGACGTTCAAAATATTTCAGCTTCATAAAGTGTGAACAATCTTTAATGTTGCATTCAGTTTTTATAAGATGTTTATGAAAAGTTATTCTGAATAAATAATAATCTATCGGGCAGAACTAAGTTATCTTTTTGAAAAAGTATATCATATATATATATATATATATATATATATATATATATGATTTGTAATCAATACTGCTGTTATCAGCTAATAGCCCGGGATCTGACTCGTTATATCGTATGATTGATTGTTATTGAAATATACATATCGCCAATTCTCGTATATAATCATCGACTTAAATCGCGTTGATGGATAATGGAATTAACTAAGTCAAATACGTATATTTTGTACAATAGTTGATCGGAACACACAATCAGAGAGATGTAGCGAAGGAAGGGAAGAAGAGAGTGCGAAACGACGCACAATGGAGAAGGCATGTGAGCCAACTTCATTTAATCAAGCGTTAATCAATATTTATTGTCACACAAAAATAAGCTACAGACATGTAATGAGTAGGATAAGATGTACACACAAACGATTATTTAAAAACAGTCATGGTTGATAAGTGAATAATTAACAAGGTCAAAACGTGACTCAAAAAGAATGGATATACTGGCCAGTCCAGAAGCTAGAGTAAGTTATCTGGGTTTAATATACTAACTGACACTACAATCAAAACATATTATATAATATTTATGATTTATGTTCTGGAAACTTTTTTTGAGTTTCTCATCATTTCTTTTATTCTTCATTCAGAAATCTGTTTAAAAAATATATTATGGCAGAATGCTTTGCATAGTGAACAATTTTACATTAGCTAAGCAAAATTGATTTTTCTAAACAACCTTTATGTGTTTGTACGAATATTTATCAAGATTAGAACGAATAGTTTGACAGAAATCGGGCTCCGAGTATAGAGAAGTCATTATATATGAAAATGATATTTGGAATAATCTAAGAGATTGAAATCTAAATAATTCCAAACTTTCATCCTGAAGAAGTCCAGACAAGTTAGCTGGACGAAACGTTGGAATTATTTAAATTTCAATCCCTGAAATTATTTCTAATATAATCTTGACATATAATAACCTTTATGTGTATTTCAAATTAATTTATCTACAGGATATTATACTTAAATAATCTAGAGTATCTATGAATATAAATGTCATATAGTTTCTAAGCAATGATTAATGTTATTACGGTTCACAAATCATTATAAATAATTTTTAGTCTTTTATTATCATGTTTAAAACAACATAAACTCACGTTTTAATTCCTGTACCATGTGTTACAAAGTTTTCACCATCAACATTTATTGTTAAATCTCCTTCATCAAATACAATTTGAATAGAATGTTCTTTTCCATCGGAAATAAAACCTTTACTTTCTGATTCAAAATATTTTCTATCAAATTCTGGTTGAACAATACCTGATCCAGTATTTAATAAAAAATGTAATCTTCCTAAACGTAACTCTAAAGCAAATATATCGAAACCAGTTTGTTTTACTTCATGTATATTCTCTAATAAATTTGGTTCATTAATATCTCTTGGAAATAATTCATGTTCATTTATAGAATTACTATAAATAATTAATCCATTAAGAGTAGTTGTACGTAAAATAAATGTTATTTCACCATGAAGAACAACTTTCCAACCTGTTATTCTTAAATAACTACCTGGTTTAGTAAATGATACAAAACTGTTTCGTTTTGAATTATCTATATTTAATTTTGGTTGTAATAGTTTGTAATCACAATTACGTAAATTTGATTGAACTGGTAATTGAGATTGAATATATTTTGTGTTTTTTGTAATTAATAGTGGAATAAATATTTCTCCACTTTTATAAATAATCTGTAAGATAAATAAAACATAAACTGATGCTTTCTCACATATAAACCAAAAGTCAAAAGAAATCCCATAATTGGTGATCATAATAAAGTTAATTGCTTAGTATGGTCTATTCTATAAATCATAAGGGAATAACAATGCTTATTTTATATCGAAATGTCCATGAAAAGTTACTTTTTCATGGAAAACATTTTCACATGGTTACCACTTTAAAAATAATTTCCATACGATTGTCGTAAATTATTTATTTACTGACAGTTAACTAATCAATAAATCTAAAGTTCGTTAACATTAAAATTCAGTTTTTTTCTTACTTTAGTTATTATTCATTATAGAGATCATAAAGTTTAACGGCAATGCCAAAGAAAATTTGTCAGTAAAATAATCAACTATAGGTGTTTTTTTTCTCGATGTACTCATATATATCCTTCTCAACTTTGTATTTACATATTGTCATTTAAACTTAGTGTTACCATAAAAAAGGAATTCACTTTGTCAGATGAATTAGGCACTAAATTGCACTACATAATTTCCTAATATGAGCCAATATCATTTTTTCAATCTTGAAGGGACGGATGCTACGTGTATGATATGTAAAACAGCACCTATTGTCATAGGTAATAAATTTACCACAGAGTTAATTGTACTCCAGCTGACTTTTTGTAGAACTAAAATTTTTCATATTGTTTGGTCATTTGGCAGCAACTTATGTCACGTTTGCCTGATCCGTAGTTTTGTTTGAATGCAATTGATTCAATTTAGTTGACTTAAGTTTTTGACGAACAACTAGAATATATTTATGCATCCTGCTCTTTTCATAATTCATGAAGTTATACATTTCCATTAGTCGTTAAACATTAAACAACGTTTGACAAACTAAAGCAATATTAGTTTGTTATTAACAATATAAAACAAATAAAATTTTCTATTTATTAAACTTTTAAGCTGCTAAAATTTGCATCATTAAACACTGAATGTCTATAAACAAGCATCATAATTCACGGTGTTCTATTCAAATCCCAGGACAACTATTGTTTTGAAAGTGTACATATTGTCATAAGTTTTGGTGTTTTAGATTTACGTTAATTGACATACAGTGTTTGTGAAGCACCTGTGTCTATGAGATTCCATTGCTAAAACATATTGAGAATTTATTTGATGAAAAACTCATGATATATCACCACGATGATTCGTGTATTTTGCTCTTTGTCAGTGCTTTGGATAAACAATATATATGTATTTCGAATGTATTTGGCAATACTAAAGATGTCATAGGAACAAAACTAGTCTTAAACAATGACATGCGACTTTGAATTGTTGCCAGTTTTTGTTTAAAATTTGTTTATTCATTAACTGAAAGAAAATATTGTACCTATCAATATCATTTTATTTCATTGAGAGGTAGTAAACGAATTGCAATAAACGAAAAAACTTAAATTTCATTGTGAGAATTAGTGGTAGAACTGATTATTTTTTTCAGAGTCTCTAATATATCACTGATATAACTTGACAAAACATTATTCGAACCATTAGTTGAATCCATGATTACACATTTTCCATTATCACAAATAATTTATGTTCAATTATTCCAATGAAATTAAAATAAGGATAACTTTCCAGAAGCCTAGAGATAATTAATTATTGATGTGTTTATGCATGATAAACAGTATTTTTTCTCAAAGAGACAAATAATTGCAAATTATTCATAATTAAGGAATTTGATATGATTGCTTAGATCTTTCTTATAACCATGCGTAATTGATAGTAGAAATTGTGGAAAAATTAGTCGGGAAAATAGTGATAAATAATTTTGCTTTTTACAGATTTACCAGTTTTAATTTGAACTAATGCTAGCCAACCACTCATTTAAGGAATTAGTGGATGTCTACTACAAGAAGTTCTAGACGTTTAGTGAGAAGATGTACCTGTTGAATTTTAAGAATATTGGGGTAAGACAGTCAGCTTCTTCTGCCACTTGATGAAATTTTTAGAGTTAAAAATTCCAAATACTGAATATAAACTCAGAAACTAAATTTCAGAAGCTGATCATGAGACGTAAATGTACTGGTTTTGATCTACGAAGGACATAGTTGTCATGCTGAAAATTTTCAAACCAGGAACAAAGATCTATCTAGTGCTCTCTGATTTTGAGTTCATCATTTGATGTTAATCTTTGATGAAAATTCACCCCATCTAATTACTGAGTCCTTCAATCAACAATTTTATTTCTTAATGGCTAATGTAAAAATGATCAAGTGATAATTATTTGAAGTTAACAATAAACTTTATAGAATATGAAATGACAATAACAATAAAACTGCTTTAAATTACATGACTGAACTTAAATAAAATGTAATCAAGAAAGCTAGGGAAACATACCGATTGAAAGCAACCTCTAAAATTTGTTAGGTTTCCAATACTTGGAATAAATCGTGTAAACGTTTCTTTTGAAGTATTCAAAAAACTTCCTCCCAAGTGCATAACTCTTATAGTAATTAATCCGTCTTGACCAAGTGGATTTAATTTGACTTGAGGTTGACTGTCAAGTACAAGTAATATCTGTTAAACACATGCAGAAATTACGTTGCAGTAAGTTGAGTACACGAATCATTAATTAAAAAAATAAAATAGTAGTTTAGAACATTCATCCAAGGAAACGATAATTGTGTGCTTTATTGTATCTTCACGTGGAATTGAGCAACGAAAGTAAATAAGCTACTAAAACTAAAACAACTAAATAAAATAAACACTGATAAATTCATATATTTTGGTTGTTTGAAAAATTTCCCAGAAAACAGGTTTTGGAACGTAACTCGTAACCTGTCTGTTGATTTTGATTTTCAACATGAATGTCAATCAGAATCTCATTAAATGTCAAGCAAAAATGAATAACCAATTAGGTCAAAGAAGTGAACATGAACGTTTACGGTGATAAATAGTGCTACACTTACCATGGCTTGATGATTTTATTGATCTTATACAATCGTATATATCCCTTTACATTTAAACATTAGTATTCATTAGGGTGAGTAACTGGTTGGTATGAAATAGTCTTAGTCTGATCAACTGTGTTTAAAAGTTCTGAATGACGTTGAGCAAACCCTTTCGAATCTTAAGGAGACATTTATTCCCATCAACAGTTTAGACAGGTCTTGGTGATGAGTGACAGATAACACGAAACCTATATTTAGGGTTTCCTCAAGAATGATTCCAAACATATTGCACCAAAATGTCCAGTTACTTACTTAAGGGCTTAGTTAAACGTAATAGATAGAATTTGATCCCTAATAATGACCAGACAATATGGTATTGATTATCAATAGATTATTGATTAGTATTGGCACCACCATTATGTATCAAGCTCCACGGCTTGAAAGTGCACTAGTTCTTTTACAAACTGGATCCCTAGAACGAAAATGTACCACTTATTTTATGTTTCATTAAGCTAATGAAGCTTAGACGTCGATCAATAATTTTTGGACCCTGAATAAACTAACTATCCCTTTACATATTTTGCCAGTTACAATGTATTCTTTCGTAATTTCACTGAAATTTTTATTCCTTTCATTCTATTTTCCTATAGTATTAGACTATTAAAATTCACTTCAAATGATTTTCTCTGAGTGTGTCATCAGTTGACAGTTGACATTCTGATTGAATGTAGATTTTCAAGCAAATCAAGTTGCTTTAAAATTTCATAAATTAAAATGAAGTTTAAAAAATAAAAAAATTTTCAGACTGTATTAATGACGATTGCTTGCGTTCTCGTAATTTTAGTTGTCTCTTAAATAAGTTAGATTACGATGCTGAATGAAGTTATATCACAATAATATACTGTAGTGCTCAATAATTATACCTTAGTATGGTGAGATATTCTCAGTCGCAGTCTATATTAGTCGGATTGTATAATCGAAAATGGATTGAGTATGACTTAGATATTCTTGATTGAAAATTGTCAAAAATAGATAGTTGCGTTAATACACATGGTCAAGCATTTTGATTATAAAATTCGTAATCTCCTGGTCAGTGGAAATCACTTTGATTTACTAATTAATAATTTCCAATAATTGGGATTTAAAAACTTATAAACCTCATATTCAAATGGTTTGAAAAGCTATATATTCGTTATATATGCTTCCAGGTTTTCCATGGTGGTCTAGCTTCAGTCGATTCATGAAATTATTGTAGAAATCTTAAATGAGGGTTTTGTTTCTCCTTGGATCGACTTTTTTACTTTGATGATATCTAAGTGTATATTTTCCAGTATTTGTAAGGATAAAGTACAAAACATCTATTGCATTAAATATGAATATTTGGTTGTTAATCATCATCGCGTTTAATGAATCTGTTTGTACTTTTTTCATTAAACAAATTTCTGGAAAAGTTCTATTACAGTTACAAAGTAGTTTAGCTTAAAACTTACATCATTCTTTTTTATTGTCAATAGAATTTGGTGCCATTGTGTGTCAGCGCAGGTGTCATAATCAGATATACAGGAAATGATCTTTTGAGCGTTTGCATGGTTTAAATAAGAACGTTTTTCTGAAAAATGGTTAAACAGATTTACAACCAATGCTCCGTTTAATAAGTAACCAAGAAGATAAGAATCAACTTTCATCTTTGTATGTTGCGTCAGTATACTGGTTAATTCTGTTATAAAAATGTGAAAAAAAAACTATAAATTTATTATACGTTTAAGGAATATTAGAATACAGATTAAAACATCAGAAGCTTTGTATCCAAAAGAAGCCGGTTTAATTATTTCTGTTAATTTGGTATGTCTTAAACTCAATAAATATTCTTGTCACACAATGATAAACTAAAGCTGATACTGATTTTCTCCTACCCGCCTTATTTCACCAGGATAATTTTTCATTAGTCAATTAATTTACTTTCATATAGCTAAAAATGACATGAAATATATATCATATATTCACTACCTCTTAGTTCTCAGTTGGTCAAACACGCTGTAATTCATGATAATGTAATGTCGATAATGTAATTATGATAATATAACTCTGATTACATTTATTCCTATAAATAATTTGTTAGCCAGTGTGGACCTGATTAATGAGATGTTCCAATATTGTTCATTTTAATTGATCTCATCTATATATGGTTTACCTGGCTGAAAATATTGATTATAATGATTACTTCAACTTGATTTTATGAGATACGTTTAAGATTTTTAAATAAAATATTCTTACCCTTTATATTCAAAGTCAAATATAAACTCGACTAAGCAAATAGACACATGTAAATGAAAAGCATGGATCGATCTCAGCCATCGAAACATTAAAAACAGGAATTTTTGAATAATCATTATGTTTCAATCTGAAAGTTATCATTTAAAACATTTTTATAAAACTTTCTGTCATGAGTATTTTATTGTTCTAATACTTACCAAAATGTGCTCAAAACCGACATCATTCGGATGAGCAAAGTTTATTCTAGTTTATCGTAGTATCACAACGTAATAAAATGACTGTCTTGTACAAGCCTTGTATTTGTAAGTTCATCATATTACACTTAGGAGTGAATCATACACTGTTCTTATTGCATTCATTAAAGTTTCATTGGATTATTAAATCTTGCTGGATATGATGGTCATATAACCTGCTAATTAAATGAGCCATTATTTATACCCATTATAGACCATTTGTAATCTACGAAAGTAGTCACTGATCATTTCTATACTATACACTTTTTGATAAGTTATTACGCTTTATAAAAACCAATTTCTGTTTACCAATAAAAATTTCTTTGATATCTAGTTAGAGTGATAGCCATGTAAGGATCAACTTTTACTTCTTTGCTCGTTTAATGAAAATGTTTTGAAACTATATTAATATAACAGATAAAAAATATGAATATTTAGGAATCTATCAATGTACTGTGTATAAAGGATGATAGAAAGTGATGTTAGTGAGAACCGGTCAACAATATTAAGGATAAACCTGACACATTTCATATTTTGAGGCTAAAATTCGTAATATTATTCAATGTGAATTACTCTTATTTTGTTAATCATTCACTAACTGTAACAGATAATAAAAACTTCAATGATCACTTGGCAAAATTAAATTATATTTCATATAATGAAATCACCTAAATGTTTTGAGATATTTGTATCATTAAGTTAATAATAATTTTGTTGAGATCACTGAAAAAATTTAAACATTTAAAAGATGTGGGTTTTTTCAATTTGTTGAAGAGTGTTGTGGTTGCTTGAAAACAGTTTAATGGGTTTCCAATGTTAACCGCAGGCTGTGAATGACCTCGGAAATTAGAATATGGAAGTCAATAATTAGGGACTAAGGTGGAGATAAAGAAAACATGATAGGTGACCTGGAAAATAAATGCATATATATATATATATATATACATATATATATATACATATACATATATATATATATATATATATATATATATGAATCAGTCCAAAATATATTTTAGACAATAGTAATTAACAATTAATAATTATGATAGACTTGAGTTGTTCTATCAGTGTATGAACAAAATGATAGTCCTGAAGAATTGATTGATCAAAATAAGAACTTACCATAGCTAAAAATTATTTGATTTTCTTTACGTGTTCGGAACTCGAAAAATATTTTTTCTTCTATTCCAGCTGTGTTAAAATGAAATGTAGCATGATTTTGTCCATTAAGATTTAATACACTTGATGAATCTTCTAAATAATGAATTAAAAAACAAGAATAATGATTCTGTAGATTGTAGCAAAATAGTTGTAACATTGAAATATCAATTACTTTTCATTCAGTCATCTCATTTAAAATGAGTTACATATACGTTAAAACAAGTGGTAGGCGACATAAATACATATCTTTATATATGGGCTTTATCTAAATAAACCTTTTTTATTTAGCACAGTGATATAGCTTTCCTAATAATAACAAAAAGGTTTAATAATACTTAATCTGGAAGAATAGCTTAATGATAATGAACGTTAGTATAACATCGGACGGCATATATGCATATCCTATACGATGCATCAGTTCCCTCAAAAATTCACTGGTCTGGTATCTCCTACTAAACTCTATCAATCACCTGATACTAACTGGTCTTTTAATCTATATAAACAAACCATTTGATAACAGTTAAAGAAGATTTTAAAGCGTCAAGAATTAAACTCATTTATGTTAACTGTTTAACGACTTAGATAGTTTCTTAAAAACCATGTTGAATTCCTAAGTGCCCTAACTTCTAGTTTTCGAAGAATACTCGAAGTAATCTAACTGTACAGAATTACAAAAAATAACGGAACAGGATAATGTATATTAACAATTTTAAGCAAATTTAATAGTCTAAAAGTTACTCAAGAATTTATATCAACTGGCGATTTATTGAAAATTATAAAACATTGAACAGCCGTTTCATTTTAAATTTCATCAGTACCTGCTAACAAAACTTCCGAAAATTCAGTCAAAGACATGAAATAATTAGACCAGTCGCGAGGCATCTAGGCTAATATGTTGAAACTCATTAAGCTCAACCTCCTGTAGGTACGAAAAAGCTGTACAATATTCTCTTGATTTCCATGGCTTCCCAGTAGACATTAGTATTCGTTAAAAATTTACTTTATTTTGAACAAAATTCATGAAAGGCTTACTTCCCTATTCAAAGGAATGTAAGGTTGATGAACACAACTTCTCATTACTTTTCAGTTTGACTACATACCGAAGTTCAAACTGATCATCTAACGATAGGATGAACTGTTTTGTAACTTAATCTCTATTAGTTATTCATAGTTTTAGATCTAACTAGTTTTATAAAGTAAAGCTATTATCTTTTCTACACTTGGATGATATATAAGGTAGTTTGGAATTATTTGCAAACCATTTCAAAATGTTCACTATATAACTCAAATTCCAAATCCTTAATAGGAGAATAAAATTATTTACAATCTATCATATTAATCCATCGTTTTTAATCGCATAATATGTAAGACAATAGTTTTTAACAAAAGTTTTATTGAAAATGAGCATAAAACTTATGGAAATTCACTGTTAAATCATTATAATGACTAGCAACGTAAATTTGTTTGTATGTTTTCATGTGTAACATTATGTAATGTACATTAAGTGAGCGATATTCCCGATGCATTAAAGATAAAATAGCCATTATTATTAGCTTAATTTAAGATTATATTATTGGCACAATATAGAATTCTCAGAACAAAGTATTTCAGTGATTTTCAGTTTCTCATTTCTTGATCGATCCTGAAGATAAATATTGAGTGATCGCCAGTTAGATGTTAACAGTTCAAGAACCAACATCTGAATAATGTATATTTCTTTCGATGTATATTGCCAGCAACCACAATATCTGTGATTAGGCCTTTTGTAATTTGTACAGTGAACTTTTCACAAACACATCAGGAAACGTACAACTTGTTGAAATATCTTGATAGCACGAACAGGTTGAGTTGTAACCACAGAATGATCATATATTCTAACGTTTTAGTACTTAAAACATTGTTTCGGTAGTAATACTTTGATAGTTACTTTTTTAGTAGCCTGATCTTCAACCTCAAAAAGAAATGTTTGATTCAAACACAATGTTAATATTTTATGCAACAGAGTTTATTGATCATTCAATGCTCATATTTAAACCGAAAGTGATAGAAGGAATATACACAATTTCACTTTAGGGAAATTATAAGCAATATATGAAATGAGTTATCAACCAATAACTACAATGACATTATTTACAAAAAGTACATTATAAATACGAAATACTGAAAAGATATTTCAAACTAGTTTAAAACACTTAATTGGCTTTAGCAAATGTTCTTCCGAAATTGTTCGTTTATAAACGAAAATCTCATAAAAATCATTATGATGACTAACAACGTAAAATGTCTTGTATTTGGGACAGAATACATATATTTTTTTAATTATTTTTTCTGGACAGTGTTTTTTTAACGAGTTAGTTTTCTAAGGGATAGGGTCGCTAACCCCATACCCAACCCTCCTCCTTTATCCAGGCTTTGGAATGGCAGAAGCCCAAGAAGGGCTCCAGACAAAATGCCCAGGACAGAGTGGGTTGGAGAATGCTGGTTGGCGGGCTATGCTCCATTGAGTGTAATAGGCGTAAGTAAGCAATCATATATTTTTGTAGTGATGAATAAATAGGTTTAATATACATATGTATATCTGTTATGTTATAAGTTATTTTTCTTGTCATTATTCAAAACTCTTAACTCAATAAAACTAATGGAATTCTATTATAAATGACTGAATGTTTAGAATTAAAATGAAAAAAATTTTTTAGGTCATGTTATTATAATCATAAATTCATTAACAAAAAGAAAGAAAAAAAACGAAGACCGAACTAAAAAAAACTGGCAAATCACGTTTGATAAATTTGGTTTTTTTTATTTTTTATTTTTTTCATTTAGATCATACATGATGTTCAGTTATGTGTAATATTTTACTGATTAAGGACATTTGTGGTTGATTTTTAATCTTTTCTAAGTCCCATGTGGCTTAACCTACATGACTTTATTTGGATACATTATTACATTCATCTTATATCTAAATTTTTATTCAAATGACCTTGTGAAACAATCTTGAATATGATATGTTCTCAAATTTGTATGTTTTTAATTGAAAATAGTAATGAAATAGAATTAGTTTTAATGTTCTTTGTTTTTTTAATTCTCATTGATATTGAGTTTACTTACATTTAACAAAATATCTTTTCAATCTAAAGAGTATATGGAAAATAAAATAATATAAGAATAAAGTTTAGGAGGAATAATAGTTTTGTTTACCTGAAATATCATTTGTGAATTAACATTCTTTAGGGTTATTGCCTGTCTAAAACCCGGATAAAGAAGGAGGGTTGGACATAGGGTTAGTGACTCGATCCGGTAGAAAACTAACTCGCTAAAAAAATGCTAACTAGTAAATAATCGATGATAAAAAGTCATTTGAAAAGAATCTTTCATTTAGTATTATAATAGATCATAATAAATATGTTTTATTATTCTACAAGCTTCAATTATGAACTGTTAGATAAAAATGATTTTAACACAAATCAGTATTGTATAAATTAATAGATTTACATTCTATCCAGTCAATTATAACCATAAGTGATTATCTCTAAAAAAAATTTAGGTCGTTTACAATACATTCAAGCAAATAATAATGTGAAAGTATTTTAGTAACTGTTCTAGTCATTTTAATGATAAATCTTGTAAATTTAAGATACGACTAAATGAATATAATTTACTTAATGATATCGAAATAGTTGAACGTTGACCGATTGTCCTTTAATGAACTTAAATGACGTAAAGAGAAGTCGCTATTTTTACAGTAAAAGACCAAAGTTATTAGTCGTTAATGGAACACATTATTGTTAAGTGTACGACATTTTCTTAAATATTTTAAGATGTATTAAATGTATATTAACTTAAGTCCACCAAATAAACTTATTTCCCGTGCAGAAATGAAGAAGATATTTGATATACATGTGTCATAACAACAATAGAAATTTACGTATTGAGTCATATGTAACTAGAACAAGTAATCCAAAGACATGAGGAATCTATCATCATGATACGTAGAAATTCACATTAGAGAAAAGCTAAACATTGGCCAGATTTTAGT
This sequence comes from Schistosoma spindalis, assembly GCA_946903255.1. NCBI lineage: Eukaryota > Metazoa > Platyhelminthes > Trematoda > Strigeidida > Schistosomatidae > Schistosoma > Schistosoma spindalis. The sequence continues at coordinate 47,819,621 of OX336420.1, forward strand.
TTAAAAGTTGAATTTCCAAAGTTTAACAATGCTATGTCTATTGATTTATTTATAAAATATCGTAATTTATTGATGTGAAACAACTATTCTTAACTGAGATACATTAGCTTCCACATTTTCAATCAGTGCTAAAAAATCTATTTTCTAACGTTCTATTTCTTAAGTTTTAGTCGCTCATTTGTTGACATCTTGTTATTAATGATATTCAGAGCACAATTAAATTGAGTTATTTACCGTTAGGTTTAGTCATAAAATCATTGAATATGATCATTGGCCTAATATTATTGTGTAAAGAAAAGGACCACGTAAACCGTCCGACATGGTGACACGCAACTTAAATTCAGAGTTGTTATTAGGCTGCTTTCAAACTGCAAACTACAAAAAAATGAGACAATTTCAACTAAAATATAGCGTACAGCATAAATGTTTCCATATATTATTTTTTATAGATTTCATCCTTTCTTTTCAATAACTTTATTGTTCAATTGATATAAAGGTCGAATATTGATAAAACAAAGCATAAATATTTTCTTAGATTTCCAGTAGTTGATTATTTCTATCCAAAGTCTATGAATATCGTATTATCTACATATATAACGACCTAATGTTTGAAGATCAAACAATAAACTTATAAGCATAGATTCATATTTTTAAAAAATTGACCTAATTTCATTGAATCATGTTTATCTGAATATTTCACATTTAATTCAAAAGAAATGATTTATTTTAAAGAAAATAATTTCAACTTAAATAATTTCAAATCGAAATATAAGGCAATGCATTAAAATAAAGAAAGTTACCATTGATTTAATCTCGGCATAACTTAAAACTGATCAATGCAGCGGTATTTTTATCTGAAATTTGTAATTTTCAAAAAAAGGCTCACTTTTAATGAGTTAAAAGATAATATTGATCAATGTAATTATTAAGCTAAATAAACCATACTATTCGAAGAGTTGAAACAATTTCATCTGAATTATTATCGTATAATGTCGTTAGATTAATCCCGCAGATGGCTGAAGTAATTGCTATTCGGATCAAAAAGCCAGAGCTTTGGATCCAAAAGAAATATGTTCAGCCACTTCTTTTACCTTAGCCAACTTCGGAGCCAACTAGTTAATAATCAATTTTATAATATAGTGATCAATGTTTGTTTTTATATCTGAAACTTATCCACATATCTTACTATTGTCATTATTATTATTATCTCTATTAATATTATTATTATTAACTTTTTTGTGAAATTTATTCAGCATCCACGCCTGTCTACTATATCTGACCTAATTCATATTATTCTACATATTACGTAATTTCCGATTTGTAATTGCATTATTCTATCTCTGTCTCACCCCATGTTGACCATATTTATTCTGATCATTTATCGCATAATTTGACTTCATTTATAAATTGACTCAACTAAACTCTTCATATTAGGCACCTAAACATTAACGATTTTATTTTATTTTCTATTCCAAATAATCTTTAATTCACATTCTATGATTTTAAATGCGGTAACTTTGTCTTAAATCTGGCCAATTTTATGGATTGTTAATTTGGATATATAACTGCATAACTGGATGAGAAACTGTGATTTTTTTTAAAGCATGAAATGTGCATAAACTATTTTAAGGATTCACAACTTTGAGTTGAAACGAGTTGGAAGTTTCATTATTGTTTCCTGTTAAAAACAAGAGCATTCACGCAATAAGTCTATGCAACACGTTCACTAATGTTAACTTAACTATTTTTATATTCGTAATCAATGTCGTGTTTTGTGTCAAATGCAACTGAAAGTTATTCAAACGGATTGAAAATGTTTTTCCTGATCTATTTACTTTAGATTTATTCTTTATACATATCCGTATCTTTGAAAAAAACACACCCGAACAAATATAAATATCAGCAACGTAGATTTGATATAATATAAAATATGTAATAGACTATAATTGGTTATCTATTTGTCAATTCATATTTTTGAAATTTATTTTGTAAATATTTTTGATTGAGATGATGAACCGATTGACGTTAGACCACCATTGAAAACCTAGAAGTACTTTGTTAAATACATACTTAATATTTATCTCATTATGCCTGTAACGAAATAAGTGAAACATAACTGAACTAACTTTTAAATAGTGAAAAATAGATAATTATTCACTGAATATTTCTTGGAATAAAGATAATCAACCGGAAATACGAATTTCACTACGTAGACAGTAATTAATAAAAATACCAATATGAATGGTTTTTATATTTCGCTATATGTGATCATAAAAACATTCGTCAGTATAATGATTGATATAATGCGAGTTAAAATAAATTATATTTTAATTCGTAACCTGTGAATTAATATCTAATCACATTCATAATTAGTCTGGTATTTGCTACTGATATCGATAGATATTAGTAGTATGTATCATCAATCTAAAGCGAAATACCTGGCAGCAGAATGTTAAGAAAATCGAAGAAAAGAGAACAAGAACAAAGAGTGATTAGTGTTGAAACGAAGGAACAATGATGTTTAAGATAATTGAATGATATTTTGAAATGAATTATTTACTGTATAGTTCTCAGATTTTACTAAGAGATTCTATGATTTTGTGTACAAATACATTCGATTGTCCTCAATTGTGTTCTCGTTCACTGCATTAGTACTATTACCGGTTAAAGAGGATCTCCAATTTTTTTAACTCACAAAGACTTGAGAATGATTCAACAGAAATATAACTAATAAAAATATATCTGCTGAAGATTCCAATCAGTTATTTTATTGTACATTTATGCTAATATTAGAAAAACATTGAAATTCCACAACAAATGAAAACACTTATAGGAATTTCTGGAAAATACTTGAAATATGTTAAAGTCCTCTTTATGTGAATGAAATTGACATAGTTGTCAATAAAAAAACAATATTTTGAAAATACATTCACCATGTGCATCCACGATCCCGCTCACAGGATTCAAACCCAGATCCTTCAGTCTCGTGCGCGATAAGATGAAACGGCTGTCCAGTACTTCCAGGTTTTCAATGGTTATCTAACATCAATCGCTTTATGATCTCAGTCAAAAACTTAACATCCTCCTGAACTCCTATACTGATAATACATTACCAGTTGTGTAGTTCATCTTGATTCTTGTTATTATCATTAAGCACAAGTAGAGTGAAATACGATATTCCCTTATGATTCTGTTAAAATGATTAATCTAAATTTCTCTAAAAAAAGGTTTTATTACAAGTTTTTCTATGATTTTATTTGTGTGGTTTTGAAATAAAAAAAAAGAAAATCATAGTCTGTTATCTGAATTGAAATTAAAAATATATGATTGATATCGTTTTCTAAATTGCCTGCATTTTATGTTACCCCTTTCTGATGCACTACTTTCGGCTTTATATATAATAATTACAACATTCAGTTATGGGAATATTAAAGAGCGTATTTTTCAAAATAGATTGATTTATTTTATACCATCATATTCAGTTAACACAGAAAATAAGTTACATTAAAATATTATTTAGTTTGTTATCTATTTTTATAGGTTTCTACAATGAAAAATGCTGTGTATTTACTTTATTTCCATAAAACCAAGAGCTCTAGTTTTTCATGATACTAACGATTTTGTGATACCATTCTTATAGTCTGATGAGAATCTGTGACCAGCGCAGTTAAACTATGTAGGATGTAAAACAGTTTTCCAGTGCAGAAAACAGAAAGTGGTGACGCTGTTCTATAAGTTAGTAATGTACGCCACTTTATGGTGATCCAGTTGTGTAGAGGTTAAGCGACAAAACCCAAAACCTTTGGATCACGGTGATGGAGTTATGGATGAGGAATCCTAAGTAGTCTTGTACTAGGTTTGCAATAGTGATCAGTTTGTGATTTAGATTATGAATAATGTTTCATTCGAACAAAAATTTTTAAAAATTTTATCGCGTTTTTATCGTTTGATTGGTGAGATATTATCGTTATTGAGTTAAAAGTGATAGAAAATATCAAAACATTCAGATGACCAATTGATGTCATCTGAAAAGCTTTTTAAAAAGATTTCAAGCTTCATTATTAGATATTCGCTGTCACATGAGAGGCGCAGAGATCTATGGTTTCCAATGGTAAATGATAAGCTAAATCAACAAATCTCATCAGAAATTCTAATTAAATTATTTTGTACTTGTTACACATCCTTTCATGTCTTAGGATGCACCGAATGTCCATCTTTAATATTTTCTTGCTGCAAATGTTTAAATCATTTTGCAGACACATTCTTAGTGGTAATATTGATTACATTCACTTTATTCACTACATAATATCGGAAACAATTACAATAAAATGTTTAGGTCATCAATTATTTGGCAGGGACTAAAGCCAATTTTTATTTTTCATACGAAAAATGTTTCCCAATTTTCATTCTTATTTTAAATTATGTAAACATATTAATGATGATAACGAATATGTATACTTTGTTTCAAGCACAAAATTAAATAAGTGCCAATAGCTCAACTTTGTAAGTAAAAGTAAACAGAAAGATTAATCCGTAAAGTATGCCTAAAACGCTTAAACAGTTAGAATTGATACTATGTGGTTGATATACAGTGTAGATTTTAATGATTGCATAAGGAATTATGCTTGTAGTGTTTCTAATAGGTATTGAATAAAAACTCTAGTTATCATGTATATTTCATATCCACTATAATATTTTCTTACAAAGTTTGAATTATTAGTTATCTTTAATATGGGAATATGGAGGTTGTCGAATTTTTGATTGAGATCATGAATCAACCAATGTTAGATCATTATTGAAAACCTAAAAGCACTGGATGACCGTTTCGTCGTAGTATGAGACTCATCCACAATCTCACACGCAGGATCACATATCGTTTATGCTTATAGGATAAACACGTAAAAACCACTCTTATACAGATTAATTTTAAGACCATAAGTTTAAATGTTTTCTATTTAGTAACTGTATATGTACAAAATTAATTTTAAGCGTGTTGTATTTACATTGAATGCTTTTCAAACAGTCTTTTATAGGAAAAACAAATCTTGACAACTTTCCATACTGTTTTATCAAAATAAAGTCATGAAATATCATTACTTAGTTATCTTCATTCATTTTAACCTATCAAAAATGTACCAAGTATTTAATTACTCATTTATTTAATGAAAACTAATGTTAGAATAGAGGTGTTTTTACATGACTAAACTTTATAAATTAGTAGACACTTTAAAGAAATAATCATCTTGTATTTTCCTATACATAACAAGCTTTTTCTAAAAAACAACTATGACACTGACATTTATTGATATTACTAAATATACATTACTCCAGTATTTCAGTGGCTTTCACCATTCCTGATATAGTTTTTAATTGTTATATTCTGAATAAATATAGATCATTATAATTTAAGAAACTATAGTAGTAATAAAAATAATCACATTTGTCAATGTCAACCTAAATCCAAATAATTAAGTGTCCTTTATTTGTTAATATAATTTCTACTATTCTAGTCTTCTGTTTTTTCTTAATCTTTATATATATATATATGATATGATCAGTAATATTCCTTCCTAGAACACTTAAATGACAAGAAAAATATTCTTAATTCTGGACAAAATTCCCATGTATTTATGAATAGGAATATAAATTGAAATGAAATCTTGGTAAACGACAAAACAAAATAAATCATAATCATGATATATATAAATCATTTATGCTTTATTCATTAACAGATTGTAAACACCATTAATTAGTGTAAAATGGGAAACAAAAGTAGCAAAACACTGAAATTATGTCATTAAATCAATGAAATTTTTACTTTAAATGATTAAATTTTTTTATTTAAAGTGACCAAATATTAATTTAATGAAAGATTTGTTCAAAAAATAAAATAATGAACAAATTTACATGTATCTACCAAAGTAGTTACATTGGTAGAACAGAAAGAGGAACCTACGTCTAATTTAAAGAACATATTTCGAAAAAGTTTAAGATCAAATGGATTAAAAGCATACAGTAGTGCCGTTTACAAGACATCTCCTTGACATAGGACATAAAGTTGATGCACTGAAGTCCTTCTAAGTGATTAACAAATAATCAAACTCCAACGTTATGAAATTTGTCAAAATAATAGCAATCAAACGTCTGAAATCAGATCTTTATATACAAAAAGAGACAGTAATAAATCTTTCTCTGTCGTGATAATATTAAACCCCCCTTTTATGTAATACGTCACTCATTATTTCGACTCTTTCTGAAGTTTAAATTACATCATTGTTATTTTTCTTTAATTCACAATTGACTGATCTCAATTTATATCTTTATTACTATTAATCTATTTTCAGTCGCTTCGTTATACAATCATCTAATGTTTGTTAACTCCATGAGTTGTAATCACTATTTCAATGTCCTGGAACCTTCCCTCCCAAACTTTATTCGAAACAAAATTTTTATGACCCTATAAACTCTATTGAAATCTTCGCTGTATCATGATACATAGATTCACCCTTAATCACCATCATATGTATAAGTGTGCCAATATCTGTAATGACGTTCATTTTTAAATATTTTAGGTCGTAAGTAGCTGATGAGAACCTAACGAATCAAAATGAATTCATATATATATATATATATATATATAGACCGTTTGCTTCGTGTTATCAAGTGATGTCTCAAAATATTCATCCTGACTATCATTGTATGTAATCATCGATTTAAATTGCGTCGAATAATAACTAAATTAAACAAGTCAAATACGAGAATGGATATTTGAATACGTACATTTTGTACACTCGTTGATCAGTCCAGACAATCAGGAAAACGGAGCAAAGGAAACGAAGAAGAGAGACGGAGAAAAGCGAAATGACACACAATGGAGAAGGCGAATAGGTCAACTCGAATTATTCAAGCATTAATCTTTAATTATAGTCGAAAAAAATTAAAGTTCAGGCATCTTATGAGTAAGATAACTAATGCACACACATACGCTTACATGGAAAAATTCAAGGTTGATAAATGAACAATTAACAAGGTGAAATGTATTTTGAGAGGAATGGATAAATTGGTTTTTCCAGAAGCAAGAATAAGCTATGTGGGTTCGACATAAGACCAGTCACTACAATATATATATATATATATATATATATCACTATAAGGTACCTCCAACTCACAAATTTAAATTCATTTATCAACCTTGAATTTTTCCATGTAAGCGTATGTGTGTGCATTAGTTATCTTACTCATAAGATGCCTGAACTTTAATTTTTTTCGACTATAATTAAAGATTAATGCTTGAATAATTCGAGTTGACCTATTCGCCTTCTCCATTGTGTGTCATTTCGCTTTTCTCCGTCTCTCTTCTTCGTTTCCTTTGCTCCGTTTTCCTGATTGTCTGGACTGATCAACGAGTGTACAAAATGTACGTATTCAAATATCCATTCTCGTATTTGACTTGTTTAATTTAGTTATTATTCGACGCAATTTAAATCGATGATTACATACAAGGATAGTCAGGATGTATATATTGACAATAATCAATTGTACGATCCAATTGGAGTCAGATCCGGGCCACTTAAATCTCATTAATTTACGTTTCCATAACATTTTAAAATTCTTATCCCAGAATGTCATAGCTTTCTTTGCGTGATATTATGAATAATTGCATATATTCAATTGTTACCGATCATCAAAAATAGTTTTGAAAATGTATACAATTCCATCTGTTCATATTATTATTTGAATTTGAATTTTATATTCACTTTATAATTTTACTATATCAAATGATGTTTTCTTATCGTTTTCAGTTGATAAGGTGGTTCATTTATTCTAATATGTTCATCAATATGAAAAGTCTAGAATCTTGTAAAATTTAGTAATCAACTAGTACCATGATCCATTGATAAAAAATTATGTCTTCTATTGAAAAAGATCATACTCGTTTTAATGTAGGTCAATACGCTGTTAGTACATCACAGCATGAAATACTCGATTAAGTATCATAGTAGATGTAAAAGTTATTTTACAAATGGAAGCAATATTTACCTAATTGAATTGACAATTAATTAATTAATTTTCCCAAATATTTTTTATCAGACATCCTTCTATAGAAGGTCATTTTATACGTTAGTAATTATTGAAAATAAATTATTTTTAATGACTAACTTTTTTCGAATATTTACATATTAATTGAATAAATCCATTTAAATGATTATACTTTATATCTATTCAATATAAACAGTAACATTGTTTCCAGTTCTAAGATTTTCTGCTATGATTCCTTTATACTAAATTGATGTTCTTCCATATAAAACTAGTGACTTCAGATTTGAAGAGAACATTTATGTTTTTAAGTTTTAAAGCAATTAGTCCCTTTTATAAATTTTGATAGAACAATGAGAAGATGGAGTTGACGGAGTTTTAACAGTGAAAGTAATATATATATATATATATATATATATATATATATATATATAGAGAGAGAGAGAGAGAGAGAGATTTCGGAAGAAATAGCTCTTCTTAGCTTCATTGCTAGATAACTGCTAAAAAATAAAGAATGCCTATATAACAAAAATATGAACATAATAGACTATAATTTAAACTTTAATAAAACTCTATTAAATAACCGTTTAATATACGAGTTATTCTACTAGATAAAACTGATTCTAGATTCCTGTTAAGAAACTATTCATGTAGATGGAGAAAAAAACGAAAATTTCTCAATATCTATGTTCAATATATCGATAAATAATTATCCCTTTTGTTTTTCTTGTCACAGATTTTCATAAATGTTTTCAACAAACTGACAATATAAGCTATGAAGAAACGATATATCAACGTGTATCTGCCTATATTCCACTGTGAGTAACGGGTCTTAAATAAGTGTATAAATAAGTATTTTATTAAAATGACAAAATGTTTACAATATAAACTCACTATTCACTGGTATTTGAAATTGTTTTATTTTACATAAATGATTAGAATAACTATGAACCATTAAAGGTAATACATCCATAATTATGACTATTTTCAAAAGAAACCATATGAATAGTTTATCAATAAATATCCACATTTCACCGGTAAAGAAAAACAACAAAAATACACAACAAAATAAAACAGTCAGAATAATGATTAATCTAATTAAATTTTATCCTTTTTTTGTTTCCATCCTCCATTTTGTTGTTGTTGTGGTAAAACCATCTTTCTTTATTATATTACATGTTGTTTAATAATTTCAATTAATCATTTGTTAAACATAGCAATCATATTCAATGAATGTTATTTTTTTTTCTTGTTTAAATTAAGTCATTTATGTAATAATGAGGATAATTATTTAATAATTTATAAATTGAATTAGACCATTTTGTATAATGATTCCATAATATTAAGTTAATAATAATATCCATTATAATGTATAATGTGTCAGGAACAGTCTATCAAAACGTGTTGTTGTTTTATTTTGTTTTTTTAATACAGTTAAGATGTGCCTTTTATTATATTTATATTCAAATAAAATTGAAATAATCTGATTGGTCTAAATAAATTGACTTGGATATATATATAAGTTTTACTTAGAAATAATATATAACAATTTACTGTATAGGTACACATACAAACATCATTATTATTTAAGAAGATCTGTCTAAGTAGAAAATCTCATTATTATTAAGTTTGATATTATCTACCAATCATTGGTAAATTAAAGTTGAACAAACAAACAAACGAATATATATTAACATATATATAATTAAGTTCTTGATTAATGAAATTAAATCCACTCCGTGATATATATATATATATATATATATATATATATATAGGAAAAGGATAAAATCACTCACTATACTGAAAATATTAATAATAATAAAAAAAGAAAAGAAAACTAAAACCAAAAACAGTAATGAATTAAACAAGTGTTCAAGAGAATTACAGTTACTGAAGAAAAGAAAAGAAATAAATGAAAATAAGAAATTGATTTTTATTAATTATTTAACATTATTTATGTTACTAAACGGATAGATATATATGTGGTGCCAATCAATGTGTATAGTGCATATATATTTTTTAAATAAAAAGTAAAATTCTCTCACTATTTTACGTATCATTTTAGTTTCTGATGTATAGAAATTATATTTGTAATATTGACATGAATGTGAATTTATTCATTTTATTCCCATTAGGGGTAAATTTATATTGATAAGTTCCTAATTATATATGTGTAACAGTAGGTATTATAAAGTTTAGTTGCTATTTTTTTAAATTTTTTCAATGGTTATGTACGCAATTGAAACTTCTTCATAGTGTACTATGTAGTTTTAGCGATTTCAATGTTAAAATGTATACAGTTATTGTAAACAATATTATTATGTAAAATTTCAATAGTTTATGAATTGAGAGTACTTATAAACTAGGATTTAATAATTTTAAAAAATTCTGTTGTATTCAACAAAAGTGACATCTGATGCTTGATTGAGAGATGAATTAGTTTGTATTATTGATGTTTGAACGATTTCTTGTTTATAACAATAATTAGGGAATTACGATGAATCAAAGATATTATAAATCACTGACATTATTGAAATGCTGATAAAGAAAACTAAAATTTACACAGCGTATAAGATAATTGAACTTTATATATATTTTTTGGTTTAAGTGAGTTGTAGTGAAAACGTTTCTAAGTACATGTATAAAGCAATCTGAAAGATGAATGAATGAACTTTACATAGGAAGTCTATTTTACGGAAACATTTACTTAATAAAGTAGAGCTGCATTCAAATCACTTTAGTTAGCTTATATGGTTATGGTTATCATTGTTGGAGATTTGTTATTGTTGGTTAATTTTTAGTTTGAATCACAAATTGATTTTAGATAGACAAAAGTTAAAACTAGTAGTACTTCTACAAAATTCTTTTTGTGATATTGTGATGAATGATGTTAGTCCAATATCATGAATCAAATGAATGCTAGAATATAAACTACTGCATCTTAAATCAATGGTAGTTTTAATAATACTTTACTGTGAAATCCAAAGGTTCGGAGTTCAATTACCAATAGGATCATTTGTAGAAACTTTCACATACAAGAAGAACATATTTATTTTGTGACCTCTAGTTTTCGTTTGTTTCAAGTTAATCCGTTCACGTACATTTTATACCACTAAAATTATTTATAGATGTTCAAACCACCATACCATATCTAAAATATATTCAACCCATAGGTATAAGGAATTTTTAGAACACATGGAAAGGACATAGACTCAAAATCAGAGATACTGTAGATATAATAGTTTTCATTAGTTTCTATTCCATGGACTTATGAGGGAATCCCATGTAAACAGGAGATTATCATTGACACTTGGAACCCTTTTCAACCAATGTTACGTACTTCTTAATAAAATAGAGTGATAATTTTATTCTCGTATTTAAAAATAATTTCACAAGATCGTTGAGCGTTTGTGAATGATTGCGAAAATATTTCCCAGAACACACTTTACTATTTATTTCTAAATAAGTAGCTCAGTTAAATTCACAAAAATATTTTGCCGTATAAATTTTAGTAACTCAAGTATATAACCCTAGAGTAATATATTGCTACTCATCTTAGTTATCGCATTTTAGGGGGGATCTATTAGTTCAGATTCAAGACTGTTGTGACAGAAGTCTGGGTAGACTACTTTGAAAGTCTTCCACCAATAGTTCGTTATACGGAACGTGAACCATCGGCATCGCATTAGAACTATACAGTTTAAATAATACTAAATTTCTTTCTGCCATTGGTTTCATTGACCGAAAATACCATCAGTTCAATAGACTCCGTTTAAAACTATCTTGGCATTTTCTTAATTCAAATCAGTAGTTCTAAACAAAGTAGCATCACATCATTACGAGGAGTGCCTACCACACACATTACAGTCCTGAAGTTATGAACGTTCTTAAATTCAGAAATATTGACAAAGAAATGATACTAAACACATTGATAATGAAGTATAAGTAACTTATAGCTAATCTGACTGGCAATCAATCTTCATCGATTTATTCAACGCAAAGAACAGAAGCGTATCACGTCCTAATGTAAATCATTTTTTATCAAATTATCTATAGTGTCTACCACTGTCACCTCTAAAATGAATATAATCAAGGCATACATTTTACTTTGTTCATATAATAGTGCTCCAAAACTATCAAACAAAATATCCCAGTCAAGCGTGAATTTGTGTAAAATCTACATACTTTTACAACTAAAGTCATCTGATAATTAAATTCGACTACATATTGATGTAACGGAGTTAAAATTCGACTAAGGTGATATGCTTTGTAATAAAAATAAATTCCAAACAGTTAATAGAGGAGAATGATATTTGGTTAAAATTACAAATGAATTCAACTAGATCACCATCCAAAACCTGGAAGAACTGAACGGCCGTTTCGTATAAGATTGGAACTCCTCAATAGTAAGCAACCTCTACATCGCGTGCGGAAATCGAACTCAGGGCTCTTGGCCACGTGCGCGAACGCTTAAGTTTTACATTACTGAGCTGGTACCTGAAAGTGTTAGTGTTCAACAATAATTAATCCACGATCTTGTTCAACCATTCACAAACTTGTTTAATCAATATTTTTACCTATTAACTTATTATCATAACGAAGTTACGGTATTTAAGCTAAATTTATTGTTTATAGGTAACATTTTCAATTATCCAATACGTATTTATACACTCAATTTCTCAGTGGCATATTGTTTAAAGAATATTTCTGTTGGAATTTGATATTTTTCCTTATCAGTAAAGTAGCGATCTAGTTATCGCAGCATTTTATCATTTAATTAAGAAATCAATTTAAAATATTAATAATAATCTCTTCTGACAAAATGTTGAGCAATACATTGAATTATGTTTGATAATTGGTAAATAAATAAGCATCGTAATAAATAGTGACATGATAATATCTTGGATTATTATTTTTTTTACTTTTTATATTAAGAAATCTAACAATAAAAATGTTTCTGCTTAAATATCTTCCTACTAATTTTTATTAATTTGTCAGTTTATTTATTGGGTCACATAAATATTAGTACAAAGGGGCACCGAATGAATATGCGCCACACAAGTCACTTGGTTTGTATGTGAGCTGTGATGCTGCCCTGGTATCCAGACCGAAGCAGATGGTTTTCTTAGGGAGCCACATCTGGAGCCTTCTACCTAAAGGTCTGATCCACAAGGCAGTGGATCAACATCAGAAGATGCAGTCACATGGTAGCCGGTTACGAGTATAATAGAACAAATATCTGATGATCTAACCTTGTTTTAGTTGAAACAAATTTCATTCAGATATTTTCACAATAATTTAACTCCATTCTTTTGTATATAAATGAAATTTGGAAAAAAACTATGAATAGAATGTCGAAAGAGATTTGAACTCTTCCATAAATGTACAGATATAGGGCTTGATTTATGTTATAATTGTGAGTTATGTAAGTATGAAAGTAGTTTAGTAGATAATTTTTATCTGATTATTTCACTAGAAGCGCTCGGTCACGACTGACCATAAGAAAGATCCTAAACAATCTAATTTCAACCACTGAGATTAAAAAAAGAGTAAAAGTTTATCTAAACTCTATGGGCGTTAATAAAAGCTGAATATTTCACAATTTTAAAACAACGAAAAGAATCTATTGAGTCATCAAACGAAATGCTGCTGTTGCAATAAAAAAGTCTAAACCCTACTGAAAAAATTTCTGTCCAAACCACACCTAACCATAATACCACTATATTAAACAACTCTTCGTGAATTACGTAGAAAAGACAAAATGTAGGGCGGCAGAAGCTGAACACAAAATAACATATGGATTATACGATTTTTGAGATAACACTTGTTGACGCCATTGTGAAAAGACGTTGAGAAGATATGACATTATGGCTGTTGAAGAGATTAAGACAAAGGGAGTTCTACACTTCTTTTTCTCAAAGCACACAAGAAATATGTGTTCAATTATTGTAGTATGTTGTTATCTGCCTTTCAAATACAGGCATTGTTTCTCAGTCCAAGAGTTTACGTCACTGACAAATGTTGATGAAATTCACACAAAAACACAATTCTGAAGTCTAATCAATTAACCATTTGATTTAGCTGCAGCTTTTGGAGACATTTAGATAACTCGGGTCCACGTTTGTTAATTGTTACTACCAACATATTAGTATAAAATGTGCTATGAGACGACTCCTATCAGAAAAAATATCTCAGCTGAATGATTATTTTGGAAATAAGGAGTTACCATCACTTTGTTCAGATGAACGTGTTGGAATTGTCGTTTGGATGGAATGGAACTAACTAGTAAATTTTTTTATTTAATAGAAAATATAGGCAAATTCCCCAAAGAAGCTATCAAGAAAGATACAACTAATCCAGTTAAAGACAAACTAACAAAAATCTAAAGAAAAATGAAGGATAAATCAGTCATTAGGGGTAATTTGCTTTAACACATGAGATAGTCGGGCTCTACCATTTCAAAAAATATAGGTTCCTAAAAATACGTAAGGAAGATGTTTCTCTACGATCTGTAATAATATTACAGACTTTCCATATGGTATGTTGAAATTTTTAAACCATTCAGGATCAGTAAACATAGCATTCACGACTCTTTTTATTTAATAGCCGACATTGATTACTTTAGATAACGCTTCTATTTTTACAAATGTCTCTCTTGTAATTACATCATGGTCAAAGTCATCAGTAATAGTATTCCAAGACACTATCTAAGAAATCGCTTCTGCGTTGTACTTAGAATGGATAGCTCAGATCTTAGTATGATTACTACGGAAAAACTGAAGACGTTCCTAAGGGTTCCGTGTTGAGTCCTCTTTTACAAGAATGCTCCATAATTAATCTAAAGAACACAATTCTTCGTTAAACAGTTGACTTTTTTATTTATAAAAACTCTATATGGTTGATATTTTCAATATATGTGTTGAAGAGTATTCTTAATAAGGTACTGCATAACGTAGAATTTTACTGCCTCAATGTTTTAATCAAACGACCACCAAACAAATGTAAGAAGTTACATCCTAATTACTAATTTTCCTGACTTGCTATTCATATATATTTGCCATAAATTGATCGAAAATATTTGGTTATTATGTTAACACTTTAGTAATTGTAAACAAATTGTTATTAACCAATTCATTAATCTGTACAAATCTGTATTCACAACTTCGAGCACATCTCCTACTTGACCTGAATGTTTAATTTATTTGGAATAACTACAAATATGACTAGATAATCTCTTTAGGCTTACGAAGACACTATAATTTACAAACGAACCAATCGAATATAAGAAAACAAGTCCTGAATTTTAGCGCGAAATTCATTCAAACATTTGGCCTAATAGCGTCTGTGTATTTTAGATAGTCAGTTTGTAATGAAAAATAAATCCAGTTCCTAACCCCAACCATCAACTGTGAATCATAATCATTATTCTTTAAACTGCTTTGTAACCCTCATTTAGCCCTAGTAATTAGGTAGACACTCTCAAGGTCACTTTGGCGTCGCTCAAAGGTCGTCCATAAATTATAGTCTCACGGAAATTTCTTTAGATTTTGAATAATTCACTGTCAAGGTTACAAGAGTATATGTTAGCTTACAAATTTTGACATGTATATTAAAAAGTTTCTCTCATCTGTCGAGCATTCGTTTAAAGATTTTTCATACAAAGTTATTTCTGTTCGATAAAATATATAAATCTTGTCTGATGCACAATACACCATGCCTTGTGAATCAAGAAATACATATCTTTACATGAGTCATTAAGAATATAATTTGTTAAAGCAACATGGATAGTACAGTTTTGGTAATAATCATATTCTGAAAGGTAGAGCACTAAAAGTACTCGCGTTATTGCCTAGCCTAATATGTAGGGATTATAAATACATACACATAGAAATACAAGTCGTACGACTTGAATATAGATAATTCATCCAAATAATGATGAAAAAACTTCCTTATATTGCAATATATGAAAACGTGGTGGGGGAAACCAAATACACCAAATTATGTAGTGCTTCAGTAAGATATGAAGATCACACATTAAATACATCATTTGCATATATTTCTTCACTTGTCGTTTATGTAATTCATCATTCTTCTGAATTTCCCGTTAATCCAACTGTTCTTTGTGTTCATTACCATTCTTCTTATTTCAATCTTCTGTAGGTAAGCATTCATTTTCGATTACTGCTACATACTACTTATATCTGTCCGCATAAGTAGTGCACACAACAATGTAACAAAAATTACAACTAAGAAATTTGACTTGAGTCAAATAATTAGTAGTGTCAATATTATATGAATTAAATATTTCGATAAGAATCATAATCATACCGATGTAATACAATATAATCTGAGGTGAATGATAAGAAATACAGAGAGCATTAAACATTTTTTTCCAATGATTGTGGTCCAAACCTCAATATTCCATATACAGTGCGTAATAGGTCAATTGAATATATTTCCATCTAAAAGTTTGCATTCAATTTCAGGGAGTTTTAAAAACAAAGATGAGTGTGTATTAACGTATACGGAAAAAAGATACTTGGTTGGAAAATAAAGAAATGATAAAAAGTGATAAACAGTTGTAGATTTCACTATTTAAATCCGTTATCTCTTTTCTCTCATACACATTTGCTAAATAATTAGATTATATTGATTGGTGCTTAACCAAACCATAGGCAAATAAATACATATATAAAGGCTTGTATACTTAAATTATTGAATAACAAGAAAGATAGGGACCCACCCATGAACTGAACACTTACTCAGTGATCTAAAACGAATGTTTTCATTGTGAGATCTAAAAAAACTTTGAATTGAATACTGTTTTTGTGATGTGAACTGCTGACAAGTGTAAACACAGGATAAGATAACGAAAACTGGTGCTCTTTGGTTTTCATTGGTTCACTATTTAAAGTCAGTTTATTCAGAATAGTTAATCCAAACATTATAATCAACAAACCAAAAACTATTGAATTTTTGTCATTTTTTAAGACGAATTAATATATGATTTCATCGTAGTTACGTTGGTTGATTTAATTTTTTTAATAAGACGAAACAGAAAACTTTATCTCATATTACCCCCCAAAGAAAACGGAATTGTAAAACTAATCTACTCTCTTGTTTATTAGCTTACACCTTAAAGTACTATTCATATATAACTTATTGATACATCGTAGTCGCGAACAACTATATGAGAATTCTCTATGAGAACAATGAATAAAAAAAATGAATTTTGATTAGAAATTTAAAAGGGCGACATAATATAATTGAACTTTTAACATTTATGGACTATTGCCATTTAATTAAATATAATGTATTCATATATATTCTATTAGAAGACTTGAAATTGTTGTGTAACCGTAAAAGAAATTTCTTTTTAAATATTTATGTAAAATTGACTTCTGTAAGTTCTTTTTTATTTATGACAAGATATTTCCATTATGTGATTTTTTTTAACCAAATGCAAACTTCATAGAAACTAATTTCAGTGATAGATTAAAATCTGTTTGCCTAGAAATAGAATTTATGTTTTAGCTGTATAACATTTGATTAGTGTTATAAGTTGTGGGTTTGTGTCCCTATCAATGTATAACCTAGAGATACCACCAATTAGAGAACAGTGATTTATCGACCGGACCAGTGACGCACAAACCTGTAAAAGCAGTCTAGAGTTCTTATCAGGTCCTTCTTCCTGCCTAGCCCTGCTTGTTAAGTCCAGAACATCAATCTCAACCTCCGCCATATGAATCATGTATTTCAATCATGATTGGGTTTATATACAATCAGACCACATCGTGCCATAAAATGGAAAATAACATTTGTGCAAGATCTAGACAAAAGTGGTTGTGAATGTGGGAGATAGTAATTGATAATCTGGGTATAACTCGAGAGTGGTAAGTCGTATAATAACAGTTCATAGGTTAAAATAGAGCTTATAATAAGAAAACATGAATATGAAAATTTTAGTTACTTAACAATTATACAGCAAAAATATATGTATAGTATTAGTCCAGAAATAGATTTCAACAGTTACCATTCATTATTGTCATGGGGATATAACATTTAGGAAATGTGTTGATTTCAAATAAGATAAAGGTATAATTCTATTTATTCCTTAGCTAATATATGGTTTAAATTGATTAAATAGTAAACCTTGATATGCACTGATATTATAAAGTGAAGACGAGAAAAAAACAATATTTATACGAGATATTTCTTTTTATGATTTGAGACAAATTGAATAAGATCAATGTACTAATTTAATGTTTAATCTACTTCTATGAAACGAAGTGTATCAATGGCAACATGCATTAAATAGCAGATTATCTCTCAAAATTAGGCTTTGTGATTAAGATTATTTATTTATGAACAACTAGAACGTTTAGAGCACATGATTCAAGAATGTTTTAATATGTATTGAAGGGGATCTAAGGACATTTTAGTTTGAAATTAACCTTAACACATATTCAATACTATCTATTTTTAAGATTTTTTTTCCTGATTATCATTGTGTTTAAGGCAGTATATTCTTACACTCATTAAACAAGTTTATACCACCTAGTGAATTATGACCGAGAATAGGAAATTATTTCATTATAATTATCAAATCATGAATGATAATTACTTTTAGCATATTCTGTTTAAACTTGGATGTAAATTATCCTGATTCTAAAAGAATATCCCTAGTTAAAATATGTTCAAAGACAATTCAACGGTTGATATAATAACAAGTTTATGATGTTGATCTAGGTTAGTTCTTTTATTAAAACATCCTACAAACTATTATTATTATTGGAAAAGATAGATGGTGGCTAGCAGTGGAATCCAGGACGTTCGTTTCGCCCTATTTGGGACTCGTAAGCTGGATGTACCTGCATCTCAGAGTTGACGTTCACTATGGGACTCGTAAATTAAAGCAATATCGAGGCAATACGCACAGTATGCATATATGCTAATAACAAACTGATCAATTTCAGTCCTAAACATCAATGGGAAGATTCAAGTAGAACAATATCAAGTGTATTATTATTATTTATTGACGTATTTTCTACGTAATACCTGACAATTTATCTCTACTTTCATTAGTTATTTTAATTTTATTGTTACATGTTAACATTGAACAATGTTCTATAATCTAATTTCTAATTATTTTTTTTCATCATAAACGTGTACCTCGCTTATTTGATCGGATCTGATGTCATTATGGTTTACTTAGTAAATCTAAAATAACCTAGTAACATATGAATTTTACTCATAAAAATATTTATGTATTTTGTTATATTATCTCAAATATAAACTTATGGTTATTTGTTACTATGATATAATAACAGAATTAAGTAGATTTAGTTTATTCTACAAATGTTATTGTTGGGTAGTTTTTAATTAAAGTGCATAAAAAATGTTAAGTTTCACAATTAAACTTGTTACCGAGTTAGTAATGAAAGCTTAATGTTAATTCACAAGTACAAATGATAATAATATAAATAACATAATTAGTGAAAAAAAAGTTTGAAATGAAAACAAAACAAAAATCCTCAAGCAGTAATTGTAATGTCACTTCACAATTCTGTAAACAGCTAAGCAACTGTGGTATATTTTGATAATGGAAGTCGTTAAAAAAGAAAAAAATAATTATACTTGAGGGTTTTGGTTCACCAAACATAAATTAAACTGTTTTCCTTGTATATCTCACCAACAACACATTCTTGAGAAAAAACATTATGAATCAGTCATAGCATAATTGATTTGATTCCTTTTGTTATCAATAAAGATTCATCAAACCGACTGGGAAAAAATACCTGAAGGACGTCTTTCAAAAGAACGACTACCCAATCAACTTCATTAAAAAATACCAACCCCACGCGTCATCAGAAACCAAGTCAAGCACAGAAATCAACAAAAGGACCAACCTACCATACATAAAAGACATATCAGAAACCACAACGAGACTGCTGAATCCTTCCGAATCGGTGTTGCACACAAACCGACAGGATCATTACAATCAATCCTATGCAAACCAAAGGATGAAACGACAAAAGAAGATAAATCAAACATCATCTACAAAATAAATTGTGCCAACTGAGAAAAACACTACATCTGACAAAGTGGACGCCTCCTTCATCTTCGCCTGCATGAACATCAATTAGCAATCAAACGCCATGATATTTCCTCACTTATATCAATGCATGTGGACAACTGCGGACACTCATTTGACTGGAAAAATGTGGAAATCTTGGATAGAGAAAATTCCAAAAACAACAGAGAATTTTAAGAGCTTGGCACTATGGTCAATCAGCAATCAACAAGCACATTGAAATCGATCCAATATATCAACCAATCAGGAAAATTATGCACAAACATATGAACAAAATTCAAACCAATGGCAGGCACAACCAAAACAATGAAGTAAACAATGACAAATTTAAGGTCAACAAGATCCGGTCGACATCGAGGTCTACAGAACAAGCTGTGAACCACATATGGAGAAATTCGAACACTTCACTTTTATCTGAAGTTTGTACTGATGATATATTTATCGGAAGTACGATGAAAGCTCCACGACTAAACTATCCAGCTCAGAGAACAAAACTTCATCAAACTGACTGGAAATCTAATTGATGGTATTATTTTTCCATTAATGCTAATTTATTATTTGTATACTTGTTTTTCACATGTCAAATTACTGTCGAAATCGATATAGTAAGAGGATTAATTTAATCAAGCAAAAGCTTTCGGATTCATTAAATTACATACACCGTCCAAAGTTTAACATAATCTAATAATCTATAAAAGAGGGAAAATGCATAGCGATGTAAATACTATTTAACGTTTTGTCATTTAATATTAATGTGTTTGTTTGAATCAACTGTATATAAAAAGTAAGGAAAAATATTAGCAACCTATAGTAACTGTCTATTGTTATAGGTTTCTAAAGGATTTATCAATTCTTTAATTAGGATCTTAGTTGACAATTATTGTTTTATGAAATTTTAGCATTATATAATATCTAGTTATCTTTTCCCAGTAAAATAACTTCATACTGATAGTTATAGTGGCTGGAAAACAGTTACCAATGGTATAAACACAATGTTTAGGGATATTATTTTGTCAACTCTATGTTCACTTTAATTAGATGGTATAGTTGTAAAATCGTTATTATTTCAGTAAAAAAAAACATCGTAGCCTGATGATTTTATGTTCAACCAAATTAATCTATGACGTTGTCTACAGTCTATTTCTCACAATAATCAACTTTGTTTTGTTATATAAATTAGATCGATCACTAGAGCTTACTACGATCTATGAAATGATAATGCATACTGAAATATAATCTTGTAATGACCAAAGTTTTATAGAATAATCCAAATAAATATACTGCACTGACTTCAGTTGCATGTTGAATTATATATATTTAAAGTGGTGTACATTGTTATGTTTTGTGAATATACTCAAAATGCATACTTCATTGTTTTGTATTTAGATATTAGAAAGTAATTAAGTATTTAGTAAATCATTAAAAGTTTCAAATTTCAATTAGAGAAAGTGATTTACATACTTATTCACTAATTAGAAGATTAACTCATGTTTGATAGGTTTTATTACCCTTATTAATGTTGTTTATAATAAATTTAGTGAATTGTATATTATTCTTTGAACATATGTCAATCAGATAGATTTCAACAATACTTACTATGTTATAGACCAGTTCATATCATTAATGTAATGAAGTAAATCATGTCAATTATAACTTAACAATGCTCTATTTGTTATCATACGAATTCTGAGTGGATAAGTGAATCAGTAATTATAATTAAGTAAACAGTCAACTTATTTAGAACTACAAGAGTTGGCTTACTGAAGTGAACAAATTCATTAAATCATATTGATAAATCAATCAAATTTTTATGAAATAGAGGAATTTGTTTTTAGTTCATTAGATGCATCTACATCTTGTATTCCATTCTAAAAAGATATTACTGTTTCAATAAAAGAAGTATTCATAGATTTGACCAAATAGATATTGGCTCTTCTGTTCGCATTAAATACTCTTCCTTAAATTGTGATTTCCAACCACACATTTTTTTATTATTCTGTAATTATTCAATCTGTTTCTCACTTATTGCGTAATCATCTTTACTTATTTTCTTAAATTTGGATAATTTTTACCACACCCTGTTTGAAAGTTTTCTACAATATCTGTCTAATGTTATTTTTAGGATTCACGGTCGCCTTTTTAATTATAAAATCTTATGTAAGTTTTCGTTCCTATCAAAATAATTCAAGAATTTAGTCAAGGTTGTATCTTAGATACTAAAATCTTTAAGTGAAGTGAAGAAATATTACTCGGCTTAAACTGATGCCCTCATATTGTAAAAGTTTATAAAACGGAACACGTTCATTGTAATCAGATTTTAGATTCTTTTTTTAAGTTATATTTCACTGATCATTTCTAAGCAATGTATGTTATAACTTGTGGATCCCTACCTATTATTATGCAATGTAATGGTATCGCCAATTAGAGAACAGTGATTTATCGACCGAACCAATGACGCATAAACCTTATATGAGCAGTATAGAGTCCTTATCGATCCTTCTTCCTGCCTAGCCCTGCTTGTTAAGTCCAGAAAATCAACCCCAACATACTGAGTTTATATACAAACCAAAAAGATCACATCCTACCATAAAATAGAAAATAACATTTGTGCAAGATCTAGCCAAAAGCATCTGTGAGTGTGGGAGACCGTAAATGATAGACTTGGTATAACTCCAGAATGGTAATTCGTACAATAATAGTTGACAGATCAAAATAAAGCTTATAATAAGAGGAGTATAGACATAAACAACCCATCTACGGAATAGTTATACATTAAGAATATACGTATAATATTTGTTCATAATTAGTTCTCAAAAGTTACCATTCATAATTCCCATCGGGATATAACATTATTTTAATACTACTTGAATCCTAACACGTTTTAGGTACAAGATGCTTGTGATTCGTGTATTTTGAATGAGACAACATTAGACGACTGTCCCACTTAAAATATGATCTAAACCAAGTTGATAAACAATTCAGAGAGCAAACTTTTAAGATATTTTAATTAAGAATAAATAATGCATATATTTATTTGCTCAACAGAGGATTATCTAACACACAACACAACTCTTCAAAATTAAGGTTGATAATTTTATCATCACATTAAAATAGTTAAAATGAATTTTTTTATTGAGATCATGAACCGATTGATGTTAGACCACTGATCCGGCATCCAACGATGTTAATGTCTAATTTTAACCAATCCACGATATTGCGCAACCATTTTCTATTGTATTGAGGTAGACACCTGTCTCTACCCGACACGGATTAGCTCCTCTGGTCTCGGCTTCTCACTAAAACTCCAAGAATTTCCTCATGAATCTAGTCACCAGTGAGCACATGGGAATTATCAGTATGGCGTTATGGAGATTATTAAATTTTGATTGGGATGCCGGCTCGGTGGTGTAGAGTTGAGGCGTTCGCTCGCGAGACCGAATGTTTCAAATCTCAAGAGTGAGTGCACTCTGCTGAGGAGTCCCAGAATAGAACGAAACGGTCGTCTAGTGCCTCCAGGTTTTCAATGGTGGTCTAACACCAATCGGTTTATGATCTCAACCAAAAACTCAATAATCACCAAAACCCCTTCCTGAGAATCAAACGTTGACAGAAAGTTTAATATTATCTTGAGCATTTGTATTAATACCCTTCATTTCCATATTCTATCAGACTGAAAAGTTAAACATTCAACAATGAAATGGCAGTACAGACGTGTATTTATTTTACCAAAAAGAAAAAAGAACATATGAAAATTTAATTGTGGAAAATTCTTAGGCAGATAATCAATCATTGTTATCAAAATATAATTAAATTAATTTTGTTTAAAAAAAACATTGATTTATAGATACTAAGATTTGATTTTTCAACGATTTAAAAATATTTCAAACCCTGAAAAATAGTGAATATTGATTACATAGAATAACCGATAATAGCAATAATAATAGTAATAATAAAAGAAATAGGTATGTGAAATTGTTACGTAACAAATATTTCATCTATTGTTGATGGGATATATTACAATGCTTTTCTAAATATAATATAATATCTAAGAAAATGCATGGATATAAAGAAATTTTCATAAAGAATATGTTGAATAATATGAGTTTAATAATAAATAAAATAGGAATACGAGTATTTAGCAGCTAGGAAAGATTATAAATAATTTCTTTTATGGAATGAGTAAACTGAAACACAACGAAAATATTAAGCATCAATTATATTTGCAATGAAATGATGAATGCTATATTACTTACTTACTTATGCCTGTTACTCCCAATGGAGCATAGGCCGCCGACCAACATTCTCCAACCCACTCTGTCCTGGGGAATGCTATATGAATGAAACTTATTATCAGAAACTATATATCTGATTAAAAAATAAGTAAAACAAGTATTAATTCATATTGCCTTTATCAAAGGAAAAAATAACTGAAATATTTCATTGTCATTTATATCCAACAGTTTTTAGTGGCCCAGGATCTGACTCCAATATAATCATATGAACGATTGCTTTCGAAATATACATATATCTCCAATTCTAGTATAAAATTATCAACTTGCGTTGGTGAATAATGGAATTAAATAAGTCAAATACGAGAATGGATGTTTGAATAGGTATATTTTGTACACTCGTTAATCGGTATAGACAATCAGAGAATCACAGTGAATAAAGGGAAGAAAAGAGATCGAAACGAAACAAAAGGATGCGGAGTGGAGAATGCATGGGAGCCGATTCTAGTTAATCAAGCATTATTCAATATTTATAGCCACATAAAAATAAGTTACAGAAATATGATGAGTAGAATACGAAATGTACACACACATACGCTTATATAAAACAGTCAGGGTTGATAAGTGAATAATTAACAAGGTTAAAATGTATCTTGGGAAGAATGGATAAATTGTGCAGTTCAGAAGTCAGAAAAAGTTATATGTGCTTGACATAGTAACCGACACCACAAGTTCAGCTAAATGCTTCGATCAATTAATTTAGAATTTCAGGTTTCATAGAGGTAGCTTTAAATCTTATTAGGTGATGCACATCACCATCTTTTGTAGTATTCCTACTCATCGTTTCATAACGTTTTCCAAGATGTCAATTTTTACCAGTACATAAAAGAAACTTGTTTTGTAAACTTCTACATGTGTACCTAATAGTAACCTTGTTTCGCTAACTTAAATTCACCTATCAGAATGCTTTAAACAGTTTGATCGGTCATATTACGCTACACTGTTGGCAGACATGTTTGTTAAATTGATACAACTTACTGCAGCTCATCCAATATTCTCTACTAAAGCTTTAGAAGGTATAAATTTTATTTCAATCAGTTGATGAAGTAAATAGCTCATCAGAGGTGTAAAAGTTTAGTAGATTTTTATTCTGCTCCCTAAACATTTTGTTTTTAAATTAAGAATATTAATGTAGCCAACTGAAAGAACAAAACAAAACCTGGGATGGTTAAGAAATACGCCAACAAAGAATAACCGATGAGCTAAACATGCAAGTCATCATTACACTAAAAATCAACAAATAATATTGGAATACGGTTTTTATCAGATGTTGAATATTACCAGTAAAAAAACACATTATGATTGATATACTAAACTGGTCAATCAAATGTCAAGTTATAGTCTTGGTAGTCTCTATCAGAGTATAGTCTTGATGAGATTAAATTTACTAATCAGTTGTTCAGCCCGTGCTGTATTGTTATATTAATGCGAAAAAATCAGCTTTAAGAATATGAAAGCACTATGTTACTTATTCATTACACACAATTGCCTACTTTATTATTAAAAGTGTTTAGAATAGAGGTCAAGTTTAAATATTTATTGCAAAATAACTATTTAATGTGACCTAAACTAATAAGGATGTTTAAAACCTAATAATTAGGCAATGATGAAAAAGCTATTTCAAATCTAATGTTTATTTTCCAGTTCATTTAGTAAGTTCACAGTTTTCAATTTGTATAAACACTTGATATTATTCAAATGTACCTATATAATTGAATATATTTAAAATATATAAAATTGCTACCCGAAGTATATAGATACATTCATATGAGCAACAAATTTCTGAGTGTGTATGAATCAAAATTCAAATGAAAATAAAGTTTTCAATTCATACTATATTGCACAAACGACAAGACTGATATTGTTACTATAGTAATTTCTTTCAGCCGTTTAGAATAATAAGTTCAAACGTTTACAATCTGTTTAGTTTCATGATTGATCAGAGACTTTCAAGTTACTATCTTTTTAATAATCTTCACAACAAAAGATTTAACAGCAAATTATACTTAACCATCATTACAAATACTGGATTAAAATATCAAGATTAATTATTTTTATTTCAAAAGTTAGTTAACAAACTTCTCAATATATATGTATCAATTCACTTCAACTATACACATTCAATATTTAGCTCAAGTAAAGTAGAGCGTTCAATCTTTTACAATATTGATCTTAATTAAGTCTGAGAAATGAGTTTGGTCAAGAGACTAGTTCAATTTGAATAGTTAGTTAGTTTTTGATTTTAGAAATACATATTATCTAGTTAATCTGTTATGAATTAGTAACAAATATCTGTTTTGATACGATTTTTACAAAACAAAAACCAGTTCAGTATTATACATCATGACATTTAACGAAATAATATTGTATCCAATTTGTCAAAATAATATTTTAGACTTACTTCAATCTATTTAGAAGTAAAAATGATATAAATCATCTATTATATAAATCTATGTTTTTAAATCATAATTCAAAATATTAAAGAAAGATTGGGATAGTTAAAAACTGTTGAATTGGTTAACCAGAGGAATATTGATTGTAAGTTAACAAGTAAAACTTAAGTTGATGTTAGTAGCTAATAATCAAAAAATCTTAAGTTTTTAATAGTGATTAACAAGCGACTTCAGATAGGTAAGACATAATAAATCGTAATTTCTATATTTCATTTGTATTTAGGAGTGAACGTTTTGTAGAATATGTCACAAACAATTTCGAGTTATGATCAATTAAACATCGTATGCAAATGGTAATAATCTAATAAGATGGTGGTTGGAGGTAGTCAACAGGAAACCCTGGACTCGAGTTTCGTGCTTCTTGGCAATCGTCAGCATTGTGTACCCGTAATATTGAGGGAAATGTTGCTCCGTGACGGATTCGATCCCGTGTCACTCAGCATTACATCTCCGTTCTGCAGGTCGGTTGTGGCCTGGTTAGCCCAGTGGTAACGTCTCTGATTGTGAAGTTGGGTGATACGGGATCGCATCCGTCACGGAGCAACAGTTTCCTCAAGATTACAGGTACAAATACCGAGTCACCTAGACTGATGGTCACATTGCAACTTGGTCAATAATAATCGATCTGCACTAAGTAGGACTTAACACACATGACATTGATCACCACCCAGTGATCAACCAATTGTGAGTAATAATCCAACGGAAATGAAACATTCCTAAGTGAAACAATATTAATTTATGTATATTTACTGTTTGTGTTTTATTATTGATGCATAGGTGTGATATTGAAACGAACGGTACTAGATTTGTTTCGTGGAGTGATCGTCCACTCAGGGATGTAGATATATCAAGTTGACGAGTTCTGAATAGTGAGAAATGCACTCACTAGTTTCCACTTCTAGCCACCATCCATCTGTACTTGAAATAACATTAATTTATATACCTTTTTGATAACAATAGCTTTTGAAAATATCTCTGAGAACAGTGAACTCATAGATCAGGGAATTTAAAAAGATCTCCTTCTGGCTGTTTGATACAGCTTTCGTAAAATTAAAGACTTGTTTATTGTGATTTAAACACTTCAGTATAAACTCTTTTCTAAACAGTGCGAGAGTAGTATAAAGGATATATATCCACGTTTACCTGGCGATCAATCTTTTTGTTGTTGAGCAAGAAGCTCGTCAATCAGCATTTATTCTGATATTATAACAATAAAAAATTTTTAAATAAATAATATATATTTGTAATATCTCAATGAGTAGAAAATTAGATTTTCTGACGTTTCGTGACTTAGTGTAAGTCACTTCTTCAGAGAATAAATAACCAAATTAAAATTAATCCAAGTTTAAATAGTACAACGGAACTACTATTTAAACTTGGATTAATTTTGATTTGGTTATTTATTCTCTGAAGAAGTGACTTACACTAAGTCACGAAACGTCAGAAAATCTAACTTTCTACTCATTGGGATATTACAAATATATTATTTATTTATAGCAATCAACACAGTGCTCAATTTATTAGAAATTATCAAATCAAACCTTGGTAATGATACCTAATAAAAATTTTTGTTTCTCTATTTACTGAGACTGCTTCTAATATTTTTCAGTACTCAAAGCGATTATGATTATTATGTAAATCGATTTGTTTCAGAATGATGTAATTATATTTTGATATTATTAATGTTTATTTTGAAACAACAGTCCTCTTAATCGTGTGTTATTGGAACATCTAGAGTTACTAATATAACTTAGACATTTGTCAACCATACAACTTATAGTTGTAATTTATTTATCTGATTATTCACAGTTTAACATACATCATGTTTTAAATGTCTTAGCAAATACTGAATTGTATCCATGAAAAATACAGTGTGAATACCGAAATATGCTCTCGGAAATTGTAGCTTATTATGTTAAATGTTTGACGGATGTAAGTGATAATGGCTTAACCTGAATTTTCTAGCTCTTGTAAATTATTTAGATGACATATTTGTGTGCTCAAAACATTTGATGATAACATAAAATCTGAAAATTACATAATTCTGAACCTCATTCAAAAAGTCATTATTTAGCCATTCTGTGCTTGTAGGGAATACACAAAACATTAAATCTGTATTATCGAACAATTTCTTAGTTTTTGAGATATATTCTACTGAAATATCTAAAATTCATTTCTTCCCATAATACACATTTTGTTACAGCTGATTAAAAAACGGAAATATTTATTCATAATGTACCGACTTGACTTCGTTAATCGATCGGCTTGGTAACCATTATAATATAAATCTCAACGGTGTTCAAAATTTGAAGCGGCAACTACAGTTTATTAGCGGATAGCGCAGATCCCAAAGCTAACAAACACATCGAGCGTATTTAAAGCGGAGAAGCGAATAAGTATATACGAGCAATTACATACGCAAATTTATAGTCGAATTGCTTAAGGGAGCAGCACGGCAAAGCAATGACCAATAATAGGATTTGAGTACATATATACATGGGGAGGAGGATGAATCATCGAGTGATATTTAAACAATCAACATTTTAGCTAGAATCTTTCATGTGCTCTAGTGATCATAACAATACAAAGAAATATGCGAATTGTTACTATTTAAATAACATTGTCTGTTAAGTAAGTTCATAAAAGGGTTTATCCAAAATTAACCACAATCAAAATTGGTTGTAGGATAGTTGCTAATAGTAAGTTTGTGTACTGTTTTATGTGTATCAATAGCATGGTCTATTTCGTGTCTTGGATAAGTTACATCAGTGAAATAGAACATTCTATGCGAAATTAATACATCATTAAGAGCTAATGAAATCATGAAATCCAAGTGAATAAATGCTATCAAAAAGAAAGTACATAACAGCTACTATTTTACCAAAATCCTTAGATGAGTAAGAGTAATAATTTTATTTCCCCTGTAGTGTAACTCTGAATCTTATTTGATCTACGTCTATGCAAATATGATAATTCATTTTATTGAAGGAAAGGAATATTTCATATAGTTATCCGTACAAATGTATCCTTGTTGGTGTACTTCGAGTTTATATCATCCAAATTTAGAATTCATATCATCCAAGCAACAGAATAATTAGTTGGTTTTCTGGGTTCAAACCATTAATGAATGATCAGACTAAGAGTATATATATATATATTCATTGAAATTGCCCAGGGTTTATTACATTACATAATCGTGCTACCTAAAAACCAACATTGAGATTTGGGTTAGTAAAAATAAAAATGTCTAACATTTTAAGTATTTTCAATCCAGTCTCAAAATTAGTTTATTTGGGAAAACTCGGTTAAGTAGCGTAAGTGTAGAGTTATCGGATAACAATTCTAAGCAATGTAATGAATAGTCACTTAAAGTCATCATTACATATAAGAGACTTTATTCATTTTGTTGATGAAAACGTCTTGTGTAAAATACATGCAGAAATTATAGAAAGCCAATTTGACCCAGATATTGTCAGTCTTAGAAAAGATAGGTGATGTTATAAATAAGCTATTTCTTAAAATTTTTGGGTGTAATTAGACTATCAAGAAGATTGTATTAAAGCAAGTATTAAAATAGGATCACAAATTAGTTACAATCGGAATGACCAAGTATTTTATCTTTTAAGTTAATCAGAGTTAAATTCATGTGAAAGGCTTTTTGATTAAAAGGGTTTACTTATTAATAAAGCCTACATAGCCATGTTTTTACTCAAGAATGTTTTTATACTTCCAAGAACGAGATTATGAATTGCATATTGAATCTAACAAAAACAAAGCTACTTTTCATAAAACAAGTTAACGTCACAATTCATTAATTCTAACAAATTGACAGTAGTTTCATACCCTCAGAGTATATGATCCAATTTAGATCATATGTGACATTAAAAAAATGTTTCATATGTTACCTTTTACAAATGTTGAAAACTCATGTTACTTAGTCTCAAAACGTAAAGCATAAGTTCGGTAATCAAATGCTTTGGTAAACTAACTAATTTCGGTTTTAAAATTCATCATAGAAACTTAATCAATAAAACTCTGGGAATAACTTGTTTAAGTTTTGATACTTACAATTATTTTCATTCATAACATACGTTTAAGGTTTATTTCAATGGTTGAGATCATGAATTAATTGAAACTTGATCATCATGGAAATCCTGGAAGCACTGGACGGCTGTTTCGTCCTATTTTAGGACTATTGTGGTTTAGTCAATCATATCAGAAGATTGATTATCGTAATTAGATTTCTTAAATAAAGTATATGACTGAAAATCTTAATTAAGTGTGAAATTTTTGAAAACATGTATGATAGGAATATGAAGAACATAAATTCAAGAAGTAGTTAGATAATACTGTCATTGAAATGTAATCTACCCTTATGATCATTCACTTAATCAATAGTTTGCGAATTTTATATTGAAAATTATAGAGAATACAAGAGTTAAGATGGGATTCAAACTTATTACTGTATTTAATGATGGATTAGATAATCAAGATACACTATTCAACATGAATAAAAATTAATGGAACTTACTGTTTATTATATAATATCTGAAAGGTCAAGTATTTATAATAAAAACGATCACTTTGTTTTCTTCAGAAAATTGATTTATTGACACTAAGCAATAATAAAACATGTTAGACTTTTCTTAAATAAGTAAGTGGTCAGGAAGTAAGCTCTTTTATTATTTTAAATAATTCGACACGCAATAAAATAACTGTGTGAAAAAAGTCCTAAGTTTTTATACAGGTAAGATAAAAAATAATAATAAGAATGAATATATGCTCAATAAATTTTAATTCAATATACGATATAAAACTAGGCTGAACATAATTATTTGCAAAAGTACCGAAACCAATGCAATAAAACTACGAGACATTATTAGGTGCTGTAAGCTTATATGTCATAATTTGTTTACTGATAATGTGGTGTGTCCTACTTGTATCGACATAAGTAGTCTATGATATTAGTCGTGAACAGAATGTCCGGCATCAGAGAGACAAGAGGAACAAACAGTAAACAATGAAAACAGAATGCAATTTGTAGGAAAATGCAAGAACAATGAAGTCTGAGTCATTTTGAGACAATTGATAGACATTTTTCAAATTAAGCACTTACTATCAGACTGTTAGATTTTATTAACAAGTTCTGTAATTTTGTGTCAAATATATTCGATTGTCCCCACTGGTATTCTGTTCACTACAATAGGTCCTGGGTTCGAATCTCTCCAGACGGGGTCGTGGATGTTCGCTGTTGGGGAGTAACTTACTACTAGGACAAAAAGGCCGTCAAATGCTTCCAGCTTTTTCATGGTGGTCTAGCTTCAATTGACTTATGAATACAATTACTAAATTATTTCAATTTACTTAATAACTAGTTTGTAATAAAAGTCTCTAAAATGAAATATGAGTCCTAAAGCAAATTGATATCGTTAAGATAGGACCTTTATTAGATTACTGTTGAATTTGAAATTAGTTCACATGACCAAATTTACTTTCAGTTATACAATCACTGAATACTAGAGTGTGATCATATGAAAGTGTAACGTTCAGCGAATTGGACTACTAAGCATAGTTTTTGAGCATTTATTCCTCACTAGATTGCTTTTTATATAAAGTGATTTATAAATGTAACTAATGGTTATTCAAAGTTTGCTATCGTAGTTATTTTACTTATGAAATCGACCAAATGAATTGTTTCGTTGAACGAATTGGTTTCCTTGATTAGTCACATTAGGTTAAATTATTTCACATAATAAAATTTAAAATAAAAGGAAGATTCTGACATACTTTTTGCTCAGTGACTAATTGTTGCTTAACAGAATATAAATATTTTTTGATTAAGTATAGGAATAGTATTATTTTCAATTCAATTTTGATGAGATGCCCATAATTCACTATGTTTACACTAACGAATATTTTTGCTGAGCTGTTTTGGCATAATTTACATAGTAACTCTTTTTACTCATGTCAACTAAATAAACTATTTGTTCATTTTCTGTATGTACAATGATATGTTGTTTGACTTCATCTAACATTTATATTTTTAACTGCATAATAGATTTATTTGTCTTCTACTTCACTTCTACCTAAAGATTGTGCTAATGATGTTATTTAGAAGAACTATGAAAGCTCCACGACCAAACCATTCATCTCAAAGTACAAAATTCCATGAAAATCATCCACCTAAGCTACAAATCTTCTCTACCAGTTTACAACAGTTTAAAAGAGTACAACATATTATCATTTTCCATTGAATTGATAAATGGTAAAAAATAAACCTGTGAGAAAAAAATTTAACTTCTAGTGTAAAAAAAACTTATTTCATTTTGTTTTATTTCAAAATCATTAATAATTCACCGCTTAACCAGTTAGTTGTTAGTTATTTTTATTTTCTAACAAATATTACATTTCCCAAAACATACAAATACATTTTTTTTACCATCAAAATTTCCTTCAGGAAAAAAGTTCACATTTTTGATTAGAAAATGATGAATTGTACATCAAAAGGCAAAAAAAGAAAAACAAAAAAACAGAAAAAAAACCAATAGGAAATATATGCAGTCAACATTCAATCTTAACATTATTCGATTGAAATTTCAACTCAATGTAAAACGAATATTTTTTTTAAAAAAAATTCAAAAAAAAACAAAAATCATATTATTGTCTATTTTTTTTTTCGGAAAAAATAAACGATTAATTGAAAGAGAAGAGAAAAAATTTTTTTTTAATATGAAAATAAGCGAATTCCCATTATACTCAATATCATCATTGTTATACCATTTCCGTTATAGATTTTCTTATTCATTCAAATGATATAACCATATACACTCATGTAAATTATAAAGCACAATTGAATTATGACACTATGAGTAGAAATATTAATTTTGTTGGATGATTTTTCTTATTATTATCTTGTTTTAATAAAGGAAATGGATAAGTTATAATATTCAATTTGTAAGTGGAATACACCCCGATTATGATATTAAATAAGAATGATTAGTTCAGCGAAGTGTTCTCTTTTCGACGAATTCATTTTCAAAGCTGTACAACCGCATATATTATATATATATAATTATTTTTTTCAGGATGATAATAATACTGATAATAAACTTCTGTTAGACATGGTGACGGTGAGGTGAAATAAACAAGAAAAACTTAATAATTGTTTGATTGTTAATGGTTTAAATATTCATCATGGAAATAAATAGAGTTATAATTGAGAACGGATGGTTCATCACGATAAGATAAAATGTTGAAATTTAAATGAAATTTGATTAGGAGGATTATAGAAACGGAAATAAACTAGTTGAGGGTATAAGACTTAAGGATTAGATGGAAGTTGAAGGACATATTTGTAAAAGAGGATGAGAATGAAGTAGGAAAATGTGTTTTAACCTTTTTATTCACTTGTTTACTATTTTCTCTCATACATTTCTGTTTTAATTATTCCTTATATATATAGATATATATAATCCCTTCTTTAAATATTGGATATCATAGTGATTGAATATTTTTATATGAAATAAATAATAAATATGTGAGAGGAAAAAGTGGTTTGAACTATTATTTTAAATTGTGTAAACACTAGACCAAATCATTATTTCTTGACAATGTAACAATATGTACTCAGTATTTAGTAAATTTGGCAAGGCTATAATTTATGGAAAGACCATTCAGATTTAAGATAGCAGGCGAGAAATTTATTCATTCACTTGGCTAAATAGAGTATTAAAACTATGGATGATGTCTGTTTATGATGAAAACTCTATATGTAATTTCTAACCCTAACTATTAACTGTAAATACTAATCCTAATTCCTCACACTGGTTAATTCCTATGTTTGGAAAGATTATGAGTTTACCTAATCGGAGAACGGAACGAAGACTGTAACACAAAGACCAATAAGTTAACCATTCCAATACGTCCCAGCTCCGCTAACTGGAGAAAGAAGTCCAAGTTCGGAAGAGAGAAATTTATTCCATAAGCAGCCAGAAGCACGAACAATAATGACAAACACAAATCAAGCGTTACAAAACAGCATACTGAAAGATACAACGAACAAATTGCGCTTATGATCTCAAGTGGAAAATACGACATGAAGACGAAAATTAGAGCTTTTGGCGCGAAACCAGGAAATCCAAATTTTTAAAATAGAATTACAAAAATAAGGTATTTACCAAGTGAGTTCTGGGGATCGAACATCCCAAACATTAATAACCCTCATTTAGCCATAATAGGTAGGCGGACATTCTCAAGGCGTTTTTAGCGTTGCTCATAGGTGGTTCATAAATTTCGGACTCACCGTAAATTTCACTATCAGCAAAAGTAATGAATTTAAAATCCGTTGATATTAGCTATTGTTATGGTACTACAAATCATATACATGATTTCAAGTATATTTAAATCAAAACATAATTTCTATGAAGTAATTCAGTTTTAGAAATGGATATATACTCATTTTATATTATGTTAAGGATCATACAAATATTTCGATAAATATATCCACTTACATTACTTGGATTTAATTATGCATGTATCTGAACATTCATGTTTTCTAAAAGCAGTTATATTACATATGTAAGATACCTTAATTAATGAAAATTTGCATTTGAAATCAGTCTACATAACGTATTTAGCTTTAGCTCATTTTAGAATTAATTCTCAGCCTTAGTGGTGGTGAGCTTATGGAGAGCCTCAATTTCAACTGATTCCGCAGTTCAAACTTCTGAGTACTCACGGTGGTTTAATATCTTCATTATCTAAACAATAATCATGGACTATTTAGTCTCTTGACTCTGGATGGTGTTTGATCATTTATTATGTAAGAAAGCAAAGACTGATCAAGGCCCTTATGTTACCGAGTGACTGAACTTGTAAAGTCGTACCGATAAGCTCCATATTAACCGTCTGAAATAAGTAACTTATCATAGGAGTGCACTGATTAAGATACTTGAATTAGTTCAAACAAAAATAGAGACCCAGTGATGAAAACTACATCTCAGGAAGCATAAATGTATTATTATTGAAAACAACTAGTAAAACAGTTCTCATGCTTCTTATGGTATAGTAATCAATTAAACGTAGTTAAAATAGTTTCCGACAATAATGTGTTAACTTAGTTTCTATACGTAATTTAGTAAATGTGTTTATATTTTTAAATAACTCTTATTGTTCAGATATGGAATTATGATGTTAATAACTTTACATGGTCATATAATATTTTTAACTTTATTTTAGAAAATACCGGATTATTCGTCAACAGTACTACTGTTATCTAGATTTGTTTTGTGAAGATATATATACTAAAGTTAATAATGATTCCCCTAAATTAATTGTTTTATGTGATAAATATACTCAATAAAAGCTCTGCAACCGTTACGTAATCATTGACGTTAATATCAAATTATAGTAATTAAAACAATAGCTATTGACTTGAATGACAATTTATCAGATATGCAGTAAAATTTTCATGTTTATAAAATACTACAGCTACAATAGGTATTGTGAGATTGTGTAATAGCACAGTAACTGTTAAGCGAATATGAAATATGATCGAGCTTCCTTTGTATTTTAGATTTTAATATTCATTAGAGACAATGGAAAAACCAGCAAAGTAACTGTATTAATATTTTGTATGTGTTGTACTTACTGATCTAGTTGGTATATTTGTGATGTTTTAAATATATGTTTAGGCAATATCATCACCCCATACTCGCTATTATCTACAGGGACAGAAAAGACTCTATGATTCAACCATTCATCTCCGAGTGGCTCCTAAAATTTTATCTCGAGAATCAAATATCGATCAAGCAAAACGTGTGAATTAAATACAACACTGAAGTTTCTAGATTTAATGAGGTGAATGACAGGGGATAAAGTCCGACTTGCACTTTTTCGTAGTGCTTTTTGGATAGTGAATGATGTTTTTCCTCATGAACTAACGCAGGCAGCACTGCGAAGACCAGAATGACCAACCACTCCGAAGTCAAATGGAGACTAATCATTCACTTCGTCTTAACCTTGATTATATGAGAAGAGGGGTTGGCTTGAATTGATTGTACGGCTGGAGTATGGAGACAGGTTTCATTCAAGTGCCTGAAAAGACTAGTCTGAAAGGTCTCATAACGTCTGACAGGGGCGCAACTGAGCGTGAACCACAAGCTGTGCCATTACCAGTGCACAGTGATAGACACTAAACCGGCTTGTGGTAAGGGCGTCAAATGAGCACATCATCTATGACGACTTATTTATAAACCGATTAGAATACTCTATATTCCTTTTGTGAAAATGTTGCGGGTTTGGGGGCCTGGGGCGTGCCATACATCCTATATATGCATGTGTGATAGACTTGCGAGCGAAAACGTCTGCGCCTATATGTATTTATGGGAGGTATGAACATGCCTACGCTTTCTATAAATACATGTGCAGCATACTAGCAACCTCGCCTATTTATTCCATCATGTAATTCACTGAAATGTGTGTATCTTTGATACATGCATTTGAATACATGGAAATGAAGCATATATGGGGATAGTTTTTCATGTTTCTCCATTGGCGAACTTATAAATAGTTCATTAGCGCCTTTGATTTGCATAAAAGCTGCCAAAAGTGATAAGAAAAGATCCCTATATACCTATTTTCTCCAATGTTTAGTCGCACCGTCTTATCAAAACTCTTGTTTATCCGACGAACCATGGGGTTTCCCCAATTTGTTGAGCGAGTAACTGAGACGAATTTCGTTGAGTGATTGATGGAACGGCTAGTGAAGTGACATAATGAGCAAGGTCAACGAGTATCAGACTATTTCAACAAGGACTCGGTTTCATCTTAGTTTTTTAGTGATACATACTGTAGTATCCTCATCAGGAAGTTTGAAAAACATCCTAACAACATTTAAATACATTAGTAGGGATTTTCTAGAATTTGATCATTCTGTTGACTTATTTTCAATGTCAAATATGAAACGCGAAAACTCGTCTTACGGCTTCATTGTAGATGAATAAAATAAATTTTAGTATATATGAAACAGAAATAGCTGAAAACTATCAACAGTTCGTGTTTACTCACTGATCAAGTTATTCAAATAATGATTTTTAAATGCGATTTTAGACGATTTCATCACCTTACTTTAAGGTTTATCAAATGGGTACTTCATGCATGATTTACTCATCAAAACTGAAAACACATTTTAATATCGTAATGAAGAAATTAAATCGCATACATTTTCCTTATTCCAGTGTTAGCCACTATCCATCTTTGCTTATGATATTCTGTGTTAAATGATTGGGCTGTGCACTAGAACTTTTATGTTATCAAAACATCTTTTAACTTAACTGGTCAATAAATTAGAATCAATTATCTGTACTGTTTATTTAGTTTAATCAAAAGTTATAAAGTTCTAACCTAAACAGGGATTTCACTAGATTTTAGTAGGCATTAGTTCTAATACAGTTCCTAATACTTAATTCAAGAAATATCCCGGATTAATATTAAAAGGTTAACGGCTGCTTTTGAGAAAATCTGCTCGAATTTCGTTGTGTATACATACCGCAGTCACCATTCAAAATTATATACAGGTTAAATGATTTGGATCATTACGAGCGTGGGTCAGACATTCATAAACACAGAATATTCTAACTAATTTATCGAATTATGTCCATCTCGTCCAATTCTTTATTTCCTTCAAGTAAACTGTTATTTTACAGTTTTCACTTCCAGCAGTTATTTATATTTTTCTGCTTCTCATTTGATGTTTGACTGTTACGTAACCTTTTAATAAAAACGTTTAATCACTTTGTTAACAACTTACCATTACGTAGTGCTAAAGTGGATTCGAAGAGCCATTTATCTTGCTTACTGGTAGATTTTTGAAGATGTTGGATATATTGTTTGTAAAACTTTTTTTATTAAAGTTTCATAAACTTTTGTCACGTCTGCCTGATATTTTTAATCACATACCACTTGTTTAAGTGAAATGGATTATGGGCTGTATTACTCAGTAATGTATTTCTATAACCTGTGATGGAACATGATTGCCTTGTCAAAAACACCTATGTTTGTTTTAGCCCATGACATTAAAATAACAATACAGTTTCAAGTGACTATTGATAAACATACTGACTACTGATTTATATCGATTATTACACGAATCTTTGGTTGAACTTTCATTTTCTTGACTCTTCTACATCATGAAATTACATTAGGCTTAGTTTGTTTACAACTCAAAGTTAATAAAACATCTGAAAAACTTTAGAGAATACTTTCATTTTTATGTAACACTATTTTATCAAAATACTACTTTATCTATTTACTGAAACTTGATGGTACCTCTCAAAATTGCACTTGCACGTCAACTGTTTTATTAATATTATAGTATATATATATATAATGAAACAAATGTATTTATTCCATTTAGTTTTTAAATACATGATCTATGTATCTCACCAGAGTATTCCATCAGTATTATATTATTCCATATTTATAAGTGATATTACTAAGTTCATTAATGTTAGCCGCGATTTGTTAAACCTTATATAGTTTGCATAAATCCTAAGATATTATGAAAACTTGTAAGAGTAGTGATTCAGTTCACAATAGAACTAATATTTATTATGATCTATAGTCAAAGTATACAGCCTAATAAAGACCTCACCAACGAAATCAAAGTAGTTCATTTATAAGTTAGCTTCCTACTGAACATCTCATTTTGATCATTAATTTCGCACAACTTTACAAGTAATATCATACACTCAAAAAAATAATGAGTATGTAATGCAAAGTTTTTATCTATTTAGTTTACGAAAGAACAAAGCGGTGTTTCAAAACAATTGTACGTTATTTGGTAATCAACTTATTTGTCTTTATTTATTACAAACCATTGTTCATTTAGCTAAAGACTAACAGTCACTTTTCATCGGTCATTTTGTTCAATAATTGTATGTTCTAGTAAAACAGAATTGATAATTCTTTGTTGTTGTTTCTAACATAAAATAAATGACCGTATACTATTTTCCTTACTAATATTAAACAATCCAAGATAAGAATACAAATTATTGGATCCAATTTTTGACAAGTAAATATCTGTTAAGTACTATATGTATATGTTAGTTTTAAAGATTAGTTGTTTTGTTCATATGAGCAAATTAGTCAATTTATTTCTCATTTAGTGTAAAATTCAGTCAGTGGAATGTCTACATTGACAGTTTATCATGTTTTTACAAGTTAATTAAAAGTTCTATGATTTATAATGTAGTATTTTGGCAAAGGATTATTTTCATACTGGCATTAATGTGATATAGATGTTTCTTCATTCAAATGGCCAAATTTTAAATAAACTTTGGAAATTTTGAACTATTTGTACTCTATCCGTTAATATATTTTCTAGCCAATGTAAAAAGTATTTTGAGCAAAAATATGTGCTTGATCTTGATCTATGTTGCAGTATACCGTGATTAACAATATTTATTCTGTTTTAATATCCTCAAAAAGGGTTCAAAAAAACGCCTGAATAACACTATCTGAATAGTAGTATCATCTACATCAAATCGATTTTTAAAAGATTCAGACTAACAGTGTATTTAAGACGTTGTTAATATGTGACTAAGACTTCATGTCCAATGAATCATTGATAATGGTTACCTAATTTATTATCAAATTAATTTAAACAAGAACAATAACTTTAAATTATATTATTTTACTACTACTACTACAACCAACACGAAGGTCAGAATTTTCAATACAAATATCAAGACAGTTCTACTGTATGGGGCCGAAACCTGGAGAACTACGAAAGCCATCATCCAGAAGATACAAGTGTTTATTAACAGCTGTCTACGCAAAATACTTTGGATCCATTGGCCAAACACTATCAGCAACAACCTACTATGGGAGAGCACAAACGAGATTTCAGAGGAGGAAGAAATCAGTAAGAAGCGCTGGAAGTGGATAGGACACACATGGAAGAAAGCACCCCAACTGCGTCATAAGGTGAGCCCTCCCATAGAATCTCCAAGGCTAAATGGAAAGAGGAAGACCAAAGAACACATTAGGCCGAGAAAAAGAGACAGACATGAGAAGAATGAACAACAGTTAGATAGAACTTGAGAGGAGGGCCCAGGACACGGTGGTTTGGAGAATGCTGGTCAGCGGCCTATGCTTCATTGGAATTAAAAGTCGTGAGTAAGTAAGTAACTACTAAAATCAGAAGAAGAATATTTTGTAATTGTAAAGTAACACAAAAACTTTATTAAAGGTACTTTAAAACATTTGGCAATATATCTCTTTTTCTATAAAAGAAATGAAAAAAACTTTACGAATATTCACGTAACGTATCTCCTAGCAATCCATCGTGATAGATGAATTTATGTATACTTTTCATGTGTAAGCATATGATCACATGAGTAAAGAATCAAATCTGTTTAATTTCAGTATAAATCAGACAATAAAACAGCTTTTTGAATAAAATAATTAGTTTACATTTTCGCAAAATGCAAACAGATATACCTATTTTTGTTAATGTATCATATTCAATATATTTGCAGTGGAATTTCTTTAAGATAATATCTATACGTCGTATATCATTCATTCTGATAACCTTTACTAGATAAATCACGTTTTGTATATTTCAGAAGATAATATCATTGGATAATTATAGTTTGCTATTGTACAAAACATATTCCAAGGTCATCTAGGATGAATAGATAAGTGGAATTTAAGAAGCATTTGTATATGAACAAGCGAATGAGTTGTCGAGTGACAATGAAGCTAGTAATAAGAGTATATTTCTAGGCTTTGACTGATGGTCAAGCATGTATAGCTGCATTAAAATTATAACATAAAGATATAAACAAAATATTACCGACATAAAAGACCCTATCTATCAAACCAGTTAATTAAAAGGCTTGATGTACTTGATTATATACGAGCTCAAATATGAATGAGATTACTATATATTTGTAATATTTGAAATGTTATTTTGTACATAATAACAAATTATATGATATTTTGGATAGTTTCACACTTTCAAATGGAATTATATATATATATATATATATATATATATATATATAATTGAAATCATGACCACCATGGAAAACCTCGAAACACTGGACGGAAGTTTCGTCCTAGTATGGGACTCCTCAGCGGTGCGCATCCACGATTCCGCCCCCGCAAGATTCGAACCCAACATCTATCAGTCTTGCGCATGAGCACTTAACCATTAGACTACTGGGCCGGTATCTAATGTTGTTAATGTCTAGCTTTAAACAATCCACGAAATTGCGCCACCGTTGACCATAGTCTTCAGTAAGCTGATATTTCACAACAGACCTGGTTGAACTCCACCGGTGACGGCTTCTCACTAGAACTCCAGAAAATGCATCTTGAAGTCAGCTTTCCATGATGGTCCGACTTCAATTGATTCATGGTTTCAACTATTGAAATTACTGAAATCTCCACAAAACCCCTTCTGGTATATATATTCATTATTATATAATAATAGTTAGAAAAAATTCATTTTGTCTGAGAATTTACCTACTTATTTCAATTTATCTGCCTACTTAAATGGTTTTAGATATTTCGCTGTATTATTTAATTCATTAAATAACCAGATTTCATTATAATTTACTAATTTTGAAACTGTATAGTAGAAAAAAGAATACGAAAAAGAGCGAAATGTTTAGACGATTGAGTAAAACAATGACATGAACATGAAATAATCTAACAGTCCTTTCAATGAATACAGTATTATATATGGTTTCAGTATAATAAAGTGTATTTAATCGATCAAAGCAATCAAAAATAAAGTTAACTAACTGATTTCATTCACTTGATGTTGTTTTATTTGTATCTTCCCATTGTTATTTAGGATTGCAGTTGATCAGTCTCTTGTTAGCATATGTGCATCCTGTGAGGATTGCCTCGATATAGCCTTAAGTCATAAGCATTTTAATTAAAGATAGATTTCATGTTATGAAATGTAACTTTGAGTGTAATAGGTAGAACTTAGTTATTTTATTTCAATAAATCTTTCAATAAATTTGAGACTTTTGAATGTTGATATTAACGTAACACTTATTATACTTACACAGACATGCCTGTAATGTGAAATAAACCAATATTTTGAATTTTATTCCATTTACTGAACATTTTTCACTCAGAACCCAACATTTTGTTACAAATAAGTATGTTATTCAGTTCTGTCAAAAAGAGTTGTAGATCATGATTTTCATTTGAGGTTTCTCGTTACTTTGTGATAAACGTTTAGTAGATGTATATCTGACATCAAGTGGATCGTGTGAATGATTGTTATTGAAATATACATGTCACCAATCTTCGAATATAATTATCGACTTAAGTCGCGTTATTGAATACGGGAATTAAATAATTCAAATACGAGAATGGATTTTTGAATGAGCATATTTCGTACAATTGTTGATTGGAAAACGAAGCAAAACAAAGTGACGCGCAATGGAGAAGGTGTATGAGCCAAATCCACTGCACGTCTTTTCGCTTCCTTCGCTTTGTCCTTCTGATTGTATGTCCAGGTAAATCGGTGGACAAAATATACGTATTTAAAAATCCATTCTCGTATT
Organism: Schistosoma spindalis; assembly: GCA_946903255.1. Lineage (NCBI taxonomy): Eukaryota > Metazoa > Platyhelminthes > Trematoda > Strigeidida > Schistosomatidae > Schistosoma > Schistosoma spindalis. Next base: position 47,863,089 of record OX336420.1, read on the forward strand.
TGACTTATTTAGTCCCTTTAATCACCAACGTCACTTAAGTTGATGATTACATTCAAGGATTGGCGACATGTATATTTCGATAATGATCATTCGTACGATCTGCCTGGAGTCAGATATTCAAGGACCACTAAAAGCGGTGAGCCCAATGATAGCATTATCGTTTAATCGACTTGACGTCAAAATGAAGAGCTCCACAAAGTAATGGGCCCGCCGACGACAAACCTGACGCAGCAAACTAAGTTGCTAATTAAGTTTCCACACTCCGTACGGTCGATAAACAAACTCAGCGAAGCCAGCTCAATCGATAAACAACGTAGTTTTTGATACTAAGCACCATACGATCAAATTGGAGTCAGATTTAAGGCCACTAAAAGCTTATAGGTATAGTATGCTTATCTGGTCCGTAATATTATTATTTCCTTTTTTTATACTATGTTCACGTTTTAATTATTGTGTTCATTAACTTCATCATAAATGGTGTAGATTGAATAAAATTTAAAAATGTGAGTTTCTTTACCGTTTCAGATGTATGGATAATACACAGCCTAGATTACGGTTTTCGGTTGGATAATTACAAATAATTTTACAAAACTATATTTCTTATTGTGGTTACTAATAACAGATCAATATTCATGAAATCCCGTCACATAAATTGCTGAAACGTACGGATTGAATTCTCCAAGAAGTAAAAACCATAGTCATATTTGTATGGGACAGAACAGAACTGAGTATACTCAAATAATTTAACATAAATAAATGGACATCAGTGGACATAAAAACACTAAATGAAAGTGAAAAAACATTTATATCACTCTTTCATTTGATTGGATTTGTAGTTAATTTAATAATCTATACTAGTACCTGAACCGAACCACCGATTAACGAGGAGGATCTGATGCAGACGTAAAAGCAAGAATCGGCTAATCAAGGGCAGCGTTTCTACGGTTGAAGAACCTATGAGACTCAAAGTCAGAATCTTCAATACGAACGTCGAGACAATTCTACTGTACGGAGCAGAAACATGGAGAACTACCACGGCCATCATCAAAAAGCATAAGTATTCGCAAACAATTCCCTACGCCAGATACTCAATTCCCGTTTGCCGCATACAATCAGTAACAGCCTATTGTGAGAGAGAATAAACTAGTTTCCAACTGAAGAGAAAATTAGAAAGACGTTGGAAGGGGATAAAACATACATTACAGAAATCATCAAACTAAATCACGAGGCAAGCAATAACTTGAAATTCTGAAGGGGAACTAAAAAAGGGGAATACCAAGGAATATGTTGCATTAGGAATGGGAAGCAGATATCAAAAGGATGAATATTAACTGGAAACAACTCGAAATTATTGTCCAGAACGGAGTTGGCGGGAGAGTGCTGGTGGACGGCTTATGCTCCTCCACGAGGTGTAACAGGCATAAGTAAGCAAATAAGCAATACAGCCATAAAGCAAGCATTAAGGAGGCCAGTTTTTGAGTTAACTAAAATTTAAATGTTATTGCCATTCTGCCCTACATCTTAACACTTTATGTTTTCGCTGATCATATTGCGAATACTATATATATATATATATATATATATATATATATATATATATATATATATATATATATATATATATATATATATATATTATCATAAGCTTCCGATTAACCCATTAACCACTGTTATAAATTATATCATTCTTGATTTATCCCCAATCTACTATTCACAGTTTCCCCTACATAATTTCATATAAAAGAAGTAGATCCATATTTTTTTGTCTACGAGAAATTAATTATGGTTTTGCAATCCTACCAAATCATATGTTGTAGGTTTAAAATAATGTAAGCACATATACATCGAAAAATCTGTAATTCGTCATTGATTATACTTTTACGTTAGATGAAAAACATAGTAACAAAATTAAATAATTTATTCACAATCAACGTCAATTATTTAAATTGTTTGGTCTATGATGTATGTTGGATAGATTTTTAACTATTTGTTGAACGAGCTCTTACAAATCTAGTTATATACTGAGATGATGGAGAAGATTTGTAGCTTCAGTAGATGATTTAGGTGGAGTTTTATTCCCTGAGCTCAGAAAGCAAAACTCCACCTAAACTAGTTATATACATTTTAGCTCAACAAATAAAAGTCAGAAGGGTTTTTTGTGGATTTTGTGGTAATTTCAATAGTTGAGATCATTAGTCAATTGAAGCTAGACTACCATGGAAAACCTGGAAGCATTAGACGGCTGTTTCGTCCTATTGTGTGATACGCACTACTGAAGATTTCCAAAATAGGACGAAACGGCCGTCCAGTGCTTCAAGGTTTTCCATGGTGGTCTAACTTCGATTGACTGATGATCTCAACTATTGAAATAAAAATTAATTGACATGTTCATAATTCGTCAATTTATATCAGTTTATAAAAAAATACGAATAAGGTAAATACATAAAAGACATACTTTCAAACAGTTACAAAATTCAAAGGAGGAAACGAATTTGTTATATGTATTACCCCTTTTTCATATCAAAACAACAATAATTTAGTTAAATGAAATGCAGATTTTCAAAATGCACTTGTATTGTTTACGGTCAAAATACTTAATACAATAATTTTATCTTCAGAAAATAATAGAAGTATTCGTTTCTTTATGTTGATTCCAGTTTACCTCTAAAAATCTCAGTAACAAACGTTATTGGTTATAACTTTTGAGTTAATTCTAGGTACCCAGATTGGAATATGATTTATAAACTGAATTTAAACAAATCCATGTCAGATAGGAGTTATAATTGTTTATACATAATGTAAACAGAAACAAAACGTGATGAAAATGATTTTAATAAAACAATTAATCAAGGGAAACATTATCTTAACTACATTTGATTTGTTTGAATTTTCTCATAAATAAGCTCTTAGTAATTTATGATAATAGTAAATCTTTGTTTCCATAAAAAAATATTTTTAACATTTGGATTATAAAAAGAATATTAGATTACTTACTTACGCCTGTGGCCTCCAATAGGGCATAGGTCGCTGAATAGCATTCTCCAAATCACTCTGTCCTTGGCCTTCCTTTATAGTTCTATATATCATATCGGTCTCCATATCTCCGCGTATTGTGTTCTTTGGTCTTCTTCCTCCCCTTTAGCTTTGGGATTTTTAGGTGAAAGCTTGCCTTGTGAAACAGTTAGGTGCTTTCTTCCATGTGTGTCCTATCCACTTCCAGCGCTTCTTACTGATTTCTTCCTCCTCTGAAATCTCGTTTGTGCTCTCCCATAGTAGGTTGTTGCTGATAGTGTTTGGCCAATGGATTCAAAGTATTTTGCGTAGACAGCTGTTAATAAACACTTGTATCTTCTGGATGATGGCTTTCGTAGTTCTCCAGGTTTCGGCCCCATACAGTAGAACTGTCTTGATATTTGTATTGAAAATTCTGACCTTCTTATTGGTTGATAGTTATTTTGAGTCACAGATGTTCTTCAGTTGATTTGCCGACTCGAACCTTCACATCTGCATCGGATCTACTGTGTTCTTGAACGATGCTGCCCAGATATTTAAATGCTTTTACATCCTCCAAAGCTTCTCCGTCAAGTGTGTGGTTCGAATGGTGCACGTCGTGTTGCATCGGAGAATCTTGCTTTTCCCTTTGTGCATATTGAGACCTACTGCTGACGAGGTTGCTACTTCAATGGTCGTCTTCTCCCACATTTGTTGTAATGTATATATAAAGGAGTATTAATTGGATGCTTTGCATATATTTAGCCTCTTATTTGTCATAAAGCTAATCAAAGAACACGTGAGATGTTTCATAGTAGTTTACATATAGATTGTCTACAATTTTCTTCGAACAGGTTCTATAAATATTTAAGACATTCTTATAGTCTGATAATTTTACAATAATAAAATGAAAAGATTTCCATCCAAACTTATCAGATAACACACTTTCCATACGTTTTTCAGAGATAAAGTTGAAAGGGTTAGTTATACATATAATTCTACGATAATTAAAACTAAATATCAAGCAACGTATGTGAAAAGAAATGACACGGAAACTTAAATACTGTAAAATGAATTTTTAAAAAAACTTTTAGACAAATAAATTGAGCTAACACATGGGGCAGTATACAAAAACTAAGCATAGATGAAAAGATCATGGGAATTGCGAAATTCCCAACTTATTTGTATAGAAGCGATAAATTTAGTTAGCCTGCTTTCCTAAGAAAACGCATATAGTTATCTTTCTCCATTGGTACATTAGCATGTTGAGTGAGTATTTAAGTTTCATAGTACACATGACATTATCAATACTATCATTACTATCCCACTCACTATTATACTCAAACAATTACATATAAATAATCATATAACATTGATTTCCTTATTTCTTTTACGCATGGATTTCTAACTACGCTAATCGCATATTTTGGTTTTCCGGCCAAAAATAACGTCAAATCTAATATTTTTAATTGTTTGGGTATTGGTTAGCAATGAAAAATGGACGTGAGTTTGTTCTTGTCTGATAGTTATTATAAACAAGCTCCTGTATTTCACAAATGGTAAAATACTAAGACTAGATTTTACGACTCATCTCAAAATTCAGCGTATTATCCACTAAGCCACTGATTCACAATAACTGTCAACTTATTCAATATGTATGATATTTATTATTACTAATGGATTTTAATAAGAAAAAGTGAGCATCTCTTATTGTCTATCAGAAGTAGAATTGCTTGAAAGCTTTTAAAAATAACGAGTCGCTTGTAAACTGTTATACAGTAGTTAAAAACTTATAGTTGTTTGGATTCGAAAGTTAGTTAGTGACTACACTTTACCCAAATTTTCTTCATTTATAAACAATAATTTGTACTGTGAGGCTGATATTATTCAGCAGAAACTAGCTATTAGGTAGAAGTATAATTACAGCACAATGAACAATGTTACACATAATTGACTATCAGGGAATAACTCAGTATTTACATAAGTGATGGTTCTTAACTTGAATTGTTGTTACTAAACAAGGACTATGTGTAATCGAGTAATCTTCAGATAGTTTTTTTGACAAACTGACACTATCTGTTGAAGAATCGAAACCATGGTATAGTTAATATCTGTTTATTTTTCGTTTTGAGTCCATTTAAAAATTTTTTACATAATAGGTCAAGAGACGTTTAGGCCTACCACTAATGTTATAATAATTCAATCAATTGAAATTTCTAATTATTAAAATTGGTAACACAAAGACAACCTGTAAACGAAGGGTAGGAGAAACTGGCTTCCCATCAATCCCACTTTCATCAATGCTTTTTCCACTTGATATCAGTTAGTGATGGAAACCATATGATAATCACTCATATATTACATTCATTTTAGTTGGTAACATTCTTTCGGTATAAAAATTAAAAATTAATGTGTCGATAAATAATATTAAATCGCTCTCCGATACTATTAGAGATCAACACTATTTACATTATTGGCTCTTTAGTTCTTTGAAAGTACATTGTCCTTCCCCTTATATAATGTAAAGTTATACGGAAGCTAACACAGTTTTACCTTTCATTTGTTTCTTGAAACGGATGATGTAAGTTATAAGTATGAATGTGTGAAGTATTATTCCTGTCAAGTTTGTTGAATAAAGACGCATAATAATATATAGTTTTATTAAATGAAATGACTGAAAAATAATTTGTTCCCCCTATTGATCAGTACTGGGTCAGATTCCTAAAACATTTATTCAATATCCAAATATCCTTAATTCAGAAGTAGTTTATCTACCACTTTAAATTCTGAAGTTTGTAAAATCATGTGGTTATACTTTTGCCACACAAGCCATTTTTTGAAACGAAGAATTTAGGTTGGTATTCATCATATATTTTTCTAATATATATATATATATATATATATATATATATATATATATATATATATATATATATTCACTCATTATTTGCAACTAAAACAACAAACCGTTTATGTTGATTACCATGTTTACATTTGAATGTTCAATGTCTAGATCTTGCACTTACAAAAATAACGAATATATAGGTTTAGGAGCAAGTTGTTTGTGAAATCAGATCTCGTTCAGTATGATCTTATTCTGTACGAATTTGAAAGTACCGATAATGATCTATGATAAAATTAACATTTGATTACTCATAGATAACTCTAATAAAATACACTCTTACAGCTCGCCAGAGATGTAAAAGTATGCTGCTATAGGCCTGGTATGGATACATTTATCACATAAGCTTATTATTTTGATGTTAGGTCGTTTCGTTTTAAAATTTATTTTCACATTATCAAGACTTTCTCACACATTTTAGATCCTTGTTATAATGTCCATTAAATCTTAATTATTATTGCAATCGCATAACTTTTTCTTCCTATTTAGGTAAAAGTAGCACAAAATCATCAAATCAATGTCAGTTATTTCAGGCATAATTTTTACAAAGAACTGAAGCTGTAAGAAAAATAAATTCATGTATCTTTTTTTATTCATTTGTCCTTTATCACGCCATGTTATTTACAAAATTCTATTCGTAAGACAAAAACAGTCTTTGCTATTTTGCTTCGTTTGTTTTAAGGGAATAAAGATTTGTAGCTCAGGTGACTGTTTATATTGCGTCTTGCACTCTGAGCTAGGTGGCCCAGTTGTAAAACCTAAGTTGTCTTTCTAGACATCGTGTCTCGGCTAAAACTAATTTATTTCAATCCACAAGTGTCAACTGAGTCTTCTTAGATAACCTTGTATGTGTGGTCGTTTTCGAAAGTAAAATGATCTGTTTTCAGGTTTCTCGCTATGATTTTGTTCTGATCTATCAACATATTAGATGAAGTTATGCAAACGGTTTTTCTTATTCAGAACGAACAGATGGTAGGATTCTTTGATTTTACATGTGACTTGTTGTAATGATCTTAGATATTTTTTAATAATATTTTATATGTCATCTTTCGTTTTCTATTAGATCTTGTTGTTTACAGTATTTAGTATGTGTGGCTTGCATTGTTACATACTTGTGTTTCAAAATTTAATATGTTCGCTCTTCTGATTGATATATCAAAGAATGAAATCCCGTTTGCTGATGTTTGCATTATTATTTTTTCTGAAAACATTATTAGTCATTTTGTAGGTATTCCTACGTTATTTTCTTTTTAGAATGAACGATGCATAAACTCAGTAACATATGAAAAGCTTTGCCTTGAATCTCCGTCAAACTTAGCCACTGCAATTTTTGAGCCTCTTGAGTTTTAGTTACTGTCGCAGTGGATGACACAATGATTTCGTCTTTGTTAGGTTGTAGGTTCCTAGAGTTCTATAGAAAGATTGTCAGAAGTGGTTTATTTAATTTCATTGGTTACAAGTACCGTCTTTTGGTTTTTCCCTCTCTGAACAACATTTTCATGATACTCTTTATTCAACAAACCAATTTCAGTAGGATTTATAGTCAAAGGTTGGCGTATATCATTATTCCTCAATAAGCCTTCGGTTTTTTTGATACAGTACTGTTCGTATGCACATCTCATTTATGATGTGCTTAAAGATCAAGCACATTTACACCTGATCTGTAAACTATTATCTGTTAATAGACAACATTTTCGTTTACTTATCAGGTATTTAGTAAGATTTACTTTTCAATAAATTTCTATTATATCTTTAGACTACTACATAAATAAAGTCCATAAATTTTTGGACATAGTGATCGCTAGTTTATAAAAAGAAACCAGCTTTACTAATTATCAAAGCGTTCAGTACTATATTACCTTTTCCATTAATCTTTAATGAGTTCATATGTGAAAACAGGAAGAAAATGAATAATTGTTGATCATTAAAAAAAAGCTTATATATGCATTGTTTATCACTGAACTATAATAATGTTCATGAATTAAACAATCTATGCGAAAAAAAGCTCTACTCATTTACACGGACTTGTTTACGAAGTTCTACGTTGTTACTGACTGACTGACACGGGCTTGTTTCTAAATTCGGTTCTTACTAAAGTTGTAATGAATGAATCATACTTTTTCCAAACAAATTGAACATTATACATAATTTACTAAGAGTATAGCTTAAATATTTCAGTGCTGAATGTTATTCTAAGTTGTATGCATTAAAGCAACTACTGAGATTTTAGATACTATACAAAAATGTTGATATGAACCTTGAATTATTATAAAATTTTGAGGACAATGTAGTTTCAACATTGTTACAATAATGACTTGTTACTATACTGTTTTATCAAATTACGCTCAAGACTAGACGTCTCATTTTTTAAATTTACGTATTAAGATTTCATTGTAAACGTTATACAATATGAAGATTAGGAAGTACAATACTACTTAATTAACTATCAACAATCTGACATTTCGGTAACTTGTAAAATGATTCAACTTGATAATTCTAATATGTCCCATTACTCCTTTTTGATTGAAGAATTAAATACAGAAAAATTAGATGTAATTATTTATTTACTAAGTTAACAGTTCGTTTAGGTCATTAGTGAGTTGCTATTAAACTAATTTGTAAAATTCTTTTGAAACCTCTTTAATAATGGAGATTGGTCGAATGAAGCGTGAAGCAAATACTATCTATCCCACTATACCTTAATAACAAAATGTTACTATTTGGATAATTACATACATAATTGCCGTTTACTTGTGACAGTTTATACCGAGTGATTACAATATTGTGATTTCGATGGTTTTGAAGTCATGAGTTTTGATCAACAGTCCCAAACGTAAATAAAACAGATATTCACTGCTTATAGGTTTTACGTGTTTACAAAAATTTTGTTCATTTACGGTAAAAATCTATGAATAGTTTATCTACATTTGTTAAATTCAACACCCTTGATGTATGTAAGAAGACAACTAAGAGTTAAGTGTACGGAATGCGTAGAAAGATAATACCAAAGGTAGCTCGTAGAATATATATTTTTTTCGGGACCTTTTTAAATACTGTACCGGAATTTTCTATTTGTAAATTAACTTACTCATAAATAGTGTTCAACAACAAACATTAAAATTTTTCATTACTTCCACATTATTAGTGTTAACCAATGGCTGGTTTTTTTCTACGGGATGGGGTTGCCTATCCCATGCACAACCCTCCTTCTTTTACCCAGACTTGAGACCAGCAGTAACACTAGAATAGCTACAGTCGGAGTTTAACCAATAGATGACTAAAGATATTTATTTGTTTGTTGTTATAATAAAAACTAACTCCGCCTGGAGTCCCTTTCCGGGGGCTACTGCCGGTCCCAAGCCCGGATAAAGGAGGAGGGTTGGGCATGGGGTTAGCGACCCCATCCCGTGGAAAACTAACTCGCTAAAAAAACGCTAACCAGAAAGAATTATTCAAACAATTTAAACTCTGCCCTGGGAGTCAGAAGGTCTTCGTTTAGAAGAATTATGACGCCTCACGATGAAAGTCGAGTTTCTTCGGAAGTCACGAGGCCGATGCCCCTTCTGACAACCAGAGCAACCATTTATTTAGGTACATGGAATGCTCGCACAATGTGGAAGACTGGGAGAGTTTTCCAAATTGCTGCAGAAATGAGGAGATACAATTTAGAGGTGCTTGGGATCAGTGAAACACATTGGACGCAAGTTGGACAACAACGACTAGCTTCAGGGGAGCTGCTGTTTACTCCAGACATGAAGAAGAAAATGCCCCACATACACAAGGAGTTGCATTGATGCTGTCCAAACAAGCACAAAATGCACTTATAGGATGGGAATCTCATGGACCAAGGATCATCAAAGCCTCCTTCAAAACAAAGAAAACGGGGATTACAATGAACGTCATCCAATGCTATGCGCCTACCAGTGACTACAATGAAGACGCTAAAGATCAATTCTACGATAGGCTGCAGTCAATCGTCGAGAAGTGCCGAACAAAAGACCTGACTATTCTGATGGGAGACCTAAATGCCAAGGTTGGAATTGACAACACCGGATATGAAGAGATCATGGGACGACACGGACTTGGAGAAAGGAACGAAAATGGTGAGAGATTTGCAAATCTATGTGCCTTCAATAAACTGGTCATAGGCGGGACTATATTCCCACATAAACGCATTCACAAAACCACATGGACTTCACCGGATCACACCACACAGAACCAAATCGACCATATCTGCATCAACAAAAAGTTCAGGAGGACGATGGAGGACGTGAGAACAAAGAAAGGAGCTGATATAGCATCAGATCATCACATGCTGGTCGCCAAGATGAAATTGAAACTCAAGAGGCACTGGACAACGGGGAGGACAATATCACAAAAATTTAATACGGCTCTTCTTCGGGATAATGACAAACTCAATGAATTCAAGATAACCCTCAGCAATAAGTTCCAAGCCTTTCATGATCTACTCAATGGAGAAGAAACTACTATGGAGAGCAACTGGTAAGAGATAAAAGAGGCAATCACTTCAACATGTCATGAGGTTCTGGGCCAAAAGAAGCACCATCACAAGGATTGGATCACTGTTGATACACTGGATAAGATTCAAGAAAGGAGGAACAAGAAAGCAGCAATCAATACCAGCAGAACAAGAGCAGAAAAAGTCAAGGCACAGGCTGAATACACAGAAGTAAACAAGCAAGTGAAAAGGAGCATCAGAACTGACAAACGTAAATATGTGGAGGATTTGGCATTGACGGCGGAAAAGGCTGCCAGAGAAGGAAACATGAGACAACTGTATGAAACAACAAAGAAACTCTCTGGAAATCACCGTAAACCAGAACGACCAGTGAAAAACAAGGAAGGCAAGATAATCACCAACATTGAAGAACAACGAAACAGATGGGTAGAACACTTCAAAGAACTCTTGAATCGACCAGCCCCACTGAACCCACCCAACATCGAAGCAGCACTCACGGACCTCCCAATTGATGTTGGCGCACCGACAATTGAAGAAATCAGCATGGCTATCAGACAAATCAAGAGTGGCAAAGCAGCAGGACTAGACAGCATTCCAGCAGAGGCACTGAAAGCAGACGTAGCGGCAACTGCAAGGATACTCCAAACTCTCTTCAGAAAGATCTGGAATGAGGAACAAGCACCAAAAGACTGGAAAGAAGGACTTTTGGTCAAAATACCAAAGAAAGACGATCTCAGCAACTTTGATAATTACAGGAGAATCACTATTCTTTCGATACCAGGAAAAGTCTTCAACAGGGCATTGTTAAACAGGATGAAGGACTCCGTAGACGCCCAACTTCGAGACCAACAGGCAGGATTCCGTAAGGATAGATCGTGCACAGACCAAGTCGCAACTCTACGGATCATTGTGGAACAATCAATTGAATGGAATTCATCACTCTATATCAACTTCATTGACTACGAAAAAGCATTTGATAGCGTGGACAGAACAACCCTATGGAAGCTTCTTCGACACTACGGCGTGCCTCAGAAGATAGTCAATATCATACAGAATTCCTATGATGGATTAAACTGCAAAATCGTGCATGGAGGACAGTTGACAAAGTCGTTCGAAGTAAAGACTGGTGTCAGGCAAGGTTGTTTACTGTCACCCTTTCTCTTTCTCCTGGTGATCGACTGGATCATGAAGACATCAACATCTGAAGGAAAGCACGGGATACAGTGGATAGCTAGGATGCAGCTGAACGATCTAGACTTCGCAGATGATCTGGCTCTTCTATCACATACGCAACAACAAATGCAGGAGAAGACAACCAGTGTGGCTGCAGCCTCAGCAGCAATAGGTCTCAATATACACAAAGGGAAAAGCAAGATTCTTCGATACAACACAACATGTACCAATCCAATCACAATTGACGGAGAAGCTTTGGAAGATGTACAAACCTTTACATATTTGGGCAGTATCATCGATGAACACGGTGGATCTGATGCAGATGTGAAGGCACAGATCGGCAAAGCAAGAGCAGCATATCTACAACTGAAGAATATCTGGAACTCAAAACAATTAGCAACCAACACCAAAGTCAGAATTTTCAATACAAATGTCAAGACAGTTCTACTGTATGGGGCCGAAACCTGGAAAACTACGAAATCCATCGTCCAAAAGATACAGGTGTTTATTAACAGTTGTCTACGCAAAATACTTCAGATCCGCTGGCCGGACACTATAAGCAACAACCTACTGTGGGAGAGAACAAATCAGATCCCAGTGGAGGAAGAAATCAGGAAGAAGCGCTGGAAGTGGATAGGACACACATTGAGGAAAACACCGAACTGCGTCACAAGGCAAGCCCTCATATGGAATCCTCAAGGTCGAAGGAGGAGAGGAAGACCAAAGAATACATTACGCCGGGAAATGGAGATAGATATGAGAAGAATGAACAAGAATTGGATGGAACTAGAAAAGAAGGCCCAGGACAGAGTGGGTTGGAGAATGCTGGTCGGCGGCCTATGCTCCATTGGGAGTAACAGGCGTAAGTAAGTAAGTAAGTATAATAAAAACTCAGTAAATGAAGGTCTTTTTCAGTTTGTACAATTCACCTATTTATTTCGAAATAAAATTAATGATATAGACGATAAAGTAAATCAGTAATGATAATTCTTCTTTTAATATACATCCCATAAAATGATTCAAATGTAATTGAAATCATCTAAAATGTTGATTTTTAAAATGTCAATAACACCAAGTAATACATTGGTTATTATTTTAAAACTTAAAAGAAGTTTGTTGTCACTAATTGTTACCGCTAATTTTCTTCGTATTTTACTTAGAAGGATTAATAAATAAATGTCATATAGATAAAGAAATGCTTTCAAGTAATGACTCTCAATCCCATTTATAAAAGAAGTTTTAATGTATCAGTTAAATATGTGAACTATTATTATGAATATCTGTTGATTATTATCAATGTCTATGAACGATCCAATTGGTTTATTTCAAAACTCACAGACATCATTTTCGTGTTAAAATGGATCATGATTATATTCACATTTTATATTGAATAAAATAATCAGATCATTCCTAGTTTCGACAGACTTATATGCAATACTATAATGAAGATATGGTCTATCCAATAATATATAAATATTCATATTCTCAAGTATTATTTCAGGATAAACATAGACCGGTTCCAATCATCATCTTTACAGGACGAATTTTTTGATAACTTTAAGGAACAATTCTCAGACTACTTTAAGATGGTGGTTGATATAAGAAAGGAAAAGTAACATACTACATTGAAGATAAGTTTATATGGTCAAATAGAGAAATGAGTAAATGTTACATATTTATCATAACAAATATCAGACTTCTGTCTACTTACTTAAAAGGTTTCAGTCACGACGTAATCGAAAAATCTAATTTGCTATAGACCATTCATTTTCATTATATGTAGATTTATACTTCAATGTAAACAATCTTAAAATTTAATTTCACTAAACACATACAAGATATATTAAGTTGCTTTCAACGTTGTAGTCATTACATTATAAAAAAGTAAATGTTTGATAATGTAAACAGAAACAATTACATTAGTAAATGAGTAACTGTTGAAATATAGAGCAGAAAGGATGGCAATAATAAAGAAGCTGATATATATATGTAGATGTTAATAAATCTAACAAGTGAATCAGAAGACAGAATTTAGAAGTTTGATAAAGTATCATGGATATCTACTTTTATTATTACATAATACTTTACAAGGTAGCGTTAACTAACTGTCGTAACTTTACAGAATCTAGAATATTATCGGATTTTTAAGATGATTCGATTAAAATCTTATTCATAGCTTTCTATCATTCTTTTTTATTTGAAGGTTAAAATAAATCGTCATTACTATGAGATATGTCAAAAACCCCATACTTTCTCGAAAACATCTGTGTGAACTACGGACTTCATCTTCAACTCCATATGAATTAATAAACACACTTTCGTAGGTTCAAGACAATAATAACTTTTATCTTTATACCATGGAATAAGATATACTTCAATTTAAACCCCAAGTACATTACAGATTCATGATTCATTAATCGTCGGCAAGTGGGTTTATGTGTTATTTTTCTTATATAATCCCTAATATCAGTTAGCTAATATAGGTATGGTGTCATCTACAAGTCAAATTCAGTTTAACAATCACCTATTGAATCGCGCTCAGTGATTTGGGCATTAAATACTCGCGTGTGTCTTAGGGTCATGGTCCTGCGCGCGGGGTCATGAATACACATTGACGAGGTATTTCATACTAATAATAGATGGCTGTCCGGTACTTTCAAGTTTTCAGTGATAGCCTAACATTGATTAATTTATGATTTCAATAAAATTCAATAATTTCCCCAACTCCATACTAAAAACAAACTGTACATTAAACATGATAAAAGTTTCACTCATCAATATTTATTTGACAAGAAAAAACGTTCTCTATGAAATAGATAATCTCTGAAATATTATAAATCTTTATTTAAAAAGAAATTGTTTATTCTAATAAAGAAAAAGGTAGAACATCTAAAACTCTTGCATAATTTATGTAACAAGTTTGATTACGGTAAAAGAGATTTTATAGTAAATTTCACATATTTTTCACTAAAATGTTCCGCATGACTACACATCACTGCATTAAAAAAAATTGAAAACAAAAAAACTAAAAAGCTTTCTTGAATAGTAACAATTCTGTTATGCAATTCAGATTTAGATTATTTTGTGCTATTCTTTTGCTTTTTTTCTTTTTTTCCTTTTTTTCTTTTTTTCAAATACAATATATATATTCGACGGATAACTAGACTATATAAATATGCTTGGTATCTCATTAAGACAAAATAAATTTGATATATGAATTCATGACAAATAACAATGAATTATACATCTGAATATATTGTGAGATCAGTAATAATAATAATAATAATGTGTTTCTCATTCAGTTAATTATTAATAATGCATTATATTAATGTTCGGGAAATGTTTTATTCACATTATAATAAAAATAGATTATATTCTCAAGCATATTAAATGAATATATTTTTCATTAATTTGGTTAATCATTATAGATTATATAATAAAGTAAGAATTATCTATAATGAATGATTTTCGTTAATACTTTACATAAATTTTATTGTTTCTAATCGAAATAAATTGTGATAATAAATTGACTTTTTTAAAAATTATTTTACATCTATAAATAAGTGATTATAGATGTATTAACTTTTAATCAATATTTTGATAAGCTGCATGCAATTCGTTGATTATTAATAATGAGAAGATCAATGGCGGTCTGTTTAAACATTTAGATTACCTATTCTTGACATTTAAATATTTCAATAAGTTATTTGTATTTTATTTGTTTTAATACAACTTTACGGTTATTGATAGCATAACCTATTTGGGCGCGTTTCTGAAAAGTGCATAATTTTTCGTTGTACAATTTATAAGACACCTAATCGGTGATATTGTGGTTGCTAGCAATATGCAGTGAAACGAATGTATATTATTTAGATGTCAACTGACTGAACTGTTAACATCTAACTAATGAATACTTAATATTTATCATCAGGATCGATCAAGAAATAATAAAACGGAAACTTGTTGAAATACCTTGCGCTAAGAATTCTATATTGTACTAAATATACAGTGTTGAGTAAAGCTAATAATAATAATAAAATATACATTTTAGACAATTCTATCAATATGTAACAAGAAATTACAATCAAAAAAGTTGTTTTTCCTGATTCTAAATATAGTCAAATGAATATGTATAATGAAACTTTTGCTTTTAAAAAGAAATCATTTACATTGAAGTTTATTCAAAACAAAGATAAACATTGTACATCTGAAAGAGAAAAAATCTTCGACTATTACTAAAATTAATAATTTCTCGAAAAAAAATGAAGTAAACTAAATGATTTTGTTCACTGATAAGAACAATAAGAAATATTATTGATTAAATTTAGTATTCAGTTGTTATTATTACATAACATGAATGAAATCTCAATTTCTCAGTTATATCATTAGAACGATCGACATGAGATTATAGAGATTTAAACAAAATATAGTTGGGTATTAAGTTATTGATGTTGAATATTTAAAATTACAGAATTTTCAATCTTTTTTATCAATGTTTCTGTGAGATTTAGTACTTGCGAAAATTCAAACAAAAACAACATTTAAGTATTACATATTATAGCCCTTATTGGCTTCAGTATAGTGCACCTTGATATTAACTTTGTTCACATTCTTTTGAATGGTCTCATTAATATCAATAAAATATAAGAAATCGAATAGGAATGTGTTTCAGAAGCGTTAATTTGAAATATACGTTTAGGCGGACAGTTGATGCGTATGATCAAATGAAAAGTGGATTTAGAATAACTCACCTGTGGCATCTCAGTTTACATAAGTTCATAGGTTCAGCAAACCAAATAAAAATGAAAACATTAGTGTAGATAAACTTAGATATAAGAAAAAGTATATTGATAAACTGGAAATACCTACTCACCCAAGGATAAGTAAATTTGGTTATTAGGACTATTATTGATCACTATAGGACCTTTACAAAGAATAATAATTTGGGTAGGCGTATGATGAGAGTTTTTACAACGTGTCACGTTTGATATGCTTACGTGTGAGGAAAAACATACGTCAAGAATATGATATAAATGCGAGTTTAAAACAACTGTGACTAATTTCAAATATTTTCTATCCAGTGAGAAGATTGCTTGGGTAAATGAGTGACTTTTGGAAAATAAGATACTAACGTTTCGAAATGTAAGTCGATTTTACGTAATCAATAAACCTATCGACATATTCTACTGATCCTCCTGTCTGTAAATCAAAAAAAAGTAATAGCATATAAATCTCTCCTTATGGGCACCGATTGTTCTTCTTCTCAAACCTTCAAAAAGACTCAGATCAAACTTTAAGTCTTCACACATTTCTTACTTAGGGTTACGTATTTAAGAATCAAAGGCTTCATTACGAACTGATACCAGCTAGAATTAGAAAATACTCTGCAGCCATATGAATGAATGAATCTTGTGAGAAAATTCGAGAAGCGCGATTATAAAAATATGATATGAATATTGAAGTTTTTTTCAGAATCAACAGAGCAACGTTAGAATTTGAAGTCAGTGTCGAAATGTTTTCTGTATACAGTTTAAATGGACTGAGCTTGTTACGCTGAATATTGTCATTTGTAGTTTGTGGTGGCAGAAAGAACATTTTTGATATCATGTTAAAAATTTGGGCAGTATAAAAAGCTGTTTCTGCTGATCATTGTACAAGATACTTGAATTTTGCTCAAAAACCTAAAAGTTCGATTCTCGATTGTGACTTGATCATCACTAAACGCTAAACTTCTTATATGTTCGATGAATAGTTGTTTTGTTTTAAATCCTTACCATGGTTTATTTAGTTGAAAATGTTTATTCCAAACTTGTTGATAAACTGTATTATCTCATTAAATTAAGATACATAATCGAACGAAAGACGTAAACTTTAAAATGTTTTAAAAGCCTAAAGATTTTTTCAAATCATTCGAGCAAAGACCATGATAACATTTGAATAATGTCTATTATTAGTTGCTTCCCAAAATAATTAGATCCAACTAATTCTAAAATCATTTTACAAATTCCTTGTATAACCATTTCTGCTGTTTATCGTATGATTCCTTCTTTTAACAACTAGTTCTAGAACTATTACTACTTCATGTTACAACTCAGCCTAGCGAGTTACCCTTAGTAATTATGCATGCCAAAAATACTACTATGCCATATATATATATATATATATATATATATATTTCATAATTCAATGTAAACATTCACATTTAAGTTCTAAAATTAATCTTCCCACACTAACTTTAGTAAAAAATTAGTTTCCAATTGTCGCGTAATTAATATAACTATTCGGTTAAAATATGATGTTGCTTGTTCTAGACAAGATAGACAGACTTTTACATGCGTCTGTTTTAATATAGCTGGTGAACACATGTTTTAAAATTACAGAAGAATATATATATATATATATATATATATATATATGTATATTCAAAAAGCAGTAGAGAGGTGTCTTGATGAGGGATGTGACACAAGAGAATAAGTTATCATGTATAAACGAAAAAATCAGTCTAGTAATGCAGATAGCACAAATCACGTCTTAATAATTTGATTGTATCTGGATTAGGGCTGGGAAGAATAACATAAAATCTGTAAAAATAAATGCTGAGTTATCTAATTATTTATGTATATCAGTTTTAGAGTTTTGTAAAAATATTGATTAGCGTTGATCATAATGTTTTAATAAATTTAACTGAATCAGGAGTGATTTAATAATTTCACTAGAGACCTAGAAACAATATCACTCATATACCACTGTAATATCAACTCTCAGTTGATTTGTATTACTAAGCACTAAGGCTGTAAACGATTATGTATCTACATTTAATTGCCAAATATTTACTATTCGCACAGCGTATGTTACTTTACAAATTCTCATGAATGTTGTAAATAATGTTATCTCTGAGCTGGATGATATAAATGTGAATTCTCATCACAATACCTTTAACATCCTCATCTTGAATCCTAAATATCATTCATCATCATCACCATCATCTCATGAATATTTGAATAACAATAATATTTGTAAAACAAACCAAGAAAACGGTACTCATTAAATCTCTTTGCTAAGCTGAACATGATAATAGTACAATTGATTAGTTGAATAAGATATAAAATATTAATTGAAAAATTCCCTTTAAATAACAAATATGCATGTGAACATACAATGTACTTTATTATATGAACATGTATATATGTATCATTTTAGAGCAGAATTAAAAGGCATTCAGGGAAGAAAAAAAGCAAAACAATAATATAATAAATTAAATGTAAAATATGAATGAATCTCTAATACATTGTCATTTACTTATTTTTATTATAATAATTATTACAAAATAAATGAAGAAAAAGTAAATTTCCCATAGGAACTTAATTATATCTGCATCATAAATAATCATTATATATGCTTTCAGGGTGTTCAGATAGTGAGCGGAAAAGAAATAATTTAAATAAAGTAATTGATTATTCTTTTCCATTAAATTTTATATACAGTTGAATAAATGGCAGTTTGTTAAGTAATTGTGAAATTTTTTTCTTTTCTTTTGCTCTTAGGTAACATGTTTTGATATTCGTTGAGACTAGTCTAATAATTAAATGTAATATTTCACTGTGTTATCTAAGACAATAACTTTTTTGCTTTATGGATATACCATACGGTAAGCCATAAATGGTTCGTTTTTAGAAATTATGTAACAAATAATATTTTTTTAAAAATATTTAAAAATAAACTTGTCCACATATATTATAAGATTATATTTAATGGTCTTATTATTTGAATATAAGAACTAAAATATATAACTAACATAATTTGTTGAAATGTCAATAGGACTAGAATGCCTAAGACCAAACTAAATAAATTGGAATTTCCAAGATAACCCATCAAACATAGTAATTCTTATCTATTATTCTTATGATAACCGAAAGAAGAAAGCTCTTCACGATACAAACATTTAAAGTAAAACAATCGTAATTTTGAATTTCACACCAATATTTTTACTTATATGGAAAGTTTAACTTGGAATTAATATACTATTTGATAATGATAATATTCAATCTAATTACTAAATTATGCAACGTTACTTCGCATGATCAAGTGAACTGAAAATCTCAGATATTGTGATTTTCATAAGTATAGTAACAAATAAATCACAACAAGAATGAATAGCTTGTAAGTTTATTTTTATGTTTCAAATTAGATCAAGCGGACGAATGTTATGTTAACAGTGCATTTTGTCTATAATAATCAAATATCCAAAGATAGTATGAACAAATAGGCATGGTCGTCAGGATTTTATAATTAGGTGATTAAAGATAGACGGGTACAGATTATCTCTTCTATTTGATTAGTGATTTTTTAAATTTATTGTTCTTGAAATCTAATTTTCACTGATTTGTCTGTTCTGTTTGAAGCATCCTAATTATTAATTTCATTTCAGACATCCTTATTTATAAAAGAATAAATAAACTTTATACTGAAAAACAAAATTCATAAAGTACTTATGATAATGAATCAATGAAATTATAAAGCCCTGAAGTAATTACTTTGAGTGCTCCATACATTCTAACGTTTTAATGAATGACTGGATTCAATAGATAATCAAAGATTGATAAGTGGTCAAGTTGTAATTTCTAATATTTCACCTTAATTAAACTTTAGTGATCAGATATGCTCGATTTAACGGAAACTAAGTAGTGTTTTCTACTGTAATTAAATAAATACATCTTACTGTAAATCCCATTCACTTATATGACAGATTGATTTTTTTCTTCAGTATGATCAAAAGAATCAACTTTAAGTATCCGTTTAATAAAAGTAGAACATGATAAATAATACATTGAAATTGGGAATCATTCTTATTGATTATTTTGTATTCTCATGAAACAAAATTGAATTTTATCCCAAATATATGTTTCATATCGTATCTGTGAGTTACAGAATAGAATTTCTCTTAACTTAAAGTTACCCATTTTCTCCCAAGAGAACAAATGATCCCAGTTTATTTATATACTCTGTTTATGACCTTTTATCTAATAGATAACAAATAAGCTATGAATCAGATGTAAATACTTCAAAAGATTACAAAACAATGATTGCACAAACATCATTATTATAGCTGGATATTACTCCTAAAATTTTATGGACTCAAAATAGAAAACTAATTTCAATCATTGTTTAATTATATTAAATAATCAGATTCATTGTTATTTACAAAAGCCTTTGCTCAACAAATAGATTTCCTTTTTTTGTATTCTTTTACCTAGAATACTAATTTTCCAATTTCTCCTTTTCTGTTTTATTCTCTAATCTATTCACTTACTTATTCTATAAACGATTTAAAGAAAAAAATAAATCCACATTCATTATCGTTTTCATTAATTTTTATCTGCATGAATCTCAACTTCAATCAAGATATTACTATTAAATAATTAATTAAAAGAAAAAGCAGCTGAAAAGAATCTTCGGAGTAGATTACTTTTGTATTGTTTGGCTATGAATGCTATTCCTGTGTTAATGAAATGTATTTAAGACGGACTATTTGATCCTTCATGGGATGATGCGTCTGTATTTCTGTAAAATTTCATATCCGTAATATAGATATGTCTAGTGCTTCATGACTACCAGTATTTATTTAAGTACCATCATTCTGTCATGTAAAGTGAGAAATTAAGCGATTTCTATAAGCTTTTTAAATTAAAATGTACTATGTTAATACAGTATCAGCATTTATTGTTATTATTTTAATTATTTGCTTATAGCTGTATTATGGACAGTTTATTTTTTCCATACTGCCTATCATAAAATCTTACATTGAAGCACCCAGTATAAAGCATTATGACTAAATGTTTTTGAGTTGAATGAAACAAATTGGATAAGCATTTATATAATCTCTGCTTTACATTATTGTTTAGTCTTTAACATAACCAAAAAGAAACGAATGCGATGCGCAAAATTGATTATTAAAACAATTTATAGTGGAGCATAAATACAGCATTTGTATCGGTATATATGTGGCCAAATATAAAGCGTTGTTCGAATTTATTAAAAGTGGCAAACAAAACATATTACTCAAATAAATATTCCTTATATTTTCGGAAATGTCATCTTATTATTCTTAGTAAAGTAAATTCAGGTACTACTCATTTAATTTGATTTCTGTTCAATGTATTGACGTTGACTTCACGTTAGAATAAACTTATATCTATTATTACATATTAAAAGTATATATTTACCATAAACAATATTTATTTCAAAAAATTAGGATTTAACAGTTGTCAACTTTCTTTATACAAGTATGGAATAAATGAAAGGTATTAAATCAACAATTAGACATAAATGAATATAATCAATGTCTGATTCATAGACAGTAAAAGATGGTTTGCGTCGAGCAAATATATATTGACGGATTTTATAATTAGGTGCGAGTATGGAAAATTCTATTACTTAAAATGCATAAATATGATGCATATAAATATAAAAATTATAAAAATATTTTAAATTAACTCATTTACCAAATAGAAGTGTGTAAGCAAGGGCTGATAATACCACCGAGTTGCTTAAATCAAAGTGAGTAGAGTTGGAACTAAGGACATAGTGGTTAGAAGTTGAACACCTTAACTACTAAGCCGCTTTTCCAAATCATTAAGTATAGTATGGAACATTCACCATATACTACATTACATAACGCCTGTTACTCTTATGGGAGCATAGGCCTCTGACTATCATCCTATGTATTAGTTTAATATTGAAAATTATTAAAAATCATTATTTCACCAAAACAATAATAACGATAATTTTGATCAATAATTAAAATGAAAATAATTCTTAAAACCATTTTAATTATGAAATAAATAAATAAAAATATGTAAAATAATTTCTAAAGTAAATTTTAACTGAAATACATTTTATAGTTTGAAAAATTGTCTTGAAATTGAAATAGAACAGGTAGTTTGTTTACGTAACTGAAAGATAAATCAGTTTTATTTCTATGCGAAAAATCAATAGGTACATAATCTATTGAAATATATCCTGAAGTTTATATATAAAGCATATATATATATATATATATATATATATATATATATATATATAATAGATAGATAGATAGATAGATAGATAGATAGATAGATGGATATGTAGATCCGTAACCAGTGCACTTAATAAAGTGCAAGCACTATTTTCACTTGTAAGAAACCACAAAGAATAATAAAAAAAAGAAATGAATATTTTATATCATTATATACAGATACATATAGATTTAACATATAATCATATGGTACATTTGCTATCTGCATCCTTTTATTAAAAGGTTAACTTTGTTTTCGTTATTTCTTAGTTTATTAATGTTTTTATCATTATTATTAATAATATTATTATTACTGATAATTACTACATCCTAAACTTTTTATTCACTTGTATTTATCCATACAAAAAAGGAAACAGAACATTTTGTAATGAAGATTTAAGGAGAGTAATAATCGTATTATCATACAATAGACAATCCTATAAATTTATATATTTTGAAGGAGACTACTTTGATTAAATGTATATATCAAGTTAAAATATAAAAATAATATCTCATTTATTTTCTACTGTAAATCATTGGAAAAAAAAGAGTGGAATTATTTTTTTTTCCTTACATCATATGAAATGCAAAGGTTAACAAGCAAATAATATTGGATACTTATGTTTTTTATTTTGTTTTATTTTTTTAATCTAGAAAAGGGTAACATTATCAAATTCTGACAATATATTCTTAATACATCTGTATATAATAATTATATACAATCATGTGTTATTACCAATTATCATATGAATAATAATATTATGACATGGAATTATGCAATTCATATTTTATGTAATTGTTTGTTGTTGATAAATTTATACAATATTAATTTTGAATTGGACCGGAAAAGAATATTGATTGCATCATGACAAAAATACATTTTATGTAGACTAGGTGGGCAACAAAACATTCACGTCTAAATGATATGAAAATACTACACATATATTCAAATAGAGAAATTAATTTCATTTAATCAACTGGTTTGCTTATAATCAATTGATAAAAGGCAATTAATTAAGTTAAATTAATTGATCTTTTCCAGTCTTTATGTAAGACTCTCTGACTACCTGGACTATTTTCATTCATCTCGTTCCACTTGACTGATATATTGTTTTAAACAGAAATAAAACGTATTGACAAAAGCATTATTTTAATACGGGTGAGCTGCTTCAATTAGTCATTGATAATGTTATCCAGAAAGATGATGAAATATAAGCAATTACGTCATCCATAACAAATTATGGAACAATATAAAAGAGACCGTCCGGACTACATATCGTTTTCATATATTATATTCATAAACGTTAGTAAAATCGTTATTCTGTTTAACTGATTTTGACACAAATCAGATATAACTAAAAGTCACAAACTTACTTGTATATTATCATTTTATAAATGAAAAGAATGATTACTGTACATACATACCATACTTTATTTTCCATAAAAATTTTGAATTAAGTGATTGACGGTTATAATGAAAGTGAAATGACAAAAGTGAAATTCAGTTAAATATTTTATCATGAAACCAAATTACAATTCAATTAATTCTTTGCAATGAATTTTAATTATATTTTTAAATATACACCTACATAACTTATTCTATGGTTTATTTTTTTTAAGATGATATATTGGGATAATTAAAAAATAGTTCCTACCTAACTGATAAATTCCTATCTAACTTCAATCACACCATGTTTAATGTTTCCATTATGAAGTTATATGTTGAAAACATGGTTTATTTTATGGTTACTTTCAGCTAGGACAGAATTGTAAAGTTATCCAATGTCATGAACTATAGAAAAATTCTGATGGTATTTTAGTATAGTCAAGATAAATAAAATTTTCTTTTCCACTAATCTGGTTGTTCTGTTTTGTCTAAAGGTTTACAATAAACTTTCCTACCATACTTTGTACGGATTTTCGAATATCTTATAGTGATGGTGGTTATCATAGTAACAGGAATTTATTCTATTTGTATACAAATTTAAGAAGCAATCATTAGCTACATTATATACTATTTGTATGACAAGTATTGTATAGCGAAAATTCGTCAAAGAAAGATATAAGGTATTCTATTGTCATATAATGGAGCTAAATTTACTTAAGTAAATGAAATAAGCAGAAAATACTGCCACATGAAATTTTCTGTCTATTTTTCAGTAGTGTTCTCAATAAGATCATTATATACGTCAGTTTATTAGTTTAAATCCGGTTGATAATTGTTTAATTACATAAAACGAAATCTTGATAAATAGTTATATTACTTACTTCCACAACGTACAAATGCTGTTTGCTTTTTAAATAAATTGAAATAACTTGAGTCATTTATTAATCCATGAGTTATATTTGAAGGATTGTTTCGAGGTGAACAGAAGTGTGATAATTTATTTAAAGAACTAGAATAAGAGTGAATTTTTAATGCACCATTTTCGAGAACAACTGGTTCATATGGTATGCATTGTTTTGATGAATTCATTTCTCTTTGTATTTTGGAATGGTATGAAGTAGTGCATTGGATAACATAAATATCCTTTACTATACCTTGAAAACTCGGTTGCATTGCGGCACTAAATAATGCCCGCTGAGTTGCATCTGAACGCATTTCATCTGAAAGTTGTCCCATAAACATATAAGGACCCAGTAAAAAGTAATTGGACGTCGAATAAAACTTTGACGGAGAAAAATCTACTGGTGGAAAAATTTTCATATGAGTGTGATATTCATTAATTTTTAATTTTACTCCATCAATCGTGTGGTTTGTCTGTGATTCAAAAGTAATTTCTACAGTATTCCAACGACTAGAAAAAATGCTACCTGCTTTATGCGACAAACGTGAATCAAACTCACTTAAATATATATCAGTCTTACTCTTTTCTGAATAATCTAACGTAATAGTTGTATGTGATCTTGTTATACGATATTGAGGTGAACGTAATTCCAATTCCAGTTTTATTCTACTATTAGGTAACAATGTGAGTGCAAAAAATTGTCCAGTAATATTATTTTCTGTATACAGCAACAAACCTGTTGAAGTTGCAGTGAAAAATTTAAAATATAATCCACCTGATGGGCATGGTTTCAATTCTGGCAGAATTGCATAACTACCAGGAGTTCTAAACAAAAAATCAGTCATAATTTCTTGCTGATATAAGAACAACATGACGAATATTACTATGAAATTAACAAAAAATCTAGATTGATTCATTATCCATAATACAAAATTAGAATATAATGCAAAACAATTTCCATGAATATATGAAGTTTATAATAATATGAAAATTCATTACAAATCATATGAATTTTGATCTAATTAAAGGGAACCAAATAGATTTTTGTTTTTTTTAAATGATTAATTATTTTATTTAAGTATTTACTAAGATGAATTTAATAATAGGTAAATAATAAATTAGTCAATAGTATATGTTTATTTATGAAACATTATCTGATTGGAACATTGAAGGTTAACCAATCAGAAATTTTAATAATTCTTCTTTATAAAAATATGAAATTTATTCCTTTTTGAATAATTTCATAGACAACAAGTATATTTGGATAAAGGAATTCACTAAGAATGAAAAAAGCGAACGAAATACACTAAACGTGTTTGGTAATAAAGAAAACATTGTAAATGTTCTCATTCATTGTTATGATTACTGAAACAAAACAATTAAACATTTTGTGCGATTAGATGACATATTGTTCTGTTGAAACAAACAAAATACAGATAACTTGTTGAAATATCTAGATGACAAGAACAAGTAGCCCAGATATACAGGCAGGCTGTCTCTGATAGGATATCTAACTGAATCTTAATTTTACAAATGAAAAACCAAAAAAGTAATGGCTAGCACACCAATTACTAAGCAATTCATAACGTTTTTTTCCTCACATCAGTATATCGATTGTTGTACTGTTAGAAGTATAAAAATCGTTATCAAATCATGATTGGTAACTGATGATGAAACAAAAGATGTTATTCTTTCAGGTATATAAATATTACCAATAGTAAACTAAACAAAGGTTATCAGAAAATGTAAATGAACTATTCTCATTTCATTCTTCAGTTTGCGTATTGAGGTATTTATAATAATTTTTATTCAATAAATTGTTTTACACTTAAAAAATTTAATAATTTTCCTGTATAATACTCACTAGAAAACCTTATTTGATGTTGACTTTGAATCGATTTACCCTTACTTGCTTATTTATTTACGCCTGTTACTCCTCGCGAAGAAGCATAGGTCGCTCATCAGCATTCTCCATCCAACCTTGTCTTCGTCAATCCCTTCCAGCTCTTTCCAGTTGTTATTCATCCTTTTCATATCTGTGTTCTTTGACCTTCCTCTTTCCCACTTCTTTTCAGGATTCCAGGTAAGGGCTTGTCTTGTGATGCAGTTTGGTGATTTGCGTAATGTATATCCTATCCATTTTCATAGTCTTTTCCTAATTCATACTTCAACTGGAAGCTGGTTCGTTCTCTCACACAGAAGGCTGTCGCTGATGATATCTGGCCAATGGATGTTGAATATCTTGCGTAGACAGCTATTGATAAATACTTGTACCTTCTTGATGGTGGTTGTAGTAGTTCTCCAAGTTGAAGCTCCGTAGAGTAGAACTGCCTTGACGTTTGTATTGAAGATTGTGACTTTGATATTGGTTGAAAGCCTTGTCTGACACCGATCCTTACTTAGAATGCATCTGCCAGCTGTCCGATTTACTCTTACCTATACATAATTCATTTAAATGCGAAATTGATAGTTAACAGTATTTTGTTATGAATCCAATTTACTAAAGAACTTTTAATTGCAGTTGACAATTAAAAGTATTTTTTGACATAGATACTGATAAATTGTTTAGTGTAACGCATGATTTCCTATTGCAGTAATTAAAGGATAGACTTATATTCACTGGAAAATTTTAATCATATTAAAACAGATATATGAACGAAGAATATTTTCTTTAATAAATTCTCTTCGGTTGTTTACAATTATGTATTCAAATAAATAATCTGAAAAGTGGCCAGGTTTGAGATAAAGTTCATCACTTAAAATTGTAGCATGTGAATCAAGAATTGTTTGTCATGTAAAATAAAGTCGTTAATGCTTGGGTGGCTAATATGAAGTGTTCACTTGAATAAGCTTATACGTTAAATGAAATCGTGTATAAATCATGATCAGAATAAATATGGTCAAAATGGGGTGAGAAAAAGAATAATGTACTTACAAATCAGAAATCATGTAATATGTAGAATAAAATGAGTTGGGTGGGGAATAGTAAATAAAAGCGGATGCTGAATAAATTTCTCAAAAATGTTGGCAGGTTTTATAATAATAATAATAACGATATACGGATAAGTTTAAGCTATGAATATAAACATTAATCAAACTAGGTCATCATATCATAAAAATGATTATTTACTAATTAAACCAAACGTTGACTAAGGTAAAAGGAGTGGTTGAACATATTTCCTCTGGACACAAATATCTAGTTTTTTATACGAATAGGTATTGCTTCAGCCGTCTGAAGGGTTCTCAGTTCGATAGATTTAGGCAGATTGTTGTTAACACGACATATCATTGTGAATGATTACTCCATGTTGGCTTTATGGCCCGTTTATACTTAATGAGCCAAAATCGATCTTTTAACAGTTCTAAATATAATTTTGCTTAACCATAATGGGAGGTGCTCTGGAGTATGGAAATACAAGTTCTTAGAAAACTTGTCAACATAACTGGCTCCGTAAGAGCAGTTGAATTGACAGATACAGAAAGAACTGGCCAGTCTAGTTAATTTATCTCAATATCGGAGTGATCAACGGATGTGTAGAAAACAATAATTGTAGTTTACTGAAATTAAAGGTTTTTTGAATTGCGCGATGTAACTTTAGTATTAGTATTTCTCTGGGTGCATCGCCTCTAAATTGTAAGCGCATATACAGATGCGTTTTGCTCACAGTTAGGCCCTCCTTATGCTCTTTTCTTGGCTAAATGTTTAGTCTTGATTCCTCCAAATGTCCATTTTTTTTAGGAGTCATGTACAATTCTTTTGTTTTCTCTTCAACCACATCTAGGGGACATATGGTCTTGATTCTATAATGAAGTGTCTTAATCAAGTCCCTTTTATATTGTAGAGGAACAAAACTAATAAAATCCATATATTGGCCAGTACAGGTAGTTTTCTTGTTTACGTTTCTTCTTAATGACCCATCGATAATCCTTGTAAGTACAACATTTTGAATGGCTATTCTGTCACTATTTTCTTGCTCACATGTGAATTTTATAGACCGATGAACTTCAGTAAATCGGTCAAGTGTTTCTATCAAGTCAGTATGAACGTTATAAAGGATGAGCATATTGTCCATATATCGGCAGTAAAACGAAAACTTGTAAATCTTCTGTGTTGGTGTGCCATATTTTAGGTTAGCGAGAAAAAAATTTCAGTAAATATGGAACCTAGTAGTGAACCCATTGCGACACTATCTATTTGTCTACATATATCACCACTGAATTTGAAGTTAGCATTCATAGTGCATTTTCTTAATGATTCCTTAATGATTTCCGTAGAGAATTTAGTCTCTATTTCTCGTTCTCTGAGTTGTTCACATATATATTATACCATCTACCCAAATGGAGCATTTGTAAACAATGATGTTACGCCTCAGAATATCACCGTTTGTTCGTTCGTATTTATGTTTTTGATCTTGTCTATGAACTAAAATACATTCTTAATACTGTGTTTCATTAGGTGTTTGTGAAATGATTTTAAAATAGTTACTAATCGTTTCGCTACATTATGATAAGGGAAATTATATTTGTCCAATATCGGTCTGAATGGGATATTCGGTTTGTGTATCTTCAGTAGTCCGTCTAACCTTGGTAAATAGGTTCTTATAGAGTTAATTGTTTTGTATATATTTGGTGGAAATACCCGTTGATCTATGAGATTTTTAAAGATCTCGTCAGTTCATTTACTATTTGATTACTGTCGTTTTTCTGGCTGTGCAGTTTTTGGAATTTTAGATGTTTAGTCAAGATGTGATTCATTTTATCAATAGAGTATTTTTTGTTAAGTAGGACATTTTCTGGTCTTTTATCAAGTATCGTAATAATAAATGTTTTATCATTAGTAAGTTTACTGATAACATCCTTGAAATCTGTTAGTTAAAATACCTCTGTAATTATATCTACTGTCCTTAAATGGATAGCACTAATCAATCGGATTTGATATGAAATGTTCAAGCTCTTGATCAGAGAACGTTGGCAAGAAAACTTGAACATATGATTCATGCTAGTTGCACTTATCAGCAAAGCATACTAGCAATCTTGAGGGAACGAATGATTCTTGTGCAGTTAAGACTTCATTATTCAACTTCACAGTATGAGATATTCCCAGTGAGCGTTTGTACAGTAACTGAACCCCAGTAATTCTGAGATATTTACAACTGAAATGAAATTATTTTTTCGCTAACATAAATAATTTCGTGTTCTACAGTACAAAGTTGAACAACAGTAAAGTGCAATAAAGAAATAAATTAAACGTTTAAAGATCCCCGTCATATTTAAATACTAGTCTTTTAAATAAATAAAAATGGAAAACATGTTGTTTGTAAATTTTGATAAACATTGTTAAAATATTTACGGTGAAATTCAATTTGAGATATTTATTTTGAATATTCAAAGTATTTTTCTTACGAAGAATTCTACTATTAGGTATGAATATTTGATCTTACTTTTTAAGTTGAAATTGTGTTAATAGTTTGTTTTATTACAAAACTTTCAAGTACTGAGTATCATATTAAGTCTATTTAATGATCAGACATGCATAAATCAGTACACTTTATGGATTGAAAATTGATAAAAACCTTAGACTATAGAAAAATCTACAAATAAATATCAGTTTGGGGTTGTAGAGATTGTTGAGTTTTTGATTGAGCTCATAAATCGATCAATGTTATACCGCTTTTGAAAACCCGGAAGCACTGGACGGCTGTTTCGTCCTAATATGAAACTCCTCAGCAGTGAGCATCCACATTGATTGATTTATGATCTCAATCAAAAACTAAAACTGAATTTCAGATATTTTAAAGTCTGATGTTAAGCTTAAGACCATTCTCTTCAAAACCATGTTTACAAAATGAAAAATCTAAATTATTGAATAGGTAAAGTATTTAACTGTGTGGATCATGAAAAACAATTGCTGCATTGAACGATTCACAATGCATCGATTTATTTAGCGTCGAATCAATCCCACTGTATAATTACTTCAATAACAACTAGACCCTTAGAAGTATATATTATGATTTTCCCAAAATCATAATATTCACAACTAAATTAAAATATCTTAATCCAGTCTGGAAATAAAGTGAGGAAATTAATTATGACGTTACATTAGTGTTATTTTTACTCTGAAATAATCACTTAAATGTAGTTTAAGTACAGTAGACTAATTTTATCAAAAATTTCATGCACTTAAATCCCTTTATGAATTCAAATAAAGCAAGAACAAATATTGATGCAGAATAGTATGAATTCATAATACTTAGAGGTTTCTCGTCAGCTGCTTACAACCAAATATGTGATAGATTTTTTACATTTCATTTATGCTAATTGTTTTACACTATCTCAATGTAAAAATTCTAATACATATTTGGTTGTAAGCAGCTGACAAGAAACCTCGAAATATTATGAATTCATCCTATTCTGCATCAATATTTGTTCTTGCTTTATTTACTTTTATCAAAGTTAATCAGCACTGCGGACTGGATAACATGATTTTAGTTATTACTCAGTGAATGATTGGTGTATACATCTCAATTTTTCGATGAACGAATTATGAGGTTGAAATTTCTCTATCATTACATTAAGTTCAGTGAATATAAAATCACATAACAAGCAATATTTTCAGCACAATTTGAAATTGTTCATACTACGGAGCACTAATTAGCTCAACCCTCACTTACAAAGCTTCTTCTCTTTTCATTATTCATTACAAATTGTTGTTAATAGTTTTCAAATGTAACACTTTAAATAAATGGAATTACGGTGAATGATTTTGAATACAGAAAGAAAAAATATAATCCAAAGTCCCATTAGTACGAAAACCGATTCACAAACTTGTTATGAAACGTCCCTAAACCCATATGCAGTTTTAAATGATCACGATATACTGGTGTATTATACATATGAAACAAACTTAACCTTGAAAGTTCAAAATACTTTTTATCACATCTGAAATTTGATAAACAATGAAAAATATAAAGTTATTTTGCCAGACGATCTATACTTTATGAAGAAAATAGTTCAACTGACATGGATCTCAATACAGTCTACAAGTATCTTGAATAAATGATCATGGATATAGATATTCATGACTACATACATTTTTTTATGTATCTACGCTTACCAAATTTAAATATTAAAAAACGGTGGTAAAACAAACATAAGTAAATAAATTATATACCCATATTACAAGAGAAAATCCAATAAACATTAACCATTTTCTTTTACAAAGCACCGAGTAAGATGATTAATCCACGATGAATGATTTACAAAAATAAAATAACTTTATTTGTTTTATAGCTTGACTATATAATTTTAACGTTAGGCGAGATTTTATTACCTATATTTATTATATAGTAGTATCTATTAATGTTTACATCAAAACTACAAAATTATGTGAATTTTATTGATTATTTGCTAATATATTTGTGATTATATAAATGATTATTAAAATAAAACAAAATAGCTTAACGGTAGGTGTTATTACATATTCCTAATTAATGTAGACGTCTATTGTAGCGACTGAACTATTGTTACACTCAAATGTGCAATGACGTAAATTAAGTAACAAGATAAATCGAGTAAACTAATACAAAATTTAATAGTTGCATTTATGACTCAATTAAAGCTAGACCACCATCCAAAACCTGAGAGCACTCGACGGCCGTTTCTTCCTTATATGAGACTTCTTAGCAGTGTACGTCCACGATACCGTCCCGCGAGATTCGAACTCAAGATCTGTCGGTCTCGCGCTTTAAGAGGCATTTCCTGGAGTTCTAATGAGAAGTCACAAACCAGCTTCCAGCTGAAGAGAAAGTTAGGAAAAGATGATGGCAATGGATAAAAAATAGATTACTCAAATCGTCAGACTGCATAACAAGACAAGCCCTTACCTGGAATCCTGAAAAGAAGTGGGAAAGAGGAAGGTCAAAGAACACAGATATGAAAAGGATGAATAACAATTGGAAAGAGCTGGAAGGGATTGACGAAGACAAGGTTGGATGGAGAATGCTGATGAGCGACCTATGCTTCTTCGCGAGGAGTAACAGGCTGGTAGGTGCTTGTTTGGAATCTTGCAGGCGTCTCATACTAGAACGAACGGCCGTTCATTGCTTCCAGGTTTTCCATGGTGGTCTAGCTTTAATTAACTAATGAATTGAACTATTAAGTTACCATAATATCCACAAAACCCTCTTCCGATAATAATACAAAATTGTGAGACCAGAGATAGATACTTGACATCAACATGATTTTATGCACATTTAATGTAAATGGAGTGGATTCATACCTTAATTTATTCAATAATCTTTAGTCGACGTTTGAAAATAATATTTTGTCTATCATGCTGGGAATAGTAATTTAATCAAAGTTAGGTTACCAATCTCACTGCTACTGTGAAGTTAGTTACATATGTTAAACTCAGAGGGCCTTATCTCTGCAAGCTTGTGAACATGAACCGATATGGTTAGGGAAATGAGTCAAAACATCTATTACAAGCGCAATCCTTTCTCACTTGATAGGTAGTAAACATAATAAAATAGATGACGTTTTCTCCGTTTTTTTATCGAGATCCAAACAACCTAAAGGAGCTAGATTACTACTCTTCTACATAGCTGAATTCATCTGAATCAACTCGAGAAAACCTTACTTATGTATCCAAAAATGCTATTTCTAGCTTATATGTTCACCTTGGCTCACGACTGGATTACCAGATACCTAAACTAGATATTACAATCCTCTTATTCTCTCTCCCAATCCCCTTTGTGTCTACGTATTTCTTAATCAATATGTTCATCTTTCCTATTTACCATCAATTTTTTACCAATAATTACCTGGAAAACACCTCTTTTATTACATATTATATGCACACAACGTCATTATTAACTATTATTATTATTGGGACTAAACACTCCTATTATGTTATTTATTCAAACGGTTTATTTTATTAATATATTTATTACAGTTTCACACCTTACAACAAATTATTCTGACCTTTTGTAAATGACTATGCTAATTTACAATTAACACAATTTTGAGGTATTTATATTATAACAGATGCTAAAGCTAGTTTTGTTAATACATCAACTTTTGATTCTGCCTTGGAATAACCAAATAATCATCTTTTTTTACTGATTATCGACTGATAATTTAAATAAACGCAATATATCTTATGACACTACTCAAAGAAGTTTTGATGGTTTGAATGGATGATAAAATGTATTAAATGCTCAATGTCAGAGGTTTGGAGGTGAAAACGCTGTGACCAAATATTCAAGCTTAGAGGATACCACACAGTTACTTTTTTCAAGTAATGTTGATTGTTGTTATCAATAAGAAAATTTGATCGCTTCTGAGGACAAAAGTTAACATTTTACAACATTTAGATCTCCTGTTAATTAAACAATAAATTGGACAAAATTTATTTTAATGGCAAGAAAGATATTTTCATCAATTGATTATAAATGTTTATTCACGTTAGAATACAAGCATTTGATATATTCATCTTCAGTATGCAACTTTAGGTTGTGCACTTTAGCTGTGTGGTCTTACATGTTTATATCTTAAATACTTTAAAGATTTGGTTTTATTTATTAGTATAGAAGTATTTACCAGATGTACCATGTTTATTGATAAAATTCTTTCTGGAATAATTGGACAGATGAATATACGTAGAACATAATCAAACAACAAACATTTTATCTATATTTAACTTGAATATTCATATCATTTTTATGTATATAATATCAAATATCAAGGTTTTTGAAAAACAGATTAACTCAATAAAAGAATATCATGATCTCATTGTTGGTTATATACAACAAATCGGTTGATATAGGCGAAGAAACGATGAATTGCGTAAAACTCATATACTTGTGTATCTTATAAATAAAGGTTCATGTCTTATTCCTAATACATAGATTGATACGTCGATATTACTCGGAAATACTTACAGTGTACTAATTTGTTACAGACATTATGTATGAAATCTTGTCACACCTAGTTGACGAAATGCATATGGCATAGAAAACCAAATTATTTCGAGTGATCTATCGCATACCGTCATAATTTCTCAGTGGGTTGCAATCCTGTCACATACACATAGCAAAAGTCATAGGAGTCCGAACATAAAACCCTGGTTCATGTGTCCGGAATATATTCGTGATACCCCTGTTCCTGCCTTGGTTAGATATGACTACTACACCTAATATTTCAAAGGAAAAACCGATAAATCTACACTGACTTCAAAAGGTAATATTGTAATCACAAGAGCTGACAAACGCAACAGAACAGCAGTCATGAATAAAAAGGATTATGATCCTAAAGCTTTTGAACATCTAACCACAAAACCATATCAAAAGATTCGTAAAAATTTCATATGATTAACGATCTACTGAAATCAGACTTGAAACTAAAACTATTCATTGGCGTTTGTTTTAGATCCCACATCACGTTTTTATGATTTACACAAACTTCATAAACCAGACATTCAACTATGACCTATAGTGGACTTTATAAATGCGTCTACATTCGAATTATTTAAATATATGTGCAGAATATTAAAGTCATTTTAACAACTCACAAAATGTAGTTAGAGATTCCTACGACTTTATATCATAACATTTTGGAAATTGATTGTCAAAAAGAATCTACTATGTTGTATCCTTATACACTAGCATTCATATTGATAGATCCCTAGACTAGAGAATGATCATGCTTCATATAACATATGTGACTTACATTCAGCCTAATCATGAAATCCCTAAAAGTGTATTTATATTCAACGTTACTTAATTTCAACAGGACATTACACAAACTAAATACTGAATATCTCTTACTCAAAAACATACAGTATCAACATCAATCACAATTTGTATTATGAGATTCAAGATATCGCTTTTTAGCTTCATTCATAGGTGCAAAATTAAGTCATTTTTTCCCCTGATTTCATGTTTGAAAAGTGTTGTTTTTCTCCTTGTCTACAATTACACTGATTTTTATTTTTGCCTTTTCTTTTAAACAACATTAAGTTACTTTTACAATTCATTTATATATATACAACATTTTTTATAATTATTTTACTGATATTTGATTAGATATTACAAAACCCTTCTGTTTCCGACATATTCAAGAATGCTTTTTCAATATAGAATTTACTTATATAGTCACAATACACAGACTGTAGATAACTGTACAAATGTTTTCCGCTTTACATTATTTCTTAAAAATGCCTTTATGATTTCTTTAAAATAAAATAAAATAAATAAATAAAAAATGAAGAAATTTACTCAAAACACGAAATATCCATATATCACTATGAATACGAAAAAAAAGAGAAAAAAGAGAAAAACACTGTATATTACTAATAAAATCTAAATAAACCTAAATACCGACAGAAGAAAAAACAATATTTGAGTATTAAATATGAAGGAAGGATGAAGACTCATGCTATAGTGACAAAGCCTTCGGCAAACTAATCGTCATGACAAGAATGACTAGGTTATAGAATTTCATTTTAGCAATAGTGTATAGCACATTTCTTTTAGTTTATTCTATATATGAACTAGAAAAAAACCCGGTTTGCAAATAAAACCAAAGAAAAAATATTATTGAATTTAGTGGTTACATTTGTTTCTTGATTCAGGAGAATTTGTTAAAGTTTTAAATTATAAATTTTGAGATTATTTCTAAATATCAGACGTTATGGCATAGAAAAATTTCTCACTCCTTCTACATTTGACTATATATATAACCTCAATGAAACCTACATTCTAATTAAGAAGACTATACAGCTTGTAAGACATTTATACGTATTACTGATTATACATGTCGCATCGGTTCTAGCCAATGCTAAGGCGATTTGTGAAGAGGTTGTAATACTATATTCTTCTTCCTACTATTATTATTAATGGTTCTTTTCGACAGTATATTTTTAGTGCAACATGGAATTCTCGTCGCAGAGTATTTCAAAAATTTGCTTTTATTAATATGTCTACATACAATTATATTCATACTGAGTTAAAGGAACTTAATGCACACTCTGCTAACTGCCTTCAGCGCTCATGACAACACTGCGAAATATTTTCTTAGAAGCCTAGCAAAAGAGTAACGGGAAACAGTAAAAAATGAAAGATTACACAAAGGAATTTACAT
Organism: Schistosoma spindalis; assembly: GCA_946903255.1. Taxonomy (NCBI): domain Eukaryota; kingdom Metazoa; phylum Platyhelminthes; class Trematoda; order Strigeidida; family Schistosomatidae; genus Schistosoma; species Schistosoma spindalis. The sequence continues at coordinate 47,900,120 of OX336420.1, forward strand.
TTCGTAAAAGTAAACATCGAATAATCACAAAAGCATTAATCTTATTTATATAATAAATCAAATCAAAAACTTTCTTTCGTATCAATAAAATATGAAAAAGACCAATATAAATCAGAGGAAAACTTACACCGAGATAGATGACCTTCGATATTTATTTTATTACAGGATTTCCAAACGTACAATCTTCAGGGGATTCCAATGGGATGTTTAAGTGATGTTCATGTCTCCAAGTAAAATTAACAGTTTGACATTTGAAAGAATTAAGTATATTTAAACCTTTTCTGAAGTTTAAGCAAGAAACCGACAAACAATATCAACAAAAACAATAAGCAGATACATTTACATGCAAAAAGATAATGTATTTGAATAAATTGTGAACGACTAACAGAACATTCCGTATTCAATACTTGAAAATATAGAAGGAAAGTTACTGGAAGTGGCCTCAGTATAAAGTGCATGACGAACGAAATAACTAAACTATGTTTTTAAAGTAAAAGACTTGTTAGTGAAATTAAAATAAAAATGACTGAACTAAAAGTAATTCAAATGAAGTCAAGATAAAGTTTTGCATTACTACACAATACTACGCATTTTGAAACTAACCTGAACTTAACATACTCAAACACCTGAAATATAGAATTTGTTTAGATGAAAAACTAAAAAAAATGAAATACATACAGTTTGCAATTCGTATTACATATTCTCACAATTTATGTCTTATCATTTTTATTTATCTGCGAATTCGAACTATTCGATATTTATGAATTTATTGGAATTAGGTTTTTTACTCAATCCATAATGATGCTTTCGAATTCTTAGACGTAGATTTTGTTAATCTAAAGTGTCCCTACTCTTATAAAGGTAAGTTATAATAAACAACTTCAAATGCAAGTGAGATGTATGGCTTTTGTCTAAGAAAAGTTATAAAAAGGTATTTTTCAACAAAATACACTAACGAAAACTGTTCAATATATAAAACGCTAATGAAAACAACTTAATAAATAATAAAAGAGGCGAATAGTCTTGATAAACGAGTCATGAGCTGAGTTTAAAGAAAATTTAGATGCATTCACACAACGGGAATCGACTGTTATTAAATGTAGAATTCACGAGTTGATCTAAGCTAAACAACCATTGAGAATCTAGGAACATTGGACGTTCGTTTCATCCGAGTATGGGACTCCTCAGAAGTGCGCAATCACGATCCCATACGCGAGACTCAAACCTAGGTCTCCCGCACGAACACTTATTCTTTAAACCACTGAGTCGACATCCAATGGTGTTAATATCTAACTTCAATCAATCCATGATCTTGCGCAACACTTCAACCATTGTCTTAAGTGGATTATTGTCTCCGCTCGAAACGGATTAAATTCCACTAGTCATGACTTTTCATTAGAACTCCAGAAAATTCATCTGAAAGTGCAAGATCATGGATCGATTAAAGTTGAAAATTAACACATTTGGACGCCGGCTGACTCAGTTGTCTAGAGGTTGTACGACCATGCTCGAGACTGTAGGTCCTGAGTTTAAGTCGTGCGTATGCAATCGTAGATGAGCATTTCTGGGGAGTCCCGTTCGCAGACGAAACAGCCGTCCAACGTTCCCGGATTTCCAATTGTTGTTTAGCTTAGATTAACTCGTGAATTTAACTGTTAAACTTACTGCGATCTCCACAAATCTCCATTTCTATAATATTAAATCTTCTGTGTAAAATCATGAATAAAAGTTTTAACAGAAACTAATCATAGCAAGCAATTAAAAATAATCCGACCAATCTTGGAAATCTAAGTCACAACGTATTCTCAACTTATGATTATGTATCCGATATTCAGTGTTTTCTTTTTTGTGATGAACCAGGTTTATAATGTAAGAATGCATTACATTTTTGTAATTATATAACGTCATTCAAAAGGTTAATGATCTGATAAACAATAACTGGTTGATGTTCAGTTGTCTTAATCGACTGTGTTCGTAATTTTATGCCGAAATGTCAGACTATCCTAATTAGGAATTCAGGAAACAAGACAGGCAATCATAATTTAAAGTTAGTATAATGATGACGTTTAATATAATATGTATTCAAGTATAAATTTGAAATGCCAATATCAGAAAAAACTTGAATTCCACTTTAATCAGTTATACGCTATTGCTTAGTATCTCTCATTTTTATAGAGATAAATGCTTTAAACTATTACTGACATGTTTTATTTAAATTGGGGCCTGGCTTATAAAAGTTTACTAAAATAATTATTTAATATTGTATATATCAGCGCACAACATACCCTGACAGTATTTGGTGAACGTTTACCATTTTTATTTCTGTAACTTCACCTTGTATTGTACAGTGTGATAATGTAAACCAATTCTATCGTGGCTGGTTTAATCGACTGTCAACACTTGGACTTTATAATACTATTTATTTAACCGGTACTGATAACCACGGAAAAAAAATCGGACGGATGATCACGCAAGACACAACAGTTTTTAGTAAAAGTTAGTAACAGTAATCTTTTGAACGGAATACAAATCATTTACAGAAATTCTGGTGACAAAATGCCTAAATATTAATAACAATAATAAATAGGATAACTACTTCTAAAAAAAAGCAGTTAAAAAAGTAATAGAAAAAGAGTGAAATGTTTGAATACTTTTAAAACTGATTATACCAGTTAATTATTCTGTTCTACTCGACTGAGGAACACGAAATCTTATTCTTCGAACAATAAATCAGGAGTTATATGATCGAATCATTTCAGTTTTCTTTTAACTGTGAAATTAGATTCCAGGTCTCCTTGATGAAATGTATCTAAATACAATGGTTTATTATTGAATTCATATGTATTTGTTCAACTGTTTATAATATGAACATATGAGCCGTCTGAAATAGACAAAGTAACGTCTAAAGCTGAATCCACAACTATACTTTCATTTTATGTAATTTTTCGGCTTATTTAACATTATGTTTTCTAATGATATGTCGAATATGGGTTAGGATATGTGGGTTAGGAAGAATTAAATATGATATATTTAAAATCACCTTGTTTTTGACTCAGGATTTAAAATAATGTTAATATTGTATCATTCTGATTAAATTAATGTGTTTTCATAGTAAACAATGAAAGAAAAATGATTGTTTAGATTGTAATTTCAATGAGAAACATAAAACCATGTGAAATTATATGTTTGGATAATTTTTGTTTTACTTACTAGTTGGTATTTTTTTAGCAAGTTATATTACAGGATATAGTTGCTGACCCTATGTTCAACCCTCCTGCTATACCCGGATTTGGGTCCGGTAATAACCCTAAAAGAGCTACAGCCGAAGTTTTTTGTTATACTAGCCTCATAGAAACGTAGTTATAAATAAGTGTATTGGATCTTTTTCGTGAAGTCATTGACTGTCGTTGATTACTGAATCCTTGCTTAATCATCTTTTAAAGAAAGCAGAAACGATGTAGATTGGTAAAAGTTTAAATTATTTGTAAAACATATAACAGATGTTTTAAAAGTTAAGAAACAAAATACAGCTGTGTACACAATATTATGAATTGGTTGTTAAAAAAATTACTTTCATTTAGTCACTTCTTGTGCACTTACAGACAGCTACATTTTCTAGGACTGATTTCTAATAAATCATCGTTTTTACAGCTTAAAAGACACGATTGGATTATTAACAAATAGGATTACCTTTTCGCAATCTAGACTAGGTGTAATAACATGAAATATTTAACATTTTAAAACTTTTATTCATATATTTCTTCGAATTGACAAGCGCCAGGTTTCATAATTGACTTTAATGAAACCTTATGGTATTATCAGGTATGTTATAAATTTTATAGATGGATTAAAAGAACATTTAATGCAAAGGTTACCCAGTTCGATATTTCATTCATAAATACATTTACATGAACAATGAACATTCAGCAACTTATTCAATAATAAATATTTTGTGTTATTTTTGAATCAACATTGTCATAAAATATCTGGTTGTTCGTACAAGACAAAAAACTAACATTCCTTTATCTCTTCATAGTTCAAATGATTCTCAAATATTATGCTTACCTGACAGTGAACACTGAGTAACCTGTAGTTTCGATTATCTTACAAAAGAATCATTGTACATGAAACTTAAGTTAATTGTTTACTAACGAGGAAGAAAAAGATATTTCAAGGAAAAAATATTGACTAAATTTTTGTATTTATTCGCAATAACAAAGCCATTCAGACAGTGATCACACTCTCCAAACCAATGCATTAAATGATTAAAAAGCTTTGCAAGAAAACACATGATCATTTCTTCGGTAACATTATTCGATTTGTTTTCGAATATATCTTTGTTTAACAGGGACGTATATTTCTAAATGAGTAACAGTAATAGTTCGATCTACAAGTATTTCCTACAATTTCCTTTATGATAATATTATTCAAGTAATTTTCAAATATGGATTGACTACTGAAATTCTTTTTAAGGATTAATACCAAAACATTGACTGGTACTACTTGTAGATCGAACTATTACTGTTACTCATTTAGAAATATACGTCCCTGTTAAACAAAGATATATTCGAAAACAAATCGAATAATGTTACCGAAGAAATGATCATGTGTTTTCTTGCAAAGCTTTTTAATCATTTAATGCATTGGTTTGGAGAGTGTGATCACTGTCTGAATGGCTTTGTTATTGCGAATAAATACAAAAATTTAGTCAATATTTTTTCCTTGAAATATCTTTTTCTTCCTCGTTAGTAAACAATTAACTTAAGTTTCATGTACAATGATTCTTTTGTAAGATAATCGAAACTACAGGTTACTCAGTGTTCACTGTCAGGTAAGCATAATATTTGAGAATCATTTGAACTATGAAGAGATAAAGGAATGTTAGTTTTTTGTCTTGTACAAACAAAATCAATAATGTAGCCATACACAGTAGTCTCTTAGGATGTATTCATCTTCTTACATCGTTTGAGTGCTGTCAGTGTTCTGTTAATCTACAGAAATATCTTTAGCATATGACTCTAATGATTTATGATTTATGCTCGATTATATTTGACAGAAATGCCTAACTGCAGTTTTCGAGGAAATGAAGTTACCTGTAAAATGTGAACCAGCATTCCCTACTTTAAAAGTCAGAGAACATACTAATATATTGTAACCAACCCACCATAAAATGAAGATCTTTAGGTTAATTGATTACTAAGTGATAATCATAATACATTTTGATAGAGCAACGAGTAGATGGAGTTAATCTGAAAAATGTGATGTATTTGCGCTATACATTTTGACCAGATTGTGAGAGGAAAATTGCGCAAACAAAGCTCTAGATGTTTTGATGTATTTCCAATCGCTCTTAATTTAATATCACAACAGACCATCTGACCGGATTTCTGGAAATTTATAGCGTAATACATTTTTCAGATCAAATACGTCTTCTCATTATTCTATTAGTCATTTATTGTAAAGTGTACTTAAAATATGACATTTATATAAATATGTTTGTATGTATCAGTATGTTATTGTAATTAACGTTCAGTGAAAAAATGTACTTCTACGGACGTATTGTTCATTTTGTTCACTATAAACCTAATAGCACATTTATGTAAAATAACCTTGAGCACACATTATGAAATACAAGTTAACTGATCACTTATTATTAAATATTTAAAACGATAGCCTTAAATTTTCATTAATAGAGGTCAGAAATCACAATAAACGTCAGCCGGAACATATTATAGTCAGATAGTCGGTTGTGATATTAAATTAGGAGTTTGGAAAAACATCAAAACGTTTGAAGTCTTGTTTGTGTACTTTCGCTCTCATTCATCTATTTATATGTTTCTTATCTAAATAATACACTAATTGTAACTCATTTAATAGAAAGCGTTTCTCTGATTCTCTCTTCTGGTATCATATCTTTCAAGTTTATTTATCCGGATCAAATAATATCACTAACAAAAACAAAACCTTTACGTCGTATTTATTTAGAATGCTTCTGATCTCTCTTGATTTTCTTGATAGACACTCAAACCCTTTTTTCTGATTTTTCATTATCTTTTTTAAAAACGTTATAAGACAAATATTTGCTTCCAAGGTAGATAAGATTTAATTTATATCGATCTGTTTTTCTTCTTTCTCTATTGAATTATGATAACTCGACCACAATGAACAGTTCTTGTGATTTATCAAAGTTACGGAAATAAAGTTGTTGTGCAATCCATTTCCACCATTCAACCCGAATTGAAAATACACTGATTAACGTAATATCTTTCTACTGAAACATCAAGATGTTCTCAGCATCATGGCACACAACAATCATATTTACGATAAGTAATTTACTTATAGTCTGTATTATATTTATATTTTAAACATGTCTAAAATTTTATATCATTTAGTTTCTTTGTTTCTGTTGATAGTGGAAATGTTTAACTTTCAAAACATCTTTAATCTTATAGTATTTTTTTACTACATATTGCAAGAGAAGAAATCTACTATTATCTCTAAAACATTCAAAAATCATTGAAAATATCCTTACATCATCAGTGCAACTAATATTGAGGTTATTTCTAAAATAAATCCACTAATCTTAGTTGTTTTTTTTTATATGGAGAGGAAATTCTGACAAGAAAGAAACTGTTGATTTTTTTTAAACCTTAACAAAAGAAATGTAGTCAAACGTCAATAAGCATCCAGTTTAACCGGAAATCTGATAATGATAAAAATGAAATTAGACATTACTTATACAGTGTCCCAAGTATAAAACCAAATATTGAAGTTTTTTCAAACTATCTGGTGTAACCAACACGATGTTAAATTACGACTAACACGTCAATAAACTTCATTGTTTTCTCCTTATCTGTAGAACAGAAGTAAAGTAGTAAAAAATTACTGGAACTAGAGTTTGGGAAATCAGTATATAAAGCTCAAATCAAAATTATAATCACAAACGTATATATATATATACATAATGGACTACATATTGGAACTCAAATTATAAATTTGAACTACTCGTCATTCGAAGTGAAGACTTATACAGTTATTCAGAACATCGAAGTATTAACATTACAGATCAGTACAGTTGGTGACAGTCTTCACGTTCTAATGTTCTATCCGGAAGATCATCAAGCTGTGATTATTAAAAATAGTGTCATTTATCAATTAGATTGAGACTGTGTAAAAAAGTGGTTTATCAGCAGATCTAATTTTAATGATTCGACAGAGTACTGAGAAGAATCCAGACTGCGTTGACTCAAAAACCCATCTTAAGTGAGCTAGTAATAACTCTTAAAATACAAATTATTTGTATGCGTTAGAAGTAACAGTATCCACATCAAGGACCTAGTACTGCTTGTTTATTCGATTGTATGATCTCGCCAACCATTAAGTGGAACAATTAGAAATGATTTCTGCCTACAGTTCGTAGGACAATATATAGTTTATTTAGATGTATAAAATGTTGAATATCTCTAATAAATCCATAATTTCTTTGAAAATCTTTCTTTTTTATTACGATACCTCATGAGGAAAATATGAGTGATATATTAGAGCTCAGATCTTCTTCAAATATGCAGTAACACATTCAACTAGATCTTACTCATATACGTCAAAGGTGTCTAATTTAAGTTGTTGGAATAAGGTTTTATGTGTTTGTTAGATATAGTATTCTCAGACGATCTCATAAGGAAATAAGAGAAAACATATTTAAAGAGAAGTATATTTACATCTGAATCGGTCAAATATTTTTTATCGAACGGGTTATGAAATATTTAGTGTAGATAAAAACTTAACACCAGTTTACGTCTTGGTAGGTGTTAACACGGATTATTAGCATTTCATCACATTCCGTGTTTTATATTCTGGTTTTAAACCCAATACGTCCTAATATTTAAAAAAACACTTATTGAAAATACTCTTGGGATGTGAAAGTTATGAACTTCCGAACAGCAGATCACAAGCGAACTTTGATTAGATCTTTGTGTGGAATTACATATTAATCGATTTCAAATTGGAAAACGCTACAAGATATAACCGTTGTTAAACGTTTCGTACAACAATGGTTACTTTCTAGGATTCAGTAGTAAATACGAAAACTTAAAATGAAAAGAGTAATTTATTATGTGAATTTTCATGTTAATTCTTTCAAAAAAAAATGATTTTTAAAGCCATAATCAATTAAGGTAAATCAATATTAGGGCTAAACTCTTAGAAAAGTACATCGAATGTTCTGAGCGAAATCTGTGTCGTCAACCTCAAGCTGTATGAAACTGAGTTATTTGCCTTATTTTTTAAGGTAGATTCAACATGTTATTCCATTCTATTTTATGGTCAAGCAAAATACTTCAATAAACTTTTGCACTCCGCTAACAATTATTATTCAGTTGTACCATTCCTCAGAATATTATTTTACTTCTAGAACATCCAATCACATCTGCTGAGCAGACCCATACTATGATGAAACGGCCGTCCAGTGCTTCCAGGTTTTCGATGATAGTCTAACATTGATCCATTCATGATATTAATTTAAACTCAACAATCTGAAAAACTCTACACTGATAATGAGCCTAGATTCACCAAAAAACTGAAGCTAAGAGTTGAGTACAAAACTTTTAATAATTATGTAGACATTAGTATATAGGAATCAAAATCATTCACCATGTTCAAAACGTTCTAACTCATCAATTAGGCTACACTCCCAGACTAAATTCAAACGATAAAATCAGTTAGTTTGCTATTTAATGTTTGTGAACAATTGATTAGACATACGTTTTGATGGTTTTCAATCAAGATCAGGCAAAATGACATCTATAACTACTCATATGTTATTTTCATTTGAAAGCTAGACAAAACAGATGGTAAGCTAACAAAAATAATAACCGACCACTGGTACAGAATATGGAAATCAATAACGTATTTACAAATCACGGCAATATAATGTATTTTATTATATTTATGAGACTAAATATTCAGGGAGATTTAATAATGATTTGCGGAAGCAAGAAAATACAGTTTAATTATCTGAATTAAGACTAGTGAAAATTCGTATATCGAAATTTAGTAAAGAGACGTAAAGAGGGGAGAAATTTTATTTTGACTAATTTTTCCTTTTGGTTCTTCATTAATATATATATATATATATATATATATATATATATATATGAGATACAGCAGTAAAGTAATATTCACCGAAGATTGGTACAATAAAATGGTTTTCTAATTCCAAAGTGATCCTAGAAACACTATCGAATGATTAATCATCAGTTATAAAGGGAACTTATGAAAAATTCAACGTATTATGCTATAATGATTTCCTCTGACGACACTATTGATGATAGATTGATTAATACACTTAATCTTTTAATTATGAATGAATATGGAACTGAATTAGCCAATAAACACATGAATGAAATAAAAATAAAACCGACGGTACTAAAAAAGTAACATTACTCAACATTATGAAAACCTGTCCAAAGAGCTCTTACCACAACCAAAATGAATGCTATTTTCTACATTCATGCAAAGGCTTGATGAAAAACTAGTTTAAAAATGTTTTTTTTTCATTCTATTCATTTTTCTATCTTGGTTTAGTCTTCAGGGTTGGGAAGCTAGCTAGGTTTTCAATAGTAATTGACAAGCCAATCAGTATTAGTAAGTATTGAGCGAAATGAGTGTATTTCATGTGAGGTATTACGAAACATCGGTTAAAGTTATTTCTTTCAAGCATCATGTGAAGTTACCGTAATACAGCTCAAACAAAAATCTGAATCTATATAATTACATAAGGAATCTTTTCTTCCAACTTATTATTTTATGAATATGCTGGAATTGATGCATGGTTATTTTCATTAGGTGAAAGTTTCATGATCGTATTTCATGAAGTGGTCTTATTTAGATCGACACAAAACCTAGGGACAATAAACAGCCGTTTTGTCCTAGCACGGGAATCGTCATCAGTGCATATTTAACACCCCACAACTATAACTTTAGGAACTGCATCTTGAGGCTGTGTTTGTGCTACGTTTCCTAATTAATCGGTATCCCACTTTTATATGTTCTTGTTATCACTTATCTTCTAAACCCACTCCATAGATTAATACGAATATGTTTCACTCTATTGAAATGTAAGGTTTTGAACAACAATTAAGCAATGACAATCTGTTTCGTAGCTAAGATTTCAAAATATGACTATGGTACAACTATCTGATTACCGGGATTTTTAGGAGATCGAGCCTATAATCCCTTGTTTAATAAAATGTAATAGACGAAAAACTGCTGGACTTCCTGAACTTATCTTTAAAAACTAAGTGTCATTTCATACACAAAAAGCAAAATAGTAGAAGTAGAAGGGAAAGTGAAGGCCGCAGAACAATAATATCCTTCTTACGCCTGTTCAATACTTCAGACTAGAAACCATCGTAATTTTCATGAGGCGAAGTGCGAACACAGAAGACTGATACAAGGGAAGAATTACTAACCACCGAAAACACATCCCCCAAACTAAAAAAATACACTCATGTATAGATTGATATGTGAGCCCACTTGGTGGTGTGTACGTACATGCAAGTGCTCAAAATCTTAACCAAAAAAACATGTTATATTCCGTTCTAAACGGAGTTAACATGATTTTAATAGGAAGAGTATGAAACTGAATAAACATCACACTGAAAATGGAACAGACATTATGCTTAATAAATAAAACGAATAACATCCTTAAGGGATTATTATTATGAATCATAACCGTGTTGTCAATAAGCATAAGGCACACTAGATTAATAAAAAAAGCATGACCTTACCTTGTTATTCCGAAAGCTAGTTAAACTAAATTTGAATTATTCTCTAAAAATCTAAAGAACCACCTACATATGTTTATAACTTCGATAAGGAATTCTTTATAATGTAGATACAATTTATTGGAGGTTTTTAGAAATATTGATAATAATAATAATAATAATATAATGGGAAAGTAACTACCAAAACTATGTTCACATCATACCGTAAAAAAGGAAAGAACAACTAAAGCTAAGAGTAGAATGTCTAAGTCAATGTGATCCATCAACGTTTGGTTACAGTTTTATGAATAATTAAAAGTATACGATTCATGTGAAATACACTATTATGATATTCTTTCAAAAAAATACACCGTTACTTATATATCATTTACTGTAATAGTGGTTAAGCCTTTAGGCATATAATTTTCATTAATGAATATAATGTGATAGACGTAATCTGGAATCCCAAGACGGTGACGTACTTTATTTTTTTGAGTGTTGGATTTATATATGCCACATATTTTCTCATAAAAGATTATATTAATTAGCTGAATTATCAGAATTCATTTTGATTTATCGTTTCTCTATTTTGTTCAATTTTTATCTGGTTTCATTGGTAATATTTATGAGCTTTAATGAGTAGAAAAATTACATAGTTCGTCCGACTCCTTGTTGAACGCCATATAATTCACTGAAACAAATTACATCACCTCAAATACCTACGATTTCAGTAATACAATAGTAATTATATAGAGTTAATAATTTACTATCGATATCATTTAACTTATTGATTCATTCATCAATATTATAAATTTATATTTTCTAATGAGTTTGCTAATGGTTTACACTATTGACGTTAAGTGGCAAATGATCAATAAAAACAATGTCATTTTTTTTCCTACTCATTAAAAAATATAAATTTCTAATAACATTAAATGTCATTTATCCAATGCCCAAATGTTTTCAAACTATTAAATAAGAGCTTGGTTTAAACACTTATATATTATAATAAATTCATTTTTGTGATATATCAAAGAGTAGAAAATTGTATTTCTGACATTTCGTAATTTAATTTAAATCACTTCTTCAAAGTAAGTAATTATTATATATTTATGATTAGCCTTCTACCCAATGCATAATTTATTAGAGAATTATATTTAAGTATGTTTATAAGTAAGTAAGATGTGAAATGAGTAAACTAAGTGTTTATTTAAATATAATCTATAAATATGATCTTTTTGAGTTTAATGAACACTCTCAGTGTTATACTTAACGTTTGCTTGAAAATATCAAATAAGAAAATATTTTATTTATAGCCAACCTTCGAGGAACCTACCAAATGCATATCATAATATTTAATAATCAATATCAAATAATTTTTAGATTTGATCATACACAAGTTCTCTTATTCTTGTGAAGTAAGTTACACAAATTAAACTTCGACGCATTAAAAGGTAGCATTCGTCTCGAATCCTTTGATTCGTAGTAAATACTTCATATTCAAAGGAAATGTACAAAAAAATTGCATTTATTTGTTGTTATTTGCAGCATCTCTTCAATAGTAATAAACGCTCATTCTATGTAGTAAATTCAGTTGATATTCTTTACTTCAATCTTGCTATTGTTATTTAAGACTGAGATTGATCGGTCCCTTATTGGCATATGTACATACTGTGCGGATTGTCTCGAGATTGCTTAAGTCACAAGCTTTTTAAACAAAGATGAATAGTGGCTAGCAGTGGAATCCAGAACACGCATTTCATCCTGTTTTGGGACTCGCCAGCTGGATGTATCTACATTTCAGATTTGATGTTCATTTTGTTTAATTATTTAAATTGTCATCAATATATCTTGATACATAGATAATATGGTATGTGCTACTTATATGGACAAGTATAAGCAGTATGTAATGTTGAATAAAATCCTAAAAAATATAGATTATATTTAAAGTTTTTTAAAAAATATTAGTACGGTTTTACTGTTTTATTTTTAATCACTATTAAATTCATTAGTTCCATTTGAATGACCATCATTATTTACGATACTTGTTTATTTGAAAAAAGAACACACACACAGCAACAATCATTGTGTTCAAATTACTGAGTGAAATAATCCTTTTAGATTTTAATCACTCACAAATCATACATTATCTATGGTTGTCAGTTTTTGAGCTACTTTTTACATGATGACATGAAAAAGAAAAGAAAAATGCTATAAATGTTATTTTTTACTTAAAGCAGTTTTGAAATCCTTGTTGTCAGATATAATCGCCAATATTAAATCAACTTCTTTCTTCAACTAATATTATTTTCTATGTTTTAAACGATGATTTTCTAGTTTTCTCAGTTTAAGTCAAGAATTGATCATTGTTAGATCATCGTTAAAAACCTACAAACACTCGATTGGACTCGTCATTAGTTCACATTCAAGAACCTTTATCCGGTAGTCGAACCAGTTTTCAATCAAGGGAAGAATCATACAGCAATACATATTTAAGTAGAAACTGCATATAAAGTACTAACAACTCGCTAAATAGTTGTAAGTTTAATAACATCAATAACTTGAAAATAGTCTTTATTATGAAACTCAATAAACTAGTTAGCACTGATGGTCATTTTTTATTAGCTTGGGGTTTGAAAATTTAATTATTCTCTAGTTTATGAAAGATTGAATCATCTCAATTACTTTTGGCTAGAGTGGGAAATAATTCTTAAAGTCGTCATGAAACATCGTATTTAATGAAGTTCAGCAGTACGAAACACGTGACAGGTATGGTTGGTAACTTGGGTTGGAAATGCGGATGATCGGATTCTGACTCCATTAGCTAAATGAATCTTGACTAACACAATACCTGAATGTTCTAAGTTTGATTCTGCTTAGGTTCTCGGGGAGTGCTGAAAAGAAGTCCCATAATGAGATGAAACAGTTTATGAATGCTACCATATATTTAGTGTCTCCATAGTTCATGATAGTTCACAGGCAAAGATAACTGTACAGGTCGCTAAACCTAATGATAATATAAATGGCATTGACTGAACGAGATACATTTACATAAGTGATGTCTCTGAAATAGAATTGATTAAAACTTTGGCTTATAGATTCATTTCGGTGAAAGAAAGTTTGTCTTCAACAATATCGGATTTCCATAAATATATAAACAGTATGAGAAAACTCCATAGGAACAGTGTTATATTACTAATGGTCAGAGCATACCACGGATACTAATTAACTATTTGATTTCGTAGTTTATAGTTTTCAAAGCTAATTTCTTAAGTACCCAAAGTGACCATTATAAGTTATGGAGATTAACATTACCACATTTCGTTTTTGTGTTTAAAACGAGCTCGAAATACATGACTACACACCTAGTTGCTCGTTTACAAACGTCTTATTTTCAAATATATTTTTTACAAGATGCTCTAAACGTAAATAATGCGACATCTACATTTATAAAAAGCTTCATCAAAGTAGTTAAAACAGAAGTAAATTAATGTTGTAATAATTACTGTACTAGTTTCATCTGTTGATAATTTCTTCATTACCCATGGAAAAGAACTAAGTTGCATTTAAAAAAAATTATAGCTAATAGTATCCTGTCTGAAATGAACATAGTTGAGGATGAATGTTAGTTTCGAAAATACTGATAATTCTTAATTTGGACTTCTGCATTGAGAATATTCAGATGTACATCTACCCACTCATTTTCTTTCAGTTCACTACTGGATTTTATCTAGATTATGACACCTCTTCCTATCCACTTTTTATTAATTCTGTGATAAATCAATTTATGGGGTTTAATTATTTAAATGTGTGTGTGCTATTTATATTGGCAAGTATAAACAGTACAAGGTATCCAAATAATACACATACATAGCCTACAATTGTTCATTTGCATCTTCCAGTGTGTTCTGCAATCTGAACTCTCTACTCGACAGAACCCCAATTGTTCTGCTATTGCCTTGCTCCCTTTTGGATTTGATCAGGTGTCACATAGTTTTGAATTTATAGACCTTACCATCATTACCTTATGTCATGACGTAGTGAACACAGCCTTAAATCGCTAGGACTAGTGACTATTTTGCAACTTGATCGACGGAACATGATCATCACTAAAAAGGATTTCGTATACATGTCATTGGTAACTACTCAATGATCAATTAATTGTAAATTTGGAAAGATTGGTTGTCTTCATCAATTACTTACCTAGGATACCGGGGTATAACACATTACTTCTATAATGTCAGTAAAAGAAAGGATAGAGAACAGGCTATTGTTAGCAATTAAGCAGTTCACCTAGCCACGGTCACCGTCATTGTACCTGTATTGTACATGTTTACATATAAAATAAAGACATGACACTTGTACGTCATTCACTTGGCTTGTGAGAATAAAAATTCTAACTCCGTTTTAGTCTTGTACTAATCATTGTTGATTGTGCAGTGGCTGAATGGCATCCATTTTACTCGAATTTTAAAGATAATAGTTCAAATGTTTTATGCCTTCTAGAAGGAATTAAATTTTGTTAGCAGTGGATTCCAGGGCACACCTTTAATTCTATTTAACACTTATTAGCCGTAGTTAGTTGCATCTCAAAATTTATTTTCATTCTTAATATCTAATATATTGCTCTCGTAAAAGCAAACAGGTTACCTGCTCGGCTAATAAGCTCAGATAGTTACTTTCATATTCAACAAGTATGAATCTCTTATTTAGTTTGTAATGGTTTTAAAATTGTCCTTTCCTGAGTTTCACTGCAAGCCACATTCTATCTATTCTATAAACACTTACAACAACATGCACACATGCTAAGACTTAGTAAACAGCATTTAAAAATGTCAACCATGGGAAAGCAAAGCAAAAAACACTGGCTGTGCCAAGTTCCACTTGATTTGCACTGACAACCATGATATACAAAAATGTTCGAAAATATTTCTTTTTTTAAACAGAATTGAAAATGATAATATTTCTATAGTAAATAAAGACCGTTTACTATCTAGATAAATTTTCTACTTTAGATTCTTAAGTGCCATGCACATGTTTCAACAGCTTTTGATTTGCCAGTTCTAATTGGCTAAATGTATCATAAAAGCTCTAGAAAGTACATATACCTAGTAATTACGAAAATCTCAAATAATTATGAACATATGAGCATAGAAATAATACAACGTGAACAGAGTTTCATTCAATGGCTTACCTCAGCAATACCTAATGCAAAAAGATAGTTATTTTAGTTTTAAGCAAGACATGAAACTGTGGTATATGAATGTGAAATGTCATTTTCAGTATTAAAATCAAGCTTTACTCCATGGTTTGAGACAAATCATTCTGAAATAAAAATTCTCTCTTTATAAATTTTTTTGTTAAATTAGATAGACGTCTAAACAGTTGAAGTTGCTCTTCTGACATTCTAATTTTTGCCATTGAAGAAGAATGGTGAATTTTTCATCCTATTTTGTTTTGGTTATTTAACCCTATATATCTCACAATCTTTAGTTAGCGTTTTTTTAACAAGTTAGTTTTCTACGGGATGGGGTCGCCAACCCCATGCCCAAACCTCTACCTTTATCCGGGCTTGGGACCGGCAGTAACTTTAGACGACCTACAATCTCTGCTTATTATGTATGGATTATTCTTAAGTGAAATCTAAGGTTTAAGAATATTATGACTCATCAGTTTCTTTTAAAATTAGAAAAGATCAGTTATGTTTTTGGCGGATTTTCTGTGTATTTACTTTATTGAAAACCTTTCAAATCGTGTACATAAGTGATATTTCCTTTCATAAACAAATAAGTGATGACCTAACAAACTCAGTAAAATAACTATATCGTACTTGAATTAGTTAATTAGTTTACTGTTATTTTATGAAAAGTATATATTGTCTAATACTGATTGTGACACGGTGGTCATATAGCAAACCAGACGATTGGAATTTTGAATGATTGGTTCACAAATTTCATTCAACTTCAATTAATAAATCATGGCGGTTTTTTCTATACTTTATGTGTTACCATTAAAGAGATAATTCATTCCTTCTGATTGTTTTTATTTAGCAAGTTATTATGCTAAATAGTGGCAAATTATCAAGTTAAGACTGTATTTTAGGCATTTATTAATTAATTAATTTTATCACTCCATATTATTCATCACATAAGGATTAGTAATGCTAGTACCTCTAGTATTAGAAACAATGTATTTGTTAATTCACTTGTTAGGAAATATACAGATAAGAATAACTGATTACTTAGGAGACGACAGTAAGCTACTGTACTTTCAACTATTAGCCTTTGGTCTATGCGATAAGCACAGGAATTCTTTTTTATGATAAAAATTATGATACTATGAGTTAACTGATCGAGATAAAATCATTTTATGAATTAAGAAATATGCTAGGATTCTGCAGTGTATAATCAGATACATACTAAAGACAAATACAGAACATTGAGGCGCTGTTTTTATCAAACTTCAAAAAATGTTAATGACTATGTAAATAATCGACAAAGAAGAAATTAACTTTTTCTTAACGATATTGCAGTAATATTTGTTATACAAGTGTGGTGACGCTAACAAAACTTAGGAATCTTTTGGTTAATTAAGCTTTCAGTCATTTTCAAGTAAACTAACATATTCCATTTACCTAAAAATTAGCAAAACTTTAATTGAGGTCATTACCGATCAATCTTAAACCACTATTGAAAATCTGGAGGCACTGGACGGTCGTTTCGTCCTAGTATGTTCATCGACGGTACTGCCCGCGAGATTTTATTCAAAGACCTTCGGTTTCTCATGCGAACACCTCGTCTCCAGACCATTGAGCTGGCCGGTATCCAACGGTGTTTATGTCTAAATTCTATCAATTCAAAATATTTTGTGACCAAGCACATCACACCTGACACAGATTGGATTCCACTAGTCACGGCTTCGCATTAGAAATCCGAGCTAGTCATCAGTAAACACATTATAAGTATGAGAATAGGGTTATGGAGATTGTTGAGTTATAAATATTGATAGATTTCTTTCTTAGCAAACGTTCATTTTAAAAAAATATTGTTTTTATATTTATATTTGAAAATTATTATTATTTTCATTTTATAAATGAAGCATAAAAATGAATAGCATTCAACATTTAAGTACAAATTCATAATAAACCAACATATAATAACCAACATATTTTGTTTACTCAATATTTAAAGACTTCAACAATAACACACACAATACAATGTGACGTTAGTAATTAGATAATCAAATCATTGAATGCAACCTACTTCCTTCTTTCATCTTATACCAATTCTCCAGTCAATTTTTATTAATTTTGAAATATTCCATATTGAATATATCTTCTTACAGAATTATATTTCATTTCATTTTTGATATAAAATGGAAATAGATTCCTTCAGTCAAAAAGAACTATATATATATATATATATATATATATATATATATATATATTGAGTAGAATAGAATTAATCCCTTGGTTTGTTGTACATTTTGTGCCAAATGGTTATCATGGAAGATAATTATAACTAATTATATATCAAAGTAATTCCGATTTTCTTTAATGTTTTTAAAATGAAGTTGATTTCCCATTTAAAATGTACTGTCGTTTTAAAAAAATATTTCAATTTCATTCAACATTCTATATTTATCAGTTTTCTTTTCTTTCAGTATTAATGACTTAAAGGAAGAATTTATAATTATTGTTCAGTTCTGTTGCATTTATACATTTGTCTTACTAGTTTAACTAATTTAGCTTAAGATTTATCAATAAGTAGTTTTCCCTTATTAAAATATGACTGTATTTGTAAGAATTATGGCCAAGTTTTTATTTACTTTGTAATTTATTTGTTACATAATCCATAACTGTCAGAAAGTCAGATGATACAATGTTTCAATAAACTAAAATATTGGTGAACCGATGTGTTATTTCATTAGGCAATAGCCTCACACATCATTTAGATGATTTATTAGAGATTAGTGATAGAATATCAATTGTTTGTAACCAAAATGTGTACTTCAATGTCAAAAAAATAAGTATTTAAACAGAATTTGCTGACAAATGATATCGGCCAGTAATGATAAGAATAAGTGATTTTTTTATTACATCAAGGAACTTTTGAAGTCGCTTATCGAAATGACGTTTATTATTGTAATTTTTCTAACAGGAAATAACGTAAGTGACAACGAGAATTATGAACCCTAATTTCATTTACTTTTAGAATTGAGTGGTGTTATAAAGCTGCTGCTTTATTGAAACACTCGATATAACTCCAGTTACAACATATGAAATATATTTTTTATTAGCTACAATTATTCAAAATTGCACATGAATGTACTCAAAAAGTGAAAGCCTAATATTTGTTTCAATTATGTTGGAAGGAGCGAAGTATGAAGGAACGATATCCATTTTTACAAGGAAAAATCTATAGTGGCTAGTAGTGGTATCCAGGATGCGCGTTCAGTTCTATTCGGGATTCATCAGATGGATGTACCTGCATTGCAGAGTTGACGTTCACTCTGGGACTAGAACCCAGTACCATTCGCTTCAAACGCCATCGCGTTATCCACTTAACTACTGAGTGCTGACAGTCACTTGCTTGTGAAATGGGGTGAAGTTTAAATTCACTTGCTGCTTACTTGAATCTTCCCAATGATTTTTAGGACTGCAATTGATCAGTCACTTATTAACATATGTGCTTCCTGTGTGGAGGACTTCAATATTGCCTTAATTCACATGCATTATAAGCAAAGGTGGATAGTCCTAGAGTAAATATCAAATCTGGGATGCAGGTACATGCAACTGACCAGTTCCAAAATAGAACATAATGCGCATTCTGGATTCTACTTCTAGCCATTATCTATCTTTACTTATAATGCTTGTGAATTAAGGCAATATCGAAGTAATCCGCACAAGATACACATATGCCAATAAGTGACTGATCAACTTCACTCCTAAATAACAATGAGAAGATTCAAATAAACAATACAAAATGAATTTTGGTATCCATTTCGTCTTGATCTTATGCATGTATATAGCCGCATTATGAAATTTCCATAATAATTTTCAGAATATTTATAAATGGCCTAATTAACAATAAACTTTCTAAGTAAATTTATTCACTTAAAATTTTTTTATTACTTAAACTACTGGAAATTGTTTTCTATTACAAATGAACTTTGTTTAATTCAATTGTTTCAGCATGAATACATTCAAGTTTATTTGATGAACAAAGTTTTTTTTATAAAGATATACTTATGACATAAAAAAAGTTGATTGAACCATAAATTACTTATACGCTGAAATGATTTCCATAAACTATATTTATTCAATCTTTTTCCTGGCGGGAAGGGGTTCCATTTACTAACCTTTTGTTCAACTATTTAAAATTGTCTATAAAATTTTAAAATTACTTTTCATTCATAATAAAATAAATTACATAATGAATTTATATTGTTGATCAGTTAGTGATAAAGTAAATAAAACTTATGAAATACCACAACAATAAATAAAAAAATAAAAAAAATAAATACATATTCATATATTACTGAAATAAACTTTTCAGAAAAAGTTACGTAATAACATGGGAAACAATAAGTTATTTCATTGATTTAAAATACTGAAATATTTTCAAAAATGTCAAAGTATAAATAATCAAAATAGAAAAGTAATAAAATATGAAGAAAAAAAGTGTATGAATCCGGGAAATATCTTATTCAATAAGTGCAAGTATAAAAAGGAAATCTATATTTTGACATGTTATAACCAATCAGATATTAGTGATCATGAAAATTTTATGAATTTTAAGTGACTAATTTGTTTGCACAAATTTAATCATTTTTTTGAATTAAATAATAATGTCAATAGTTGAGATGAATCATTATGGAAAACCTGGAAGTACTGAACGACTGTTTTGTCTTGGTATAAAATCATTCAGCAGTGTGCATCCACGATCCCAACTCGTGAGATTCGAACCCAAGACCTATCAGTCTCGCATGTGAGCACTTAGCCACTGGACCATTGAGCCGGTATCCAATGGTGTTAATGTCTAATTTTAACTAACCCACGAAATCGAGCGACACATCCACCATTGTCATCAGTGAGTTACTATTTCACAACTAATCCGGTTGAACTCCACAGGTCAGTGATACGAAATAATAAAGATTATTTTGATTAATCAAGATCTGTACGCATTACAAAGGTTAAAGAATGATCAAAGTTGATTCCTAGGTTCCGATGTATTTTTTTAATGCAGCTAAATCCTGGATTATTGAGTAAATCACTGCTTAACCTGAGTGTATAATACTCATTTGTATTACCAGAAACACCAACTTAATAAATAATAGGACAACTAAAACTCTATTTACTTATGATATAAACATCATGTCCATTAAAAATGTCAATGAATATCTAGAACTAGTTGTCTGGTGAATATTGAGTCGGTAATCTAAAAGAAAGATACGGAATTCGAGTATCAATATGAACATCACTGAAATGCGAATCCATCCAGCTAATGAATGAAAAGCACGTTTTTAATTTCGTTGCTAACCATAATTGGTTTACTTTGAATAATTCTTTAGTATTTAAATATTCCTGTGTGTTGTTTAGCTAAACAAAATTCATTTTTCTTATAGTAATCTCTATTTGAAATATATCGTTTTCAGTCATTTTAAGTTTTCTTATCGGCCACCAAGATTGATGCAATGTGATGATGAAACTATGAAAGTTAAAACAAAATACTTCACCTTAAAGTTATAGCCTATAATAATTGACTGTTAAATACTTGTGCAGTCGGTGATTAATAATAGTAACCTGAATAAAAGCGACAAATGTTTATCTAACTATTTAAAAGAGTACTATTAGGATATGTGTATTTTACTGATAATTATGTCAAGCTTTGTCTTGTCAAGATTTACCCAAACTGTGTAGTTATCACTGAACGAATCAATGCCTTTTATTTTACTTAATTAGAACTTCTACAATATGAACTAACAACCACCGACATTAATTATTTTGTCATTTTTCTGATCATCTCTTCTAATCGATTATTGTAATTTCAACATACAAAAATAATCTCTCGACGTAAGTTCTTTGTTATATAAATGACAAGTAGTGTAGTGAACGAACACATAGGTGGGGTAAATCAATTTATTGTATGGTACAAAATTACAAACTGACTTCATAAAGTATGTAAACCAAACATTGAATACTCCACTTGCACAACTTTCATCAACTCTCATTTACGTTTTACATGATTCTTACAATCCTCAATTCCTTCACGTTCCCCATTCGTTTTTCTTCAGTTTGATTTCCTCAACCTTCTTTTGACAAGCATTCTACATGCTACTTATGTCGACAGACATAAGTAGCATATACCACAGTAGCAGCAGTTGCATATATATATATATATATATATATATATATATATATATATATATATATATATATAGATAGATAGATAGATAGATAGATAAATAGATAAATAGATAATACATGTAAGAAAATTAGTGAAACAAAGCAATCCAACTTTATATCGATGTTAAAAACACGATCGTGTATACGAAATCTTTAAATCGGAAATATTCTGGTACAATCAAATAAAAAAGTGGCAAATTTAAACTTCCCTAAGTTCATAAATCTATAAACTGTTATTTACCTTATCGTTAAATTATTAGCATTTTCGTCGTTATCAATGGTTTATTGATTTATTAATAAAAATAAAAATTACTTAATAACCAATATCCTTTGGTTAATTCTAAACAAAACAGTTAAAAAAGCGTCTGAAATGTTTGAAACTAAGATGTAACTGTGTAATGAATTAAATATTTTTATAAAAATGACATGAATGATCAGTACAAATTTCTTAAGAAAGATTTAAAATTCACCTGGAAACGGAAAAACTGACTGTTCAAATATAAATTAATTGAATAATGCAGAACCTATACATTACAATATTGTCATATCATTAATAACTCCGCCTGTAGGTCTTCTAGGGTTACTACCGGATCCCATCTCGTGTAAAAGAGGAGGGTTGGGAATAGGACCACTCTAAGCTATTTAAACTCCAACTTGGGCGAAGAAATACTTTCATTTTGAAGAATTATGACGCTTTATAATGAAATCTGATATTTCTCAGTCACAAAATCTAGAACTGTTTTAATTACGAGAGCAACAATAAACACTGGCATATAAAATGTCCGAACAATACGGAAAACTGGAACGACCAGTCAAATGGCTGCAGAAATGTGGAGATACATCTTGGCGTTACATTAGAAATCATGTTTGTGTATCAATTGAAACAATACTAATGTGTTCCTGACATTGTGTATTTTTTTCGTAAAATGAATGTCTGTATGCATTATTCTTTTTTAATCAAGAAACTGTCAATGAATTTAACTTTGTATTGTATTATGTTAATCATTTTCAAACAAATTATAACTGTAATCATTCATCAAATATGAAAGTGATTGAGATCTTGAACCGATTGATGTTAGACCACTATTGAAAACCCGGAAGCACTGGACGGCCGGTTCGTCCTATTGTGGGACTCCGCGGGACTCCACGATCTCGCAAGTGGGTAGAGACAGGTGTCTACCTCAGTACAACGGAAGATGGTCGCACAATTTCGTGGATTGGTTGACGTTAGACATTAACACCATTGGATGCCGACTCAGTGGTTAGGTAGGTTAAGCGTTCGCGCGCGAGACTGAAAGCCCTGGGTTCGAATCCCGCCAGCGAGGTCGTAGAGGCGCACTGCCGAGGAGTCCCACAATAGGACGAAACGGCCGTCCAGTGCTTCCAGATTTTTAATGCTGGTCTAACATCAGTCGGTTCAAGACCTCAATCACTAATTTAATAATCTCCACAATCCTATGATGAAAATATGAAATTACCAATTAGAAAAATATTTTAATACATAATTCAAATTAAATTGATATTTCTTCATAAATTAAACATAGTTTACTGTTTTGTCCTTAGAAAACTATCTAAACTATAAATGAATTTCAAAGTCAATACATCCGTACTTTCGTCATTGTTCTTCTAAATATTAGATTAAAATAGGCATCCAATAATAGTTGTCCTTTAATAAATAACAATCACATTTAATAATTTCAAACCATTATGGTCAAATTGTATAAACACTATATACAAATATTCTCGTTAATATAGACACATATGTGTTTATGAAAATTTTACTTATAAAATATCTATTTGTCTATGTATCCCTGATTTTGAATAGATTATTTTCATTAAACAAATTACTTTCAAGAATACCTAGACATTGACAACCGTAAGTGGATTGACACAAAGAAAAATGTCTACAGATGTTTTAAGGATTGAACTACTGTGTTATAGTGTGAAAATGTAAAGATTCAACATTTTAGTTCAAATTATATTCCTATCAAATCATTTTTAGAACTGAGATCAAAGAAATTTATTTCCACTATGTATTTAACAGTTTATATTTCTTTCAATTTACGGTAACAGAAGGTACAATAATTTATAAACAGTTGTCTACGCAAGATACTCAATATCCATTCACCAAATACCATCAGCAACAGCCTACTGTGAGTGAGATAAAACCAGCTTCTAGCTGATGAGGAAATCAGGAAAAGACGATGAAAACGGATAGGACATACGTTACGAAAATCATCAAATTACATCAAGAAGCAAGCGCTAACTTGTAATCCTGAAACGAAGCGGAAAAGTGGAAGGCGAAAGAACACACTGCCTCGGGAGTTGGAAACAGTTATGAAAAGGATGGACAGTAATTGGAAAGGACTGCCCAGGACAGTGTTGAATGGAGCGTGCTGATGGGTGACCTATGCTCCTCGACGAGGGGTGATAGGCATAATGTATATATATATATATATATATATATATATATATATAAACTTCATTTATTAAAGAATTAACAAATGAATTTTCTTTTTTAAATGAACAAATTAAATTAATTTCATTAAATCATATATTTTATAATTTGGACATATTTTTATCTAGTCAATTTACATAATAAATGAACCACATAATACATTTTAAATTTATTGCCATCAATGACAAAACAAATAAATAGCTAAGTAAATTATAAATAACTGAACAGTTGAATATACTTTTATCTTTATTTATTTAATTTTATTTATACAAGGATTAAATATACCTCAATTCATTTAAACAGCTTACTTTAATACTAAACAAGCATATTTTACGATTAGCTGGGGCAGAATAAATATTTTCAGGAGAAAAAAATGATCAAGAAACTGAGTTTGTGCATTATTGTTAAGCTTTATGCTCAACAAAAAGAAAGAAAATAAAATTAATATGAAGTAAATGAGATCAAGGAACAGGAAGACACCAAAATAGTTTGCTATTCTATATCTTGATCGTCAAATAGTTGTTTGTGAATAAAATGTCGATACCTCTTTATTTATCTATCTATCTATCTATCTATCCATCTATATATATATATATATATATATATATATATATATATATATATATCACGTACCTGGGAAACATTATCGATGAAGAACGAGGATCAGATGCAGACGTAAAGGCGAGGATTGGCAAAGCAAGGGCCGCATTCTTACAACTGAAGAACATATGGAACTCAAAACAACTGTCAACCAATATCAAAGTCAGAATCTTCAATACGAACATCAAGACAGTTCTACTGTACTGAGCTGAAACTTGGAGAACTACTACAACCACCATCAAGAAGGTACAAGTATTTATAAATAGCTGTCTACTCAAGATACTCAATATCGATTGGCCGGATACCATCAGCTACAGCTTTCAGTGGGAGAGGAAAAACCAGCGTCCTGTTGAGGAGGAAACTAGGAAAAGACTATGGAAATTGCTTGAACATACATGAGGCAAGCACTGTCTTGGGATCCCGAAGGGAAGCGGAAAAGAGGAAGGCCAAAGAACATATTACATCGGGAAATAGAAACAGATATGAAAGGGATGAATAACAGGATTGGATAGAGAATGATGGTGGGCGGCCTATGTTTCTTCACGAGGAGTAACAATCGTAAGTACGTAAGTATGACATTAACAGATTTCTAACCAAAATAAAAACAACTGAATTTTCTATTCTTTTAAATCTTAACAATGATAATGTATATTCCCTACTTTGTCAGCTTTTCTCTATTCACCATTAAAATAATTGCATAATTGCAAACTATACACGAAAAAAAATTATTACTAAATAATCATAAACAACTAGATTCTATTCAAAATAGTAGTAACTAACATATAAATTGTATATAAAACAAACAAACAAAAAAACAACCTTCAACCTTATTCAAAACAAAAAAAATACCTAATCATTATTTAGATTGTTTTTCCAGTATTGTTTACATCTTTAGCATTAAAAAATAAAGATTTCTTTTACATTAAATCAACTAAAAACGTGTTATGTGGTCAATAAAATGATAAGACTTTCAGTTATTTTATTGTATAGACAAAATAAATAAACAAAAATAAATTTTCTTAAATATGTAATCCTATATACATTTCCCTTAGTAAATCTTTATAAAGAATACTGATAATGATTCTCTAAGATTTAGCCTATAAATTTTTATAGTTTATGAGTATATATTAAGAGTTCTTAAAGCAATTTATGTAATTTAGCATAATAATAATGATAATATTAATAATAATAATGATTTACATCTATACAAACAAGCCGAAATTAGAAATAAACCAACGAAAACAGAAACAAAAAAATTAAGCGAGATTAAAAAAATCAGTCTAGAAATTAGTCATCAGTAATATTAGTGACCAAGATCTCTCCTCTCTCTCTCTCTCTGTATATATATATATATATATATATATATATATATATATATATATATATATATATATATATATATTCAACCCAGTTCATCATGCAACTAAAATAGTAAGTCCGACGCCGAATAATGAATAGTCAATCTGAGTTATAAGGAAAAATGAATATGTAAAACTTCAAAATTGTTCGATTTGTAAATTAAGAAAATGAAAACAAATTAATCATAATCACATGAATCCATCAAAAAGGTTTTAATTCTAAAAAAAGAAGACTAACAGCTGAAGCCCTATATATATATATTAGCAAAACCAAATAGTATTGTCAGGAGAAATGGAATAAAATGAACTGTCCCATGGTAACTAGTAACTAACAAGCAAACCTAAACTCCTTATTCCATTTAATTTATCACTTATTATTGGAATAACAACAATTACATTTGACTATTCTATTCAGTTGTTTTACCTGAATATGTCAAACAACTAACTGGAACAATAAAAGTAACACAAATGTTCATTTATTTATTTTTGTTTTGTTGTTTTATGCATACTGGGACATATTTGATTCATATCATATAAAAAATTCACCGATCAGAGGCAATAAATAGTCAATGAAATTTCTCCTCACTCCTCAGATCCACTTAAAAATACACATAATCTGTTATCCCAACACACTCCTCCACTTTTCACGCTAAATGTCTCATACACACTACAGGAATTTCTTACTTTCAACATTGTTAACATGATTAGATAACCTATCTAGTACACAGTTAGCCGAAGAACCATGTACCTATTTATATTCTATAATTTTGATGCTTCATTATATTTCATTGAAAAAGCTTGGACTAGATTGACGAGTGAAACGTTGGATTTGATTAGATTTTATATATATCCTTCTAAATGTCTAATATTAATTCGGTGCCCGAACACTGTAAATTATATCAATTATGTTTCAGTTATTGATAAATCATAGCTACTGAATGTATACAAAATTATGAGTAGATAATAACGCTTCATAGTTTATACACCAATAAATTGCCATTTTCTGATCAATTTTATCATTCTGTTCAGTTAAGGTAATATAAATTGAGTACGTAACTGCATAAAAAACTGCTATAAAAATGATAACACTAGTAGATATCAAATAGTTTAAAGTGTTGAAAAGAACTAAGTGATGTTATGAAGCAAAGTTTATTCTATCATGACAGAGAATGATTGACGACTGGTACCTTTCGGACACATTAAACGATTTTCTGCAGCCTAGTAGCAAACGATTCAGAAAACCTGATTATGAACACGTTTATCATTGGATAAAGGGCCTAGAAGTTAAGCGATACGAAGGGCTTTCGTTCAATTTTTGGTGAGGCCGTGGACGCCAACTGTTAAGAATTCCTATTCTATATTAAAATAGCTGTCCAGAGCTCTTTCCTTCTAGTAAATATCTAACTTGTGTAGATTCATGATCTTAATAAAACTTCGGAAACTTAGAGCTTGGTTGTCTATTATCTACTTTGAAATATTTTAAGGCATCTATCGAATGTCCTATGGCTATAAACTGCATTAAAAAATGTATTCCATATTCTTAGTCTAAGTGCTTTAAGAACATGTTCGAATGCTCGAAGATATGCCCTCCTTTCTATTAGATTAAGCTAGCCGGTTTGGCACGGACACTTAGATTTACGGACACAACTGAAGGTAGTATAAAAAGCGTTTCCTGCTGGCGCTAGACTGAGCTAGCGAAAATGCTATCTGATACAGAGTTAATCATTTGTCTGCAAGGTAGATTCTGGTTGATTCAGTGTCAGGCCTTTACTAAATGTTTTAGAAACATCACTTTTTAATTTCTGAAAAATAAAGATTGAGACCAAAAGTCCTGGATTTGAATCTCGCGAGGCGGTATCGTGGATGCACACTGCTGAGGGGTACTATGGTAGGACGAAACGGATGTCAAGTGCTTTCAGGTTTTCCATGGTGGTCTGATTTTAATCGACTCATGAGTTCGATTATCAAATAAATATTGTAAAACAAATATTGCTTTGTTATTGACTGGTTGTCAGAATTTTTCTCGTGCTTATCAATGAATATTTATAATTAGTGATTATTTTTCATTTATATTCCATATTAATGTATATATTATAATGAATTTTGCTCATGAGCTTCAAAAGGTGTACTGAATGCTATTTACGGCTACAAAACGTAGTGTCATCAACATGCCCGGAAAATTCTATCCTTGCGTCAACTGCTTGTTTAATCTTAGTATTTTCAAGTTGAATCATGCAAATATCTGCCAAGGTTGGACTAAATGAACTCTAGACTGCAACATTATCAGTTTGACCACAGATAACGTTATTAAGATGAAATTGAAAGTCTTTTTGTATGCATAAATAATAGTCATTCGGATAGTGCTATATTTGGATTTTCACAAATTCAATTATACTGAAAAATGTTTAAAAAATGTTACTCTAATAAATTTTCGTTATAATGACTTATTTAGTAGACAGTTTTAGATGCTATTGACAAACTATTTGTAAATCACGTTTAAAATGGATTAGTTAGTATTATGCTGTGCTAGCAGTCTATTTTGAGTGGATTGGTCATCAAACTTTATTTTCACAACTAGCTCCTTTGCAATTCATATCTGTTAACAGTTGTGTTCAGCTGAGCATTTCGTTCAAGTCATCAACAATTTAGCACCAACACAGCAAATGGTCCAGTTTATTACATACTTTTAGTTGATTTTAAAAATGGCTTCATTATATTTATAAAGCTATTTAAAAAGACTGTTATTTTCCTCGCTGAGTAAATTTTTATTGTATTGATCGTTTATTACGTATCAAGACTACTGTTTACACTTTGATTGAATTTATTGCAGCTAACTTCGTTGTGAACCCCTTAAGTATATGCTTTAATCTGTCCGTAATCCAGGGTCGTTTACCAAAAGACTGGAAGAATGCCATAGAAAGTCTTGTCTTCAAAATAGAAACGAAACATAAACCTGAGAACTACCGACCCGTTAGCCTAACTAGCGTGGTTGTTAAAATTTTGGAAAAGATTATTCCGAAGAGGGTTGTTTAAATATCTCGATGAAAACTGGATTCTTTCAGAAAAGCAGCATGGCTTTAAAATAGATTATTCCCGTCTTACTAACTTATTAGTGACTCTTGGAAGCTGGTGCGCTCTTAAAGATCAAAAGTTACCTATAGAAGTAGCCTACATTGACTTCAATAAAGTTCCTCACAACCCGCTGTTATATAAGTTAAGAAATGTCGGGATTGGAGATAATCTATTAATGTGGATAAAAGATTTCCTAGTTGGGTGAACTCCAAGTTGTGTAGCTGGGAAACTGTGCTTAGCGGAGTGCTTCAGGGTACAGTTTTGGGGCCTTTGTTTTTCCTCTTGTATGTAAATGACCTTCTTCGTCTCCTATCATCATCGGTCTTGCTATATGCTGACGATGTCAAGATATGGAGAGCGCTGTGAAGTATGGCTGATAGCCTAGAACTTCAAAATGACCCTGAGAAAGTATCTGAATGGTTTCAAACTTGGCAGTTACCGATAAATACTTTCAAGCGTATCGTAATATATAATGGTCAACAAGGTACAGGTACGTACACGATAAATAAAACTGAGCTACCTGTTGTCTAGACACACAATGATTTAGGAGTCATCGCTAGCCACCAAACGTTATAGAATCTTATGGTCAATACGTAAGGCCTTTAGTCATATTGACGCTAAAACGTTTTTGACTTTGTATACAGTATTCGTGCGTCCTAAACTTGAGTACTGCGTACAACCGGGTTCCCCCTGCATAAAAAAGACGTTGGGCTTTTGGAAAGACTTCAGAGAACAGCAACTAAGCTGATTCCCGAGGTGGAGAAGCTCCCATATGATGCTCGACTGGCTAAGCTATACCTATTCCAGTTGTCATATCGAAGGACTACAGGTGACTTGATTACAGTTTTCAGACGACTTAGCGATGAATTCACGTCTGATATGCCTTGATTTTTCTTGTCTTGAAAAACAGAGAATTAACAAAGTCACTCCAAAAAAGTTCACAAATTATTTGTCAATTGACTATCAACTATCCCACCGAATCATCAACCAGTGGAATTCATTAACTCAACACCCGATTGACGTTCCATCCGTCGACGTTTTCAGAAGAAAGTTGAATGAACTAAGAGACCATTATTGTCAGGACTAACCCAGGTCATCAAGCCTCCTGTCCTTTCCAAACTGAAACTTCCTTATTCGATTCGAGTTTGTTTATTACTAAAATTAATCTAACTAACAAGACATAAACACACTTAATTGAATTTACCATTTAGAGAGAACACTTACACATTTCAAGTGAGATGACATCTAATATTGTGATTACATAAATACGTGAACTGATTATGAAACTGAATGTCGTTTCAATAAAAATTCAGTCGTTAACTAATTTTTTTAAAATATTTTTCAATTACACAAATGCATCTATGTAAAAGCGAAAACAAAAGTTGATGGATACTTGCAAAACAATTAATCATAGCCATAAGAAAGCCAACAATTTTACGTAATGACCTATGTGAACTGATGA
Organism: Schistosoma spindalis; assembly: GCA_946903255.1. Classification (NCBI taxonomy): domain Eukaryota; kingdom Metazoa; phylum Platyhelminthes; class Trematoda; order Strigeidida; family Schistosomatidae; genus Schistosoma; species Schistosoma spindalis. Next base: position 47,931,240 of record OX336420.1, read on the forward strand.
ATACATTTTCAAACAATTAGTTAGAAACTAATTAGTTATTTAGAATTGAAATTATTTTTTTTAAGAAACAGTTGAATACAAAATGGTTGAAAAAATCAGTTACTTTCAAAAAGAAAAAAAGCAATTCAGATTACTACAAAGATAATAGCCTACTAAATAATTACTAATCAATATACATATACAATCTACAGTTAGTTTACATGCCAGTTTTGTTTGTTCCTAAGTGGTGATTTCTTATAGGATAAAATGTTTTCACTCTTTAGTCTATACTTTTCCATAATAAACCTAATCATCGTTTAACTGATTTTTTTGTAATTTTAACTTTGTGCAAATTGAACTTATTAGAAAAGCTGTTAAGACTTTGGAAATAATGAAACAGATAAAGAAACAATAAAAAAACCAATTATTTCTTCACCATAACCTAATTAGTTGTAATGTAGTCGAGAAACTGATTTGTATAATGCTTGTATTAGGATAATGATAATCTATAGAAAATTGACCATTGTTATCAGCCAAAATTGATTACTTAATAACTGATATGATAGGAAGAAAAGTCAAAATTAGATTGATTGATTTATTCTGAGTTTTGTTCAATATCACGATGTACTTTACCCTTAACCTGGCCATTTTTCGGATTATTAATTTGGATATATAATTGTAGAACCTGAAGAGAATTTATCAAAAAGAATATTCTTTGTTCACATACTAGTCTTTTAATATGACGGGGATCTTTAAACTTCCGTTTTGATGTAATGTGATGATTATTCAGTATAGCATTCGGTTTTATTTTTGAGTATATTTTATTCTGTATAATATACGATATTCTTGTATTAAAATCTGATATGAACTGTGGTCAGCAAGTAATTAGTTACACCATTCATTCACTTCGAATTCTTTCCTCCTTATTACGTCTAACTTATTTGATTGGATGGTAATTGCACTATTATTTATCTCATCCTATTTTACCCATATTCATTCTGATCATGGATCTTAAAATTTCACTTAATATATACGCAGATTAAAATTAATATTCTATATGAGTCATATCAACATTAACAATTTTATTGTATTTTGTTTATCACAAACCTAAATTCACATGATTTAAATGATGTACTTTGCCCTTAACCTGGCCATTTTTCGGATTTCGATAATGTAATAAGAAGACGGAGATTATCAGAATTATGTGATATATTAGCGCAATACATTTCGAACAATCTGATCACACATATACTTGTTAAGAACATTTATACATAAAAATAAAAGGTCAACTAGACTGGAAATGGGGTAAGAGGAGACAATGATAATAATAATAAGAGTAATAATAATAATAATAAGAAGAAGAGTAATAATAATAATAATAATAATGTGAACACAATTTGAAACGTAATCGCTCTGGATAACAAGTCAACTTTCGTATGGCTAAGGCTTCAATAAACCTTAATATACGCTCTTTTACACCGTTTGGGTACATGTTCACTCACCCTAATGTTGACGTCCTGCTCCCTAAGTATGTGTGACCACACACACATTTAAATTGGTAAACACAGTGGGATGTGACACAATCGTTTTCATGTCTTTTAGGTTTTGGATGAAACATGCACTTTCTTCTTTCTTTGACAATGACCTTTGCTGCGCAATACGTTTTATTGATGACTGATTTAAGTCTATTCCAATAACAGGCTATTTGAATCACTTCTGAATGGTAAAGTGATGTAGACAGCCTTTTTTTCTACCAAGGCTACAGTAGATCTCACTGTACCATGGACTTTCCATCTATTTATGAATTTCGGAGGGTAACCATTTTCTATTAATGTTTTGTTTAGCAACTTAACATCGTCAACAATGGCGTCATTTGTACAAATACGATCAAGCCTGTTGAAAAGACACCTTATCAAACCACGTTTGTATTACACAGGGTAATAACTATAATGACTAAGGTATTGACCTGTCCACGTTGGTTTTCTAAAAATGGATCTCTTGACTGAGCCATCATCTCGTCTACTCAGAAGTATATCTAGGAAGGGGAGCTGATCGTTCTCCTCTTCACATGAGAGACTGACATGCTTTTGGAGAGTGCTGAATTTATTTAATAAACAGTACATATCCTCTTTTCTTTCACAAACAACTAAGATATCGTCCACATATCTCTTATAAAGCGACATGTTTTCAATCAGGTCATCAGCATGATTTTCAATATGTGCCATGAACACGTCTGCTAATAATGGTCCTAGCGGACTACCCATAGCAACCCCATCAATCTGACGAAAGTATTCACCTTCAAAAGTGAACTGAACTTTGCCAGTACATGATAATAGTAAATCTTTAAGAGTTTTTACAGGGACACGTGATTGAAGATTGTTTACAGATATGTAATAATAATATTCATGTGTAGCGATTTTTCTAGTTTTGAATTTGCTCTTCCGTCTAGTTTGCCAATACCTCCAAATTCAACATCAGGCATAAATTTACTTTCATCACTGAGGATGGATAACATCTTACTTTTATATTCACATTCATGATAACTACGCCTGATCCTTTATCAGGTTTTAACAAGACAATATCAGGGTTTGTTCGTAGTTCTTTTAATGATTTAAAATGCTGAGAAGTTAATATGCTTGTCCGCTTTAGTCCAACATTATAGAATTGGTGTGCCATATCCACCAGTTTAGCTTTACACCAGCTTTGATTATTTAAAGACTAAGGGGTTAGATTACTCAGTTGATCGTATAGATTTTCAAATTGATCATTTATTTCCAATTCAGACATTTCAGTTATGGGGACCGAGAAATTTAAACCAAGAGAAAGTGCCTCCTTTTCATTAGCAAATATTACAATGGAAGATAAATTAGTGACATACCTATCAGGATTAACCCATTAAGAGCAGAGGATAAACATCCATCATCCTCTATTGCTAATCATATAATTGAAACAGGGCATACGATTGATTTAAACTCGGCTTTTGTGGTATTGTATAAAAGTGTAAAAGGGCGTATATTAAGGTTTATTGAAGCCTTAGCCATACGAAAGTTGACTTGTTATCCAGAGCGATTACGTTTCAAATTGTGTTCACATTATTATTATTATTACTCTCATTATTATTATTACTCTTATTATTATTATCATTGTCTCCTCTTACCCCATTTCCAGTCTATTTGACCTTTTATTTTTATGTATAAATGTTCTTAACAAGTATATGTGTGATCAGATTGTTCGAAATGTATTGCGCTAATATATCACATAATTCTGATAATCTCCGTCTTCTTATTACATTATCGAAATTTATCAAAGGGACTAATTGCTTTAAATTTTTCGAATTATTAATGTGGATATATAATTATAGAACCTGAAGAGAATTTATCGAAAAGAATATTCTTCATTCAAATACTAGTCTTTTAATATGATGGTATCTTTAAACGATAACTGTAAGTATTTTTCACATATTTGATTTCATCCTAATTATTAATCAAAATGGGGGGGTGCAATAAATATATAAAAGGTTGTATTTTCGACTAGAGTCGTCGTCGTCATGTTTTGGGGGTTTATAAATCTTCACTTATGCCAGTCTTTGTGTTTTTTCCCTTTCGCGTCGTGAGAATTGCAATGGTTATTCGTTTCGAGTATAAGTGATAAGCATTTCTGACACAACAATCAGTGACGACCAAATATAACAAGTAGCATTCAAACAACAAGATATATCAATAACCTCATAGTATAATCATTTGTAAGAGAAAAATATATTTGAATTGATTGAGTACACAATTTAAGATGTGCTCAGTAAGCAGTTAAGGTGATAGTTGAATAGTATTCAACGTAACCATTGGATATAGTAACTAAATGATCATAAGTAATATAAACTTTCATTTAACTGTTTAGAAATGCATTGATGATTGGATCTATAGTTAGTAACAAACTTCTAACTCACTGTATCATTAATAATAACTACATACTTCATTTGATCTATGTATAACAGAACGGCACTTACTTTCTTTAATACAGGAAGGACAGGAAACAAAATCACTAGGTAAATTATGTTAAGGGAATACATATGTGTATGCAATTATGGAGCCTAAATATAAATTTTTGAAAAGAATATTCTCATTTCATATACCTATGTTTTAATAAGTAAACAGTTTCAAATTAAGAAAAAAATAACAAGTGAACCAACTTTAACTTCCGTATATAAAAAGATATTAAAGGGACATGAATACAGTAACGTAAAAGAAGTGTGAAACTATTTAAAATCTAAGTTGATAAGAAAATGAGATATTGATTATTTTCTAGCAAATGAAATAAATATTCATTCATGATGTATTCATTATTATAGAAATAAAAATGATATTTATGTTAATGGATGTAGGATGATATTTATTTTTTTATTTTGGAACAAATCAAAAATAGTGGATTTTTATATCTGTCTAAGTACGTTTATTTAAGACCTAACTGACATAGAAGGCAACTGAAATGAAAAAAAAAGAAGGATTTATATGAAAATGGATGATAAAGTACAACAACGAGAGATGAATGTAAACAATTAAAACAAGAACATTGTTACAGTTTTGAAGAATCAATAAATAATCAAGTGCTTGAATGTTTACATGCATTTGTGAAATTTAAATTTCCATGTTGTATAGAATCAATGTAACTATATGATTTATTGTTTCTTACATATGTACAGTCCGGAAGGTTATAGACAAGATGTTTTTTTATTTAGAAACTATACATTTATTATATTCAAATAACGTACTTTGTAAATTTAATTAAATTTATATGTACACACAAAGGAATTCTTATGTAAATGACTGAGTGATCCGCAGAAATATAAAGAAAATTCTTTAGAATTCAATTGTATTAACACTTCTATTTGGTCCGAAAAAGAGTTGATATTATTAATCTATAATCCTACACTTTGGAAAACAAGTTATTATTACATTCTACTGTACAGTTTCTAAATAAAGATATTTTTTGGGTGAAATTATAAACATTCCATCTTAGTTGAACATTATAACCAATGATAATCAGTGTTCGATCAGCATTTCCATTATCAAGTCAGTCAACTATAAGTTTTAGTGCTGATACTATCTTACTGTTAACTTGACAATATATGCTCAAACACGAAATGTTATTTTAGTGTAATAGTACTTTTAATTATATAATAGTGTGTTGCCAACTAATTTATTAAGGTTATTATGTTTACATACACAGTATATTTTTTGAACAAAAATAATCTGTGATTCCATATATCAGCCCCATTTCATTACTGAGACACAACTATAATAAATTCATAATATATCAAATAGTTACACACATGTAAATTTCCCAAAATATATTTGACACAGTAAAAACAGAAATTGGTAGTGACTGTTTAAATCGAAAATAAATCAATTTGAAACAATATAGTCCCCTTGCTGAAATTTAATAATAATGAGGTCGTATCTTAGTGATCTATAGACAATCATACACCTTTTATATGTTCGGAAATAATCTAATAATATCATGAGTCAATTGAAAACATGGAAGCACTAGACGGTCGTTTTGTTCAATTGAGGGACTCCTCAGCAGTACGCATCCACGACCCCGCCCTGCGGGTTAGTTGTGAGATAATAACTCACTGATGACAATGGTGGATGTGTGCTCAATTTCGTGGATTACTTGAAGTTAAACATTAACACCATTGGATACCGACCTGCCCAGTGGTCTAGAGGTTGAACACTCGTGTACGAGACCCATACGTCCTGGGTTCGAATCCCCAGGTTTTCCATGGTGGTCTAGCTTCACGTGACTCATAATCGCAACTATTGCAATTACTACAAAACCCCTTCTGAATCTATTATTACTTTAAATTGACCATATTAATATTGATTTGTGTAATCTGTATTTTACTTACTATCTTTGTAGTTTTTATATCCCGTTCATCTAGTATGACCTTTCATATTTTCTATATAAAATTAATTTAATGCAATAATATGTGAATAAATTGTTCAAAAATATATCACGCTAATATATCATATCATGTTGATATCTTCTCATTACATTGTTTAAAATTGTTTCCACGAGAGTATAATTAACGGCATATTTCAACAATGAAATTACATTTACTTCTTTAAGTTATATATGTATATATAGGAATTTCGCCGATAACCATGTTATTTTAACTTAATTTAAAGTGAAAACAAACATGTTAATATTTATTTTAACAGAATTTTCATAATTAAATTAAATATTGGCTTTTTAAGAAAAAAAGGTTTGTTTTTGAAATTTAATAAGAAAAATTAATTTAATTGCCTTTAGGGTATTCATAACATATATATATATATATATATATATATATATATATATATATATATATATATATATATATATTTGAATCAAACTAAATGTCATTTACAGTGTTTAGTTTAAAGATTTGTATACCAACCCTTATCCTTATGTGATTATAAGATATAAAAGTATACTGTATTACAGAGTTTAGCATAATTCTCATTTCTTTTAGATCAATGTCTGTCAGTAACATTGTATTTTCTCTCAAAAGCCTGAATAGAAATTTTCTTTTATACTGTGTAAATACGATTATAAGTCATAATACAGCTTAAATTACTATTGATGTTCACAATTGATTGATCACTGGGTGGTGATCAATGTCATGTGTGTCAAGTCCTCCTTAGTGCATATCGAATGCTATCAACCAAGTTGCAATGTGGCCATTAGTCTAGGTGACTCTTTGTTGCGTGCACTATGTTGAGATAGAATGGTTGTTGAAGATAGTCAACAGGAAACCCTGGACCCGGACAGCCCAGTGGTAACGTCTCGATTTGTGAAGCTGTGTGACACGGGATCTGATCCGTCAGGGAGTACAAGTTCCCTCAAGATTACAAGTGCAGCATGCTGATGAGTGCCAAATAGCACGAAACTCAGGTCCAGGGTTTCCTGTTGACTACCTCCAACCACCATATTATTCATATGTGTTCTGAAAAGCATCGTCAACTTCTTAGTGAACCATAATTTTTATTTAATCGGTAGTTGTTATTTCGTTGTTTGAGGAGACCTACTGATCACTTAATGTTTAAATTACCCAGTTCAAAGTGAAAATCAGATTCTATTATTTAAGAATGCTTCAGTTCTGTAGAAATCAAAATTTCACTTATACACAGTCGTGTTGAAATAGTTTGATATGAATATTTAACATATTCACATCCACGTAAATATGTCTTAGAAAGTTATCAAGTACCACAAAAGGGCATAATCACAATAATTATTTAAAACTAGACAACAGTAATCTAAATAAATTTGCAGGTCTAATTAACTTCTATAATTATTCATGAGGAGAGATATTCCATAACTATAAATTTAAATCTGAAATACCAATATCATATTTTTTATTTTAATGTTACTGTTGTTCCATATTCCATAAAATATGTCTTATCAACTAAAATTTGGTTACTTTCTTGACTTGATCATTCATCTTTATCCGAGCAATTATGTTTTCCACAATTCAACCATAATTGTTTAAAGTACGTTCTATGAAGGCACTTTAGACATCTGAAAAATGTATAAATATGCGTCAGAATAGAAGACCTCATTTAGACCCACAAACTAATAGAGAGTTTACTACTTAATGAATAACAATCCAGTTCATTGAAATTCAGAATACCTAATATAATCTGAGATGCATACACGTTTGTAATAGATTAATTAATTCATTATAAAAAAATATAGCCTATGCAAACTTGATCTGCACAAGTAATTACAGCATAGAAGAATGGTTAAATCCGGTTCATTCAAAGAAGCCTTCAACACATGAATAATGCCGAAATATGCTCTGTAAGTTGTTCATATTGTTTATAACATTCATTTTCAACTACAAACTTTTTTATAATTGTGTAAATACTTTTATTTTCTGTCAATATAAACTCTCAGATATGAAACCCTTGTGAGTCCGAATGAAGTCATTTCTCCTAAAATAAATAGTTGATTCAACATCATAAATATACTTTACAATGATCACCTATTTTTGTAATGCACACGTAAGCTAATCAAAACACCTCAATACTTCTTTTGCATAGTTCATTGGTGTTGCTTCATTTTTATCCATTATGAGCACTAAAGTATGTTTTTCAGAAAATAAACACTTCATCAACCAAACTGTGTTTTGTTAAAAAAATAGCAAACTTTTGTTCGAAATTGACGAACTTACAGACATTGTATTCATGCATCTATGATATAAGTGAAATCTCTCAAATATTGGTTGAAGTACCGTGATTTCCAAATTGGCTATGAAACAAACAACTAAGAGGGGATCTAGTGATGAACCCATTGTAACTTCATCCGTTTATCTATAGAACGTCTATTATCAATTATTTCTATACTCTTGCAATTTTTCATGATTATTACTTAATTATTATTAAGACCTTAACATCCTTAATTCCTTTGTTATTTGTCAAGCAGACAATTATCTTTCATCTTTGATCCGTAAATTATATCCATCCTCATATTTTCCTCTAACCTGTTGACCACTACGCAACCTTCTTTTGATATTTACAATCTCGGATCACTTTGCGACGCAATCTCTTCTATTCCTATATATGCTCATATTTACCGAATAACTATAAATTTATCATAAATAAATGATAACGTCAAAAATATTTCTTCTTCGTTTAATGCTCTTTATTTTCGTCCTTTGTTAATGGATAAATGTTTTATAGCTTTGTTAAAGTGACAACAATTTTCCAAAAAATTACAGATCACAAATTCTAAGCAGTTTTTCCCTTTGACAACAAATATTACACTGTTTTCATCATCAATACTGATAAATCATGTCATTGGGTCTGGAACGAACATTGATTTTGGGATGGTGAAAACTCCACGGCAAAACCATCAAGCTCAGAGAACAAAATCTCACCAGAACATTAATTTAAATTGAAATAATCAAACATAAATTAATGATAATTGATGTAGTGTTTAGCTAACCTATTACATGTCCAATAAAAAAGATGAAACATTAAAAAAATTAGAGTATGTAGAAGAAATACCACAACCAAAATAAAAAAGTACAAGTATTTAAAAACAATTGTCTAGACAAGGTAATCAGTGTCCGTTCGTTGGATACCATTAGCAACAACCTACTATGAGAGAGAACAAACCAACTGCCAGCTGATGAGAGAATTATGGAAAGACGATGGATCAAACTGCATCACGAGGTGAGCTGTATCTTGTGATCCTGAAGGGGAACAGAAAAGAGGAATACCGAAGAACATACTAAGTCAAGAATTGGAAGTAGATATGAAAAGGATCAATAGTAAGTGAAAACAACTGGAAAGGATTGTTCAGAACAGAGTTGGATGGCGAATAGTGGTGGGCGGCCATGAGGGTTAACAGGAGTATATACGTAAGTCAATATAGGCTGGACTGTTCAAGTTTATCAGAATCATGAACCTGTTTTTATTCGATAATTTTGATTTTTGATTATACATCCTCGAAAAAGCTTAGACCACATTGCCGAGTGAAACGTTTGATGTATTTAAAATTTATTTTCTGCGATATTACAAACATTCTTCCAATTTAATGTCTAAACCATTCAAGATTCCAAACAAAGAAACGTTAACAACTTTATCAAAATTATGAAATATAGTTTACTTATTCCTTTGATAAGCCTATCTATTTTTCTATATTTTATTATCTAACTTTACTATTTCTTACTTTGTGACATCAAAGTGCATTATAATTCATTTTATTTAAGTGAAAAATGTCAAATGAAGCATATTGTTATTTCAAGTTAATTCAATCCCAATACATTTCGATTGTGTATTATACAATGACAGACATTATCACATTATGCATTCAATTTATTTTAATTTCACCTTATAAACACTTCAAATTTTTGCTTTCCTAGTGAAAATAATTAATAACTGTAAGGGTTTATAAGATAATGTTCTTCAGCATTACACTAGAGTAACCATGTAGAAAGTTGATAATATATAATTTTTTAGGGTTGAGATCATGAGTCAACTGAAGCTAGACCACCATGGAAAACCTGGAAGCGCTGAACGGCCATTTCGTCCTATTGTGCAACACCTCAGCAGTACTCATCCACGATCCAGGTCTGTTGTGAGATAGTAACTCACTGATGACAATGGTAGATGTGTCGCACGATTTCGTGTATCAGCTGAAGCTAGACATTGACACGGCTGGATGCCAACCGGCTCAGTGGTCTAGTGGTCAAACGCTCACGCGCGAGACTGATAGTTCCCGGGTTCGAACCTCACGAGGTAGGATCGTGGATGCACACCGCTGAGGCGTCCCGCAATAGGACCAAACGGTCGTCCAATGCTTCCAGGTTTTCCATGATGGTCTAGCTTCCATTGACTCATGATCTTAGACATTAAAAATCACCATAACCCTTCTGATTATACGCGTTTTTTAATAGATCAAAACAAATCTGTCCAAGGAATCCATATTACTGACAATATTCCAGTAACAGATTTTCATTTTAAAATCATTCTAAAAATCTTTTATTTATAATGGGATCAAACTCTAGATAATAAACTATAAACAAGAAAGGATCAAAAGGGACCAATCAGATGATTTACCTAGTAAAAGGAGTTATTTCTGAATAATATATCGTCTTATTAGAGGGAAAACAATGCATGAGAAGTGTTATCTGAAGTTTCTAACAAACCATTCTATTTTATTATTGTCTTTAAGAAGAAACAAAATATAGATTTATTCGTTGGAAAGTAAATTTTCTTTCTTCCTACTTGAGCAGATAAATTGAAAAGATTTAAGATAATGGTTTAATAATTAGAATACTTAAATCATATTTTATTTAAATAATGATCTACTGAATACTCCAATGAGTAATCTACGATTAGTTAACAACTATTTAAGCTTATATAAATTATTAAATAAACAATAAAATACTCTCTTCTCATTTTTGTACCACTTCAGTTACCTTTAATTTAAAATGAAAGTTTCAACCGGTGTTTTTTACTGAATACGGGAAAATAATCTTCTCTTATTCTTCTTTTTCACGTTATTAAGATCTACACTCATGAAAACATCATTATTGCGTTTAATCTTTAAGTGTTTCTTAGTCGATCAATAATTGAAAATTGTTATGATGTAAATTATTACCATCGATTCATTTTTTTAACCTAACACTACTACTCATATTGTTTTATTGCCAATATTAGTCCGCTTAACATTAGGATATATAACCCATCTTCAAATAATATCAAATCTATATGGATTAAAATATATATAAAAGTAATTCCTTTCATTAACGCGTATTTTCTTAACTTATATTACCATATTAAATGTGCTTATTAGTAGTATTTATCAACTGACAAGATATACATATAGAGATAGGCCAATGTTTGAAACTTTCATCAATTCTTCATAGTTCTAAGAGGCATAAATTTTCAGCTTACATTTTGAGACATAGTGTTATTTAGTATTGACCAAAATGAATTATCAATCAATGCTAGATTTTTTTATTGGCTCTATTTACATATTTGTTTATGGAACGTCATGTATTTTATAAAAGACTAAGATACTTTAAATGCCCTAAATACAGTCCACATTTAGTAAAAGTATGATTTACTAGTAACGTTCAACGTAAAATATACGTGGAAATAAATTGTTATGATTTAGTTTAAGTGAATCACTAGAATATGGAGTTAAAATACTGTTATATAACTAGACGCACTACGTTTTGAACTATCGTAATTTTGTAAGCTTAGGTACTAGCCAAAATGTAATATTTCATTATTATTACGAAATTGCTGAAATGTTTCATTACGAATAGTTAAAACAGTAAAAACGGAAATATATATATTTACAATGTATATTCAAATAGTTCAATAAAATTACTGCCTGAATTAATAAATTCTTTATTATAAATTAGTATATGCAACTAAATTATATCTTTGTTTCATAATTTGATCTACAAGTGGTCAAAATACTGTATAAAGATTTAATCTCTGGTGATATGCGTTAGAGAGTATCAAAGCTTTTGTGAAACATGTGTTTACAAATTAATGCTATTGTCCTACTCATGAATACAATTTGATGTAAATTTAAGTACAAATGAAACAGACGGATAACGTATACCAGAGAAATATATTGTGCAAAAATGATCAGTCACAGTGTAATAAAGTAGATTTTTCAATAGTTCACGTCATGAGCCAATCGAAGCTAGACCACCATGAAAAAAACCTGGAAGCACTGGACGGCCGTCTCGTTCTAGTATAAAACTCTTCAGAAGTGCTCATCCTCGCGAACTTCGAACTGAGCCAGTTGCCATTTACAGGTGTTAATGTTTGGCTTCAACTAATCCACAAAACTGAGTGAAACATCCACCATTGTCATCAGTGAGTCACTATCTCACAACGGACCCGGTTGAACCCCACCATTGCATGTCAGCTCACTGGTTTAGACCGATAGATCCTGGGTTCTGGTAGTACTACAAAACATAAAATTCATGAAATCATTAAAATATTCTAAGTTGCAATCCTATCTTCAAGCTGAAATATTACACTTTCATAAAGGTAAATTTCTGTAATGTGTTCATTTTAAGTATTTTTAAGATTGATTCAAATCCAACACTGTATTACACAAATATATACTTAAAATAACTATGACTATAATTCAAATTAACTGAATTGTTTAACGAAATCGAGAATCAAGTCAAAACATCAGCTAATAGGTTATGTGTTAAAACATTGTTCTCCTACAGTCAAGATGAATAGTTTAAATGTGTAAACACTTTTCTAATTAATTTATTTTTAACCATGTGTTACTCACGATTCTTGAGTTTTACATTCTTGAGAATCAATATTATTATTGATATTACCTAAGGTTTGAATATTACGAAACTGTATGACAAATAACTCAATAGTCTTCATCAAATGCAATTTACTATGTGGATAAGTTTCATTTGGTTTTAATAACTGGATTCTTTATAAGAACAACAGCATCATTTATGTACAGACAAATAATAATAGATCAGATCATAAGTCAATTAAAGCTAGACCACCATGGAAAACCTGGAAGCACTGAACGGCCATTTCGTCCTATTGTAGGACTCCTCATCATCGCACATCCACAATCCTGCCTCGCGAGATTCAAACCCAGGACCTATCAGTCTCGCGCCCGAACATTTAAACTCCAGACCTCTGATGATGATGATGATGATGAATGATAATAACATACCTAAATGAAATCTATATTTTATAAATTTTGTTTGATTATATTCCTTGTAAATAGGACATTTTTTTCTAAAACATTCACTAACATAATCTTTAAGATGACTCTATACCATCATTAATCTTCATCAACACTTGATGACGATTCTCATATTACCAACATAAATCCACATCATAAATGTCTTCCATTGACTTATTTCTTCTGTCTAATTATTTAAACATCGAATACTTATAAATGATAAAACTTCTAGTTGTTAGTTATTTTATTGATTAAACTACATTTTACTTTCTGTGTAACTATTTCTAAATTTCATATTTACTGTAACGAGTATTACTTTAAAATGTACATGTTAATTGAATATGTATCAATAAAATAAGTTGTTTTTTTATAATTGCATAGTAACACAGTATAACATGATATCTTAATTTTTAAAGAAAATCCTGATTGTTACTGATGATCTATTTATAATAATAAAAGTGGATCAAAGTTTTAATATCTTTCCATGAAATGATACAATGAACTACTTGTTGTTAATATACAAAATCAAACTAAAGAAAGAAATCCAGTAATTGGAGAGTATATTTCAAAATTGAATTTATCAAAGAATATCATCATCAGTTTATCTTATGATGTTAAGAGATGAATACATTTTACCTTTTCATGTTTTATTTAATATCACTGGGTTTTGTTTTTATAGAAACTTTGATTAGTATACATGATTTAAATAACCCCCTCAAATCATTTAAACATAAAAGTGATTTTACTTTACATTATGAGTGTATCATGTTGAAAAAAGAAATTCGTAAAATTGTAGATATAAGCAATAATTTTACTGACAATCAAGTCATAATTGGTATTGACTAAATAATTCACATTCATAATTAAATTCTAAAACATATTCATTTTAACAGAGTGTTTTAGTTTACAGCTAACCATAAATTGTTGATAGGAATTCCCTGTTCTGATTTAAGCATTAAAGTCTATATAAATTACATTAAATTTCATGTTTTATATTTGAAATAACCATTTAAATGTTTCAAATAGAGTATTTTTTAACACATAATAAAATGTATGTTTAGCACGATGTTGTATTTTACCACACTTATCAATCTAGGTTTATTTCAATCATGGTAAATGAGGCAAGACTAGTATGATAAGCAAACACAAAATAATTAATATGTAACAAAGTGATTAACTTTTTAGACTGTAATTTACTGGATATATTTAGTGTTTGAAGCATTCGAAGCATCGTTAGATGACTTTTTTTAAAAAAGTATATTTGTCAAATAAATGCTGCATAAAACTCATCTACAAACTAAAGGGAATTTGAGGATCAATTAGATTTACTTACGGTTTATTATCATTATTATTAATCGCTTTATTCAATATTATATTTTGGTACAATATAGAATTCTCAACACAAAATATTTCAATAAGTTTCTTTTACGAAAAAAACAGAAACAAAGACAAAAAAAGGTTAATAAAAAAATCTGAAAAACTGTACAACTTTCCAAATGAGAAACATGGTAAGAACGCAGGTTATTGACTGGGTTAACTCTAACAACTTGTTCGTCACAGAGTATATTTGCTAGGCAAGGTACTATAGAACTTTTATACTTTTACTTGCGTGCTTGAACTTTAATGTAATTTCGTCCCGTTCTACCAGAAGATATAAAAGGAGAAAGATATGAGTGAAGGGGATGGTTTGTATCTGATAAAATAACATCTGCCAGGAGTTTGCATGACTTTAGATGTCTATCCACAATCATATTAATTATGGTCTCGAAAGATTCACCACACACCTTGCTAACTGGCTTCAGCACTTTTCGCAATACAGCAAAGTCTTTTCTCAAAAGAAGAGATAGGCATACATACTGTGAGATCGTCTGCATATTTCACAAAAGTGTTTACTGTGGAAGGTAGTAGATCATGCAGAAAAAAAGATAAAAGAAGAGATGAAAGAACAGCCCCTTGTGGTACACCTTCATAAGACAGTAGAGACTCTGAACACTCCCCTCCAAACACTGCGTACTGTTCACTTCCAGAGAGGTAGGAACATAGCCAGTTGGTTATCAAGCTGTCAGTGTTGACGCTGATTAACTTGTTAAGTAAACTTTGTCCTGGTATAGTCCAGAAAAGCGCATCGAACATACTTCTTACTCTTTTCTAAGTTGAACACTATATTGTGATGCAGAACAGCAATGGCATCTAAGGTGCTTCTTTTGCATCTGTAAGCAAACTAATACTGGTCAATGTGCTCTTTCATTGCAGGCTGAAGTGTCAACAATTTTATCATTGTTTTGAGGAGGGGTGGAGTTATTGCAATAGATCTAAACTCCACAATTCTTACAGGACTTGTTAATAAAATCTAACAATCATATAGTAAATGCTTAATGTGCAAAATGTCCATCAATCGTCTCAAAATTACTCAAACTTCACTGTTCCTGCATATTCATACAAATTGCATTCTGTCTTTATTATTTACTGTTCGATCTTCTTGTCTCTCTGCTGCCAAACATTCTGTTCACGACTAACATCATATACTACTTATGTCGACATAAGTAGCACACACCACGTTATCACCAGATACTTTCTTGAGTACAGGGATTATCTTCATCTTTCTCCACATATTCGGTATGAGATTATATGAGAAGGATCTGCTGAAGATAGTAGTGAATGGATAACATAGGACGTCAGCGTACGTTTTAAAAAGGAGATTTGTGATACCATCAGGCCCTAAACATTGGGATGAATTTAGTGACTGGAGACATCCTCGGACATCAGTTTCAGTGGAACTAGGAACACAGCTATTCTTTCAAACTATGAATAAAAGGAGCATTATATCAGATGACTGACGTACAAAAGACTTATTTAAGTCACAATCATTTAGCTGGTTATCGCTCCTAATTTGTCTGTCACCTGTAAGTTTTTAAAAGAGTTTCCACATACTTGGACAGTTTTTTAAAGACAAGAGTTTTTGAGTAAACATAGAGTTGAGACGACTAATCTCGAGGTTTATCAAAGTTTTTCTTCTTGTACATTCTTTCTTTCACCCTGCGTAGTCGTTTTATTTGTGAAGATGTAAGTCGATCAAAATTTACAAAAATGATTTTAGTGAGACAACAAATATCAAAACAGAATTTAAGGTAACAAGTGATAACATCACAAGTGATTTCTAGTGAGTCATCTGTAAATAATTCCAAGTTAGTCGTATGAAACATTTTTTTCAGATTTCGGATATTTTCTTCTGAGTAATTCCTATATTTGACTTTCTTGGTTTGATTTAAGAGTGTACTCTTCCCATACTTTCCATATACTTTAGGTAGAACACGAACTATATAGTGATCCGAGCTAGACAATGGAGGAAGTTTACGAGTCACAGTCGATAAAGTCATTTGAAAACGTGAAACACGCAAACGTAAATCGACACCAGTTTACGTTTATAAACGTAGCTACACCACCGCCACACCTCTTTTTATTGTTTGATCTATCTTGACGATAAATTTTGAAATCAGGTAGGGATACTAGGCAGTCGTCCTGCAAATCATTTAACCAAGATTCTTGAATTGTGATGACACCACAATTACGATACATATTTCGACTTAGTAGGAATTGAAGACAGATCACCTTGGTAATTAGTGATCGGCAGTTAGAATTTAGCAGCTCGGGAATCGACGTACGATTAATGTTCATTCTCTTCAACGCATACTGCCAACCACCACGATGTCTTTTATTGTAGTTATTTGTAACTTGTGCAGCGAAAGGTCGTAGGCTTTTTATAAACGCGCCTGTATGGGTTATGCAATTATTGGATATAATGAGACGTTAAAACAAAGTGAAAAACAGATAACTTGTTTAAATAATTAGATGGCAGAAACAGGTGGCCCAAATATTCAAGCAGGCCGCCGATTCAAGGGATATGTTTAGTTCACGGTCTTCGGGCTTACAGATCATTCTATTGTATTTTTAACTGTTTGAATTGGTCAGGATCGTTAGTATCAATCATATTACTTGACGACGTTTTAAAATTTCATTAGCTGACAAGTACTCTTGTATTTATACATAATAGATGGAAACCGTGAATTTATCTTACAAAATGATAATCAAGTCTTAATTAAAACTTTGATGACTGCTTATTTACAAGTAATTGGAATAACCATAACTGTCACATTCTAACTATTATTACCTCATTATGTAATTTATTCTAAAATTGTCAGTTAAATGCAATACTTTGAAAATAAGGTTCTACACTGGCATTGTCGAATATAGTAGCATTGGTACTTATCAGCTTGTGTGAATGATAAGCAATATATCGAGAAACGAGAGTTAGGTTTCACATATTGAAATTTCACTTCTAAAGAGAATAAAGGAAAAAATACTTGGTCGTGAGTCATAAACTAAACAAACTCTTCATCTTAAATGAATTTGTTGTTGCTCTTGTAACGATGAACAATATTGAGTTATTAATTTGCGTCGTTAAAAAATAACAATTAATGAATAGCTTATGACGCTTTATCGAATGTACAAGTTGATATATCATGTCATTACAATAATAAGCATAAATATGTGCTAAAATGATTTTAAAAACATAATTTCAAACATTTAACCATTGTATTATTGACTGAGTCGTAAATTTAAAATGGATTTGGACAGCTTTAATACAGGTATGAAGTTTACAAGGAAAATATCAAGGACCAGTGTCACATTAACATGCTTTTCTGTAGATTTTATTCAACATAATGATAAGCAAAGATGAATGGTGGCTAGCAGTGGAATCCGGATCGCGTGTTTCGTCCTACTTGGGACTTTTCAGGTAGACATACCAGCACCAAAGTTGATGTTTACTCCGGGACACGAACCCAGTACCGTTCGTTTCAAACGCCATCGCTTTATCCACTTAGCTACTGAGTCCTAATAGCCACTTGCTTATGCAATGGGGTGAAGTTTAAATTCACTTCGTATTGTTTACTTGAATTTTCCTAATCATGTTTAGGACTGCAATTGATCAGTCTCTTATTGACATATGTGCATACCGTGCATATTGCCTTGACATTGCCTTAAGTTAAAGGCAATGGCGTTTGAAGCGAACGGTGCTGGGTTCGTGTCTTGGAATGAACATCAACTCTGAGATGCAGGTACATTCAGATGACGAGTCCCAAATAAAACGAAACGCGAGTTCTGGATTCCACTGATAGCCACTTTCCGTCTTTGCTTATAATGCTTGTGAATTAAGATAATATCGAAGTATTCCGCAGAAGATGTACATAAGCTAATAAGAGACTGATCAATTGCAGTCCTAAACATCAATGAGAATGTTCAAGTAAATAATACTAAGTTTATTTATTCTACGAAATTGTTTAGTTATCTGAATATTTTCTTATTTTTCTTTGTATCCAATAAATATATCATCATATATCATAAATTAGAGGAAACTTTAAACTATAACCGTGAGCATCCCGTTGAAGGAAAAATGCATATCAAGGTTTATCACTTTTCTACATAGCTTGACTCTGTATAGAAAGCATTATGGTATGAAACTACATGAATCATAAACAAAATATGAAGTTTTGATAGTGAACAATTTAATATTTAAATGAAATGAATGAAAACTCAATTTTCAGCAATTTAACTGAATACATCGGATTTGTCGACATATTCCGTTTATTCATAATCACTAATCTGTAAGACTTAAAATGGCATAAATTTAACACATTACCTATTAATAATAAAATTTATTGGTTACAACTAAATAATCACTATGCAACCTTTACATTTAAAATGGTATTCAAAAAAAGGTACATAAAACTTTACATTTTTATAGGGAAATTAAAATATTCTGAAAAACAAAAGTGTAATTTATTATACAACGATAAAATGATGCCAAAATTAATTGTAAGGTAACTGAATAGAAAATTAATTTCTAGTCTGACATTTTGTATATTCTTTATTTATTCTGATTTATTCATACTTGAAAATATTCTAATAAAATTTTTCATTATAACTACCCCTGACTAATATTATACCTAAAGACTATTTCTTCAATAAAAAGTAATGAGTTAGATGTATCGTGATGGTAAACAACCTTATTATTCTTGAAGTTACAATTTACGGGAGAAATAACAAAAAAAACCATTCTACAATAATTCATTTGAAAATTCACTAAGAAAACTTAACAGATCAAACATAAATACGTAAACTAGAACACAACAAATAGAAATCTAGTTGTAAATATTCAAAGAAATGACTAATTAAAATTCAATATTCAATTCAATTAAGTTTAAATGAATTTATAGATTATTTTATTTATTATTTGTATAGAAACTTAATAATGACGATTTTTTGACTGAAATATTAAAATTAACATTAAACCGACGATTAGTACTTAGTTAACATAAATATACTATAAAAGTTTCATAAGACTTTATCATATCAGTAATATTGATATTGAAGCATAATTCTGTATACAAGTCACTTATCCCTTATAAGTACAATAATTACAATTTTGATAAATAATGAAAGACTTTTGAAAGATAATTTAAACTCAAAACATTTCAAAATAAATCAGTTTTTGATAGAGTTTCGCTCTCTAAGCTGAATAGTTTAATCGTGGAACTTTCACCGTTCTTCTGAACGACATCAACACAAACTTCAGGTAGACGTTTTTAATAGCTAAACTCTATATATATATATATGACTACTTTTAATAAGATACTACCCTATATTTAACCACATTAACATATTCACCTAAAGAATGTACTCAGACAATTTGATATATACCGACATATTTCTTTTAATATTACCAAAAAATATACCAAAAAGAAAAGAAAAAGAAATTTTAAATCCAAATTTTATCCAATCAGATATTATCATGTTAATAATGTACAGTACAGAGTGGTCTTTTTTACTTCCATATTATCCAACAATAATGGCTTAACTCTACATTTTAGTTTATTTTAAAAAGCCTTTTTATCAACAGATAGGGAAGTTAATTATTCCAGTCCACTTATACTGAAGTTGTATGCCGCACATTTATTTAAATATATTATTATCTTTAATTGAAAATGGATGATTAAATCGTTGTAATAAAATTACTTTAAGTTGATCATCATTAAAAGTCAAATTAATTCTTTATTAGTATTAACCATTTTTCAAAGGTTTCTTTGATTATAAATGAATTAGAATATGATATATAAACATAATATAAATCTTCTGTAATTAACTCATAATACTACTATTAGTTAACTAAGTAGTTAAGAATGACTTATAATTCAATTAGAGAATATATAAAAATTATTAATAACTATTTGCAATAAATATTGTAAAATAATTATAATGAAATGAGATAGATTATTACTGAATAAAAAATAAACAATTATATGTAAAACTTGTCTTCTTAAGTAAACTTATAATAAGCTTTAATTGGTTAATTTACCGCAATATTCACTTTTAACTAAATTTCATTGATAGATTGAATGTTATTGTTTAGTAACAAGATAATTTAATTTGTACAATGAATTTATTATGGTCATAAATGTTATCGATTAAAGAAGTGTTTCTATAAATATTGAGATGAATTTTGATCAACTGTTCATCATCGTTAATTCTGAATAGGATTTAGTATAGTTGAATATTCAAAAATTGAAGATTCTTCTGTACTGATTAGTTGTTATAATGGAAATCACACATAGTAGCGATTTTTGGATGAACACAGTATGGTGTGTATCTATTTGATATTGTTTGTTTGGGAAAGCTGTCATCCAGAATATGTTTTTAAACGTAACTTTATAAACATTATTAGGTCCTTGGCAATTTATTAAAACAGTAGGGAAATATTACTTTAACCAAAAGTGAAAAATTGATTAATCCAATATGAAATAAAAACAAATTAAACTGGGCGTTTTGTAATACATTAGAAACTATACTATGAATAACATGTTGGCTAACTTAAATAAATCTGGTTATGGAAGTTTACAATCAGAGTCGATGTCAATTCGAATATAATCAGTAAACATATGATATATGGATACTAATACTGATGGTAATGTTGTTCCAACTAATCACTTGAGCGTACTCGCTTCGGCGGTACATATACTAAAATTGGAACGATACAGAGAAGATTAGCATGGCCCCTGCGCAAGGATGACACGCAAAATCGTGAAGCGTTCCATATTTTTAACTCCGCCTGTAGCTCTTCCAGAGTTACTGCCGGTCCCAAGCCCGGGTAAAGGAGGAGGGTTGGGCATGGGGTTAGCGTCCCCATCCCGTAGAAACCTAACTCGCTAAAAAAAACGCTAACCAGAAAAAATAACTCAAACCATTTAAACCCTGCCCTGGGAGTTAGAGGTAATATGACGCTTCATGGTGAAAGCCGAGTTCCTTCGGAAGCCACGAGGCCGATGCCCCTTCTAACAACCAGAGCAACAATTTTTATAGGTACATGGAACGTCCGGACAATGTGGGAGAACGGGAAAACCAGTCAAATAGCAACGGAAATGAGGAGATACTGGGAATCAGTGAAACCCATTGGACTCAAGCTGGACAACAAAGGCTAAATACGGGAGAGATGCTGCTATACTCCGGTCACGAAGAGGAAAATGCTCCACACACTCAGGGAGTTGCTCTAATGCTATCCAAAGTAGCACGAAATGCACTGGTAGGATGGGAATCTCACGGATCCAGAATCATCAAAGCATCATTCAAAACAAAGAAGGAGGGTATCACAATGAACATTATCCAATGTTATGCACCTACCAATGATAGCAACGACGACGTTAAGGATCAATTCTATGAGAGGCTGCAATCAATCATAGAGAAGTGCCCAAGAAAGGACCTCACCATTCTGATGGGAGATCTAAACGCCAAAGTCGGAATGGACAACACCGGATATGAAGACATCATGGGACTGCATGGACTGGGAGAGAGAAACGAAAACGGGGAAAGATTTGCAAATCTGTGTGCATTCAATAAATTGGTCATAGGCGGTACAACATTTCCACACAAACGTTTACACAAAGCTACGTGGATCTCACCGGACCACACCACAGAGAACCAGATAGATCACATTTGCATCAATAAAAAGTTCCGAAGGACAATGGAAGATGTAAAAACCAGGAGAGGAGCGGACATAGCTTCAGATCATCACCTGGTTGTGGCCAAATTGAAACTGAAGCTAAAGAAGAACTGGACAACTGGACAAACAGCACCACAAAGGTTCAATACAGCCTTCCTTCGAGATACTGACAAACTCAATGAATTCAAGGTAGCTCTCAACAACAGGTTCCAAGCCTTACAGGATCTACTGAAGGAAGAAGAAACTACTATGTAAGATAGCTGGAAAGGTATCAAAGAAACATTAACTTCAACGTGTCAAGAGGTTCTGGGCCCCAAGAAACATTATCACAAGGAATGGATCTCTACAGAAACACTGGACAGGATCAAAGAAAGAAAGAACAAGAAGACAGCAATTAACAACAGTCGAACAAGAGCAGAGAAATTCCATGCACAAGCAGAGTACATAGAAGCAAACAAGAAAGTGAAGAAGAGCATTAGAGCTGATAAGCAAAAATACGTGGAAGAACTAGCAACGACGGCGGAAAAAGCTGCAAGAGAAGGAAATATGAGACAGCTTTACGATACGACGAAGAAGCTTGCAGGGAAATACAGTAAACCAGAGAGACCAGTCAAAGACAAAGAAGGAAGACCAATCACTGAGATTCAACAACAGCGCAACAGATGGGCAGAGTACTTCGAGGAACTCCTGAACAGACCGGCTCCAATGAATCCACCGGACATCGAATCAGCACACACAGATCTTCCTATAAATGTCAATCCACCAACGACAGAAGAAATCAGAATGGCCGTCAGACAAATCAAGAGCGGGAAAGCAGCAGGACCTGACAATATACCAGCTGAAGCGTTGAAGTCAGACATCGAAGTAACTACAAGCATGCTTCATCTTCTATTCAAGAAGATTTGGGAGGAGGAACAAGTGCCGATGGATTGGAAAGAAGGACACCTCATCAAGATTCCAAAGAAACAAGATCTGAGCAAGTGTGAAAACTACAGAGGCATTACACTACTGTCAATACCGGGTAAAGTCTTCAACAGAGTGTTACTGAACAGGATGAAAGACGCAGTTGACGCTCAACTTCGAGATCAACAAGCTGGATTCCGTAAGGACCGGTCGTGCACAGACCAGATTGCTACACTACGGATCATCGTCGAACAATCAATTGAGTGGAACTCGTCACTCTACATCAACTTCATTGATTATGAGAAGGCATTTGACAGTGTAGATAGGAGAATATTATGGAAACTTCTTCGACACTACGGAGTTCCTGAGAAGATTGTCAACATTATCCGGAACTCATACGACGGACTACAGTGAAAAGTAGTGCATGGAGGACAGCTGACAGACGCATTCCAAGTAAGGACCGGAGTAAGACAAGGCTGTCTACTCTCTCCCTTCCTGTTTCTTCTGGTGGTGGACTGGATTATGAAGACCTCGACATCTGAGGGAAACCACGGCATACGATGGACAGCTCAGAACCAATTAGACGACTTGGACTTCGCAGATGACCTAGCCCTCCTATCACATACACACGAACAAATGCAGATAAAGACAGCCAGCATAGCAGCAGTCTCTGCATCAGTAGGCCTCAACATACACAAAGGGAAAACCAAGGTCCTCAAACACAACACGGAGAACAGCAATCCAATCACTCTTGATGGCGAAACTCTGGAAGACGTGGAATCCTTCACATACCTGGGAAGCATCGTCGATAAACAAGGAGGTTCAGATGCAGACGTCAAGGCGAGGATTGGCAAAGCTAGAGCGGCATTCCTTCAACTGAAGAACATATGGAACTCAAAACAACTTTCAACCAATATCAAAGTCAGAATCTTCAATACGAACGTCAAGACAGTTCTATTGTACGGAGCTGAAACTTGGAGAACTACAACAAGCACCATCAAGAAGGTACAGCTATTTATTAATAGCTGTCTACGCATGATACTCAACATCCATTGGCCGGATACCATCAGCAACAGCCTTTTGTGGGAGAGAACCAACCAGCTTCCAGCTGAAGAGGAAATTAGGAAAAGACGATGGAAATGGATAGGACATACATTGAGGAAATCATCAAACTGCATTACGAGACAAGCGCTAACTTGGAATCCTGAAGGGAAGCGAAAAAGAGGAAGGCCAAAGAACACATTACGTCGGGAAATAGAAGCAGATATGAAAAAGATGAATAAGAACTGGAAAGAGCTTGAAAGGATTGCCCAGGACAGGGTTGGATGGAGAATGCTGGTGAGCGGCCTATGCTCCTTCACGAGGAGTAACAGGCGTAAGTAAGTAATCACTTGAGCCGATGGTCGGAAGCCTGTATTAAAAAGGAGGAGACAGGTGCAAAAATCTATGTTTTCTCCAGAAAGATCTGAAAAGAAGGATCAATGCCAGACATTTCATTAAAAGTGTATCTTAGTAAGCGTAAGAGTTATAAAGTTACGCCAAGCACCACTCAAGTCACACTTGATACCATAGCTATGCAAAAAGTGGAAGCGTTCATATACGCAGGTAGTGTTATGAATAAATATAGAGAATCTTATGCAGATGTCAGGAGACGAGATATTTTTACAAGGTCAACATTCTTTCATTTAAAGAACATCTGGGACTAAAAATTTGTCATACAAGAAACGAACTCAGAAGTTTTAACACTAACTTTAGAACGGTTTTACTGTACATAGTAAAAACTTGGAGAACCACTATAATCATCAGCTAAAAATTACAAGGATTTTATAAAAAGTATCAATAGCACTCCAGTAACAACCGGAAAAGAGACACCGTGATAAAGTTACTCAGATATATCCGAACAGATTCTTATGCCCTATAAAAGGTCGCATACTTAATCAAGTAATGGTTTATAGATTGAGTATAATCAAACTCTGAAGGTATTTGCAATCCTGTCTAAGACTTTGAAATCAATAAATTATTTAGCTGAATGATGGAAAATAATAATAAAATATTCGTTAAAATCAACATAATAGATTTTAATTTACTTGTTTGTAAATATGTTGAAGAGAATAAACAAACTAAACTGACTTAACTAAATTAAAACAAAAACATACAAAACCATATGTATGTGGTTAATGAGATTAAATTACTTTTGAAAGTCACTAATATTTGTCTGTTTTATTTAAAATAGTATCAAGAAAATTTTATTATCTGAGATTTCAATATGCTATGAAGGAAGTTTCTCAGAAAAGATCCAAGCAGAATACCACAGAGACAATCGCTACAACAACCACATAAAACTAATTTAATGTAAAAATTACTCTCCGCTTTAAGAAACAATATTCAGTTTGTGGATGCTACTATTTAACTGATTTTACTCATTCACGTATACTGATTTTAACAGATACACTAAAACCTGAGTTAATTGACTATGATGCAACTATCTAGGACAACGGAAGATATATTAAAACTTTTCTCTTATCTTTATCGAAGTGCAATACAAATCATTGTTAAACTGAAGCTTTTTCATTGTTTTTTTTACATCTAACTTTAAATTTTCATAATTACTCTGCTTTGTATCTCATCTTCTGGGAGAATTGACAAGACTATTTCATTTCGGTCTATCACAATTTATCAGATATTTGAGTCTCAATGATTTTTTATGATCTTTCAGTTAAAAGAAAGATTTGATTGTCTGATCAAATAACCGCTAAATCTGTTTCACTTAGAAATAAAACACAAAATAGTAATATACAGTAACAAAATGTTATGATTGTAGTCATGAATAAATATTAAATTTGATAGGTTTTAAGTGTTTTCTTCCCAATAACTTTAAAGAATATACAACCTATATTTTTCATCTCACGTATAATTTAGGTACAAAACATACCAAAAGAATCTGGAAATTATTCTTAATAATTTACTTTCGGTGTTGAGATTGTTTCTATTTTTATGAGGAACTAGTCCAATTTAACAGTCATTTAATATTTTACGAAAGAATAATCATTTATTCATGTAATCTGAGTCAAGATTTAATTTGAGGTTTGAGGTAGGACTTTTGAGTGATAAGTTATATTTTGGCAAGTTTTTTTTATGATAATCACTACATAATTGTAGAGTCTACTGGTATCAGTTACATTTTTTTATTCATTTGTTATCTTTCTTTTAACTTCCTAAAGTGGTTAGTGCTACCATATTATTTTATGCATATCTATATCACTACATGAGGCTATAAAAAGCATCAATAAAGTTCATTTATAAAATCAGATCAATATGTTTTTGAATAGTAATACAATTTTACTCTCATAGCTTATTAGAGAAAACTTAGCCGGAGGTCTATATGAGTACGTATGTTTTTATATTCAATAAATTACTCGATTTCCTTTATAACTGATGTGCAGTTGCGTTCTTCACCTTGAATAAACTTTTATGTCATTTCCTATAAGCACAGATATTTTAAATACATTATTTATGTTGTGGTTACATAGAAATCATGATGCACTGTCATCTCTTCAAGTAATTTATTAACGGTCAAATACACTAGCAATGAAAATTGGCAATTGTATATTTAAGTATCAAAATATCAGAACATAATTTGTCCTACAGTGATTTTATTTTAAAGTATCCTTCTGCGACCTATCATTAGATTGCGTGCTATTTAAAATCAATAAAATAAAAATTTATACATTTATCACTTTGATTACATCACAAAAGATCATATTCAACAGTAAACAACTATATATACATATACATATATAGAATCCTCCATCTCTTTCCTTCGTTGTTACTTTTTTAAATATCACTTTGCAAACACATTATACATATATATTAACCGAATACGATTTGGGGTCTGTCATAGATGTCAAAATTGAATAAAATTTGAAACAAATTTCAGAAACAGAAGTTATGTATTGATTGTAACCAACTAGATATTAAGATTTAGTAGATAATAGAATAAGTACTAAATTAGTCAGTTTGTCATTATATAAGAATATTCCGTAGAATATTACTAAGTAAAACAAGAATGGTAGATTTTCTTTCCATAACAAAAAAATAAGTGAATAGAATAATATTAGAAAAAAATCAACTTTAAACAAACTTTTTTTATTCAATAAAATTTTTAGTGTGAGCTACTCATATCTACATAAGTAGCATATAACGATAGTCAGGAATAGAATGTATTTCAGTAGATGATCTAGAAGGAAAGAACGGGGACGGGAAGCAATTGGTATGAAAATGCAGGAACAATCAAATCTGACACGACAGACTGAGATTCGCAAAAAAAGTCTAATTTGAGACAATTGATTAATATTTTGCAAAGTAAGTATTTACTGTATAGTTCTGAGATATTTTTAAGATGTTCTTTAATTTCGTGTTTCAATGCATTTGACTGTCCCCACTCGTGTTGTTGATCACTACAATATGAATAAAATAATAATCTGTATGTGAATGATAGGATGAAAATCTTAAAATTGATTCCGTGTCGATTAAAGGTGAATTTTACAACCGACTAACCTTCTCGACCGGAGTAGAGTGGAGTAAAAATTTAAAAATATATAATAATAACCAAAATTAGTGACACATTGTACGTTAAATACTGACACCTAAGTAGTATAAACGAAGTTTATGAATGCATTTACTCTTAAATGTATAAATAGAGTACACAAAACCTTGCTTCTGAACTAATATCAATAAAAGCGGCTTCAAAATAACTCTATGAATGGTAGTTCCTAATGTAGCACAAAACATCGATCTTCAAGATTGATATAAAATAATACAATAAATCTTTGAGAAATCAGATCAAGATATAAATTGAATCTTACTCAGAGATTCTAAATTCAGAAGGTCATCACTAACTTCATTAGATTTCAGCACACAGTTAAAATCACTTCAGGTTAAATAAATATTTTTACAAACAGCGCTTTCATATAACTCATGAAGAGATTTACTAGAAAGCTATTATTAATTTGTCAGAGACATTCACTATATACTAAATTGGTTGAAACGTATTTGTGCGCTGCTAATTTTGTTCAGTACGCCCAGTTATTTACTGTAACGCATATTTCATTACATACTGACAAATGTATATCATTGAATGGTTTTTTGTCGAAAGGCTTAAAAAGCTGTTGCTTTTACGACATAACAGACAGATTACTTGTGAATTTACTTTCCAGCCCTTTTCAATTGATTCTAACTATAAAAGACTATATTTCTTAAATAATTAATCTCATCACCACATTCTTTATTCAGATCACGTTCATTTCAGTCATAACAGTTAGTATAAATGCTGTAACTTTCAATTTATGTACATATTGCACGGGAATAACATGTTAAAGTCAAGCTTTTACTTTTCAAAACAAGGTATAAATATTTCCCATTACAAGTAGTACATATTTAAATTTGCTTTGTTTTCGTGACTGACGCTTATTAATTCTAAGCACAAGTTTAAAAAACATCAATTTATGAGATACAAATAGTAAGTTTAACCGATTTACACAGTACAGGTTTATGTTCAAAAATGGTGGACTACACTACAGGTATGTAGGCTGGTAATAACATCTGATATCTCAAACTAAACTTAGCGAAACAAGTTTCAAACCTGTAGTTTTTTATGTAATTTAACCGTGGACCTTCTACACTCATCATCAGAACACTTTTGCGAACATACAAGAAATAGACCCAAAGTCTTCGTGTCGATTGTAACAGACAATGACTTTAAATTAACCAAACAATTCAATTGTCGACATTTTCAACTCCTTTCTGTAAAAATACAAACACAAGATTACAACATTCAACTAGGCATACATTTCATTTTTTTATGTCTGACCACTCAGCCCAGACATCTTGTCAGTTGTTCAGGTAGATTAACTCATGTATTTGTCTTGTTTTAAATAAAAGATTATTTATCGTCAGTAAAAAACAAGTTAACTTCCTCATATAAAATTTTATTAACCTAAACGTTTGTATATTCGTAGCTACGCAATGTGAATATGTAACATTTTACCTCAATCAAAAAATAAAACAGGAAAATACAATGTATTTAATTTAGTATTCTAAAGCGGATTAAAATGTATCACTAAGCAAAAACAATCAATGACTATTTGAGACTTGACTAAATAACTTCAAAAATAATACTATCTCAGAAGAAACATTTTTCATTATTAGTATTGTGAACAGATAACTATTGAAAAACTAGAAGCACTGAACAGCTTTTTCTCCCTAGTATGGGACTTTAGAGATGTATCGATCTACCACCGGCGATCTTACTAAAACCTAATAATTTCCTTAACCCCCATATTGATTATCATCATTAGTTCATTAGTGACTAGCAACAAATGGAAATCTCCAGAGTCTCAGTGAGAAGCCTTGATCAGTGGAATTCAACCAAGTCGCGCGTGAAAATAGTACCCACCATATACAACGGGAGTTCACTTAATATAGCAGACTGATTGAAACTAGATTTGTGCACTACTGGATACCTACTCAATGGTCTAGAGGTTAGATATTTGCGGATAAGATCAGAGATTCTGAAGTCAAGTCCCAATGGTGTGGTTGTGGACGCACATCGTTGAGAAATCTCATACTAAGATAAAATACCTGTTCAGTGCTTTCAGTGGTTGTTTGTCTGGGATAAGCCCCTGGTCATCACAACATTTAATAATCTCAGCAACGATCATATTGATATTTATTTGTTAAAATGAGATTGAGTGCTAATGAAAGATATAAAATACCTTGACATACTTCGTACGTTATTTCAGTTCTAATATTTTAGCGTAAATTAACACCTTTAGAAGTAACTTTTGACACGAATTTGACTCTTTTCAAACTTATCTTTTTGATGAATTTCATTAGATGTCATCAGCTTGCTGGCCGACCAAATTCTTTTTCCGTTTTATGTTATTGGCAAATTGTTACATGATTTATTGACGTATTTCGACCATGAGTGAGTAGTATTATAGGCAATAATTAAGCTCGTTAAATAGGTCTTAGTCGCATTGCTTAATTTGTTTCGTGTTAATCTGTTTATTATATTATCGAAAAAGTTTATTCAAATTTTAAAAATGCTTGGTCTGATGATCATTTCTACTTGAATTACACTGTCGAAATGTTACTTTTTGTCAATAAATGTCATTTTATTACATGTGATAGGCTAGACCACCAACTATCTCACGGTCACATGGTGAGCAAGAAATCTAAATGTAGTCATACTACTATGTGAGCGAATTATTTACTTAACCAGATGCATAAATCATGTAAGTTGACAACTAAAACTATTGAGTTATACGATTTACCGGCAACAAGCCTAGATTTATATTTTGTATGAAAAATAAATGTGAAACTTCATAAGTAGATTTTGTATTTACTGACAGTTATCTAAAAAATATTAAGTGGGAGGTTCAGCAAAACGGAAATAACTTAATGGTGAATGGAGAACGCCATCAATTCTCTTCATTTGAGTAAAACTAAGTGTTAGGAAAATTTCCAACAGCCCATTACCTTAAAGTTTATTGGAAAGACAATTCAATAAGAACTGTTATAAATACTGTTAACTACACATTAGATAAACTAAAGAAACCTGGAAATAAGGAAGTGTTATTCTTTACAAATCACGAGGAGTGTTACGAACTCTTAGAACAATGGTCTTTAAATCAAACAGAACACTTCATAAAATAGGCAGTATATGAATGTTGTAATTCGTTTATTAAAGCAAAGGGTAATTCCTATAACTGAATCCGCAAAATACAATGATCCCTGTTTAGTTATCACATACCATTAGAATTCCAGAAAAACTGACCACTTATCCATATTAAACGTCAATCACCTACCTCATTCTATAATGATAGTTTTAAAATTTCGAAACATGTTCTCTGCACACCTATATTTACTTCGGAAATTTTACTTTAGTGGTATGCATTGCATTAACTCTTTCAATGTTCTTCTTAGCTCAATAGTTTTCAATAATACTAAATTCTATTTATACAATTATGTTGTGTTATTTAGTAAGTTAAGAACAAACTATAATAAATTTTTTCTTTCAAATTTACCTCACTTTTCAAGTTAAATGTCATGCTAGGGAAAAAATAAACTTGAGGATCGACAATGAAAAAAAAAGGAATCAAATTGACATGACTTGTTATTTTAATAGGTAGACCACAAACTAAACGAATTATTTACTGAGGTCTGTATCGTCAAGGAATGGACAGTTGATTTTCCCTTTTTTTCTAGTGATTGAAGCGAACACAATAACTTTTGTGATTGTGTCATTTCAGTCCATTGGTCTACGTCACAAATCAATCTATCAAATAATTCAGAATCTCCAACTATCTAACCGGAAATATAACACACATGAATTTTTAAATCAAAAATATGATAACGAACATTTTCCCCATTCATAACTACTCATTTGTAAATCATATAGTTTAGTCACAACAACTGTGTTTGTACTGAATAATATCAAGATTTGGAAATAGATTATCTTCATACTACGAAGATTTTGTTTTTATAAACTTTCACATAACTTAAAAAGAAAACATAAATTCAACATTCACATTGCAGTCAGTTATTAACGCAGTAGAATTGAATTTTTCTATACATTTAGACATATGTATCATATTATTTTCAAAACATATTAAAGATTTCAATGGTACAGAATTGTAATTCTTTAAAGTTATACATGTTTATATACAATTAAAACCAACTCGTACAACTTATCTAGGATATTAATGATAAAAAAAACGTTTTCTAAAAATTTAGTCAGTTTTACCATTACTAAACTGAATCCAATGTTTGGAATATTTGACTTTTAATAGTTTATCAAGAACAAATTATTTGTAGTGGCTTTGCTTCGTTAATTTATCACCCATGTAACTGTTAGCATACAAACCCCAATGGTGTTTACAATTAGAAGACAATGAGAAGCGGATAGCGCAGATCACAAAGCTATAAGCACATCGAGAGTATTTGAAGCGGAGAGGCGAATAAGTATATACGAGTAATTACGTAAGAAAATTTGTAGTCAAATTGCATAAGGGCACAACAAAGCAAAGCAAAAGTTAATAATTGGATTTGAGTGCATATATACATTGGGAGGAGGATGAATCATTGAGTGATGTTTAAGCAACCAACATTTAGCTAGAATCTGTCATGTGCTCTAGTGAAAATAACAATACAAAGAATATGCGAATCGCTACTGTTCAAATAACATTGTTAAGTTAATAAAAGGGCTTAACTAAAATTAACCATAATCGAAATCGGTTGTAGGATAGTTGCTATATGTTAATGCAGCATCCTTGGTATTTCTTTATAAAACTTTACATTTTCTCTATTATTCCAATGAACAGTCAGGAGAGTTTTCATAGTTTGATCATAAATCTTCTTTAACTGCCCAAATAAATTATGCATTTTTCAAATAGATTTCCTAAATAAAATTTTTTATAACCAGTTCGCTAAAGATTATAAATACAAATTAAACACCTAACTTAACAATTTGTTGTTGTTGTTTTTCTTTTGTATTAGACATCAAAAATCATTCACATGACATTTATGTGAAAATATTGACCTTTGAAATCTCTCATTTATTGAATTAAACTACTTCGATTCAAGCATATAATCAAAAATTAACTTCGTAAATATTTTAAAAATAGTGTGATTTATATTTTAAGTTCATTCGATTGGTTATTACATCAAATAAAAGAAAAATCTTCAATTTTGTTTAAATATAAACACTATGCTTTTCCAATGAAAGATACATTCTCATAAAAACAATAATATAAGCTGCATAATATTGTTTAGCAATATACACAGCAGAAAAACAAAACTAAATAGTTAATTACTCTATTTAAAAAATCACAGGATGTTTCTAAGCACCTAATGATAATTTATTCGCATGTTACTTTGAAAGTAGATGTCATTTAAAGACCTGACATCTTCCATATAGCTACAACTTAACATTTATTCAGTGAAGTATAAACATTTTTGGTGGAAAAATGAGAATCAGTTTCATGGAAGTGGTAGGTTAAACTTAAAAATGTAATTAGGTCGATGGATTGTCAAAATATTATCTGTAACAAACTGTTGGTAATGATAATTAAATGAAAACTTTAATTACCTGATGTCTTTTCGCCATTTTCTCACCATACGTGTATACGCTTGTATTAAGGTAACTAAATATTTATTCAATTCTTGCAGATTAACCACTTTTTTTCCCTCTAAATTTATTATTCTTCATTTGTCTTCTACAACATCGATATTGACTGAGATTCTAAGGAAAAACCCTATTTTACAGGATAATATCCAATTTATTATTTTATCTATTCACATCAAAACATCACAGATCCCCAAACAGTGAGTGATTGAGAGATAAAAATAAGACAGTGGATAGCTCATTCAGTAACATTTCGGAAATTATGCTAGGTTAACATGTAATGCGATTAAATCCCTTTTTACATCACATTTGTTCGTTATTATTGCAATCAACGATTATTAATTTCTCTTCCTGAAGGCTCCTTTAAATTTTTTTTTTTTGGTTTTTTTGTTTATTACTAGCATATGTAACAAATTAAATTTCAGGTTACAAGACGTTTTCTCCATGATCAGATCCTAGATAAGAAATCCCTGATAAAACAGTCATTACATAATCCGCTACAAAATATTCATTTACGGTATCAACGTTACAGTGGTTCAGATAACTAACTTTAGTTTAATTAATAGTATATTGTATCACATATCAGTGTTTGAAGCTTATTTACTTTCTTCACCTTAGTTATGAGACAATGTTTTTGACTGAACAGGACATGTTCATTTATCGTTATTTTTGATATTATTAATATCAATAATATTGTTAGTACAGTTGCATTTAAACATCAGAAACATGATGAGTTATATAATGAGTAATTAACAAAATTTGAATAACCATTCTTTAATTATGCATACTCAACACTTTTTTTAATTGCTGAGGTGCACTGACTCAGTAAATTTATCAATGGGAACTACTTGCAGAATGGAATATATATATATATATATATATATATATATATATATATATTTAGCATGTTTGTACCTGTTAGTTACTGAAAATTTGTAAAATAAAATAGTCTGAGAAAAATTTAAGCACCAATCTGTAGTAATAATTAATTCATCGTTAAATTTACAAGTCGATCTAAAATAGATGACCACTGGAAACCTGGAAGAACTGGACGGCTGTCTCATCCTAGTATTGAACTCCACAGTAATGAGCATCGACAATCCTGCAGGGCGAACTGGAACTTAAGATCTTCGGTCTCACCCATGAACTCTTAACCTCCTCATACTGATAATTAATTCATCATTTATCTTAACCAAGATTTACTAATTTAAAGATATTTAGATCTGTTCAATCTCTAGCGTCCCTTTTAATTCATTAACCGAAATTTAAATTTAAGAGTAAAAGTTACAATAAAGTAATTATTAAATTTATTATATTAATTTTCGGATGATCAAATATTTTATAGTTTGTGATTTAGTTAGATAAATCCTCGAAAAAACCAATGCATTACATTGAATTAAAATTATAGTGACTTACTTACGCCTGTTACTCCTAATGGAGAATAGGCCGCCGACCAGCACTCTCCAACCCACTCTGTCATCGACCTTCCTTTCTAGTTCCATTCAATTCTTGTTCATTTTTCTCACGTCTGTCTCAATTTCTCGACGTAATGTGTTCTTTCGTCTTCCGCTCCTCCTTCGACCTTGAGGATTTCATGTGAGGGTTTGCCTTGTGACGCAGTTCGGTGTTTTCCTCAATGTGTGTCCTATCTACTTCCAGCGCTTCTTCCTGATTTCTTCCTCCACTGGGATCTGATTTGTTCTCTCCCACAGTAGGTTGTTGCTAATAATGTCTGGCCAACGGATCTGAAGTATTTTGCGTAGACAACTGTTAATAAACACCTGTATCTTCTGGATGATGGATTTCGTAGTTTTCCAGGTTTCCACCCCATACAGTAGAACTGTCTTCACATTTGTATTGAAAATTCTGACTTTGATGTTGGTTGCTAATTGTTTTGAGTTCCAGATATTCTTCAGTTGTATATATGCTGCTCTTGCTTTGCCAATCCGTGCCTTCACATCTGCACCAAATCCACCCTGTTCATCCAGAATACTGCTCAGATATGTAAAGGTTTTTACATCTTCCAAATCTTCTGCGTCAACTGTGATTGGATTGGTGCATGCTGTGTTGTGCCGGAGAATCTCGCTTTTCCCTTTGTGTACATTGAGACCTACTGCTGCTGAGGCTGCTGCTACACTGGTTATCTTCTCCTGCATTTGTTGTTGCGTTTGCGATAGAAGAGCCAGATCATCTGTGAAGTCTAGGTCATCCAATTGCATCCTGGCTGTCCACTGTATCCCGTGCTCCCCTTCAAATGTTGATGTCTTCATGGTCCAGTCGATCACCAGGAGAAAGAGAAAGGGTGAGAGTAAGCAGCCTTGCCTGACACCGGTCTTTATTTTGAACGACTTTGTCAACTGTCCTCCATGAACGATTTTGCAGTTTAATCTGTATGATATTGACTATCTTCTGAGGCACGCCGTAGTGTCGAAGAAGCTTCCATAGGGTTGTTCTGTCTACGCTGTCAAATGCTTTTTCGTAGTCAATGAAGTTGATATAGAGTGATGAATTCCATTCAATCGATTGTTCCACAATCATCCGTAGAGTTGCGATTCGTTCTGTACACGACTGATCTTTACGGAATCCTGCCTGTTGGTCGCGAATTTGGGTGTCTACGGAGTCCTTCATCCTGTTTAACAATACCCTGTTGAAGACTTTTCCTGGTATTGAGAGAAGAGTGATTCCCCTGTAGTTGTCACAGTTGCTGAGATCGCTTTTCTTTGGTATTTTGACCAGAAGTCCTTCTTTTCAGTCTTTTGGTACCTGTTCCTCATCCCAAATCTTGCTGAAGAGAATGTGGAGCATCCTTGCAGTTACTGCTACATCTGCTTTCACTGCCTCTACTGGAATGTTGTCTGGTCCTGCTGCTTTGCCACTCTTGATTTGTCTGATGGATATGCTGATTTCTTCAATAGTTAGTGGGCCAATATCGATTGAGAGGTCCGTGGGTACTGCTTCGATGTTGGGTGGGTTCAGTGGGGCTGGTCGATTCAAGAGTTCTTTGAAGTGTTCTACCCACCTGTTTCGTTGTTCTTCAATGTTGGTGATTACCTTGCCTTTCTTGTTTTTCACTGGTCGTTCTGGTTTACGGTGATTTCCAGAGAGTTTCTTTGTTGTGTCATACAGTTGTCTTATGTTTCCTTCTCTGGCAGCCTTTTCTGCCGTCATTGCTAAATCTTCCACATATTTACGTTTGTCAGTTCTGATGCTCCTCATCACTTGCGTGTCTACTTCTGTGTATTCGCCTTGTGCCTTGACTTTCTCTGCTCTTGTTCTGCTGAGATCGATTTCTGCCTTCTTCCTCCTTTCGTGAATCTTATCCAGTGTATCAACAGTGATCCATTCCTTGAGATGGTACTTCTTGTGGCCCAGAACCTCATGACACGTTGAAGTGATTGCCTCTTTTATCTCTTTCCAGTTGCTCTCCATAGTAGTTCCCTCTCCATTGAGTAGATCATGAATGGCCTGGAATCTATTGCTGAGGACTATCTTAAATTTGCTGAGTTTGCCAGTATCCCGAAGAAAAGCCGCATTAAACTTTTGTGATGTCGTCCGCCATGTTGTCCAGTGCTTCTTGAGTTTCAATTTCATCTTGGTGACCAGCAAGTGATGATCTGATGCTATATCAGCTCCACTCTTGATCCTCATATTCTCCATTGTCCTCCTGAACATTTTGTTGATGCAGATATGGTCGATTCGGTTCTGTGTATTATGATCCGGTGAAGTCCATGTGGTTTTGTCTATGCGTTTGTGTGGGAATATAGTGCCTCCTAAAACCAGCTTATTGAAGGCACATAGACTTGCAAATCTCTCACGATTTTTTCCTTTCTCCCAGTTCGTGTCGTCCCATGATCTTTTCATATCCGGTGTTGTCCATTCCAACCTTGGCATTTAAATCTTCCATCAGAATGGTCAGGTCCTTTGTTGGGCACTTCTCGACGATTGACTGCAGCCTATCGTAGAATCGATCTTTAGCGTCTTCATTGTAGTCGATGGTACGCGCGTAGCATTGGATGACGTTCATTTAATTACCCTCTTTCTTTGTCTAGAAGGAGGCTTTGATGATCCTTGGTCCATGAGATTCCCATCCTATAAGTGCATTTTGTGCTTGTTTGGACAGCATCAATGCAACTCCTTGTGTATGTGGGGCATTTTCTTCTTCATGTCTGGAGTAAACAGCAGCTCCCCTGAAGCTAGTCGTTGTTGTCCAACTTGCGTCCAATGTGTTTCACTGATCCCAAGCACCTCTAAATTGTATCTCCTCATTTCTGCAGCAATTTGGAAAACTCTCCCAGTCTTCCACATTGTGCGAGCATTCCATGTACCTAAATAAATGGTTGCTCTGGTTGTCAGAGCGGGCATCGGCCTCGTGACTTCCGAAGAAACTCGGTTTTCATCATGAGGCGTCATAATTCTTCTAAACGAAGACCTCCTGACTCACAGGGCAGAGTTTAAATGGTTTGGATAATTTTTCTGGTTAGCGGTTTTTTAGCGAGTTAGTTTTCTAAAGGATGGGGTCGCTAACCCCATGCCCAACCCTCCTTCTTTATCCGGGCCTGGGACCGGCAGTAGCCCCCGGAGGGACTTCAGGTGGAGTTAAAATTATAATGACGTCACTAGATTATTCTTTTAAACAGTATAACCTTCTAATGTTTTCATAAATGTCTTAAAGTAAAATGGCAAGACTATAATTTATGGGCAAGCCAAACAGATTTACGACAACAGATTTTGGATTTCAGAGCAAATTTCTGTATGCATTTGGCTAAATAGCATCCTGTCATTTTAACTGATGTCAGTTCGTAATGAAAACTCTAATCCCTATCCCTAACCATCAAGTGTAAATTACAATCCTTATCCTTCACACAGGTTTAAAACCGTCATTTGGACCTAGTCAGTAGGTGGACATTTTCAAGGTCACTTTAGCGTCACTCAAAGGTTGTCCATAAATTATAGTTTCACCACTAAAACTTTATTCTTCAACTCATCTATCCATACAATATGTGAAAGAAAACAACCAGACGTTCAAAGTACTCAAATAATAAAATTTATATATAATACAAAGTACACATACGTATTGAGTAAAGATGAATTTCCTGAAAATTTAGACTTGGGTAGTCTGCTAGATGGACTCTTTAAACGAATCGACCTAATCATGATTATTTACTCTTAACATTGTTGTGTTTATTATAAATTTAATAATTATAATAAACAGAGATAACTTTTTATCATCTTCATTCGAAGTATGTTTTTATCTATTTAAGCAAATACATTTTTTGTGTTCCTTTCTTCAGTAGATTTAAAACGTTCTACCCTGTTTGTTTGTTTAATATTTTAAAAGAGAATTGTTGATGCTGATTATTATTATTGACTAGTTCATTATAAAAGCTTGTATAGCTGAGTTTCATCTATGAAAAAGTTATTGTAATATATTTCTAATTATCTCAAATAAATTTCATTGATATGAAGTTTTCTTCGTTACATTAAATTGACTAATTCCTACTTCAGAAGTTTGGCATATTATTCATATTGATTTAGTATTGGCCAGTTAAAATAAATCCGTTAAAAGTATTTACAAGAGAATAAAACTCCATTTGTAAAAACCTTTTTAAAAAACGAGATAATTAGCTATTCATCAAATATTTCACAGAAGAACAGTTAAAAATTAATGTTGCTAAGCTATTTCATGTATCAATCCTAATGGACTGAGCGTTAACAGTAAGTCAAGTTTATCCCTTTCATGCAATGAATCAAACAAATATGTGAAAACTGAGGTTGACTGAGTGACCATACATACAGAAGACCATGTTATTCTTAAAAAACTAATTACTCTTTTTATTGCCTACAATAATCATATTTGTTATTTCCCGAATTACTAAAATACAATCATCTACTATCATTATTTAAGGTTTTTCTGGACACCTAGTCTGTCTGCATCAAAATTGTAAACATAATTAGTATTCTAATAACTTCAGTTCTTTAGTTGAAAAAAAGTTTTAGATTGAATACGGTCTTGGAGTGATTGTTTTATACAAATTAAATCATATACTATAACAATACAAAGTCGATTTGTGCTATTCTGAACATAATATCAAAATGGTAAATTAGATAAAACAACACTCTCAAAAGGCATCTCTATTTAGCTACATTTTTCTTTAGATCTCAAAAATGAAAATCTCATTGTATATTGTAGTGTCAGTTGCTATGTCAGCCCATATAGCTTATTCCAGCTTCCAGACATTCCAATTTATTCATTCTTCTCAAGCCACATTTTTACCCTGTCACTTATTCGCGTTAGCGTATGTGCGTGCCTTTTATATCTTAATCATCAGATGTCTGTAAATTATTTTTAGTCTGACTACAAATATCGATTCATGTTTAGTTAAATTGAGTTGGTTCACTCACCTTCTACATTGTGTGTCATTTTGCTTTACTTCGCTTTCTGATCAACGATTATACAAAATATATGTATTCAAAAATCCATTCTCGTATTTGACTTATATTTATTCCGTTATTCACTGACTCGATTTAAGTCGATGGTTATATGCAAGAATCGATAATACATATATTTCAATAACAACCATTCATACTATCTAAATGATTTAGGGCCACTAAAAATATCGTTATTCAAAAATAAATATTAAATTGAATTAAATTATTATATCAGATAATCATTTGCATTGAATATCACAATATGTAATCAAATATATACGTGTATTTTTTTAAATACAAAACTAATTACTTTTACTCATCTGACTTATCGACTCTGATTCACTAAGGCAGTATAATTGTGATAAAAATAAAATCAATGTCCACATTCTATTCCGTTTACCTTTATATATATATATATATATATATATATATATATATATATATATATATATATATATATATTAGTAAATGAGGTAATAAATCTAATTAACAAATCATTCGATCGATTTATTATTTTCTTTTACGCCATATCTATTGATCAACTAAGCGTAGTGATAATCATCTATCAGTTCAATGTACAACACTCGGTTTTTATTTATTTTTCTTGTTTGTTGTTGTGTTTTTTTTGTTATTAGATTTGTTTGCTAGTAGTTAAATAAAGTCACTAAATTTATTTATTTATCCATTGTTTTATGTATCTCATTTTATTTGTTCGCTAGAAATTGTTTTATTTTGTTCTGACAAACTAAAACATTGTGTTTTACTTCATTTATTTTGCTTTTTGTCTAATCATGAAACAATATGTAAAAATAATCGAAAGAATTTTTCTTCTATTCTATCTTATTTTGAACTAGTTAAGCATGCATAACAAATCTACTGAAATTAAATGATAAATGAGTATATATATATATATATATATATATATATATATATATATATATATATATTCAATTCAGTTAATTGCTATAGAATATAGAACTTATATGAATATTGGATCTCATACAAAATTTCTATGTCTATTTAATGTAACACAATGATGATAAGATAATTTATGCAAATTGTAATAATACAAAAAGTTGTTTGTTAAGAGCAATTACAAACATCAATTTTGACAAGCTTACATTTTATTCTACAAGAATGATTATAACATATACTTAACCATAATGATAAATGTGAGGTAGTCAACTTTGTTTTATTTCTAAATGAATTGATTGTTTTTTTTTGAATCTCTTTTTGAATGGTTTGTTTGATGAAGTTTTTTTTTTGATATTTTAATGAAGTGACAATTTCTTATGATGTACAGGAGAAAGTTGATTACCCATAAAGATTATATTCAATTTTAAAGATATAACCTGACTGAAACCAGATCAGAATCTTACAGTAATTACTAAGACTAAGTTAATGAAAAATTTAAGTCTACAAGAAAGTACCTTTGTTTTTAATAATTTTCCATTAGATTTGAAATTCCTCGCAAAAAGACAATTAACCAAGTATATAAGTCTTTTCGATGTTTTTTAAGGAGTTATTAATTTCAATAGAACATATACAATATACAATAGATAATATTGTATCTCAATAGGAAGAAGATACATCTCCATTTACACCAACTACATATATAAGGTTGTGATGAAAAACAATGTAACTGATTAAAGCGTTTCTAAACCGCTAAATAAATCATGTAATTGTTAAAACACAATTGAATTTGAAGAAGAATGATGACAATTCAGAGAAGAAACTTTCTGATGGGTGGGCGAGGATGATAATGACTGGTTGTCTGCTTAGTCAAACATGAAGATAGTCTGACAGGTGTCCGATGAGTTATATATTCCCCTATCCTTATTATTATTACTCACTCATCATTGATTGTTCATTGTTATTGGATTGTGTCGGGTTTCGGGTGTGGAAATACATTATATTGTTGTCAGGCTAATCACGTGTTCTTGATCTGAGTTGTGTAGACGTTCTGTAGAATAGACAATGGGAGGGAATCTAGTGTAGATATTCGTCTAAGGTAAAATAACGTCCCATACGTGTAAACGTGTAAACCGTTATAACAAAACAAGATGTTTTGCACTTTATATTAAACTAATTAATTATAATTGGTAAATGTCGGTAACGATTTAATAAGATAGTTCAATGTATCTTGTCATTTATTAAGTGAAGTAATGCAAACTAATCCGGATATATATGAAAACAAAGCTGTTATTAACGTATAAATGATAGCTGACAAACGTTAATCCTTTATATATTAAGCAGTTTTATAATTCAAGCCGGATTTAGAAATAGGCTGCTTAAAAACATGTTATAAACGTAATCGCCTAATAACCTGGACTAACATCACTGATTAGTTTCATAACTTTGGCGATATACACTGCTAATATACTCCGAGTAGTACGAAACTTGGGTATATGAATTCCGAAAAGCTCTTTCTAATCACCCGAAATCGCGTAAAGTAAATCGTGACTTCGAATAATTTTGATTGGTCTTCAAATTGTACTCTGATCTGTGAAATTCTACCATGACTGAAGTGTAGACAATTTTCCTGCTAACTAATAAGTTATCGATTAACGCAGAAAATCTGTTAAATATAGTTTGTCATTTAAATCTCGAAAGAAGACAGTTTTGATTCTAATGGTTGTTATAATTTTATGTGAAATGAAAATGATACAACCAGTGTGAACAAATCAAAAAGATATATTGCTAAATAAATTTTAGAACAAGGACACAAATAAATAAATAAAACATTTCTACAACACCTTATTGAAGTTGATCCATATGTGGTGAACAAGAACACCAGTGGGGACGACCGAATGCAATCGACAAGAAATTACAGAACGTGTTAATAAAATCTAACAACCATATATTAAATGCTCGATTTGCAAAATGTTCATCACTTGTCTCAAAACGACTCAGACTTTATTGTTCTTGCATTTTCATACAAATTGCAGTCTGTCTTCATTCTTTACTGTTCGATCTTCTTGTCTCTCTTCTGCCAGACATTCCGTTCAGGAATAACATCATATACTACTTATGTCTACATAAGTAGCACACACCACA
This sequence comes from Schistosoma spindalis, assembly GCA_946903255.1. NCBI lineage: Eukaryota > Metazoa > Platyhelminthes > Trematoda > Strigeidida > Schistosomatidae > Schistosoma > Schistosoma spindalis. The sequence goes on from OX336420.1 coordinate 47,974,085, forward strand.
CATCAACAACATTACGTAAGAAGAAACGATAGTCTGTACAGATAACACGGATATTATCATTTAGTATCTAAAAGACTAATAACGTAACTTGTATGAAATAATAACAACTGAGAGAACATTTAAAGTTGAGTCTAGGATGGGAACTGAAAAAATCATAAAATACAACCAAACATTTTCTAGACCATTAACTATGTGTTGTCAATCTAAACTTGTAAATTTTTCTATTGTATTAAGGTAACACAAAAAAAACGGAAATTCAATAAATTATCGAAGAACACTTCATTAGCGTACCTTACGACACATTCTATTACGTGGATTAATCGACATTAACTTCTCAAAACTCATTACGTTAATAAATTAGTTGATAAATTAATGTCATTAAGCCACTTGAACTTACACTTTCCTAGTATCCTAGTTTTTCTATCATTTTTTTAAACTTCATTTTATTATTAATGTTATCAGTAAACTAATTATTTATAGTACTATTCTGGGTTTTATTCTTCATTCATCAAAACTCTGTATACAATCGATTGTCTAGTCAAAATTTACCAGTCTGTATCACATGAGTATTTAATTTTCCTAATACAAATATAAATCAAAACTAATAATTTTCAACCGTAAATCTGACAGATAGTTTACTTTGTAGGCTGATGAATAGATTAAATATCGGGCTTTCGCATCAATATAGTCTGATTGATAAAATGTGACTCATTTTTTCACGTCTAATATATTAGCAGATATATTTACCAATTTTTGCTGATGTATAACAAATATAGTTGATCATATATTCCAGAAATCTTGTGAGATAATCATGTGATGTTCTTTTGTGTTTGGACTTTGAGTTAAAACAATATTTAAAAATAATTCTGTTGAATTTCTTACTGAAACTTTTGGAATTACCTCTCGAATTTAGCCATTAATAAGTAAACTATGTTTGGCAAAATAGGGTGTTGGGCATATACAACGATTAAATGAGTTCAAACATACCAAGTATGATACAAATATTATCACTGTTGATGGTTGATGGTCATGTAATATCATTACTAAAGGTAGGAATATAAGAAATTAAATTAGGGGTCTAAATGTCCATTAATCGCCACGTTTTTGGGTTTTATCTTTGATTTCTGGTGGAGTTGTGGATGTGCACTACTAAAATGTCTTATACAAAGGGCAAATATAAATCCAGTGCTTTCGAGCTTTCAATGGTTTTCTAACCCAAATCAGTCCGTCATGTGAGACATACTCTTCACTTTACTAAGTTTGATTTTCATTGAGTTTCACTAATCTTTCTGCACCCCTAATAAAACTTTATCATACTATGCAATACAACTATCTCGTTTAATGTTCCAAGAGCATCGCTTCAATTATTGACACGCACATCTAAATACTTTCATTCAAACTGCATTACAGATTGTGATGTCCAAACAAGCTTGGAATATTACAAATGTATCAATAATTTATTATTAGCTTTCTATTAAATGCTTAATTTATTTGAAAATATTGAGTCTAAGTTTGATATCGATACCTACATTATAGTTTAATCTCCAAAGCAACTGATGATTTGCAGTTGAATAATTCATTCTTTAATTTGGACATACGATATTTCATTTACAATTGATTGATTACTTCGTAGTGATGTTCAATGTCAAGTGTGTCATGTCCTCTTTAGTTGAGATCGAATTCCATCGACACAAAGGGAAAACCAAGGTCCTCAAACACAACACGGAGAACAGCAATCCAATCACTCTTGATAGCGAAACTCTGGAAGACGTGGAATCCTTCACATACCTGGGAAGCATCGTCGATAAACAAGGAGGTTCAGATGCAGACGTCAAGGCGAGGATTGGCAAAGCTAGAGCGGCATTCCTTCAACTGAAGAACATATGGAACTCAAAACAACTTTCAACCAATATCAAAGTCAGAATCTTCAATACGAACGTCAAGGCAGTTCTACTGTACGGAGCTGAAACTTGGAGAACTACAACAACCACCATCAAGAAGGTACAGGTATTTATTAATAGCTGTCTACGCATGATACTCAACATACATTGGCCGGATACCATCAGCAACAGCCTTTTGTGGGAGAGAACCAACCAGCTTCCAGCTGAAGAGGAAATTAGGAAAAGACGATGGAAATGGATAGGACATACATTGAGGAAATCATCAAACTGCATTACAAGACAAGCGCTAACTTGGAATCCTGAAGGGAAGCGGAAAAGAGGAAGGCCAAAGAACACATTACGTCGGGAAATAGAAGCAGATATGAAAAAGATGAATAAGAACTGGAAAGAGCTTGAAAGGATTGCCCAGGACAGGGTTGGATGGAGAATGCTGGTGAGCGGCCTATGCTCCTTCACGAGGAGTAACAGGCGTAAGTAAGTAAGTAAGTAAGTAAGTAAGTTGCCATGTGGCCACTGATCTAGGTAACTTAACATTGTATGCATTATGTTGATTTGAGATGGCGATCAATCAATTGTAACTACATCTCGGTCCAACAGAAGGTCAGACGTGCCCAAATAATTCAGTGGTAGTGTCGCTAATCGTAAAGCTGAGTGGCACGGGATTGAATCCGTCAGGGACCATTGGTTCCCTCATGATTATGGGTACTTCGTTTATAACTCATACTTATAAGCCTGTTGGATTTAATGTGCGAAACGAGTAAAATTTTTGCAGTGCAGTCCATAATAGTATCCAAAATAAGTTAATACACGAATCATCTGTCGAGTAGAATTATTGGGAAAATAAAAGTCAGAGACACAACTAGTGAATGAAAGATTGTGTTGTGATTATCCAAATCGATAAATCAAAACCGTAATACGTGCCAATAAGATTTCATGAGAAATATCATGATGACAATAATAATAGTATGAATGTAATAGTGTGTGGCTGAAGAAATCTATTGAATTAACCTTATTTTGCTTTATTTAAATGTAAGCAAGTAACAATTTACAAGATATGTTTTGCATTTCCTAAAAGGAACGAAATAGTTGACAAAAACTTCCTAGAATATCTAGCATTCCATGATACTAGTTTCGTACATATTTGATTATCCGGTCGCCCATGTTCGCCCTTACCAATTTTTTACGCTTACAAATCTACTAGTCTTCGAACTGTTACAAGAATACACCATATTCTAACAAGTTTCATAATTAATGAATGGACAATTCTTCATCCTTGCTATTTATAAAGGATCTTTGCTTCTTATAAGTTAGTCCTTGTTTCTTCCATTGATTAACCTATGTCCTTACAATACACACTTAATTAAAAAGCTACATATGAAAAACAAACACAAAAAACTTCGTCAATCAAATGAAAATTCATACAACCCGACTGTACTTAAATTAATGTGAATCAGTCAGTAATACGATACATGACTGTATTAAATTATAGACAGAATCATTATTCATATCACATGAATTTACAACAATCCTTAAGATAAATCCCATTGAATACTAAATCACTGAAATAAGTAATACCGTCTTGAAAATATCAAAATGTTCAGGAAATACTACACAGTAAACTAACTAATTCATTTTGATGTAATGACGTAAAGTCGATCAGATACTGTTAATTACAAAAAGGTATAGACTGAAATCATTGGAGTACAAATCAATGCATCTCACATTAAACTCACTATGACAGAATAACATAGACAAAGTAAAGTCTTACTTCATTCAAATCAATCTCCAAACTAATATAATTATACCGTAAATAAAATAATGGACATAGTACAACAGTAAGCCAGTTGAAAAGTTCTGTCACATGACATAAATGCTTGGATTAGCATGACAGCCTATAAAAGAAACTTACACCTAAGTATCTAGATTGTCTTTGTTTAAAAACAGATATTCAAGTTACTAAGGGTCTTATTTCGAGTGATAACATATACAGCCCTGTTCCAGGACGATAATGATGAGATTTCTTAGAACCACCAGTAGCTGGTGCACTCTTACGTGCCGCTTTGGTAGCTAACTGTTTTCTTAGCATTTTTCCACCAGTACTCTTACAAGCAGTCTGCTTCGTACGTCCCATGACTTTGGACAAATATATATATATATATATATATATATATATATATATATATATATATATATATATATTAATAGCTGGTATAGGTGAAGTGTATATGTTAACTGTAACGTCTTTCATTTTCTCTTCAATGTTTGTTATTTAAATTAAACGTCATTTGTTCTTTGATTTATTTGTAATATATGTTGTTGTTTTTTTTCTCACTTCATTAATCCTATAAACAAATGATAAAATTTCATAAAACATGAAAAAAGTCACATATTTACTTTACATCATGTTGTATCATCCTATTAGAAAAATATATTTAAACATTTAACCCAATTAATTTATTATTATCAATGTTTCAAAATGACAGTTTGTCAGATTTTCATTAACAGAATTTTATGGGTTTTCTTTTCTAATACTAAGTTAATTTATTAATGTTTAATTAAACCATATTTTTCTAGACCAATGGTAATTATTCTTCTCAGCTTCAAAGGTTATTTCGCTACAATTCATAGCATGTTTCATTTCTATGTTTTACGCGATCAACAGTCTGATCTTCCAAGTTTCATCTCTTCATGTGTTGAGTAGTTTTGTTTAGTGGCTTTCTATAAGTCTAACTAGTTTATTCATGAAGACTTGGCTATATTGGAATATGATTGGATTTTCTTAAACGATGAATTGTGACTAACAGTTAAAAACATACTTCTTCTTCGGTAGCTAAATTTCTTCATTGGATAATTTAAGGTTCTTCAAAATACTACAGGAAGGATAAGTAACATTCGATTAGGATGAAGATAGTTTGATTAATATTGCTTGAGTCTCCAAATAGTTAACGTCAAAAAACAGTCATCGTGATGTAACACTTCTCAGATTAGTTATCACATAGGAAACTTAACCGATGAAGAACAATTACCACTAAAGACTAAATGCATTTTTATTAACTAGTAACCATTTGTTTAAAGCAATTAGTCCCTTTGATAAATTTCGATAATGTAATGTGAAGACGAAGATTGTCAGAATTATGTGATATATTAGCGCAATACATTTCGAACAATCTGATCACACATATTCTTGTTAAGAACATTTATACATAAAAATAAAAGGTCAACTAGACTGGAAATGGGGTAAGAGGAGACAATGATAATAATAAGAGTAATAATAATAATGTAAACACAATTTGAAACGCAATCGTTCTGGGTAACAACTCAACTTTCGTATGACTAAGGTTTTAGTAAACCTTAGTATACGCCCTTTCACACTTTTATACGCCACAAAAGCCGAGCGAAGATCAATCTTACGGCCCGTTTCGATTATTTGTTTAGCAATAAAGGATGATGGATGTTTATCCTCTGCTCTTATTGGGTCACTTTTCGTACATGTTCACACACCCTAATTTTGAGATCACGATTGCTCCTCCCTATGTACGTGTGACCACATACACAGAATTAGGTATTCAAAAACAGTTTGTTCTCACCTTAAACCTACCCTGGTAATATTGGCTTGTTATCCAGAGTGATTACATTATTATTATCATTGTCTCCTCTTACCCCATTTCCAGTCTAGTTGACCTTTTATTTTTATGTATAAATGTTCTTAACGAGTATATATGCGATCAGATTGTTCGAAATGTATTGCTCTAATATATCACATAGTTCTGATAATCTTCGTCTTCTTATTACATTATCGAAACCATTTATTTGATATTCGTATTCCGTGATCCCTGCTTTCGCTTTCTTTTCCCTAATCACTCTATTAAGGCACTGGAACCATATTCGACTTCCCACTTTCGCTACTATGAATTGCTGTTTCACATTATTTATAATACCTGTTTTAAACAATTTAGCTTCAAACCTGTACGCATTTAAATCGTACAATTCTTTCATTATTATCTTAATCACCCTTCTTAGTTGATATTTGTTCCGTAACCATTTTTAGAATATTATTTATTTATCCAAGCACGTAGATAGCATCAAATAAACACCTTTAAGATAAAAATGAATAGGTAAATACCATTTAACTACTATAACTTAAGTAGTAGTTTATTACATTAAGATGAAAATAAGGTAGATATATGTGCGTTGAAAAGTGGGAACGCGTGGATCGAAATACGAAGTAATTATTGTAAATAAAGTATGATCTATGTTTGTCAAAGTAACAATAAGAGTTCGTTTTTTGATTCAAATCACTGGACTTTGGGGATTCTAATATTTTGAATTTAAGGGTTAGTCAAATAAGAATAATGTCTGTGTGGGGAAAAAAGTAACAATATCGAGTTGATAACATAAGACACTTAATGGTAGCTGCAAAATCTAAACATTTGTCAGTTTGATAAATAATTATCACGCATCTTCGTAACCGAGCGCACAAGAAATGTCAATACGATAACAGATTTATCAATAATAACCATGTGTCATTTCAAAAATTAGAATAACACATATATAAGCGAATGATCTTTCAATTAGACCTTCATCCTGCTTGACACTAATATACAGAAACATTTGTATGGATATAAAGAAAATATGAAGCCAATCAAAGTAACTTATGATTCAATTATAACAATCAAACCTAGCTAAATAGAATAATCAGAAATTAAAAACGAAGACAGGTGATAAGAATGATAAACGTTCTTACCAAAGATTGAAATAAGACGGAACTGGAGTAAATAGGCATTAAAATAATAGGTATCATTACCAACGTTTGATTTGATAATTTCTAATAAATTGAGCATTGGGTTGATTGTTATAAATAAATAATATATTTGTAATATCCCAATGAGTAGAAAATTAGATTTTCTGACGTTTCGTGACTTAGTGTAAGTCACTTCTTCAGAGAATAAATAACCAAATTAAAATTAATCCAAGTTTAAATAGTAGTTCCGTTGTACTATTTAAACTTGGATTAATTTTAATTTGGTTATTTATTCTCTGAAGAAGTGACTTACACTAAGTCACGAAACGTCAGAAAATCTAATTTTCTACTCGTTGGGATATTACAAATATATTATTTATTTATTAAAATAATAATAATCATTTAAACTTATCAAAACTGTGTAATAAGAAGTGTACAAATAATCAAACAGTGAAAAATATAAACGGAAGAAGGTACAGAAAAACAAACACATAGGGTGTGAGGGAATTAGTAACTTCGCCTACGAAGTCACAATCGACCAAGAGACGGATTGTGATGTTACGAATTTCCATAGAATATCCGTAGGATACGAAGGAATATTATTTCCTATATTTTTCTTTTGATGTTTACCAGCTAATAGTACTCCACTGATCAGTAATTTTATAACTACAATATCCCATTGAGAATTTTCCGGCTAAAATAACAAGAAATTAAAGGCACCTGCTGCTAGAATTACTAACATATCAAGATACTATTATGACAACACTAAGTTAAAAGACACAAACTGCACCAGGCCACGAGTTGGTTGAAGTTCAAATTCAGTACCAGTAATTCACTTTGGATATATATATATATATATATATATATATATATACCCGTCGTTTAAGAAGTATAACGAACGATTACACGAAACAGAGCGAAAAAAATACACAGTTCCATTAAATTCATAATGGTAATTCTACAGGAATTATGATACAAAAAACTGTCCACAAGTATTTAAATAGGTGATTTCTGACTTATTCACCAAATATGTGCCTACGTATTGAACCTTTAGTAACACCTTTCGTGAAATATGAGGCAACGCAAAACCAAAAAATCTGGGTTCCGACTTGTAATCAAACAGCTGAGAGTGGGATGACCTAACCAACAAGTTAATATACCCAAGTATTCACGAAATCTTAATCTTCATACAACAATCAAATATATATATATATATATATATATATATATATATATATATATATATATATATATATATATATATATATATATATATATATATATATATATATATATAGGTAAATTAAGTGTAACTGTTATGCAAGTCCGTATAGCATTGTGTGTTTCTATTGCTATATATTGAATGGTGAAAATTGAAATATTCAACAAGCAGTAACGAATAAAACATAACACAGTTAAGATCTTGGCAAAAAAAATGTTTATATTTACTTAAAAAAATAAGTGATTGTAAGTGTTATGGAGATGACTATGATACTAGCAACAGCGATAATAATAATAATAATAATAATAATAATAATAATAATAATAATAATAATAATAATAATGACAGACAAATGGAGAAATAACTGAATGATAAAGAGCATTATGCATTATGAAAACATGTTAAGTAAGGATACAACTGTTTTTTTGGAAATAATCTTTTAGTAAAAATAAAAGTATTAAACGTCACGGCAAGTGAATTAGATTCAACTGGCTCTTATGAATGATCTACTCCATATCATCGATTGAAATGTATGTAATTCAAATCAGAGAATATCACTGGATAACATAAATCTTCATATTTCTATTCAGTAATGAGCATACACAGACTTCCATACAAAGAATTATGAATTGCGGAAAAATAACCAGAATTATGTAAAAAATAAATCTCCTTTTTAGTAAATATCCCATCTAATAAGTTAAGGAAAGTGTTCAAAGTAGCAATATCCAAAACTGATTCACAAAAGTAGTAAGAATGGTATGTATACGGCACACATACATACATACATACATACATACATGAACAAAGCAACAAAGATAATATATAGGCATTATAGAGGAAAATGATAAAACAAAGAAATAAATAGTTATCGATATATCAAAGTTGACATTTTATGCTAAATAATAAAAATTAAATTACAAATCTGAGTTACTTTTTGTTAGCACTACTACTGTGATAGTAGTAACAAATAAAATAGGAATAATAATGATAGTACTGACCCTTCATAGATTATTACGTAACATGGTCATATTCCTCTTGTCACCTGTAAAATTCATTTAATATTATCGCAGTAAGAATCCAGTGTTTGTTCGTCAATGTTTTCTGAACATTAAGGAGTTAAAAAATAAACTCATTCATAAACTACACCTCAAAGTTGAAACGTGTAAAATCAATCCTGGGAATTCCTTTTATGGGCAGTGCTTACATTAAGATTGTTGTATTGAATCCCTTGAGTGTTACGCTTCTCGTGTTTCATTTGATGATTTGGTACGTTACTAGCCGAATCCGAGCTTCGGTGTTCAGATACAGTTGGACGATGAGAAGATTCATAATTCCTTATGTTTGGCTGGTAACAGTGATCGCACACACGCGAAGGGAAATCAAGACCTCTTTTAGGTACAGGTTGATAATGCCGTGAACAAAATCCACAAACACCCTGACCGCAAGAACGGCAATGATGAATACTTAAACGCGAACCAAATGGAGCGGAACATACGTTGCATGAGACACATTGATCATCAGGCTGCCAATAATCTGGTCGAGCAAGAGATTTAACGAGTTCTGTGTAGAGAAATAAGTAAAAAAAGACCCTGTTAAAGTTCAGAAATAAATTAACCTAATTGGGAGCGTGACACTGGAAAAAAAGTACAATATATGATAAATATAATGACAAATTTATGTACATATGTTTTTAGGTCTGTGTAAAAAGAGAATAGAAGAATGTAGATGAGAAACAAGCCGACGAGAATAACATGTACACATTGCACAAAACTATGTACCTCATTTCACTAAAATAAAATTCATTCGTCCAAAAAGGAAATAGTACACACAGTCACATGAGCAACTATCGTTTAAATAGTGGTTTAATATGCCAAACCCACGTTAATGAGCCATATGCTTTGTTAAAATACACACCAATAATGATGTAATCGTTGTACACAACACAAGCATAAAATTCATCACTGTTATAATGTACAATTATTTAAGATTTTCTATTCATAAGTATATCTCTGTATCATTTTCAAATAATGGGGAATATATGTAACTGAAGTTGTAAATTCTCAAATACCGTTGGATAAAATATATTATAACATTCCAAACAATAACCTAAGTGGAATTTCAGAAAAAGTTTATAAATGGAGGAGTGTTTTAATGATCGAAATCAACCGGTTGCCAGTCAGAATACGCTTCATTAAACCTTAGGATATAGAAAGTGTACCTCATAGCCGAATACTATACTATACTTGGGTTATGGAGTAATCTTTGATTTTTCAAGTTCAGTGTCGGAGATTGATAGAGTCAATAAAGGCATTTTCAAAATTTCATCAAATTGTAATCATACATTCAATTAAATTCAATATACTATATTTTCATTATGATAAAATGTGTATGGCACCATTTGATGACGTGTAAATAGACATATAAGCCACATCTCGAAATAATTAGAAAGTAGATTATATCATAGAGAATATCAACCGTACTTGAACTAATCTTTCATTTATGTATAAAAAACAATTAATTAAATTCTCACAAATAACCAAGACGGCATATTACTTTTTAGTTAAGTTAAAATGTTGAATGTCAGCACACACGAGTTCATATAAATGTTTGCTTCCCCTTAACAATAAATAATGTGAAGAAATCGGAATATTCCCTTAATAAAAACCAAAATTATAGGATTATTTGTCAAATATGTGTACTTTTTACTCTATAATACAGTTGGTCATATAGCGTCAGTATTGTACACATGCATTACACTAAGCAAACTGAAAGCTTCGTGTTTTTACTCATAAAAATCCGGTTAGATATGTTTCAAAATAACTCAATACTAATTGAATTCATTTCAAATTACAATGGAAAGTAATAACAATATGTACATAATACCTTTAGGTCCAGTATATATTGGTGCTATGTAATCAGCTGTAGCAGACAACATTTCAATTACCTTACGACCAGTTAAAGAATTGTTATTGATTTGAGGGTTATAATTCATTCCAGATACACGAGTTTTTGAATCGATACCTTTATCTTGTAATCGAGCGTCATAGCACCTGAACAAACGTAGTAAAAGATTAATGAATTCATTTAAGTAACTAGTTAAATAGTATACAGATATTTGAATTCTTGGAAATAGAAGTAACATGTGAAAGACAAGACATGATACTATAATCATCCATGATGATTAACAGTTCTATTCATTGAGCAATTGAAAACGAAGGCCTAATCCTTAAAGAATTCAGAATTTCAAACGAAACAAAAATTGTATTTCGGCGAATGGACTTATCTACAAGTTTCACAACAGGTTTATGATATTGTGACTAAAATTGTTCTGCCTGTCACTAGTTTACAGAAAATCAACAAACAACACAAGAGTTATACATTATTTTTAAGTGAGGTGGTTAAGTTGTTTAGATGAAGTTTTAAGTCACACAAAAAGATAAACGAAAATACTAACACAAACACCTCACAAAAATATCAAGAAGCTATACATAACAATAAAAGGAGAAACGCAACACAGATCATAAAGTAGACTATACATAAAAGAGAAAAACAATAATTAGTAGTAAAATATAAGGGAATTCGAGGAAAAAGAAGAGTGTATTGGTAGTTCACGCGTCTATAAGCATTGATAAATATAAACCTGAAGACCCCACACAAGTAAGCCAAACTACCCCGCCTACGCAATTCCAAACAGTTAGAGGTTCCGTGAAGTGACATCTATTCTTACCCCAGCCAATATTAGACAATAAGGGCTAAAGAAAATTTATCAGTGAATTCGCCGTTCGCAGTAGATGTAGGTGCTATACAATCTAGTCGACCCACTTAGCCTCTTTCCGAGAACTTATGTATTAGTTACGCATCAGTTGAATCACACATGCACACTGCTGAGAAAACATCTTGAATAAAATGCCTAAAATTTGCACATATCTTTTACATTATTTTAGATCACAGAGAAGCAAAGAACTAACTGATATCCAGCACAGTCGAACGCTAATATACAGTTAAATACAATATAACGTTTAAAAATAAAATATTTGTCCGATAAACTGAAATAAAGTTTCCGAACTTATTAATACGTTCGTCGACTTCCAGTAGTGTTGATACTTACAGCCTATCTTGCATCAAAACCTAAAGATTTTATTTTCGTGACTGTATGTATCCTTTAAATATTATCACGGTAAAAAAGAACATTCAGATACACAATCATATGTAAGATGTAATGTACACAGTAATTCCGATGTGATCCGATAGAATCTGTACAGCATAAAGATTAACAATGACAAGAAATCGTAACTGACAATAACGTTCCACATGGTAATTGACTTATTACAAACTGAGTTTACGGAAAAAATATGTTCAATCAGAATTGCAAACCCTCAAACTTCTAACAGTTAAGCACATTTTTCCATTTGACTCAATCCAATGTGAGATTGAATCAATGACTAGGTATCCACTTGTCTATCTATTAATGAGCCATATTTTTAGTGTAAGGTCTAGTGATAGAACTCACCAACACAAAATTAACGAACACAGAGTTTTGAAGTCATTACCGTACAATGCAAAACAGAATTAGTTACAGTATTTAAAAATTAGATTTCTAGTGATATAATCAAATATTATTAGAAATTTGGTCAAAATGTTTCTCTGTGTGAACTGACATCCAACTTAAACACATTTATAAGAAACAATATACTTTAAACTGAGTGTCCTTGAATCTTAAGGTCAAAAAAGTCTATGTAGAAGGTCACTATATCTGATATTAGGACAACGAAAAGTTTTAAAAACCAGTGCACAGAGTTAAGATATAAGGATTACATGAATAAAATCTGTTTTCAGGTAGAAACTAGATAACTGAAATATTATTGATTGTGCACGTTTTTATGCAGTGTTACTCAACGTCATATGAAAAACGAACACTTACTGGTCACAAACACGTACACCATCACTTCCATATCCTTGATCCGGAACAGGCAAACGGCCAGTCGAACACTTGGCACAGACACCTCTACCACAAGCTCGACAATGATGTTTTGATAAGTCATCAATAAAAGGTTTTAATGGTTTAGTAGAACTTTTTTCTTTATTTAGCGAATCTGAAAACGATGACGACCGATTAAGCATTGAATTATCTTTGCCAGTAAACATCTTATCTTTTTGAGAACTATCATCATCAGCAGATGGTGTTGGTTGCTTTTTATCGGTAGCAGATTTTTGTCTAACAAGTGAATTACGACTGCAAACAGAATCATCTGATGAACTTTGAAATTCAACCTTACAAACAGCACAAGCTTTAATACTGGAATTAGGTTGCCAATACCGAGGAGCTACGCTGTCAGCAATAAGATCTCCCAAACGACGTGCTGGAGGACCAGCCAACTGACTTACTTGACTAGAAACGACAGTTAATCCATCTAACAATAACTGACTAACTGGATGAGTACCCTGGATTTCGGTAAACAAAAAAGATCAAATAATTATTAAAATAACGAGAGCAATGGTGGTATTATGAACATAACTTAAAGATAATACAATTCATGTTTAAAAAAATTATTACTGACATCACTTGAAACAAACACATATAAGATATTTGTACTCCGATGGAATTAAGAAAATGTTTCTGAACTTAACAAAAACTAAATTACTTATACATGTACAAACAGATGATAAGTGCAAACACTAATAATAAAAGTCCTTTTTTATAAACTACAATGTTATGAAAACTAATACCCTAGATAAAGAGTATTCTTGCAAAGCACATTTTGAAGAAAGTTTAGAAGAAATAAACTAATTTGATTTAAACACCGTGAATTTTAAGCATCACACATATATGATTTGGTCTTCCACTAGCAAACGAGAATAAAATTTAAATGATAATCAAAACGATAACACATAATTCACTAATACATATTAAAATATCAATAGATTGGTAAACAAATAATTTATTGACATTCTAAATGTTTCCCGATAGTTAGATACTTAATTCATTTGTATTGGTTAATCGAATCTTTTCACTGACCAGTTTCTTTTGGCATATGGGCATTATATGAGGATTAGCATGACCTTATCAAGTATTATAAACAACGGGAAGATTCAGACAACCAACACAAACGAATTAAATTTCATACCATCGCACAAGCCAGTGTCGATCTGGACTCAGTAACTAAGTGAATAACGCGATAGCGTTAGAAACAAACGATACTGGATTCGAGTCCTGGAGTGAAGATTAACCCTGGGATATAGGCACACAGCCGAAGAGTCGCAAATAAGACGAAACGCGCGTCGTGAGTATCACTACTAGACACCATCAAACTCTGCTTATAATTCAACACTTATTATTTAAGTAAAATTACTAGAATAGAAGAATGTTGTGTTGGATACTATGAAATCCCAAATGATGTACAAATCAATCAGTTTATTCGCTAATTAACCTCAAATGTAAAGCGTAGTTTTTTTTTGGTGAATTCGAAACAAGTACCGATATTTCTAGATAGACCATTAAAATTGTGATCAAATTAAATAAATTCTGAACAAAAAACTCCGTGAAACTTAAATTACTAGGTCGACGTAACTCAAAAACCATATGTACGTTAGTGTACTAACTTGAATCATTCCTAGCAAATGAAGACTAATAATATTACTTGACAGCTCATATAATCGAATGATGGTTGACGTTTCAATCTGACTCCTTAGTTCACAAATGATTAGATGATAAGCTTTACCACAATAATACATTCGACAATAATTATATAATAACCATGATAATATGTCTGTTATAACACGTAATTCAATGTTTTTTAACAATATGTACAGTTGTCGTTCAGTACATTGTCTCTCTAGTACTTATTTATCCGTTTGACATCATAGTTCTACAAACATCATCAAACTAATACACGATAATCTATCCTTCAAATTACATTAACTATTTGTACTACATATATTGAGTTGAGAAAAATAGTTTACCGAGAGTATTGACTTTTCTCCTTGCCAAACATGTACGATTTCCCAATGTACTTGAGGATTCATTTCCGGCTCTACGTTACCAGACCAGTAACCACGACTACGATAGATGGTGCCATGCCTTGGGCATTCTAAAACATAACCAGCCCAAAGATATTTTACAACAGCTGACAAAGCATTGGTATTTGACTCACCACTCTTAGGAACCATCATTGTTTTTTGGCCATAAGCATAACATAGCTTAAACGAAATAATAAAAATATTAAATTGGATTTTCATATCGAGAAAAACTCATTGAATACAACAAAATATTTAATATTTACACAAAGGTAATGATTTATACATACTCTGTGTAACACGCTAAATGATTATGTTAGAAATATTTTAAAGAAATAGATTTATGCTAAAAAAAGGCAACAACAGATTAAAGTGACCTAAATTCATTGTAACTAATGGAAATATTCCAAAAAATGCTATCCTTACAGTAACAACAGCTGCACGCTTATGTACCTAAACAAAACAATAATAAATATTTACAGTCAACCCAGAAGCTTGTGAAGCTACACTGAAGATATCGAGACGTTAAAAGTGAGGCTGAAGGAATCTGAAGCCGAAGGAGCAAAGGGACTACAACCATATACAGTTCAAGAATCCACTAATGGTGTGGTAGCTGAGTAGTTCACATCTACTACCACATTCTATACTGACACAACCATTTACCAAGTATAAAGAAATTAAACCAATCAAAGTAACACATGTTTGGAGCTCCAATTTTCTTAACAACAACCAACAACAAAAATGAGTGTTCAGCTGATAAATCTCAATTATGAAAAATATGTGCCGAATTCGATTGAGATATGAACAACTGAAGAAATCATCATCGCCAATAGTTTTAATCAGATCGAGAATGAAAGTCACTAATTTATTAATACTGATGTACTAACATTTTTTTAAACGGTCAAGCCTTTTCAACAATAATAACTTTCAATAATATAAAGCATTAATTTTAAGTAAATTAACTTTATCATGGGAATGATAGCAATGAAATATATTATTCGGAAAAAGTTGTTTTTTGATAAATAATAAGTTCAGTAATTAACTATTACATTACCAAACAAAAAATAACAATACTGATGTTAGAATTTGGTAGTAATTAAGATTATATACAAATTATAGGAGTATAAACTTGTTTGTGTGAGTGCATATATATAGTGAGATAGCTTATATATATAGTAAGATCATAATGCACAGAGTAAATTCTAACAGGATTATTCAAAATATTAAAATTCTTTCATTTGACAATGGAGTAAACAGTATATATGTAAATTATATTTGAAACAATCTCAGCGATTGAAATTTAAATAATTCCAACGTTTCGTCCAGCTAACTTGTCTGGACTTCTTCAAAAGTCCAAATATAATTTACATATATAATGACTTCTCTATACTCGGCGCCCAATATCTGTCAAACTATTCGGAGTAAACAATACTCTATACAGATATTCTCAGTAAGTACACTACATTTTCGTGTACCACATGGCTTCCGAATAAAATCAGGACTCTCACAGTAGCGACATCTGTGGGAATCCAGAAAATCTATTCCGTCAATAGCTTCTTACTTACCTTACAAAAGTATAATTTATTCTGAAGCGTTGGTTCGTAACGACACGGTGACGCACTAACGCCATTGGAACCCACATATTCAGCTTTATGACCGACATTGTTTGACGTGTGGTTAACACTCAAGCAACATCTAACACCACAGCTGATACATTTGCATGGACACGTGAAATACTCTTCAACAAACGTTGGTGACGAGCAGGGAAGATCGGATGAAAAACGAGTGTTAAGTGCTTGAAGGATATGAAATATATGCACCAGTTTTCGTGGAGCTCTGACAGATATATCACGTATCTTTTTGGCAACCATAGAGGCTAGAGGCTAAAGAAAAGAATTAACGATCATTAAAGAGCAATATTATTTCAATACTCAAAACGATGAATGGCAACAAATAAAAATAATAATGAGTTGACTAATTCCACTGATTTTCAAATGTTCTTTTCCGACAGTCAGTCCAACAATATACATCTTGTCAAGGTTCCTAACTAACATAATTGAATTTAATAAGCAGACAATTCAATGCAGTTCGAATCTTAATTATCATAACCTACTTCAATAGAGCTGTTTACAAACGTAACAGAAAAGCTCGACTGCCTACACTGTGGATAAAAGTGAAAACTACCAATAAGCTTAACATTCAGTCACTTAAGATGAATTAATAGACAAGTAGACAAATAAAGAAACAAAGACAACGATAAGATGGGAAAGACAAACCAATCTCAAGAATTCATTTATATAGTATACAATGAAGTCATATTTTCAGTCATAACTAAATCATGCCTCATCGAAACTATACACAGATCAATGGTGGTTCAACATTGATCAGTTCAGGACTTCAATGAAACTCAATAATCTCTACAACCCTATACTTACGATATATCATATCGCTTGTTGAGTAAATACTCTACGGGGATTTAAAAAACGTCAATTCATTTTTTATTTGCTGAGGCACAAGCGCATTTCAACAAGTAACTTGCTTGACAGTACAGGTTATGAGAATGCCGTTTCGACTAACAAAATTAATTTGTTACTATTTATACGACTATAACTACTATTAGTCTAATTATCTAAGAGTATTTCATACCACTATGATAATCCAAAATATGTCATCTATCAACGGTAAAAAAAGAGATCAAAACCAAAACAAAACCCTATAATGCAGCGTAAGTATAATGTAAATCACAACAGTGATAAGAAAGTCATTGTTATATCCTAACGAAGAATAAATGAATGGTAACTGCTAGAAATTATCAATGGACTATTGCTACATATATTCTTGTTGGATAATTATTAAGTAACTAGCTTTTATTATAAGCTTTCATCTGACCTATTGTCTACTATTATACGATCTGCCATTCCTAACTTATTCACAATTTATTAGTCACAGTAGACCCTACTCACAGCCAATTTTGCCTTGGTCTTGTATAACTATTTTCCGTTTAATGGTGTGACGCGGTCTAGTCTGCACGTATATAAACTAAGTATGTCTGAAATATACGATTCATACAGCGGAGACTAATATTTGTGTTCAGGACTGAACGGGTTGGGTTAGGCGAGAGGTTGCTATACAGAGTACTAATAAGAACTCAGTGTTGACTCAAGGCTGCTCATGCTGGTTAACGCATTATTGGTTTAGCACAGGAACGAGGTCATAGAAGTCTATATTCTGGTGGGAAGTCTTGTCACGTGATATCTGACAGGTCATAGAACATAACAGTAACTGAAGCTTAATACACACGGTAATGCCAACCCCGGAATAACTCTCGGACGCAAAACATCGAGTTTATACTTTGGGTGCCCTCTTGATAGTCAATGCTTCGTATAATCCAAAATATAGTAAATACTTCGTCCTTAGTCATAATGCTGTTCTACTCATCATATAGATTGAGTTATTTTCTATATCTGCAGATATCACCTGTTAATCATACATGACGATTTATAAGCATAAAGCATAAATTTTTGGGACAGAAATTTTTATACACTATATTCTACTGAAAAACACGTGAAACAATGTTTCTCAGACACGTGAATGCAGTAACTTAAACAAAACAAAGAATAAACTTAAAATGTCATGAATATTTATTATATTAGTTATAAAAAATCACGAAAATGGTTTAAATAATATTATTTTTACAGATTTCACAAGAACGAAACCGTAACATTTTATGTTTAGTGTTCTGGATAGTAACACTTTTAGAACACTATATGTCATTCAGCTACAGAGTAGGACCAGGCACATATATGCATCGGTCCAAGTTGCCACACCTCATTAGCACAACAAGATGAACACCGGATTCATAGAAGTAGGTAATTCAGTGGTGGTAATATATAGAAGAAAGATTACGTATAAGGACATAGTACAGGAAGAAAAATTTCGTACGTAGAAAGAAATATATGAATCGATTTTAATCTCTTAGTTTAAAGGAAGACAGAGAGTGTATACACCGACGCTATTGTGATCGATTCTGAGCCATGTCACCAAGAGTCTCCAACCATTGGTTA
Organism: Schistosoma spindalis; assembly: GCA_946903255.1. Classification (NCBI taxonomy): domain Eukaryota; kingdom Metazoa; phylum Platyhelminthes; class Trematoda; order Strigeidida; family Schistosomatidae; genus Schistosoma; species Schistosoma spindalis. The sequence goes on from OX336420.1 coordinate 47,993,027, forward strand.
CGACAGTCACGAGGACCTCAACCAGGCAGTCTTCATCTACCAACATGGCTCAGACCAGAAGTTAGTTACTTCAAGCGCTGATGCCACGTTTTGTTTTGGCCGCCCCTAACTTTTTTCCAATCATCCCTAACACCGGTTAGCATTGCGCACCGTGGCCCAACCATCTCAGTCGATGAAGATTCATAACCTCATCAACTGACTTACCATCATTCCCTAATACCCTGCGTCTAACCTCACTATTACTTACCCGGTGATCCCAGCAGATACCCGCAATATTTCTAAGGCATCTGTGGTCAAACACTAGTAACTTACGAATATCTTCTACTCTTAAAGGCCATGTTTCTTAGTCGTAAAGTAGAACGGAATGAACTGCCGCGCAGTATACTCGTCCCTTAATTGATAGACGGATATCTCGCCTTCGCCATAGATGACGTAAGTTGGCAAAGGCCAAACGAGCTTTTCGAATCCGTGCTGAGATTTCGTCAGACACCAACCCATTAGGGCTGATCAGACTTCCAAGATAAGTGAAGTTGTCAACGCGTTCGACTACTTCACTCCCTATCCTTAGTTCAGGTGTTGACGCAGACCAGTCCTCAAGCAATAACATGTATTTAGAGGGAGAGAAGCGCATCCCAAACATTCTGGCATTGTTGCTCAGTGCTACCAAAAGACTCTGCATTTCATCAGCGTCTTCACCAAACAGAACTATGTCATCTGCGTATTCAAAGTCAATAAGTGGACCTCCTGGCAGGAGATCGATTCCTGAAAATTCGGTTGACCAGAACGTTTTTTCCAGCAGTAGGTCTACCATGAAGTTAAACAGAAATGGAGAAAGTGGACAGCCTTGATGGACAGCACATGAGGCTGCGAAGTCAAATGACAGTTCGCCATAAGCTCTCACTCGACTAGTAGTGTTCGAGTAAAGAGCCTTCACAGGGTTTACGTACTTCTGAGGTACGCCTTTCAATGACAGACACTGCCACAGAACCTCTCGGTCAACAGAGTCAAATGCTGCTTTTAAGTCAAGGAAGACCAACATTGTCGGACGCCGATAAGTATGCCTGTGTTCTAAAACCTGACGAATAGTGAATATGTGGTCGATGCAGCCACGACCAGGTCTGAAGCCAGTCTGATTTTCTCGTGTTTGCAGTTCATGAGTCTTTGTTAGGTGCCCGATAATCATTGAGGTCAGTATTTTAGATGTTATATTGGTCAAACTAATCCCTCTATGGTTATCACAGGATGATTTTGACCCTTTCTTAGATATTGGGACGATAAGTGATTGTGACCTGTTAGATGGGATAACGTCTAACTCCCAGATTTTAGTTAAAATATTAGTCAATCTAGTAGCTAAAACTGGATCAGCATCCTTAAAGACTTCTGAAGCCAATCCATCTGGACCAGTTGCTCTTTCTCGTTTCAGATTAGCTATAGCCTTTTGAACTTCGGCTAGAGTCGGAGGACGTACTTTAATGTTCCATTCAGGTTGTCTGGGAATGGTGGGCAGTTGTAGAGTACCTGAAGGCCAGCTGAACTGCTCATATGAGCATTATTTGTGCTCTTTTAAGGAATTTTATCACGTTGGATTACTTCGTATTTATTAGTGCTCACCAAAAAGATGTATCTGCAGTTCAGAATAAATAAGGGTGTCACAATCACTGATATTATATCCCAACAACAGATTATAGGCGTATGATGCTAAATGATACATTTTTGAATCCCTGAAAGAATAGTATTCTTCATAATCCATATACGACTTAGAGTTACGTCAAAAAGCTTCATACATACAACCAAGTTTTACTCTCCGGAAACATAATCAACTATAGTCAGCTCTATACTCCAAAATAGATCACTAAAATGTATCAAGACAAGAAAACGTAATATTGATTGTTAACTATATAATAGCCGGTTGAATTACTGTTAAATGTTGTTTAGAATAGTACTATGATACCATTAATGAGAACAACCAAAATGTACAATTTATAACAGGAATTTATACAAATTTGAACCTGATATAATGGATTCCTTCTACAATATTAAGATCACAAAACCACCACCCAGCTTTGTTATAAAAAGACAATCAAGATCAAAACGTTATTGTGCCAATTTGAGTATTATATGTTCTTGGACAGACAATTTTCTCTTCTTGTCTTGTAAAACCTAAAGGACAGTAATTATATTTTCTGTATTCTAAATAATGAATATAGTTAATGCTTTACTGTTAAGATATCCATTTTACTATACAGATAATCTTTTTGATTACCTATGATTCTTAACATGACACGGGAGAAATAAATCTGTGTAGTGATTAATCTGAAGAATACATAGAGCCACGAGTACATTTAAATCATTTAGTTGTTTTCTCATCTTTATTCGTTAAGCTAAGTAGGTCATTTTTTATGCCAACTAAAACTTTTTTACACTGTATACAATGATAACAAAACTTTATCCACCCTAATTACGGGCTTCTGCAGTTAAAATGACAAACGGAGGTCATGGAAACAATGTTTAGAGTTTCCGAATTGTTTTAATCAATATGACTAGCTAAATAAGTATATATTTATGTACTCAGTTTCCAGTGTTATTAATGCTAGCTAGACGAAAAAATCCATATAGGTGTAACGGAATTGAAAACTATGATCAGAGAGCTAAGTACTCTGATGATTACATAGCCACTCAACAACACAATTATTTATGACAATAAAAAGATTATGGTTATTATGAACTCTTACCTGGAAATTTGTTGGAGGTACTTTAGTTTGTGTTCCAACATACACAAGTGAAGAAAATGCATTCGCATTGCGTCTCATTGCCACAAGGCGTTCTGTCAGAAACCTTGAACCTATTTTATGTTTTCACAAAATGATAATCGTAAAGACAATAATAAATACATGTTTAGAAAATAAGTACACTACCAAGAACAATATCTACAACCAATAAGAACCACAAAACCTATACTAAAATAATAGGGATGAATTATTATGACTATATAATTAAACGAGAAATTTTGATAACCCACAAATATATCAACTACCACCAACATACTAAGATAGCTCTAAAAAGATTATAGTTAAAAACTCAAAGTGTCTAGTTTTCTGCAAAACTGAGATAATCAATAACACTGAACTATAAATTTATTCAAAATATAAATATTAAAATACAAAAAAATTATTACACCAGCTTTCTAAAATCTGTACACGCAGAATATCATGAACAACTGATTTATTTCACAGAACTGAAGATATTATGAGGAAATAGAATAAGTACTTGAGAAGCGCTTATTAATCTAATTTTATTAGGATGACAGCTTAACAAGAAAAGGCCATTCAGATCTTGACAACCAGACCGGTGTTTCGTGATGAAATCAATGAATAATCAATGAAGATTTTACAAACTAGCAGCAAACATTATACCTCTAACCTGTACATTACGTTGGGATTTCCTGAGGATGGATGTGGAAATAAATTTATTCCATTGTGATGAACCAATTTCGATTTTCAGACAATTAATATAGCTATCTGACCAGAATCCTACACCTGTCTTTAAGAGCTATTCATCTGTTAACATTTAAAACGCATAATCAGATTAAAAGCGAATAATGTATGATTAAAGAAAAGCATACCAGTGAGAACGCCAACCAAATGCCGTGATCGATGAGAAAAGACGGAGAGAGCTTCGCAAAACAGTATTGACAATTGTTTCTAAATTCGGTATGTAAAACTCCAAAAATAGAATAATAGTTATCTGACCTCCAACCAACAAGTCCCTAATGGTCGCTGAAATGACACATGTATCGAAGGACACTACACACGATACTTTTGACAGAGACAAACTGTTAGGTTAGTCAAATATTCCCAATAGATCAATAGAGAATGCAAATCACGGAAATACGAAGAGAAATAACGTACCATAAAATAAATCTCTGCAATCTGTGGGTGTTAGTCGATAGGACGGGTGGTTGATTGTCATCAATATAAATTATCATAAATAATGTGAGAGCTCTGATACTACTCAGGGACCCTGAACTATAAAATGTTTCAAAGTGGGATATCTATCAATATTTGGTTTACTTTAACACAGTGACACTGTAAACGATATAGAAACTCGACTACCAGGTATTAAATATGCACAGGAAAACTAAAATTTGGAACTTACTTAAAGTTGACATTCTTTCATTAGATGGTTCGGCAGACCCCAAACGATCAGTGCATGTACTATTGTTCACTGAAGCTATGCAGTGAGGTTCATCGAGTGGGAGGGTATGTTGCGTCTCTTGAAATATAACAACAACTGGGCCTAACTGACCAGGTGTCCATGGTAAACCAGTACGTTCAGCTAGTGCTTCCAAATCTGGGCGAAAATGTTCTGAAAAAGCATCGCTTGCATCCGCAAGGAAAGTGAACATATCACTATGAAGACGATCAGACATAGTACGATAGATGACAACATCAGCTAATGCAAAAACCTTTAACAATAAACGTCTTTGTCGATTAGGATTAGGGCTAGCACCAAGTAGACCTATATTTGAAATAATTGAAAACGGTATCATTATATACAATCTACCGAATCACAGGACTAATGACCAGTGTATATGAGGTATCAAACAATACTCAAAATGAAATAATTCATATTTAGCAATAAAATGAATAATAATTAGTATGTAAGCCAGAAAAACCCCTTTTATAAGACAGTAAAACATTTCGGGAATGACTGGCATCTTATGAATCGAAAGTGACGTGACTTTCACAAATTTAAAAGCATCGTAACTAGGTTCTAAACATATCAAAAATATCCAGTTCAAGGGAGTATTATAATGAAAATAAGATAGATATACATTACTTTATTTGTTTGTTTATTGGTAGTTTTTTCCATGCCATATTTATCAACAGGTAATATTGTTTCATATAAAACATTGAAATTAAACGAAAATAACATAATTAAAGTGAAGCTGATCAGATCGAGGAATATAAACTACGGAGTAATGTTGAATCCCGAAACTCTAGAAAAGTACAGAGACATATATTTGAACTATCGTGGTTGGTTTGGATTAGATAATCTGAGGTCTCTCTACAATACAGATTACGATAACCTTTTTAATACTAACTAGATCTTTGCTTTTCATAATAGCTTAGACTCAACTCTAGCTGAAGTTCAAAAGGCTATAGCTAATCTGAAACGAGGAAGAGCAACTGGTCCAGATGGATTGGCTTCAGAAGTCTTTAAGGATGCTGATCCAGTTTTAGCTACTAGATTGACTAATATTTTAACTAAAATCTGGGAGTTAGACGTTATCCCATCTAACAGGTCACAATCACTTATCGTCCCAATATCTAAGAAAGGGTCAAAATCATCCTGTGATAACCATAGAGGGATTAGTTTGACTAATATAACATCTAAAATACTGACCTCAATGATTATCGGGCACCTAACAAAGACTCATGAACTGCAAACACGAGAAAATCAGACTGGCTTCAGACCTGGTCGTGGCTGCATCGACCACATATTCACTATTCGTCAGGTTTTAGAACACAGGCATACTTATCGGCGTCCGACAATGTTGGTCTTCCTTGACTTAAAAGCAGCATTTGACTCTGTTGACCGAGAGGTTCTGTGGCAGTGTCTGTCATTGAAAGGCGTACCTCAGAAGTACGTAAACCCTGTGAAGGCTCTTTACTCGAACACTACTAGTCGAGTGAGAGCTTATGGCGAACTGTCATTTGACTTCGCAGCCTCATGTGCTGTCCATCAAGGCTGTCCACTTTCTCCATTTCTGTTTAACTTCATGGTAGACCTACTGCTGGAAAAAACGTTCTGGTCAACCGAATTTTCAGGAATCGATCTCCTGCCAGGAGGTCCACTTATTGACTTTGAATACGCAGATGACATAGTTCTGTTTGGTGAAGACGCTGATGAAATGCAGAGTCTTTTGGTAGCACTGAGCAACAATGCCAGAATGTTTGGGATGCGCTTCTCTCCCTCTAAATACATGTTATTGCTTGAGGACTGGTCTGCGTCAACACCTGAACTAAGGATAGGGAGTGAAGTAGTCGAACGCGTTGACAACTTCACTTATCTTGGAAGTCTGATCAGCCCTAATGGGTTGGTGTCTGACGAAATCTCAGCACGGATTCGAAAAGCTCGTTTGGCCTTTGCCAACTTACGTCATCTATGGCGAAGGCGAGATATCCGTCTATCAATTAAGGGACGAGTATACTGCGCGGCAGTTCATTCCGTTCTACTTTACGACTAAGAAACATGGCCTTTAAGAGTAGAAGATATTCGTAAGTTACTAGTGTTTGACCACAGATGCCTTAGAAATATTGCGGGTATCTGCTGGGATCACCGGGTAAGTAATAGTGAGGTTAGACGCAGGGTATTAGGGAATGATGGTAAGTCAGTTGATGAGGTTATGAATCTTCATCGACTGAGATGGTTGGGCCACGGTGCGCAATGCTAACCGGTGTTAGGGATGATTGGAAAAAAGTTAGGGGCGGCCAAAACAAAACGTGGCATCAGCGCTTGAAGTAACTAACTTCTGGTCTGAGCCATGTTGGTAGATGAAGACTGCCTGGTTGAGGTCCTCGTGACTGTCGTAACCAATGGTTGGAGACTCTTGGTGACATGGCTCAGAATCGATCACAATAGCGTCGGTGTATACACTCTCTGTCTTCCTTTAAACTAAGAGATTAAAATCGATTCATATATTTCTTTCTACGTACGAAATTTTTCTTCCTGTACTATGTCCTTATACGTAATCTTTCTTCTATATATTACCACCACTGAATTACCTACTTCTATGAATCCGGTGTTCATCTCGTTGTGCTAATGAGGTGTGGCAACTTGGACCGATGCATATATGTGCCTGGTCCTACGTTGCAGCTGACTGACTGACTGACTGAATAGCTTAGACCAACGGTGAACAGGTTCATAGAACTATGCTATGTATCTATTAAGCTATCCTTAGCCTTTTTCCAACTAAAACTTACAGTAGCCAGCATAGGGTGTTAGAGTATACGGTGGAATGGTGTAACACACGTTCCAACCACGTCAGTACTTACATACCAATGTTCAAATACTAGCGACTTTTGCATGTCTTATACCATCAAACTTGTAATCACGGAAGACTCTTGAACAGTATAATTGCCTTCTGATAAGTAAGCAGGTCGTCTGCATGAAAAAATCTATACATGGTCCTAAGGAACTAACCAATCAACGAAAACACATAATCACTTTAATTGTCGCAAGATAAAAAGTCGGTTAGCCACGACAGCTCACGAAATATCCAATAACATTCCATGTTATGTGAAACGGGTAGTTGTCAAATGTGGAAAAAACAAGTAAAGCTGTTTGTTTCTGAGGCATGAGCTAGATATTTTGGACAGATTAATGATGAAAAATAGCGCTAAACCGTTAAGATTAAGAAACACAAAACCATAAACGTTACTACTTTAAACAAAACTCTTCTTTTCTTTCAATTGTCCGAGAGGATTGATTACAGCTATTATTCACTTTCAGCTATGAAAATCTAATTTCCTGAGTTATATAGAATAAAACACACTAAACCAGTCACATGTACTTTTGTGTATTCATATTGCACAGAGAAAAACAATTGGAAATCACGTGGTTACTGTACAAATTATGGGCTAAAAAGATTATGCTTTACAAAATAAATATGCATAAGAAACATTGTCGATCACCATAATGTCTGCTATTTTCGTTTAAAAATGATAAATACATTCAATTTTTTATATGACGGAAAAGAAAAAACTCGATAGCCCACCTTCAGTATCTATGAGAAGATAGCCCTCTTTAGGTAGATAGGCGGCCCATATTCCAATTGTACACGTGGCTTGAGAGGGCGAGGTGACAAATACATCTGCACCACCGCAAAACGCTTGATTTAGAGTATGTGACTTCCCGTCACCTGTATTTCCAACAATAGCGATAAGTTTTACTGTTCTATCTGCAGGGCAACCCAAATGCCAAGCCAAAACGTCCGCATCTTCAAACTGGAATGATAGGATTTGACAAACAAAGGGTAAAAAGCTGAAATAACATTTATTATTATTTATTTATTTTAACACATAGATATTGGTACAAGGAGGCACCAAATACATATGCGCCACACAAATCTCAATTGATATGTGTGAGGGTTGTGATACTGCCCGGGTGCCCAAACCGAAGCAGGGAAATAACATTTACTGTACACAATTTCACATGATTGGATCACAAAACGAATCCCTTAGAAGATTAACTATAAATAAGATTTAAAAACCTTCCAAACCAGTTGATTTAGTCCCAAATGAGTCCAAAGAACTCACTAGTGATGGGATACCAACACTATTTAGTGTCTAGGGTGAGGCATTGAAATAACGAATATAAGGCATCCGGACAGACTCGACTTACAATCAAAACCGTATTGATCATAAAGCGCCAAATTCAAAAAATAGGCTACCTATATTCTATGACCTAGAATTAAAATACAACTACTTAGGTGATGATAATTACAGTCGCGTCATGAAGACAAAACATATTCTGTTTAGGCTTTTATCATTACGACTCAAAGAAAGTCTTTATCTAGTGCCATCGTGATAAATACTGATCGTTACATGTGTCTATTTTACTATTTTAACCGAGTATCAAAAACCCAATAGTTTAGATGACCTTCCATATACCAGGTTTTTTTTCAATGATTTATCTTTTTAATTGAGATATCAAATGATCGAACCAAATTTACAATACAATAATTGCCAAATAAGGTTATAAGAAAAAATTTATTGAGAACTTTGCATCTACTGAACAAGACTGCTTACTTCATTAGTAGTAGAGTATTCAGTTTACTTTCTATTACACGAACGGTGAACTTGGACTTACCAATGTATTTTATTTACGAAGCGGGTGAGGTATTCAAATACTTAACTGGTAAATTAGCCTAAAGTATAATAACTACTGAAAAGGATAACAGAGTGTGCTTTACAACACTCGTCTGAGATGGAGCCACTGAGTTAGTAATTTTAAGGTTGTATATTCATTTTTACCGAGGAAAATAGTGTAAATGTGTCAAATCTCAACCCAACACTTATTACGTGTTTACCAGTTTGAGTAGGACCAATGAGTAAAACAATGAAGAGTGGCCAAACGAAGCTATAAAATGAATCTGTGAACTTACTGTTTATCAAAATTGTGTAATGAAATGTAATTGGAGACAATGTTATAATCATTAGATAAAGTTTCTCATTTTTTGCTGAATATGAAAACTTTGCACAAAGAGTAGATGAAGAAATACACTACTCAGTTGTAGATTACAAGTAGTCTTTACTATTCTTACTCAATATGGTCAAGGGATTTTGAACAGTAAAAGTAAACATAAAACTGAATAAGAATGGTACAATATGCCACCTCTAAAAATATGTAACCCATGAGCCACACAGCTGTTGTTTCCTTAAATACAAAAACCATTCTGAAAGAATTACCGAATCATAAAGTTATGAACCAACCTAATTATAATAAATCAATATTTCAAATAATTCACATGACATTAAATAAGAAATTTTACCTAACTATAAACATAATAATCATTTAGATAGTTGGTAATAAATGTGATAAATCACGTACCTACCATTTATTTAAGGCAATTCGAAATGTGCATTTATGTAAACACATACCAGGAATAATAATATAAATGCTGCCCTAAGAAGAGTTACGTTTCAAAAGCACAAATTTATCGCCAGTCGGATTAACTTATGATTGTAAAATAACGGACGACGTTCAAGAAAATTTAATTAAGTTTAATGCAAATATAATTTGATCAACAATAACTTAACGAATATGTACAATCGCAAGCTATGAGGATGACGGCTAAACTTCACATTATGACTCTTACCTAAAGATTAACTACTATGAAGTCAGTATGCAACAGAATTCTAAACAAATAAGATAAAATTGTACAGCTAATTCTTCTTCTCATACAAAGTGACCGCTTTAGCTTTATGCAAACCATAAATTTGTGTAACAAAATAGCTCAGTAAAAATATATATGAAGAATAATAAAAGGGTATAATAACATGAGAACATAAGTAATAATGGTAATGATAATCCTTCTGTTGTCTACATAAGACAATGACACTATCCTGAAGTATTTATATCGTAACAGATGAAAGAGTCCACCGTTTTTAACGCATAACATTGTCAAATTCATTATTGCATGTGCTATTCTGGCCTTAGTAAAATATCACAATAATTATAGACCTATAACTGTAGAGCCTGATGATTAAGTTATTGGAAACAAGTGTCCGCCCAAATATCCTTTATTTTTTAATATTCTATGGAGATTTTTAAACTGTTGAAATCTAAAAATATTATTAGTGATTCAGAGAAAATGTCCTGTGCATCGTATAACTGTTTGAAACATTTTGTTTGTTTTTTTATAGTTAGATTTAGCAGAAGAACAAATAAATATACAATGAGGTAAAATAATATGATTAGATAGCAACTGTTTTAAGGGAATCACTGGCATTGTTTAACCTCATTTAACGATCGATTGAAAATATTGAATTTTTAAATTATATGAGTGGGTGAACACAGTACGCAAAGAAGTGTCGATGAAATACAAAATCTATCACACCAGTATGTTTCACTTTAAGTCGACATGAAAGTGATATATATCTTGGGTAATCAGAACAGTGTAAGTTTGAGTGTCACCAAGCAAAAACATGACGCTGTAATAACGCGAATTACCATGGTCATGTGTCACTACAAAAACGTCAACAACAAAATAGAACGGGACTAGACTACCTAACGGGTCTCAAAAAGATTTGAATTTCATTTGTTCGGGACTGATTTTCACTGTTTACTACAATAATAGGAACCTTCAATGTTCCTGAGTTGTATTTACAATTTATTTCCGAGAATATATACATATAGTGCTTCATAATTGGTCTGAGTCAACACCTAAACCGATGATAGTAAAGTGGATGAAGTTGACCACTTTACTTATCTTGAATGTTCCACAAGCCCTGGCGGATAGGCCTCTGACGGAATCCTTGGCACGGACTCAGAAAGTTTGGTTAGCTTTCCCAATTTACGTCACCTATGGAGTAGGTGAAATATCCATCTGCCAACCAAAAGATGAGCTTGCCGTGAATCAACTCTTTATTCTAATTTATGTGTGTTAATAGGAATAGATGGCATTCGTAGATTGTTATTATCCGATTCTAGGTGTCTTTGAGGATTTTCGGACCACTGAATGACTATGTTGAGGTTAGAAGTAGGATGTCAAGTAAAGATAACAAATCGGTTGAGGTAGTGCGCCCTTCCCAACTGAGGTAGACAGGTATTACGTATGCTTAACCACCGTCTACCTCGACGTACGATGTAGTTGGGTGTAGGAGGCGGTCAAACTAAGGTGTAGCGCCAGTTTCATAAGTCAGATTGTTGGAATGAGACATTAAGGTAGGTCCAGACTACCTGGTTGAGGTCTACACGATTGTCGTGGCCAATACTTAGACGTTTGGTGACATGGTCTATAACTGTTTGGAATGCTTCAGGTTTATTTACTTTTTAACTTCAGTTATTTCCGAAACCTACCGTTTCTTGGTTCTATGAAATGTCGTTCCCACTACTAATCTGAGATTTGTCTTAGTAATTTTATCGCGCTGTGCTAATGTGATGTGGCGACCTGAACTAATCTACATACATCCCAGGTCCTAAGTTGCGCATAACTACCTGGATTGCCGTATTGAATATACAATATTAATGCTTTTCAGACTAAAAGCATCCTGTTTCTCTTGTGCATTTAGGTTGACATATAGATAATTAGATATCGTTGTGCGAACAATGGTTAATCATGTGTGTGACTAAACCCTGGCTGCAAACCATATAACAGAACTACTCATAGAGCAATTTATTGGTCAGAGCATTTAGCATGTAGTACGTAAACCTATACATACTATTATTCGCTGATGATTAGACCAATTCAACCCTCCGTGATAAAGTAACAATATAATTAGAATCATCCTTCATTTCAGTTGATTTCACTAGCCGAATGACTAGCAGTTTAAACATCCATTCAGTTCCTCCACAAACACCGTGTTTGACGAACATATAAAACCTATGAATCATGAGGCTGCAGTTGGCATAGCTCGCATGCACTATCACGTCTATCAAGGAAAAAAACTGAGATTACTCGTAAAAATACGTGATGAAGAATATGATTAAAAAGTTATACACAACAGCCGAAGTAAACAAAACGCCCCAAATATAATTTTTCTCAGTAAATTTGAACGAATCAATGGACAGACTAGAGGATATAGTATTGAAAACCTTATGAAACCTTCCCCTAGTTTGAAGCCGAAAAAGAATGAGTGGCTAGATTTATAGTACAGTAAATCTTTGATATGAGAAATTTACTAACTAGAACACGTTCTTCTTCGTCAATCAATCGAACAGAACATGGAGGTTGAGGACGGGTAGACAATTCATCTGTTTTGCTAACGTTCTGATGCTTGGATGATAATTTGGTACCTTTTCTCTTGGTTTCCTGAGGACAGTTGGTCATTGACGGTACACCGGGAGTATCATCAAGCTCACCTGGAAATCGCAAAATAAATACATAAGAGTTGACCACCCATCTGAAACTAAAAGTAGTGAACTACTATGGACAATAGTACTAAACATAATCAACATGAACTCAATAATTCACAGCCATTGGAAAGTAAGAAGATGCAAGAAGATAGCAACTTATGTCATGATCTATGAGCTCCATGTTGAAGTCATGAAGCAAACTGATGGTTGAACTATGTGGTGTAATGAAGTTTAGGCGAAACTATAATTTATGGACGAACTAATCGGATTTACAATAACAGGTTTTGAATTTCGGAGCGAAATTTTCCATCCATTTAGCTAAATAGAGTTTTGGCATTTTAGCTGGTGTTAGTTCGTGATGAAAACACTAAATCTACCTCCTAACCCTAACCAACAATTGTAAATCAAAATCCTTCTTTACACAGGTTTAAAACCCTTATTTAGCCATAGTACGAATATGTACATTCTCAAGGCTACTTTAGCGTTACTCAAAGGTCATCGATAAATTATAGTCCCACCGAAGTTTACTTCAAGAAGTGACTTTGGAGCAAAGCTATGGCACATCGAAAACCCAGACAGCCCCAACAGTCAATTAGTAAATCTGGTATACACAGGTTTGCTGTAAGCTCTAACGCGATTAATCCTGCGAAAATAAAGAGCACCTACTAGGTGGATATACATCTTTAGCAGATGATAATCGGAATGCCTTTAGTTTGAGTCGATTGAAGCTCTTAAGTTGAAGAATATTCCCAAAATCGAATGACAAGTGGGTTTACGTTTTAAAATCTATCAGGACGTAAACATTTGATCAGTGTAGTACATATATATCTGATGCCCCCTTCTACCAATATTTATGTGCTTTGATGTCGGCTAAAGGTTTTATCAGTTTCGTTAGTCGCCAATCTCTTACTTAAACTATAGTTGGATGGTGAGCATGCAGAAGATAGATAGAACTTGGGTGACCCTTTATATATTTCAATCTGCAGACTTGGTATTGTTTGTTTGAACTACCTTTCAACACGACTTTAAGTCGCCTCCTCGAAAAATCCGGACAAATAAATACCATCACTCAATGGTTATTACTTAGTCTTTTATACTTTTATTACTCAAAAGTACTAGCAGCCACTGGTTAAACTATTAGTAACTCTATAACTAAACCACTTATGCTTTTCAAAAACTATTGCAACGGAGCATTCGTTGCTTGGGAAGAAACGACCAATACGCTTTGGGTCGAAAACCCCAAATGTTATTAAAACGGTAGCTGGAAATCACAATGAACTAACTGGAGGTAAGAAATTCGCTGAGTCCCTATCCAGTTATTTCTACCATGAAATACATTACCTAGTTGCCCTTTCAGTGACCTAAATAATGACTGTTTCCGATGACAGCCGACACGACTATTGATCGACGGAATGTCAGTTGTTACATGTCTGTATGGTTTTAATATGTCAATAATCCCTATGTTCATGAGTTAAGTGACTGTCTGATCAGATACAGCGAACGTCCTTAACAAAGATCTAACAGTGGACACTAATATAACGAACAAAAAACGCCAAAAAAGTGAAAAACCTACTGAGTGCGCTGTTTAGTACACAACGTGTAGAGTCACTAAGTTGATTTTTCATTACAACAGTTGGACCATTCTCTCCGCTCCTAACAGCACCGATACCAACGAATTCCGAATTCATGAAAGACGATGAGTACTATTCTTTATCCGACAGTCTGTTAAACTCCTGAAAACTTAGGGATCACCCTTTTACAACCACAAGCGATAAAATAATCCCTTATTGCTCCATTCGTAGAAAAGTTAAAGATTTGAGGCGGAAATTCCAGAAAACCCGCCAAGACCAGTTTGAGACATGTTTAAATCGCTTAATTTTCTTTGTTTTCATTAATTCGACAAAATTAGTAGTGCCACCTAAAATCTAATTTATTCAGGCAAACTGCTAATATTTCACTGCATAATACCATGTTTAGTTCATTCTATATCTTCTAACTAGAAGTTTACGGTCACAATAAATTTTAGGAGATTTCCAACAGTCATATATCCTCGCTGTTCATACTGACTGTCCGCATCCTCACAATTTATTTTCGTCAGAAAAAGATGCAACACGTTCCCAAGTTTTGCTGTTGCTAACACACGACCGGTTAACGGATAGGCAGTAGTTGGTAAACATCAAGCTTTGTTAAACACCTCATAGGCGAGAAAACACAACAAAAGGTGAGTGTTGAATTTTGATCGAGCCAGAACATCTCTATTAAAGAATATGGAACTTTAAGTTAGGACATGTAGTGATCTTGCATGCTCTCCTAAGCACTACAGCATGTTCTCTAAAATCGTTGATGTAATCGGTTATTAAATAAAATTCTACAAACAGTGTGCGCTAAATTGACCAAATGGTGCGGTGAGATTGGAGAAAAACACTCTGTGCTTTTGGTGTTGGCTAGCCCAAACTCATCGGCATTTCGTATAGTCACATTAGTTTTTCTAATTTGTTCAGAACTGTAGCTATAAGTAAATGCCCCAAATCAATAAACTTCAACATTCATGCTTTAAGGTGATTACTCACGCATTCACACCATATTGCGATTAGGTACACCGTGATAAGCAGCTCTCACAACAACTAGCCAGCTTAGACCAAACGCTTCCCAACAATCGGTAACTTTGCAATTATATATTTGAACCACTTCATCCCTGACTTGTGACTTGACTGGGTTGCTTTCCTTCGAGTATATTGGTGTTACGTGTAAATGAGTCCTCCTTCATGTTTTTTTTTCATCTTTCCACCACGAGAACTGATTTAGTCACTGTTATCCGTACAAAAGACCTACATATATACGATCTTCGTTTTGACGTATCGACTGTTAAGGCTTTGAAATACGGCAAGAATACTTTCCCTTATCAATAATACACTTGCGTAGAAGTGTTTTTCTTCATATTCTATCCAAATCTCTGCATTTTGTATGTTATATGCGGCAGTATGTCAGCCATGTAGCTGGACACAAAATCGGTGACCCCAAACCACACTTGACAGCTTGTTTCTGTAGCTTGAGTATGGACTATTCAGACTGCTGCTTGACGAGTCTTCAAACGAAATTTCCTATTTTTACGCCATTTATACCCTTAACATGATTGCGTACTGGATATTGGAAAAAAATATAAAAAAAAGGGAATTGAAATAGGCTCTTATGGTAGCTCAAGACTTTCTAGTAAGCCGTAAGTATTCTTCCGATGGATAAAAGGGAAGGAGCCACAATGATGTTGTGTTTGCTATCTTTCATGATTACACCCTAAATTTCAAAAACCACTCCATATGCACCTCAGAGGCTTTAACACTTGAATATACTTTCATTTATTCAAACAAAAGCTCTATCGAAAACGCTAATTTGATATTTCGAAGTATTCGGATCAATCAAATTAAGAATTCTATGATAAGAAACTTTCAGATTTATGCGCAATTTAAGTCATGTAGTACTAGATGAATACATATTAACGTATTATGTTTGTAATTTGTAGTCAGCGGGCCATCACGTACAAAAGAATCATTAGTACGTACAAATACCACGATTGCCACAGCCTAAGTGATAATCCAGATTACCGAAATCTGTTGTACGTCTTCTCCCTAACTCCATCATGTGTCTGTCTGGCTGTGTACTGGATGTAGACTCTGTATGAATTACAATGTTCTCATTAGTACTAGGATTATTAATGGGTATTAGAGTGGATATACCTAGGTCCTTGTAATGTATTCGGTTGTTGTGACTGGCCTGTGTAGTGACCTACTTTTGTCAACAGAACGCGATTGGTTCAATGAAAACAATTATTATTATAACCAACTGTACCAGTGACTGTTTTACTGTGCTCGTTTGTTTAACTGTACTAGTGATAGCCATTACACTTACTCTCCCGTTGACTTTGAACTTGTACGAATTTGGCTACGCTCAGTAACCACGCTTGTACTCCTTTGGCACGATCCCGGTATTATTTCGATACCACGAGATCGCCAACAAATACATCTCGACTACAGTCATCATCTGCCTTTTGATATTGGCCTACGGCTATCTTATTGGTTAACTGGCAAGTAGTCTTCATGTAGTGGTGTTTATAGTCAATCGCGGCTCGACTCCACGGTACACCTGTATATGAACTATTGATTTATCAACCATTTTTAGCAGACCTTTCAAAAATTGTGAAAAATCAGTTTTTTGGACAATAGTTTTGTTCAAGCAATTTTATCGTTAATTCTATAGCATACGGTCTGGTAATTCTGTACTAGAAGACCCTATCTATTGCCCTCTATGGGTCTTTGAACCTTGCAGTAATAATAAAATTGACGTTTGTTTTCAAAGTCTTGATATTTTTTACTTGCACAACAGCATGCAATGGCTTTGGAGTTGTGCGTAACTTTTCGAGCTTTGATTATGTAGTTAACAAGAATTTAATTAGGAAAGTCTTCAGAGTTCAATAACGAAATCTTTCCTTGAACCATTCTTAAATTTCGTAGACCCATAGTAGATGCTCTACAATCAGCGATGAGTGATTCACAATTTAGGGCTGAAAATTTATCATCGCCCACCAGCAAGTTACAATACCTAAGAATAAGACGTTTTTATGACCGGTAGAATTCTAAATAAGAGCTTTTGTGAGTTTATCCACGGCGTCGGGATTTAATGACTCCAACCTGAAGTGATAGATTTGATACTACTGCAGTGTAATACAAATCAGAAGCCGAATGCCTCGCAGAAGAAGGTTGAGAAGATCAAGTTTAAGAGGACAGGAATACAGACACAGAATAATTGTAGTAAAAACAGGAAGGAGGTATTTCATTTATGGTTCTCACATTTTACGAAAACACTCCGTAATTTCGCATCAAACAATAAATTGGTCTTCCCCACCTGAGTTCTCGTTGACTACACTATTAGTGTTAGAAATTATATCGTAGAAACACAACTGAACAAATATAATCGTTTTCGAATATGAAATGATTTACTAGAAGTTGTAAATAAGGATAGTATATGATTATTAGAATCACACAATTTAATAGGATCTGAATTACAAAGTCTAATTTTATTTGCGCAAGAAGGAACGGTAGTATTAATATTGACTGGATTTGTCCAATTTTACTACATTTAAACCACTAAGCATAACGAAATACACATGAATTACGTGTATGGAATCTATAGGGAAGAAATGTTTACCAAACTTGTGCTCACCTATGTTACTTGCATCGCAATTACTCAATGAATTGTTATCTGCATGACTTTGATTACGCTTAGATAGCGATAACTAAGTAAGGTAGTGAAATGAGTGATGTTCTGAGAGTCAGTTACGTGCACTGCCTCATAATTAACATACTCAGTTCTAAAGTCTTGAAAAGAACACTTCTGTATTTGCATAAGCTCTCTTTTCAGATTAAGTATGTTAGTCCTCGTCCTTTAATCAATCACTCAGATGTACATGGAAATGATCACCGGAAATGCACAGGTTTATCCTGCAACCCAAGGATGAATTTTCTAACCTTTCGGTCATTCTGACGAATCATTTTATTTAATTTTTCTTCATCACGGTATTCTGAGTTGGTAAACTATATATGACTTATCAGAAGTAGCACTTTAAGCGTTGCACAGGAAAGTGAACCAGACGTATTTGGAAATGCCAAATTTCTTGGAAATCAACAAGCATTTTTTCCGACGAATGTGAGGAAATGAGTTACAATTTTATCATAAACATATTTATTGGTTATACCCTAGATTTCAAATCTTTCAATGTATTCTTTGAAAGCTTCACAATTTGAGTTTTTATCGAACTATTCAGTTACAGATTCCATTGCGAAACCGATATAATGTTTAGCAGTATTCGATTCAATGTACTGACAAGGGATTTCAAAAATATCCAATTTAAGGTAAGTAGAACCAGACGAGCACAAATAAACGTAGAGATGCTACAAGTATTTCAAGTTCTTCAACAATTTACTGCTCCCAAACATCCTTGTTAAACTGTTCAGGCAGAAAATTTTGTTAGGACACTTAAAACTGCTATTGATTCTATTACCGCTTCAACATTTAATGAACTGGACAGGGGAATAAATACTTTTCTACCGTAGTATAAAAATGCTAAACATTTTGTGATGAATTCCAAATACAATACGTGTATTGGTACTCACTTAATACTTCTTGGTAAAATTACGTTATTTCCGAGATCCCTAGTTAGTACTATAATTCAAATAATCCTAATTATCACAGTAACCTAGGAGTCTGTTTCGCCGTGACGAATGTAGTATATGGAAATGGATGACGGGAATAAAGTATCCAAAAATACGAAAAAAACATCACAATATATAAAAATTAATGTAAATCAATGATGTATAAATTTTCTACAAGAAACAGACTCGGTCTTGCAAATAATGATGTCATAGGTATTTTGAGTTTGCCAACACCTCAAACATTAACACCATTAATAATTAAACGCGTCAACCCAACGAAATCAGGATTCAGAGTTATGTTTTGTAGAATACTGATGTATCGAGAAATGACCAATTTAAGCTAGCTGATGATTGTGGGAGAAGTGAAATTTGACGTATTCACTCGTGATCTGATGCAGACGCATGACCGGGCGCCTTCAGCTAGGTGAGTCCATTAAACCCAATGAGGTCAGCATCAGTGTCACAGACTTACGGATCTATTGATTTTGGGATTTATTTACCACTTGCTCTTCGAGCAAACCTTGTATTGGTAACATTGAAGCGAATTTTCTGCCAGTTTGACGGAAGAACTTTCCACAAAATCTTCAAAAGTTTTATTCGTCCCCATTTAGAGTACGAAATACAATATTTCCTCCGTCACTCCAAAAGGATAAGGACACTCTTGAGAGTATCCAACGGCGAGCAACGAAATCAGTTCGGGGACTCAAATTCAAACCTTATGAAGAACGCGGTACATAAATCTCCAAAATAAATAGCTCCGTAAGTTTTCGACGTTGGATGCTGACAGCATTAGTTTTAATGGACTCATCTAGCTGAAGGCGCTCGGCCGTGCATCCGCACCAGTTCACGTGTGGGAATGCCGTGCTCAAATGCAATCGCTAGCTAGATTAGTTCAGAAGATCCTCGATATATTGATAGCCTATCAAATATATCTTCGAACCTCCTCGCTTCTGTCTTTTGATTTCACTTGGTGGGTACGCTTCATATTAGGTGTTACTGGTTAAAGTGTTGTCAAACTCCGAATACATGTGCCATCTTCACCTTTAATCACTTAACCTTTACCCATTAGAGTATAGGCATCTTTGATGTGACCTTCTAATGTCTCACAGTATCTTTAACACTTCTTAACATGCCCTTAGACACCTACTTAAGCTTAGTCCCAATACAAACCCAAGGGGTAACAACCAGAAATTGGATATACAACAAAGCAGAACGGACGGTAGACACAACTTTTACTCCTTTAGAGTTATCAAATGCTGGAATTCATTGCCTACTTAACTAGTCCAAGCGACTTCCCAGGAGTTCTTTGAGAGGAAACTTGATCTATCCTTGAGGACTAAAGATAACATATTATTATTTACCAATTTCTCTTTCTCCTTTATTATTATTAATATACCTAGGCTCCTACCTGGAGGTATTGGTGATCCACTGCTACTAGACAAAGAAGCCCGTTAAGCGAAAGCTTCTTACCCGTCCACAACGATTTGAACCATTTGGAACGTATTATATTTGCAATTCGTAATAAGAGAGCATTGAAATAAAAAGGAACCATAAATTCATACAAATTATTAGAATAGTCCAACTTAAGAAAAGCAAAAACAATGAGAAAGACTGAAAGTACTGTATTTAGAATTTGTAATAGGCAAAGAGTAAAGAACCAAGGTAAATACGGCACGGATATTCATTGTTGCACTACGCCATTGTGAATAACACCTTCATAATCGTAGGACAGCAGCCCAGTCAAATCACAAGTCGGGGATGAAGTGGTTCAAAGATATATTTGCGAAATTACCGACTGTTGGCTGCAATTAAAAATACATTATGAAATGAGAAAATCTGTGGTTACTTGAACGCACAGATGACTCTGGCGATACATTAAGTTTACATGGTTGCGTTGCGGATAAATTCACCCCCGACTGTTGGGAATCGTTTGGTCTAAGCTGGCTAGTTGTTGTGAGAGCTGCTTATCATGGTGTACCCAATGGTAACATAGCGAGAATGCATGAGTAATCGCCTTTAAGTAGAGTTTTCTCGGTAAAACTAATACAGTCAGCTTCAATGTTGAAGACTTATAAAACTATTTATTCTGAGAACTTATTTAGCCCTACAAACGAATCATAAATTAGTACAAATACCATATTATCCTTGCTAGTTATCCACTACTCAGTCGGGATACTTTTATTTATAACTCACGTGTCTATTTGATTTGTGTTGTATTTGGGTCATCATTGTTCTTTTTACATACTGACATAACGTACCTAGTATACGTATACTACAAAAATAATCATTAACCACAGAAGTCATATTACCTTATGTACTTCTTTCAAACAGGTCTCAAAATTGTCCCAACTTGTAAATCTCCGAGATAACATAATATCATTGAAGATTCGTCCTATATCATGCATCATCACGATGACATCATCTTTGTTACTTGAAGGATGGACGTTGTCAGACATGGTGTGGCTGAACTCAATTCAAATCTAAAAATGTCTTGATTTGACCGCCTCTAAAAAACTTCACGAGTTGTCGATGTGACGCACCAATCATCTTGAGACAGTTCGACCTTCAAGTGCTCGCAACCCCCATCAGTGGACGATACCCCTGAAGCGTTGCCTTGTTTGTTGGGACGGTCAATAAATTAAACTACGAGTTCTCGCGCATATGGTACATGTTATCAGGGATTTTGGATGTTGTTGTTTACCGGCTATCAACAGAATTTTTACAGTCATACGTCAATTTTCGTAATGCTTGTGCTTGCTTCATGGCTTTTACTGAAGTTTATTGGTAATTTGACGTAGTTGATGCTCACAACGTGGGTGATTGTTTAGTCAACCTAATGTTGTTGTTTGTAATAATGCGAACTTAAACAAGTAAAATTCACCATTTATCAAGTCAAAAATAGAGGTTTAAGCAAAAACGAGCTCTAAGACCTTTTACGTTTGATCCACGTTAGTTATTATGGTGGTGATGAACATGGATGTTGGTAGTTGGTTATAAAATGTAGGTTGAAGCAATTATGTGTTAAACTATCTTTGAATATCATATAAATTGCTAATCAATAACCACAAACTGTTCTACCCATTATAAATATCGCCGTTCTCTACTGAAATGATATATCATTATGCAACGTATCTGAGAGAAATTCTATGAGAAACAATTGACGTTGATGGCCTTTTCTGTCTGCTTTCTGAACATATGCGGGAACTGTAAGTGCAACGATAATTAGCCACATATTCATTATAAGTAAAGCGATGCATGTTTGTTTTGTGCATGGTAACTAAACCATGTCATAGTTAATACTAATTTATGATGTGTCTGTTATAGAGTTTACGAAAGGATTTCTGTAAACAGAATACACAATCACTGACCATATGATAAACAACGTTTCAATGCATATTGACGAGTAATATCTAAATAGTGCATACCAGTGATGTCATTATTGTATGTAAACAGTGAGTTGCTACTAATATTATAAACGTTGTAATTGGATTTTTCTCACATTTCATAGTCCTGATTGAAGATTTTGAATCCATTTATTTAGTGCCTGCAGTTTCCTTGTTAATACCAAATGACTAGGTAAAATTCTAGGATTGTTAGAAAATGAAGAGCACTGTTTAGTAGGTACACTCATAGGTACATTCTGTTAGCTGCTATTTCATTTACTTATTGAATTTAATACTGACAACGAAGTTGTTTTCAGAATTATGTTGAGCTGAGAAGGTCCTCATACGTTTTCTGATATGCACCTCATGGCTTCTGTCAACTAATTGAAAGGCTCAAACCTTTCTACTAATCAAGTCTATACCGGTGAATAATTTAGCGAATTTCTGATTATGGAAGGTTATGTGGAGAAACAATTTACAAGTTGACGATAAGTATTTTATATTGACTACTGCCACGATTAGTTATCTAGTAAATTATTTAAATATAAATATAACAACTATATAGTCTTTTGCATTACAAATCTCGTTAGTATGTATAATTATAGTCTAGTTCAGTACTAATCCTACTTTGATAATAGACCTAATCGCAAAACAGTAAATTTTTCATGTGGTCGCCTAATCTGTAAAATCTTACGTGGAAGTCGCATCACTGTCTATACTGACTTATCATATCGTGACAATTAACAATGATACTTAGTACTGCTGAAGAACACATTTGTTCTAGGGATAGAGTAATGTATTTAACGTGAATAGTAATAAGTAACACATAAGGGCCATGTCTGCAAGGTTGAACCATGCTATCTGATTGAATGTGTGACTCCAAGTCCACCGTTGCTGACCTTCTTTAAATGTTACATGCCGAATATACACCTTTTCAGTCATTATATGCTTGGCTCTGAAGACAATGTGGTTAGGAAACAGTGCCACTACAAGTATCGATTTGAATATACTGTTAAAATGAAGAAACATATATACAGCGCAACATTCTAGCGAAACGTCTAAACTAATGCAGTACTACAAGTTTTCATAACGAAACGAGCGCTTATAAAGCAAACACCTATATGTTTTCAATTTACACAAACAGTTATCCGTTAAGAATATCGGTAAATATCCCCATGAAACTACGAAGAAGACAAAATTAAAAATTGGGCAAAAGTTTATTGATGAATCATTACTACTGGTACGGTAAGAGCAACATTTGATGCGAAAAAACCAATTTACAAGTTGGATATATAGTTAAGCTAAAAATGTTACTACAAAAAACTCCTTATGGTAAACAGTTCCTGTCACGTCTCCACACTTTGTTGTATCCCGACCCATATTTTCTATCGTAAAGAATACTACGCAAAGACAAGCGTTAGATAAACTACAGTCTCACCTACTTATTGATGGTTCTTAAGTAAAAATCGGCTTCATTGGATCCATACATACTGTTTGCTTCGTCTGGCTAGTGAAACTGTTGTTATTATGGAAGGTGTGAGTGTTATTTATCTTCCATAGACTACAATGTCTAAGAATATCATGAACTATACAGTTTATATTTTGTAATTGACTGAGCTTACCCGTAAGAGTACATCTTATGTATGATAGTAGCATACGACTGCAAGGTCACCGGCAGGTCAAAAAATATCCACCATGCAGGTTACACATGCTCGCAATTCTTTTTGCTTCCAGGCAAACAGATCAGGACACCCTCGACCAAAATCATCCCCTAAATTTACCCAAACTGGACAAAAGTTTCCCAAAAATAGGAGTTCGGGAAGTTATGAAGCAACAATCGATTCAACGTGTGCACTGCAAGACAGAGCTAAATCAATGTTCTTCGCAAATATGAGAAAACCTGATATTCGTACAACCTAAAAAAGTCACAACAATTGAAATACGGAATGACCGCCTCTTTTTAGGCCGTCTAAGGTCGTTGAAACGAAACGGCAGGCGACTTTGAGATCTGACTTTTTTCCGTTCCCTGTTTGTCTGTACCTCCTATATGATTTGCTGATAATTCAATGAGTAGGTACTTTACTGCAAAAAATTCAAAATGTTTGGAATTCAAGATTTATGATATGCGTAACTCGAGAAATGTTTAGTGATGGACTCGCTTATGCAAGTAAATTGGAATAACGCATTTCGGTAAAAGTGTGATGAGCGTTTCCTATGATAACAGATATATGTATGTAACGGACTACTCAAGAAAGATGTTTAAATGATGCGTTTAATTTACGATTTTCGTAGTTTATAGAGCCACTGTGTGATTGGGTATAAAACAACAAATTGGTTTACCATACTCAGGGTTTCGTTTATCACAGTAGTAGTGGGATTGAACGTTGTTTCTTTGAGTATAAATAGCCTGTTCTATCTCGAAGTGTCAATAGTATCTAATGCAGATATGTTAAATGAGCACAATTGTGTAATACGATATTTAATTGAGAATATGACCGTCAAGTGCCTTAAGTCAGTTCTATTGGCTAACTTGTACTCAGTTGTGTGATTAATTTGATTTCCTTGTAAATGAATCTTTCCAACATTCATTTGTCTGGTTGCTTGTCTATTTCTCTATTTGTGAATTATATTCCACTACCATATTGACCCAAAAATACTTGGGATATACTGACTAATTGACATTCTGGGCAGTTTGTATTCACATCAATACAACGCAGATTATAGAAATCAAATTCATTATTGAATTTACTTCATTACAATACAATATCTGAATATTCTGTTTCCAGTGTTGTTTCTATATTCCATATATGTGTGCTTGGTAGCATGTATATATTTATCTACTTATGCTCATTTCACTTAATATTATTCAAGTCAGTATATTGTCAGATCCCAATGCTTCAAACATTTGTTACATCTCGTACTACCTGTCCGTCCTTACAAATCAGCATGTCTGAAATGAACCTGTCTTAAGTTCAACCAGAATTCGGAATTTCGTAACTACGCTTCTATTACTATGGTCAGTCTACAGAGAAAATACTAATAAGGACCATTATTTCATTGGTATTCATTATTGTTATTATTAAAGAGTCAACACAGTGCTAAACATTATTATTAGTATCATTTGTGTACACACAGTTTGAAAATCCTGTTTAAATTGTCATAGATAGTTTTAAAAACAAATAACTTTATATTAACTATCTGCTTATCATATAATATTTTTCTCTTTACTTATGAAGAGATCACAGATATCCGGAGTTTAACAAAACCATTAATCGAAATCTCTTCTTACACAATGACCCCAAAACCAATAAAGTCAAAAATGTATTAATGCATTATTAGATCTAAAGTCAATGTACCTTAGTACATAGGATGAAGTTTAAATAAGAGTAATAATAAAAGGTTATCAATCAATAATACTTATTAAATTAACAGGAAAAGTGCATTTTAAAAATACCAAATAAAATGTTTTTTGTAACATGTATTTAAATTTACAATATACCATTTTGCTGCGTTTATGTTGCATAAAAAACAATAAAGAGAATATCATCTAAAAGATAAATTATTATAATATTCTTTTTGACCTAATGACATAAATTATATTCAGTTTGTACGGGAAGTTTGGGTCATTTGAGACTTAAAAAACATGTTCCATTCATGTCAAAATATATTATTAATAATATGTAATCATTTATTTTCTTAAAAGACGTCTATAAAGATTTATTTGTTAATTGTTATTTGTTACGAATTCATTGTAAGAAAGTGATATTATAGTAATCTGATCTGACCTATTACTTTAGACATGTATATTAATATATTTTAACAAAAAAATAAGTATTCAATTTCTTAGTTCAAGTAGTAGTTTGTTCTAGAAGTTTCTAGAACATTTTCTGTAGATTATTATATCAGAATACTATTTATAGGAAAAGTACAGTCGATTTGTGCATTCTTTTGTGGTTTATTTAAGTTTCTTAGTAGTATGATATAAAAATGGTATTGGGCTAATACAGTTAAAGGATAATTAATGAACTCTGTTATTTGTACAATGATACTTCATTTCACAACATACAAAAATGGATAAACTGGTTACTTGTATGAAAATGAAAGTTGTAAATATAACCGGAAAATTTTGTAAATTTCACTACCGATTACTTACATGATAGATAGTAGATTAGCAATTTATAACACCAAATGTTTTCGACTAAACAGTCATTATGAACCACAAATAACTAAACAGCTTTTACATCCTAGCATTGGATTTCTGAAATGTACACATTAATCATTCCCTTGAACTTGAACTTGGGACCTCAGGACTCATGACAAGTACTTAATCTTCAGACAAATGAGGTGAAAATCAAGGGTCCACATTTTTAACTTCAGTAAATTTGGGATATTAGGTAATCACAATAGATTGTCATTGGTAATACAAAACTAATCTTCATTGCTTCCTGGTTTTCAGTGGTTGTCTAGTTAAAAATATCCAATGATGAAAACTACGAACTGAAGAGTTTCTACAAATCTAATTTACTATTAGCGCTAAACTTTAGGTGTAGATCGACAATAAGAAGTCGAAGCGGTTCATAAATCATTTATCTACTTCGCCTATTACCTGGAAGTAATGAAAAAAGATTTTTTGATACTTGACATTTATCACAAAAGATTACCTGCAGTCACATGATAACTAATGGCATTATACCTCTTATCAAAGTGTTCTGTTCAATTTTTACTGGCGTATTATGGGACCAAGATTCTTACACTAACTAAATAATAAACAATAACAAAGTTCATATTTAGTTAGTCATTTGTGCTGATTCGATACTATCGGTAAATATCTGTCCTCAAAAAACCAACAAACTTTCATAGATTAGGAATAAAAAAGAAGGTGCTAGTTTAGCAAAAAATAATGAAAAATCCAATTTTATTTAAAACGGTATATCAATTAATTAGGAATATCAGCTTGCTGTTTATTACTGCTTTACTACGAATTATCAGAAATTATTTGAAATACTTATGAGAAAAGGTTATCTGATACTGTCAAAATGTTTATTTACTGTTTATCTACGTGAAAATAATTGGTGTTTATTCATGTAAATTATTGATATTCTAGTTGAATCACCATCTAATTCTTCTTCTTCTTCTCTACTAATTTCCGAGAATTATTAGTGATTCAATAAAATATTCCTCCCATAATAACAGCTTATAACCAATAATTATAAAAATAAAAGTGTTAGACTTTACTTCCTTTCAGTAACAAAAGAATAATGAATTTTATGGGGAAAAAAGTATTTACTCCACCTTACTGTTTATTAGCAAAAATCTTGATTTTATGAAGATGAAATTACTTTCATAATATTGTTAGATAAATACTTGTTTTTTCTTCTTCTGTTCTTTCCTTCATATACTTTCTTTTTTAAACAGGTTCAGATTGGATTCATCCAATATCTTATCGGCTTAAATGTAAATAATTTATAAACCAATCGGGTATAGATTCATATATATATATATATATATATATATATATATATATATATATATATATATATATATATATATATATATATATATATATATATATATTTATAAGGTGGCTCACACTTTCAATTTATAAATTAATAACTTTTGTCATCATTTGTCAAACCGAAATGAAGTAAGTCTTTAGTGTATAAAATTATAAGAACAATTATAACTGTCTAGTGTGTTGAACTAAATAATGAAATATACTGATTAACTTATCTGTTAAAGCATTCTTATTTAAACTAATTATTATAGCGTTTACATTACTCAAACTATTCTATAGCTTTAAATATCTTAGATATTATTTGAGTTCATTGAAAAGTTGTATTTTATGATAACACTACATCAAATAATGAAAGCTTACTGAATTGATTGTTTTTATGATCTTTAGATAATTCTAACAAACTATTTCAAGAATGATACATTTGGTTTGTTTTTCAGAATTGTACTGACATGTTACCCGTTTTATTATGTAAAGAAAAAAATTTCGTTGCTTAAAATAGTAATCCTCTGTAAATAAGCATTTTAATCTGAAAATTATTCAAACAACAATGTACTGAATGAGCTACTGCTACCTAATTATAATTAAAAATGTAAGGGATTATGTCTAGATAAAGTTGAAAAAGTAGTCACTTGTTTTGTGAACAGTGATCTAAAATAACTGATAAATATGTCTTTATGTGATTGATCCGGTTTGATCTCATAAACCAGAAATGTCAGCCAATAATAATATTTTGACTATGAAATATAATATACAGTACTGTGCATTACATTACTAATTTCGCATTGTTTAATGATGATCCTAGCTACCAAAATCATATAACAAACCTTTTTACATAAGGCATAAACGTTTATTTATTAGTCCTGTAAATAATAATAATACCCTTGAATAAACCGAGAACACTAGTTAAAGAGAACACCTTGAATGACATGAATTATCAATTAGATTATGTAATTACTGTTGTAAACTTCTTTCAGTTTATTTGATCAAGTGGCCAAAAACAATATTTAATTGAAGTTGGAAAGTTGATCAGATAATTTGAGCAATAATTATTTAAAATTTACATAAATTTTCAGAATCATTTGAGTAAACATTAAACAATCAATGTAAAGTAAATAAAATGAAATCATAGTTAAGTAGAAATCGGATGAAATAATAATAAAAATAATGATAATTGAAAAAGAGGTAATCAAAACGTTTCAGATTATTACAACAATGATAAATATTGAATATTGAGTCTCGAATAGTGTAACTCATGTACTATCATGTAACTTAAGTAATAGGATAAACAAGTGATATATCAATGTTGATTATATAGTAGACATATTAAACAAGACAAATCAGTTTTTTAAAAATGTATAGTAGATTCTTACACAATAAATCATATTTCCTGAAAAAAGAGACCTGGTCAAAAACTGTGGACTTATCATTGGTATTGAGTATATCAGACTAAAAACACAATAGTAAATAATGTATAAGCTATCAAAATAAAAACTTTTTAATATCATGTTGTGCAATCTGAACAATTAGGTTAAAAGTCCTATTCATATTTATCAAAGTTTCACTATTTTTATTAATTAAATCGTCAAAGGCAAATCAGTTGTAATAAACGAGAACACAAGTGGAGCTAATCAATTGTAATTTTAATGGCTAAGATCATGAGCCAGTTGAAACTAGACCACCATGGAAAACCTGGAAGCACTGGACGGCCGTTTCATCCTATTGTGGGATTCCTCAGCAGTGCGCATCGACGGTCTCACCTCGCGAGATTAGAACCCACGACCTATCAGTCTCGCGCTGGAGCACCTGACCACTAGATCACTGAGCCGGTTGGCATTCAACGGCGTTAATATCTAACTTTAACTAATCCACGAAATCGAGCGACACATCCACTATTATCTTCAGTGAGTTACTATCTCATAACAGACCCGATTAATACACAAAAACTGAGATTTTTCATAAACGATATAACCATTAAATTACTATGAATACTTTATAAAAGTAGAAATGGAAATTTTCTGCAATACTTCTAGCATTTACTTTTGATAAAATTGAAAAACATAAAAAGTCATGATTTGGATCATAGATAAGCCGAACATAATTTTACTCATGATTATTGAATAACTTTGAAATAGTAGTCTATAAGAATATCAAGTTTTTCAATGTGCTTTTTTTTAAACCTTAACTTCTCAGGCATTAGTTTTATTAATGTTAGTTACTGGAAAGAATTATCTTATTCAAGTCTGAACGAAGTAATCACTTATTGTTACTAGCAGTTTGGTTACATAATCCTGAAAACCGTTATGAAGTATTTACGTATTTAAACCACTTACTACTTATATAAGCATATCTAATTTATATTACATTATTTATCCATTAAAAATAGTACTATTTCACACAAAGCGACCAGATAAGCAATTAGGCACTTTGTAGAAATAATTTTTTTCGTATGTTAACTGTCAAATACACAACTTTTAAACAGCAGGGAAAAACCGTGCGTAGCATTAAATCAGTAGAAATATAAACAGAGGAATGAAAAAATAACCACTGTATTTGTAATATCCCAATGAATAGAAAAATTAAATTTTCTGACGTTTTGTGTAAGCCACTTCTTCAGAGGATAAATAAACAAATCAAAACTATTCCAAGTTTAAATAGTACAAAAGAACAATACAAAAATATTATGTGCGATCAATAAAAAAATATCTGAATATATCACTCTCATGTCATTTCAGTCAATGTGATTTATGAGCGCATGCATGTAAATTTGTGTGTGTGTGTGTGTGTGTGTGCAAGGTCAGGGATCAGAAATGTGATCTTTCTGGTACGAAAGGATAGAGTTTAGTTTGTATGTACGATAATATTATGAAATGTGAATGATATCAGACATGGTAGCTGGGATTAATAGTCCAAGTTGGATGTATAGAGAGGCCTTCTTTTCTATTGAGAGCAGTATGATTAATCATTATACAGAAAGCTTCAGCTACTCTCCTTTCTTTGTAGTTGAAAAAACCTTTTGTGATATTTCGACGTTTTTGAAATCGATTTGGTGGTTGTTGAAAACGGCGTGAATTGATATTGCCGATTTAATTTTAAGTCCAAGTTCTACGGGATTATTAAGTGGTTTCTTTAAGTATCTAACATGTTCTTTGGTTCGAGTGAAGATTTCTCGAGACGGCTCTCCAATATAGAAGGCATCACAATCGACATATCCTAATTTGTAGATACAGTTCTGTGTTGACATAAAGGGGAGTTTTTATTTTAAGCAAACTAAAGTATTTCAAAGTGTGTTCGTTGTTTTTTAATATACTTTAATTCTGTGTTGTTTTAAGATTCTTTGGAGTTCTGTTGTACCGTGGTGGTATTATTATTTAGCAGTGAAACGTCTCGTTTTAATACACTTCTAATAACTCTCATAAGGAATTTATTAAAGTGTAAGATGTTAATTACATGCTTTCGTTCTTTTTGTTTATCCTCATTAGATGTGATAATCTTGTTAGCTCTTCTAAAAAGATTTAGGGCTAGCGAGATCTTTTCACTGAAAGGATGTGCTGAATTGAAGTCAATATAACGATCAGAGTGTGTAAGTTTTCGGTAGATGGATAGATTTGGAAATCCATTTAGATTTCTTTTCACTAAGCAATCTAAAAATTGTAGCTCACCATGTTCATTTCATTCTCGTTCGTTAATTTAATGTGAGATGAAGGTGTATCGACCTGTCTCGAAAACGATCTTGGATGAGCCTTTTTATGACAATAAAGCTGCTATCTACATATCTAAGCTAAATTTGTGGTTTAATGTCATTGGCGAAGATATTGGACTCTATGTATGCCATAAACAGAAAAAAATTATCTAGTCAAACCTTGGTAATGATACCTATAGTGGTATTATTGGCCCAAAAAGTAATTTACTTATTAAAAAAGTACTTCAGAACAAGTTTGGGACAGTGAAATAAAATTTGTTTATGTAACGCAAATTAACTGGTTATTACTTTTCTTTCGTCTCTCCGTCTTATGAAATAATTATTACGTTAAAAGTAATTCTTAGCAAATAAAGAGTAAACATAAATAATTGACTAAATAACTAAATCTTGTGTTGAAAAGTACAACAGTGTGTCAGGCGGGTGACAAACAATTTGTCAAATCCGTAAACAATAATCTTTATTCATCTTGCATTGGGTGTCTGAATCTTTCTGTTCACTTTTAGGACTCCGAATGATTTGTCTCCTAGTGGTATATATGCATCCAGCGCGGATTGTTTCCATATTCCCTTAAATCTCAAGAATTATAAGCAGAGATGGATAGTAGCTCACAAGTCCAAAACAGGGAGAATTGCGAGTCTTGGGTTTCTCTACTAGCCACTTTCCATCTCTGCTTATAAATCACTCTTAATTATTACGAAAAGATTTGTTAAGTCATTTAAATAATAATTTTGAAAAGATAAGCTTCTTCAGAAAATTTTAATTTAAACTTTCGGTCTATAAACACAATTTTTCTGAATTTCACAAATCGACCATTGAAAATATATAAATTATCTTTCCTCTTAAATCAGAACTGGATGATAAATAGAATACAAGACTAAGTTAAAAAGTAAATACTTGATGTTACTCTCTAAAATTATTTACTGCATTTAATTAACCAATTTGTAATACATCACTTACTCCCGCGTGCGGGATCGTGGATGCGCACTGCTGAGGAATCCTACAATGAGACGAAACGGCCGTCCAGTGCTTCCAGGTTTTCAATGGTGGTCTAACATCAATCGGTTCATGATCTCAATCAAATTATCTCAAATAGTTATAATGATTCCAAAAAATAAAAGTAAAATAATGTCTACTTTTAAAAATACGATTCAGTATGTTTTATTCATATTCTCATGATAATGCAAACTATTTGTTTCTAATTCCTTTTACAATCATTGAAATTATTCAATTGGGATTTTATTGAATAATTGAAAAAAATAATAAACGATATCTAAAGTCTATTTTATACAGTTTTATTAAAACAATTAAAATTATCTATAAGTTTCTTACAGACAATTTAACATGATGCATACTTTAAGGTTGGGGATAATTCATCTAATTCCTTATTTGGTATTAACCATTTGATAAATAAAAATAAAACTTAAAAGAATAATCATTTGTACTGTTTTTTTGGATGATAACCATAATATTTCTAACATTTAATGTCCGTTTCAGTATTTTGTTTAGTAAAAACCAACACGTTGAACCAAATAAAGTATGAGTAAGAAAATGAGTAACATTGCACATTTAGGTATTGTATATGATGAGTCTACTTTTACAACATTTTGAAATTTAAATTGTTACTGAATACACTAAGAATAACAAAAGTAAGTGTGATTTAACAGTAGTGACTATCTAGATACTTACATTCACATCGGTTATACTGTGGTGTGTGCTACTGATGTTGACAGATATAAGTAATGCGTATCATCATTTGAAAGTGAAATGCCTAAAGGCAGAAGGTTAAGAAGATCAAAGAAAAGAGAACGAGAACAAAGAAAAATTGCTTCGAAAACGAAAAAACAATGTAGTCTGAGACGATTGATTAACACTTTGCAAATGAAGTATTTACTGTATGTTTCTCATATTCCGCTAAGATGTTCTGTAATTTTGTCTTCACTTGTGTTCTCGTTCACTATAATACTGTTTACACTGGTTAACCAATCACCATTCATTTTTATCGACTCCAACATAATATAACAAGATAAATTTTCAAAATGTATCAGTTTTACTAAGTCTCATATCTTTACTTTCTAGATGTATGTTTCTACTGAATATGAATAAATAGACATAGACTAGAAAGCACATGTAATAAAAATAACCTTGAAATGTATGAAACAATTTGAAAATAAGTATTGTTATAAATTAGCTGGCAATAGTGAATCGTTGATAATAATAATAATACAACATGAAGTTATGTTAATTCATATTTTCCACAGCACAAATTTACGGGATCTCATGTGACTAACCAAATATTTTAAAGTCGATAGTAAATGTATATTTCGTTTAGTCAAAATATAATTGGAGAAAAGTGCATTCGTGTATACCTTTATAAACTTCGTCAAGCAATATAACATGTACTCGGTTCGAATATAGTATGCCTGTGAAGAAAGAAATTCAACACATACTATAATAAATCAAGTAATATTGATTTTCTTTTAATAATATTAAGCTTGATATTGTTGAAATATTCAATCGAAGGTAAACAATAATAAAAACAAAACAGAACAATGATAACAAAATATTTCGTTGTTAGACTTATTATACAGTAAGAATGTTGATGAAAACATTGGGTAATTGGCATGACTAACAATTTAGTACAGTTAAAATGTATATTTCACACACATAGTTCCCTTTATTATCTTTAAGAGAGCAAGAACAAAGATTGGTGCTGTCTTTTATTAATTTATTTCGAAACTAAAATAAACATAATTTAGTGTAAATGAACGACTTTTAAGTTGTTTTCTGTAAACAGTAAGATAAAAATGGTCACATAAAAGCTAAAGTTTACTAATGAATTGGACCCGATTGATAAGAACATTAGTTTCTTCTGACTAATTAATCGTCCATAAAGCTTACCTGGTAAGTTAATTTTGGATAAACATTTTTGGATTCTTCATACTACGTATTATATAATATGATTTAATCTATTTTCCTTATAGAGACATGACATCTTTGTCATCATTTTAAGATGAAAACAAACACAATACTAATTTGTAGATATCATTGATGGAACTAAAACACTGATGTCTGATATATAGTCATAATTTACGATAACTTTTTCACTAATGTAGTCTATAAAATAGTGTTGCTAATCATATTTTCAAAAGATATGAATTATGCACTGATTAATTGAAAAAAATCACTGACACAACATAAACCCAGTTTCTTACGAAACCGATAATGACTAGTTTTAACATTTATACGTACAAAATTCAGAATGACATACTTTTTCATATTACGAATTGCAAACACTCGATCTTTATCCTTAACAAGGAACTATTTGGAATACATACTGTGGTTATAGTGGTGAAGTAATTGTATGCTAAACCATTTTTATTAGATTTTCTGTTCTCTTTTGAAAGCTTAATTAGGATTCCTAATTAGTATAAAGCAGTCGAAATTCTTACAGATGACTTGTATTCATCTCACTACTTCACTAAGAGTTAATGCGAAATATTTATTAAGGTGATCATTCACTACCTTTAGCGAATACATTCTATCATAGTGAAATATGAGTGATTACTTTACATCATCTTTTGTAAATTCTCGGGGAAAAAATAAAATATAGAACTAACTAGTACACATAGAGATAAACTATTAAGAGTTATTGACTCACCATCAAATACAATATTCATCGTTCAGGAGAAGCAACAATATGATGAACATCAGATGTAATAGTTCACCAAGATTTTTATGATTGTATAATTACGCTTTGTCATTACTTTTATACAGTCAATTGTAAAAGGCTACAATAACAAAGATATTTCAGTTCCGAGAACCATTGGTATATCTAATTAAATTACCTTGATTTATTAAACAACTAGTGTCTGATCATGTAAATAATATACCTACAGATAACATTTGTATTTTAATTAGTTCATAACTACCATACTTAACACTGAAATCTTGTTTCATTTTCAAAGAGATGCGAAAATATTTTATTCGTACATAACTGCACAAAATATTTATGAAG
This sequence comes from Schistosoma spindalis, assembly GCA_946903255.1. NCBI lineage: Eukaryota > Metazoa > Platyhelminthes > Trematoda > Strigeidida > Schistosomatidae > Schistosoma > Schistosoma spindalis. The sequence goes on from OX336420.1 coordinate 48,028,425, forward strand.
TTTAATACTATCAGCAGGTTTCTACAGAACCATTTACTAGCTCGAACTATGAATTGATATACATGTGTATTGATTCCGATCAGTCAGGTAGAGTAATTAATCAGAAGAATAGCAAGTTAATAATGATAGAAAATACAAACGGTATCACTACGGTTCTATATGAGACTAGTTTAAAAAGTCACGTGTTAAAAGGGAAGGTAAATGTAGTAAGTATCTAGATAACTGACACATTAGAAACAAATGAATTAAACATATAAGCCAATTTATGCTTTTAAAAATAGGTAGGCGAATGATTTTTTCTTTCAATAAATCCATGTTTATTTCACATCATTTATGCCATCCAAAGGCCTAAATAGCATAGTGAAATTGAATTCACTGAATTATTTTCAATCTCATTGTATTTTATTCTGGAGGCATTACGTAACCAACTGAGTAGTAATATTAAATGAATTTCTTTTGATATAACTTGCATAACTTTTCTCTTCATTGTTACTCTATTAAAGTAGATAAAATTAAGGTAGATGCCATTAGCTAATTTGGGACTTCTAAACAATAACTAAACATGGTTATAGCTGATTTTAGACAAAAATGAAAATCAGATACAGTATTGTTATAGATATCGAAATGTTATTTTTTTGTAATTGGCAAATCAACGAATTCGAACCGTATCTACATAAATTTATGATTCCCAATTTTCTTCAGAATATTTCATAATATAACTTAATTATTGATAGTAAAGCAAACTGAAACAAGTAATTAATTGTTTTAAAAGTTTTCAAATTTACTGAATAATTTAACCATCATCACAGGTTAAAACTCCGCCTGGAGCCCCTCTAAAGCTACTGCCAATCTCCAACCCGGATAAAGGAAGAAGGTTGGGTATTGAGTTAGCAAACCCATCCCATAGAAAACTAACTCGCTAAAAATAAACGTTAACCAGAAAAATAATATCACAGGTTAAAAGCATATCCTTCATTCATGTTGAATACTGTGATTCTTTTTAATGAACAACACTTATAGTATCTATGACATTTTATTGATTATTTGAAAATAGATATTTTCCAATAATGTTAAATGGTCAATTAATTGAGTTATCAGACTAATGAAATTGATTATTTCAATAAGTGATTTAAATAAACCATAATAATTATTTGTTTTAGCCAGTTATCGATTATATAAATCAGATATTTTAAGTTGATTTGACAATTCATATTTATATTTTAATTGTTGTATACATAGATTTCAAAACGCCATTTTATTAATTAAAGTATTTCATATAAGAAATTTATTTCTACTCACTTGAATCAACCACAGAACGATTGAAGCCAAACTTATCATTTTGGTAGAAAAGTTTCAATGTAAATAAATCAATGAAATATGAGCTAATTAAGAAGGATTCTAATACATATTAGAGGTATATGCCTCATTATTTTTTACTAAAGACAATAATTAAGTGAAGTATCATCTGTGTATAATAAAGTTGATTGATGCAAGTAAGGGTTTACAGTAACTAGTGATTAACAGAAATTGTTTAAGTTATTTCAGCTTATTTGTAAATTGCATAATTATCTGTCGTGTACAAAATAGTCGAAGGAAGTCAAATATGTGAGCTATAATGCAAATCAAAATGCTTTTTTCGTAAAATAAATGATAGTTCAATACGATACCTGAAGATAGTGAACGAAATAAGCTGTGTACACCAACACTACACTGTATAAAATTCTTAGGAATAGAATTTCATTCAGCTGGATACCCAAATGTAAATTTTTCACAGATTGATATTCTTTGTAAATGAAATTTTTTTCTTAAGATTTAAAGAATAATAACATTTATTGATAACATTCACAAATAAGTCGAAGGAAATTTTACATAAACCCCGTTTTCACATATGGAAAGTCTCTGCTCTTATTGTTGTAATAGTCATGTTAGAGTACAATATCAAAAAATTTAATAATATAGAAAAAAAATTTGAAACAGTTTAAACATATAATCTCAAACAATTATTATTTTCACTTGGTATTGTTTTACTTGTAACTTTTCATTGTTGTTTAGGATTGATGTTCACTTTAGGACTCGAACAAAGGACCGTTTGCTTCAAAAGCTACTGTGTCCTGATTATTATTTTGAATATACTATTACATCGAAATAATTTCCACTGAATTCAGTTTTAATTCGTCTTTGGTAATATAACTTGTCTATCCTCGGTTCAGCAAAGAATTCAGCTAAATATTTTCTAATATAAAATTGATTGATCACTGGGTGGTGATGTATGTCAGGTCTTTCCTATTGCAGATCCAGCAAACATAATTCATGACAAATATACCACTCTATGTGTGTTTCTCAACCTATTGTTCTTCTGTGTTCTATTAAGTCTAATTTAAGCCTACAAATATGTTACACCAAAGTACTTTAAAAAGTTATAGTTAGTTGAATGTAGTTAGTTGGGTATTTTACCGTGATTCAAAGACATTAATTATAGTTATGACCACAACAACTTTAGAGAGCATATTTATATGATTTTCAAAGAAAATATCAAGGCATTTCCATACAAGTAATTTATTCAGATGATATGCATTTTATATCATTTCATTTTTAGCATTGATCTCAGAAGAATTATAACAGATAAGACTTTTTAAAACATAAACTAACAAACTAGCAGAAATTAGGCGCCAAATACGTGAAAGAGATTATATGTAAAATTATATTTGAAATAATGTAAACTTTTGATTGTTAGATAATTCCATCGTCTATTCAGACAAATTGATTTGAGGTTCTTCACAGAAATAAACAAAATTTTGATTATTTAAGAAAAAACTTAATATATAAATATAAAACTCATGTTAGTTACTTTAGTAACATATTTTATAGACCATAATTGCATCAGCAATTTAATAAACTGACTATGTATATAAAAAATCCTCTGGTGTACATAAGATACGGATATAGGATATTAGATTCTATCTACAACATTATTTAGGATAATAAGTTCTATGAATAAATTTCTAAAATGGAAAACATGTAATGTCTCAATCACTTTAAACCCGCAACTGGTAAATTAAACATCCTTGTTTATTCCATTTTCCACAAGTTAATTAAAACATTCATTTAATAAAAATTGAATAATTGAATTCATGAGTCAATTAAAGCTAGACCACAATGGAAAACCTGGAAACACTGAATTGCCGTTTCGTCCCGGTATGTGGCTCCTCAGCAGTGCGTATCCACGTTCCCTACCCGGGAGATTTAAACTCAGGACCTATCGATCTCGCACGTGAACGCTTAACCTTTAGACCACTGAATCGGTTTCGAACGGTGTTAATGTTTAACTTCAAACTATCCACGAAAATGAATAGCTGATTCAAAGTAAGTAACTTCTATATTATATATGTATGTTAAACTATCATTTGACTCAGATATGACGAATAGGGATTCTCTTTTAGTGTACATGAAATATTATGAAACGTTTATTAGTTCGTGTGGACCTATGAACATTTAGTAAACATAATAATGTGGCAGAACTATTTTAATACTGGCTTAGATAGTATCAGTAATAAAAATACAAACTTTTATAATTTTTACATGATGTATGGAAGTGAAGAAAAGATGTGAAATCAACAAATTTTAATTAAACTGTCAATGAAGTGAGATAACTAGTGTTTTCTCGCCGTAATTGAAGAGAGAAGCGAGTTTAAATAAACATCATATCAAGTTCCATAAAACCTACCTCAGGGAGCTAGATTACGGCTACTCTACATAGCCGAAGCTATCTGGATCAACTGCGGAAAACCAAACTTATGTATCCAGAAAAGGTATATCCAGCCTCTATGTTTACCTTGGTCTACGATTAAACCACCGTATACCCAAACTGAATATTATAAACCTCTTATCTCCTTACATCTATCTTAATCTTCACATCCATAATTCCAAATTCACATGAATTCTTTCTTATCGTAATTACCCTGACAACACTTCTCTTATTACATATTATTTTCACATAACAATATTATCATTACTATGATCATTATTATCTCAATTAACAAAATGAAATTCTCCTACTATGCATTTTGTTCACACGATATTTTTCATTTTTATTTTTGCTACATTACTATTATACTGATTGTGACTGGACATTTTACTCTCAATCATTCTGACCTTTCTAATTTGCAAATAACACAATCGTGAAGTATAGAGATCGTAAGAGATGCAAACGTTCATCATTCTTAACATATAACATTGTCAAATTCATTAATACATGTTTTATTTTAGCCTTAGTGAAATATCGTGATAGTTATGGACTTATAACTGTCGAACCTGATGATGTAGTTATTGAAAACAATTGTTCGCTCAATTATTCTTCATTTTAAAAAATGAAATAATGCCAGAAACAAACATAAATTTAATCATAGGAGTTTGAGTAGCAATAAAAGACAGGAGACATTTTTATATGTAAAAATAAAAGGAATAAAAATACACTAATGAAATTGTCTTATGGCCACGGTAAAAAACGCACAAAACTCAGCATCATCTCTTGGATAGCAAAGATTTTCTACTGTTTCGTGAAGTTGAATGCGGAAAAACTTTGTTTCATTTGAACGTATTCTATTAGAAATCTTAAAATCAATAAATGAATGAATTAAGTTAAAACAGAACAGAATTCCTGACTGCATCCCTTTATATTTAAATCCAAGGTACATTAGTTTTGCAAGAAGTTAAAAATGAGATTCTTTTCTTTCAGTTAAATTACAAGTCTAGTTTTAACATTGTCTACCAGTTTAAGGTTTGTATTTATAAAAATTAATTGGAAAATACATAATGAGGGTATATCGAACTGACTAAAACAATCATTTTCTGTTCCCATTTACTTTTCTTCAGTCTTCTTAACCTTCTACCGCCAGGTATTTCACTTATATATCTATCGACATGAGTAGCACACAACATAACACTAAAACAACATACAGAAGACGATAAATTCGTTCTACATCATATTTAATTATAATCAATATTCGACTAATGCAAAAATAATTAATACAGCAGAATAACATGAATCCATTATATTTCGTGACTATTCACCAGGACCTTACAAGCTAAATACAACAGTATTAATCATTAAAAGTCATCCACCTGAGCTACAAATCTTCTCCACCATCACAAAAATGTTTGTTACGTAATCCTTCTTTTCATGATACTATTTATTAAATTTCACTTCTTATCTTATCTGTACTCAGTTGGTTTTGTTTTAAAGGTTACATAATTATAACGTTAGTATTTTATTTTCGAATAATTGTGTTTCTATGTTCTTAATTGTTTATTCTAGGACACTCTTATATTCAACCTATAAATATTAACATTAATTAAAATCTTTTATAGTCCTTTAGTATTTGGTGCTTCTTTCATTAATCTTCATTGATGAGGAGAACATTTCCGACATTATGATATAAAGTATGTATACTGATTTATAAAGATTAATACTATTATGGTTAGATTGTAAGCTCTTGATAAAAAAAATGTATAATATAATGAATTCATGTTATGCTGCTAAATTAACTGTTCTTGTTTTAGTCAATTTAATAAATGGGAAAACAATTGTATGTTATATAATCAACATTAACGAACATATTTAAGTGTCATAATGCAAATTAAAATAAACTCCCTTATTTAAAATATAAGTGCGTTTCGTCTAAATTTAATGCATATTTAATTATTAAAAGAAAATACATTGTACATAATGTTAAAAAGGTATGGTATATGTTTGTGCTTTGTGATGAACAAAAAGACTATAAACAGGAAACTATATTAACAGTTAATTGTTGTCAGGTAATAATACGAAAACACAGACATCTATGTTCAACTATCTCCAAAACAGTATTTTCATAATCTAATCTTACATTATATATCATCATATTTTTCATCCTTCACAGTGCACACATACATACACACACAAATTTACATACATGTCGCTTGTAAATCACCTTAACCTAAATGACATCACATTGATTTGTTCACACCTGTTTTTTTGATTGATCACATAATATTCCTGTTGTTCAGTTGTACTGTTTAAACTCGGATTAATTTTGATTTCTTTGTTTATTCTCTGAAGAAGTGGCTTACGATAAGTTACGAAACGTCAGAAAATTTAATTTTTCTATTCATTAAGATATTACAAATATATTATTTATTTATAACAATCTATCCAGTGCTCAATTTATTCGAAATTATCAAGGTAAAGATGGTTACTTATCATAGTTAAAGTTAAGAATTCTATGGAAAACGAGCATTTCATGAACTTCTCATTGGTGTTTAGGACTACAATTGATTAGTCTCTTATTGGCATATGTGCCTACTGTGCGTATTGCCTTAATTCACAAGCATTATAAACAAAGATGGGTGGTGGCTAGCAGTGCAATCCAAGACGCTCGTTTTGTTCTATCCATCTTTGCTAAAAATTAATACTGACAAAAGTCATTACCTTTTTATACTTAAAGATTATTTATTAAATTTCTGATTATGTCACTACAACAGATGTACTTTAACTACTATAAAAAAGTTATCCGTTAGAAGTTGTTTTATCAAATAACTATATAATTTTGAAACGTATGTACTAGTAATATTTGAAAGAAGAATACCTTCTTAAGACTTTTTTAAGTTATATATTTTTTGTGAGTAATATATATATATATATATATATATAATAAGTTTTCGTGCATTAGAATACTCAGAACAAAACAAATGTTCATAAATTTTACACAAAATTTTTATTTCATTAACAATTCATTTTTGTCTCGAAAGTAGAAGTCTTCGTCTTTCCTATTAAAAAGAAACCATTTACTTACGTATTATTTTGATATTTTTGGAAAGAAATATCTAATAAGCTTATACTAATAAAGCTAAGTTTTTTCCATTATGAAGTAAAAATAACTCATAAATAATATGCCTCACATCATGATCCTTGTTCATATCTCTTAAGCAAATCATTAATTGAAATTACAGAATTAGCTATTTTTGAAAGAAATTCATAGTTGATTATATAGACATAACAGACGTAGTCTTGACGAAATTGAAAATACTTCTTAAATATTAAAATAATAAATTAAATTCTTAGGGATTTTGTTATCTACCTTATTCTAATGATCTTTATAAAAAAATAATTCAGTTGTACATAGAATGAAAATGAAAACATTTTTTTTATAAAACATGGTAACAAAACTAAGAAACTCTTCCTTAAATAAATGTAATATCAATTTCAGTCCGTATTTGTGATAAAAAATAAGCACAAATCCTGTGTTTATTAGGAAAATCTGAAATACGATGGCTTGCGTGAGTCTAATTTATCAACTTACAATTCATATTATATTATTCATGATAAAATAAGGTTAATACAAGGTAAATATATTTAGGGTAATAATATCCACTGATGTTCTTGATGATGATTGATAAAAATGTCTGTTATAGTTTAAAATAAATAAGAGAATTCCATCAAAAATCCATGACATCACCCACTGTTAATTAAACTTTACAGTTAAAAAAGACTAATTAATTAAAGGGAAACCTAATAATTCGTGTTTAACAAGACTTCAGTTCACTGGAAACATACAATGTATAGTTTCGATAGTGAGTTATATATATATATATATATATATATATATATATATATATATATATATATATAAAGGTTGAATTTTATCATATGACCAGAGAAAACCAACAAACCTTCAGAAATATACGTAGTATTACATCATCGTGATGGAGAAAGCTGCCTTAAAATACTCAGAATCTATGTAGTACTCATTTTATTTATTACATAATAGTGTTTGATCATTTAGCTAATAAACTGGTCGATGAAGGATAAATGACAGTATAAGGAATTTATAAACAAAACAATCCAGAATATTCCAGCCTTATTGGAATAATTGACAATACTTTTAATTTTGAATAAATTGCTTATTAAGACAGTAAGTAAAATCCATGAAGTCAAGAATTATGATTATATATATTTTGTCAAAGGATTTTTGTAATAAATTATTTTCAAACATAGAGCTTCAATTTATAAAGCGGATATTTTGTACACTCTTTGAACTATATAATGTTTAATTTCCCAGTGAGTAAAAAAATTAGATTTTCTGACGTTTCGTGACTCAGTATAAGCAGCCGCTTCTTCAAAGAATAGATAAATAATATTTTCTGAAGAAGTGGCTTGCAATGAGTCACGAAACTTTAAAAAATCTAATATTTCCACCTATTGTGATATTATAAATATATTATTTTTAATAACACAACATTCTATTCAATCCCCAATTTATTTGAAATTATCAAGTCAAATCTTGATAATGATATCTAAAGTTTAGTCTTATTTAACAATAAAAATGTCTTACCACAATAGCTAATTTTTATAAAATATATTCAGAAATAAACCAAATGAGTTATGAATTTATTGGGATGTAGATTGAATGAAATGCCTTAATGATACGTTATTATTGGAAAGATGTTCCGAAAATCACCTAAGTTAATAATACTATTTCATAAAGTTTAACATACTTAACTAAACAAAGAAATTTACGAGTAAAATCCAATTGAAACAGAATGTAAGATAGATATCGTGATTCCTTTAAGGTCGTCAATAAGTATTTGTTTCATCTTACTCAATCTTTTGTGCTTTATTCATATCTGTAGGTGTGTTCCGGCGAGACCATAATTTATGGACGAACCAATCAGGTATAAGATAACAGGTCTCGGAATTTAACACTAAATTCACTCATCCATTTGGTTAAACAGAGTTTTGGCATTATAGATTATGTCAGTTCATGATAAAAATACTGTAAATTATAATTATAATTCCTCAGACTGTTTTATAACTCACATTGATACAAATTATTAGGTGGACATTCTCAAGGTCTTTTTATCGTCGCTCAAAGGTTGTCCATAAATTATAATCTCACCATGTGTTTCTCTTAAACTTAATTCTAATATGAATTTTGAAATCGGTTAAGAATAATTTAACAGAACAAAACATGTTATTTCTGTTGGTTTTAAGATTATGCATAAAATGTTGACTGAATGGTATTATTTAGTTCGAAATGTTGAGGATAAAGAATGTCAGTTTATGTGATATTTATGTATTTCTCTTACTTTTTTCTTAACATTTCTTAACATTTGCTACATTAAAATCAGTTAGTAAGTAACTTTTAATATTCTTATTCAAAAATTATAATATTAGTACAAAGCAAAAAGACAAAAATTTCATAATTTCATGAACTGATTATAAGTTTAATAAGAACAGTGATTAAAATAAACTCAATATCTAAAGGAATCATGCATTGGTTGTTTCAAACTAAAAAAATACTAAATTCAAATCATTTTGTAATTATTCACACTATGATACATGAACAACTTACTGAAGAATCTTAAGTAGAAAAGAAAACTGTATATTGAATTATATTGTCAGACTCTTTCAGTTTTAAAATGAATAATATATCTGATATTGTAATTAAATTATTATGTAATAATAAATAATTGATTACTTAATAAAAATGAAATGTTTCCTTGAATTATTTAAAATCATTAAAACATTATTACATAATGTATTATGCAATAGACTATTGATCATAAAATAAATTGTAGTGTAACATGATATCTTTTTTTATTACAAACTTTTAAAATTTCAATTTGATTGTCGTCAACAATCAAAGGTATTCAAAAAAGAGCTTTTATTATGTCAAGAATAGTATTAACAGAATATAATATTAATAATAGATTTGGTAAAATTAGAATAGAATATCCTTCAATTTCTAAAAATAAGCACGTTTATTCAAGTTCTAAGGTGTTATAATAATAAAAACAATGATAATAATAAATTTCGGGTTATACTTTTTGAAAAGACATAATTTAAAGGTTATTTAAAAATGATGTTTTTGGAAAAAGAAGATTGATCATAATATGAAAAAATGAAGTAGATAGATGAAAAATACGTTCAAGTAGAATGATTTTATAGTATTTCACTAGTGATTGTGTACATTATAGAATTTAAAAGATTTGACAAATTCAGAATTAATATCAGAAAGGGTGGATATTATAGTAAATATATTAATTGAGATCATGAGTCATTTGAAGCTAGACCACCATTGAAAACCTGGAAGCACTGGACGGCCATTTCATCTTATTGTGGGATTCCTCAGCAATGAGCATCCACGACCTAGTGATTAAACGCTTACACACGAGAGACTGATAGGTCTTGAGTTTGAATATCGCGAGGCGGGATCATGGATGCTCACTGCTGAGGAGTTCCAAAATAGGACAAAAAGGCCGTCCACTGCTTCCAGGTTTTCCATGGTGTTCTAGCTTTAATTGTTATTAGTACAAAATCTAATAAAATATATAGAAATATTAAATATTTCACATGAAAAAGTCATTTAATATGTTCTGGTATAAATTTTGATAAATATATGCTATTAAAGGTATATAAAATCTAAAAGCTATCTTACATCATGAACTGATATTAAGCAAAAAACCATTTTAAACTAAAGTACGTAGTATTGATGATGAAAATGTGAACAGATTGATCATGAACGGATTCACTTTTTAATGGTATCTTATGGCACAATAATACGCACCCGATAAAGCAGTGTAGAGCGTTTGTATGTGTTATTTTAATTAGGTTTAATTCTGTCAGATGATGAACAAGACAAAAAATGTAATGATAGCATACTTCCAGTATTATAATTAAATAATACCGTCAAGTTAATAAACATAGTCATAGTTAAGTCTGAAGATTCTACACTATGTATACCGGCAACCGTAACGATTCTCCAAGTCATATTCTGGTCTTTATGTAGAAGTTTACAGAAATGTAGAAACTACATCTGCTTTATTACGTAAACTTCACTATTGAAGAAACTACATTATACTAATAATTATATTTTTATGTGTTTCTTTAATTTATTTACTAAGATTTCTAGAAAATCTTATTTATATCTGAGAAACGTAATCTGTTTAAATTAATTGATTAAACTGACCTAGTGTTTCCGAGTTATTTAGTGTTCAACTTACTTGGTTGTTCAGTTCATACTAAAGATTTGTTGAAAGCATAAGCGACAGTTTCCATGAGCCTAATTTTTATATTTTGTGCATATTTGTTGAGTCTTATTAGCGCTTTTTTAACAAGATTTTTTTCTACGAGATTAAGTTACCAACCTCATGCCCAACCGTCTTGCTTTACTCAAACTTGAAACCAACAATAACTATAGAACATCTACAGGTGGGGTTATTTTGCGTATATAATTTACATAAATATCAACTAAATCATATCACATCATCTAAGTAATGAAGTCGTAAAAAAGTTAACAAATCTGATATATAATAACTATAAATAAACAAGAAATCTAGTGACATTCTTTAACTGAATATACTATACAAAAGTAAAAAGAAAACTGTCTGTAAAGTACTTATACTGTTTACAAAGATACTTTATGATATAATGTTTATTTCAATTTAATAATATCAAGTAAGCAGGCGGATAATTAAATCATCAAATTAAAAATCATTATTTCTCTATTTTTTATCTCTAGAAACATTTTAGATTTTAAAATGAATGATCTTAATTCTATATACTGTAACCATGTTTATTATTAAATACCAAAAAAATATGTTCGCTTCAGTAGTTATTTATTATTTAAAATTTTACAAATTTGTATATATTAGCTACTACTTAGTTTCATTTTTTTGTGTTTTTTATCAAATCTAAGTACTTTAATACAACTGTCAATGGTAACTCTATTTATAAACAAACAATGATGCATGAAAAGTCACCTTTTTTATTAAATCATGTATGGATGTATAAGATAATAGAAAAAAAGAGCGGAGAGAAATCTAGTTTTAAAAATGTATATAGCTAGTTAGTAGTAAGCCCATTCAACTATTGTATTATTTATCTGCTCACTGTGATTTAGACACTTAATTCACTATGTAAATTTCTGCGTGAGTCTGCTTGAACACATTTCTGCACATCAATTTTTAATCTATTCTCCCATTGGTTGTAATACACAGACAATCAATAATTTATCCATACTTGATTAACACTCATAAATATATATGGATTTTTTTAACACTTACACACACACACACACTCTTGGTTTCCCTGTGTACTGGCTTCCTGTACGCTTGCGGATTTTACCAATCTTTGACAATAAACTATATAACATGTTCAGGCTTTTGAATAATCCCGAGTAAATCCATAATTCTACTAGGAGATTTAGTCTGCATTAAATACTCAATTAACGGGATACTATTTATTGGAGTCAGATATAGGGAAAATTAGCCACAACAAAGTTGGTGAGCCTCATTTAGAACACGCACTACTTCTCTACAAATTTGGTGAGCCCGACGTGTAACTACTCGTAACAATAAATAATACCTGAATTTAAAGATTAAGGTGATAATTAAGTCTTATGAAACTTCAAAGTTATATTAGAAGTATTATAATTTATTTTAATTCCTCTTTATTGTTTGATGTTGATATGCGGAAAAAAAGAGGAGCTTATAGCTCAATTACTAACTCAATCATAAAGGGTGAAATGATGCAATTAGAAACTATGTTTTATCCTTTACATAAAAGCTCATTTTAAAATGATTAATTAAAACAAAAGCTTACGTTGAGAGCTGGTGACACTTGGTTGTTGAAAACTTTATCCATAGTATGTGTGCAAAAGTTTAAATTCATGGAGATATTTAGAGATACTTAGCGAAATTTTAATAATTTCAAAATTCAGGGTTTTAAGTGAAGTGATCTAGATAGAAACATGGAATAATTTAGACATTTAAAATCTTTACATAATCAATTTTCCGGCAGTAAAACGTTTTGTAAGATTAGTAAAATTCCACTCATCGGCTTCGTTCGTTATTAATATCCTTCTCGTTATGACTTAGTAATGAAGAAGCTCTTCTATCAAACTGTATATTAGGAATACATATGAGCATCAGTACAATGTTTACTTCACAACATTTTACGATCAGGTTGGTAATTTACTTGTTTTTATCTGAGGGCCACTTTCTTACTCTAAATGGTCACTAACCTGATCTTTTACATAATATAATTGAACATTATATCTATAACGTCAGCTGGATTACACAGTGAATTTGGTAAATGATATGTTCTGATTGGTGCTCTTTAGCAAGGTTGTTTTCTAAGGAATGGAGGTTGCTAGCCCAATCGCCAACCCTCCTCTATTATTTGGCTTTGGGGTCGGTAGTAACCTAAGGAGATGATCATTCTATACGTACTTTTTGGACGGCATCAGAGCAACTCCCTCAGTGTGCGGAGCATTTTCTTCGTCATCAGAGTACATCAGCACCTCTAATGAATCTAACTTTTTCTGTCCAGCTTGAATCCAATGGCTTTCACTAATTCTGAGCACTGTTAAGTCATATTTTCTCACTTCCGTATCTAGTTGACTGATCTTTCCGGTCTCCATATTGTCCGGATATTCAATATATCTCTAAAAATCGTTGCTCTGGATGTTAGAAAGGACATTAGGCTCGTGACTCCTGAAAAATCTCAGCTTCCACAACCTAGAGGACAGTTTAAGTGCTTTGATTTGTTTATTCCGTTAATTGATTATTGGCAAGGTTGTTTTCTACGGGATGGGGTTACTGACCCGATGCTCAACCATCCTCATATACCCGATCGTGGGACCTGTGGTAACCCCAGAATAGCTACAGTTGTTGTTATTTGATCATCTTAGACTGAATGCAGTTTGAGGTCGATCTAAATCATTGTTGAGCAGTCCAAAACTAGAATAAAAGACATCTTTGATGCTTCTTAAATTTAAATGGTTTTCATTTGATAACAGCCTACAATAAAATACTAACCTCAAAATGAATTTATTTGAAGAAACCATTTAACTGTACACGAACGTTATTACATATATTTGTAAAATGAAGATGATAAAAATAGCTAATTCATCCATCATTAAATATTTCGCTATAGAAATGGATTTTCAAAGGTGGTCATTTCATAATGTGAAGAATTTCTGTTTATTAAACATTTAAATTGTATTTATTCAGAAATATCAAAATAAAAGAGTCAAATCTACAATTAAGGCGTTTCTGGTTGAACCTTCTAAAATTTAGCATAGCAACAGCTTGTAAGGTTTACATAAAAACTCAGAACTTAGGGGTTCAGCATTTACAAATGTTCAGATTAAATTCATTTTAAATTCAAAGATTTGTTTTATTATTCGTACATTTTTAGGGATTTAAACAACAGTACAGCTTAGTTGAATTCAAGACTGTTTAGTAATAAGTTTCAATGTTTACAAAAAAATATGAACAGAATGCTTATTCATAAGTGCCCTCAAATGCACTTGCGAGGTGGAGAGTGTAGAGAGTCAGCTCTCCCTCTTGAAATGCTTTCATATGGCCATGTGGATACAACCACTTCCAGAAAAGTCTTATTCACTGCCTTTTCGTGGCGGGGATGTTGCTTACGAAACTGAGAGGACGAAATGCGAATGTCTGGCGCTTTAAATCGGCCTGGTGGATACGGAGGATCCACATTAAGGAATTGAAAGACCCTGATTCTAAACCAATGGTGCACATGGGCTCAAGGATCCTGAGAGATCAAAAGGCGTGTGAACATATTGTTGACCACCGGCTACTATGAGAGTTCATCTCCTTACGTCGCTCCACTGCCTTGTGGATTAGACCTTAAGGTCAAAGGCTCGGGACGTGACCCTTACGAAAACCACTTGCTTCGGTCTGGGCACCTGGGCAATATCATAGCCCATACACAAATCGAGTGATTTGTGAGGCGCATATCTATCTGGTGCCTACTTCTATCAAAGTTTATGTGTTTATATAAACAAATAAATAATGGAATATATAATGAACATTAAAAATAGTATGAGATTGAGTAAAATCACTTTTAACAAATAAACCAAAAAACAATTCAAATATTCTTATTAAAATCTTGATAGATTCATGAAATAGTTACAAGATAGTTCTTTTTTGAATGAATTATTTGGTCTTTGTATTTCTATCAATTTTACACATACTTAGTATAATTCCTATTTTCTATTGAATTCATTGAACATATGATCGTTTTGATATGATTGTCAATTATTAATTTGTGTCCAAAAGTAGTTATCTCGTTATTTATACTAACACCATAGAAATATACTTTGTTTTAATACTGTCTACAACATGTTAAAAAACAAAAATGAAAATAATTAAATTTAAAAAAGAAATAACTTTTAATGAACTTCAGTAAATTAAAGTACAGATTTTAAACATAATAATTACATAAGAACTTTCGTTTAAATTTGTTCGAATAGTTTAACAGTATTCAGGCACCAAGTTAATGTGACACATTAAAAAGGAGATATCTCTTTGAAAAAGCTTGGACTAGATTACCAGAATAAACGTTGGATTTACTTCAAATTCATTGGCTGAGATTTTACCAATACAATCTTCCTCTATAATAATTACAGTTAACTTTATTCTTTAGTGTATATATTCAAATGTAATTGTATGAAAATACTAATACGTTATACTGTAACATTAATTCTTTTTCAACACAAACATTTTCTATAGTTGAAGCAGTTGCTGATTATTGTCATTTATATAATAAGATCCAAATGTGTTAAGTTTCGTCTTGCTATACGTGATAATGCTACCTTTTGTTCTTAATGAATTATCAGTATTTTTTTAATTCAATACAATTCAGATAATAATTTAAAAGGTACCATACTAACTACATAACCACTAACATAACTATTGCGCTATTAATGAATAATATTCCATCTCAGTTCGCATTATTTACACTAAATATGTTTATTGACTGTGTTTCTCATGAAACTCAAGCATTTCTACCTAGAATTACAGCTAAACAAACAACATAGTGTAACACGAATACAGTTACTACTCAAAATATCAAACAATTTGCTCGCCTAAACTAATAAGTATTTGTAGAAATGCTTGTCTTATTTATTTATACAATGAAATTTGGAAAACTGAGTAAACGACTCAAAAGTTTTGTTATTCCTCAGTTTTTAGCTTAATTAAATTAGTGTGAGCACGATACATAAATATTATTATCTTTCATGCTTTCTTCCACAATTATATAAAAATAAAATATTTAATAGTTGAATTCATGAATCGATATAAGCTAAATCACCGTTGAAAACATAGAAGCACTGGAAGACCGTTTTGTTCCAGTATGAGACTCCCCAGCAGTGCGCATCCACGATCCCGCCCGCGAGACTCCAACCCAGGACCTGAGGAATTCTATACCAAGACGAAACGGACGTTCAGTGCTTCCAGGCCTTTCATGGCGATCGAGTTTTAACCAACTAATGAATTCAACTATAAAATTACCACAATCCTCACAAAATCTCCGTCCTAATAACAAAATATTTTTTATTTTGATAAATTAATTAAATCAGAAAGAAAGCAGAAATAATTATGATAGAATAATAACACAATTTCAGTCTCATCTTAGGTTTTCACAATAACAGGAAAGGAGAAATCTTTTACTCACAGAATTCAAGTTATCAAATACAAATTTATAATATCTATTTTAAATAAATCTATTACTTGTATTTAAGAAAAAAGTAATGCTAATCATTTCTCACATAGTTTTTGTATTTATTCTAAGAAATTAGTTTATTTTTTTCCTTCAATGAAATCTGATATTACCACATTAATTATTTAATCAAAACTTGTTTTTAAAATCGTATTCCTAATGTTATAATGTGATGAGGATGTTTGTTAGCAAAAGGAGATTTCGTGGAGATTTAAGTAATATTATAGCTAAATTCATGAGTAAATTGAAGCTAGAACATCATGGAAAACCTGGGAGAACTGGACGGCTGTTTCGTCCTAGTATGAGACTCTTCAGCAAGGCACATCCATGATCCCGCCCTACTTCGATTGACTCATGAATTTGACTATAGAATCACTAGAATATCCACAAAACCCCTTCTGATATTAATAATTGTTTGTTCACTAGTGACTGGCTTCAAGGGGTATTTCCTGAAGTTCTAGAGAGGAGCAGTGACCAGTGGAGTTCAACCGGGTCTATTTGAGATATTAACTCATATAATCGTGGAAGAAAGCATGAAAGATAATAATATTTATGTATCGTGCTCACACTAATTTAATTAAGCTAAAAACTGAGGAATAACAAAACTTTTGAGTCGTTTACTCAGTTTTCCAAATTTCATTGTATAAATAAATAAGACAAGCATTTCTACAAATACTTATTAGTTTAGGCGAGCAAATTGTTTGATATTTTGAGTAGTAACTGTATTCGTGTTACACTATGTTGTTTGTTTAGCTGTAATTCTAGGTAGAAATGCTTGAGTTTCATGAGAAACACAGTCAATGAACATATTCAGTGTAAATAATGCGAACTGAGATGGAATATTATTCATTAATAGCGCAATAGTTATGTTAGTGGTTATGTAGTTAGTATGGTACCTTTTAAATTATTATCTGAAATGTATTGAATTAAAAAAATACTGATAATTCATTAAGAACAAAAGGTAGCATTATCACGTATAGCAAGACGAAACTTAACACATTTGGATCTTATTATATAAATGACAATAATCAGAAACTGATTTCAAGGTTAATATTTCAAGTTATCCAACACCTTGTAACCTGTAATAAATCTTGACCAGACTCATCTGTACGACTGTGTATATTCAAGGAGAATAACAAAGCTATTTCTTGCGACTTTTAAATATATTCTTTACAGAATTATCGAGTAACTCACTAATTTCTTTGATATGGTTAGCAATGTTATTCAGTTGAAAGGACAAATTTTTCCTTCAACTGCCATGAATTCTATCACATGTTTTGCAACTTATATAGTCAGTTTTCATTTGAATCGTTTGTTCTTGCATATCAACAGAAACATCTAGTTGTACCAGAATGTCAAATAACTCACCAATTGTTTAATAAAAATTTACAAGTAAGTTGATAGAGCTGTATTACCTTTGCGATCAGATATTAGTAAAATCATGATAACCATAATCTGTTAATTTATAACAGTTTGTCACCTAGATTTAAAATCATGTAGTTTATGAAATCATACAGCTGAGGGGATTTCTTGAGTGTGTTACATATAAAGCATTGAACTAGATTACTGATAAAAGACTAACTAGTCCATGGTAAATTACCGCCTAATTGTTTAGTTTTTTGGTTGAGCTCATAAGTCAATGAATGTTAGACCACCAATGAGAACCTGTAAGCACTGGGCGCCCGTTTCGTCCTAGTACAGGATTCTTCAACAGTGTGAACCCATAGTCCCCCACACGTAATTCGAACCCAGGACATCCAGTCTCGTACACGGACGCCTAACTTCTAGACCACTGAGCCGGCAACCAACGGTATTAGTGTTTAGCTTTAATCGATGGCGTGATCATCTTCTCTTTTCCGAAGTAGATATTTGTCTCTACCTGATAGAATGTTCTGGTTTCAAATATCATGTAAGGGGTCGTAGATGCGCACATCTGAGGCGTCACATACTAAGACAAAACGGTCATCTAGTGATTCCAGGTTTTGAATAATGGTCTAACATTCATCGATTTATGATCTCAATAAAAAAAACCCAAATAGTTTAGAAACTTAAGTGAAATTCTTCATAATCTCAACTATCAGTTTAGTAATGATGAAATATCCTTCAAACTGAATGATTCCTTTCATATTTCTCAAGTGACTAACACACTGATTTTATTTCGTATAACCCTGAACTTAAATGTAGGCAGCTTCTGATAAATTTTAAAGTTCATATATGATAATCAAAATAAAAAATTTCAAATTAACCATAATTTAACACTAGAACCAGTGTTCATTCTCCTATTTTACAACTTTTCTTGATAACAAAAATACCCAATGATAAACAACATTTAAGGAGTTCTTGTAAAAACAAATTTTAAAAAAACTGTCAGTACTTTTTATATGAGATGGAAATTGAAAATTGTCAATATGATACTGAATCTAAAGATGGATAATGGCTGGCAGTGGAACCCAGGACGCGTGTTTCGTTCTGTTCGGGACTCGCCAGCTGGATGTACTTGCATCTCTGAGACTCTAATCCAGTACCTTTTGCTTCCAACGCCATCACATTGTCCACGTATCTACTGAGTCTTGATACGCACACATGCTGATAAGAGACTGATCAATTGCAGTCCTAAACATCAATGTGAAAATTCAAGTAAACAATACCAAGTGAATTTGATACTGAATCTGTTTTGAAAGTTCAAATTAATCGCTAACACCTGTTAAAACAACACTGATTCACAAAATGATCCATCTTAGATATATATTTTCATTTGTTTATTTAAATAACTTTTTTGAAATTTATTTCATTGTCTTTTTTTTAGGAGAAATTCAATGCAGCTAATTTAATCGTTTGACTTCCACAAATCACTTTTTTGATTGATCAATTTTTTTCGAAATTCATGATTATGCTTCATAATCCGTTAATATTTACTTTTTTAAATCAAATGTTATTTTCCTTTACCTTTGCTCAACACTCACCGAATAGTTTAATAAATGAAGAATGTAACTTGAACAAAAATATGACATTGAGAAATAATAGTTTAGAAACAGAAATACAACATTTATTATCCACTTATGTTCGTACTGAACGACCTAGAAATTTACAAATGATTAAAACAAACAATAATTCACAAGAGTCAATTAATTATGTCACATACAATGGACCATTAATTGTAGAAGTTAATACATTTATACATAGTTTCAGTTCAATTAGTGTAGTTAATATGGATTTTACAGTTGATTTTATGTTGCGTCAGAGATGGTTAGATACAAGACTGAAATTTTCTTCTGGCTATAACTTTACTCAATTGCCAATTTCCTATGCCAAAAATCAAATATGGATCCCGGATTTGTTTTTTCGTAATGCTAAACATGGATTTTTACATGACATGACCACACCAAACTATTTAATTTGGCTTGATTCGAATGGTTTGATAACATTCAGTCAGAAAATATCGATGAAATTATCATGTCATATGACTTTACATACATTTCCGTTTGATTCACAACACTGTACAATCAATATCGGTAGTTATGGATATTCAAAAAGTGATTTAGAATTTCGTTGGTGGAATACAGATGGATATGATCAGTTTGGTCTAATACCTACGGCAAATCAATCAAGATCTATGGCTGTACAAATACGGTCTGGATTAGAAATTAATGAATTCGATTTATTATCTTATGATACAAGCTATTGCAAAATGGAATACTCTACTACTGGTCGATTCTCTTGTATTGAAGCTGTATTTCATTTAAAGAGACGATTCGGTTTTTACCTTATTTATGCTTATCTACCTTCTCTTCTTCTGGTTGTTATTGCATGGTTGTCATTTTTTGTAGATTATGAAGCTGTACCAGCTCGTATTTCCATTGGACTTTTGTGTGTTTTAGCTTTAATCACACAAAGTGCAGCTATACTAACTCAAGTACCACGAGTTTCATATATTAAAGGAATCGATATTTGGCTATTTGTATGTTTAGCGTTTGTTGTTAGCTCATTACTTGAATTTGCTATTGCAAATTCATTAGCCAGACGAAGATCGAAATCAGGTAGCTTAAATCCAATAAATCATATCAGTAACGACTGTATAGTTTTAACAACATCTGATGAACTGTTAGACTTTCTTCAAAAATACATTAATAAATTAAAAAATAATGACGACCAATCTGATGAAAAAACATTAGGAAATAATAACGACTCATGTAAAACTCACACAAATATTTCCTCAACAAGTACACCGATAAAATCAATGATTCGAAATTTTGATCCATTATCAAATAAACAAAAAAGGATTATATTCTGTGATGGTAGTCATCAAGTAATAAAACGTAAACATCATGATAAATCGTTTTTATTAGATCGTATATGGTCTATTATTTATCCTATAGTATTTGCTATATTCAATGGAGTTTATTGGATATATTTTCTTAAATATCAATAAATGGTACTTCTATTAAAATAAATTGAACATTTATGGTACATTTTACATTAATTAGATTTGATTACATTAAACGAATATCCTCCCTCTTCATTCACTATATTGTTAACATATGCATATTTGATCATATTATTCTGATCATAATTATTTTGTTAAAATCGATTTTCTTTATTCTTTAAGTTTATACATAATTGTTCATTTCGAAAGTAATAATACTGGTAAGACTATAATTTATGGACGAACCAATCAGATATAAGATAACGAGTCATGAATTTTGGCGCGAAATCCATTCATACATTTGGTTAAATTGAGTTTTGGCATTATAGCTGATATCAGTTCGTGATAAAAACCCTAAATCTAATTTTTAACCCTAACCATCAATTGTAAATGAGAATTCTAACTTTTATAACCCTCATTTAGTTCTAATTATTAGTTGTTCACTCTTGAGGTCACTTTACCGTCGCTCTATAAATTATAGTCTTACCATAATACTTTATCAAGTATTTGTAAATATCTTTTAACATTATCGGGGGATTAATTTAACAAATTTGAAAATTATGTAACTATTACGGATAAATTTAGTTTATTTATGTCATTTAATTTATTTGAAAAATTATTGGTAATAAATATACAATAATAAATTTGGTTTGTTTACAAATCACAACAATGTTACATTAAATATTGATAAATGTTTAAGAGAGAAAGCATTAACTACACTTAACTCTCTGTATATCTTACCAGAGATATAATTATTACAATAACATTTGATTGTATTAGAGAAATATAGTTTCACTATTTCTAATGTGAATAAACAAACTTGGAAATAAGAATTCTTTTCTGATGTTATATAAACATATTTTCAATTCAATGAAGCTTTATCAAATCTTGATGAGCTGTCATGACAACTACCAACTAAAAGTAAACCAATGTTGAGGGTTTCCCAACAGTTACCTACAACCATCTAACATCTCAGACACGCGAAATAATGATCATGAATTTACATTTTATGTATGGAATATATTTTCTTTTTGCCAGTATAGGGTTGTGGAGATTATTAAGTTTTTAATTGATTTCATGAATGGATGAATGTAGATCACTATTGAAAACCTGGAGGCACTGGACAGGCATTTCGTTCGATCGTGGGACTTCTGATGTGGGATTCGAACCCAGGGCCTCGAGAACGCTTGATTTGTAAGTGAATGACTTTAAAATGGTGGTTCTGTTTCATGAACTTGAAGTTATTTAATAAAAAAATAAGTTAGATATCATATCTTGTGTAAACAGTGATAATGGTGACAAGACTTTAAACTCTAAATCTTTTTCTTATTTTACCAATATTTTTTATTTGGTTGTAACTTCGATAGCTATTAGAAGTTTGTTGATAAACTAATCATCCTGACAATTAACTACTTAAGTAATGTATCACAGGCAAATAGTACAAGAATCGATCACAATACGTTAGGATTTTGGTTGGATTTAATCAAGAGAAAGCCATATACTTATGTTCCTTCCAAGTTGACATTCATCAGCATGATGGATTTCTAATTTTAAGGAAAAATAATGTTAGTCATGAGTTTGATCAGCATCGTTGATTGTTACAGATAAAGAAATAAACGTTGGGCTATTCAGGAAGAGCCTGACCTACTTCAGAACTGAACGATTTATTATGTTTGTTAAGTGAGGAAAATGTAATATCGTTTCGGCTGATATTTAATGCATGTGATGTTGAGTTATTTAGACTTTTGGGGATATTAGAAGTTTTTATATCGAGTATTAAAGACAGTTTACAGAAAACACTGACTCTCTGTATTTTGGTGTTTGGCAGCAATTAAAGAACTTTAAATCTATACACTGTAACAATTTGATCATGAATAATGCTGTATAAAATATTTCATTACTGGAAACAACTTGTAGTACATACTCTACATTAAATGTACAACAGATCCGATCCAAATCTATTGTCAGTTTCTCTTGTAAACGTCATTTCAATCTAAAAAAACATATAATTCCACCGTTTTATAACATTATTTGAAATAACCGTCTGGCTCTAATTGTTAACAGTAATAAAAATGAAAACATGGAAAGGTACTAAGATGTAAAATATCTATCAAGTAAGGAAATAAATGTATTCTAACTAACTGTTTTGTTAAAGCATCACAGAAAAAATATCTGATTGTCCTTTTAACAGTTACACTAATTCTCATGTTTACATTTAAAAATGCATACGATAAAATTAATCTCTAACTCCCTCAAAATTAACTGTAGTACGTGTATACAAAAATAGCAACCGCGACCATACTTCTTAATCTGTTTAATCAATACAACTAACGTCCGTGAATATTAACATACGTAACAACTATAAAATTGAATATAATATTGTATTACCTACATACTAGATTATAATAATTAACCAGAGATTAAACCAACTAATTATCGATTTAATAAATTTTATTCAAAATTATTTCATTTACTTAATGAACTAAATATATACAGCTTTATCTCAATAATGATTACATTTGTTTTCTTAAAAAGTTGATGATGTCACTGAGTTGGCTATTGAAACTTATACAATCTAAAACATTTATGTTATCTTAAACAAATATGGTTGACTTTGCTAACCAATGGATTATTTCATCTGACTAAACAACACGTTTGTTTGCTATGTTCCCATTATGTACATTAAATAACAACCTATCAAGTTCAAGAAAACGTACTTTACCATTAAATTTAAAGTAGTACAAAGAAAAACGTAATAATTTTAGTAGTTGAGATCATGAGTCAATTGAAGCTAGACGACTATGGAAAACCTGGAATCACTGGATGGCCGTTTCGTCCCATTGTGGGACTCGTCAGCTTTAATGATAAATTAGCACGTTTGAGTTTTAATGTGAGAACATTAATTGATAAGGTCAAATTGACTTAATAATATGTAAACATAGTTAAAATTTTTCTTATTAGTTTGAAGCAGAAATTACTTAAAATAGGGAAGTTGTCAATAGTCATATTATTTAAACAGTAAATAATTGTTGCAAGTTGAAAAAAAACTATTCAACAATTCATACTTACTGTTTATTGATATCATTTGAAATACAATTTATATTACTGAAACAAATAAGTATCATTCTAATGTCGATTAAAATATTAAAATTACAAAATTACAGTACACCTTAAAAAAATAGAACTTCTATATACAACAATTTGACAGAAGTAATTTTGGTCTAAATTGAAGAAATCTAATAAACCTGTATATGGAAATAGTCGATTTATTTATACGAATATCAGCATTTCAAAATAATTAATCGTATACTAGAATAGATTTCAACTATCTAGTATGATGGGATTCAATGAATCCGAAAAGTCAAGCATTTTGATATTTAAAAAACAAAAAAAGAACATTCTGAGGGTAATATTGATTTTTCAATGATCATTAAATATTGTAATTTAAAAAATGTAGAAGAAAAAAAAACAAAAATTAAATTGTAACTAATACAATTCTCTTGGTATTGTTTGCTTGAATCTTCCCACTAAGGTTTAAGACTGGAATTGATCAGTCTGTTATTAGCATATGTAACTAATACATTTAATATATCAATGGATTATTTAGTTATAACCGTATTTGCATTTGTTATACTCATCTAATTATATGATCAAATTTTTGAATGTCCTCTAAAATTAATAAAAACAAGTGATTTCATTGAATTAGTTTTTTTTTTCAATGATATGTCAAATAGTGAGTTTAATTGTTTTGCGTTTTCCTCTCCTAAGGAAATAATAGGAAATAAATAGTTGTATCGTAAGCTTGATAAACTCAAATAGCTACCTATGAGCGATCAAAAGAAGGAGCATTCTAATATAAAATAACAAAACAAACGATTTCATCTTTTTTAAACAAATATTTCATTCAAACATATTGTGTGTCTAACTCCGGTAGATATGAATCCATGCTAATTCCGAATATATCAAAGATGATCAACATTCATTTGTGTAAATCGATGTAGGAATTAAAATTTAAAAACATCTTACATATATTTAAAATTTATTTTACATTTGCGTGATCTAAGTGTCAGACTAAATATTTCCATTTAGTAGGTCATCTAAAGAAGTTTATTGTAAAACTTAATTTATTACCCATCAGACAGAAGATTGTTTTTCTTTTTAATATTTTAAAATATAAACGACATATGATTTATAAATGTCCCATTGATAGTAGAAAGTTATATTTCATGTTTAGACTAGAGTTAGTCTCATATTCATATTTCTTTCGTACTGGTACACACATTATTAAAACTATGAATAACGAGGACTAGATTTACCGAGACATTATATGATTTTGTCTTTCTCAGTTATAGAAAAAATGTTCTTTGATAAAACCGATCTTTTGAAGTTCAAGAATAAAGTGTTCTTTTTATTAAAATCTTAGTAGAAAAGTAACTTTGGAGCGTGTTTTTTTCTCAAATTATATTCTTTGATATATTCTGATTATAATAAATAAAAATCTGTTTATTCAATAAGTGATACTTAGATTTAAAATAAAACATTGTGCGTTTTTCAAATAACTTAAATTTTCTAGAAAATTAAAAAATTGATCCAACAAATTTCACCAGTAATTTGATCTGTATTTCAAACAGATTTTAGTATAATAGTTTATCATCTGATTATTCTATATTTTTATTTCTTATAAAAGTTAGGTAGCTGGAGGTAATCGACAGAAAACCTTGAATTTAGGTTCCGTGTAAATTGGTCAATGGAATTCAATATTTAATAGAAAGGATTCAATAAATATGGTACTGATCACTACTCATTTAGTTAGCCAATTTTATGGCTGGATATAATCTCTACGTTTTAAGTCATCTAAGAATATTTTAGTCAGTAATTAAAGTCATGTTTTCGTCTATTTACTCACTTATATATATTTTGGAATAATTCCTATTGTGGAATTAATTGGAAGTATGTCTTTTGCTATGCTGCAATTTTTCTTCCATAGTGAATGACCGTACGATGGACACTTATATTTGAGAAAAAAATGTTTACTGAAGTTTTTTCTAAGAAAACTTTATACATTTCTGTATTCGATGAAGATATGATGCAGATTTAAGATACACTAATTTAAATAGATTAATATAATTCTTCTTAAAACTATCTAATATGATTGATTATGTATGACATTGATTGTTATTCATGCTACTGGTACCATTTGCCTTGACTACTTGAAGTTTATTATACTGAGTAACTAGAGCTAAATATATTCAAAGAGATGTATGTTTATATAAAATTTAATTTATTAAAGTTATTTTAGTCGTCAATATTCAACAAATTTATTTATATTAGAATATTATAGTAATTTCAATAGTTGAAATCATAAGTCAATTGAAGCTAGACCACCATAGAAAACCTGGAAGCACTGGATGGATTTTGTATTTCTATCTTTATTTTGTGTTTGCTACATTCAAAATAAAACTAAAGTGAAAATCATATAGATATTTCGGAATCGAAATAAATCACAGTAGGTTATAGAAATAAAAATTCAAAGATAACTGGATCCTAGAGGTAACAAACTATAAACTAATGAGTCAGAATAATCTGAATGTATTCTATTTTGTAGTTTATCATCAGTTGCTTACACATGTATATTTATCAGAGTGTAACATTCGGGTTTAATATAATTTGAAGCAATTGACATTGATGATGGACAGAGTTAGGATAACAAAGATTATCAGTAATAACTATATATATATATATATATATATATATATATATATATATATATAGAGAGAGAGAGAGAGAGAGAGAGAGAGAGAATGACAATTATAAAAGGTTGTTTAGATAAGAATCACATCATTAAAAATAGAAAATTTGAAGTAATGAAGTGGTGTTTGTTTAGAATTAAAAACTAGACGGTTGCGTAATAGTTAGGGAATATTTGAAGAGATTTACATAAGTTTGAAGAATCGAGTGAATGAAAAATACTGATGAATAAGGAAAGTGTGATTTTAGTGTACGTAAAATAGGAATTATATTGGCAAAGACCGTGCAACAAAACAAAAAGTAATAATCATCATTATAATAAAAATAATAACTGCATATGTCATAAGTCAAAGCTGTGTATCAGGAAAAAGATAGTAATCAGGTTTAGTAAATTCACAGCTTTATTCAAATTCTCGAAGAGAACCAAATGTATGAAGCAAACGACCAAACTAACAATATGATGTGAATTCTTGCTTTTAACTAATTAATACTTGTACAGCAAATACATTTGTGTTTAACGAGAAGCTGATTTTTAGCAAACTCTTCACAGCAGTGTGCATTCACCATTCAACATTCAACAGTGTTAATGTCTAACTTCAATCAATCCACGATATTGCGCGACCAACCTCAATTATCTTTGGTGGTTAACCGCCTCATATCGGACAGGATTGTACTCTACTGGCGATGGCTTCTTACTAGAACTCCGGGAACTACCGTTCAGCGCTACTATGTTTTCAATGATGGTTTAACATTGATCGGTATATGATTTCAGTGAAACTCGACAATCTCCACAAACTTATACTGATAATGAAAATTGACTTAAACTTGTGATTTGTTTCTAAAGACAGTTAATCACATTATGACATTATCTAAAGCATTACCTACAAATTGTATTGCTTCATCTTGTCAAGTTATTGCTTACAATTAGAGATATGAACTTTTAATAATCAGTCATTTTTTGGTAGCTATTCATCATATAATGCTTTGTCTACTTTACAAAATTCTTGATTGTATGTGTTAGGAATTTCCACAATACATTAATACCACACATATTGGAAACAAATAAGTTATTTAAGATAAATCTAACATTTACAGCACTGGTGTTATTTTTCTTCACTCATTTGATGAAACCATATCAACGATATCATTGTAGCTTTTGTTAAAATAGAAGTTGCATCTGTGCTATTGTTTGACTTAGTTCGGTGATTTTTAATGTGAATAATGATTGACAAAATTTTGTAAAAGATAAAGTATTAAAAATTACTGAAGCGAATGGTACAGCTATTAATTACACCTATTATCCCTCATGGAGGAACGTAGGCCGACCACCAACATTCTTCATCCAACTCTCTCCTGAACAATCCTTTCCACCTGATTCCAGTTGCTATTCATCTATTTCATATCTGGTTCCAACTACCGAGGCAGTGTGTTCTTCGGTCTTCCTATTTTCCGTTTCCCTTCAGAATTACAAATTAGCTCTTGCTTCGTGATGTGGTTTAATGATTTTCTCAATGTGTGTCCTATTCGCTCCCAGTGTCTTTTCCTAATTTTCTCCTCAGATGGAAGTTGAGTGGTACAACTATACAGATTTAGAATTACTTTTCTTCGTAAAATATTACTTGAAAAGGGAAGAATTTTATTTGCGTATCTACAATACATTATTAAAATACTTATATGTATGAAATTAACAAAAGGCTTGGATTAAAAGTATTCAGAATCAATGTTTATGACTAATCTAGACCTTTTCATCAGATTATGTATTCATAACTGATTATTGATTGATAGATTCGTATACACATTCTAGGATTAAATAACTAAATGAAGACAAGTGTGATGCATTTAGAAATGACAAAAATATGCTTGATAATGTATGTTGAATTCTATCGTTGCCCGAATTCTGAATCTGTCAACTTCAATTAGCCTTTTGGGACTGAAATTGAGGTTCTACATGTTTAAGTATCATTCATCATTCTATATACTTAAAAAGATAATCTTAAGTTCCAATTTAAGAGAATCGATTCAATGAAATTCTCCTGCCTTAAACATGTGTCCTGAAACATAAAAAGTACTACAAGCCTTTAATTGGACATAATATCATTAAGCAAACATCTCAATGAAAACAAAGCAAATAAATATAATGGAATGGAAACTTAGGATTAACCTTAGTTTAACTCAAACGTCACAGCGAATATATTTTCCTATGAAATATTATAAGTACATGAAATATAAGAGGAATGGGACCATAAAATTAATCAATCTCTTGAAGAGTTTTTTTTCTCAAGACAAGCACGTTATATTTGAGTTTTCAAAATGCAAAAAGCACGTTTCTCAGTTCTAATGAAAACAAAACAAAATTTACATGCTTTATCGAAATAGGTATAATAATTAGAAGTGTACGAATGTTCAGATATTTAAATGAATTCAATAATAACATTCCGAATGAGTAGATATTTAACTAAAGTTTATGTAGTAAAATATCAACTAGAAAACTGTTATGTTCATTTCATAAAAAGAATTTTTCTCAACTCAACTTACTTGTCAACAATTACGTAAATGATCAACGTGTTGTATTAAAGTTTTGACTCTTCTTCAAAAAATACAGTTGTTTAGAAAAACTCTAGTAATTTTTACTCAATATGTTGTATTATGAATGAATTGATCTGAGTTACTACTTTACAAGAAATACCAAAGTGTATAGGTATGGGATTTAATCAATAAGTTTATAATATTTCAAATCATAAATCATACAAATCCCTATAGACTTGATTAATTTTTCTGTCCAAATTTTTCTTTCAAACTTTATTCAATTAATATTATTGTAGTAAGGAATGTAAAAATGTTCGCACAAAAAAAAACATAATGATACATTCTTATCTATTAGATGATACCATAAGATTATAAATAAATAATAAATCAAAATTATTCTTCACGACTTGATAACTCCAATATATACCTACAGTTGAACAACCTCATAATAGTAGAGTATTTATACAATTGATTGATCACTGGGTGGTGATCAATGTCATGTATGTCAGGTGCTTCTTAGTGCAAATTGAGTCTTATCGACCAAGTTGCAATGTAGCCACCAGTCTAAGTGACTTGGTCGATAAGATTCGATCTGCATTAAGATGAACATGACATTGATCACCACCCAGTGATCAATCAATTGTAAATACATCTCTGTCCTACAGGAGGTAATGTCTCTGACTGCGAAGCTGGGTGACACGGGATTGAATCTGTCATGGTGGATCAGTTTCCACAAGAATACAGTTTCACCTTGCTAACAAATATTAAGTAGCACGAAACCTATGTCCGGGGTTTCTTATTGACTACCTCCAATCACCATTTGAGAGTTTATTTAATTTTATACTTTCGTTTTACATACTGGTATATTTGAAAAATTCTCAATAGATTGTGAATTTCTTGATATTTTGATCATTCAAATAGTTGTTTCTACTAAGTAAATTAAATGTATCACAAAATCAGAAGACCTTACAAACAGAAAGTCAGTTATATACCTGAATATTTGTAATAGTTAATTATGGTAAAATAAACATAAAACTTTCCTGATGATGTAAAAAAATATATATTTTACTATAATTTAATAATTGAATTCATGACTCACCATGGGAAACCTGGAAGCACTGGACGGCCGTTTCATCCTAGTGTGGGACTCCTCAGTAGTGCATATCCACGATCTCGCGTCTCGAGATTCGAACGCATGACTTATAGGTCTGGCGCCCCAACACCGAAATTTTAGATCATTGAGCGAGCATATACCGGTGTTAATGTCTCATTTCCACCTGGTATGTTGTGAGATAGTAAGTCACTTAAGGCAATGGTGGATGGTGGCAATAACATTCAGATATAACGCAATGACATAAGCTTTGATCTAGATAGGTGTATTCAATCAGCATCAGCCGAAAAGTAGAATAAAAGTCCATTGAGGAATCGTATTCAAACTGCTGAGGATATATTTAGGGACAGCTGATACAACAAATGTGTTGACGAAGAGAAAAGCGAGTTGTGTCTGAAACAGAATAATACTATCATTACCATATCAGTTTCGCAAAAATTGAGAAAACATCAAAAATGAGTTAACTACGCAACATGACTTCGTGCTGTATAACCGTTGTACGCAGTCAGAACAAAACTTATTGAATTTCATGAAGTACTCGTCTAAAATGTAATTTGTCCGAGATATTTCAAAGTGGAGAAATCACTAATATTCATTGATTAAAAGTACCTAACTATTCAGGTATCCTGTTAAATAGAAACTATTCAAAAACCTATGTATTTGTAAAATCTCAGCGAAAGGATTTGAAGTAAATCCAAAGTTTCTCCTGGCAATCTGGTCCAAGCTTTTTAAAAGAAAATTTAATAACCTTTATTCAATAAATGACGCAAAGACATTGTTATTATTAATGATAATATGTTCTATAACCCACGGAATCGACCATAAGAATTTCCCAAATATCTCAGGGTGGCTTTCATGTCGTTTATCATTATTTTGTTTTATAACTAAAACATTATACTACTTATAATTTAAAAGTAAATGAATACTCCTTTGTAAATATTATAATTCTTAAAACGACTGCATCAATGGTTATATGAAGTTGATCGGCCACTTCTCTTTAAAATATAAGCCATAGGTTGACTACAGAGAAAAAATCTAGTTTCCTTGAATAGACGTATTAAAACTATTTATCATGCGCTGTGCAGATTAGGTTTAAGCACTTGAACATATTACTTAGAATCCTGATTATAAAATATGCCAAAATTATCAGTAATAAATCAGATAGTTCTGATTGTGATTCTATACAGAAAAAACTACTACTTTTGTAAATTTCCTAACCAAACAGACTATTGTAGTTTTCACACCTTTTCATTGAGCACATTGAAATTTAATTAATTCGTGTGATTATTAAATTTGTCACAACAGACTACAAGTGTCAAAAATCTACAACATTGTGAGTTCATTAATAGACACCACACGTTAAATAGATGAATACAAATCAAACTAGTATAATATAGCCAAAAAATAATCGAGGTTTCTTCGCTTAAATTTATTCGGTAGAGCCTACTTCTTACATACAATCAAATATTCTTTTTATCCTAATACTGACAAGTAACTTCCAGAGTTTTATTAAATCTTCATCTAGATATTGAAGATATATATTTGTGAAGTCTCTTATCGATAACCATTTTATTCACATCTGTTTGTTCACATCAATCTTATTGAGATAAAATATTTTTTCAGCAGTTGTTTGGATTATCCATCAATTACTAAATCCATTGACCATTTACGTTAAATTTTATTTTCCCATCAAGGAAGATGAAATAAGTATGAAACATTTATTTTCTTATAGAAACATTACTTACTTACTTACGCCTGTTACCCCTAATGGAGCATAGGCCGCCGACCAGCATTCTCCATCTCACTCTGTCCTGGGCCTTATTTTCTAGTTCCATCCAATTCTCGTTCATTTTTCTCATGTCTATCTCCATTTCCCGACGTAATGTGTTCTTTGGTCTTCCACTGTTCCTTTGGCCTTAAGGATTCCATGTAAGGGTTTGCCTCGTGATGCGATTGGGTGCTTTCCTCAATATGTGTCCTATCCACTTCCAGTGCTTCTTCCTGATTTCTTCCCCCGCTGGGATCTGGTTTGTTCTCTCCCACAGTAGATTGTTGCTAATAGTGTCTGGCCAATGGATCCGAAGTATTTTGCTTAGACAACTATTAATAAACACTTGTCTCTTCTGGGTGATGGAAGATACTCCTCCTGGAGCCCCTCTGTGGCTGCTGCTGGTCCCAAGCCCGGATAAAGGAGGAGGGTTGGGTATGTGGTTAGTGACCCCATCCTATAGAAAACTAACTCGCTAAAAAAACGCTAACCGGAAAACACTATAGAAACATTACTCTTGAAAATTTCAATGGATTTGACATCATCTATTGTGTTCCATATAACCTTTGTTTAATTATCCATATTATTTGTAAATTAATTCTCTATGTGTTTTCTTTTATTCTTTATGAATATGGTCATTTATCACCTTTTTTGATTTGATATGCCTGAAATTGACAATATGAGGTTAAATTTAAATGAAAAAACTTGAATGAAATCTGTTTAGATCTAATTTCCTTCATCGTCCAAAGAATAAATTTTAGTAGAATTATTATCAATTTTGATTAAGTAGGTCTCTAACTCTCTTTTTATTAATAACTCTACAAAAGTATATGTTTATTAGTTAACCTTGTTTTAAGCTTTCATTCAAAATTAATTGTCCTTAACAAAATCATTTCTTTTATGTTATTATTTCCCATTTATGGTGTACTTAGTATTCCAAACTCATAATGTAGGATTACGGCTGTATTTCATGATGATATAGTTATTAAAAGCAATTAAATAATATTCTTGAGCTTCCTTTTAAATTTAACGTTTCATAAATCATTATAAAGTACCTTAAAATAGAGTATTTAAAGCAGAAGAAAACCTATAGTTGACATTACATTTCATATTGGTGCTATATTCGAATTTCTATGGAAGTGGAATATACAAAACTTAAATCTAGTTAATTTACAGATGATAGTCATTATTATAACCCAAGACTAAAGACATATTTAGTGAATTGGGGTAAGGCATTTTGATCGATTTAGCAAACATTCCATTGCCATTAAATCTACTTGTATCCTTTTTAAGTAAGTGAACAATTATCTCATTTATTCATTCATTTAAACTTGATTTTTAACCAGTGAAGACATTTTATTTCATTAATTTGTGATATGTGTATCTAGATGAAAATGTTTTATGTAGCATGTATGGAAGAACTAGTGGAAAACGATCAAAATTCACATAATATTGATTTTTCGAATAAATTTATAACGATAAACATGTGTAGCAACTGAATCTCCATTTTCCTCGATTGGCGTGAATCACTTTAGGAATTTCTTGAGTAAAAATACTACCATTTAATTTAAGTTCCCGGAAAATGTCTGATCACGGTTTGTGCACGGCACTCTGTTAATACGATAAGACAAAAGATTTAGTGCACATTTAAAACATGTAAATTGTACAACCTATGGCTTTAGTTTCACCCAAGAGATAGGATATATATTACTCACAAAACAACATTTGTTGACTGCTGAATTGAAAGTTACCAGAAATCTGTAAAACGAAGTTATATATTCTATCAAAGATACAGAGGATGAATACGTTAAATGAAATTGAATAACATCTGTACTAAAGTGATTTATTAGATTTTGTAGATAGAAAAATTAAAGTTGAATGTAGGATAGAGTTAAAATATCAGCCATAATTTTTATTAGTACTTTCAATTCGTACAGTATAGATATACTGTAGTGACTTTTTTATGATTGATGAGTTCGACTATTTTTCGCATAGCTAGTCCAAAGTATTTCGAAGAACCTGAAAAAGATTTATTGTTACTACTAATAAATACTTTGCGTTTGAGGGAATTTTCAACTTTTGAAAAAGATTCAGGTACAGAATTATTCTTAGGAATAATTTTACAAGGGAACCAAAACTACTATTTAAAAAGCTAGAGTTTCTGATTTCAGCAAACCTACTCTTACTCATAGGTGATTGAATATCGTGAAATTTCATAAAGAGACTACTGGAGAAGAAAACACTCAGAAGAATGTGTGACATGATTTTGAAAAATATAATTACTTCTAATGTTTATTCTGTATAACATATATTAAAGTAGATTAATTTGTGTTGGTAGATGTTTAACAATAACATAACTTTAGGGTCCTTTCAATAATAGCATGAATTAGTTATTCATGTATTTAATTTCGTTAGACGTATACCGAAATAATTCATTAAATATCATCATTGTTTCAATATTTACAAATCCCTGACAATAACTATATCTTAATTTATTTGATCGCAACAAATATTTTATTCCAATGTCAATCAATGGCCACTAACTTGGGAGTAGATTTTCAACATTTCGAGTGACAAGCAGTAATTAGTTCAGTTCGCTTGGCATAAGGCCTGAGTGATATTAACTGTTGGTCAAACCATATCATTAACTAACTAAAGTAGAAATTTGAGCTAATTGGTTTAAACTTACCAGAATAAGTGTATTGCTTTTACCCAGAGATTTGGAACTTTAAGGCTCGATTCCATGTGAGATAGCATAGACACTATTAGGAAGTCCCAAGTTAAGATAGAATATTTCTCATGTTTCATTGGTCTTCTAGATGATGTTAGTCAACGACAAGTTTTTCCAGCCTAAATATGATAAATAAAATGAATATATTATGAAATCAATCTATTGGAGATTTGTCAAGATTAACTCATTTCCCACCAGGTTAATGTTTGTTTTTTGAAATAGGAATCACAGTTTTATTCACCACAATCTATAAATTTGATGTACCTGTTACATGATTTATTTCTTCTCATACTCAACAGGAAGTTTTTACATTATTTAATTATAAAATAACCACAACCACAGAACAGAAAAAAATACTGATATCCAAGAATATTCAACAGAACTAATGTTTGCGTATTATCTTTTAAGATCTTAGGTCAATGGTTAGAAATTAACATTCTTATCTTCTTTAAAATATTAAATATCTGTCATAATCAAATAAAAGTGTCCACAGTTCGTCGATGCACATATCTCAAAGTTGTTCTGTTTATTTCACCTGTAGTCTATAGTATAGTTTTTACAAACCCAGAAATCCCCTACTGTGGTGTGTGCTACTAATGTCGATAGGTATAAGTACTATGTATCATCACTTGAAGGTGAAATACCTAGCAGAAGGTTAAGAAGAGTGAAGAAAACACAACGAGAACAGTAAACAATCGCTGTGGAAATAAGGAAACAATGAAGTCTGAGACGATTGAATGACATTTTAAAAAAGAACAGTCAAGTTTGAAACGATTGTTTAACATTCTGCAAATGAAGAACTTACTGTGTGGTTCTTAGATTTTATTAAGATGTTCTGTAATTTTATGACCAATTACATTTAATTGTTCTCACTTGTGTTCTCCTTCACTACATTACTTCTTAAGTTTGTCTGATTGGATTTACTATAATATTACGTAACAGTTTCTATTATCAAATAAGAAGTAATTAAAATATTTATTATTCCCACTGGTTATCTTTGATAGGATGTTTATACTTCACCGTATATATAGCATTTATATAGTATACAGTCCTTAGTTAGAAAATATAAATATTTCCCAAATAATCTTCTTTATAATTATTGACTTATTTAATTAAATATAATCAATAATGTTGTGAGAATAGTAAAATTACCAATTACAATTACTGATTCGCCTGTTACTCCTCGTGATGAAGCATAGGCCGGAGAATAGTAAAATACAAAATGTTTTTGACTTTATAATTTGATGCATTTTTTAAAAGATTTTTCTTTTTTTTATTGATTACAACTGTCGAGAAAACTGAATTGTCCGTTTTCGTGAACAGATGATATTCCTAAAAAATACTTTTTTAAGGAAACATTTTCATTTGTTCTTTATGATGATGAGAAATGAGTGTTTTAATTAACTTTTATAAAAATTTATGGAAGATAGTTCCCACTCTTCATGGGAAGATATGATTTGGAAGATCATTGATGATCAAGGATCTCTTATCATTGTAAATGTTTATTTTATATGGTAGTTTGAGCAACTAATAACTTTGGAAATATCGAAAAAGCTATTTACTAATAGGATCATAAATTCACTTTTATTTAGTTTAAAATTATTTGTTGGAAACTGACAGATCAATATTTTAAATAAAATGAAGTCAGAAAATTTAGATAATGGGACTTACTGATTTGATCTTAAGATTGTAAATTTCTCTTATGGACGTTTCAAATATAAACGGAAACTATGTTTAGTAAGCAAAAATGGATAGTGGCTAGCAGTGAAATCCAGAACGGGCATTTCGTTCTATTTGGGACTCGTCAGCTGGACGTACCTGCATCGCAGAATTGATGTTTGCTCTGAGACTCGGACCCAGTACCATTTGCTTCAAACGCCATCACGT
Source organism: Schistosoma spindalis (assembly GCA_946903255.1). Classification (NCBI taxonomy): domain Eukaryota; kingdom Metazoa; phylum Platyhelminthes; class Trematoda; order Strigeidida; family Schistosomatidae; genus Schistosoma; species Schistosoma spindalis. The sequence continues at coordinate 48,065,189 of OX336420.1, forward strand.
TATTCTTTTAGCTATTGAGTCCCGATAGTCACCTGCTTGTGCAATGGGGTGAAATTTAAAATCACTTGGTGTTGTTTTACTTGTATCTTCATAACTGCAGTCAATTGCAGTTTTAAATAACAATGGGAAGATACAAGTTAAGCAGCACCAAGTGAATGTATGTTTGAAGACCTTACATTTTCAACAGTTTCTATAGATCCAATATTAACTGAGTATGAGGAACATATTCACATTGCACAAAGTTATTAAATTAAAAAAAATTATTTTTCATCAAAAGGTTGACCGCTAGACTTTATTATATCTTAGAAATTAGGTGCTTTGCTATTTATATCTTATTTGGATAAAAAGCATAGGAAACTGTTAGAATTCTCGTGCAGGTTTAGTAGGCTTAACAATAGTTGACCGTGATTCATCCATTTTGTAAAGCACGAATTATAAAACATTTCATGTCGAGAATATCTACGTAGTATTACTTACTTACGCCTGTTAATACTCATAGGGGAATGTAGGCCAACCACCACCATTCTTTATCCAGCTCTGTTCTGGACAATCCTTCCAGGTGTTTCCAGTTGTTATTCAACCTTTTGATGCCTGCTTCCAATTCCCGATGCAGTGTATTCTTTGGTCTTTTCTAAGATTTCCGAAGAATCTCGGCTTTCAACATGAAGTGTCATAATTCTTCTGAATAGTGATCCTTCAACTCCTAAGACAGAGCTTAAATAGTTGAAATTGTTTGTTTCTGTTAAGCGTTTGTTTAGCAAGGTTGTTTTCTACGGGATGGGGTTAGTGACCCAATTCTCAACCATCCTTTACGCGAGCTTGGGGCCGACAGTGACCCTAGAATAGCTACGGGCGGAGTTATTTTTGCAGTGTAATGCATTTGAATTAAATGAATTTTAGTTACATTGTCATTTATCTCAAGAATTCCAGTTTTCGTAATTTTATTAAGAATTCGATGAATAAGGAGGTTGTATAGAATATTGTGAATGAATATGTTTAGTCATATAGCGAAAATAGACATACTTATTCAACTGCTTTCTCTTTCACCACAAAATCCATTCAATGCAAAATTAAATGGAAAATCATAAATACAATTTGTTTAGATTACAAATATATGACTCTATTTTTCTTATTGACTAATAATTTACTGTTGATACACATGAAAAAAGTATTTAATGTAACGATAAACACTTTTACTAATTTAATAAATAAGGATTATTTTTAAAGGGATTATCACGAAATAAAACTAATTTCCAGGAGTTCTAGTGAGAAGCAATGACCAGTGGAGTTCAACCGGACCTGTTGTGAGGTAGTAACTCACTAAAGGCGGACGGTAGCTCGAAGTTAGACATTAACATCATTCGATGCTGGCTCAAAGGTCTAGAGATTAAGCGTTCGTGCACGATGCCGATAGGTGCTAGATTCGAATCTCGCGATGATGGATCGTGGATGCGCACTGCTGAGAAGTCCAACAATATGACGAAACGGCCATCCAGTGCTTCCAGGTTTTCCATGGTGGTCTAGGTTCCATTGACTCATGATCTCAACGAATAATTTGCAATGGTAAAATTTTATGAAATCAGGGGCTTGCAATTAATTATACTTACGCTGCTTTTGCTTACATATTAACTGAATATTGTTTCCAAATGTCAATAGTTAACGGTTATATCGTTTAAAAATTATTTTTTATTTTTAACTAATTTTTTTCTCATTTATAGTATGCATTAATGTGCATATATAATAAGCAAAGCTCATATTAAGTTCATTTTTAAATAAACATTACACTCTATTAACTATGCAACATTTTACATGTTAAGTAAATTTATGAAACTTCAATTGTTCGGATGTAGACATATAGATATAATAAAATTTTAGCTATTCAGCAGGCTTAAATTGGAATATATTTGCAGTGATGAATTCTCGACTTCGAACAAGGTTAGTTATTCACTAAAGAAATCTATTTTCGATGAATTTATTATCTGGTTGTGTATAATATAGGTAGTTATTTACGGGTTTTGAGGCTTAATTTCATTATATATATATATATATATATATATATATATATATATACGAGAACTTCGCCTGGAGCCCCTCTGGGGCTACTGCCGGTCCCAATCCCGGATAAAGGAGGAGCGTTGGGTATGGGGTTAGCTAAAAAAACGCTAACCAGAAAAAATTATTCAAGTAATATATATCCGATTGTACAGCTTGATAATTAATTCGTTGATAGTGATATATTCTTTGAAATTTGTATTTCCACAGACATTTTTCGTCTCGATGTTCTTGTTTCTTTTTTAAACTTGAAACAGTTTAGTGAAAGTAGAACACATGACATTAAAAAAACTCCTTTATGAGCATAATTTTTTTTACTTTTGCTTGTGAACAAGTTGACAGTTAATGGGTGTTTTTTTTTTAAACACGACAAGAAAACTGTGATCTATGAAACTAGATTTCATATAAATAGTTTTTGACAATGTATGTTCATTTATTTCCAAATCAGTTTAGTCTCTTCTACTCTAATAATTTTATAAATTTAACAATACAGCAGTCAGAATTTGTTAGACAAGTAAACACAATTCTCTTTCAGTATATAAATAACGTGCACGTATTCAATATGAAAGTATCTACATTTAAAGATTGAATATGTTTATTGTATTTTTCTAAATCAACAAATACATTTGAAGCAATTTATTGTGCCATTCTGCATAGCAACCACATTTATTATTCACATTATGATCAACAAATAGTTTTCATCAGTAAGCTGTTTTATTTCGAAAAGATGTAAATTAGATAACTTATTAAGTGTTATTTCTTTCGACATTGTTAATTTTCATGTGACAAAACGGCTACTCAGAACAACGACATGTGCAAAACCAATAACGCGTTGATCAGCACGAGCAGCCTAGAGTCAACTCTGAATATTTATTGGTTCTTCTTGCCTTGCTCTACCTGTTGAGTCCAGAAAATAATCTTGGCCTTCACTGTATGAATCATGTATTTCATACATACTCAGTTTAGATACAAGCAATTAGGACCTCATCATACGATAAAATAGAAAATAACAATTATACAAGATCAAAACAAAAGTCATTGTGATTGTGAGAGACTATAACTCATAGATTAAAAATAACTTAAGAATAATAAATCGTATAATAACAATCAATAGGTCAAATGAAAGCTTATGATCAAAGGAATACGAATATATACATATATAATCTAGTTAGTGAATAATTATCCAATAAGAATATTTGTAATAATAGTTTATAAATAGGTCCTAACAGTTACTATTCATTTATTTTTCTTTAGAATATAACAATAGGGGAAAACAATTCACATATCGTCATTAGAATAGGATAAATCAATTAGATTTAATATAACATTTCATCCAATCACTATAGAACAATTATATTTGTTATAAAATAATTCCCAAACATATGACATAATGAAAATATTTTCAGTTTCTATTTTGAAGAAACTGCAACTTTTAAATATTTGAGAAAGGAATTTTCTCTTCTAAATTTAAAAGCTTTCATGTGAGTTCTCTTTAATTTATGGCTTAATACTTATGTTGGGTCGCTTAAAATGATCAATTTCAAATTGTCCACATCTAATTTTTATCGAGAATACTTTTTTTACCACAGACCAGAGTTACATGATCAGCTATTACGCTACACACAGAACAATAAACTTTGAGTAGTTAGAAACAAATATTTTTATTTTTTTTAATATTTTGTATTTGATCTAATCAATCTATATAGTTATTCAGAACCTAGTAGCTGAATACCTAATACCAAGTTCGAACTTTGCCTATACTATCGGTCATATCTGATAATGTAATTTATTTATTTAGTATTTTCATATATAAAGTAGTACTTATGTCGACATAAGTAGTATATAACATCAGTAAAGTGAAATGCATGACAACAAAAGGTTGGGAAAATTGAATCAAAGTGAACGAGAATGTAAACCGAGATTAATTGCAATAACAATGAAGGAACGATAAAGTTTGAATCAAATGATGGAGGGTTTGCAGATGAAGTATATAATCTACGGTTTTCACATTTTATGAGAGAATTCTGTAATTTTGTATTAAAATAAATTGGTTGACACCCTCCCCCATACGAGTGTTCATTCACCACAATACCAATACCAGGATGAATAAATCAAATGTTCATTTTACATCGTTAATAGAATAACTTATTTAAAAAATTATTCAATGTTTTACAATGTAAAAGTTATCAGTTTTCACTAATATTCCCTAAGTCGACAAAACGTTTATGCGAATGATGCATTTGTATTACTAACGGTGTTTACTACAGAGGACGCCTATGAATGTCCATAAAAACAGTGTCTGGACATCTACTGAGGTGGTCATTTTGAGAAATGTATCGTGTAGTTTTAGATAACAGTGTAAACCTGTGTTTTAAATTTTTATGTTGTGATTGGACATTAAAAAAAATAGAATCTTTGGTCTCATGTGTCAACATAACACGATAAACTGATCAAGCTCTTCACTATCTTTGTGATGACTGGTTAGAATTATCGACTTAACATTAAATTCTAATTACAAAATGTCTTTCTACAGTACTAAAGAACTTACAGAAGTGTGGGGATACTCTTCTTTAGAAACTCAATAAAACATAGAATGACTTTCTAAAATAAAAAGTCAATTCTATTTAAAAATTACTTTTTCGTCAGTGGTTGACTTGAAATATTAGCTAACATGAATAACTATTATCCGTAGATGTTGTATTGATTTCAAGAGCTGACTAAACTAAATTTTTAGCTTAGTGAAGTCATAACTTTTTCAATAAAATCATAAATGGATCAATTTTAGACTTTCCTCGAAAACCTAGAGGCAATGGACGACCATTTCATCCTAGTTTGAGACTCCTCAGAAGTACAAATCCACGACCCCGCATGTGGGAATCAGACCTAGAACCTTTAGCTGCTGCTATATTGTCTATCTTGGCTTACCTTTGTTGGTGTGTATGAGAGAGAAGAGTTAGGGGACCTGTGAAGTTCAAATTGTCTAGTTGCAACTAAACTGTCCATTCCGTGCTTCCCTCAGATGTCGAGGTCTTCGTAATCCAGTCGACCGCTAGATGAAAGAGAAAGTTCTAGAGTTGGCAACCTTGTCTGACTCCGGTCTTCACTTGGAATGAGTCTGTCAGCTGTCCTTCAAGCACTACTTTGCAGTGTAGTCCATCGTATGAATCCCGGATCGTGTTGATAATCTTCTTAGCTACTCACACTATAATGTCAAAGAAGTATCCGCAATGCCCTCTTATCCACACTATCGAATGCCTTCTCATATTCAAGGACGTTGATGTATAGTGATGAGTTCCATTCAATTGACTACTCAACGATGATACGTATTGTCGCGATTTGGTTTGTGCACGATTCATCCTTACGGAATCCAGCTTGTTGATCTCAAAGCTGGACGTTTACTGAATCTTTCACCCAGTTTAGCAACAATGTTGAAAATATTTCCTGATACCGATAGTGTTACTGATTAGAATTTATTCATTTTAATTTTTTTCCATGCTCATATTTAATAAACTCACTAAATAGTTATGAGAGCAAATTAGTTCAAATATAGGTTTTAGTGAAGTCTTGATTGTTTGAGTTATAATTTGACTTCAGTTATTATTGAAAATGTTTGACTCATTGAATAAATGTAATATAAATGTGTTTTCTTGCATAAATTTTTGTTGATTCACTCAAATATTTTCTTCTGTTCTATTCCGAACTACATTTAGAAACAATTAAATTAAACGCAACAAAAACCATTCCTCGTCATAGATATTTGATTAGTTGGTGTGTAAATGTATCGAAATATATTTACTTATATTTATTAATATAGGGAGGTAGTTACGTCTAGTTGAGATAAAGTTAGGAATCGTTCTCTGTTAACAGCCAAAGCCAAGTGCACCAATCTTTGTTCTTGCTTTCTCCAAACCCAACTGATTTGAACAAAGTTAAACGGAATTGGACGTGAATGAACATGCACTTCTTCATTCATGGTCATTAAATACTGAGTATTATGTGCTGTTTGTAATCTTCAAACCAGGAATAACTAGAGACCTAAATAATGTTTGAACCCCTATTCTTTATAGAATCTCTTTTAAGGTATTGCCATTTGTAGGTTTCAGCAATAGTGAATCACGCTCACGCTATATAAGATATTTTAAGTGTTAGGCCGATTTTTCTTAACACTAATGAAAGGTGAAATTGAAAGAAAACTGGATTAATGGTATAATATGCATTAGGAGCTTCTAAGTAATGGACTTTAGAATTCACTGTTTATTTTACAATACTCAACAAACTATAGATGTTTCAAAATTAAACCCTTTCTTTCTAGTAAACAGGAAATATTTAAAACAAACACCTGAGTTTTGAATATTCTCTGTCATTAATATATAACTCAACATCCAAACCAAATTAGTAAATCATTCTATGCCTACAACCAGCTGGTGGGTTACTGTCATAAAATCCCTATAAAATATTAGAAATTTTGCACTGCCAAATTTACTCTACAAGCTATAGTATTATTTTCGTAAATTGGTAGACAGATTTTCAAATGATTACACAGGAAATGTGTCAACATTCATTTTATCTTTATTCGTTGTTTTCTTATAAACCTGGTTTAATTTATTATATTGTGGTGTGTGCTACTTATGTAGACACAAGTATTATACGATGTTAGTCGTGAACATAATGTCTGGCAGCAGAGAGACAAGAAGATCGAACAGTAAAGAATAAAGACAGAATGCAATTAGTGTGAAAATGCAAGAACGATGAAGTCCGAGTCATTTTGAGACAACTGACGGACATTTTGCAAATTGAGCATTTTATATATGGTTGTTAGATTTTATTAACATGTACTGTAATTTCTTGTTAAATACATTCGGTTGTCCCCACTGGTGTTCTCTTCACTGCAATATAAGCATCTAAATAGACGAACGGAGATTTTAGTGAAGGTCATCCTAGTGCACTATAGTTATGTTATGGGATGTAATTTCAGCTTCTATTTTTCTCAGGGCACAACATATTGAGAAATGAAACCTACTTTAGATCAACAGAATCAGTTATAGCTACATTTTTAGTAAACTAAAAGCTTTAACGTAAGTGATAATTTGTTTTACATCCAAGCATGACAACAGTATGATTTTTTGTATACATGCGTTGATTAAGTTTCTTTGCTAGTTATCGAAATTCGGTCTGTTTTAATTGTATCCTACCTTGAAAAATGGTTAAGTTTAGTGATGAATGAAATTTATGATTTTATTCAGAAATACAAAACATATTCTTTCTCATATAGTAAATGGTAAACATCACATTTGATTAGGAAAATCTCTTATAATTTCATGTCAAATATCGAACAATCTATTAAAATTAACAAGATTAAGGATTTTCTGAATAACTGAGGTCATCGGGATTAACTCCTTCTTATGTATTCAAAAAAGTCATATTCACCATCTCTGTTTATCACGATCTATCTGTGGGTCACCCTGTACATAAGCCATATGCTATATGCGCTTAACTCCTAACACTTTTAAATTTATCTCTTCCCTTCTCTTATTTTCAATTTCATGTGAATTTCTTACGATCATTATCATAATTACACTGAACATATTTCTCTTAATACATATTATATACAGATGACCTTATTATTGTTATCAACATTACTACATTTAACTCAACCATTGCGATACAGATTATATTCATGTGATTTATTTTATTTCCCTGATTGCAATTCGACAGCTTACAACAAACTTTACTACCCCTTGCTAGAATGACCTTTATAATGAAGGCACTTACGTGTACTAACTCATAACTTATTTATGTAGATGTTGTTTTGGCCAATGTAATTTGATCATTTTTGCTTTAGAATTGTAACATCTGTTGATGAATAAATGGAAAACATTTGTTCTTTGTTTTTAAATATAATAATTTACTTCAAATGTGATTCAAGATTTGTGCCTGTTTTATTAATTATAAATACTTTACTCTGTAATTAAAATTCATATCTTTAAAAAGCGTTGTTACCTTAATTATCTGATTCCTGAAATTCTAATTATGTGGTTATCAGGATTCAGTAGCTAAGTGAATAACGTGATGGCATTTGTAGCAAACAGTACTGGGTTCGAGTCCCAGAGTGAACAACTCTGCGATTCAGGTATATCCAGCTGACGAGTCCCAAATAAGACGAAACGCGCGTCCTGGATTCCACTGCTAGCCACTATTCATCTTTGTTCATAATGCTTGTGAATTAGTGCAATAATGAGGCCATGCACACAGTATGCACATATGCCAATAAGAGACTGATTAATTACAGTCCTAAACATCAGTGTGAAGATTCAAGTAAACAATACCAAGTGAATCTGTTAGTGTATTTATTTACAATTTCTACATTTTATTAATTAATTCGAAGTTAACTAATATTTTGTAAGTATTTTTAAATTAATCTGTTTTTATTTATAATTAGTTGGCAGAAATTTTAAAACTATAGGAAATCCAAATTAACCTCCTAAAATGATTGGTTATAGTTTATCGAGATTTATAAAGGTAGAAGGCACCATGGTCTTAGTTCACTTCTGAAATTTTAAAATCTGTGATTTTGATTCAGATCATGAGTAACAATTTCATTATATTATTCTAGCATTTATCCAATATCATTTATTTATGAAAAATGTACTGTGGTGCTGGTTCGTTACTAAATAAGGCATAGAAATGTAATTGCTGTATATTGTTGAAGCTACCCATTTTCATGAAGAAAAGTATTTCTATGCCAAATGTAGAATTATATTATATCTAACTATTTATTGCTAATCCTTTATAGTTTTAGTGTTATTGGTTTCCTACTTCCAGTAAGTGAAGGTATTTCTTGCATAAACATGCCAGTCATTTCAAGCACCTATCAAACTCGACGTGGTCTTATATCCTTTTCATAACTCATGAAGAAGGTAATTAACATTTCGCATAATAATAAAGAAAATTATAGAAGAACAAAACTATGAAAGATTATAATATCTATTTCACATAGTCAATTAGATCCCATCAAGTTTATAGGTTGCTGGTGTTTTTGTAGATGGCAAATTATTCCTTCCGTTTATAAATGAAGTATAATTGGTCAAGTTCTAATCACGACCGAATACATTTTTAGGAAGAATATTTGTTATACATCACTAAGAGCAATTGTAATTATACTAACACCACATTCAAACTATGTTTAAAACTAAAAACACCATTTTTCTTAGTAAATTTTAATAATGATAGTGTAGTTTCGATTATTATGTTAAGCCCATATTACCTTATTCCAGCTTTCGGAAAGGTCAATCTATTCGTTCTACTTGAGTCACTTTTGATCATTATCCTCTTATCAGTCTTGACTCTTTATATGAGAGCATATATGTGTACACTTCTTATCCTATTTATCACATGTCCGTAGCTTATTTTTGTGTGACAATAAATATTGATTAACGCTTGACAAAATGGAATTGGCTCACCAGCCTTCTTCATTGCGCGTGATTTCACTTCGTTTCTTCGATATTTTGTCTGGATCACAGATTGTATAGAATATACGTACTTGAGATCCATTCTCGTATTTGACCTATTTAATTTCGTTATTGACTAACGTGATTTAAGTCGATGATTATACAGTAGGATTGATGATACGTATATCTCAATAGCAATCAGAAAAGATCAAACCGGAGTCAGATCCCGGGCCACTAAAATACAATATTTTTTCCATTCTTATTGTTTCAGGAAAAATCATGAACATACATTAGTGAAAAGCCCTACAAAATCATGTACAAATAATAATGAATGCATTGGATCACACATAAGTCCCAATAGTTCTACAAAAGCCGATAACACTGAAGTGAGTCTAATTAGTTTGATGCCGAATTTTAAGCTACGTTTCGTCCTTATCATTGATAAAGTATATCAACTGTATTGTGGAATTATTACTTTTTCATGAGTAACTAATGTTATAAAATATTTTAGCTTGAAAGGAAAGAAAATTCCATTATTTTTATGTTAGTCTAACATTTTGAGAAAGGATTAACCACAATTCATAAAAACAGAAAATTATATATAAATATAAATATATATATATATATATATATATATATATATATATATATATATAGCAGAGCAATTACATTTTGATTTATATAGTGAGTTTAATAGAAAAAGCTACATAAAGAAATACATACTGATTCTATTCGTTTCCTATTTATTATGTATTTAATGATTGTTTTAGTTCATTGAATTAACCAAGGTTATCTGGACAGGAGTTGGGACAGTTGGTTCAGTAATTACAATATGCAGCATGTTAACTGCTATACTGATATACACAGTATATCCGTAAGTATTGGTGTTACGTAGGTTATATATGTTTATTTCTAATATCACTTACGGATTCAACAACATTAATTTTTTTACAAACTACGGTTGTTAATAATAAAATTTGTCAGTAGGGAATTTATAAAGATTGTTCATTTTCAATTAAGTCTTCATCACGGACTGATGTAAGTCGTAGTTTCAGATTCCTTATTATTTTGAACTCAGGAATTCACATAGGATAGAAATCGACATAGTCAAGTTGATGGTACGTTTCTATGGAAGAATATGTAATTGGTCGAGTTTAATCACTTATACAATGAACCGTTCATCATCAATACATTGTTTATGAAAATTACATTTGTAATGATCACAGTGAATGAAATTTTGAGAAATTCCGACGGTTTACCCACCACATTTGTTTGGATTCCTTCAGGGTGATAGTCGAGATCGATGTCCAACATATGTCAAACTATTGGTTTAAACATTGACAAATATTCGTATAAATTCATCATCAATGTTCTTCAGTAACATCACGAGATGGGAATGCATACAACTGAATATCATCTGGTCTCACATTCACTGTGAGACATAAATCTTCTGAGTGTTATTCTGAGTTGGGTTTTTACAAAACAACAACAAAATAGCTCACTCTTTCCATCTGTTTCTCAGTGGTTCTCCAGCTGATGTTCGATTGCAACTAAAAACAATTTAAAATGAATCACTATTTATTCGAATTTACGTCTTAAAATGTCCTCTGAAAATAAAATACTCTGAAGTTTATTTACATACGTCTTTGTGGAAAAAGCGAAAACTTTCCGGAGTGACATTATTTTTTTCATTTGATATTGTTCATAAAATTCATTCGTTTTGTTTTAATTGATGAAAGGGCCATTACAAGGAAAATAACGCAAAGCTTCAAACATTGGAAGAAACTTCAGCCTGATGCCTAACTTTACATCCAAACGCCGAGACACATTTCGATGCAGAAACCTTAGATACTATGGTTTCTCTTAGAAAATACCCCAATTGATGGTCATCATATTGTAGTAGACGCTACTCACAAGATTGTTTGTAAGTAGCATGTAACAGAATGTGACGTTTGAGTTGCAGTAATTGTCAGACAGAGTAAAGAGTTTAAGTACATTGAAAGCATGGTGTTGACAGAAAGCTTGGAGTTTAATGGAGAAGACAGTTTAGATTGCAGAACATACCGGAAAATGCCAATGAACGATTGAAAGGCTATGTATATGTATTATGTGAATACTTTGCTTGTTATCACGTTTCGCGCTATGATTAGATTCAATGTATTACAACGATAAATAAGTCATTATTGTTTTTTTCAATTCTCCACAGCTTCACAGTCAATGCAGTTTTCATTCTTGTAGATTTAAAGGAACATAATATCTCGTACTATTTTGAAATATCCGACCCAATAAAGAGAAATTTAAGAATACAGGCATAAACACACTGTTATCACATCTTACTAAAACATTGCAAAAAATTCAAAAGGATTTTCTTGATGAAACATTTGTCAGAAAATGCAGCGAATCCATAATCTATGGACGGACCAATCAGATTTAAGATAACACGTCTCGAATTTTAGCGCAAAATTCATACATTCATTTGGCTAAATACTTTATAGCTGATGTCAGTTCGTGATGAAAACCCTAAACCTAGTTCTTAACTATCAACTGTAAATCGTAATCACAATTCCTCACTGATTTATAACGCTTATTTAGTCCTAGTTAGTAGGTGGACTTTCTCAAGGTCATCCTAGCATTGCTCAAAGGTCGTCCATAAATTACAGTCTCACTGAAAAAGCTGTTAGTTTTCTTAACTGAACTAATTTTTAAGTAAAATGTTAATTTACTTGTTATTTTCAGATGTTTACGAAATTTCAGATTTAAAATACATCTTCATTTATTCTTCGCATTACTACTGGAATCTATTGCACAGCTTATATTGTCTTATCTTTTATTAAGTAAAGTTAACCAAATAACTGTGAATAATGTTGAAAATGAAACAATAAATCAACCATTTTCAAGTCCAAAAGACATCATGTTCAGTACCAATTCACAAGCAGTATGTGTTTTAAAATATTTTGTTAGATTTTATCATAAATAATCACTTAAAATGTGTAAATGAATATATATGGCTACTTAATAACACTTTACTAATCTATACATAAACTAGTTTTACAATCGATTCCAAACTTTCATTATGTTATTACCGGCAGGTTGGATGATGGTAAATTTTTTTTTCATTGAGAAATCAAGATAGATTTATTAAGTCATATAACGCGATAATTTATCGAGGGTAATAGTAGGCTTGTAAATGTAAAAGTGAAGTACGATTGCAACCTAAATTATCCACCTAACAAAAAGTTAATACAACCACCAATATTTGTTGGGTCTTTATGGTTGTCTGTAAATATACAGGTTCACGTTCATAAAGTAACTTATCAGAATATCTCTGAATATGCTTCATTACGTTATCCTGATGATTAATTATTTGATCAACTGTTATTTGTAGTTATAACGTGACAACTGCATACAACTATTGATACGTTGCTTTAAGGACAGAATTTTAGACTACTTTTTACATTGTTTGTCTTATTTACTGATAGAATTTAAGCCAGTATATTTACTGACTGATGACCGACCTAGAGATATCAAGGCTTCAGAAAGTCCTTTGTATACACCGTATTGTAGATAAAAGCAAAGTTTCTCCAATTGTCTGTCGAAAAAGCATTCACAGTTGGCGATATGAAACTTAGATCAAAAGTTAACCGATTGTCAACATTCATATTCGTCTCACAAATCTATTCATTCAATCTCAAATATATACGTATTTAAAAGACTAGTATTTGAACGAAGAATATTCTTTTCGATAAATTCTCTTCAGGTTCTACAATTATATATCCAAATTAATAATCCGAAAAATGGCCAGTTTATGAAAGTCCTTCAAACAGCTGAAGCAATAGCCATCCGGATGAAGAAACCGGAGCTATGTGTACAGAAGAAATATATTCAACCACTCCTCCTCCCCTGGCCAACATCAAGGCCAATTAATCAATCGTAATCTTAACTATTGAATGACGTAATTTGACTATGACCTTTCGTAGTCAATTGTAATTTTCTCAGTTATCTTTATTCATAAATCATTGTATTATTATTATTGTTATTATTATTTTTCGTATTCATTATTAATCTCCCCTATACATGATTCTTCCCTCCTTATTACGTCTTACCTATTTGATCGAATGGCAATTGCACTATTATTTTTCTCACCCTACTTGACCCATATTTATTCTGATCATAGATCTTAAAATCTCACTGAACATAAACTCAGATTCAAGTTAACATTCTTTATGAGTCATAACAACATGCACAATTTTATTGTATTTTATTTACCACAATCCTAAATTCACATGCTTTAAACTATGTACTTTACCCTTAAACTGGCCATTTTTCGGATTATTAATTTGGATATATAATTGTAGAACCTGAAGAGAATTTATCGAAAAGAATATTCTTCGTTCAAATACTAGTCTTTTAATATGACTGGGATATTTAAACGATATACGTATTTTCCAAAATAATAATCAATAACATGTCTGTTAATAATAATAATAATAATAACAGGTTTGCTAATAATGATAACAGAAAAAAGTAAATAAGGACACAAAGAGTATGTCTTTCCGACTGTACAACTTTGAAGATGAGTCCACTGAGAAGAGAATTCTTCCTATAAAACGATTTGTTATACATCTAGAAAAAAGAACAGAACTAAGTAAACATATTGTAGTAGATTATATCAGCTAATAAAGCAAATGATAAGCAATTGTCAAGTAGATCACGTAGATAAAATTATGATAGCGACCATTTATCAGTAGAAATAGTCAATAAGGGATATTCTCATAGTTTTACTCATCAATGTAGTTTGAATTTATTATGTTGTCAAAAAGAAAACACATTCAAATCTTTAACGATTGTTCATTCAGTATAGATCACGCGATAACTTCAAACTTATTCTTTTAAGCAATAAGTCTTCCTTGTCATCTCACAATCAAATTAGCTTAAAAAATGCAATCCATAGGTTATTCATTTTTACAACCTGCAATAACTTTAACTCCTGGTCTTTAAACAAATACTATTTGAGTTTGGACTAATATCTAGTCTGTGTAGAGTTTTTCATACTTTGTTTCAAGTAAAAACTTAGCTTATAAACGAAATCAATTTAGAGGAACAGTGAAACTTTCTAACTAGCTATTTATCATTACTGAACATTAATGTATAACTTATGAGATTAAATCTTGCATTCAAAAGGGATTTGTATAACTATAACTTTCTCAAACATATTATTCAATGAAGAAGAGTAATTTACACAATCTAAGATTATCTTTTTCAATTTTAGACATCAATACTAATGTAGAACCAAAATGTTTTGAATTCAATCCAAATGAAATAGTTCTTTTCATAGGGATAAGGCTAATACGGCAACTAATACTTAATGTGAATAAATGGGTGTAACTATCTGATATAAAAGCTGTTTGTGTAAATAAGTTTAGTTTGAGTACATGCTTAAATCCTATTTCTTAGAACAACTTACATCCTCAACATCTTTTTAAGCTAAAAAAGAAAATTCCTGTTTCTTTAGGTATCCTAATAAGATAGCTTTGCTAACCCTATCAACCTACATTACACATTCATGGAAAATAAGAAAATATTGGATAGCTGTTTCACCCTATAGGGCTCCTCAGAGGCAAACACTCGCAATAGTTCTATGGTGAACCGAACTCAGAACCTTCGATCTTGAGTGTGAGCGCCTACGCCGCAGACCACGAAGCTGAAATCCAGTGATGCGTATGTCTAATCTCAATCAATTCATGACATTGCCTAACCATCCTATAAAGGGTCGTGAGCTCACTTCTCTTTGGATGGATTGTGGGTGAACACGTCGAACGAGCCACATTCTATGGCAAAACAGCTGTCCAGTACTTTACAGTTTTCAATAGATGTCTAACTTGGTTTGTGATATTGATAAAACTCAACAATCTTCACAAATTTCTACACTGATACTCTTTGTTTGTACTGACTTTTCTGCCTTTTTTTAACAAATAAAGGCTAAATGAAAGTCTTGATATATGAATTGATTAATTATTACTTGTATTTAAAACAATTATTATAATTACGATTGTTACTACTATTATTATTTCTGTTAACGAAAGTCAGATTAGGAAAACACATGAAAATGGTCCTGATCTCTTTAAAAGACATCAAACTTTAACTAATAATAATTATTTATGACAGTAATAATTAAAACTTGAACATTATCTTTGCCTATCTTTAATGTGCGTACTTGAATCTAATGTTCTCCAGTTTGATGATCATAAATAACCACCATTATTTGTTAAAAAGATTCAAATCTTTGTAATTTAAATCAAAGTGTGTATCAAATAAGGGTGTTCAGTTATATCACAAAGCTAAGTGATGCTTAAGTTTATTTTTCTGAAAATGAATAATAGTTTTTTTTCAACACGTACTGAGACAAACTGAAACAATTAAAAACAACAAGTAATAACTAAACTGTTAAGTCACTCTAGTTCATCCCACTCTAATTGACCAAACTGATAGTTATTCATATGCATTCAAACTTGACAATCTTTGATCTATACAGTGATTACAATACCTTTAAATCGTTAAAATTGAGAGCCTTAGAAAAATATAGTTAGTATAATAACGATAAATAACTTTCAGGTAATTTACATAATCTTGTAGTTTATTTCCAGATATACTTTGTATTACTGTCAAAACTCCATGGTTTTATCTCAGAAAAAACTCATATAGAAATTACAACTATTTCTAATGATTTTTAAGAGTATAGTTTACTAAACTGAATTTATATACTTTGAACTGTACACATTTCAAATGACTTAAATTATTCATATTAAGAAACTATGTTGTCAACTAGAACAAATCAAGTATTGTAACACACCAAGTGAAAAAATATCTCTTGTTTATTCACAATGTGATTTATCTTCAATCTGAAATTTCTTATTACTCTATCGGATTATCATCATATAATCCGATAAATATTCATGCTAAAATAAATTATACAGTAATATTAATTAAACACAAATTAATATAAAAAATAAATAAACATGATTTTACATAATTTACTCACTAATAGGTATAGATGTATGCAGAAATCTATAGAAACACATTCATCTACGTTTAAATACTACCTACCCATAAAAATAAATACCATATTGTGTAGCTGTTTGAGTTTATCACACTGTAATGCAGTTACTAAATTCAATGATTTTATCCGATATTTGTTAGTTGAAAGTAACAACCAGTAAGAAATGTTTGTTGTAGCACTCGTCAGTTGATCACTTTCAACTACATTCCATCAAAAATATCATTCAAGTCTATGACATTGTTAGGTCCCGATAAGCATAATGAATGGTAACTTTGGGATCCATTTGTGGACCAATACTACACGTATATTTTTATCGTATAATTGTTAAATAACTAAACTATCTATATTCATATTCCTCTTATTATAAGCTTTATTTTGACCTATGAACCATTATTATACATTTTACCATTCTTGATTTATGCCCTGTCTATTAGTCACTGCCTCCCACATTCACAACCATATTTGGCCAAATTTTGTACAAATGTTATTTTCTATTTTATGGTACGTTGTGGTTTGTTTGATTAGGATATGAACCGAGTATGTTTGAAATACATGATTCATATTACAGAGGCTGAGACTGGTGTTCTGGACTTAACGGGCTGAGCTAGGCGAAATCAGGACCAATCAGGACTCTAGGCTGCTTGTACGGGTTTTACGCGTCATTGATTCGGTTGATAAGTCACTGCTCCTTAATTGACGGTGTCATTACTTATCCATTAACAGGGCACACAGGTCACAAGTTATAACAGACATAAACTAAGATTACTTACTTATTGATGTCTAATATTTCTTCAATTCAAATTAAAAACTGACTAATTATAAACTTTATAGTAATTCTGCCTTATTTTTTAAACTAACATGCTTTAATTATATGAAATATATTCTTTACGTTTCTAACAGTTTTATCCAGATTTACTTTGGTTTTATGATAATCATTCCTTAATGTATATTTTTCATAATTATAATATTTAAAAGGGTGATTCTTCGAATCATTCACTGTATAATATTCTATAATTCAACTTTTCATTATTTCTTTGAAAAAGTTATAGATTCAATTCTATAGTAAGTAATATTTACGTAATAGAAACATATTCCATCTAACAGGAATTTGGAAAGAATCTTCAAAGAATAAATAAACAATGAATGACTTAAAATATTATAAACTCATTGTGTTTTGTAATATTTTATTGAAAAAACTAAGAATATGTAAGATATACACTTTCTGTATTCAATTTACTATAGTTGATTCAAGATAAATTGTATGTACCACATACGCTGAAATTAATTCTATCACTATGTGATTCAACTAACTTTCTGTTATTTATAGATTCACATAAAACAACTATTGACGAGTACTTGTTATATTTGTTGTAGACATATATAATTATACAGAATACTATGATAATTATCTGGGAATTAAGTCAAACTTGTGTTTTCACATGGACATTTATCGAAGGTGTTCATATACACGAATTAATTGTCGTTTCAGTATTTCAACCGTCAGTGAATATGTATCCTTTGATGATTGCAGCATGGGGTAAGTAATGTAATTAATTTCTTTAGTAATACACAAAACACTTGGTAAGATTATTATATGTTGAATAAATCAAAACATCCCTTACATGTCCGAAAAAAGGTATCGATTGTCTTTTTATAAGAACACGAATAGGATCGAAAAATCACGTTTCCATTTCTTATAGGACACTTATCTGCAGAAAAATTTGGATGTTTTGCAATGAGTTTTCCTCTGAATAAAGCACATGATAACTTGTAGGCATTCACGGTTTGTCTCAGTGTGAACAATAAAAAAGATTGACATTTTTGATGTTATGTAACACAGAATATAATTACTCTTTTGTTTACATATTGAAGTTTACAACAACGAATTTGTATCTCTATAACCTTCTAGTCTAAATACCTGTAATTTATTATAATACATATTGAAGTATCACTAAATATATTGTAAGAAAAGTACGATTTCTGCTATTTAGTTGATCACTGGTACTCTGAAAACACTTTTTTACATTAGTAGACAATGAGTTATTCAGTAGTTTATTCGTACCAGTATCACAGATATACTTCATTATACGATGTATTTTATGACAACAGCATATGTATGAACAGATGAAGCGTGTACGTTACAACTGATTGATTAAAATCAGACAGGATTTTGCACATTTAGAATTTCTTAATTTTGCTTTTTAAGAAATGAGAAACTGAATATTAAAATGAATGCTTCCACGCAGTTGTCATTCTATTCCCTGGTTTGCTCATTTTTCATTTGAATAAATGAAAAATCATTTTGTTTAATTCCACACATCTAATCCTATTGATAAATCTGAACGAAACAGAACACGAAAATATTCACATAATAAAATAGTTAAATTTTATCTAGATGACTCTCATCAACTCCAAGCATTTCAAAGCCACCAAGAATAATAACAAAAGCTTGATATAGTTTAGTTACTGAAATTAAGACGTTAATTTCTGTTCGGATTATTGGAATTACATACAACTGACGATATAAGAGTGGAACAAAAAGCTGATGGGATTTATTCTGTGACTATTGTTCAAAATATATTGTTTAAAGTGCTTGAAGGAAACACAAACATTTATATTGATACTTTCTGGCAGATGAAAATATTACAAACTTTGTGACTGAAAACTTAAATAGTATTTTTATATATCAGTCACCTTAGAGATGACTTTAATAAATTCTTTTGTAAATACTCGTAACGATTGGTTTCTAGACATTTAATTAATTTTCTGTTCATTCTTACAGTTGTACCGATTTTCACAACAGGACTGTGGCTAAGTGCATGGTTACATACAAATAAAATAAACGTGTAAGTTCACTATTACTTAAATAAGTAGTAAATTCTAAGCTTCTCTTGATTTTAATGTATTTTTGGAACAAGCTTAAGAATGACTAAACAAGTGTAGTTGATTTTATTTAAATAAGTCTTGACAATAACAAATATATCACTATCTATCCATTGGTTAATTTATCACTGATCCATATTATGAACATGATATACGAAAGTCCATGTGGTTGGTTATCTAATTCTTTGATGTTCACCATACTATGAAGTTTTTTTTATATCTCCTTCATTTCAGTGATAGATAAATATGTTATGCTACAGTGGTGTTATGGAAATCCTGTATTATTTAAAGCTAGTTTTCGTCGCGACCTGAAACAACATGAAGCACCACTAAAAAAGCGGAAAGCAGTTGATCAAAATGTCGTCGCATTTTAAGGATGCTCAACAGAACTGATTTAAGAAACCACAAATAATATTTTACTGGACTCTCATGTATAGCAATAAGAGACATAACATGCACTGACTTAGTTGAAATTCAATGGTCCATACTATTAGTTTAAGTCACTTCATATGTACCATTCTAAAACATTTTGATAATTCTGAATGAAGCACATCCCTGATACAAATATATCCTTTTCTAGTTAGAAATGTGTTAGCGGAAAATCAGTCCCATATATTTAATATGTTTTCTCACAAATGATTGAACGTATCTTAGTATTAAGACAAATGTATTTTGGCATACGTAAAGCCCTGTATTAATTAAATTTACTCACTGTGTATATTTTTTACCCATGGAATATCAATTAATTCCTCAAACATGAGAATTTTAATTTTGACACCCCAATTAATAAACAAAATAGAAAATTATTAATTATGTACATTATGGCATTGTTTCATATAATCAGATAATGTACTGAATTAAATCTGGGAATAAATATTCTTTACATCATATGCAATCTGAGACGGATGTTCAAACGTTAGTAACAAAGTAGGAGTAAATATTAAATCGAAAGCTTTAAATTGATAGCTTCACCCTCAATTTCTTGTATACAAACGAAAAACTGGAATTTGTCGATGTTGACAATTCGATACTTCAGTATTGATTCGATGAATACAAAGAAAACCTGCTTTTTATTGGATGGATTCAAAAATTTAACTAAACTACAAATTTGACCATGTATCCGACCACATATATAAAAGAGAATAGTGTTACAAGTCACAATTATACGCAATAAATTGAAATTCTAGAGTTGTACTAATTATTGCTTTCATCGAGAACTAAGCTAATGCTTCCAAATACTGATTAGCTAATTTGCCTAAAATAGTTACAGTAAAATGCAGTGCATAAAATTTCCGATCATACAAATTGAACATTTCCTTTATTTGACATACTCAAATTACTATTTTGAAGAAAATTTTTATTTAAGCTTCTATTCGCATTTTCATTTATTAAAATATAATAAACAAACTGTACTGCCGTTTTATTCATATTTATTTCGCTTATCAAGAAGTTGGTCATTTTATACATTTCATTCAACTTACTGGATTTTGGATAGTTTCAGATTAATTTTACTATCGGTAAGCTATTTTTCATATTCACCCTTGATTAAGATACCGAATTGTTTTGATAGTAATTAGTCAGATATAACATACCTACTTTATAATTTATTATGCTTTTGATGTATAGACTGAAATAAATCAAAAGCTATGCCAAGAACCACGCAGTCGATCAAAATATTACATTACTTTCATTTGAAAAGAAACCCTTTATAATAAGCAATAATCATTAGTATAACTAAACAACCAACAGTCAGATGGGTTTAAACAAAAGAATGGGATCAATTGATTTCATTTTAAGGACTCGGTTCGTTTACAAGCAACCCAAACGTACAAAGAATCATATTAGAAACAATGGATTGACACGCATTAGTAAATGAGTTCAAGGTGCTTCGTTTCGAAAATTTAATTACCTAGTTACACTACAAATCTCTTTTGAAACTCAACTGACTATAATATCCAAAAGAAGAACAACATAATGTTTTTAGAATTTTTTTCTTTTAAACTGTATTGTTTTTGAATGACGCAGATAAACTTTTGATGCATTAAAGCATAAATAACCGGGCATATTCCTTCTAATATTTGTGACGTACAATTCATTTATCTGTTCAAGTTATTTATTTATGTCCTTATGTATATGAGATTTTTCCTTATTTGACAAAAATTTACTAGACGAATATGGCTTTCCTTATCAATGTAATCCGAGTTCTTGTTCGAAGGCTTCCGACAAATTATGCACCGGAAATTTTGAAATTAAAGTATGTTTTTACTTTCAATTAGCTATTTAATTACGACAAATGTTTTGTTTACAAAAGTGAATATCAATAAAATACCCTGAGTAAAATAGTGATATTCTGTTTAAAGGGAATACTTAAGTTTTCACAGAGATTACTTCATGTCTGTTTATTATATCACACTCAGGTTTGTACGATTTGTGTCACAGAAGAATCCATGTTTTTAAAACTACAGGTTTCTTTATCATATAAACAGTGTGCAGGATCATATTAGTAGCAGCTGCTGAATAAACCTATTTGTAAAATTGCTGACAATGAGTAAGATCATCCTCAGTAATGAGACCCATTTAAAGTAATCCCATTTTTTATTGATTCAAATAGTTAATCAACGTGATCAATAAGTAAGCTGACGATTTTCACAAAGCTAAAAGCCCGTAAAATAAAAACCCTTATCCACTCATGTAGAAATTACTGCTAAGTACGAATAGCAATATGAGAGCACTGCAGTAAAGGTACTGGAAAGGCATGCTTATTACTGTCGGAGACTTGAGCTAGCACACCATTTCAATCCCTAAGTTTGTCAATTACAGATCAATAACCAAACTATACGATTACGGACAGATGCCGCTTCTGATATCACCATCAAACCATATAAAATATGGAAATCATAAGAACACATAATTTAACCAACTTAGCAGGAAAAAACAACTTCTTTCAGAGGTAATCTACTATTAACAGAATGATTTCAATTCAGTATCATTTGAAGACATTACTTTCACAGAAACAGCCCGTGTCGCTGTTTCGGATCTAAGCTTTCTACGTTTAGACTGGCTTAACAATCTTCATTCAGTAGATATGGCCCTTATCACCGTATGTAGAAAAGTTTGATCAGCTATGTTTACAGCACAAGAACCAGATAAGCTCTATAATCAAATGATAACAAAGAAGTATCTTAATTTGTGTGAATGATGCAGTTACAATCTGTAGACTGGAGAGAAACGTGATTTCTACAAAGTCTGGAGAATATGTGTCGCTCAATTTCGTCAATATGTAAAAAAACCAAAAGTATCACCATCTTAGCGATATTATCAAAC
The DNA here is from genome assembly GCA_946903255.1 of Schistosoma spindalis. Taxonomy (NCBI): domain Eukaryota; kingdom Metazoa; phylum Platyhelminthes; class Trematoda; order Strigeidida; family Schistosomatidae; genus Schistosoma; species Schistosoma spindalis. The sequence goes on from OX336420.1 coordinate 48,087,953, forward strand.
AAAGGTGCTACATCGCTTCGTAGTATTAGAATATCGAATTTTTAAATACAATTTGTTAGAAAGAAATCAAGTGTAGATAATGCACTCTTTTAATTTGATTTTCGTTCATTTGACTCTAGCCTTTACTCAGCGTAGCTAACATACATTATAATATTTGTTTGACTTATTAGGATACAAAGTGGAAGTCAGTATGAAAACTAGTAATCCAATAATATCCAAATCCTTATCAAAACTTATATAAATTAACGAAGTCACAGTTATCAACACTATCTAGAATAATGAAAAAAGACGAGCAAATACTTTGCTTGAAATTGTCAGAAATTAAAAGTTGATCGCAGTCTTAGGTCCTACATTTAACCCAGTAGGTAATTAAGAACATCGTGTAAATTGACAAGACTTTATTGATACAAAGACAAATTGAAGTAGAAAAATGACACGGGAAAATTGTTGATTTTATACAATATATGCTTTCATCCAAATCTATTCAAGGAGATCAGGGTGAAACATCAATCGACTTTACGTTTATGCATCACAATAAGATCACTAAAAGATTTCTTAGAAAATCAAAATGTAGACATTTGGTTAATAGACAATTTTTGAATTCAGAAATAGTTCTATTTCAATAGATTTACTAATATTTGTTTTTTTTTTTCTTTTAGAAAAGCTGTAAAAGCTGCTATCCTTTTAATGCCATTATTAGGAATTACTAATTTTATTGTACTTTTACCAGAACCAAAACATCCTTTGGGATTTTTTATTGTTTCTGGAATACGCCGAGTGCTGCCAACATGGCAAGGATTTATTATATCTATGATATATTATTTTATGAACAAAGATGTAAGTTTTGTACTGTTTAAGTCATCGACTAACTTGAATCTCATTTTTTATCATGATGACAAACCCAATGTAAATTCTTTGAGAATGACTTGGCAACTAATATTCATGGTGTAGACCGCTTAGAAGTTAGACACAACAGTCATTACTTTGAAGTACCAATGGCCTCAGAATGAATTTTCGTGTGATCGCACTTTTTAAATAAGCTGGTGCCAGTTTAAGTGAAATATTGTCCAAATAATTCCATAATTCCAATAGTTGAGATTATGAGTCAATTGAAGCTAGACCACCATGAAAAACCTGAAAGCACTGTACGGCCGTTTCGTCCTATTGTAAGACCCCTCAGCAGCGTGCATCCACGATCCCACCTTGCGAGATTCGAACCCTTCTGATATTAATTCTATAATTCATTAACGGTTGTTGTTGAGAATTCAATCCTTATTTAATACAATTTCATAATAGGAATTTCCATAAAATATCCAATCCAGAACATTGAAGAAATGACTTGTATGTCTTAAGAAAACACCAAAACTCTTGATATAATATTTCAATATATTTTGATGTTTAGTGAACTTTTTTGTCACAGATTCGTAAGTTTAGAAATCTGATCAAGTTCTACAGTTAGAAAGTGTAGAAAACTTTATTTACAACAATTTAAAATTTCATTTTTAAGTGCATAACTGAAATAATAAGAAGTCAATCAACTTGAAAATTTGATCAGGACCTCATGTAAGGGACAAAATATTAAAGATGACATTGAAGAACAGTTTAGAATTTATTTTATTTTATACTCCTGTAATAACAAACGTTTACTCAGAAACAGTATTTTTCACTACCCAAAGTTAACTTTTATGTATAAACTATATTAAAGTCAAATGTGAGAAAACGTAAACATTTTTTCATTCAGAAACAGTTATTGTTAAAACAAATTCGACTTAATTACAAAGCTTTTGAATTATAATATTATAATGACGAAACTAAATTACAGAGGACTATATTACCATACGATTAAGAACTAATGAATTATATAATTATGTATAACATATAGCTTATTTCTGTTTTCTAAAGAAAACCTATAAATTGTCTTTCATGTAAGAAAACATTAGTATGACGATAAATAAAATATGGAAACTTTTATTCAAGTATTAAAATAAAATTTAAATTACATATTAGTTGTTTACAACTATGTAAATTGTGTTAAATGAATGCACTTTAAGTTACAAATTCCTTTTAATTTAAATATAATTAAACACTGGTAGTTAACCTTCAAAATTATCAGTGTATAACGATTAATGATCACGTGATATTTACTTATCTGCCGTCAATAATTATAAAAAATGCAATTATGTAGTGATTAACCTTAATCACCTCATCAATAACAATGTTCATAAACATTTCTGGAAATAATTTGACAAATTCTCCATTAATTAATAACTTAAAAATGAAACCACTAACAGATTATTATAATTTATTTTTAAACATAATTGAAGATTAAAGTAATAGGTTATTGTCTTGAAATAGCCCCACAAATGCCATGGTACGACCGAGGGTGGGGAGTCCGCTCATCCTCTCGAAATGCTCTCACATGGCCACGCGTATACAGCCATTGACAGAGAAGTCTTGCTCATTGCCTTCTCGTGGCAGGGGTGTTGTTTACGAAATTGAGAGGACGAAAAACGAAGGTCTGGCGATTTTTCTGGGTTAGTGGATATGGAGGATCCACTTAGGGGAGTTGGAAAACCCTGATTCTAAACTAGTTATGCACATGGGTTCCAGGATCCTGAAGGAACCAATGGCGTATCAACCAATCGTTGGTCACCGGCTACCATCGGACTGCATCTCCTGACATTGCTCCACTGCCTTGTGGATCAGACCATTGAGTTGAAGGCTCCGTGTAGTATCACAGCCCACACACAGATCAAGTGACTTGTGTGGAGCATATGTATGCGGTGCCCCTTTGTACAAATATTTATGTGTTCAAATAAATAAATGAGTGGTGAAATTATGAACTAAGCCCACGACATTAAATTTAATGCATAGAATGTTACATTCAGATATTTGATAAGACAATGAATCGACACAAATATACTAGTAATAAAAAAGCTGATACTCCACTTACATGTATTCGTATTGTATATCAACGTTTAATTGCAAATCTGGTTGTTCAGATTTCCGAATTATTATACTTATTATGTAGATTCATGAGATAAATATGCTGAACTTTATTTGGAAATATAAATTTATTCTCGCAAATGAGAATGGAATATTTTTTGTTTTAATATTTACTGATTTTAAAACCATTTATAATGCTACGAATATAGTGACGAATCCTGTTACAATACAAAATCAACTTAATTAAGATATCCCAATTGATGGCTGTGAATAGATAAAGCTTGTGCAATATAAATGATAGGACGGAAATTCACATGACAAATAATTAAATTCGGACAGACATTAAATTATTCGTTGATCCATATATGCCACAAATATATACGGTTGTACAACTTTGAAAACGAACACGTCGGAAACAATTCCTTCACTGAAGAAATTATTTCAGGATTTATTCAGTATATTTAAATAGAGTAAGTGAGAGAAATATGAAAAGACTAAATGATACAACCAAGGAGCTAGTAGAAAATTGGGTAGACCTGGAATAGAGGAGAACCATTTTGAGGGAGTTTCGTTCTCTGAGCTGGATGGTTTGTTCGTGGAGCTTTCATCGTTCTTCTGAACGACATCATCAGCACAAACCATCCAGCTCAGAGAACAAAACTCCATCAAAATCATCCACCTGAGCTACAAATTTTCTCCACCATCTCAGAGGAGAAACATACATTGAGGTTTGAGAATAGTGAAACAAGTAGATGGTGCATTTTGAAGAGCATTTCGATAGACAAGTCCCATTGAACCCACCGTTCATCGAAGCAGCACACATAGACCTTTTCACAGATGTTACCTCACAAATAATAGAAGAAATTAGCAAGGTCATCAGGAATTTCAAAGAAGCAGGACAAGGTAAAATACCAACTGAAGTACTAAAGCCAGACATAGAAGTAACTGTAAAGAATTTCTTTGTGATCATTAGAAAGGTTTATAACGAAGAATAAAAACTAACCGACTGGAGAGAGATATCTTATAAACATGTTAAAGAGAGATTTTGGTGAATATGAGGACCACGGTGACATCAAACTACTTTCAGCACCAAGTTGTTTTCAAAATCTTGATGAACCGAACAAGAGCTTAAGAAGCCGTTCAAATTTGAGATCAGAAAGCTGAATTTTATAAGAACTGAACACGACCAAATCGCGACACTGAGGATTATTGGTAAACAAATAATTGAATGGAACTCATAGTTAAAGAATCAACTTCCTTGTTTGTGTAAAAGGTTTCAGAAATGAGGATAGGAAGACCTAGTGGAGTCTTTATCGTTCCTATCTAGTACCTGAGAGGGCAATCATTATAATACAGGACTTCTAAAACGAACGGGATTCCATTGTCATGCATAGAGAGTAACTCATAGATGAATTCCAAGCGAATACCAGTTCATGACAAAGTTGCTTACCCTCGACTTTTCTTTTGCTTTTGGTGGTCGACTAGATTTTCAAGACCTCCACACCTTGGGAAAAAAGCTGACCACAGTGAACAACATAGTGGAAGTTGGGTGAAATAAACTTAGCAGATCAGTAAGATCTACTATTACACATACGAAAACAAATGTAAATAGAGACAGACAGTGTAACAACGGCTACCGTAACAGTAGGCCTCAGAATTCACAAACAAAATAGCAAGGCAGCAAACTACGGCACAGCCAACACCAAACAAATCACACTTGATGGCCAAGCTCAGTAAGATATAGAGCTCTTAACCAACAAATACAGCGTGATCGATAGGAAAAGGAGGTTTAGTGCAAATAGTAAGGTATCAGCTGGAAAAACCGAGGACAAGATCCCTAAAATAAAAACATATTTGAAACTCAAAGCAACTGTCATTCAGGAATAAAATCGGAATTTTCAACACTTATGTCAAAATAATCCTGTCATAAGGAGCTGAAACTTGGATAACTGCTACTACTACTACCAGTAATTATAAACATCTCTCTACCCAAGATACTCCAGATCCACTGACCAGAGACCACCAACAATAACATACTCTGCCAGAGAACAAGCCAGCTACCAGTTGAGGAAGAAATCGGGAAAAGATAGTGGAGGTGAATAGGATATGCTGAGGAAGTCACTAAGCTCGATCAAAAGGCAAGTCTTGAATTGAAATTCCCTATGCTAAAGGAAGAGGCATATCAAAGAACACATGGATCCAAGAATCGGAGGCAGACATCGAGAATATGGGGACAACTTGGCAACAACTGAGAAGGAGCACAAAACAGAGATACTTGAAGCTCTCTGGTTAGCATACTATACCCCAAGAGAGGTAGTAAGTTTCAGTAACTAAGTAGGAATGTTTGAAGTGTACTCAACGATTTAAGTTATCTGGTAAATTAGAGAATTATTATCGGAGTTCAGCGCATTTATACAGACGTTTATACAGACACTTGGCCTAAAAGTTTCTGTATTATTGGTAAAAACACATTTCGATGGAACATTTGAAATTACATTGTTATTTCCTCAATGGTAATATCTCACTGAAATTTTCGAATCTCAGATGCAGCACCAATTCTCTGAATATGATGTGTATGACTTACTGATGATATCCGAAAGCCATAGGTTGAAAGTAAGTGGTTTCCATCAGCTCTGACAAATCTCTATATTCATTTACTAAACGAAGCTGCTAGTGGAGAGATGGTTTGATGATTAGGGTTTTTAGGCACTAAGTTCTGAGTTCAACACCCTCTCGGCCTTTGCTTTGAGCAATTGGATAGCATCAGTAAACTTCAAACAGAATGTGCCTTACATCCAAGCACCTGAAGAATACGTTAATATAATTCATAAGAGCTAATATAACTTACAGAAAATTATGAACAATTTTACTGGAAAAATGTTTATCTTCATTTCAGGTTCAGAAATGCATACACATGTCAATTCGAAGATTCAAATCAAAATATCAACTAGAACATCATTGTTTTACTTCATCTTCTCTACCCATAACAACTATACCAACAACAAATTCCACATAAGCAATATTAAGAAAACCCTATTTTATCAATGGAACTGAATTCAGATAATATTTATACTTCAGATAACGACTGAACACTGCAAAAGAGCAGTTTAAGATACAAAAATTAAGCAGAAAAACACCAATGAAGACACATTTACGATTCGAAGGGAATATAATTAAGATAAACAAATAAAATGATGTACAGAACACAACATGGTTAACCTTTAACCGAATATTATGACTTACATTAAAAACATTCAAACAATGTTTTCTGATTTATGATGGTTCTACAGAAGATTTCGATAGGCCGAAATTTTCTCAAAATCAATACAATATTCATACAGAATAAACATAAGACAACCACAAAAGATTATTTTCCAGAAGCGATTTCTCGAAATGTCATGAAAAGCCGAGACCAGGAGATTTGGTAAGGTGAGGCGTGAAAAATCAAATAAAACTGAGAATCGAATGAGAATAGAGGATTAAAGCGAAATGACTGAAATAGATAACGTGTACCGTCAGATTTTGACTTAGTGACCTAATAATATTGTGTATCACGAGAAAACTTAAGGGTCTGGTTTGAACCTTATGTGTGATTGGCAGAGTACAGAGCTAAGATGCATCAGACCAGAATAGCGATCCTACAAAAGAAACATATTCGGAACTCAAAGCAACTGTCATTCAGGAATAAAATCGGAATTTTCAACACTTATGTCAAAATAATCCTGTCATAAGGAGCTGAAACTTGGATAACTGCTACTACTACTACTACCAGTAATTATAAACATCTCTCTACCCAAGATACTCCAGATCCACTGACCAGAGACCACCAACAATAACATACTCTGCCAGAGAACAAGCCAGCTACCAGTTGAGGAAGAAATCGGGAAAAGATAGTGGAGGTGAATAGGATATGCTGAGGAAGTCACTAAGCTCGATCAAAAGGCAAGTCTTGAATTGAAATTCCCTATGCTAAAGGAAGAGGCATATCAAAGAACACATGGATCCAAGAATCGGAGGCAGGCATCGAGAATATGGGGACAACTTGGCAACAACTGAGAAGGAGCACAAAACAGAGATACTTGAAGCTCTCTGGTTAGCATACTATACCCCAAGAGAGGTAGTAAGTTTCAGTAACTAAGTAGGAATGTTTGAAGTGTACTCAACGATTTAAGTTATCTGGTACATTGGAGGATTATTATTGAATTTGGGTGCAGAGATATTTACACAGATTTTATGAGTTGACAATACACAGAAAACGATGAGTCAACTTGCAATAGCTTCTTCCTGAGAACGATTTGAAGGACAAGATTTTTCGGAGCCGTAAACAGGTTTACGACTGACGTGGCGGCGAAACCGTTATCAATTAAAGACTCTTATAAACCTCTTTTGATGTTTACAAATGCAAAATAAATGATTATTATTACAATAAAAAATCGCCCCAAAAAAACTAAGAACGTCCTTTGAGATCTGGTGCACTTTTTAAATGGTTCATTAACAAAACGGACGAAGAGAACCATAAAAAAGTGAGAGTAGAATGGACAAAACTACATTATAAGGAAGATATGACAAGTTTTCCGAAATCTAGTAAAAAGCTGTAAATCAACCATTTGAAGTCATCTATTGCGATCCGAAGTATACGGAAGATACTTTGTTGACTGAAAATAAGATCGAAACCGTAAAACTCACTGGACTCGATTGTCGTCATGTTACAAGTATTGGAAACATAACGCGAACATCAACATACGCGCTTTGACCTTACGCAAAACATCTAACTCAACAGAGACTATCGTCTCAGGTCATTGACCTTGAGAACAGAACACAGTTGGACAATTTTTCTCAATCTTTAGAGCTTTTACTTCTCATAGAGATTACAGATTCAAAGCATTATCTGAGACAATGGACTCTAGAGTATTCACTTTTCTTAAAGACATCAGAAATGGATACTTAAACACTGATTCTTCTACGAGGGGGGTGTTAGAATTACACCTTTGCTTATCACTCGTTGGTGTCTTACAATTTCTATGGTTCTTCGGGAAACACAAAATGACTGAGTAACCGTACCTGTTCTCGTAAAGCGAGGCTGTCGTATCAGATTAATCTAATCGAAGAACTTACCTCCAGTCTGTATAACTTATTCCGTCATTCAGCCTCTCTTTGACTAGCCAGAGCTGGAGTTTCCAAAGCAACAACGTTGGTGCTACTCCTCAGCTATTGATAGAACAGTGCTCACAGACATTTTAGTCGTCTCATGCGACCTACACTGACGAGAGCCCTACCTGAGACTCAACAGGAGTCTTGGAAGTGAATCTGAGCGCATGACTGGTGTACCAGTCCTCAGCGCCCAAACGTGAATACATCACCTGATTTGGACATGATCCACAACAACTTTTAAAGGTTCACAACCCAATGGGCTTTCGAAGTGCAGAACGGTTGCACTTCGTTTAATACCCTCAAAGGTTGTGGACTTCCTGGTGTGCGATGGCCCATAAGACTACTTGCTATCTATATAGTTCTTTTCGTCTCCAACATTACGCTTCCAGGACGTATTGTTTCTGCATCACCGACCTACTCAGTGCAGTGGACAGATGGACTATCACCCTCGTCAGCAAAGAGAAGGTCGACATAATTCACCTCGACTTCTTAAGAGCACTTGACAGAGCCGATCAAACATATCTTATCAATAAGCTCGACCCAATATTTATCAGATCTTCGTCAACAGGCTGGTTTGTCTCATGTCTTTGTGCGAGCACTCATCTAGCCTGATTTGATTTCGCAAATCTTTCACCAATAGCAGGAAGTATCCACTAGTTGACTTCCATTCTGTGATACTCAAACACATCGATTGATATAGGCTTCGCCTTCACCTCGCTGGTGGACAGGTGCAATAACAAATCTAACTACCGTAATCACAATAAGGTTAATCTACTTTGAAGTAGGTCTAGCTGTCACACTCAACTGTTCTCTTCCAAGTCGCTTCAGCTGAAACTTTTACACATCCATTTTCTCGTAAATACAGGAATTTTGACTAGTTGCTGTATTCCCGTGAAATTGCTTTCTAGGACGGTCAAAAGTTACTTAGCGATTTCAAGTTTTCATCATGTTCTCCTAGTATGTAGCATATTTAGATCTTCGTGCAGTCATAGTGGAGAGTGGGATTATCTGTTCAGATAACAAGGCCTCTCAACATTCAACATGAGATAATATGAAATATAAAGCCTATACAAAATAAGGAAGTTAATGAATACTTTAACTATACTGTACTAACATAGACTTAGTTGTTCGGAGTCAATTGTTAACCAATCAACCTGAGCTATTACAAGTCTACTAGGACCACTAGCAGAGGTGTAGATCTTAATAAGTCGAAAATCCCCATTTCTAGCAACAAGATTATAGGATCGCTCAGGATGACAACGGTTAACTAGTCTCAGAGCAATGTGTTCAGTGTGGACTACCTAACTTAGACACCGAAACTGAATGTCCTGATAAATAATCAGGATCGCACTCCTATCCATGCCCTTATTCAAGGAAAACGAGTGAATAAAAACGAAGTAGGCTCCCTAACTCCTTGTGTTGCAGACTGCTACTGAGGAGGAGCAGCACAAAAATGACAATTGTATCGCATGCTCGTCCCTCGGTAAAACCAGTGACTCGGTATTTGGGTGTAATCTCGGTGGTGGCTAGGTTCACTGTTGACGTGATTATTCAGTACCTAATCAGTATCACGAGGTTATGTTAATTCACCCTCGTTCCTGGTTATGGTACATTTGCCCACAGTGTGGAAAAAATACACTAACTAAACTAATAGAGAATCATAAGGCCCGGTAAAAATGACCGAAAACATTCCCATGAATATATTACATTCGTCCAACACACGCTCAGTCAAACACTCGACGATAGGAGCCACGATGCGCGCTTATACATCAAAAAAGCTACTGACAGTTGCTTTTCCTAGGCATGTCTTAACATCAAGGAGCAGAGAGTGAGCCATAGGAAAGGAAATTCCAAAAGAATATCTCCACGAACGCTAAAAATAAGAAACCAGGACATCTAACAAAACTATCTGACTTTATTTAATGTTCCAGTTCCGAAGAGTAGCTTTGATGAAGAACAGTGGGGCAAGTACTGTACAATACTTGTAAAGGTTATCTTTTCAGCTGAGATGTGTCGCTTTTATGTGGACCAAGACGTACCTAGCCGGCGGAATTACAAAAAAAGTCTTCTCGTTGCTGTTGGTTCTAACATCCGATACAGGCATAGTGTATATATTAGGAGCCGGACCAAGAAGGCTATCAGGTTTATGTGTGCGACTAAGTGGTCATTTACAATCCAGATTACTATATATAACTGAAGTACGGGTAACATATTCCAGACGTTTATTTCCAAGGTTTGTGGTTAATTTCTGGTTCTTCATAATTTGGGGAAAATCGTGTGCTGTTAAACATACTTGCGATGGTTTCAGAGGTTCGAATATATCGACGTTAAGTGTGTGGTCAGTTAAAAAAATGTTATGATTGGCTTTCCTGTTATCCGTTGCAAAGCTACTGTAACTGGGTGTTTCACTAACATTGATTTGGACTGCGTTATCCCATTCGTCATCAGCACAACTACCTCTGATACAACACGATCTAGGAAATTACTTGTGTCATTCATTTGATCTGGAGTCTGTGTGAGGTTGGGTTTGATGAAATATTTAGGCGGATTGAGAATGTTCATGTCAACTTGCAACTTTTTTATATAATCTATTTGGTTGCAGTTGCGATTATCATCACAGTAAAAGCTTGTCTGCTTCCGGATGAACAGAGTATCTCGTCTCATTGAAACTGTCGGAAATTGTGTCAGTAGTAGTGTTAGATTGTTTCACTTTCCTACGTTCGGCTGGACGCCTGAAAGCAGGGGTCTTCATTTTCTCTTGTGGCATGATAAGAAAGTGACGTAAAGCAGATGGATTGAACAAAATGTTGAAAATATAAATGGGTGAAAAAAATCAATGCCGAAGGCTTAAGTTAGTCTAGCAATTAAAACCTATCTTTCAACCAAGAGTGAATGTATAGTGGGGATTAGTGGTGTCAAAAACAAGAGATGAGAATGGCAAGATGATGGCAGTGGAGATGTGTGGAGGCAAAATAGAACATAAAGGAGCACGTTGTGTAAATCTTAACATATATATTACACGAAAGATAGCCTTATATAATAAAGTAATTTAGAAATGTAGATAACTAGTATCAAACAATCAAAGTGAATACGGAATGTGATACATTTATAAACGGAAAGTCCGCATTAGTAAACATTGGGAGGTGCAGAAATATGTAGTTTAAAAGATTATGATTCTTTATGAAAAAATATATGAAACAGCTTTTTGGATAAAAATACTGTTAAAAAACTGTGACAGACTCACCGAATTGAATAGGTAATTTCGGAAATTAAATGAGTTATAGCATCCAAATACGATTCAAATGACAGTTCATGAAATAATGAGTACAGTGCTTTAGCATACATGATTATATATATTTCTTGATATTAGGTAGAGGTCTGAATAGATTCTGTAAATATAAAAGTACATGAGCTAAAGCATCCAAATACGATATAATTATATATTCCTTAAGGAATAGAATACAGAAATGAAATGCAATTCTTCGTCGAATACGATTATGTATGGTCATAAAATGAGAGTATGGTTTGATCGTATAGCCAAAATGAATATATGTAATTATATGATTATGAACTACTGTATGAATAAGATCATAAATACCATGAATAAGTTAAACTCAGATTTTATGATATAGCATGAAATTTACAATTTATATATTAATAGTTCAAAATTAAGTTAACTTCCATAATTCCAAGGAGGAAAATAATCCGTCCAACTCTGCGAGAATCCTAAAAAAAAGAAAACTGAAGGCCTTGAAATGTCAGTCAGTTATTCAGTCAACAACAACGTGGAACTTCGTACGTACGTACATCGGTTCGAGTTGCCATACCACATTGGCACAGCGATGCAGTTATCGATTCAAATCCCGTAGTGGTAGAGGTAGTGAAAGTATAAGTAGTGATAATGTTATTTAAGGAGTTTAATCCAGTGGAATAAATTTGGAAAGAAAGTAAAGGACACGAAGGATTCAGAAGATTAGAATTTGAGAGAACACAAAGAGTGGATGCACCTGTGCCATTGCAAACGATTTTGAGCCATGTCATTCAAGGTCTCTAACCATCCGTTGCTATCGTCTCGCGGACCCCAACCAAGTAGTCTACACCTACCAACATGACTCAGTTCACTTGTCAGTGACTTCATGGATTTGTGCCATGTTTTGGTCTGACCACTCCTAGCTTCCATCCTACTCCTACATCATAAAACATCGCTTGTCGTGGCAGTCGGTGGTTGGGAGTACGTAACATATGTCCCAGCCATCTCAATTGATGAAGTTTCACTACTTCATCAATTGATTTGCCATCCTTACCTAGTACCCGTTTCCTAACAACTGCATTACTTACTCGGTGGTCCCAGGATATACGAGCAATGTTTCGAAGACACCTATGATCGAATACTAGTAACCTACGAATATCCTATACTCTTACTGGCCATGTTTCACTGCCATAAAGTAGGACGGAACGAATTGCTGCGCAGTAAACACGTCCTTCGTTTGATAGACGGATATCTCGCCTACGCCACAAATGACGCAAGTTGGCAAAAACTAGTCGAGCCTTCTGTATCCGTGCTGAGATTTCGTCACACACCAGGGGCTGATGAGACTTCCCAGATAAGTGAAGCGGTCGACACGCTCAACTACTTCACTCCCTATCACTAGTTCGGGTGTCGACGCAACCCAATCCTGTAGCAACATTTTGAATTTCGAAGGAGAAAATCGCATGCCGAACATGCCTGCATTGTTGCTTAGAGTGGTCGGCAGACTCTGCATTTTGTCAGCGTCTTCACCAAATAAAACTATGTCATCGGAGTATTCTAAGTCAACAAGTGAATCTCCCGGTAGAAGTTCAACTCCTGGAAATTTAGATGAGGAAAGTGTTATTTCTAAAAGCACGTCAACGGCAAAGTTAAACAAGAATGGAGAGAGTGGACAGCCCTGCCGAACACCACTTGAGGTAATCAGTTCTGATGACAGTTCGCCATAAGCTCTCACTCGACCAGTTGTGTTCGAGTAGAGAGCCTTTATAAGGTTGATGTACTTCTTTGGTACTCCTCTCAGTGACAAACACTTCTAGTCAGCTTACGCTTAAGCTGACTCCTCTTTTCGTTATGTTCAGAGCCAGATGTAATGAGTTTTTGAGCGTCTGTCAGTGTGGAGGACGCTGCTGAGATCCAGTGTTTCTCCTTAACCTTATGATTTATCGTAATGGCAGACATCACTGCTGTTTCTACAGCTTTTCGGATGTCATTCCACGCTGCCTCGAGGCAGGCATCACTTACTTGGCTGCCTAACTGTTGTTCTAGTTGTTCTTGAAAAATACTCTTAGTTTGACTATCATTAAGTAGGACCTTAAGGGGTTTCCCTGCACCATCTTTCCTGCGTCCAGTAAGGCGTAGACAAATACGTGCTCGCACTAGAGCATGATCTGAGTCTAAGCATGTGCTCCAGAATGAGCGATAGTCTTCTATCGAGCCACTTCATCGGTGACTGATAGCAATGTGATCTATTTAGGTCCAACCTTAGGACGAATTAGGGGATCTCCATGTAAAAAGATGTTTTTCCTTATACATAAAGTTGGTATTTGCTAGAAACAGGCGGTTATCTGAGCATAGCTGCAACAGATGGTCGCTATTATCTATTTTTTGAGCCACGAAACAATAAGATTAACCCAGGTGTCTTGTAGAATTACGGTCTAATATGATATTATCTGAGCTCTAATAATAGACCTGATCCTAAAATTGTAGATTTGTTATGATGTAACTGCCTAATCTATAGGATCTTACGTGGAAGTCACGTCATCATCTACACCAACTCACTGTATCGTAACAATTACCAATACATGATGGAGAACAAGCTTAGGCTAGAAATAGAACAATATATTTAATATGAATACAAGATATTAGGTAACATTCAACAGGGACCACGCCTGCATGGTAGAGCCATGCCATCTGATCAACTCCGATTTATTCAATTCATTATTCCCGCCTTTTCCATTCTTCTGTATTTCGCCGCGTTAAATATTGAATATCTATTTTCCGAGTAGTCTCGTGGTAGTGTCCACTGCCACTACAGTCTTTCCATTTCGCTTAGTTTACCTAGTTGAGCATTAAAGTCACCAGCCACTATGACTACATCAGAGCGCCTAGCTTTTCGAAGAAGTTCGGAAAGCTTTCTGTAAAAGTCATCTTTTACATCACCTGAGCTGCAGTCAGTGGGAGAGTAGGCAGAGACGACGAAGAGGCAACGACGAGTGTCCTTAACTTTCCGAGTCCTTACTGTTCCGTTTAGTCGGACAGCGCACAAACAACTGTCTACTGGGATCCAGTCTAAGAGCTAGTTCTGCCCTAGGACTTAATGCTACACCTACACCAGCGAAGCCACGGGTAGCAGCATCAGGGCTTCCAGATACACAAAGCGTAAATCGAGTTGGTTCGTTACTTTGACATGGTGCGGTCAAATGAATGACACTACTAGGATCCTGTGTGCGCGTTTCAGAGACGCAGCACACATCGATGGAGCGAGTTGTGACATTTTTAGGGTCAACCTTATCTAACCCCTTCCTTCCTTCCAAGAAGGCAGCATCTCTGCAGATGCTGGTTGTCCGAAGGAGATACCTTACTGCCGTTACACCTCTGTACAGTCAGCAGTGCGACTTTGCCATCAGACCCTTTAGTCTTACCTTTCTCCAATCCACCCGCCTGGCATGGTATAACCTGCAGGAACATATGTTCCAGCCAATATAGCTCGGTAAGGTCGTCACGACAGGCAAGCCCAACCACCACGTCAAGGTAGCGGCTACGGCCAGTCACTTGACATGTATTTATTTTCCATTTGCTTTTGTCACATATGTGTCGCTAGGCTAAATTCAGGAACTTCTTATGCAAAGTTTAACGCGTCATATTCCTGCCTGAAGTTTCATAAGTAGCTTTAACTTTAAACTTGTTTTTCTGGCCATATTTATTATTTTTAAATTGTCATATACCTCGACAACCTGCATGTTAATCTGGCCAGTACATGCGTTGCATCATATCTCTATGTCCTTTAAATCTAAAAATCATTTGAATCGCCTGTAACATCTTCAATAAACCCATCATAGTCTTTATTTCTATGCGTATATGGGTTTATGGATTGATTGATCATATTAGCAGCGTAAAATACGAACATAGTTTAGATTATAAATTTATAAATTTAGGTACTATCAACTGGTATCTTCATCCGTCACAAATGATTTTCAGTATGTTTCTCTATCAGTTGCTCATTCAGTAAATATCTCAAAACCTTGTCAGTCCAATTGGAGGTTTAGCGACACAATCATGCATGCAAATAACCAGTATAAGCAGTCGAGAGGATCTCCTGCAAACTGAAAACATCACTGTCGAAATTACTCCAACGCTGACTAAAGATCAGGTTATTATGATAGACATGAGTTGGGAGTGTACTCCCCTTGGTTACAACTAATGTTCTTCCTGATAATTACATGAGCATCACTCGCTGTTGATCATCTCGTAGAGACTAATTTGCCCAGTCATCTCGCGGCACTACATCACCAACAAGTTATGATCACTATATCTCAATCAAATCGTATTCCGCCTCATGCTAAACTGCATACTTGCAACTAACGTGTGTGCGCCATCAGCCAGTGGGTATAAAAATGAATAAATAGTCTATGGAAAGTCAGAAGCTTGAGTCTAGAGCATGTCTCTTACGAATACACTCATGTTTAACGAATTGCTCTTATCTATCTATCCCAAATTCACATAATTATCACTTTTCACATGTTAAAAAACTTTTCTTTTTCATTACCAAATTCTATCACGGTCAATTAAAAATGAGGTCAAGAAAATCTCCATATAACTAAATAAACCGTATCAAACTAACTAGAACACTAATTGGAATTCTCCACGGCAACACTTTTGTTCTTTCAGTTAGCCTACTAATACAGATGCAATTGGAAATCAACTCATATGAACAGCTTACTGGCATAAACGTTATTTGAGTTTATAATTTAAACCAAAACTAATACCAATATCAACATTTCTACAATATTGATTGCTTTTAATATTTATAAACACAAAATACTTACTAACTATAAGTTAAGTTATTAAACAGCGGCTATTAATACGTATCTTACGTCTTATTATTATTACGGTTACTTATTAAAGTTGTTATATTCGAGCAAAGATTAAATCACGAGTAATTTCTGAGACGTTAATTGATTAATATTATCTATGTATTCTTACGGTATAACTATCCAATAGTTAGATTATGTATATTTATGTTTCCCTTACTATAAGCTTCATTTTGACCTATAATTTATCATTGTACGATTTACTGTCCCTAAATTATGCTCAGTTTATTAATTACTGTCTCCCACGTTCACAGCCACTTTTTGGCTTATTTGCGTACACATGTTATTTTCTATTTTACGGTACGTTGTGGTCTGTCTGATTAATATATAAACCGAGTATGTCTGAAATAAACGATTTGGTCTGATTCGATTCATATTACGGAAGCTGGTGTGGTGTTCTGGACTCAAGAGGACGGGTTAGAAGGACAAAGGACCCCATAAGGACTCTAGACTGCTCAGACCGGTTGAACGTCATTGGTCTTGTCATAATGCGAATATTCGTATAAGCCGTATTCTGATTGGTGTATAAGTCACGTGATCGTAAGCCGGACATCAAATCATAACAAAAATATACCTATACGGAATCATTTTATTATCATTATAATACCACTTTGTTTAGCTGCAATAATATTTACCTAAATTTTCGTTTTTCCCTGCTGAATGTTACCTAATATCTTGTATTCATATTAAATATATTGTTCTATTTCTAGCCTAAGCTTGTTCTCCATCATGTATTGGTAATTGTTACGATGCAGTGAGTTGGTGTAGATGATGACGTGACTTCCACGTAAGATCTTATAGATTAGGCAGTTACATCATAACAAATCTACAATTTTAGGATCAGGTCTATTATTAGAGCACAGATAATATCATATTAGACCGTAATTCTACAGTATAACCCCTACAGAATGGTTCCATACGTAGCTTGTCACAGCTCTCAAAAGTCTAAGACTGCCTGAACATGTGGGTGATATCACAAGATGAAACAGGGACGGAAAACCCTTAAAATTGAGCTAGTTGCTGACAAATGATCAGCTCCTAGTTGAGGATGTGAATGTTCGTGCATCAATAGGGAGTGAGAACCATCTATCCTTCAAGTTTATCGTAACCACATGAGAGATTCTAGGGAGGAGCACGAGGATGTGTAAAATTCTGGTCAAAGTCCATATTAGTACACCTATCTAAGTTGCTAGAATAATGTCTATTTTACAAATGTAGATTTGTTTTGGCGTGAAAACCTGGTCTATAAGACCTTAAATGGAAGTCACACCATTACTATACTGACTCGTCCCGTCGTGCAGTCAGCAATATAGTGTTTAGCATTTCTAAGAAAACACAATTGGGCTGGAGGTAGAATAAAAAGTTTAACATTGGAAGAAACGAGTCGTACAGATTGACCACACATGAATTCCCGAACCATGCCATACCTGTTGTTCTTCTCTCAATACTGTCAGAAGCACTCAAAGGACTGGTCAACGAATAAATTTAGGAATCCATGGATGAAGAGTATATACCCTGTGAAACCTGACACGGGTTCAGGAATGTCAAGCCATTCGCATCCAACCTCCTCACAGCATGGGAAAGCTTGAAGACCTGCTGGGACTATATGATGCCATTTCATGTAATGTCTCTTGATTTTGCAAAAGTCTGACACAGCAAATCGTATTCTTTACTTAGAAAAGGTTGCAAAAGTTGGTTTTATTGATCCACTTGCATACTAGCTGTGAAACTATGTAGAGAACGGGATGTTTCGCACCAAGGTAAGTAGAGTGCGTACGAGTTGAAGTGTCTCGAAATCAGGCGTTTCACAAGAAACAATCATAGGCCTACTCCAGTCGTTGATCTTTATTGACAATCCACAAGATAACAACAACAACCGGAAAATGGGCAGTAGACAACGGGTTAAAATCTAACCTGACGAAATGTCATGTCATAAACATTTTGCCTCACTTGACATAAAGCACTTACACCCTTTAGGGAAATCGACAGCCAACCATCTATTCAGAGCGTGATTTTGGGCTCGTAACCGTAGAGAACATGGAGACCCGTTCAAATTATACAGGGAATGAAGCCAAGGCAAATGCATATTCCACTTTATGTGAAGATGACTTCATGCAATCCCCTCAAAATCCTTCCTAACACTTTAAAACGTACACACAGTCCGACCTCAAAGTCCAAAAAGTCATGACTTCTCTCTTTAAGAAAGATAAATCTCTTGGATTAAGTACAGGAGTGGGCATCCAAGCGGATGATAGTGATAAAACTAATATTACCAGGAGAGTCCATCATCTAGAAACATTTTCGCCGAGCTTCAAGAGAATAAGAAGTGAATTGGTAGCGACGCACAACACACAAAGTACACAGAGCCACCCTAACACAAGCATATTACAAGAATATCATTGCAACGCTCCTTGAGGCAACTCCCGAAAGACTACATACATAAGGCGAATACACAAGTACACTCTCGATTTCTCTCGCTAAGAGTTGCCCCTATTCGAAACTCTCTCACAGTGGATAGCTTTAAGAATAAGCTCGACAAACACGTACTCACCGGTGGATTGCAATCCCCTTCTTAGACTGGCTATGTATGGGACGTGTCTCGCAAATTAATACGGTTATAATTAATGTTTAACTTGTAACTAATTCTTATCTCTCTCATTATCATCTTTGTTTCTCTCTTGTTAATCAAGTAAATCACTTATTTATTCTCTATTCAATTTTCTCCCAGCACTCGAACTACGACTTTGTTATTTCCATATTGAAACGAAACAACCTTCTGCCTGATAATGTGGTAGTTGTTGGTATCCTACAGGCCTACTTCCTTAAGATAAACATGCTCATTCAGCTACAAGATATACAAATCCACGAATATATACCACACTGACTAAAATTAGTGCGGTTAGTTTAATGCTCATTGGACATAACCAAATACCTAGAAGCGTGTCCAAACGAGAAATAGCGAGCGCAAAGAAATCAGCCAGATATTGGATGTCTAAGCAACAGGCTTATTAGAGTCATAAAAAACGGCATTTTCTCGCTCTAATGAATGTTCTTGAGGGATCCCTCAGAGCTCAGTGTAAGGATACCTTCCGTTTTTCATTTATTTTAATGACATCCAGCGAGTGCAGTTAGAGTTGCTAACCTTCGCCGGAAATCTCAAAATTTAAGAGTGAAGTAATCAGGATGATAAACTAGGAATTCGAGGGGATCAGACTTGACTTTGATGTTTAGCAGACAACGATGGACTTGTAGTGGCATTGGGTTCTAACCACACAATGCTTAAAGCTAAACACCAAACAATTGAGAAAATGCATGTCCAACATTTAACACGGAGAAAAACCCAGCGATGTAGAAGGTGGGAAGAATGAATTGAATTAGTTCGAATCTATCGGATTGCATGGATCGGCCTTGCAAGCGTGGTTGTAGAATTATGGTCTAATTTGATATTAGTAATGCTCCAATAATAGACCTAATTCTGAAATTGTAGATTTTTTGTGATGTAACTGCCTAATCTATAAGATCTTACGTGGAAGTCACGTAATTGTCTACCCTGATTCATTGCGTTGTAACATTCATCAGTATATGAGAAGCACACTTAGATCAGAGATAGAACAGTATATTTAATACGGACAAAGATGTCACATAAGACCACGCCTGCAAGGCCGAGCCATGCCATCTGATCAACTTCAATTCGTTCAATTCATTATTCCCGCTTTCTCAATTCTCAGGTATTTCCCCGCGTTAAATGCTGAATGTCTAGTTCCCATATTGTTTCGTGGCATGTGTTGATGATTGTGTTCCGTTCGCACTCTAAGTGAACTCGTGTTAGCCTCAAACCTGTCAAATTTGGAGGCAGTGGTTTCGGAAACATGGATCTTTCTAAACTTGAATTATTAATCAGGCAGTAGTTGAAACTAATGCGAATGTTGACAGATATCAAGATTTCGCCTCCCACAAAGCCTAGCACATCTGATGCAACCACAACACAATCAGTAGACGGTATCGCAAATAGCATTGTTGAGTTTCATTATGATCCTGATGCCAACGTTACTTTTGATATGTAGTTCCGGCGTTATGAAGACTTATTTAAATTTGATTTCGCTAATCAAGATGATGCTTGGAAGGTTCGGCTGCAACTTCGAAAGTTGGATCCTAGTGAATTAGACAGGTATCGCAACCTAATTCTGCCTGTAAACCCACGCGATCGCTCATTCTCGGACTCTGTCCAGTCATTGAGACGACAATTCAGAGACAACTCCTCACTATTCAATGCGCGCTATCGATGTTTGAAGCTCACTATGAACGAAGATGCTGATTTTCTTACATATGTGGTTATCGTCAACCGAGAATGTGAACGCTTCCGGTTGGAGTCGCTTACTGAAGACGAATTTAAAGCCCTCATTCTCATCTGCAGCCTTCAATCGCAGAGGTTCAGTGATATTAGAACACGCTTGTTAAGTCGATTAAACTTAGACCCAAAAATAGCTCTTAATGATATTGCAAACGAATATCAACGTCTAAACAATATGCAGCGTGACACTACGATGGTACAGAGCTGTGGTTCAGATCGTACTGAAGTTCATGTAGTCGAACAACCACTCAACCCGCATGAATCTGCCACAACGACACCTAGTTTAGGCCAACAGACAAAAACAAATCCTCCTGCCCCATGCTGGCACTGCGGTGCATGGCATTTTGTTCGAAGCTGTCCATATAAACAACATCGGTGCAGGAAATGTAAGGCTGTGAGTCATAGAGATGGTTTTTGCCAAAAAGAAAGCCGAGCAGCTCCAGAAGTAACAGAATGCCACTCCTAGATCCAACACGAATTCGCCGAGTGTAATAGCAAGCTGTCAGACCTCTACCCTAGGTGGGAGAAAACATATTACCATTAATATTAGTGAGCGTCCATTAAGATTGCAAATAGACACGGTATCAGATGTGACCATTCTCTCTCGGAAAATTTGGATCGGAACGGGCAGGCCACGCATCGTGCCAACGACACAGAAACTTCGTACTGCATTCGGTAATTATCTACGTTTGTTGGGACAACTAGGTTGTAAAGTTTCTTTTCACGATTCGACATTTACCGGGGTATGTTACATCACACCAGCTGATCTTAATCTACTTGGGTTAGACTGGTTTGACCGGCCACATTTAGCTGACGTTCCGTTAAGCACTGTATGCCATCTGATGAAACACCCTCATGAACCTGAAGCATATTCGTTTTCCAGCTTGTATTGAGTCAGTGCACTGCTATGAAAGCAAAACTTCGGTTGAAACCTGGAGCTAAACCTGTCTTCTGTCCAAAGAGACCAGTGCTGTACGCAGCATTATCGAAAGTTGATGAAGAACTTAATCGCCTTCAACTACAGGGAGTTATTACACCTATTTCTTATTCTGTCTTGGCAGCACTCATTGTGGTTGTTAAGAAGGCTAATGGCATAACCCCAATATGCGTAGATTTTTCCACAGATCTTAACGCAGCTCTCAAACAGCATCATTAGCCACTGCCAGTCCCTGCAGATTTGTTCACGATGTTAAATGGTGGGAAGTTCTTTGCAAAGCTGGATCTCGCTGATGCCTATCTACAAGTGGAATTGGCTGAAGATTAGAGAGAGTTACTTACCATAAATACTCGTCGTGGCTTGTTTCAGTACAATCACCTACCATTTGGTGTTAAAACGGCCCCATCTATTTTTCAGCAACTAATGGATACCATTCCACCGGGTATCCCGTGGGTCGCAACTTATCTCGATGATATCTTAATTGTTGCCACATCGTTAGAACAGCTTCGAGAACGCACGACAGCTGTGCTACAACGCATCTGCAATAACCGGTTCCGATTAAGCCCAGAAAAATGCCAGCTTTTCTTGAAGTCAGTAAAATACTTGGGATTCATCTTTGATGCCGCAAGTCGCAGAAAATATTTGAGCTATAAAATTGATGCCGACTCCCACTAATATCTCTGAGCTACTATCATTCTTGGGAATTATTGGCTAATACTTAGCGTTTGTTCCGTCGATGCATGACGTATGCGTCCCCTAAATCATCTTCTGAATAAGAATACCAGCTGGAACTGGACAAGACAATGTGAAGCTGCATTTTGCAAGCTGAAAAAAATCATTAGCTCTGAACTGTTACAGACACACTACGATCCGTCCATGCCTATCATTGTCACTGCAGACGCCTCAGCTTTTGAACTCAGTGCTATCATCTCACACCAGTTCGCGGACACAACAGAGAAAGCTAATGTTCGTGCCTCTCGAATATCAACTCCAGCGGAAAGAAAGTACGGTCAAATGGAGAAAGAGGCTCTCACCCTTGTGTTTGCAGTACGCTGTTTCCACAAGTTCTTGTACGGTCGAAGATTTACTCTTCTCATTTATCGCAAGCCTCTTCTCACAATTTTCGGTTCAAAATCTGGTGTTCCAACCTACTCTGCAAACCGTCTCCAGCGATGGGCTTTGATACTTTTAGGTTGTGACTTTAACATTCAGTACCGGCTCACCCAACAGCTTGGCTAGGCTGACGCCTTGTCGCGACTTATCAGCGAACACCATACGACCGACGAAGATGCAGTTATTGCCTCCCTAATGACAGATGACCACGCGCAATGCTATCTGAAAACCGCTATTCGTGCTTTGTCAGTTTCAGCATCCGAAATACAATCCGCATCCAGGAACGACTCAATCATAAAGAGAGAGATGAAATACGTCACCAATGGCTAGCCACCAACTGGACTCGATGGTGAGCTGAAGCAGCTTTACCACAGTCGAAACTCATTGTGTCGTAAATGAATGTGGCCTCTACGATAGCGGCGAACAACAGTCAAGATGCAAGTCGGCCACAGAAAAGTACGCTGTTAAAAGGAGAGGTGTGTTCAGGACGATAGATTCCCAGAACTCACTTGAGAAAAGACCCAATTTTGTAAATTTATTTAAAAAATTTGAATTTCTTTGTTTTCGCGCCTGCTGTGAACCGGGAAACAAGAAGCCCTGACAAACTACGAAGGCTATTTTTCGGGACGTTATTTCATTTTATTCAAAGCTTGTAAAACACTGACATTTATTTTTGTCCCTAATCCATTCTACAGAACATAAGCTTTCGTTCGACGTATCATTCACTGCCATACCTTTTTCTGTTCCGAAGCTATTGTAATTTAAACATATTATTTTGCACCCTATTTTCTACTCTGATTCCCAGCTTTGGACATAATTGTATTTTTCCTAATTATTGTACGTTGCGGTCGGGTTATTCACGTATTTATTCATGTATATTTTTACACTAATCTGAATTCAGTGAATTCAGTGAATCCAGTGAGTTCAGTGGTCAGGGAAATAGATCGAGTAGTGTTCCAGCTGTCTTGTCTTCTCTCATTCGTGTGCTTGCCAACCAATCAGGTGGCAGAATAGTTTTCTTTCTCTCTACCCCATCTCGAACTCACGCGTACTAGTCTCAAGGTTAAGCCGATCAGCCTATCGCGTCAAGGTCGAAGTCTAGATTAGACAAGTATCCTCGGCACCAAAAGTGGGTAGACAAATCATGGTCATAACATCTCCAAAAGCGCTCTTGACACTTTTGTGCCGTATTTTCCACTTGGGAAATATCTTAAATGCGATCGGTCCGCTGCGTCTTTTAGCATGCTATTTGGTGACTCTCCCCAAAGACGGTTTTGTGCTGTATAAATACGTTTTGATTTGTGTTTGTCGTTATCGCTCGTTTCTGGCTGTTTGCAGAATATACTTCTCCATTCCAAGCTTGAACTTCTCCCTCTAGTTAGCGGGGCTGGAACGCATCAAGTAGCTAGCTGATTGTTCTTCGGTCACTGAGTCTTTGTTCGGTTCGCAATCTAAGTGAACTCGTGATAGCTTCAAACCCAGCAGATTGTTACGACGCGACGAGTTGGTGTAGATAATAATGTGACTTCCGCGTTAGATCTTATAAATTAGGCAGTTACATCATGACAAATCTACACTTTGGGATTAAGTATATTATTAGACCGGCATTAATATCATAGTAGACCATAATTCTACAGGCAAATTTTCGGCACTTAATAAAGTAGAGTAGGACATCTAGGATAAGTTGCAAATTGCACATAAGTTTTTTCTTTAGAGAAGTGTTATAGGTTGGTGCTACCGAAACCCTTAAGCTAAATTCGAACTCAGAAGTTGACAACGTACAAGAAATTTCGTTGGAAAAAGTGGTTCCGACATGTCAACTTTTACTCAAGTTACAACCTCTCATGGTGAGAGCCTCACAAATTATTTTTCGATAGGTTCTTCACCATATCCCCTTAGACTTCGTTTCAGACGACAACAAAGAAGAATCCAAGTCTTTTTGTTTGCATCTATAGGTCACGTTCTCAGTTTCAACAGGTATCTTCAGCGAACGTATATCTGCTCTTCGTCGAACATGTATTTCTGAGGTTCTTTAAAGGCTTTTTGGGATCCACGTCTGATATTGTAATGAGTGTACATATCTGTGGAACAACAATAATGAAATTAGTCCAACATTGTAGACGTGATGAACACTTGAAATCGCTAAGTAACTTTTGACCGTCCTAGAAAGCAATTTCACGGGAATACAGCAACTAGTCAAAATTCCTGTATTTACGAGAAAATGGATGTGTAAAAGTTTCAGCTGAAGCGACTTGGAAGAGAACAGTTGAGTGTGACAGCTAGACCTACTTCAAAGTAGATTAACCTTATTGTGATTACGGTAGTTAGATTTGTTATTGCACCTGTCCACCAGCGAGGTGAAGGCGAAGCCTATATCAATCGATGTGTTTGAGTATCACAGAATGGAAGTCAACTAGTGGATACTTCCTGCTATTGGTGAAAGATTTGCGAAATCAAATCAGGCTAGATGAGTGCTCGCACAAAGACATGAGACAAACCAGCCTGTTGACGAAGATCTGATAAATATTGGGTCGAGCTTATTGATAAGATATGTTTGATCGACTCTGTCAAGTGCTCTTAAGAAGTCGAGGTGAATTATGTCGACCTTCTCTTTGCTGACGAGGGTGATAGTCCATCTGTCCACTGCACTGAGTAGGTTGGTGATGCAGAAACAATACGTCCTGGAAGCGTAATGTTGGAGACGAAAAGAACTATATAGATAGCAAGTAGTCTTATGGGCCATCGCACACCAGGAAGTCCACAACCTTTGAGGGTATTAAACGAAGTGCAACCGTTCTGCACTTCGAAAGCCCATTGGGTTGTGAACCTTTAAAAGTTGTTGTGGATCATGTTTAAATCAGGTGATGTATTCACGTTTGGGCGCTGAGGACTGGTACACCAGTCATGCGCTCAGATTCACTTCCAAGACTCCTGTTGAGTCTCAGGTAGGGCTCTCGTCAGTGTAGGTCGCATGAGACGACTAAAATGTCTGTGAGCACTGTTCTATCAATAGCTGAGGAGTAGAACCAACGTTGTTGCTTTGGAAACTCCAGCTCTGGCTAGTCAAAGAGAGGCTGAATGACGGAATAAGTTATACAGACTGGAGGTAAGTTCTTCGATTAGATTAATCTGATACGACAGCCTCGCTTTACGAGAACAGGTACGGTTACTCAGTCATTTTGTGTTTCCCGAAGAACCATAGAAATTGTAAGACACCAACGAGTGATAAGCAAAGGTGTAATTCTAACACCCCCTCGTAGAAGAATCAGTGTTTAAGTATCCATTTCTGATGTCTTTAAGAAAAGTGAATGCTCTAGAGTCCATTGTCTCAGATAATGCTTTGAATCTGTAATCTCTATGAGAAGTAAAAGCTCTAAAGATTGAGAAAAATTGTCCAACTGTGTTCTGTTCTCAAGGTCAATGACCTGAGACGATAGTCTCTGTTGAGTTAGATGTTTTGCGTAAGGTCAAAGCGCGTATGTTGATGTTCGCGTTATGTTTCCAATACTTGTAACATGACGACAATCGAGTCCAGTGAGTTTTACGGTTTCGATCTTATTTTCAGTCAACAAAGTATCTTCCGTATACTTTGGATCGCAATAGATGACTTCAAATGGTTGATTTACAGCTTTTTACTAGATTTCGGAAAACTTGTCATATCTTCCTTATAATGTAGTTTTGTCCATTCTACTCTCACTTTTTTATGGTTCTCTTCGTCCGTTTTGTTAATGAACCATTTAAAAAGTGCACCAGATCTCAAAGGACGTTCTTAGTTTTTTTGGGGCGATTTTTTATTGTAATAATAATCATTTATTTTGCATTTGTAAACATCAAAAGAGGTTTATAAGAGTCTTTAATTGATAACGGTTTCGCCGCCACGTCAGTCGTAAACCTGTTTACGGCTCCGAAAAATCTTGTCCTTCAAATCGTTCTCAGGAAGAAGCTATTGCAAGTTGACTCATCGTTTTCTGTGTATTGTCAACTCATAAAATCTGTGTAAATATCTCTGCACCCAAATTCAATAATAATCCTCCAATGTACCAGATAACTTAAATCGTTGAGTACACTTCAAACATTCCTACTTAGTTACTGAAACTTACTACCTCTCTTGGGGTATAGTATGCCAACCAGAGAGCTTCAAGTATCTCTGTTTTGTGCTCCTTCTCAGTTGTTGCCAAGTTGTCCCCATATTCTCGATGTCTGCCTCCGATTCTTGGATCCATGTGTTCTTTGATATGCCTCTTCCTTTAGCATTGGGAATTTCAATTCAAGACTTGCCTTTTGATCGAGCTTAGTGACTTCCTCAGCATATCCTATTCATCTCCACTATCTTTTCCCGATTTCTTCCTCAACTGGTAGCTGGCTTGTTCTCTGGCAGAGTATGTTATTGTTGGTGGTCTCTGGTCAGTGGATCTGGAGTATCTTGGGTAGAGAGATGTTTGTAATTACTGGTAGTAGTAGTAGCAGTTATCCAAGTTTCAGCTCCTTATGACAGGATTATTTTGACATAAGTGTTGAAAATTCCGATTTTATTCCTGAATGACAGTTGCTTTGAGTTCCGAATATGTTTCTTTTGTAGGATCGCTATTCTGGTCTGATGCATCTTAGCTCTGTACTCTGCCAATCACACATAAGGTTCAAACCAGACCCTTAAGTTTTCTCGTGATACACAATATTATTAGGTCACTAAGTCAAAATCTGACGGTACACGTTATCTATTTCAGTCATTTCGCTTTAATCCTCTATTCTCATTCGATTCTCAGTTTCATTTGATTTTTCACGCCTCACCTTACCAAATCTACTGGTCTCGGCTTTTCATGACATTTCGAGAAATCGCTTCTGGAAAATAATCTTTTGTGGTTGTCTTATGTTTATTCTGTATGAATATTGTATTGATTTTGAGAAAATTTCGGCCTATCGAAATCTTCTGTAGAACCATCATAAATCAGAAAACATTGTTTGAATGTTTTTAATGTAAGTCATAATATTCGGTTAAAGGTTAACCATGTTGTGTTCTGTACATCATTTTATTTGTTTATCTTAATTATATTCCTAACGACTGAGAAATGTTTATACATATGTGTTGTAATCGGCTTTATAAATTTGTACTTTCTTAAATTATTCATTGAAGGTTGTGACTTTTCGCCTTGATTTTAATGTGGATGTTTTCGTAACTTTCGTGTTGAGAACCTATTTATTTTTTGATAATCATTATGTGCAGAAAATCTTCGTGGTTTTAATTTATTCGGACTATGGTTTATCCGCTTTTTGAATCCGGTTTGAAAATATTTGCCTTAGTTTAACATTTATGACTTGGTTCTTAAATGTTATAATCAGTTCAAATTTATTTCTCTCTCGCACGAAAATTTAGAATATTGTTCTGAGATATCCGAGAACTGTTTATGGTCATGTCAATTTTAGACTCTTAATATCTACCATATTCTTTGTTTGTTACATCACTAGGCATAATACTTGTTTATCTCTAATCTATCGTGTTTTAATACGTATATTTTTATTGTCTGGTTACTAGATGCAGTTAAGTTATTAATCAGGTCATATTGCTTCAGAACTTGCTAGTATATAGTTGCCAGTAAATAATAGTATGTATTTTGGTTTCTTCCTAATAACATGTTGATTTTCTGTGTTAAGGAGTTCCTCGTCGGCGTGCGAATTCTGCAGAACCCAGGACAAATTATTTTGTACGGAAACTTTCCAAATTGGTTTTAAATGAAAGCAACCTCCAAAATACCTCTTATCTCAAGGATTTTAATATGAACCGCAAATTGTTTATACAACAGACGAAGTTTACCAATCCTTTTTCCCGTCTGGATTTTCGGAAAAAAAAGAAGAAGACTGCTAAAGTCAAAGTTGTATGTAATATTTCACTCATCGGTTGTATATTGCTTTTAATAAGGTCTTTGATTTTATCACTCATCCTCAATATCATCATTATTGTGGATAATCTCACCATAGACTGATGACAGTGTGAATAGAATTTTCAGTAAATGTCGTCATTTTCATTTTATTTGTGTGTGAGCTGTGATACTGCCCGGGTACCCAGACCGAAGCAGGTGGTTTTCTTGGGGGGCCACACCCCGAGCCTTTGATCTAAAGGTCTAACCCACAAGGCAATGGGGCATCGTGAGAAGATGCAGTCCCATGGTAGCCGGTGACCAAGAAATCGGTTCATACGCCATTTGTTCCCTCAGGATACTGGAGCCCATGTGCACCATTGATTTGGGATCCGGTTAAAGCGCCGGACATTCGCTTTTCGTCCTCTCATTTTCGTAAACAACACCCCCGCCACGAGAAGGCAGTGAGTAGGACTTCCCTGGCAGAGGCTGTATACGCGTGGCCGTGCGAGATCATTTCGTGAGGGAGGGCGGGCTTTCCTCACTCTCGATCATACCAGGGCATTTGGGGGCAGTGTGACAGAGCTGCCAAGCACTCCAGACCAAAACGTAGGACATCTTGGGTCATATCAATGTACTAAAAGTTCGAATTATTCACCACATAACACCCACCCATCTACCTTATAGTTAGGGAGAGGTATTACTTAAATAAAGCTAATAACCGTCAAAAATCATTAGAACGACAGGAAAACTAAATAGTTGAGCGTAAGACTAATAGTTGATATTCATTTAGAAGATTGCCAAATAGTCAACTTGTGGATCGTTTACCTTAAAATACTAACATAATATATTAACTCCAGTTGCCTGGTGATTGCCCTAATGATAACAAAGAAGAATAAAATAAAAGGTATAAAAGTAAAACATCGTCCCTACCCTTTGCCAAAATTTTACGTTTAGACAAGTAAATCTTTCAGTAAACGAACTTTTATTAAGTTCAGGAGTCTCAGTTGTGGCACCAATCGGTATTTTTCTGATATATTCTTTAGTTCAGAGATGAGTTCTCGGGTGCTGAGTGTTATTTAGAACAGCAATCGACTTATATCTAATCTCATGATAATTATTTTTGAATTCTTACCAACGGCTTATATAATGACGTTCATACTCAAACGTTTGGCAATTAAAAGTTGGACACTTACTTATGCATTGGTACAGGCTAAAAAGAACTACATCATCCAATGACTGTGCTGTATTTTGTAATAGATGCTTTATTTGTCGTGGTATGATTTCATTCTTGAAGTCTTTGTATTGTGCTCCTGATTATACTAGTTCTTGAAAAGTCTGGAATCACATTTTGGAAACTTAATTTTGGTTGTCTTTGTTAGAAGTCCGTACAATAGAATCTCATAATTTCAACTAACTATGTAAAACAACATACCACTACCACTCATTTTCTGAGATGGTAGAGAAGATTTGTAGCTCAGGTGTATGATTTTGATGGAGTTTTGTTGTCTCCATCAAACTCATTTTCTAAATTTATTGCTCTATGATGTTTTAACTTTCTTTCAAGACTGCCAATCAATAAACCCTTAAGAAACGAAACACATATTGGTACTTAGAAACAGTCTTGGTGTTGATTTTAATTCTATCTACAAGTATTATTTCTTTTTTTATAAGCCACCATTGGATTTTTCCCAGTCGTATACTGAGTTGATTTTGGAACTTGCCTACACATCAAACTTAACACGTCAAGTTATTCGACCATTTAATCGTTGTCATTTAATAAGTCAATTAACTGAATGTGCACGCTTGATTCGTGGACGTATTGCATCCGGTGCTGCATGTATCCAGCTTCCTTTACAAGCCGATTCCAAAAATGACGAACAACGTATGAGTGACAAGTGAGTTTCGTTTACTGTTGAGGAAAGAAAACGATTAGAGTCCTTCTTCATTTCCAAACTATACCAATTGATTGCTAGGTAACAAACACTGTGCTTCTCACTCTTCAGTTTTATTAATCACTTAGCCAATAGACTAAAACCTCAATATACTTTGTGTAAGTCCAGCAGAGCACCGTTTTCTTCAAAGCTAAGGCATCATCGCTTAGGACTTCCTACACATCACTTTCTGAAACATTTTATTTAATAGACTGACACAGGTTTCCGATCGCGTTATTGTTTACTCGGAATATGAACCTACTAATTTTATTATAGAGGCATAAAAGTAATGCCCATCGTATAGCTTATGGAAATCAAAAAGTGATAGGCTTTATGGTCTTTCTATTTGCCATTCTTAGACAAAAATATGCAATACCTAATGAATACTTGGCTAAAAATCCAGTGTTGATCTTTTCAAAATCCTTAAGGTATTGCTAAAATCATTTCTCAGCTCTTGAATTCCAACTGTTGAAAATTACTAAATATTAAACACTTTTCTTTTCATTGATAGGCACAGATAAATATACCGATGATAAAACCAAAATCGTTGAGCTTTTTATGGAATTAGGCTTTGAACTCTTAACCATGGTACCGTTTGTTGTGATTTTCATTATTAGTTTAGTCATATTTCTTTGAAGAGCACAAAATAAGAAGAACTACTCATTAAACACACGAATAATTAATGATTCATGTCAGTGCAGTGATTAGAGGTCGAAAACATTTTCTTTTTGATTCAAATTTTTTTTGATTGTTAGCCCGAAATGTATGTATTATTTTTGTAGGTAGAGAAAGAAGAATCTATGCCGAAACTTATCAATTCAATACTTAGTTATCTTTAAGTAAAATCTTTACATATATTGGCAACTTGAATATGTCGAAGATTTAGTCAAATACTAAATGATCGATAATTAAAATAATCTAAAAAGTTATATAACTTTTGACATTATGGTTATATTATGAGTTTATTATAATATTTGTCAGGTTACTGCTAATTTTCTTCACTTTTATACGAAAAGTATTTGTTGATATTCTTTTTATTCCTACGGAATCGTGATTATTCTTATTACTTATCAAGAAATTTTTCTACTGGAGCTTACCAATGTTGATGCAGCCTATATTTACTTGCACTGCCCTGAAGGTTTATTTCTTCATAAGGTACATTGCGATAGTCATATTTTCTGGCTAATGGGGAAGTTTCAACTTCTTAGGAAAAGAGCATGATTAGTTTTAAAAAGCAATTTATTAAGTTTATGCATTTAGATACTCATGATGTATATATGAGGTACATACGAAACTTTCTGATATGAATAGCAGCATGTCACGATTTAAGCTTAAGTCTTATTATGATGGACAACAAACTAAAATAGCGAAACATGAACAGACCACTTATATCATTGATCTCACTCTTCTCTATTTCCCATATCTCTCATAAATAGAAGTATATATACTTAAGTTCGCAAGTGAGTGAGTATATAAAATACGCTTTATCATTTAAATCTTATTAACTATGATCAGAAACCTACTATACAATTGGTTGGAGCATATATAGTTACACTCATCATTGTTTATTGATCTTCTAGTGTGTTATAATGAAATGTAGATTTATGTATTGCAAAAATTAAAACGGTGTACCGTTTATGACTTAGTACACTGTTTTTATGTTTTTTAAATTCAATCCCATTAATAAATTAATAAAGTGATTGGGATTATTGAGTTGCGTTTTTTAAAACTCAAACGTCAAGTAGCACTCATATGATGAATACTTCTGCGAAAAATTATCTTGACCTAAGAGGTTATTCATTCTACCCTTGAAACTCTCTTTAGTTAAAGAACTAGTGCAAATTTTCTAACTAAACATAGCCTTGAGCGGATACTCGTTCAAATAAAAACGGAGTGTGTGGTTAGACCATAATCTTTTCAGATTGCAACACATAATGGATACACTCGATGGGATAGGTATTAAAAGGAGTAATATTCTGTTATATCAATTCAACAAGTGAGTTCTATACTTCTTAGCGTGGTATATAAAGAATTTGATGACTTTCCTGCTGATTGGTTGTAAACGCTTCTCAACTTATCATTTAATAACTTTTAGATATACGCAGAAAGTGAATCGTTCTGAATTACCACACCGGTCAGGTGATATGTTGATAAGTACGTTTGGGCAGTGTATAAGACAATCAGAATTAATGTGCATTTGCAATATCGAGTTATGAAGTTTTATTTGATATGGTTTTCGGCCTCAATTGACAGAGTTTAAATATTAAATCAGTTAGTCAGTCATAAATAGCATAGCACCAGGCACAAATTTCCATCGACTCGAATAGCCATGCCACGTGAGAAACTTACTTACTTAATTACTTACTTACAACTGTTACTCCCAATGAAGCATGGGCTGCTGACCAGCATTCTCCAACCCACTTTGTCATCGGCCTTCCTTTCTAGTTCTATCCAATTTTCGTTCATTATTCTCATGTCTGTCTTTATTTCTCGGCGTAATGTGTTCTTTGGTCTTCCTCTTTTCCTTTGTCTTTGAGGATCCCAAGTGAGGGATTGCCTTGTAATGCAGTTGGGTGCTTTCCTCAATATCTGTCCTATCCTTTTCCAGCGCTTCTTCCTGATTTCTTTTTCCGCTGAGATCTGGTTTGTTCTCTCCCATAGTAGGTTGTTGCTGATACTGTTTGGTCAATGGATCCGAAGTATTTTGCGTAGACAGCTGTTAATAAACACGTGTATCTTCTGGATGATGGCTTTAATAGTTCTCCAAGTTTCCGCCCCATACAGTAAAACTGTTTTGACATTTGTATTGAAAATTCTGACCTTGGCCACGTGAGAAAAGCGAGGTAAAATTCTACAGTAGTAACATCATTGGTAGTAAAAAGACTACACAAAGAGAATGGTTTACGAGTTTAGATATTAGATACTCAAATACATAGTTTGAAACCAGGTCACCAAAAATCAGGGATGTTGTTCTATAAGTTAGAATTATCACCACTTTCTGAGTACTTGTGTAGGTTGAAGATGTTGTTCAAGCAGTGCTATCAGACATAAACTATGGTGCAGGAATTAGTAACAAAGTTACTTGCTGACATGTTTAGGACAGTTTTTGCCAGAGGTGTGCTGGTTTACTACTCCATCTGTATTATCTCCAGTTTGATATGGTAAATTATTTTACTCTCAATTTAAATTCACAGTAGCCTAGTTTGCAGTATAATCAATAGGATCATTATGCTTATTATCACTGGAAAAAATTCAATATGTTTCCGAAGGTGAAAAATCGATTTTAAAAAACAATTAAAACTGTCTGTTTACTTATCTTGTTCATTTTGATACTTATTTTGACCTAATTTATAGCTTTTATCTTCTAGTATATATTGATCAAACTAAGATACTCTAATATCAAGCGTTTTAAACCTATATACTTGATTATTTATTCTTATATTGAGTTGGCATGTGTTTCGAATCCTAATTTTTTCGGCCATTTAACAAGTATATTAAATGTAGAACATATGACTTTGTGAATTAAAATCAAATCAATAAACTTTTAAAAGATACTCATTTGATTTTGGAGTCACTTTTCTACTATTTGCTTGGATTCGCGATCATATTTCACATTAGTCTGTCGTTTAGCCTTTTCACGTGTGTACTAGTTGTGTTTTCTTGAGACGGGTAATTTGAGAATATAATCCTAAACAATGCTGACATCATTTCTGTTAGTGTATTCATTATTAGAAAATTTTAATACCACTTTCTGTTAACTCAGTCCTCTGATTGAATAAACATTAGTTAATTCAGTACATAAATCTTTTTTGTTTCATTTCTTCGAAAGATTCAGAGATCTAAAATGTTCTGCCAATATCGTTATTCGGAATAATTCACTAGGATGATTATTCACAAAGAGAAATGAGAACATTTCGATGACTTAAATATTTTTGATATACTCCATTGTTTTAAGTCCCTTGATGATTTCGGTCATACTGCCAAATCAGTTGTCCTCTTTCTAGTCTTTAGGCTAATTTCTCTTTACTTCAGAATCCTTGATTTATAGAGGAAGAGTGTCCATTGAACAAATCAATGACCATCTTTTCATATTTACATCCATCTTCATTTTAGATTAAATGTCTGTGACAGAATAAACAGAGTTTAGTATCTTTAGGTTCTTTCTTCAACAACTATCGTTTGTCACTGATCTTACTTGATAACTTTAGACACTTGTTATGTAATTATCAGGTCAATTTTACTCTTAAGTCACAGGTTATCATTTTAAGCACTTATATGTATTTATGTAAAACTGTCGATAACCAAATAACGTCTTGATAGGTTTATGCATATCTATTAAATATAGTGGTTTTTTGTGGAGATTATGATTTCGAACCATGGTCACCTAAAGAACCATTAAAACCCAAAGAGCTCTGGATAAGTGTTCCACTCTAGTTTAAGAGAAGTTGAGGATATCAACCATTAGACTCCAAAGCGTTGATAGACGACAAAGTGGTTCATAATGGTTCAATAAATGATTCCGCTTTATGATGAAAATTATCTTAAATCCGTATATATTATCCTATCTAGGTTATAAGCATTACAACAAAACATTAATTATTGAACTTGAAATATATCTATTTTCTTTATCTCTTACAATATGGTTTGTATCATTCCAGTTATGTCATTCATAATTAAATTTAGTTCTGAAAAACTAGTTTGTTAATTATTATTATTATCCGATTGACTGTATGCTTATTTAGTGTTCTCGCATTACATGTACATGATATTTATTTTCTTTCTTTTATATCCATTACATTCTATACTTTTATTCTATTTGTTTACAAATTTCAGAGAAAATCTATCAGTTCCACCGATTTAAATGACCTTATTTTTCATGTGATTATGGATTCTATGTTTCTCAATTCTTTACTCTGATTTTTTTTTTATTGTTGTAGGAATTGATTGAATAGCTAATGTAAAGGTTATATTAAATAGTCATGATTACTTACTGCTTTTACTCCTTAGTTCGCATAAAATGAACTTAAAATTAAAGAAAAATATATGTTATTAATGCAAGTGCTAGTTCTATATTCTCTTTAAAGTAGGTATCGTGAAAAGAAAATATCTGCTACTCTTTTATTTATTGTGGAATAAAAGTTAGGATCATCTTACTGAAGTGGTTTTAATTATTTGTATACAGTGTTAATTAAGTTTTGTTCATGTATAAGGAAAAGCTTAAAATTGGATAGTTAATAAATTAGTAACCATATATTACTACTTATCGAATTACCATCTTTCTAGATTAAACCAATAATCTCCAGTGGGACTATGCTTGAAAAGTTCTGGTTACAACCCAACAATGTGCTCAGTCTTACTATAGGACTTGCTATCACTGAAATTAGAATATATTACTGTTATGATAGATCACTTAACTGATAAAATGTCAGAATAACTTGGGTAACCAAACCGATAATTTGCTCGCATGATCAATCCCTAAATCCAAATTGGATCGAGTTTTGAAGTCAGAACTACTAGTTGACCATGTAAATATATTTTACGGAAACGTAGCTATAATTTGTGAACAAAATATTCGGTCATAATATTATGACAATCACTTGTTTGTCAGTTAAGGAATGGATAATCAAAAATAAAAATCGTTAAATAACCTGTGATTATTTAATTTCGTGTTTTGTGAATGTCAGTGTTTTGAATTAACGTCCTGACCGTCATGCTTACCGATTAAATGATGATAATGTTTTCTGGAAACTAATCTTAGAAGTATTTTTCCTCAATTATTCTCTCTCTTTGTCCCATCTTATTTCATCTGTTTTCTTGTGTATTTATTGGTAATCTCAATGTTAGTCGAATTCATGAATCGATCTAAGCTAGACCACCATTGGAAACCCGGAAGCACTGGACGGAGCGAGACCGAAGAACCTGGGTCCGAGTTCCCCATGCGGAATCGTGGATGCGCACTGCTGAGGATTCCTATACTAGGACAAAACGGCCGTCAAGTACTTCCAGGTTTTCATTGGTGGTCCAGCTTAGATAGACTCATGAATTCAAATATTAAAATTAATACAATCTCCACAAACCTCCATTCTGATAATCTCAATATTAAATAACTATTTAGTGAAAATTTGAATTTTCTAAAATTATTTTCAATGGTTTTTGTACTTTACTGTTATTGGAATTCAGGACGAAGTTAACAAGTCCTTGTTTGAATTTGTATTTTTTGCATCCGTTCATCTTCAGTGTTTCTCTCATATTCTTTTTGCTTCGTAACATTTCCTGCTTTTACTGATTGTTTGAAAAAGTATTTTAATAAAGTGTTAAAAGTATGAATTATTGCCTACAATTTCTAGTCGTACCATCTCGAGTATATTTTGTTATTACATGGCATCCCTTGTTATAAATTTTAATCACTTCATCAACATTTGTTAGTTGCATGATCATACATGTATGTATAAGTGTGTGGAATTATTTGTGGACTGTTTTCCGATGAATGAGGTGATTGTAAACAGGCCTGACGGTACTATACTCAAGTATTATCTGTTGATCAGTGTTAGAGGTAACAGTAACATGACGGTGTGCAGTATTTCATTTGTTGCATCCATTTTCCTGTCACCTAATCTAATCGTTCTATTTTTCATCTGGATTAAAATGTTTGTATACACGATCCCTTCTGCATTATCTTTAACACCTCACATTGATAGTTTAATACTTTCAAATGCCGTTCAACGGCGATGTTGAATATGAATTTGTCACAACTTACAAAGTACCAGCTGTACATATATTATGCGGGTGAAGATTAAATTTTTAGTGGAAGAAAGTTACATACATTTCATTAGTTTATTTGTCTCTTTTTGCTTTTGTTTGCTTGTTATGCGCGAATCACATGATGTTTATGTTACGTACAGCTGTTCCTTTTTTTGGCAAATAACTATTGAAGATTAGTTAGTACCATACATTTTAATCTAATCAGATAAATTTATACAATGAAGTCACTTTATTAATACGTTTTGATGACATTTCTCTTATCCTTTTTCTTTGTCTTTCAATGACAATATCGTAAGTCAGTAATAAAACAGTTTCATTTTTAAGTAAAATTTGTATTAGTCAAGTTTATATTTCTAATTAATAAGGTTTAAATACCATTTTTACTGATTGTTTATATGAGTAATTCACAAGTTGTCATGTGAAAGTGATTGACATTTCTAAAATAATTAATATAGATTTGTATTCATTTAAATCATATTTATTATACATCTTTTTTTAAAGTGAGTCACTAGTTTTACAGTTTAACAACAAATCCTACTTTTTCACGTTAAAATACCATTTAGAAAATGTTAAAATATTATTTAGAATGATGAATACGAGTATCTTTGTGATGTTAAATTCTATGCGTTGTGTTCTTCAATGAATTATTTTAGGTTATTTGGTTCTAAATACTTAGGTTTAGGCATCTCACACATCCCATGATATTATTACTTTTCTTTCCATCAAATATTTGGTTCAAAACCGCCAATCAGGCTACACTTAGTTACATGAAGAATAAACATCATTTGAGTTCTTATAAATCGGCTTGCATCTGTACAACATGATGATACGGTGTAATAATCATTTATAGATGGTAAAACTAGATAAATTACACCCCACGGCATTAAGTCATACATAATAATCCTAACACAGACTATTGAGATAAAGTAATTTATTGTAAAAAAAGCTGAACCTGAATAGTCTTTTAATAAGATTAATGTTAGGTTATTTGGGATTCAGTATTATTTTTTAAATGAGTGAAGCAAACAAAATTTGTAGCAAAGAATAATAAAGTAGAAATCTTTAAATTAAACATTTTTTCAACCAATATCATGCATTATTATTACAGAAAGAAATAGATCTACCTTCATTGTATAATAAAATCGTGATGTAAACTAACCAGATTATCAATTCATTTAATGTAACACATTTGTAAAGTAATTTTCCTCTAACTTTTTTCAATTTAAAAAGTCAGCCTTTACAATTTTACCTTGATAACAATTTTATTGATGAGATAAAGCATTTCTTGATCATGCGTTGTTTACAGTTTGTTGATATGGTTTTGTATTCTGGTTACTAATTTTTTCACCTGACTTTCTACACTCCTTTTCTTTCCCTTTTGTTGTTAAAGTCGAATGATTATGGTAAAAATTAATCAGTTTAATGAAGCACATGCATTATTTACTGATTGGATTAATAAGCTCTCATTAGCTCCATTTGTAACTAACACATTTGGTCCGACAGTTGTTCAACCTTCTGATGAAAATAGTCCTACAAATCAACAGATTCTACTATCAAAATCAAGTTATTCTATACAGGATGCTAATTTACTACAAGATTTACAATGTGATGGTGAATTGTTATTCTGTCAACTTCAATCATGTGCCTTGGTAAGTAATCTTTTCACATTTAATTCAATACTGGATCTGTTTTATACAATAAACTTCATATTATGGGGTTGTTTATTTTCAGTGAGAAGTTGTTTTTGTCACGTTTACATTTCTTTATATTGTAACCGATTAACTAATTCTATATAAGTCTCAAAGCTGAAAAATCTAAGCTCAAGTCTTAGTATGAAAATACTAAGATGGATTTCACATATATTTAAATGTTAACTCTTATGATAGTTAAGATGAAATGTAGCTTGAATTACATTGCGAACTTTTTACTAGATACCCTCATGAAATATTTAAATTTCACTTTCATTAACTTATTGATTAAACAGAAAGACAACTGAAGTTTCTAACAGAAATAAAGATGAACAAACATACAAATGAGTTTAGTTATCATCAATCAGATTAGTCATTATATAATTACTATCGATTAGTAAGAATAAATGATATAAATATAATCAAAAAATTAGAAATAATTTAATAATTGTTTTTACCGAATAATTAATTATCAGTCTGTTTATTGCCCTCAAATTTCATTGATTAGTTAATATAACATGTAAACGCTTCGTGAAGCTTTATCTTTCGCTCAGTAGATTGTTGGACATTTACTTATGCTGTACGAATTTGTCTTAGTTCAGTTTTAATGGAGACATAAAATCTCAGTACTATTGTATTTAGTTAAAACTGTTTGTTCTTAATATTATGCAAACGCAACGTTAACAATATATTTATATAGAATAAATGAAGTGTGAATAGCAGTGGTACCCAGAAAGCACATTTTTTTCCTATTCTTTATTAATTTATGTCATAATGGCTACATAAGACAATCCGCATAGGATGGACCTATGCCAACCAGGGCTGATCGAATTTCAATCAAAATAACTACGGGATAATCCAAACCATTTCGACTTGAATATGGTTATAGTTCATCATATCGTTATAGTTCTGGCAAACTGTCATGTGTTTCACTTACTAACATTTCAAATATACAAAACCAAATAGTTTGTTATTTATGAACAAATTGTCGGTATCATTTTTAAGTTGCTTGACGTTATCTATGTGTGCGTGTGAGAAGTTGAGCAAAATATTACGTGGGAAAGTTGTAGTCGCAAATATTTTGAATTCGATCCAATCTCTGTAATGTTTACTACTTAAATATAAACTTACTGTAACAATTAACACATAAAAATCATATTGTAGTTTATATAATTTTTTTAAGGGACTTCTAAGAAACTCGCATTAAGGTTCAATTTGCAAGGTTGTGAGATGACACTATGGGCTAAATTCACACGGTACCGTTAACTGGTCTGTCGGATCTTTGTCCCTCTGAGGGTACGGGTTACTTTAGTACACTGTCGGCTTGTGAGTAAAGGTTCTCATCTGTCTTTAGGACTTCCATTTCTCTCTACTCGGTAAATGTTCTATGAAAAAGTAATATGTCATTTCAAGAATGGACTGCGATTGCTTAACCGCACTAGAGTAGTTCAAGAAAATGAGTTGGCTCCTTACATGCTGTTCATTATACTGGACTATTCGTAGGTTTGAATAAGTTGTAGCTGTTAAGGGAATTTACCGGTGTATTTATTCTTCCCAGACTAATTAACGGTAACAAATATTTGGTGTTTAAAGTGCATATAAGAAGTTCAATAAATTGTATCCTAACCTATAATCCTGTTGTTTGTAATATTAGATGCAATGAGTAAAAAAGCGTATACTGTATTTTTATTTAATAGAAAACCTGTGTAACCTAATAGTTGTAATTGTACACGCAAATATACTATTACCTCCTTGTCGATTTATTGGCTAAAGAACTCACTTTTCAACCAAGAGGCCAGATTTTCAAACTGCAGTTTACCTACTTGAGCTTGAGCAGCCAGGTTACATCATTAGTCCTCAAAAAGAATGTCAACCGAAATTGAC
Source organism: Schistosoma spindalis (assembly GCA_946903255.1). Taxonomy (NCBI): domain Eukaryota; kingdom Metazoa; phylum Platyhelminthes; class Trematoda; order Strigeidida; family Schistosomatidae; genus Schistosoma; species Schistosoma spindalis. The sequence continues at coordinate 48,128,692 of OX336420.1, forward strand.
TACGTAAATCTGTAATTCGTAAATGTTATTATCGGTTGAATAGTACTAATAGTCTATAAATACATTTTTATTAATTTGCAGTATTACAATTTCTAATAACTCGTTAATTTAGAATTAGTTCAGATTAGAAATAAAATATGACTAAAAAAATTAATCGGTTAAGATAATAATTCTTGTATTTTCATGACTTTTAGTATTTATGAAAAGATTGTGTTGACGAGGTTTTAGTTCTTACTAAATGTTTTTTCTCTGTAGAAATTAAATTATATCGAATTTACTCCGTATAGTTCACCAGAAAATTTATTTATGTAATAGAAATTAATTTTAGCGAAATTCCACTGCATATCACTAACTTCTGTTCCTTTTTTCCTCTCAATTACCTTTTTAACTTTATGAAATTCTCAATGGGATCGATTCATTATGTATAATGAAAATAGCTTTCATTCATTATCTCACTGACACACAAAATGTTTTAATTTTATCAATCTTATTTTTGTGAAAATCTTATTTATAATTTCTGATAGTTATCAAAACAGAGAACAGAATAATTCAAACTAACTATTACTGAAAAAAAGGTCATAGTTAATTCATGCTTTAGCTTGTCCTGTCATCATATATATATATATATATATATATATATATATATATCGCCTAATTAAAAACCAGAAATACTCTATAATTATTTCGTTGTAGTGTTAAAGATTTTTATTTAGTTCACTTCCAACAATCCACTTGAGATTGAATGCTCGAATTTCCTGATGATCTTGTAACTGTGTGCACTCGCAGTTGGAAGTTAATAATTCACATTTTCAAACTTCAGTCCATTTTTGCAGTAAGATATTTATTGTTACACATAACCTGTTTAATAGTAGAACGATCATACACATATCCAGTGTGCGACAGTGGGCTTGTAGGTTTCTAAAATATGTCACATGAGAACAATAGCCATCGAGTGCTCCCTCGTCTTTATTAGTCCAAGGATATTGTCATTTTGTAATGTAAACTATCTTCCTTGCAAACTATTTAAGCTTATGTATGTATACTGATGGTGCTGCGTCAGGTTTTGTTCTTAATGTTGAAAATACTCAAAATGATCACTACATATCCGTATCCTTTTAAAAAATTCAACTGTAAATCGTTTTGTTTTCATTTTACAACTTATTTAGTCCATTATACGATTGGTAGCTTCCGATAATTTTTTAAGGATTTCGCAAAGCTAAATCCTTTCAAAATAAAAATCCAAAGTATGGTCTTGTATTAAACATTTATGTATGAGGCACAATTTTGTATCATTCAGCTCATTATCTGCATAAATCGAAGGATATAAGGAAGTAAATATATTATTCAAATAGAAAATATCATAATAGCTATGATTTGAGAGAGATCCTAGTGATTCGAATCCCTGACTTCAAATCATTACGTTACAAGTTCGAACTTTGCGCTAACTATTATACTTTCCAGAGCAGTATGTTATCCATCGCCTTCGCGCAATTTATATATATATATATATATATATATATATATATATATATATATATATATAACGTAGTAAGCACAATCCTCTCTATCAGTACCTAATGTTACTACTGTTGTTTTCTGTGTATTGTGCCTATTTTTCTCTCCAGGCTGTGTTTGAATTACTCAAAAATGTTGGCTATACCACGTTTGTTGAACCGTCATGTATGGAAGCTTCACTCTATAAAAGTTGGTTAGTGTGTATATGTTTCACGCAGCTGTTGCTTATTCATTTTGTACTTCAACAGATAATTTTACATAAATGCGAATTTTGAAAAACCAGTTTCAGAGTAATTAGCTTCCATAAATATATAGATTGTTGCGGATACTCTGTTTTACTACTATCATCATTTAAGCTTGTGCTGTCACTAGATGAGCATATAAAATGGACATGAAAAAACCACTCAACTTTCTCATATGATGTGTTCCATAGAGTTTTTTCGTCTCATTTTCCCTCATATACATCTCTACTGAAAATATTTGGATTCAATATCTCGATGTTTTCATTATGTGTTGCTTCAAACGGTTCTGGAATAAATAAGTGCTTTTTATGACGTTGAACAATATTAGAATATACTTCATCTAAATGCCAAATTGTTGAATTTACAATTAGAATATATAGAGGCTGGAGAATTGGTTAATTTAAATGATTCTTAGACTGATAGCTGTTATGCGATAAAAAAAATGCATCAAATGTTATCTATTCCGGTCTGAGATACTGTTCTCTATATCTTTCAGGTTTCGGTCAATTGCCTCCTTAAATTTTGCTTTATTTGAAGAGTTCATATATATATATATATATATATATATATATATATATATATATATATATATATATATATATATATATATGCCTAATTAGACATCTGCTTTTGTATTATTAAGTAACATATGCATTACTCGATATTTCTCAACTTGAGATGTAAGCACAAGGTCAATGAACAAATTAATAAGTCTACACTGAAGAAAAGCGATTCTCCATACTTATTTCACTTTCTTTACATAAAAATATTCAATTTATGCTTAGCTGTTATTAGTGTTAGATACTTTGTCAGATATTTTTCTTGGTCTATGAAATTCGTATTCAGTTTGGAATTGAATGGATTTTTATGAAAGTACAATGATGTACACGGTTTCATATTATCTGCTTTAAAACCGGCGATAGAAATAAGATATGATCTACTATTGGTTGTCAGCAAAAGTCACGTCTTAGATTTTTTTACAAACTCATGTATGATAGATATCTTATTCTAAAGGCCTATAGTACTACAGGAGATGGGAGTAACTAAATACAGATCAGTAATTACTTTAAGATGACTAGGAATTCGAACATATTTATTGTGTTTGTAGATGTTCTTTTTGATGGAGTTTTGTTCTCTGAGTTAGATGGATTAGTCGTGGAGCTTCCATCGTTATTCTGGACGACATCATCAACGCAAACTTCAGGTAGAAGTGAAGTGTTCGAATTTCTCCACATATGGCTCACAACCCGACGGGCTGGAGAATAGCTGAGCAAATTGGAATAAAAGTGGTACACCTAATGATAACTGATGCATATTACAGGATCCAGAATACCAACACGTCATAGGTAATGTCATCTATGGCGATGAAAGCTCCAAGACCAATCCATCCAACTCAAAGAACAAAACTCCATCAAAATTATTATTAGGAATAAAATTAAATTGAAAGTAACTTTCCAATAGTTGAAACACAGTATGGCGTTATTTATTCATATCATTAATGGTTAGTCTGCTTTGTATATATGTCTTTAGGCTTGATATTCATAGTCAAATGTACATGGGACACAGTATAATGCTTCTTATATATTATTCTTCAGAAAATCTTTGACCTTGATTAATAATTCCTTTAACAGCGTTATCAAACTTTTGTTAGGTACTGTTGCTGCGATAATTATAAATATTCTTATTGATTAATTAATTAGTTGTTCTAATCAAACCACCCCCATCCTGATATGTCACCACATTTTCATGTAATTTCGGTTGTTCCAAGTTAATTTTTTCTACTTTTAAATAACTATTTCGATATACATAAATCGATTGTTTTCTGCTTATTTGTTATTATTTTTCACTAATCATTTGTAGTAATAATAATAATAATAATAATGTTAATAATAATAATAATTGTAATTGTTAATACTTTCACAAAATAATTGACGTTCAATAAAACGCTTATTTTACTGATTCACTATTGTTTAGTAAGTAATCAATCGTTATATTTCTGAAATTGTGTTTTGTGTTTTCAAACTGACTATTCTTGTTTTGTACTTCGGTTATTCTTTTTCTCTTTGACACATCGACAACTGTTGTCAGTAAATTATGGTTAAGTATACCCGTCGGGTCTATTAAGTTGATCAGTACTGAATAAAACTTTTTTTTCATAAAATTTAGAAAATGTTCAAACTAAAAACTTATGCCATCGTAATATAAATAGGTAACATTTGAGTAAACGGTTGATCAGATGATGAAATCTTATTACTCATTAACAACTAGCTTCATACTTACTCTTACCTCTCTCTTCGACAACAGTGATCGACTTCCGACGTTCTTCTGTTTAAATTACTCGTTTCCAATCAAAGTTGACCTTACATGAGGCAGTTGGTAGCCATTTCGATTGACACAACTGTCTAAACAGTTACATCATATGGCTATTAGCCATCTTTGTTGAGGATCGGCTCAAAAATTTGCTTTATTCCTGAACCATTTGTGTGTACTTCGTTCATGGATTGTTACTTGCTTGAATATGTCTATAAGTAAATGAGTATTCTAGTTTTAGAATGAAAATATCATTATTATCTTCAAGGGAAAGATGGTTCAAAAAGTCTGTGCAATTAGAGATTGTAGTAATTGACTATATATGGTACTATGCTTACATCCTGAATTGTGGTAGGCTAGTTACCGACAAAAACTCTTTATTACATCTAAATGCCTGTTTAATGTCTACCAAGTTGTTTCATTTATAATTCCGAGTGCCCGATATGTGGTGATATTACTAGTTAGCAGTCCACTATACAGTAACGGCACAACCACTGAGGTTAGCTTTTTATAAATCGAGAATTTCTGTGCATGACAGCAAAATCACAGTGAAGATTTCTGAATGTTTGGACAAGGTCTTGGTTAAACAAGGTGTTTCATTTAATTAACTTTATAGCTATTCTTATGGTTTCTTGGTCACTGCCTATAGAGATTCATGTGCAAATTACTGAATGATGGCAAGGCATTTCAATTAATAATAACAATACACATTATCATGTTAATTCAGTTGATACTAAACAGTTAACAAGTACTCAATGAAAGATTAAGAAATTGTTTTTGTGTACTAATAAATCGCTTTATATCGTTATTAATTACTCAGATTGTTGCATTTTCATTTGGTATAGCTATGCACAAAATGAATCAACCCCTACTCATTTAAACAAAAATGGTCATGAGATTAAAAATAATGGTACCGAAATTCTTGGCCATTCTCATTCGAATAACAATACATCAATAAAAAGTTCAAGTGTGTTCACTGATGAAGATCGTGAACTTTTAGCTAAACTATGGCGTTATTTAGATCCTAATAGTAGTGTACTAGGTACTAATTCACCACCACCAAAACCTCCACTACCTAACTTATGTCCCCTCAACATTCCATTCTCTGATCGTCGTACGGATTTAGTCAGCCCTAGTAATCAATCTTCTCAACTTAATATGAACCCATTTGATGATCCAAACTTGGTAACATATTTATGTACAATCGCTTCTACTGCTCAACAAAAGTACCCTTCAAATTCAAGTCCAAATAAGAAAAGTTCAGATTGTCAAAAAGAATTTATATTACCAACCACCAGGTATGTTTTAATGTTGATTTTAACTAAAAACAAGCTCAATTTTACTGTCGTTTGTCTTCAGTTTTTTGTCTCAAATCATTTACCATACTATGCTTAATTATTTTTTTTCCTTTTAATATAACTTAAAATCAGATTGGATTTAAATGCAGCTGACCACTTGTGTTTCCCATTGGTCGATGAGTCGGATACTAGTGATCTAGAGTCGAATTTCAATTATCTTAATAATTTGATTAAATTAGATGATTCTTGTACAATACAAACACCTAGTTATAAACCTAACAGTGCATCATTTTCAATTAAAGATGCCCCACGTTCTGTTATCGAACAACCTAAACTGCCTACTAGACAAAAGGAAAAAGTTGATCGCTTTGATGAAACACCGTTATATTCAACAACTTGTAACGGGAATTTTTCACATGTTCATTCCAGTCGAGTAAGCTCTTTTGTATATCAGTATTTTGTTTTTTTTCTGTAATGATAGCTTATTTTGATTTGGTATATTCATGCTACTTTATGCAGTAATATTTTCACTAGTTATGTTCAAAATATTCGTTTCAAAGTACAAACTATGAATATTCTCTATAGATTGTCATATTTTATGTAAGTTAAAAAAGAATATCTAATGAATAATGGACTTTATCAGTGGAAACCGTTCAGAGGTTAACTTAAATACCACCAACCTACTTGCCAACAATGTGCACCTTTTCATAACTAACTAGACTTAACTTGCAGTGTCTCTATATATGTACTGAATGTATTCTCCCTAACGGATTTCAGTGTGTTATGATCCTACCCGCTCACATCAAGTAATCCTCTATCTTGTGTAGAAAGCAAGATTCGGTCAGTTGAATACACACTGATATCTTTGTTTTCTGTTTCCATCCTTAAAATTTTACTGATTTGTATTACATTATTTGGAGAAAGTGATGGTTTAATTATTAGATAAAAATTCTTAAACAAATGTATTCTCATATTCTTGTATAAAAAGTTCCTGTTGTTCGAATGCTAGATGACGATAGAAAACTTTTATTCGATCATTCACTGTGTAGTGACGAATTCTTATTTGTCTAGTCCTTTAGTGGTGATCAAATTCTAGCGATCAAGTTTCAGTGTGGCCACTAATCTCAGTGACTGAACACCGCACACATTATGTTTTTTTGGTGTTACGTTGTTAAAGGTAGCCTCATAAATAATGATTCAAACCTAATGAATGAACATTAAACAATACATAATTTCTTTTATGCAACCATTGCCTTATTTTTGTGAAATTGTTGATTCAAATCGTGACAAATGTTGTGTAAACATCGGGATGATTCACAACTAATATTTCTCACATAGATTGTATGGCTTATGTACTGCTCAGGTTCTCAATAATAGTGTGAATAACTTTTAAATGATTATTATATTTCACCTTTGTAATTCTGCTAACATATTATGTGGAATTATATTAACTAAACACAAATTAACATCTCTATCTAACCTATTATCCTCCTGAGCAGTAGTTAATCTATTTCAGAGATTCTTAATTTATTGCATTGCTTCACTAGAAATTATCAAACGCTAAATAATTTTTTGTCAATTGTTGTGTTTGTTTATGGTTTTAATATATTCAATAAAAGTGCTTATACAAAAGCCTGAATCCACCGAATGTTGCCAACACCTATGAGTAGTGAAATGATTTATTTCATCTAACTTTGAATGGATTTTTACAAAGTCTGTGTTTAGTCAAATTAAAAAATGTATGATCAGGATCGCTCTTTATACCTTAGTACTTTAAAACTATACAACTAAACCTGAGGAATATCATTTGATAAACAGATAATTTTTACAAACGACAACAAAAACCTTCATTATAGCCTTAGTTCAACCAAGTTTTATTTACATTATTTCAATCGTTTAAAAATTCACATTATATTTCTATCAGTATTTTTTGTTATCGATTCAACTATATACATACGACTCATTGTAACTTATCTCAGTTAAATATCTTGGCGTCATTTTTTAAGCATAAAATTTACTAGCTTATTTATTGATTATCTGGTCTCGATGTAAAGTTGTTCGCCTCAATGTGTTGTAATGTATTGGCAGTTAACGTTTGCTGTAAATTACCAGATAAAGTTACTTCAAAACTCTGACTAAATTATTAAAACAGATTTCAGTATTGGACAATAATATATAAATGCATCATTTATTTCCTTTTTTTACGTCGTTTTCTCCGTAACTTATAAATCATAGAGAATCGACAGTGATATAAAATATCTTGTATATACATTTAGTTTCATGGACTAATATATCAGCATCAAACAATATAGTTACGCGAATTTAGATAACATGCCAAGATTTCTGCATTAAAGTTTGAGCAATTATAAAGCCTCATCGACGAAACAGGATACAATGGTTCTAAATTAGTCATGTGTTGATTGAATATACATTGAGAGACTAGTTTATTAATTGACGTCCCCACTTTACTCATGTTTATATACTTTAGTTCAGACTTCAAATTAACCCTCACCTGCCAATAGATTCTTCAGGATTGAATTTCAATATTTTTCTATTTTCTGAGTACAAATTGACTTGTCAGTACTCTCTTTAATGTTAGGTAGTAAAAATTCTAAAGTAAAAGTCTCATTGGATTACCGATTCGTATGTCTCTTTGTATATTTGAATATTTTTTATAAATAGTTAAAAACTTTCGTGAAAGAACTTTAAATTTACTGTTATATTCATATATTGTAATATTTAGAAATTACCATTTCAATTGAAAGACTGTAAATACTGGTCAAAGTCAATGTCATCTGCAGATTCGAATAATCCACTTAGTGATACTTTCATGCAGGAGCAAGTAGCAAAAATGGTGATGCATTTACAAGACAATGATTCGTGTACTTCACATCAGGTAATTTATAGTTTGATTTCCCTATTTTGGTTTTTATGCAATTTGTTGCTATTTTAAATACCTATATGTTTACATATCTTACCGTCATTACTTTGACAAGGTAAAAAATGATGTAGAAAACAGTTGACATCATCTTATAAATGACTAAACTATGTAAATCACTGGGGAGCTATTTCAAAATATCTTCTTTATAATCACATAATGAGCCTTAGGATCTTTAGTTTTAAAGACCATGATATGTCATACATGAACTGAAATCCAATGATTTATAATTTCTGACTCATGAATTCAACTGTTAAATTCATTATTATTATTATTCTGTTTTATTAAGTAGACAAGTGTCTTTACCTTTTATTCCATCGATCATTATCTCTTATTACTTCCTAAACTATTACATAGTGTAAGCTCTTGATGATTGTTGATTACTTTGTTAAATGATCCAACCTTTTTTTCTATTTAATACTTGAAAACTTTAATTACATTGAAATGACACCCTTTCATTTACAAATTACTGTACTCAATACTTGAAAAAAAGTTTTGATAATCTTGGCTATATTACACGACACCACTTCATTAAGTTTAGCTATCTTTGATAATTTTGTAAAACCCCTCTATTTTACTATGGACTAGTACGTGTAAAAAATAATCGATAAATATAAATGCAAAATTTCATAAAATGATATCGTTGAGATGAAAATGTTTGTTGAGGTATTTTATTTCTTTTCAATGAATAAAACATTTGTTTATGATATTCTCTTAATTGATTTCAACCGTTATAATGTATATAGATCGTTAGTTTATTTTCAGTTATTTAAAAAAGACTTTATTATCGGTTGTAAAAGCTAAATAACTTTGATGATAATTTCGACTTACAAGCTCTACTCTAGGGTATATACATATCCTGTATCATTCCATTCTATGTCAGTTACATATAAAATGATGTACTATTGTATAAATTAGTAAAAGCGGATTTTAGATTTGTGTGTTTACAAAATTGAACTGTTGTGGTAATTATCTGGGTTTTCGAACTTAATTACCTATAGATAATCTATTTATAAACTTCAAAGAAGGGAAGTGATATCAATACAAGATGTATTTTGACATCGGTTTACTTATACCGGACAAGTCCTTTCCTTCACTGTGCATTAGCGTCTTCTTGGTTAACATATTTGAACAATTATTGTAGTTAGATAGCTTTAGTGAATCGAAAGATCATATACAACCTACTTATGGATATTTCCACATTCTTCTAACAATATTGATTCGGTTGAGGTCATTTTATAAATATGTAAACGTGTTTTTTCTTGAAAATTATATCTACACTTATTAACAAATCAGTTTTTGTAAATTTTTCCTTATGAGGTGTGTCGTTTATGTTTGAGTTAATTATAGAAAACAAGGAAATTAGGTAGTAAAAAATTAATAACGTTTTAGTTTTGCCTTTATACTAAATGTTGTAGTGTTTGATTTATGCTTATGATAAAAAAATGAAATTACATAAATTATGTGCCTGCTGTGATATTTTACGGTGCTTTTTTATTGTCTAAATTAGTTGTACTCTTTTGTTGTTTGCTCATTCATATCTTTGTTTTGCTGTCGTAAAGTATTTCATTTAATTTATTCCATAAATTTATTTATTCTTTTCAAAGCATATTTCTTATGTTTAGTCACTCCTTTGCTAATTTATCTTGTTAATTTCACCTTACTGTACTGATATGGTAGAATAACTTGTATCGATATATATTTGTACCATATCCTCTGATGATTATAATTGATTGGTGTAACCTTTTTCGTGGTACTCAATGTAATTACTTTAAGTAAACACATTATCATCTCGTAAGTTTATTTGTGACTAGTAATTTGATCAACTGTTAGCTAAAAAACGCGTTATTTACAATAACATTTATTTAAAGCATATTTTAGTGGTCATTCTTTTCTATTATGTTCATGTTATGAATATGATTCTCAGTAATAGATTTTGTTCAGTGCTTTCATAGTTTTATAACTATACTACTGATAAATCTAATTAATTTTAATATGTGATCGCTTTTTCTTTAATAATTCAATGTAAAATCTAGGTTAATAATTGCATCTTCACAACTCGGAAATATTTTTCAAGTGATATTCGTTTGTTATTTTCTTTTAATACAATTTATAATCGATTGGGAGGATCGATAATATCTGATCTTAGAACGTATATATAAAGCATATTATTGATTAATATTAATAATTGACCAAATATGATTTATATATTCAACTTTAAGCCATACTATTTTTATGAGAGCTTGTTCATACGAACTGGCTAGAATAGGTTAACCTACTCCGTTTCTAGCGATTTCGAATTAATGTTCATAGAAACCTAATGGATGTTATTGATTTGGTATTTGCATGTAATTCATGCTATGATTGTTGTCATTATCATCACAATATAACATTCTCAACTGGAAGTATTTTTTTGTGTTCAAAGAAAATAAGCATAAATAAAAGAATTTTATGTTTGTTTGGTTAAAATAATTCATTATCATTGAAATAACGATCTGGATTAGCTCCACTGGTCACGGCTTCTCACTAGAATACCAGAAACTTCCTCTCAAAGTTAGTCACCTGTGTCCACATGACAGTTGTTAGTATGGGGTTTTGGAGATTGTTGAACTTCATTAGAATCCGTGTCAGGTGTGAGGTAGTTACTCGCCGAACACAATGGAAGATGGTCACTCAATGTTGTGGCGTGATTGAGGTTAGATATTAACACTGTTGAATACGGGCTTAGTGGTTTAGAGGTTAAGCATTCGTGCGCAAGACGATAGGTTTCAGGCTCGATTCCCAGTTGTGTGGTCGTGGATGTGCACTACTGAGAAGTCTAGGAACAGAACGAAACGGCCATCTAATGCTTTCAGGTTTTCAATCATGATCTAGCTTAGATAGGTTCATGACTTCAATGGAATTCGACAAACTTCACAACCCCATACTGAAAATAATTCATTATCACTTTTATACCATAAAATGAATCTAATAAAACTATCAAGTGCGTGATATTCTTTTGCATAGTTTAAGTCACACCAGTTCTCAAGGAAAGAATAAATATAAAATATGGTTAACTGATCAATAACTTTGATATTTTACCATTCATCAAGACTTTATCAAGCATAAATGCATTGTTTTAAAATCCCCATCATATTAAAACACTAATAAATCGACAAAGAATATTCTTTCATATAAATTTTCTTCAGGCCCTACAATTCTATATCCAAATTAACAATTCAAAAATAAATGCAATGAAGCGCTACTACTAATCCAACTCAATTTTAGTCAACAAAAAGAAGTATGCCAAGCATACTATAAAATAGTCTGATAGAAATCACTTATATTAATTTCAAATCCTTGTCTAGAAACCTCACAACGTAGTGTATAGACTAGATTGTAATTTTTTAACACCAGGACTATATTGAATTTCAAAATCGGTTTTACAGCTATGAAACAACATAAGATACACAAATTATCTCAATACTATCAAACTATAGATTTATATTTAGTATAAATATGATTACACCCTCCTCATCTGTGTAGTAGCCTAGTCTTATTTTTCCTAAGGCAATAAATATTACACAATGTGATGTAGCTCATCGAGTGCAGATCCATGTACTCGACTTTTGGTCACAATTTGTGTATGACGTTTAGTGCTATTATTCAGCTGCCCAAAATGAAGTAATGAGGGGGGTTTTGAACGTGCGATTTAGTTTTTGAAATTCGTGCTTTTTAATTACCAAGTCTAGAAAGAGCATTGTACAAACCAATAGGCAATTTTTTTGCTAGTAATCAGTTATTACACATTTCATAACATAAAATTTTCATTAATTTGGTTTTACCACAGTTATAAAATTGTATTTCATATCTCTGTAGCGTTTGTGAATTTATATATGTGTGTATGTACTGCATATGACCAAATTTTAAAGAATTTGTCTAGAAAGTCAAACTAAATTTTATACATAACGTATTTGTTCTGCATAAAACATGCTTAAAAATTGGTGTTGCATTTTCAAAAAGAAAGAATAACTTTTGATATTTATGTAATTAAGAATTAAGCTATTATATTGCTATCGTTATGTACGGTGGTATTTATACCTTGTGTTAGTAATAATTGTAAACAAGTGTTTGCTTTTCTTACTGTATACCAACTCCTCATTTAACAAGTTCAGATCATGATTTCAATTGGCAATGTTCGTTTGTTGTTCTTTTAACCATTTATTTTTTTCTCAAGAATTCATTTGCATGTTTTCAACATATCTTTGTGTATAATTTATTACGTTCAAATGTATTTGTTTACATAGTAAGATACTTATTTTTCTTTGTTTTAGATATAAACGATGCCTTATTATAATACAATAGGTCATGCGTGTAGTCGAAATGTTCTACCATTATATATATATATATATATATATATATATATATATATATATATATATATATATATATATAGTTAACTTTACAGTTTTTCATTTTCTGTTTTTTTGTAGTTTTTCTTATTATCTTTTTTCTCTGTTTTTTGTAACCTTATATCAATCCAACTTGTTTTACTAATGTAACCATTTCTTTTTTCATCTGTTGATGATGTCATTCTTCATTACTGTTGCTAGCTAGTTGCTGAATAATGATTCATCATAAAATCAAAGTGAAAATTCATCGTTCTTTACCCACCGGTATATATATTATATATCTTACTTTGATTGCTTTTTGGGATTTTTTATAATACAAATCAAAGATAAGCCATGTATGTTTTATGTGTTCTTTTTTTGAAGGTAAAAGACCCCCTTTCATATGATTCTGTTTATTTTACCCTTTAAGTTCATTTCCTACATTAAATGTTACATATTGAACTTGAAACAAGTATTTCTAAAAAAAATCAGGTCACTGTTTAAATAAAATAGTTTAACTAGATAAGATAAAAACACTATAACCTGTTACGATATATGTTCAAACCTCGAACCATCTACTGTGGCTTTGATTGTTTGATAATATCACTGTCCTTCAGATAAAAATTATGATTTAGTTTCTCTTAAGGCAACTTGTACTTATCAATTTAACACGATATTTATAAATCTAGTGATTATCAATTCTTTGCATTCTATGCAGATGTTTTGAACTTACTATATAGTCAGATTGCACAGTTTCTTATCAAACGACCACCTAATTTATTTTACATACATTAATATTATACTGTTTTTAGAAGTACTGTTATAAAAGTATACACATTAGAATATTCAGTTTGCTGTGGTGTTCGCTTTATTTTTTTAATGATTGTTTTTTTACAAAAACAATTAGAAACAAACTTGATGCCTTATTATTTTGCTTGTGTTTTGTGAGATACGTTTTTATCTATTCTCTCGTAAATTTTGATAGCTTACTTACCACTTATTGAGTTGTATTACTTATTTTGTTTATGACATAATCACTTTATTTTTAAAATTTAGAAAATAAGTTTGTTGCTCATTAGGTAAGACTCATTTAATCCTTTTTTGGCTGATGGATTAATTCGTAAATGTATACTGATATCGATGATAAGTTCACATTCATGTTCCAGTTTTTATTTGCACATATGTTAATCTTACTGTGTTCCACCTCATATATGTTGTTTTCAATATTCGGTTATTTTGACCACGCGACTTATATTTCATTGTGTAGGGGGTTATTGTCACACTGTTGTGTGCCATTCTCCCGAACTCTCGAGATCGCATTGGATCCCGTTTGAATCTTAATTCTTCGTAGTTAAGAATTACCGTCGGCTAGGCGGATCACAAAATATCACACTAAGTTGTCAAAAGTTTCTGTACACAGCAGCGAACAGACATTTCTAAGACGTTTTTTCCAATTATGATATAGTTTGTTAGTAACCTGTCCCACTAACAGAATATAAACTCTATTCCGCAAATCATTGTCCTTGTAGTTTTTCAGCAAACCTTGGTACATCAAAACCCTGTTATTTTCCGTCTATTTCTTTACTTTCAGTAAAATAACTGATTATTGTATGTAAGTAGTTAGCTACTAGACGTCCACAATAGACGTCATTACTCTCCTAAAGAATAGTTTCCGTTTTTGGTCATGAAAAAAAAAACAAATTTTCAATCTTAACCAAATGTTTAAATAATATCAGAAGTGCCATCGAAATCATGGACCGATTAATATTAGACCACCATTGGAGACCCAGATGCACTGGATATCTGTTTTGATATAGCATGGAACTACTCAGCAGAGCATCCACTACCTCACACCCTAGAGTCGAATCCAGGACATTCGGTTTTGAGCAGATGCTTAACCTTTAGACCAACGAGCTAGCATCCGACAGTGTTAATTTCTACCATCAGCCAATTTACGATGTTGCACAACTATCTTCTATTGTTTTCAGCGAGTAATTGCCTCACACTTGATACGGTTGAACTCCACTAGTCATGGTTTCTCAATAAAAATCCAAGAATTACCTCTCAAAACTAATCACTAATTAGTACATGATAATTTCTGATATGTACTTGCGAAAACTATTGAATTTCTTTTCATGGGAGTCCTACACTAGAACAAAACAGCCGTCTATTTTTTCCAGGTTTCTAATGATGGTCTAAAATTGATCGGTTCATGATTTTGATGAAATTCTACAATCTTCACAACCTCATACAGTAAATAATGTAAGAAAATTTCGTGTTTATCAATTCTTGATTGACGTTATTTGTTAACTTTTAGTATTGTTAAAATTTCTCCCTTTACATCTTACTTGGTCATTAATAATAATGAATGAGGATCAACTGTTGATATAAAATAATCACTATGATTATTATCATTATTATTTGCTTAATCCATCAAAATAAATGAAATTCTTAAAGCTTATTATTTCCTATACCATATAAGCAACAATAATTATTTTCTAAATATGATACTTTGGTCGTCTAAGAATAATCTATTAATCTTCCTATGGTTTATATTTCAAGTTATTAGATATTTTTTTACTAATTTTTATGGTAGATTTATTGATAAGATTAGTAGGATTAAACATCATATTAAAAGTAAATAAACAAACATAATAAGAGATTTTTATTTTAGTTTGACATGCTACTCATATTTGTGTTGTTTTGTTGATTCTCATATATTTTTGTTTGTTTGTTTGTTAATATTATCAATGTCCAGTTGATAAAAAGAGAGTTACTTTGAAAATATTTATTTTTGATTGTTCTCTTTTAATTTATAACCTTTCATTAATTGAACTCTTGGTGAGTAACAATATTCGAATGATCATTAACTATAGCATAGATATGAAATCAGACCAACAGTCTGAAGTCCGTAAAGATCGATCATATACAGACCAAATCGCAACATTACGGATCATTGTGGAACAGTCAATTAAATGGAATTCACCACTCTGCATCAACTTAGAGTTAGAATTTAAGGCCAGAAATTAAAATAAGAGTTTTCAGTATGAACTGACTTGTTACCCTTAATTTCATTGGTTCGTCCATAAATTATAATCTCGTCAGTGCACATAAAATAAACTGAAAAAGTAATTAAATAGTTTGCGTAAATAAATTTCTTTAAAGTAATGGTGTAGCTCTTAACACATTCAACTTTTAACTATTAAGTCTCAGGTGCAAATACTTTTGTGTATACTTTAATTTGGTTAAATGTGAAGTATTATCCAAACAGTGCTGTCATAGGCCAAATATACATACACTTGTACTTGATCCACTTCATATATATATTATTTCTTCCATTCATATTATTAACGAAGTCATTATAGAAAGAATGCTCAAAGTAATTTAGCTTAACAAGAATAAATGATAAGAAAAAGTGTGCTAGAAAGCAATGTATCTCTGTATGAATCTTTCTTTGTACATTGTTTCTCTTACTTTTTGTTGTTGTGGCTATTTTATTTTTGTTTTTCTAAAGAAACATCACTAAAAAATCTCATCAATTCATTTATCTTAATTTCATCGTCTTATAAAATTGTTTGTTTCCTTTTTTCATTATGCAAACTATGATTCACTGAATACATAAATACAATACTGTTTTCTCCCATAAATAACTTACTAGATGTATTTAAACTTTGTTTTCATTGTCAAATTGTTGTTTTAATAGTTGAATACATGAGTCGATCTAAGCTAGATCACGATTGAAAATCAGGTTTCCAATGGTGATCTTGCTTAGATCGACTCATGTATTCAACTATTAAAATCACTACAATCTCCACAAACTCCCATTCTGATATCAAATTGTTGTTTCTCTCTTGATCTCTATATAGTGTGAAATAGTTTAATCTCCTTTTTTAATCATCAGTTTTATTGACGCTTTTATTTTCTCTTCGTACAGCGGGAAAATCCTCTTATTACATGCACACCAAGTGCGAATAACTCCATTACTACTAGTTCGTCTGATACGACTATTACTACTACTAGCACTACACTTACTACTGTCATTCCAAATGAACAAAACACTTCAACGTTAAATAGTGATGCCAACTGTGAATCAATGACATCCATCACTGAGGATATTGACGATCGTTCACCTAATTGTCATTCTGAAGTAAAATCCGATACAGAAGATGTTTATGAATTCATTGAAGCAAATGGTAAAAAGTATCGACGTCATTTTCAACGACGTGTTGTCATTGAACGGCATAAAGTTAGGGAAGTAAGCAAATTTCGTTTTTCTTTTTCTCTTTCTTTGTTATTTTTTTAATGTATTTTACAAATTGATTAAAATTAGTTTTGAAAAATTGAAAAGAATGAGTGCTTTTTTTTCTCTTTTAATATCATTCAACAATATACAACGTCAATATAATTAAAAATCATGAATTCACTGTTGTATTTTCTAACCATCTAAAAGACATTTATTTATAATTCGTGTAGGCGTTCAATTTGAAACATTATAGTTTGCTATTGTAGCATATATTTAATATATTAAATCTAACTTGTCACCTAAATCTCAATATCATTCTTCCCCTGCTTACAAGTTATCGAGAATTTCATTTTGAGATACTAGTGATAATAATAACATTAGATAAAGTCTCATGTTAAAACCATTTTATAAGTTAGATATAAATAAATTGTTTCTTTTCTAAGGTATTTTTATTGGTTAAAAGTCGTAATTCATGCTTACTATATTCCGATATTCTACACGATCGACTAACTGATACTTTAGTGGATGTATTTGTATTGAATCTATTAACTCTAAACTGTGGATTGATTTAGGTCTGAATTGTGTAGTACATATATACTTTACATCATTAGTTTAGTCTCTTTTTATTCTGTGATTCACTCATTTAATATCTACGCTCGCATTTCAATGTTTTTCTTTAAATCTTGAGTGATTTTCAAATATCAGCTCTTTTCCTCTCTTCCTGTACTTGTTTACTGACTAACTATATCATTTTAATTGTAAAAGACTTTTAGGTTGTTTTGAAATTAGTTATTTGAATTATAACCAGTTTAACATAAAGATGGAGTAATCCTCACAGTTTCTTGTACCTATGACTAAACTACGACTACAGTACTTTCCTCGGTCAACTTACATCTGTTCAGATTTTATTTTGAAGTTAATGACAATCTGCCACCGTGTAACCCGAAAATATCTTCATTTGTTAGTAAATTTGATAAAATTTGTGTTCTGGATTATTCGTTGCTTTCTGTTGATCTCAGGGGCATTATCAAAACTTGAATATTTCCAAGTGATAGCCATGTGTTTTGCGATGTGTTATAATTCGCTGTTCTAAAGTGATGTCAAATGTTTACTTAGTTTATATAAGAATTCAACGCCACTATTTTTCAATGTTACATGGGTCAATTTTTTGTCATTTTTCCGTCAGATTATATTAGCACCATCACTTCCAGATGGTATGGGACCAGATCTTAATCGAGTTATACTCAGCCGATCTGATCAGACAAATACTAAATCCGTCAACAATAATAATAATGAACTTATTCCACCAATTAATACATTATCATTAAATAACTCTTGTAACTCTTCTTTAAATCATATCAATGCATTGAACTCTTCTGAATTTAAACCTCAATTCGGAAAATGGAATATTTCCTGTGATAATGCTGCTAATGAACACAACGATTGTATGGATCATGACGACTTAGAAGAATCCCAGTTCACCAAAGCTGACGCTGGACCACCAAAACCATCTTTACCGAATGAGAAACCATGTAAGAGATTACTGTAGAGTTTTACATTTTGTTTGTAAAAAAATCCTATTTTATTAATAAAAACTATAATCTACAAATGTTACAGTAATATATATAACCAGAAGATTGTAATCAGTTAGAATCTAGCTGTATGTCTGCTACACTGCTTCATAATTTCTAAACTATTAATAATTAGATACCAAGCCAACCAACCTATAATTATATAGATCACTTAATGACTTCATTTCATTATTCATCTATTCAATCATAGGATAAATTATTCTCCATTTAACTATTGCATCTCAACTTATACATATGATATTGTTTTTTCAAGAGTAGTATGTGATCAGCTAAGTGAAATATGCTGTTAATATATGTAGTTTCATCACATCAAAATATAATTAGATTACAATAGTATAATTATGTATTGTTTACTAGAAAAAAGTATTTCATAATTAATGTACAGAAATGTGGTTGCATAACAAATGTTGATTGACTGTATAAATAAATATCATAAACACACTTGAATAATTTATTTGTTTTACCATCTTATTGATAAATTAAAATGGAAAAATTTATTAATTATCATAATATGACTACTAAACTGGTACATTCTTTGGCAGTATTCATAGTCTCATAGTTAGTTTCACTATCCATATTTGTTTAGCTTTTTACTATTACAAAGTTTACTGTATCCTTCCAATTGTGTTGTTACAGTAACAAATACAATCAGATCTGTCGTGCATTACAGATAATGTACGAGATGCAGGAAAATATTAGTAATTACCAGATTGTGTTTGCTTGTTCTCATTTGATATGTTGAACACTTTCCATTTTTCTTCATTTGGATGATGTCATAAAAAAACTTAAAAATTAGTCTATATTCAAAACCAATTTAATACCTTTTCCATGTTAACTGAAAAATCACGACCTGAATAGATTTGAATTTGATTTTCATTAACTGTCTCTACGATGTTTATTTCAGTTAGATTTCAGTAGTATATTAAACATATCATCATTGATGAAATCTTTAACGTTTTTCTATGTACGCTTGAATTACTCCGTAAAGTTTATTGACAAATATTTGCCTCCATCATATATAATCTCATTTCAGTGGTTAGTTATATGTTTCGATTCGGATCATCTGATTGTGACAATCCAGATGATGAACGACGTTTATCTGATCGATTAATTGATTTTTTCCGTGACCAATGGTTAAAAGAAGAGTCTGCAGCGGGACCACATGAACGTAAAAAAGTTATTTCTTATACACAAAGTTATACACAACCTGCAACCAATGGTGATTTTATTCATAAATCAACGTGGATTCAACATACATGCACAGTTCGAATGGTGAGTTATGTAACTATTTTTCTCATAAATCTATAACTACGTTAACCACTAATCTCATTTTATTTAATATTAATTAGTTCAAATAAATGAAAAGAATGTAAATGGAATTGTGATCCGTACACTATGTACTCATTGTTTTATGAATTAACAATTTAAATCTAAAGATTAAAATGTGATACATTCCATGTAGGTAGTTTGGTAATAAATAAAAATATGTCATGTATGCAATGTTATCCAATATATTATATAATTTCACTAAGAAATTGTTTTAATAATATTGTTTTTATAAAGTTATCGGAATCTACTTTTTTTTAATTTTAGTAATCATAATGGTGAATAAGTTTAGCAGTTAGTCTACATTCTTTTTTCTCGGTTTATTTGTATTTTGAAAGAGTGACTAATTCTTACCTTCTGAAGTACATGGTTTAATAGACCTCCTTATATAAGGTATCCAATTTAATGTGATTTGTTAGCACATTCTCTGGTGCTGTTAAATGTATGCTGGTGGTTTTCACATTTCGGGTCGCCCACACCTTTAAAGGATAGTTTTTTTCAGGTACCTGAAAAGAAAACCGGGTTATGGGTGGTCCTGACCACTTGGTTGTATTACTGTAGAGTCTAAGGAGTTACTCGTTGAAGCTGACCGCACATGAACCTTGGTTCTTGAATTGACAGCTCCTTATATTAAAGGCCTTATCTGTGGCGATGGAAATCTACGGAGAAAGGTGAGGTGTACCACCTTAAAGACCAATACTTTTAAACCCAAACTTTCTGTTGTGGAAAAATAGCATCGTATCGCATGCTTGTTGTCTGAGGGAATCACTGTACTACCGTCAAACTTTGTGCAATCATCAGAATGACATTGATCTCGGGCCCTAAGCTACTACTTTTAGTGTTATTGTTCTTCGACTAACTTATTGAAAGTGTTTCAGCCAATATAGCTTAATTAGCTGATCGCGATATCTAACCTCAATCAGCATGCCAGAGTAACAGCTACTGTCAGATTTGTAAGCATAATTAACTTGTTAAACAAAATCTAATTGTTGTACCCAGTCTTTCCCATCATATAAATTGTTTACTACCTGTTCACTGAAAGATATGTAATTGTGTCTCTACCCAAATTGTTAACGGATTTTAATACATGGTAGATCTAGATAATTGTAAATATACACTGGTATGTGCCGCTAAATAATAAGAATTGTTGTTATTCTTGTTAAAAATGATACCGAATTCCAAACAAAGTAAATGATTATAAAAAAGATGCTAATATTGGTGATATATTTAGGAAATGATCACATACAAATGTATAGAACACTTTTGTGGGAAATTCGAACTATGGATTTTCCGAAGAAACACTAATACGCACTTTTTAAATATCATTGTCTCATCGTTAAGTCGATCAGAAATCTTGGATCTGAGATCATTTAAACTGATAAGGTCATATATAACATGAAATGATAGTGAGAATAAACATTCGAAGTTATTTTAATGGTAACATCTTCGTTACTGAAAATCTTTAAAGAGGAATCATTAGTCCAAATGTAAACTGACGTGGGGATTTAGAGTTATAAATGCGAATGAAAAATGTGACTATTGGTTTTCTAGTTAGACGTGTGATCTTACTCTTACTTGCCAATTTTAGTCATTGATTTTAAAGTTTATGGTATCAGAGCACTCACAATTTTCGAAATAGCAATTAGTCATTTGTGAAACCAGAAGAACATCAAGCTGTTAAAATAGTGATAAGAAATAAAGTAACTTTTGATGGAGTTTTGTTCTATGAGCTAGAAACTCAAGTATATAGGAAACCGACCCATACAGATCAAATTCTTAACTACAATAGCAACAACCCAAGAGCACATAAAATCAACTGCGTGCAAAATTTTGTCAAGAGGCGAGGATACACTGCAGCACACTGGCAGCACGAAGAAAGGAAGAGAAATACCTGAAGGACGTACACGACCAAACCATCCAGCTCAGAGAACAAAACTCCATCAAAATCATCCACCTGAGCTACAAATCTTCTCTACCATCTCAATAAAGTAACTTTATTGTAAAAAATATGTCTGCTATCTCTTTTGATATACATTTAATATACTATTTAAAAGAATAGAATATTTCGCTCGAGATAGCACTGATACAACTTTTTATCTATACTTTGTTCTGTAACTTGTAACCGGAAAACATTTCGTTCATTTTAACTGATAACATAAATATCCAAACTATGGATTTGTTAATAGTTTCATAGATTTTGATTACATTATATTCACTTCTCAATCCAGAAGCATTTGCCTTTAAAGTAAAAAAAATCACCCTTCAGAATATCTTTTTCCAAAGTGCCGTTGAATAAAACCTGATTTTTTTCAGGCTTTATTTCATCTAGTCATCTTATCCCATTTCCGTGGACGTCTTACGAAAGAACTGTTATACTGGAATAACTGGTGATTACAGATGGTTGCAGTTATTCACCGAACCGATCTTTGTATTGTGAGGGAATATTAAGAAAATAAAAGCCTTGTCTGTCTAACTGAATACTGTATACTAATGAAATAAACCTGTCAATTATACACAGAAAACTAAGCTTAGAAAATATAAATACGAATATCTTAGTTTATAAAACGACAATAGACTGAAAACGAAGACTTGAATCACTTAGAATCTGCTAAATCTAAACTTTCGATTGTAATATTTAAATTCGTAGAAAAGTAGCACCTAATATTTATAAGTAATGTAATTAAGTGGTCAGTCATATAGAAGCAACTATTTTTATGGTGAATAATCAAAATACTCCTGTTGTGATGCCTTGATTCCTTTGTTTCAATTTTGTTGTTTACATAAGCACATTTTACAAATAACGTTTTGGTAATTATTTTTGTTTTTATATTTTATTCCAGGTTGGAGGTCTTCAAGGATTAAAAGCTCAGGTGGGTTCAATGTATTTTGTTTATTAAAAATTTGTATTATGCTATTTGAATTTCTCCTTTAGATGACCATCAGTATCTATAAGACTAAACAAGTCACACAGTTGGATGGAATAGAGAAAGATTGATGAAGTATATCCTGTTAATCAAAATAAACAGTCAACATCTGTAGTATGAATGACTCATCACTTTGTTTAAAAAAATGTGGTTAACGCCAAAGTATTTAAATCATGTGTTGTATTGTTACCAGATATTTAAAAGACATTAGAGATGCTATTCATTAAACAATCTCCTACATAATACATTTAGTAAACAAACTATCATGTTATTATCTTCAATTTTAAGTAAATCCCAAGGTTGTGTCGCCATTATTATTTTGCATGCTTGTTTTTACTACTTACAACCTTTCAGTAGCAACAATTTATAAATGAATTTTTAAAGTTGATTATGTAAACTCTCGACTGCTAGGATATATAGATTTCACTGTTATTCGAATTATACAGAATAATATCCTTTTCGCAGTACACCAACTCAGCAAAACCCTGCACTAGAAAGCAGATTTTAGCCTTCGTTTTCTATAAATCGTACATTAGATTCTCAGAGAAAGAAACAGTAATCAAAAACTTCATATATATTTTGGCTTGTAGTTACAGTGGTTGAGTATTGTATTTCCATCCTACTATTTTTACTCAATACTTCAATACTGGTGGTAGAGCAATACTGTTCATTTTCTCAAACTATTAAAAATTTCTTCGATATGATTAGAAAAACTCAATTCAGGGGTATATTGGTGTTATTTAGTTTTCTCCAACTAACATCGCTTTTCTTACTGTTCTCAACAAAATATAAACTGACCGTTTCAATAATTAGTTTTCTCACAAGCTGATTCACTTATTTAGCATAAAGTTAATAAGTTTTATTGTATATATTTTTAACTGGCCTTACAATCATTTCCATATTATCGCGTTTGTCTTCTCTTTTCAATCAATGACACCACTATTTTTATTGCGCTTAATTTATTTTACTGTAATAAAAAGTATCATCCAGTGTTTCATGTATCGTATCAAATTAAAATGTAAACTGTTTTCTATCCGTTTTTTTTATTTCATATACAAGTTCATCATTATTGATAGACATCTTATAATTTATTCCATCTAACTATTATTTGCTTAAATCCAGTTTTGAATAATAGCTATTTATAAAATACGTTTGCAACTGAACGATGATTCAGTAGAGAAAACCAATTTATTGTTGAATGCAAGATTACGGTGTGTTTTCGTAAAATATGAAAACCATACATTAAATACGTTATTTTCACATCTTCCTTCAGTTGATCTTTACATGCTTCATGATTCTTTCAATTCTACTTTTATTACAATTACCTTTAGTTTTCTTTTCTGTTCTTTTCAATTCAATCTTCTATTGCCAGGCATTCAACTTCCAATTACTGCTACATTCTACTTTTATCTGTCAGCATAAGTAGCATCCACTACAGTACAAACATACACTTAAATGTAAATCTTAACCGTCTTTTTTTCCTATATAGTACATATTTGGTTTGTCTAAGAACTTTTTATTTTCATGCTCATTATGAGTTTTGTTGCAATTTACGCTCACAGTACTTTACAATGTTTATAACAATGAAATTTATTTATTGAATAACGTACGAATGTATTTTTACGAAAATCATTATTAACTACTTACTCACTGAAATAATTTCATTAACTGGTATCTAAAAATACGTGTAGAAAGTTCAATTATAAGAAAATCCTGAACTTCGTGTATAAATGGTTTTTTTTTCTTCTCAGTAAACATGTTACTAAATAAATTTTCATTTGCATTGAAATGTATATTAACATTTCCTGTAACTCTGTATTAATCAACAATATCAGTATAGGGTTGTGGAGATTTTTGAGTTTTAATTGAGATCATGTGCCGATCAATCATGGATTGCTTGAATTTAGACATTAACACCATTGTATGCCGGCTCAGTGGTCTAGAGGGTATGTGTTTGAGCGCGAGATCAAAGGTACTGGGTTTGGGTTCCGTGTGTGGGATCGTGGCTGCACGCTGCTGAGGATCTCCATACCAGAACGAAACGGCCGTCCAATGCTTCCAGGTTTTCAGTGGTGGCCTAACATTGATCGGTTCATGATCTTATTAATCAATAATAGCTACTTTCTTCAGCTGACTATATTTTAGTGAGCTACTTTGTAAACGTTCATTAACTCTAAAGTAAATTTTCATCGTAAATTGATACTAACTGCTGAACCATTGAAAATTCAGAGAGTAAAATATGATTCTTACTGTTGTTCCAGTTGTTTAACTTAATCTATGGTAATAAGCATAACACTAAAAAGTATTCAGTTCATATGTGTAAATGACGGTAGAGAGGGTTTATAGATCAGATAGATGTTTCATTGTAGTGTTTCGTTCTTTATATTTAATTCCAAATCTTACACTGTCTTTTCACATAATTTCACAAGCCCCTTCTTTATGCAAAAACACACCTTTTAACCTTTATAAATCTATTCCATTGACGTTGTGGTTGTTACATACAACTACATTATACAAGTGAATCAAACATGTTATCATAAAATACATGTTTTATTTTCGAAATTTGAACTTAAAAATCTGTCCATATTTCTAAAAAATTGTAATTTAATGAAATAGGAGAACATATCTCTGTCAGTTGAAATGTCTTTTGAAATTGTTTTCTAACAAAAAGGCTGTTCTATTTCAGAACTCTATATTTTTTTTTAGAATCAGATTTCCCGTGATTAATCTTTTCTACTACACTGCTCTGACATATCATTGTACTAATGTGATGTAGCCACCTGGGCCGATACATATATGTGCTATGTACTACATTGCATATGATTGACTGACTAAAGGCTGTGTAGGGAATTATAGCGTCTGTCTGATAACTCTTGAAAAGCTGTGATCAATTGTAATCATGTATCGAGGGGTTTCTGATATGTATTTATGGTCCTAATTTTTAATCGACACATCACTAGACTCTTCTTAAGCTTATTCTTTTCACCAATGAATATATGTGACAGGTTCTACGTTGCTTATTACTGACCGATTGGAATCGTGATAAAAAAGTCATCTTGTACCTTTAATTTCACACCTATTTTAGTTTTGATATTTCCTGTTTCATTTGAAGCTCCTGATGTTGACGTCTCATTAGTTGAGTGTGGCTAATAAAATTCAGTGGTTTTCTTTCTCATGGAAGTGTTTGATTTTCCTTGACTTGTTTAATGATGGAATTGATATGTTTGTCATATCGTATGTCTTCGTAGAATACACAATATTTTCCAGTTAACATACATTTAAAAGTAACGGACTGGATGAAATTTTCACTGAAAAAATTTAGTTTTACCATCCATATTGATGATTACGTGTGTGAAGCATAGCTTTCATGTATAGATATGTATAAGGGTGAATTTTAATGACTTGTTAGATTTTCTAAATTCCATTTGTAACATAGTAACAATAAATACCCCATATCAGTGATAAATTTGGTTATGATAAATCTTATGGATATTCTTGTGTAGACTTCTAAAAATAGGGTTATTTATTTCACTCAGTGTATGTGCATGAACATATGCTTACTTGGTGATATAATCTCCTACTAATTGACAAAAAGATAATTAAAATCTTGATCTGTATATATGTACATTAATTTGTCTTTTAAAAATCACCTCTATGTCGCCATTCCCATCTGCAATTGCATTACAAAATATTAATTCTGTAATCTTTTTCTGCTCACCAATGTTATCTTCTCTCATTGATGTTTGGTGTTAATCCACACTGAAAATTTATTCAAACTGAATACATGATTATGTAACAATAGATCGATAATTGCATGACATATATTACATATGTATATATGTACTGGTGTTTCTCTATCTTTATTGCTTGTCAGTACTGAAATTATGAATGGATGCGAACTTACACAACCGTATCTTTTCAGTTTGTTATATTTAACAAGCGACTATTTATAATGATTGAAATATTGTTTATTCAGTTATTTACTATGATTCATTTTATTTACTAACTGACAAGTGTAAGTTTAAGAATCACTATATATATACGTGTGATATGTATCAACCATGCATTACTGAACAACATATCAATATGTAACTGGAGCACTACGGTATTATTTCGATTGATAATTATTTTATGTTGTTAATGATTATCGTACCAACAATCTGTTTTTCGGTAAGTAAGGAAAAATATTTGATTAAACTTTATATATGTATATTTATTTGTCATCATAGAAGTCATTTTCTTGTAACTCTTTCAATTAATCATACTGTTGTACTACTCAAGAATAAAAATAATTTCAAACATCATTCATTTTGATTAGAAAGTCTTATTAAATTACCTTCGAGTTTTTAAAAAAACTCTGAATGAACACTTATTAGTGTAAAATTAAGCTAGTTCGTAGTCAGTTTGGTCATTTATAGTTTCAAGTTAAATGAATGACGTAAACAGAGTGTATTTAATTAATCAAAACTTTAATTGTTTATCAAGTATCCAGTCAGTATTTCATTTTTAATACTTTTTTAGGTACATGAGAAATATCTATTCAAATGTAGTTTAATTAATATCTTAAATTCACTATTTCAAATTACATATCATATAGGGTTCAGAGCCGTATCAGCTATCCGCTGTTCATTTACCATATGTTCACAATAGAGAGTATGCTTGAGTTCTGCTTTATATAATGTACATAATTCACTAAATTGTTTTACATGATGGTGATACAATTGGTTAACTAAGCACAGGTCCATGTACCTGACCTAATGTTAGACTTTTATATAAGCACTAATGATATTACATTGCTAATATAGAACCGAAATGGGCAGAATGTTTTTTTTTCTAAATGTATCTCAATGGCTAGAAGTTTAGTTATTTAGTTACTCATGTTTCCTGTTTTATGTGAACTGACTTATTGTGTATGCAATTTGAAAGTGGAATATGGCTACAATTTGCACATTAAGCACTAGGTCGATTGTGATTAGTGTTTTTAAAAAAGTCCATGTGATAGTTTTGCTAAAGCATTTAATGTTTTTATATACCTTAAAATAGCGAAATATTCGTATCATAAATATTGAAGTTGTTGATACATTGTGTTTCGGTGGGTTGATTTTCAATTCGTATTGACGTTACATACTTGTTAACTTTGCAAGTGAAAACGTTGTTACTAAAAAAACATGCATCTTGATATGCAAAGTAAAATTAAGGCAATTTTTCTTAATAGTACAGTCAAACCTAAGTGTTAATTTAAAGAAATAAATATTTTCAGATTTTTCTTTTGTGACTTGGAAGGTTTAGCTGACAAGACTTCATTCTCATTCTGGATAAAACAAATACATATACGCACTGATATTGTTACCCAAAACAACATTAAACGTTTCTCAATTAAATTATGCAGTTCAGAAAACACAACACCACGAAATACATAATTTCGAACCAAAAACATCCAGAATAAATTTTTGAAATACTTGGTGGTTGTCACATTTTTTAGATTCATACTACATATTGTAAAGAATACTTATAGTACTCTTATTTCTGCGCGCTCTTCATCTTCCTTTAACATTCTTTTCATTTTAAAGATGTTCAGGAAATAAACTTTTTTTCTGGGACAAATCACCCCATCTTTATGATTGATTCATTTCATTTACACGAAGAAGCATGATAGCATAAAATACTCATAAACGCGTTTCAAATCTAAGACAGTAAATTATCGTTCACTTCTATGTTCAGCTTTGAAGATAAACGTTCTGAAATCTTGAATTAGATTTTAAGGAATTATATATGGGTTTAAGTGCATGAATTCTAATGGAATTCTGTCTTATTTCTGGTAAAGAATATACAATGAGAAAAATTAACCGGTGCATTTTTCCTATGAATAAAATTTTCTTTATAGATATTTATTCATTCTTTGTTAACCATAGAATGAAATCAGCTTTCTCTGTCTAATTTCAATATACCTGTTCTAAAATTTGGATAAATCAACTAGGTTGCGTGAGATAGTCATGGAATGTTGAAAATACGATTTGATATTTTGAATTGTTATTAATTATAATAACAAATATAATAGTTATCGCTTTTGTTTATACGGTTCCTTCAAGCTTTTGTTGATTTCAATAAAGCACGAACACTATTCATAGTAGATTCATTTCTATCATCAATTCCCCTTCAGCTTCTTACAACCAACATACAATAGTATAAATTAACAAAAAAAACAAATATATACATGTTATATTATCACATTTACAGAAAGTCCTAATCAAGGTACATTAGTAGAAACGAATAAATATGTAAGAATCACAAGAGTCGTTCAAATGGTCGACTGTATTAACATTCTGGAAGGGAAAATCGAAGGGGATGTCGATAGATTCCGAAAAACAGAAAATTAATATTATATATTACTTAATGTTATATACAAAAATGATTGATCAGTGGAAATAATCGTGAATGTGAAAAAAATGCAACATTTTGATTAAAGGTTTAAAATTTTATGTTAAGCAACAACTTCATAAGTACTCATTCCACCATACCAAATAATGATAACAGCTAGTTTCATTTACTTTTACAAATTTGGTACGGAATCTATGAATAGTAATTTTATACTAGTTGTAGTGATGATGTTTTTTTTCGACTTGTTTTTATTTGAGTATAAAAGTTGCGTAATGTGTAATAACGTAATGATGTAATGTATGATAATTATTTAATGGAACCCCATACGCTTATCAGGTAACTAAATCATAACAGAAATGCATTTTCATTATTTTTCTTCTACCATCATTATCCTTAGTTTAAGTGTTTTTTGCAGATAGATAAAAATTGCTGTAAGGAATCAATCTGTCTGAGAGTTGGGAAGATTGTGCAACTAAAATAAACATTACTCAACTACTTAAACTAAATCTAGTGAAAAGCTAAGATGAAACCTGATAGTTAAATATATAGTGTTTTTTTCTCCTATTAATAAGCCACATAATATTCTGTTTCTTACCGTTCGATAAAAGTTTAATTTTCTGTATTTTTAAGTAGTTTAATTTACTTCTAGTTAAGTTGCGCGTCTATCTTTTGTTTCATTTTACTTAGAAAACAAGTAAATTGTTTATTTTGACATTCCGTTGATTTCCTCCTATCCACCATTATTCCATCACTGCTATTTCAGCTTGAAAATGTTGTATACCGGCTTATTTATTATGATTGACACAAAGTTTGACATTTGACACTAAAAGTTCGAATTATGTTAATTCATCAACTTATGTTGCTGATCATTATTGTAGTTATAAACATGTGGTCAATCCTTTTTATGTAACCTGGTCACAGTGATTCGTGTATACATGTATTTATTTGATACAAGCTTGTATTATATTCTGTGCACACCTTAGTTTACTATATTCACGTGTTCGTGATCTAAGCGAAGTATATATATATTCACACGCACAGAGAATATCCATGTGTCTCAGGTCGATCACGTAATTTGCAAATAATCAAGCAAAATTGTTTGCTTGTAACTAAAATATTTCTCTTTTT
Source organism: Schistosoma spindalis (assembly GCA_946903255.1). Lineage (NCBI taxonomy): Eukaryota > Metazoa > Platyhelminthes > Trematoda > Strigeidida > Schistosomatidae > Schistosoma > Schistosoma spindalis. Next base: position 48,158,956 of record OX336420.1, read on the forward strand.
TGTTTACTAAATATTACTTAGGCTAGTCGTAATGCTGAAATGAAATTACCTGAAGTATTATCAGATGAATTTTCAGATAAAATATCTTGTAATTCACTTACTTCATCATCCAATGAAAGTAAGTTTTCTTTATTGATAAAATTTTATATTTTCTTCAAACAGTAACATCATCTTTAATTGAAGAACCAGATGTATCACAACAATTAAAATCGGATTCATTAGAGTTTAACCGTCACAAATCACAAATCATGTAAGTTACAGTATTTTTCTTATTTATACCTTCGGTTTTAGTTTATAGGGAGTGAAGTAGTTGAGCGTGTCCACCGCTTTACTTATCTTGAGAGTCTCACCAGCCCTTGTGGTCTGGTGTGTGACGAAATCTCAGCACGGATACAGATGGCTCAACCAGCTTTTCCCAACTTGCATCAATTATGGCGTAGGTGAGATATCTGCCTACCAACCAAAGAACGGGTTTACTGCACAGCAGATCGTTCCGTTCTATGACTGTGTAACATGACCGGTAAGAGTAGAGGATATTCGTTGGTTACTAGAATTCGACATAGGTGTCTTCGAGGCACTGCTCGTATATCCTGGGACCACTGAGTAAGTAATGCAGTTGTTAGGAAACGGGTATTAGGTAAGGATGGCAAATCAATTTACGAAGTAGTGAAACTTCATCAGTTGAGATGGCTGGGACACGTGTTACGTATACCCAACCAGCGACTGCCCCTACGAGCAATGTTTTTGATGCAAGAGTAGGTTGGAAGAAAGCTATGTGTGGCAAAACTAAAACATGGCACAAATCCATGAAGTCACTGACAAGTGGTAGGTTATAGACTACCTGGTTGGGATCCGCGAGATGATAGCAATCGATGGTTAGAGACCTTGAATGACATGGCTCAAAATGGTTTGCAATGGCTCAGGTTCATCCAGTCTTTGTGATCTCCCACATTCTAATCTTCTGAATTCTTCATGTCCCTTTTCTTCTCTCTTTCCAAATTTATTTCATTGGATTGTGGTCCTTGAATATGATATTCGAACCCTAATGTTTCCGATTACTGCCTATACTTTTACTACCTCTACCACTATGGGATTCGAATTGACAATTGTATCTGTGTGCTAATGTGGTATGGCAACTCAAACTGATGTACGTACGTACGACATTCTACGTTGTTGCTGACTGACTGACTTGGTTTTAATAAATTAACTAATTTGTAGTGAGAATACTAAATATTACAATGAATTATGACATAATTTCAAGATTCAACCGTTAATCAAACTTGGTTCATCTTTAAATATTTATTTAAATACCCTATACAATCTTATCAACAATTGAATTGTATAAATAACTCTGTAGATTTTTTTTCTCATATAATACTGTAACTATAACTTAAATATTTCTGATTTTATAGTCCCACCATACTCTTGTGATGATTCGAAAATATTTATTATCAAATTTAGTAAAATAATGCTTATTACTATAATCAGTGAAGTATCATTTTAGGTTTAATGAATACAAGCCAACATGGACTGAGTTTAATAGAAAGCCGAAGTGTTCATAAAATAATTTGAATGAGTATATATGTAATTATTCTTAAACTTACTAAGCTTATCTGACCGGAAGTTTTTTCACCATGTTAGACTAACTAAAAATAATTATCCATTAATTTAATGATAAAGTGAGTATTTTAGACTATCATACAATCGAGTGATTGAGAATTAACTATCGATCAGTACTGTAGTTAGTTTTTCTATACTGATACACAATTTATTATTAAAAACTGGTTTTAATTGTTTTAAAATTTTCTTTTTGACTGTTACTATTTACTTTCAACGTCTTATAGTATTACCAGTGACGAAACAGACGATGAAGAAATACGTGATAACCATATCCCTACAGTAACTCAAGAAAGAGAAATTTACACAACTCTACCTATCGTGGAAGTTACCAATGTACTACCTATCTTAAGTCTTTTAAAAGCAAACGATTATTTAGTATGGGGTGATCGAAATTCTGTAAGTATCAAATAATTCATTATTATTATTATTATAAATATATTTATTGTTATTATTCACTAAACACATAAAGGAACTGAATGAATATTTTTCCTTCTCTTGAATAAATAATAATGTAATTGATATTTCTTAGATATTAATAATTATTCAAATTATGTTCAAATAATTATTGAGAATATTCGTACCTTTGTTTCATCAATGATGAAAAAGTCATTATCATTCACTTCAAACATTGGTCGATTCAGGTGAATAGTGAATCACATCTTTTACTCTGTAGAATCAACCCATAAGTGTATGTATTCTAACAAAATATTTCTGAAAACAATTAAATAATTAAGCCAATTGAAACTAACCAGTTGTTGTTATCATGCTTTAAATTATTCATCATAATGGCTACTGACTACACTTTCATGATTAAATCCATTTTTCTTCCAAATTCCAATTATCCTTCGTTGTTTTAAAGAATATAAATTATTTATATTTCTCTTTTATTGACGTTAAAAGTGCACTGCATTAAAAAGAAAAACCTTTTTTACTTATTTCATTCGCTTAAAATTGTTGTTGCGATTTACGATTACACTTTCTTCATTTTCTTTTTCTGTAATAAGTTAGTGTATTAATATTGACCATAATATCTTTAGGACATTAACTAGCTGATAATCTAAACTTGGATAACCAGGAAAAAGATTCAATCAATTGTTAACTAACTGAAAAATCATCCTACATTATATTCATTTACTTTTGTAGTTTACTAAAAAGAAATTTAAAGTTTTATGAAGATTTCTTTTTTCGAACTATAGTGAAGCGATTAGTTCATTATTTAATGTAATCTATTTAATAAATTATTATTAATGGCTTCTTCACGCCCCCGGTTGCTAAGGCACTTTTGCGCCCTCATACGTGTTAGGAATAACTGACATAACTTATTTCTATCTTTTGAAATTAGCTTATTACATTTTTATCATTTACTAAACGTTAATTACATAATATCATAGTGATCAAATAAAAAACCTTGGTAAAAATTTTGTATTTGAATTAATCCTGATTATTAATGTTGATAATTATTTCGTAAAATTCGATGTATAAAAAGAGCATTCTCCTGTAGTGTCGGTTATTATGTTAAACCCATATAACTTATTCTGGCTTTCTGACAGGTCAGTCTACTCATTTTACTTGAATTATATTCTAACCTTGTTAATTATTCGCTTATCAATCTTCACTGTTTTTATATGAGCGCATAGGTGTGTGTACACTTCTTATCCCATTACTCATTACATATCTGTAACTTATTTTGTGTGCTTATAAATATTGATCAACGCTTGGTTAAAGGGGAGTTGGCTTACCCGCCATCTTCACTGTGCCTCGTTTCCCTTCGCTGAATTCCATTCGCTTCATATACAAAATATATGTATTCAAAAGTCCGTTCTCGTTATTTGACTTATTTAATTCCGTTATTGACTAACGCGATTTAAGTCGATGATTATATACGAGGATAGGCGACATATACATTTCGACAGCAATCATTCATACGATCTACTTGGAGTCGAATCTCGGGCCACTAAAGTGGACGACAAAATAAAGGGCTCCTCCAAACTCCTGATGGTTAAGATAATAAACATCTAACAATTTAATAACAAGCTCTCTATCCTTCTACACCTATTTCTCTATCGAAAGCTAGCTGAATGGTTTCACTAGTCCCCAAATATAATGTATAACTCAAACCCAATCACATAAAGACTTTTTAATGGTTTTTTTTAAATGCTTTTTAACAGTTATTCATTTGAACATTCTTATATTTGTTGTGTTTACTGTACCTTTATTTCATTTGGTAAATTTCATTTTTTAAACTGTACAAAGATTTGTTCTTTATATATTTTCTTTTCTTAGCTAAATGATATTTCTGTACATGCTGGATGTATTGATGCTTTAATAGTGTATATAACGTCATATGGCCGTATGTCACCATCATGTAAGTTGATTTTTTTGTTTGTTTGTTTTTCATTGTTTCCAAAGTTAGTTTTCTATGAGCCCTAGAGTATTGATTTCATTTTCAATTTATAAGATAGATAATTAAAATTGAGTCAGTGATCTAAAGTTATAATGCTCGTTGAGAGACTTCAGAACCGTGAGTTTGATCCCTGGTTAAATCGTACCTTTACAATTCAAAGTAATCTCAAAATAGATCAAGGAGTCATTTAATGCTCTTCTATTTCCAAAAAGTTAATGATAGTTTCGGGTTGTTTCAGATTATAGTCCAACCTAACTTTGGAAACAATATATCTTTATCTCTGATTTATACATAAAAAAGTATTTTTATGGGATTTATTTTTGATTAATATCAGTTGGAAATCCATTGACGATTGTTTAGGAAGACTAACTATAATATATTCGTAATGTATATCCTGTCAGTTTGGTTTAATTTCATAACGAATGTCATTTCTCCATTACCGTAACAAATGTCGATGAATAAGACGCATGACATAATATTTCGATTATATGAATTCAGCCTTATATCAAGTCTTCAATAGCTGTAAAAAATATCCCAAATAAACTACTCACTGTAGTGTTCGTATTTTTCTCGTTGTTAGTGTCAACTGTTTAGTACGGTAAATACTTTGCTCGTTTAGTATCATTGTGAACATCGATATTGAGATCCAGGTACAGTTGACTAATAGTTTTCGCACATGAAAAACACAGGTTTCACATTTTCCTGCTAGTTACTATCAGGGATATTATTTTCAAAATTAATATTTCTGCATTTTGTTTTCAACAAAAATAAGGTTTTTACATTGTCGTTTCTTTATTGTTTGTTTGTCTATGTTTTTCTTTTTTCTTTTGTTACAGATTATTTATTTTTCGAAACATTTCTTTTTATGTATCGTTCATTTATGACATCTGATGAATTAGTGAACCGTTTGATAACGCGTTATCATTACTTTAGCCATCCTCCACGTTATTTATCGCATTTGACAAATTTATCTCATGAGATCAGATCTAAAGTGTGTACGTCTACCGTGTCAATTTTAGTGACTGTGGTAAGATTTCCTTTTTGATTATTAGTTTAATATTACATTGGTTTCTATTAATTCCATTGATTTATGGTTGTATAATCTTATTGTAAGTGTTTATGTAGTGATTATTTACGGGATACTCGAAGTTTTCCAGAAATCTATGTATTTGTAACCTGATCACACTTTTTATGAATAAACTAAATTTATAGTATTTTAATTTCCAAATTTCATCCCCCTCACATTTTATACTTTTATAGTCATATTACATCAACTTGCTTCTGTCATGCATATCTGGTCATCAAATTATTTCAATTACCTCTTCATAATTACTGGTGACTTACGATTATACTAGACTGTGGTATTTTGGTACCTACTTCTAAGACGTCATACTATCGCTACTGTACCAAAGAATATATATAATTTGTGTGTAATGCGATAGAAGTTAAGAGTTAAAGTTTTAAAAGAGGTTCTTCTTATAATTATTTCAGGTAATAGTCCTAGAATATTAAGTTAATTTTATTACAATCTAGCACAAATGTAAGTTTAGAAATAAAAAGAGGATGTGTGAATCCTCCACACTAGGTTGTGATTTCACTTAACGCAAAAAAGATAGGTTAAAATATTACCGAATCAATTAAAGGTTAACTATTTACTTTTTTTTAGGTATAAAGGTCATATTGAAACCCAATTGCCATGGTTTCTACTAAACGTAATAGCGTGGAATTGGACGTTTTATGGACAACTTTCAATCAATCGATTACACTTACTGTGTGCTCCTTGTCTAGTTGATGACATGCTACTGAACTACGTAGGCAATTATCTCCTCGAAAGCGTAGATTTTCTGGAACATGCCTATTAAAACGTGAATTATGTTTTTCTGGTTAGCGTTTTTTCAGCGACTTAATTTTCTACGGGATGGAGTCGTTAACCCCATGCCCAACCCTCATCCCTTATCCGGGCTTGGGACCAACAATAGCCCCAAAGGGACTCCGCACATAGTAGAATATTACCTATGCACTTGGAGTCGCATACACATTTAAAAAATATATGCAATTTCAGGTAACATACTAAAGATGATGATGTGGAAGCCATCTTTTCTTTAATTTTTTAATATGAATTTAATGTTGAGATTCACTGTATTGAAAGATGCGAGTATCTTGTTTGGATAACTTACACCGCTAAGTAAAACTAAAATATCACCGGTATTCCGTATATAAGGTGTAATCTCGTTGATAACAGTATGTAATATTTTATTTACAGACTTCCAAGAAATATATCGTCAAGTTCTTAACCAAAGGATTGCCCATTGCGTTTTCATCTGCTTGATAGTATTGTTTATTATTACATTGAAACTGAACGTTCTTAGTTTATAACCTTAGTAACTGTGTGATCTGTGTGCATGATCTCCATATATTTTATGAGTATTGGCTAGTAATGTCAATTGTTTCTTTCAAAGAAATAATGGATAAAGTTAACGATATGCCATATAAAACTATCAGGTTGTCCGATGTATTAATTTGACGTATTACTTCAGTAAAATCAAGCTCCTTTTAAGTTTATACAACCAGTGTTTTACGAATCGATCCCAGTTTGTTAGCTAACCGTTGGGTCAGTTCGTTGCAGGTAAAATTAATCTTCTTTATAATTGGTCTCATTTGTAGATTGGATTTGTGTAATTTGGCCTGCTCAAATAATTACAAGAAAAACCCCTTTTAAAACTTTAACTCTTAAAGTCTGTCACATTACACACAAATGATTGATTAATAATTCAATTTCCAATATTATTTCAATAAATGGAAATAAGTAAACATGTAATGTTGTATGTAATTGAAAAGAAAGCAGCTAAGTACAATGAATTTATCGTATTCTGAAAGTATTATCGTTCTTACTTTGTTTAGATTTATGAAAACAATTAATTGTATGAAACATTTTTCTTTATTTTTCTGAATCACTTCTCTCTTGATTACAATTTGATAGTACATTAAATGGAAATTATTGAATATTTTATCCATATTACATTCCCTTTTAAGTCTGGTCTTAGTTAAATTGTTTTCTTGGTTTTGTCTCATTTTAAAACTAGGTTACACGATTAAAACATGATTTAAATGATAAATTACTAGAAATTCTTCAAAATTTCGAAGAAACACTTTCACAAGACGAATATAAATCACTTAGTCGAATTTTACACATTACAATTTTTCGACAGTCACAGGAAAACTTACAAATTCATTCTAACTCAAAAAACAATGAGTTAATCAATAATAGTATGCATAAATCTGATTCATTTCTATCAAATAGTGGTCGAACATCATCAGTAGGAGATATATCATCCGACCAATCCATGTTAAATAGAATTAAGGAAACAGATCAATGCGCTGAATTTAATGAAAATATTGGATTTATCACATTACCAAAGACTAAATCTAGACGATCACATGCTTTGGAAAATGTTGATCGTTATTCAGTGATTGAATCGACAGAAAATGATTATGTCAATCCTTCTTCTACGATAAATTCACTTCCAACTAAAAGAATATTGTTGAGTACATCAAAAAGTAGTCTTAGTCTATTAAATTTCTCTGCAAAATCTTTAGCTGAACAACTTACCTATTTAGAATGTTTAAATTATTATAAAATTAATGTAAGAAACTTTTTTTTCATCTATTTCGTGTTTTTATTTGTTATGATTTGATTTTGATAAAATGAAGATTATTTGATTATTTATTGTTTTACAAATAATGGTCTGTGTATTGTTATTAATAGTGGTAGTATTTTTTAAGATTTACGACTTCAAGAGGCATTTCCTGGAGTTCAAGTGAAAAGCCGTTACCAATGGAGTTCAACCAGGTCTGTTGTGAGATATCAGCTCACTGAAGACAATGGTGTACGGTGGCGCAATTTCATGGATTAGTTTGAGTTCGACATTAACTCCGTTGGATGCCGGCTCAGTCGTTTAGTGGTTAAGCGATCTCACGCAAGACTGGTAGGTTCTGTATTCAAATCTCGCGGGGGACATGATCGTGGATGCGCACTGCCTAGGAGTCCCATACTAAGACGAAACGGTCCTCCAGTGACTCCAGGTTTTCGATAGTGGTCTAGCTTCAATTGGCTCATGATTTCAACTATTGAAATTAATATTAGTGTTAATTTAATTAAAGATTTTTTATATAGAAGTTACCAACAGTCAGTGCTTGCCTCAACGTTTTGTATGATGATAAATGTAAATTGTATACCAGACAACATGGTCTGAAGTATGTGGATATTCATTATCACCAGAACTATTAGCTATAAATTTATGATTTACTGTCTCTAACCATACAGTTCTCATTAAATGTGGGTACTCGATTGTTCTGTGGTTTTAAGTGTTACACATGCACAATGCTTGTGTACTACGATCGTGATATACAAATTTGGTTACGTGGGTTTGCATTTAGAACAAAGTATGACATTTATCCACCACTAGGATTAACTAGATTGTAATGATGACCTACGACATCAGATTTTATTTCTTTCTAATAATCAGTCAGTTCTTAATAGTACGAACACAATATTATTATTTGGCGAAAATTCAAGCTCGACTCTTTGTTTCCTTTAATTTTTAGGTCTTTGAACTGCTTGACATTTCAAAACTAGAACAAGGTAAAGCACCTGGTGTAGCCGCTTGTGCACATCATTTTACAATGCTTTCTAACTGGGCCACATATCAAATTTTATCCTTGACAAGTGCATCTGATCGTGATAAGGTTGCAAACCGTTTATTGGATGTTATGGAAGTGAGTTGTTAATTAGCCTTATAATAGCTTTCAGTTTTTATTTTTCCCTGAAAATCAGCTTTTAAAAATCCCAGACAACACTAAACACTTGTCAATAAAATAGTTTTTTGTAGCGTGAAATATTTATCACTCTCCAGAATATTTTATTGATTGTTCCCAGCACCTTACTACAAACAGTGTCTTTAAAAAAACTAATAATCGATTTAATAATTGCAATTATAGTGCCGTTTACATTTGACACCATACACTATTCATCAAATATATATACATTGTAAATTAACATTACGTTGATTTTTAATTTCTCTATCTTCTAGCACTTGTACAAACTCCAAAATTTTAGCTCCTACCTGTCTTTACTTTGTGCATTTCTCCTAGTACCAGAAGCTTTGTTTTCTCGAAAAACACTGAGTGTAAGTCAGCTTGTTGATAAATTTCGGTCTTTTTTCGTAAATTTTAAAAGATAGTACGGCAAATTTCTTCTTTATATGTTACATGTTCAATATTATTTTTGTAGTTTATAAGAATTTGTATGAACATTTATCCTAACACTTTTAATAAAGTTAGGTATCGATTCAGTAAGCGATATTCGATGCATAAAGAGTTTGTTATTACCTTGAAGAATCTCGATTTAGACTCGTTGGTAAAACATTGGAACTGTTTATTTTCAACGATGAAATTTTCTCAAATATAATGTTATATCTGATTATCATTAGAATTTTATCTCTCTCTTATTGTGTTCCATATATTCACTCAACTGATATTTTCAGGAATAGCTAAACTTTAAATTCAATTGACATATAATTCTTGAAATATATTTCCATTGTTTACTGTTTATTACGTGCTTTTGGCTGAAAAAAAATTGATCATGCTGAGGCATAAATTATGCGTTGGCAATTTTATTAAAGGAAAGCATCGTAACAAAGTTACTGAATTTTGCATTCAACTAAATTTTTTGTCTATTATGAAAGATATCATTTCAATTAATGGAACTCTTTATGTCATAGACAATCAGTCAGCTACAACGTAGGACCAGGCACATATATTCATCGGTCCAAGTTGCCAAACCTCATTAACGTAACACTGAATTCGTAGAAGTAGTTAATTCAATGGCAGTAATATATAAAAGAAAGATTGTGTATAAAGATATAGTACAGGAAGAAAGAATTAGTTAATAGAAAGATATAAACCAATTTTAATCTCACACTTTAAGGGAAAACAAAGTGTTTATACACCTACGCCATTGTGATCAATTCTGACCCATGTCACCCAGAGTCTCCAACCATTGGTTACAATAGTCGTACGGACTTCAACCAAGTAATCTGCATCTACCAACATGGCTCAGACCAGAAATTTGTGACTTTATGAAGTGATGCTAAGTTTTGGTTTGGCCGCCCCTAACTTTCTCCGAACCGTCCCCAACACTAGGCAGCATTGCACACCATGGTTATTTTATTTAAACACATAAACAAAGAAAGCACCAAAAAAATGTGCACCACATAAATCGTTCGATTTGTGTGAGGGCTAGGATAGTGACCGGGTACCCAAACCGGAACAGATGTTTTTCTTAGGGTGCCACACGCCGAGTCTTTGGCCTAAAGGTCTAATCCACAAGGCAGTGGAGCAACGTTAGAAGATGCAGTTCCATGGTAGCCGCTGACCAACGATTGGTCCACACGCCCTTTGTTCCCTCAGGATCCTGAAGCCCATGTGCACCATCGGATTCTCTATATCCACTAACTCGGTTAAGGCGCCGGACACTCGCTTTTCATCCTCTCGATTTCGTAAACAACACCCCACCACCACGGGAAGGCAATGAGTAGGAATTCCCTGGCAGTGGCTCTATGCACGTGACCATGTGAGAGCATTTGGGGGCCACACCGTTGTAATCGGTGGCTTTATTCCTTCTCTATCAAAAAAATTACAAAAGTTTTTTCATATTACTCCTCTCAATAGCTACTACCTTTTTTATGATTACCCACCTTTGTACAAAATGCACATTCTCTCTCTCTCTCTCTCTCTCTCTCTCTCTCTCTATATATATATATATATATATATATATATATATATATATATCACATTTCTGTGCTTTTCGTGTATGTATTTTTGTGTCATAGCGTCTTAGTCGGGTTACGCCGTACATGCAACCGCCTTACTTTTCAAAATATCGTCGTGACTTAGAAGCAGCCAACCCACCATTAATACCATATTTAGGTTTAATGCTGCAGAATTTAATTGTCCTAGATCAGGGTAATCCATTGTTTTTAAAGACTCTTCCAACCCAATTAGTTGATAAATATCAATCATGTCATGGTCCTATTATAAACTTTTGGCGATGTTGGAAACATTTTTTGATTATACACGTTTTCGTCAAACAAGAGAAAATGGATCCTGAAAAATCGTAAGCGATCACTGTTTGTTTGTCCTTTTTTAAACATAATAATATAATTATTAAATAAAATTCACACGCATACAAATGTATTAGTATTGTACAGCCACCATTAGACTAATTGTCATTACCAGAAAATAGCTGGATATGAATTTTGATATTGTAACTAATTGTAAATTACATACTGATATACTGATTATAAATAATCAATTCGGTAGAATAACTGATTTCAGTGAGAAACAAAATCTTTAAGTTCATTAACTAATATACGGTTGGAATTTATACTTTGACCGGAGTTCTTTATTAGGTTAAACGAATAATTATCTGGATAATTACCCTGACTAGCAAGCTATTATAAACCAGTTATCACTGAACATCTGCTTCCTTCTAGTAGTAGATTACCCAGTACAACCCACTCACTACTTATGGTCATCATGTCTTTCAGCTCGTCAGTTACTTTTAGACTACTGTGTTTGCACTCGATAATTCTTAGTTTTCTGCTTTCATCTAACCATCTTTAAATCTGCTACTTTGACCGAACTTTTCACCCTGATAATAAGCATGTAGCTAGCGCTTGAAGTCGAATAAGTACAAATAAAATCCTTTAGTGGCCCGAGATCTAACTCCATTTGGATCGTATAACGATTGTTATTGAAATATACATATCGCAAGCCCTTGCAAAGAATTATCGTCTTAAATCGCGTTAGTGAATAACGGAATTAATATAAGTCAAATACGAGAATGGGTTTTTGAATACGTATATTTTGTATAATCGTTGATCAGAAAGCGATGTAAGGCAAAATGACACGCAATGTAGAAGGCGAGTGAGCCGACTCAATTTAACCAAGCGTGAATCGATATTGATAGTTACACAAAATTAAGTTACATACATGTAATGAGTAAAATAAGAAATGCACATAAATACGCTCTTATAAAAATAGTCAAGGCTAATAAGCCAATAAGTGACAAGGTTAAAATATAGCTTGAGAAGAATGGATAGGTTGGTTTATCCAGAAGCTAGAATAACTTATATGGGCTTGACATAGGACCAGCCACTACAGTCTCTTTGGCCAGTTATTTAAGCACACTTTTTCGTCGAATTTTTTCTTCACTTCTTCATAATTGTTTTAATAATTTTATGGTTCTATCGTGCTATTGTTATTGTTGCTTTCAGTATGCTGCAGATGTGTTAAATATTGTTTGTTGACTTGATCATCGGTATCCTACTAGAACTAGTTTTAAGATATGTGCTAATAACTAATTATTAATACAGGGTCAATCAACTTGGAAATGCTTTAAAAAGAAGAGGTTTTAAAAGGTAATAAACTATGAAAAAATGCTTCTCTTGAAGATGTGCATGCAATTTATATGCAGTTGAAAACAAATTTAAAATTCAAATGAATCTCAGTAGTTAATGTTAGTTAATAACAAAAACATTTGAGGAAAGATGGAAACAATTTGAGATCATAAAAACAAATAAATATTTAGTTGACATAGATTGATAAACTTAACAGAATTCAAAAGATAACTATGTGGGTGAATTGTCACATACTGTCTACTACAAACATAGTCGTCACATGTATTCTCTGTTATATGGTGTTATTCATGTGTTATTTGTCAATAATTTCCCATTGAGTTTTTAATATATATTCAAAATGCTCAAAATCTATTTATTCCATTCAATACCATCGGTAAATTCTGAATGTAGATGTACCCATCATGTCCCTCGATCTATTTATTTTAGCATGTTTTATCAATATTCTCAACCACTAAATAGCTTATTACCAAAAGAATACCTAATAGATTCTCTACGTAGAACAACCTTGAAGTAAAGCTTTGGCTGTATTACCACCTTTATTGTTTACTGTTTGGGATTGGTAAAGCAGTTGTTTTCCAAAAGTTTGTTAGAAATACAGTATAATTTACAAGCTCACTTATATATATATATATATATATATATATATATATATATATATATATATCAAATGGCGTATTTTCTTATTGTTTCTTATTCCCATCAAATATATAGTCGTTATTCGATCCGTCCTGATTTGAAAATCTTACAATTTCTTGGCAATTTTAAAAATTCTCTACCTGAAGCAGAATTACGTCGTTTAGCTAATCGTTTACGTCGAAGTATTTCATAATTTCATCATTTAATTATAATACAACACTTATGTAACTTATTGTTTGTTACTAATCAGCTCATGTGTATAAAATAACCTATAATATGTACAATAATACCATTGTTTTAATGTATCATTTTACTCCCCTTTTTTAAAAAAATCCATATTTTGAAGTAATTTTGAATTGTAAATTTCAAGATTATTTTTTGTTGCTTATTATAATATCATTCATACTGTTAGATTATTGTTATCATTTTTTGTTCTAAATATATAATGAATATCTATTGTATACTACTCAAATTTTATTATTGAATAACTAATATTTGTTTATATTTAAGAGATTGGCTGTGTAGTTTCTAACTTTATAAACGAAAAGATAAAACAATGACAATCACATATATTTCTCTCAGATTGGTTCCTCTATATATTATGTATTGTGTTGTATAGAAAAGAATATATATATATATATATATATATATATATATATATATATAATTACGTTTCAGTTCATTATATCATCATTATTATTATTTTTACTCATTATTATACTGCTCAAAATTTGTAAATACTTCTCCATTATTGAAAAGTGTTTTTTTGTCAATCCATATGTAATTTAAAACCCATTAACTTGGTTTTTTTATCATAAATGTGTGCAAACATTCACGTTGTTCTATAGTGACAATATTATCTTTACCTACTGTAGAATATCACGGTAAAAAATCTTTCCATCTGTTTAGAACCTCATCAACTAATGTCTTATTAGTTTTTATCATAATATACTTATTTTATTATTATAATGATGATTATTGCTCAAATATTTTGTTCATGTTTCTTTTATTACTTATACCATAGATTTCTTTCTCAAAAAGGGTTATTGTAGTTAAGGATTTATTATTTTTATTTTTTGTTTTCTTAATAAAATGACTTCAATTTCTTTATTGATGTTAGTAGATAAGTAGTGAATTTGGTTAGTTAAGGAAGCTTTAATGCTAATACAACTTCTGATACTATCAATACTACTACTACTACTACTACTAATAGTGGTGATAAGAGAATTAACGACAGTTGTTATTCATGTCACAATGCAATTATTCCTTATATCTTTATGAGAAAATAAACATTTACATTGATTTTACTTTATATGATAATATAATCCAAACAAATACTTACGCACACTTTTGTTTTTCTTGGAGATAAAACAGTTCGTTTTTTACGTATATTTATCCCATTTTTAAAACAAAAACAAAAAGTAAAAAGATAATAATATGAACTTTCATGTCACTCAATTTCACAAAACAAAAACAAAAAAATTTTTTTCACATTTATTCTTATCAATTTAATGAAGTTATTGAATATTTATATATGTGTATATAAAAACATCTTTACATTAAAAGAAAAAAACTATTATGATAATAGCTTTTATGATTGATAAAAATAATTTGATATATTCCCATAATCAATATTTGTGGTAATTTATTCACCTACATTCTAAGTACTGAATTACTACAAGATAAAATACCATTAGATTCAATTAGTCGAATAGCATTGTTGCATTGTAAATTTACTCATCAAATCGGTGAACTATTTATTTTTAAATAGTTGAAATCATGAGTCAACTGAAGCTAGACCACTATCGAAAACCTGGAGTCACTAGTATGGGACTCCTCAGCAGTGCGCATCCAGTGATCTAATGGTTAAGCGCTTGCGCGCGAGACTGATAAATCCTGAGTTGGGATCCCGCGGGGGGCGAGATCGTGGATGCGCACTGCTGAGGAACCTCATACTAGGATGAAACGGCCGTCCAGTGCTTCCAGGTTTTCCATGGTGGTCTAGCTTCAATTGATTCATAATTTCAACTATTGAAATTACTCAAATCTCCACAAAACCCCTTCTGAACTGTTTATTTCACTTTGATTTATCATTAAGTATAAAATAAATTATATTTGTTGCCACCTGAATTTTAGCGTAGTGACTAAATTCTTATTTGATTATATTTAAAAAATGACAAACGTTTCGGGTTTCCCGTATGTTAATGCTTAGTTGAAATTCGATCATTAAACATTTCATAGTTAGGGTTATTGAATTTATCAACACTAAATATGAAATAAATGTATAAATAGTATTTTGATAAATTTTATCATATGTTAATACAGTTTTATGGTCTATATCTAATCAATTAAAAGTTCATTCTTTCAAATTTATCTTATTCGTAGATACTTAACAAACTTTAAGAGGAATATTGAAGTTATAGATTCTACCAGAAAAAAAAAATTAATAAATTTTGTCCGCTTCCAAGTATGAAAGTATACTTCACAGCAGCAGAATTTTGAATTAAGTCATTGCTAAGGTATAACAACTAGAGAGTGTTATTAATGTAAAAAATCACGAGTAATCTTTGCGGTTTAAAGGAGTAGGTAATATGATTCAAAGACTAATAAGTGAATCATTGAAAAGACACGATTAGTTGAAAGAAAGCTTTATTCACAAGACTTTTAAAAATGGAATTTATCTGACCGAATTCCTTAATTATGAGACTTAACAAAGTCTGTCGTATTCTTAAAAGGATTACAGATTGTTTTGTTGCTGATATACATACTGTTTGAATCTCTGTCAAGGAGACTCTGATCTATTTTTTAATCACAGTACTTAATATAATCAGGGAAATTCATTTTGGCAGATGTATCTTTTCACATAGCTGCTTGTGTCGAGAAATTATTTACGCGGGTCTAACCACTATTAGGCTGTGTATACTTTGATATCACTAATTACTATGCAATGAATCGGTTTACAAATTTACCTATCATTTACTGCATGGATGAGTAAATTAACATACAGATTGTCATTGGAACGTTGTAGATGCAATCTAAAGTAAACAAATCAGTGATTTTAGATAAGCACTCTGTTCTTCGTCCTAGTGCTAGGTAGTTTTGGAATAAGTCATGCAGATGGTGATTGATCTTCAATATTTTTAAAGTTAGGTCCCTACCGATATCTTAAAGTTTTGTGTTCAATCTCATATAGTATGATTAGTGAGTTGTGCTATAAAATTCCAAACTAGACCAAAGAATCTCATTAGTGTTGCGCGGTTCTTTAGTTGTTTATAACGTTTTATCTTATATAACTGGCATAAATAAAAAACATATGTTTGGCTGTTAATAAAACTCAAAATGCAATAAAGAAATTCAGGCGAGACAATGATTTATGAACGAACTAATCAGGTGTGAGATATCAGGTCTCGGACTTTGGCTCAAAATTCACTCATCCATCTGGTTAAATAGAGTTTTGGCATTATAGCTGACGTCAGTTCGTGATGAAAACCCTAAGTCTAATTCCTAACCTTAACTATCAACTGTAAATCATGATTCTAGTTCCTCACATTGCTTTATAACGCTCATTTGATCCTAGTTATTAAGTAGATACGCTCAAGGTCATTTTAGCGTCGCTCAAAGGTCGTCCATAAATTATAGTCTCACTGAAATTCATCCTTCTGAAAAAACGTTATCAACTTTATATGAATCGGGATTTTGTGCATGCATACCTTCTGTTTAGTCTAGAAATAAGGAAACCTAATTTTTTTTTTCAGTTTAATAAAAATCATTCATAAACATGATTTCTACATTTTATCCTGAACAAAATCAGTGTTTATATATGATTTCTATCTTCATTCAATATAGTAGCTGAAAGGAAGTGTTACTAGTTGAAAAGAAGAAGAGAAAGATGAAGCGTTCATTTTAGACGAGAAAAAACAAGTTGATAGCAATGCTAATTTGGAAATGAATTCAAATGAGAAAAACAATATCAAAAACCATTTAAGTTTTGGAATTATTTAAACAAATGAAATAAATAAACGTTAAACACCAAAGAGGAAGAATGTATCTGTAAAATCAAAGTGAATGAATTTGAAGTAAATCCAATGCTTTGTCCAGCAATTTCGTTCAAGCTTTTTCAAGTAAATATAATCAAACATCAAAATTATCGAATAGAAATAGGTACATGCTTCTGAGATGGTTCTCCGTTTCACTGTTTACTGAGTAGATCATTCAATCAACGTTAACAATGTTTAAACAAAGTATTTGGTTTAGTGTGTATGAAACGAAAGTGTGTTAAGATAACAGATTGTGTGTATACGTACGTGATAAGAATGTTAGTTTTGTTTATTAAAAAATTTCTTTATACGAAGCCTTGATTTAATCTACTAACTTTCAATTTATTTATTTGCTAAAAAAAACCTAAACAAGTAATGAACATTATAATTGAAATTAAAATAGAAAATATCTCATGTCAAAATTACCTTATGCAACAAGATCTGGTTGTTTTTTTTTAATCTTATATTCATGCTTATCTTATTAGTTAAGTAATTCATACATCACCACAACGAATTCAATCATAATATTTCTTTTCCAATCTAATCTTGATCTGCTTGTGTAGTGGAAAGCGTATTTGGTTTACATGCAGAAATGTTTTGTTTTAAACAAAATTATGAGTCAGAATCGTATCTATTATTGACTTATTGATAAGGAAATATAATCTGGTCGGCGGCCTGTGCTTTATTGGGAGTAACAGGCGTAAGTATGTTATTTCAGGACTCATTTAAGACATGACAAATAAATTCTTAAAATTGGAACGGAATTTTAGGTATTATTAATAAAATGTTGCCTTATAATTTAATAGAACTAAGTAATCGGTAGATTATTGGTACCATCACCATAATGTATGAGAACACAAGTGGAGACAGCCAATATATTTCAGTACCAATTACAGAATCTCTTGTTAAAATATGTGAACCATACAGTGAATACTTCATTCGCTTATGTCAGTTGTTGTAACAGTAATATGATATTCGTTTTATTCAACTCTATGTTCAAGACAGTAGGAAATTCTCACACAGCTTGGTTTCAGCATTTCATATCAAATGGATTTTACTATGTAGCTATTGAACAACATAGGGTACCATGACGCAGTGAAATAAGACTTCCTTATGTGCCATAAAATGACCATGAAGGTGACTAATAAAACATTTTCCAAGAGTCTAATGATGTCTTATCACTTTAGATAACATTTAGTTCTCCGAAATTATTAGGGTAATAATTCTAATTTATGGGACATGTAGAGATAAGATTTTTAATCTGTTTGGTAACTACCATTTTGAATGAAGTCACTTAATTTCGAACTACTATTTAAGTACACCATCTATCTCTTACTCATTACAATTTTGTTCGAATCTTCCGCTTAACGGATACTGTTCAGCTCTCCTGACAAATTGATTAACAGGGTTACGGCTTATGGTGAACAATCTGATAATATTTTTTCTCTTACTTTAGCAAAGCTCTATTGTTTTATCCTGGGATATAATTTACTAATATATTTATAGATTTTCCTTCAGATCTGAATTTAGAGATGTTACTAGGTAAGCAATATACTAGCATTCAACATTGAGTTGTGGGGATACGAGCGAAATTATTTGTATTAGTATATATCGAAATAAAACAATACATATTAGCCCATTTTCTAGTTCTTTTTTAACTTTCTAGCTTCAAAGTAATCTATCAGCAAACATTTCTCAGTTATTCGTTCAATATACTGATTTTTATAAGTTATTGGTTTAAAATCACGTATACTCATTACTAGTATATTTTGTACAAAGAGAATCCTCTAGAAAGTATTGTTCGCTGCCTACGTTGTTAACAGAATATAACTATTTTACCATAAAAATCACACGTCAGATATTTTCGAGGATGGAAATAGATATAACGGGAGCAAGAACGATCTTGGATAAATATAAACGACAGATAATTACTATTCGGAAACTTGAATATTCGTAAGTTGACTAATTATGAAATGGGAATTTTGTTGTAATTCTGAATATTTTATACTCGAAGTTCTTAACTATAATCGAACATATGGTACTGAGTATTAGTATTACTATTATTAATTTAACCGAAGCTGAAAGCCTTACTTCATCTTTACCTAATTAATACATTTTTATTGCAGATAGTAAGCTTCTTTTAAATAGCTTTTTTTTAAAGCGACTTTGTCACTGACTGACATCTTCCAGAGAACCAGTGAAAATTCGAAAATACATAGGAAGTCCTAGATGGATTTTTCGAAATTCTAATAAGACGCCATAAATCGTAGGATCTCAAATTAAAACTAATGCAGTTATACTATGGCTAAGGGCCTTGCTGAGCAGTAAAATGCCCGGAATGGTATGTGTAAACTACTAGTTAGCAAATCAGTAACAGGAACTTAAGAAATCGGATTTCATTTGTGTAGAAACGGGAATGTGTGCTACCTAGAACTCAGTCTACAATGACAATTTTTCATATTGAGCAAATTTTCACAGACTTCTAAATAAATAGATCGTTATGTTTAAAAGACAACTAGACAGTACTGTGAAGTCAGTGATTAACAAAGTATTTCGTTTTATGAATAAACTATACTGAGAGCTGAATCATGGTAAATATGTATTAGTCGATTGGGGTTGTGCTTTGATGCTAGCCATGGTTTTTTTCCTATCCTTTCCATATACAAAGCTAATGACGTGCTATCAAAAATAAGGGTGATTCATGATAAAGTTCAAGGACAAAATGAGGTCATGTTTTGATGTTTTGCAGCTGTATTGTCATGTTAGAGGTATTTTAGTTTTAAAGGATTAATAGGAAGTAGTTAATAACAAATTTTATACAAATACACATTCATTTATATTTTCGTTTCTCCATGAATGAAATTTCCATAAGACGGGATTAGTAATTTCAATAGTTGAGATCATGAGTCGAGTTGATGTAAAGCATTTGTAACACAGTCCTTTGAAAATTATTGAGTATAAAAGAAATTTGTTACATAATCAATGGCGATTCATCTATGTTCGTTACAATACAGTGTTTCTTTGTATTTAGTGTTTCATCAGTTGGTAGTACGTTTGAAGGATTTGTTACAATGAGATCATATCACTTTACTATTATTATTATTATTATTCAGTCTTGTAAATTTTATATTATTATAGTTCAGTAATAAATCTGACTTTCCACTAATTCATGCATCACTTTCGAAAAGTCATCGTAGAAATTCGATTTACACTAGTAAGTCAATTGATGAAGTAGTGAAACTTCATCAGTTGAGATGGCTGGGACACGTGTTGCGTATACCCAACCAGCGACTGCCCCTACGAGCAATGTTTTTGATGCAACAGTAGGTTGGAAGAAAGCTACGTGCAGCAAAACTAAAACATGGCACAAATCCATGAAGTCACTGACAAGTGGATTGAGCCATATTGGTAGGTTATAGACTACCTGGTTGGGATCCGCGAGATGATAGCAATCGATGGTTAGAGACCTTGAATGACATGGCTCAAAATGGTTTGCAATGGCTCAGGTTCATCCAGTCTTTGTGATCTCCCACATTCTAATCTTCTGAATTCTTCATGTCCCTTTTCTTCTCTCTTTCCAAATTTATTTCATTGGATTGTGGTCCTTGAATATGATATTCGAACCCTAATGTTTCCGATTACTGCCTATACTTTTACTACCTCTACCACTATGGGATTCGAATTGACAATTGTATCTGTGTGCTAATGTGGTATGGCAACTCAAACTGATGTACGTACGTACGACATTCTACGTTGTTGCTGACTGACTGAATAAGTTGTGTTCAACAATTGATTTATTCTAAGAATATGTCTGTTTCCATAAAGTTTTTAATAAATAAAAAGAGAGAACAGTTTATTCAACTTGACTAAAATGTAATTGGTAGTCTGTATAGTTCAGTAAGCACATTTTTTCAATTTGTATATCAGCATACATATTGATTTACAACAGTTTTAAAAAGAAATTGCATTTTTATAAATTAAATTAAATTTAGCATATAAATTACAATTAATCAGCAGATCAAAAAAATAGTTGCTGAGTTTTCTAAATCAGTTTAAATAGAGTGAAAATAGACATTTTATCAATCGTTTACTGATTCATTTAATAAATTATAAATTAGATATTCCCTAATCTAATTAAATGTGAAAATCATTAAATTAACTTAATTGAAAAGTTTAGGTTGAATATTCTTTAAAAGGAACAGTATGTTGAGGCAGTAATCAAAAATCTTTTTATCAAAAAAATTTAAAAAAAAAACGTATTTAATAATCTTTTCATTCTATTTTGGGCATACCCTCTCCTTACAAGAAGTAACTGATCAATTTCTATCATTTCTTGTAAAGTTTAATATCATACACTAAATAATTCGGAATAAATGTCAATGTATGTTCTAAGGACTAAATTTTTCTTGATCAGACGAATTTTGATTAATTTCCGAAGTCTTTTAACTTTAATTTCGCTAACATCATTTGACAACTCATACATTGAACTCTCTTCATACAAGGTACCATTGTTTTCCAGACCTTCGGATATAAATTGTCTATCTTCCTTTATTTCATCAGTGTGAATAACAACATTACTATTACTTACTTGCTTACGCCTGTTACCACTAGTCGAGGAAAACAGGCCCCCCACCAGCATTCTCCATACAACTCTATCCCGAGCAATCCTTTTCATGTCTGCTTCCGATTCCTGGTGCAATATGATCCTTGGTCTTCCTTTCTTTCGTTTCCCTTCACAATTCCAAGTTAGCGCTTGCCTCGTAATGTAGTTTGATGATATTCGCGATGTATGTCCTATCCACTGCTAATATCTTTTCCTAATTTTCTCTTCAGATCGAAGCTGGTTCGTTCTCGCCTACAGTTGGCTGTTGATGATGGTATCCTAACAGGGGACATTAAGTATCTTAAGTAAATAACTATTTATAAATACTTGTACTTTTTGATAATTGTTGTGGTAGTTCTCCATGTTTCAGTTCCATACATTACAACCGTCTTGACACTAACTGTTTGAGTATCATTAAACAGCAGTTGTGAAATAGGAATTTTTCAGCCTATGGTTATCGATACTGTATTCAAACAGAATATATGTTCAAAGATTCTCTCATTAAATATTTATTTTTCCACTTTTTGCATAATTGCATGACGAGATCAGATGAATTCTTTATTTAGTCAGACGTTTACCAATACTGTAAAAGTATATACAGAATACATTTATCTCGTTATTTTGTACATTACCCTATTAAAAGTTGCACATAAAATCTGTTTATTTGCCATAAACTAATTAGTTATATTAAATTGAATACAGATCATAAATGCCACTGTTTTCATCATTGCGTTGTGCACATGCTGTTGATGATTCATCTATTCTATTACATAAAACTTAGATGGGACAATGTTCTTCATTTGACTCGCACATTTACGTACATTACTGTTTACTTAAACAATCTATAAAGACCATATAGCCATATACATGATTTTTTTCATTAACATTATCATCACCACTGTAATTACCTAAGTTATATACCACTTGAAATTCAGTAACTAGAAATATTTCAAATGTCCCATTTAAACAATTGTTTACTTAGTTATTAAGTCCAATAAACAAATAATAAGGACCGTTCATTACATTCTATGAAAAATTGTTGTTTGACTATTCTATCTTTTTCATTATCGACTAGTTTTGTCACTTATCAATAATCATTCAGTGATTGTAAGTGAATTAATAATTTTAATTTGATGACTAACCATTACTTGAAGATAATTTCTGTTACCAATTCAAATTGCATAGAGAATTATTAAAATCTCATTTTGTCCTAGTTGATAGCTCTTCAGCATTTAATAAATGTTTGCTGAGATTTAATTTTTATCCGTTTCTGTATAAGAAAAAACATATTCATTGTAACTTTATTATGTGAAAGGTTTTATTACGTTCAAATATACAAACAATCTTATTCCTAACATATTACTTGGCTACTATTATCAACGTTAATGGAAAACGCACTATTCAGTTTTAGGGTGATAAGATGCTTGATGGCCCGTGTTAACACTGGCAATGGGGCTCTCTCACTTGATCTGATCTTCGTTTAAACGTGTTGATAGATGGAGCTTCGATCACTTGTTGAGGTTAGAAGTTCCATTCATTGATGACCCGATGGAAAAGACGGTAGTCAGCTGACAGGTAAATTATTCTAGGCTTGCGAATTTTTCAGAGAGTCTACATAAGTCTCCTGTTTCGGAAGACAAGAAAAATGAGGGCACCTCAGATGCTAAATTGTTATTAAGTAATTAAAAAACTATGATCAAGTCACTTCTATTCCTTCTATATGATAAGTGGATTAAGTATGTTTTAACAGTTTTCTTGCCATATGGCAGCCTTGAGATTCAGGTAATCAACTTAGTTGTGATGCTTTGAACATTTTCAAATGGCTCATTGCTTTTTAAAGGCAAGAATTGGTCACTTGCAGACAGTATTCGAGCTTAGGACAAATAAAAAGTATATTACAAATCAAAAAGTTCATATCATCGACGTACGTAAATGCTCTGAGTACTAACCAAAGGGTTCTAAATTTTTTAGCAGCCATTGCACGGTAGTTTACAGTATTGGTTGATAATGACTCCTTGTTTATTACAAAGGATGTACACATTTTGCAACATCCGGTTGTTAGGTACCACATTATTTTCAAAATGTATTATTTATACACGAAAACGTGATTTAGAAAAAAATATAATAACGTGATTGCGTTCATATAAACGAAATGGTTCATAGACTGTTTGATAACACACTAACTGAATTGTTCTAAATTAATGACTTCATTGACTTCGCATATCATCATCCTATAATTTATCCAATTAAAGTAACTGCTGTGAATCCAAGACCATGACTTACCTAAGTTATATATATAATGATTTCCCGTTATTTATTGCCAAAATGAAATCACAAAGCTCAGGAAAAATCCATAAAATATCAGGAAAGGTGAACAGCTTAGATAAACGAGGAATTACTTAGCATATATACAATGCATCCGTCCATATATATATATATATATATATATATATATATATATATATATATATATATATATATATATATATATATATATATACAAACATAGATTAGTACGTGCGTACATACATACAAACACAAATATACACAAACTATTTTAAAAACAGTAGGCGATGAATCACCAAAACACTAAAGATGTAACTTTTATCATGAAAGGAAAATGCTTTTATAATACAAGTTGTCTTATGATACCCAGTATTATAATCTGTATAAAATAACAGACTAATCAAAACAAGTGGACGGAGACATTAACTAATAATGATAATGTTAATATTATCTATATACATTTATTATTACTAGAATAAATCTTGTGATTACCTTAGATATATCAGTAAACATAAATTTCAATTTTAGTTTTATGCTATTTATTGATAATTCTATTTTAATAAACAGCAAATGTAAAATAATATATCAAGTTGATCAAGTTATAATATTAAAAATTTTATTTCTTACAGAATGTCAACAAAAATGTTACCTAGTTATTTATTTCATAGGGAAATAAAGATAGACATACAAACTATGTGTTGCCCCTCAGATACCTCATTGCGAAATGTTTTGAGTAAATAAAAACAGATTCATAAATTTCTGAAACACAAGTCACTCAATCAAGATAGACTCTGAGTTCAAAGTCATCTACAAGGAAAGTAGAAGCCTTTCAAAAACAACTAGACTGCATCTTCTTTGCATTGCGAAGCATTGGCCATACATCTGAAAAGACTAGAATTGTGTGTGCATAAGAGACTGGTACAACCTTTTCTTCTACCATAGTCTTAATGTCTTATTACTTTTTCTCTCTCCCTCTTTCTCATACTCTTCTTCCTTTCGAGCCATCTGCTTCACCTTCCATCTTCCCCTTAAATTTTCTACTCCCAACTGGTTTATTTTGTTTCCACAATCATTCTGATTACATTTAATCTCAATTCCAACATTTATCTTATTATGGTGAGCTTTCCTTTCCCAATCATAATTTCCCTATCTACTTTTTGATGCATACTTACGTCACTAACAATCAAACGATTATTAAACTTTCCTTGCTCTATAAAATTTTTTAATACCTTTGTTTATTAATCTCACTGTCACCATGTCTAACAGAAGTTTATTATCAGTATTATTATCATCCTGCGAAAATAAGCATACATATATTTGCCATTGTACAGCTTTGAAAATGAATTCGCCGAAAAGAGAACTCTTCGCTGAACTAATCTTTCTTATTTAATTTCTGAAATGTTTTTTCAGTTTACTCATGAAATTAACTTAAATACTTCATGTAAATAATATTAATACGCCCAGCTTTGTAAAATTCTTATTGTGTATATAAGCATCAATATCATCCCATAAAATGCCAAAATTAGCTTTAATTGAAATAACAAACATAATATTTTGAGCAAGAGTTAAGCATAATAGTTTTGATTGAAAGGTATTGTTATTTTATGCTAACTGGACACGGTCTAGTTCACAGTGGTGATCAATCAAAAATCTCACATAGTTTGTTATTTAACTTTGATTTGTTAAAAAAAGCTGATTAATATTATTTTTTTGATTAAGATCATGAACCGATTGATGTTAGACCACCATTGAAAATCTGAAAACACTGGATGGCCGTTACTTCCTATTGGTGGTCTAACATCAATCGGTTCATGATCTTAATCAAAAACTTAACGATCTCCACAACCCCCATATTGATGATTAATATTACTCAATACAACCAATGCATAAACAATATATTACTTATATTGATTATATTAAGTGGTTCTGACCCTCACTACCAATCACTTGCTCATATATATATATCTATACATATATATATAAAGATCTACCTCATGACTGAAAATACAATTATTCCATAAACGTTCTTATTTAGTATAGTGAGGTTAGTGAGTGTAATCTGTGTACAGGTCTCCGGAATAAATAATGACTATCAAACAAAATAATTGAAAATTATTTATCAATAAAAAATAATTTGAATAAGGTACATCAACTTCAAGTCACATTCTTAAAACTTCTGTTCAATTTACATCATAAATGTTATATATATGTGTTTGATTTACCATGATAAGTTGTTATGGTGTTTCTTTGAAATTTAGTGGTGTATGATTCAAATGTACAAAAAATTATTTTTGACTCACACTTTCATTGAGAATTGGATTATTGATAAAATATTGAAAATTCAGACTCAACATTTTTTTCATGTTTCATATATACATATGTATAATTCATTTTTCAAAACATTCTCATATTGTTCAGCGTTATCGTGTTTTACCTTTTATTTTTTGAATGATTATAGATAGATTGTCTCTTATTTTTTATGTTTCGTTCCACACATCACAACTAAATATAGCCTAACTTACAGTTCAATGTTTATGAAAATGATTCAAGAGTCTAATAATGTAGAATTAAGCCTTAAAGATGCTCTCCAGTCAGTCGGCTACAAAGCAAGACCAGACATATATATGCATCGGTCCAAGTTACCATACCTCATTGGCGTAACAAGATGTACACCGAATTCATAAAAGTAGTTACTCCAATGGTAGCAATATATAAAAGAAAGATTTTGTATAAGGCTATCACACAGGAAGAAAGAGATTTTCTCCAGAATGACAATGGAAACTCCACAATTAGAGAACATGATTGAAAGCACCCACCTGAGTTTTCTATCTTCTCCATTATTTTTCGACATGATTATTTAATTAATCTAAACCTTTTATCAGTTTCTCATTTATTTTGATGACCGAAAATCATATATGTTATTATGTATATCTATTTTGATATGCTTAGCTGTCAATCTATTTTCAATAGTCCTAGTTAGTTGAAGGGAATTTGTGAATGTTGGTTTATGATTATGATCATGAACCAGTTGATGTTAGGCTAACATTGAAAACCTGGAGGCCTTGGAAGGTCGTTTCGTCCTAGTATGGAGCCACTCAGAAAAGCGTATTCACGATCCCGCTCGCGAAAATCGAATGCAGGGCCTTCGGTTTCGAGCGCGAACGATGGCATCTAATAGAGGTTAAGCCTTCGCAC
Organism: Schistosoma spindalis; assembly: GCA_946903255.1. Taxonomy (NCBI): domain Eukaryota; kingdom Metazoa; phylum Platyhelminthes; class Trematoda; order Strigeidida; family Schistosomatidae; genus Schistosoma; species Schistosoma spindalis. The sequence continues at coordinate 48,186,217 of OX336420.1, forward strand.
GCGAGACCGAAGGCCCTGGGATCGTGGATGCGCACTGCTGAGGAGTCCCACAACAGGATGAAATGGCCATCTTATGCTTTCAGGTTTTCAATGGTGGTTTAACATTAATCGGTTCATGATCAAGATAGATTCAACTATACAGTAGGTCATAAATGCATCATTAGTTTTACTTAGAAAAATGTTACTTAATGTTTGTAACATCATATTCTGTTTTAATAAAGTTAATTTCCAGACAAATAAAATTTATTTTAATGGTTTTAAACAATTTTAATGTCTATTAGACACTTATTATATTCATTTATATGACATACATAATGTGCTGGAATTATAGAAACATATCAGTCCTTCGATTACTAATATTTATCACAAATACACAAAATGAAATGTTTTAATTGTCAATTATCTATGGTTGGTGTAAGCTAAAACAGGTTGATTCTTTCTTTTAAAAATAGATAATAAACGAATTAGGGAGAAAAAGTCGATGATTCAATATTTACAGCATGAAAAATAAGTATTAAAATTGCTTAGTTATTGCACAGAAGAATAAGTCGGATGATACGAAAACTTATTGTTGTCTTGAAGTATATACTTTGATTATACTAGTTCAAATCTTAATCGAAATGTATATACCTAATTCGTTTATGAAGATTTTTCATGGCAGGTAAATACACAGAAACAACATATCCATGTCAAACTTACAATAACAATCTATCTACTTTCAGTGCGATTCAACTAAAACTAAAAACAGATCAATGTTATCAGCTCATAACTGACACGATAAAGACTGGAACTGTAACATGAACATAAACTTATACTTCAATATATCTAGATATTAATAAACTATTGTATTATTGTGAAACTTTCTGTTATTTTACTATTAATTAGGTATCATTACCAAGGTTTGACTTAATGATTTCGAATAAATGGAGCATTGGGTAGATTGTGATAAGTAAAATAATATATTTGTAATATCCCAATGAGTAGAAAAATTAAATTTTCTTACGTTTCATGACTCAATGTAAGTCACTACTTCAGAAAATAAATAACTAAATTGAATTTGCTTATCTTCAGTGTATACATGATTGTTATTAACTTTATTTCAGGTAAACGAAGAAATTATTGTATTTTACTAATCATGTTTTTATAATCTTCAGACAAATGATCTTCTTATAAAAAAACTTTTAAATATATCTGAATAGAGTACCATATTACTAGCAGTACTATTCATTTCATTTCCAAGAACAAATTTATTGGATTCGTTTTCAGCTACATTATTATGTCAGTGTTTGTGATGTAACCTGATAAGAAGAACCTATATAGATTGATTGAGATTTCAGTTTTCAGCCCTATAATTACAAAATAATGATATTTCGTGATAACCCAATGAGTAGAAATTTAAATTTCTGTCGTTTCATCATTTATTGAAATCCACTTCTTCTGCATTTTTGTTGTAAGTTGAATGACTTATCTACTAAATCACAGCTTCACATAGCTGGTTATCTCTTTACTTACACATGCCCTCAAATAAATAACTTAACATTATATAAACGACTAGGATTTTTTCACAGTCCTCACTCTGAAAGTTTAATATACACAAGGTTAATAACGTTTTTAATCACTTCACTCAATGTCAAAGTAAGATAAGGTGAGAGGCATGCTTTATTTGTTTTGTCTTTTCATATTTTTCATATATTTATTAGATTTAAAATAGCTTTATAGAAGCCAAAGGATTATTTATCTTATTATATTTACTTTCTAATAGATATTTCACATCGATTGAGAAAACTTATCAATCATATTTACTAATTGATACACATAATCACAGTGAATACAATCTAAAATAACTTTGGATAACATCCAAATAGTTAGTTAGTTAGTTAGTTATATAATATACCCTTGTGGGCCAGGGTAATTTTACATTGGTTTTCAGGAGAACCAGACACCATTCAGACGTTCACGTGACAACCAAAACAGTACAGTTCAATCCCGTTTAACAGGAGAGCCAGACACCTCCCATTCTTAAATTTTATAACCCGAGCAGTACAGCTCAATCCCGCTTCACAGGAGAACCAGACACCGTATAGGCTTTAACGCTACAATCTGAATAGTACATCTCAATCCTGTGGCGTAACCACACAGGTACCAAGCACCCTGGTGGACCAGTAACATCCAAATAGTGTTCATTCATGTTTATTATTGTTGAATTACGTATGATTATCCTCTTTTTTCTTTCTAAAACATATTGTTTATTAGTTTGTTAAAATATAATAACCATGTTACCTTGGATTTTATTCCCAAAAAAATGAATCGCTTTTAAATTTCGTAAGTTTAAAGTTAACAGAAACGATTCATTTATTTCAAGAGATAATTACCACTTTTAAATAGTACACTTAATACTTATTCATGTATAGTTAATTATGTTTGTTTTTTATAATGAGACAATGATATTCTTTGATACACCCTGAAAATATTATTACAATTAGTTTTGTATGCATTTTCTATAATATTTATTAACTTATTATTAATCCATACTTGGAATAATTTGTATAGAACTATTGTGATGTAATCCATAGTTTATTAAATTACATTTTAAATAAAATAAATCAATTTTACATATTACTATTTATTAATTTGTTCTTGTCTGGATGAACTAATCCTGTTAAGGGTGTATATCATTTACTTAATTATATAAAATTTATTGTCTAATTAAAAGTTTTAATAGTTGAGATGATGAGTCAATTGACGCTAGACCACCATGGAAAACCTGGAAGCACTGGACGGCCATTTCGTCCTATTGTGGGACTCTTCAGCAGTGCGCGTCCACGATTCCGCTCGCAGGATTCGAACCCAGGACCTATCTCAACATAAATAGTTTATAACATCAGAAATGGAATGCCTAGCAGCAGAAGATCGAGAAGATCGAAGTGAAGAGAACGGGAATGGAGAGTAATTGTTATGGCAATGAAAGAACGATGAAGTTTGAGACAATTGATGGAGAATTTAGAAGTGATGTAGTGGACGTACCGTTTTCACATTCTACCAAAGAACTCTGTAATTTTGAATTAAAATTATTTGGTTTTCTCCATTTGAGTGCTCGTTCATTACACATTTAATCATTGGTTGTCGGTCTGGCCCATGTGTACAAATACAGGTTACTTGGTTGGGATCAACATAATGGACCTATTCAGATATTGAAGACTTTGGTTGATATAACTTGGAACTATTCACAATGACCCAAATATATCCACTATTTACCATCATCTCGATCTCGAATTTCAGTATTCTTTCATATATAATTTTCCAAAGTCCAGACATTCTCATTATCATTTTTACCATATTATTTTGATCTCTAGTTAATTGCATCCTGCCCTACTGAAATAATATGAAAACTTGGGTGGAAGCACGTGTTTGATTGTTTTATATCCATATCTATCTATTCTATGGCTTCAAGTAATTGTTCATTTGAAGGAAATGAGTTATTTCTAGTACTTTCATATACGAACAGTGTAAATTTACTGATAAATCTAATGTAAATTCTTTGAATTAATAAGAGCTTCACTTACTAAGCTAAGTTTTATAAATTTTATTAACATTCATGTTGTATTATTATAATCATTTTGAATAAACAACTTAATAGTTAGTATACCTGTGACAATTCATTTCCACTAAATTAATTACATATATTAAATCTTTTATATATAATTAGGAATGAAACATATCACTGAAAACTTAATTGAATAAGCAATATGATAATTCATATTTCCAATTTATATATTCTAGTTACTTTTCTATACTACAAGATTAATGTATATTATCAAATTATGAAATTTTTTTACTTAAATTTTACTACTCATTACTTCTATATATTTTAGAAAAAAATAAATACCATGTACTAACTGACAACTATCTTATAATTTAAGTAAATCACCTTAAAAATCATTTAAAACTTTTGAATGAATTCAAGTTGTATGTTTCAGTTTAGTCTTCATTAGTTATTTAAAAACAACGTTTAAATCCCACTTGTGAGGTTGTAGATACACCACTGAGGAGTCCCATACTAGGATGAAACAGCCATCCTATGCTTTCAGGTTTTCAATGGTGGCCTAACATCGGTTTATTCATGATCTCAATTAAAAAACTTAACAATTTCCACAACCCATTACTGATTCTAATTGATTATCTTATAAATTAAATTACACATATGACAGAGGGAATCAGATACCAGTATTTCCTTATATTATTTTTATTGATTGTTTTAATGATTTCTAATTGTAATTGAAAAGTTATATCATGTTAAAATCTTCTATTCATTAAAAAAACTTTAGTTCTGTTGCTTACATCTCTATACTTTCGTTATTTCAAAGACTGAGTCAGATTAGTTAAAAAATGAGAACTTTCTTATTATGTTACGTTTATACTTTCATACTTTCTATTTCTTATCTAAACTAAGGAGTAAAATAATTTTTTGTGCCAATCAAATACTATGGGACAAAATAAAATGACATCTAGTGAGGTTTTGGGTGTTTCTTACTGACCTTTATGTAACTAAAGTATGAATACATATTTATATATAAACAAACCTACAAAAAAATACACAAACAGACAACTGTGAACACAATCGTGAATAGTTGTCTGCAATAAAGAACAGTATATATATATATATATATATATATATATATATATATATATATATATATATATATATATATATATATATGCATAAAATGACATTCATACACGTACATCTATATACGTGGCCTAGGTAATTTTTGACAGAAAAATGGGAGAATATGGTATTTAACATTTATAGTTTGTTATCTAGTGAACCAATACAGAAAGATAAATGAGAATAAACTTGACATTTATTGGTGACACTCATCGTCTTCCTATTATTATGTTGTCTGGTTACATGTGTGTGTTTTTTTCACAGAAAGATATCATTTAGTTGAATGGGTTCATAGAAAGAAATTATTTTTTTATGTTAACAATCACGACAATAACTAGATATACTCCAACGTTAAATGTGAATGCTTTTGGATGGAATAATTTTAAATAAATGAAGTTTTGAATAAAGTCTATTATCATATCAACAGTTGTGTGAATTATTCATAGTTTTCTTATAATGTCCATGAATTCCAAATAAAATGTTGGAAAAATTTAAAAGGTAAGTATATTGAATGACCTTTTAATCAATAGACCATATTAATTTCAACTAAAATACTGATTTTTCATTCATTGAATTATGAATATTGCATAATTCTGTATTGGTGTTACCCAGGATACATAAAAAAATCTGGGTTTTTTTTGACGGAATCCAATTAATTAAAAATGAGGAAGCTCACAAACGACTTTAGGGGATGGTCATATTGATTGTAAATTGATAGAAATTATTAAATATGATCCAGTTAAATATTAGTCAATTGCTAAATAGTATTGTTTACTCTATTGAACATGAAATTATTCAATTTGATTCTGCATTTAATGAAGAAAAGCAGTGCTAATAATTCATAAATTATGACAAAATAATTATTCAGTCCTTATTTTATGGAATTTTCTTCACATGTAGATCAGGTCGTAATTAAATTTTCCTGTATAATGAATTAGTACTTAATGTTCTGTTATTTTACTCTGAATAAACCAAACACAAGTTTGAAAAATCATTAAACTGTTTCGTGTGAATATATTATCAATCAAGTGCCAGGAGCTTGTTCATGAAGAAAATTTAGCATAACTGAGTTGTATACCTCATGTCATATAATCAAAGTTAATTTGATATCAGTAAAATTCTTCAAGTATGACACATGGCTTAATACAATAAATGATGTTTTGAGGTAAAATGCTGACATCCAACTAGATTTGAATTAGACTGCTCCCGTAAGCAATTTTAAGTTTAGCTGGCAAGGTATTACGAATAGTAGTAGTAGTAGTAGTAATAATAATAATAGTAAGAATAATAATAGTAGTACTTAAGAAGTGTTTCATGTGCGGTTAATGTCAATAATATTTATAACGATGTGTATTCGACTAGTAGTGGGATGTGTGCTTATTGGGCACAACTATAATACTCTTGCAAAATACCATAATCGTTCACTGAAATCGTGCTATTAATGAAGTCACTTAACCAGTAGATGATATAACTATGGTAACATCTAACAATTTACTAAAGAAATTTTGTCATTGGAAAAATATTATTCACCGTTATGCTGCGATTTTTGAAATTTGGGTATCATAGGTAGCTACCCATAAACGTGATCAACTAACGCTTTCACAACCTCAACAATTCGAAAACACGTAATCTTGTTAAAAGTATTTTCATGTATTTGATTTGCTGTCAAAGTCAAATACAATACGAAAACAGAAAATAAACGGATATTACTGGCACTTTTTAAAGTGCCTTCAACAGAATATCTACAAAATGTTTTATGATATCAAATATCAATATGTAACCTTCATAAATGAGTGCATGTTTCTAGATACGGCTCCGAAAATGCTTTCGGTATTTTAAAGATAATCTATATTCAATTTTTAGTTTTATAAACTTCTATCAGTTGAATTCACGAGTCGATCTAAGTTAGGCCACCATTTAAAGCCTAAAATCACCGGACGGCCGTTTCGTCTTAGTATGGGACTCCTCAACAGTGCGCAGCCACGATCCCATACGTGGGACTCGAACCCAGAACCTTCGGTCTTGCGCGTGAACTCTCAACCTCTAGACCACTATGCCGGATAAATTCGAAATGAGTTCCTTGGAGTCCTAATGAGAACCCATGACCAGTGGAGTCCAGTCCGTGTCAGATGGAGACAGCTATTCACTTCAGGCAATGGATGAAGGGTTGTGCAAGATCATGGATCGATTTAAGTTAAACGTTGATACTGTCGGAAGCCAGCTCAGTGGTCTAGAGGCTAAGCGCTCTGGTATGAGACCGTAGGCCTTTGGTTCGAATTCCACGGGCAGGGTCGTGAATACGCGCTTCTGAGTAGTTCCATACTAGGACAAGACGATAGTTCAGTGCTCCTAGGCTCTCTATGATGGTCTAGCTTAGATCGACTCATGAATTCGACTATTAAAATTACTACGATCTCTACAAATCTCCATTCTGAAACTTTTATCAGTTAAATCTCAAGGCTTCAAAGGAATTGTATTTTTCAAGTTAAACATAATGACTCAGCTTCCGCTTTTACAATTAGTAAAATAAAATGCATTTTCAAAAACATCAGTAAGTCATTAAACTTTAAACACCTGGTAATTAAGGTTAGTTACATAGGAAATTGCGATAATGTTTCTTTTGCTATTATGTAACCTTATCGTGCGATAAATGTAGTAGTTATATAATCAAATGGAAAATTGCCTAAACTAACAATTTATTCATTAAATTCATTTCGTTGATATTGAATAGATTTACACTTAATCAAGAAGTTTTATGTTCATGATACTGTTAAGGTGAATATTTCTATAAAGGTCGCTTTTATTACAAACCAAGTTCACTAGAAGAAAAATTGAACTCTATGTTCTTATGCTACTGAGTTATTATTCTTCGCTTCTATCACACTTCCTTATGAAGGTTACATTCAAATTGTATAAAATCTTTAAGAAATCACCTTAGTAAATATTGTTTTGATTTATAATTACACATGAAGTGGCTCATTAAAGGTTGAATTCAAAAATAGTTCTTTTTTTTCTCTATTAATGCAACTAAATTACAGTTAAATAAACTTCAAATATAACATGATTTTTACTGGTATGAAACCAGTCAAATTAGTTGGCATGAATTGTGAAACTAATTATAAATAATGCCTAGATACTTAAAATAGGGGAACTAATTGAATAATCATCAGAAGGGTTTTTGTAGAGATTTTAGAAATTTCAGTAGTTGAAATCATGAGTCAATTGAAATTCAATGCTTCCAGGCTTTCGATGGTGGTCTAGCTTCAATTGACACATGATTTCAATTAATTGAATAATCCTTAAGTCATTCTATGGCCTAGGATAATACGACAATTTCTTATTCTCTTTATACGATGTAAAATTGCTTCTCAACCCTTTGTTACCTCTTTTACTTGAACTTTTATTTCATTGACCTTTATTAATTTTCATATAAAGTGCCCTGACAACTATATGTGTGATCAGATTGTTCGAAATGTATAGCGCAAATACATCACATATTTCAGATCAACTCTGTCTTATCATTGTTCTATCGAAATTTGTAAAAGGGACTAATTGCTTGAAATCATATTAATACTGAAACTATTAAATTAATATGAAATATGAGCTTTTTTTTAACAGTAAGACTGAATTTTAAACAGAGAACACTTTCCCTTAACACTTATCAACTTCATCTTTCAATATAAATCAACAAATAAAATACCAGTTGAAGTACTGGAAAGTCCTTTAATATAAAAAATCTTCAGAAATTTAATAATTATTTCTACATGGTTTATATTCAGATGGAACACAAAATGTGGATACAAATCAAAACTATGAATACCACTTTAGCCATATCTAAAACAGCAAGTTTATGAGCGATTATTAAGGAAAACTAATCAATATTTGTAAACATGCCTTATAGCATAGGGTATACTCACATATTTAGGACTAAAACACAATCTTGAGGGGAAGGATAAGATAACAACGTTACATGTTACTGTTAACAGTTAGTTATTGCAGGTCAACTTTTCAAGAGTACATATATAGTCACATACTCTGAAAAATTATAAAAATAAGCATAAATCATTTCACATTTGAAACATAATACCTTTAATATCGTTACATACATATTATTTAGACAAAACTGATTTCTACCCATTAAATCCTTAAACAGTTCATTCAATTAGTAAAAAAACTTTACCGCGAGTTCATTTTCAAAACTGTTCAATTATCAGGAAGGGGGGTTTGTGGAGATTGTAGTAATTTAATAGTTGAATTCATGAGTCTATTAAAGTTAGACCATAATGGAAAACCTGGAAGCACTGGACCACCGTTTCGTCCTAGTACGGAACTTCTCAACAGTATATATATATATATATATATATATATATATATATATATATATATATATATAAATTAAGATTTATTGAATAATTGTTTGTTACATTTTGACTAGTTATGATGTAAAATTTGATTATATAATTTCAAATAGATGAATAGATTTTATGTGAGTTGGAATGACTGAAATAAATCAATGAAAAAAATTAGGCTATTTCATCTACACTAACCACGTCTCTTTAGCTTAACCTACAACTTATTTATGATCGCTTATTTCACAAGAATTTATCCTACCATTAGAAAACAGTAGCCATGAAGGGAAAGTAAATTCGGTTTAAGAATTAATACAGTAATATTCATTAATTTCTGAAGTAATGAATGATTTATGTTTGATACACAAATTTTTAATTTTAAAGAATATCAACATATTGATATGACTCACATAGAATGTTAACTTGAATCTGCGTTTATGTTAAGTAAAATTCAAGACCCATGATCAGAATAAATATGGGTCAGATAGAGTGAAAGAAATAATAGTACAGTTACAATTCGGTCAAAAGTTTAGTGGAAGGCTATATTGTGTGAAAAATTAGTAAGACGTAATAAGGAGGGATGAATGCAACGTGAATGAATCATGTATAGGGGAGATTATTAATGATGTTTAACTAATAGTAATAATAATAATAATACAAAGATTTGTAAGTAAAGATAATAGAGACAATTACAATTGTCAGAAGGGGTTTTGTGGAGATTTTAGAAATTTCACTTGTTGAAATCACGAGTCAATTGAAGCTAGACCACCATGGAAAACCTGGAAGCACTGGACTACCGTTTCGTTCTAGTATGGGACTCCTCAGTGCTCGCGCGCGAGTTTCGAATCTCGTGTGGGGCGGGATCGTGAATGAGCACTGCTGAGGAGTCCCATACTAGAACGAAACGGTCGTCCAGTGCTTCCAGGTTTTCCATGGTGGTCTAGCTTCAACTGACTCATGATTTCAACAATTACAATTGACTACGAAAAATCGTAGTCAAATTAGGTCATTCAATAGCTACGATTACTATTGATTAATTGGCCTTGATGTCGGCCAAGGAAGTAGGAGTGGTTGAAGATATTTCTTCTGTATACATAGCTCCGGTTTCTTCATCCGGATGGCAAAAGTTACTGACCTTATAAATAATTAAAAAAGATTGGTTTATACTGGCACTATGACCAGTTTGTACTAAACGAGCCAATATCGAGCTGTTCATCTTCTTCATCAAACCTTTGCTTAGCCGCGCTGGGAGGTGTTCATGAGCACGAAAATGTAAATTCCTAGAACTTCGACCGATATAACTCGCTCCACAGGAGCAGTCAAACTGATAAATACAAAATGAGGTGGTCATTCTAGATAATTCATCTTTTAGCTTCAGTGTCACCATTAGGCGCGTAAAAAACACTAACCGCAGTTCTCCTGCGTTAAAAGATTTTTGTACTGTCCTGTGTAATCTCTGAGTTAATATTTCACTAGCTGCATCCCCTCTGAATCGTTCACGCATGAACAGGGATTTCTTCTTCACTATCTGTATTTCACCTATTTTCACCTTCATGATCATGTATTTAATTATAAACTTTCTAGGGTAACCGTTCTCCCTGAGAGTATTATGCAAGGTGTTAAGCTCATCTTCAATTATATCAGCAGAACATATAGTGCGCATATGGTAACTAAGGGTTTTGATCAAGTTTCGTTTGTACTGTAGATGTACAAAGTTAAGGAAATGCGTATACTACCCAGTCCATATAATTGCACTATTATTTCTCTCACTCTATCTGACCCATATTTATTCTGATCATGGGTCTTAAATTTCACTTAACATAAACGCAGATTCAAGTTAATATTCTATATGAGTCATATCAACATTAACAATTTTAATGTATTTTGTTTATCACAATCCTAAATATCAACATTTATTTGTGACTTTTTTCGAACAATGTTATGTCGAACTAAGATTAAAGCTATAAAATGTAACAAACTTATTGTTTTCACTCTGTTTAAACCGATTTTAAAATGTATCCCATTATTTAAACTAACAATGTTCGATCAATATATTTTTCAATTTTGGTGTCGCCTAATTATTGTCCTACTCCTATTTTTGTCCAGATTATTAACTTTTAATTCTATTGAGATCACGAACAGATCTAAGTTATATAACTACTGAAAACTTGAAGGCAATGAACAGTTGTTTCTCTCTACTATGAAACTTTTCAGTAGTACACATATATGGCCTCCCCACCGCGGATCGAACCCATGACGTCAACCCCTCAACGCAAACGCATAATCTTTTTGGCCACTGAGCCCGATAACAATAGTGTGTCAGTCTAATTTAAATCAATCCACTGATTACGACTTTCCATACTAAGATAAAATAGTTGTCCAGTGCTACCAAGTTTTCAATAGATATCTAATGTTAATCAGTTCGTGATCTCAATAAAATCCAATAAAATCTCCACAATATTCATAATATAAACTACACCACAGTACTGTAATAAGTTATTATTACATTCTAATTGATATAGAGAAAATCCCCCTTTGATTAATTAGTTTTCAATTAAGATTAACTATTCTACAACGAATATTCAGCAACAAATCAAATTACTTTAACTTTACTGTTTGTTTATAAAGAATTGATATTTTGTAAATAATGTAATTAGCCTATATCATTCCGAATGTATTAGAATCAAAATATTATTAACAAAGATTGGAATGCATTACACAATTATAAATCAATATCGAGGTACCTTCTTGAAGTGATATCGAAAAATGTTTCAATATATTTCATTTCTTTAGTTAAACTGCATATTTTTAAAAATTACAAAAAAGAAATGTTTTAGATGATTTGTACTGTCTGAATTAGTGATTCATGTATTGAATGAATTATATGAATTCACGAGATACTAATTGATATAAATTAAAATAAACTACAAATCATATTATTATTGACAGCTAAGCATAGTTCTCAACAATTTAATACTCCATACATTTGATTTGATTGACAATGAATTGGAGATTGATGCTACAGATGTAAAAGAAGACCAGTAGAGGGATAAAACATTAAATATTCTTTAAAGTTTAGGATTGAAGATTGATTTTCAAATATATATTGGAAAAGTTAGTCATATGAAGTCACGTGATGAGGTCATAATGTAATATATGAAAACTCAGGTGAGGGGAACCAATTTATTGTTTAATACGAAATTACAGGGTGCTTTCATAAAATATAGAAACCATACATTAAATATATTATTTGTACACCTTCCTTCAGTTGTCGTTTACATGCTTCATGGTTTTTTCAATTCTAATGAATCACTCTCAGTACTTTGGTTCTATTTATTACATGACTAATAACGACCAAGTGCGGTAGATAATAAGTGTGCCAAGCACTTTCTAAACCATGAAATGAGGTGCTCATTAACTTTTCATCTAAATTGTTTGGCTGTATACCCGACATAGTTTTCTCTACAGGAAGTGATAAGTTGGTGAATACACATAGATGTAGCACAGCTAGCTGCTTTATCCTTTAGTAAAGGAACTACTACTGTTCGACTACAAAACGTAAATTTAAATCAGCTGTATTCGAAGTCCTTCTTACTGTTCTACTCAGTCTGTTATGTGTTGCGTATATCTTTGCAATTATTCTTACCCTTGGTTTTCCAATCGAAAGGACAATCCTTAAAAGTATAACTACCAAAGGTATATGATGTCCAAAGGCAGAACACTTTATTTCAACGAGCAGCTCAAAATATACGACTAGTAATGTAGGAAAATGAGTTAATGAATGTATCTCAACAAGCAAATATGTATCTATGTGTAGAGAGTCATCAAGCGTTTAAATAATCAATGTTTAAGCATGAATGGCAAATTAATGAGTGGGCTGGTATACGGATTAGATCATGCATACTCATTCATACAAGCATAAAGATATATACCAGTTATTCCAGGCTGCAATCAATCATAGAGAAGTGCCCAAGAAAGGACCTCACCATTCTGATGGGAGATCTAAACGCCAAAGTCGGAATGGACAACACCGGATATGAAGACATCATGGGACTACATGGACTGGGAGAGAGAAACGAAAACGGGGAAAGATTTGCAAATCTGTGTGCATTCAATAAATTGGTCATAGGCGGTACAATATTTCCACACAAACGTATACACAAAGCTACATGGATCTCACCGGACCACACCACAGAGAACCAGATACATCATATTTGCATCAATAAAAAGTTCCGAAGGACAATGGAAGATGTGAAAACCAGGAGAGGAGCGGACATAGCTTCAGATCATCACCTGGTTGTGGCCAAATTGAAACTGAAGCTAAAGAAGAACTGGACAACTGGACAAACAGCACCACAAAGGTTCAATACAACCTTCCTTCGAGATACTGACAAACTCAATGAATTCAAGGTAGCTCTCAACAACAGGTTCCAAGCCTTACAGGATCTACTGAAGGAGGAAGAAACTACTATGGAGGATAGCTGGAAAGGTATCAAAGAAACATTAACTTCAACGTGTCAAGAGGTTCTGGGCCCCAAGAAGCATCATCATAAGAAATGGATCTCTATAGAAACACTGGACAGGATCAAAGAAAGAAAGAACAAGAAGACAGCAATTAACAACAGTCGAACAAGAGCAGAGAAATTCCATGCACAAGCAGAGTACATAGAAGCAAACAAGAAAGTGAAGAAGAGCATTAGAGCTGACAAGCAAAAATACTTGGAAGAACTAGCAACGACGGCGGAAAAAGCTGCAAGAGAAGGAAATATGAGACAGCTTTACGATACGACGAAGAAGCTAGCAGGGAAATACAGTAAACCAAAGAGACCAGTCAAAGACAAAGAAGGAAGACCAATCACTGAGATTCGACAACAGCGCAATAGATGGGCAGAGTACTTCGAGGAATTCCTGGACAGGCCGGCTCCAATGAATCCACCGGACATCGAAGCAACACACACAGATCTTCCTATAAATGTCAATCCACCAACGACAGAAGAAATCAGAATGACCGTCAGACAAATCAAGAGCGGGAAAGCAGCAGGACACGACAATATACCAGCTGAAGCGTTGAAGTCAGACATCGAAGTAACTACAAGCATGCTTCATCTTCTATTCAAGAAGATTTGGGAAGAGGAACAAGTGCCGATGGATTGGAAAGAAGGACACCTCATCAAGATTCCAAAGAAAGGAGATCTGAGCAAGTGTGAAAACTACAGAGGCATTACACTACTGTCAATACCAGGTAAAGTCTTCAACAGAGTGTTACTGAACAGGATGAAAGACGCAGTAGACGCTCAACTTCGAGATCAACAAGCTGGATTCCGTAAGGACCAGTCGTGCACAGACCAGATTGCGACACTACGGATCATCATCGTACAATCAATTGAGTGGAACTCATCAATGTACATCAACTTCATTGATTATGAGAAGGCATTTGACAGTGTAGATAGGAGGACGTTATGGACTACAGTGCAAAGTAGTGCATGGAGGACAGCTGACTGACGCATTCCAAGTAAGGACCGGAGTAAGACAAGGCTGTCTACTCTCTCCCTTCCTGTTTCTTCTGGTGGTCGACTGGATTATGAAGACCTCGACATCTGAGAGAAACTACGGCATACGATGGACAGCTCAGAACCAATTAGACGACTTGGACTTCGCAGATGACCTAGCCCTCCTATCACATACACACGAACAAATGCAGATAAAGACAGCCAGCATAGCAGCAGTCTCTGCATCAGTAGGCCTCAACATACACAAAGGGAAAACCAAGGTCCTCAAACACAACACGGAGAACAGCAATCCAATCACTCTTGATGGCGAAACTCTGGAAGACGTGGAATCCTTCACATACCTGGGAAGCATCGTCGATAAACAAGAAGGTTCAGATGCAGACGTCAAGGCGAGGATTGGCAAAGCTAGAGCGGCATTCCTTCAACTGAAGAACATATGGAACTCAAAACAACTTTCAACCAATATCAAAGTCAGAATCTTCAATACGAACGTCAAGACAGTTCTATTGTACGGAGCTGAAACTTGGAGAACTACAACAACCACCATCAAGAAGGTACAGGTATTTATTAATAGCTGTCTACGCATGATACTCAACATCCATTGGCCGGATACCATCAGCAACAACCTTCTGTGGGAGAGAACCAACCAGCTTCCAGCTGAAGAGGAAATTAGGAAAAGACGATGGAAATGGATAGGACATACATTGAGGAAATCATCAAACTGCATTACGAGACAAGCGCTAACTTGGAATCCTGAAGGGAAGCGGAAAAGAGGAAGGCCAAAGAACACATTACGTCGGGAAATAGAAGCAGATATGAAAAAGATGAATAAGAACTGGAAAGAGCTGGAAAGGATTGCCCAGGACAGGGTTGGATGGAGAATGCTGGTGAGCGGCCTATGCTCCTTCACGAGGAGTAACAGGCGTAAGTATGTAAGCAAAGTAACCAGTTATTCCGGGCTAAAATAACACTATATGTCTACCAAACAAATTAATTTAAAGACCAAACTGATTCACATACATACAACGTCCGTCAAAAAGTAGTTTCAAAAAGAGAATTTTCTTAAAAAAACAATGTCTCTACATTCCTGTTTATTTCATACACACATTCCGCCTTTTTGGTAGCCTATTTAAACCTAACATGTCGTGTATAAACTCTAGCTCTTTATTTACAGTATCATCTGAGCATATCTTTCTAAATCGGTTTGTAAGACATTTAATTAAATTTATATCCTAATAATTGAGTACGAAGTTAAAGGAATGTGCATGTTGATATAGAGAAAAGCTTCTTAATTATTCTAGAAATAATTAACATTATTAAATAATAAGTTTTCAACAACCCTTCTTTTGAAAAAAAAATCTATTCAACATAAAATACTGGTCAAAAATGTGAATTTTTTTTGGCTAGACCTTAGCTTAATAAGATAAAAAAGTGAAGAAACATTCTTTTTAACTTAGTTTCTATAATGTGGCTCTATAATAATATATTTGTTTAACGTATAGATTTAAGGGAAATTTTGTGCAACTACTCAACCTAGCTTGGTTATCAATGCAGCCGACATCGAACAGAGTTTTAAATAAATTATTATTGCTCCTTCTTTTGTTATTAAAGTTTTCAATTATTTTCCAACAATAACTGTTACATTCTACTTTTTATTCACCAGTATTTATCACTAATGTTTGACATGTGATCAAAATCTTGTCAGATATTATGTAATCCATCGATTCTCTGAGAACATGTCCCAACTAATCAATAACGTTTAGTATTCATTGCTTTATTTACCTCACCTCTTTTTAACTTTGTTGTCTATTCATAATTATTTTCATAAACAATTTAGGATTTGTGATTATTTTATTTAATATATTACCACTTAGTTAGTTATAAATGTGTATTAATATCAAGCCATGATGAAAAGCTAATGAAAAGAAATAATTCTCCACTCTGTTTGTCTTTTTCTAAGTTGATATTTACATTTATTAAGTAAAACAAGCTATAATTATAATGATCTGAAAGAACTAAACTGTACTAAACCGAGATTAGTTTGTCTGTGTAAACACTTTACAGTGATTTCGATTAACATAATGGGTTTCCATGATTAATGAAACTGTTGTATCGTTCGTGGTTGAACTGTTTGTTTTTCTTTGAATAAAATATTCTAACGAGAATTGGATTTGAACTATTTTATGATTATCTTATACTAACAACTTTAAGTGGTTAATACAATTAAATAAATACACTAGAAGATTGTTATTATTTCAATAAGAAAATAATTAGTGATATATTGTTTTTAAATAAGAATTTAATAATTTTAATAGTTTAATTCACGAGTTAATTGAAGCTAGACCATCATGGAAATCATGGAAACACTGGACGGTCGTTTCGTTCTGTTGTGGGGCTCTTCGGCAGTTTATTTATTATTTATTTGAACACATAAATATTGGTACAGGGGGGCACCAAATATATATGCGCCACACAAAACAATGATAATTTGAAGAGAAGGAGAAAAGAGAAAAAAAAAGTAATGAACGTGGGGAATTATAAAAAAAAAAAGAGAGAGAGAGAGAACAATGGTGGGGGAAACGGAAAGGTACAATCAGAAGAGATCTTTCAGTTAAGGAAGATACAACCACTTTTTATGAAGAAAGTAAAAGAAGGTTACAGCAGGATCGCCACTGGCTTCTATTCTGAGCCATATCTGATAACGTCTCTAGCC
Organism: Schistosoma spindalis; assembly: GCA_946903255.1. Taxonomy (NCBI): domain Eukaryota; kingdom Metazoa; phylum Platyhelminthes; class Trematoda; order Strigeidida; family Schistosomatidae; genus Schistosoma; species Schistosoma spindalis. Next base: position 48,203,455 of record OX336420.1, read on the forward strand.
ACTGCAAGAACGTTTAGATAAAGCTGAATTTTCACCATAGGCGAGCTGCTGTCTGAGTCGAAGCGGATACAAAAAGTAGAAATAGGAGATAGTGAATAAATGACGTAGTAAATAATAATAATAATAATACCAGTCATTTCAATGTTAGTCGGAGAGAAACGAATATTTTCTATAAGCAGATAGTTCATCATAGTTTTAGTGAGTGGGCTGGGATACTGCCCGGGTGCCCAGACCGAAGCAGGTGGTTTTCTTAGGGGGCCACACCCCGAGCCTTTGACCTAAAGGTCTAGTCCACAAGGCAGTGGAGCATCGTGAGGAGATGCAGTCCCATGGAAGCCGGTGACCAAAAGTTGGTTCATATGCCATTTGTTCCCGCAGGATACTGGAGCCCATGTGCACCATAGAATTGGGATCCGGTTATAGCGCCGGACGTTCGCTTTTCGTCCTCTCATTTTCGTAAACAACACCCCCGCCACGAGAAGGCAGTGAGTAGGACTTCCCTGGCAGAGGCTGTATACGCGTGGCCGTGTGAGAGTATTTCGAGAGGGAGGGCGAACCCTCCCCGCTCTCGGCCATACCAGGGCATTTGGGGGCAGTGCACATCCACGATACCGCCTCGCGAGATTCGGACACAGCACCTACCGGTTTCTCGTGCGAGCGCCTAACGTCTAGACCATTAAGCCGGCATCATACGGTGTTAATGTCGAACATCAACCAATTCACTGAATGGCGCCGCCGTCAACCACAGTCTTCAGTGAGTTACTATCTCACAACAGACCCGGTTGAACATCACTGATCACTGCTTCTCACTAGAACTCCAAGAAATACCTCTTGGAGACCGTCACTAGTAAGCATATAATGATTATAATCAGAGAAGTGTTTTGTAGATATTATAAATAATATTTTGCTAGAATTCCTAGTTTTCTATTGGGTTCATGATAAATTAATCCTATTAGTCAATTACATATTTTCGTTCGAACAAATGTAAACATTTTATTATTTGACAATTATTTTATTACTGACATTTATAAGTAAACCCCATAAAATCTGAATATAATCAAATTTCCATGACAACTATGCTCCTTTATATGATAATGAACGTTATCTTGTCAAAATTAATAGGAAAAATTTATTTTTTTAAAAACTTGATTCTGTTGATTCAAAATAAACAAAACAAGAATATTTAGGTCAACGATTATTTTCAGTTACTTTATTATCTGGCTATACCGTTATTAAATCCATAATTATGGCAAAATTTAACTATAATTAAGAAACAATTACGTTCACCAAAACGATTTTGAAGCCATGAGGTAAAAATTAAAATAAGATATTAGCTTTTGTCGTATCATGATTAATTTCAGTGAAGAAACTGTAATAAATTTGTTATAAGTTGTTGGATTCTTAAAGAATTCGACCAGTTTTATTTGCGAATGTTAAATGTCAGTGAGAGAACCTAAAGAAATATGAAATGATATGACGTTTAAACACCATTCGCATTAGCATAAGAAAGCAGTTAGGAAATATTTTTTTCCTAAATTAAAAGTTTAAATTCAAACAAATAATTCTTCTCTTAATGTAGTGGGTAAAAGAATAAAGAACAACTGTTGTACCTGTTGTTTTACAGTATATATGTTTGTGTACCGTTAGTTAATTTCCTCAAAAATCATAGTGGCACACACCAAAATTGTGGGGGTATTTGGTGTAGTTCAGAAAACTTTTTATGACTATAAAATGGATCCTAAGTAAAAATGCTTTAAATTCATAAAGGTGAATTCTTCTATCGAATTCAAGACAAAATGAGCAATACTCAATCTGACAAAACAATATTACTTTGTATTTATTTCATTCGGTACCTTAAGTTACTCATATATGTCACCTGTTGTTTGATTGATTAAAAGTGGTTAAGACCATCTTGGAGTCATATCATCAGTCATTTAAGTGATAACATATATTAAACTTTTACATCGATTACTGTCTAAACACACATAGGGAGTCATCTGTAAATTTAAAAGGTCAGTTAGAAAAGATGAAAAACCATATTTTTAGTGCTTGCTTATAATCAACATAATGAAATTAGTCGTTATGTATGTTGTCAGGATGATCATGATTATAGTGATAAAAAAATCATGTGAACTAAGAAAGGGAATTATGAATTTAAGAATTTATTTATAGATTTCCTGACTACTCTTCCTGACTATGACGATACATTTTTACAAGTGCTCAAGTATAAAGCCTTCCGAGTACAGTCCACGCAACTAGTTTCAGAGAAGCAGTTAAAATGATATAAACAGATTGATAGGCTCACTATTGGTATCCTAAACTTTGTTCTGCTTGTACTTACTGGATTAGCCAAGATAACATGCAGTTTAATGGTATTATGCATATTTTCAAAAGATTTCTTGCGTTAACATGGTAGAATGTTTTCAGGTATGTCGTCTTCAAAATTGACTCTTAGGTAGAAGGCTTTTCTCTGATTGTGACTGTCATTATCCTATTTTTACGTTGATAGATACACTTTTCAATGAGATTGAAGGAATACTCTCTATTAAATAAAGTTTTCCTTAGTTTTCCTCTCTTATCCTACACTATACTAGTCATCCGGTCCTATGGATAAGAAAGTTAATCGAATTGAAGCTAGACCACCATAAAAAACCTGGAAGCACTGGACGGCCGTTTCGTCTCATTGTGGGACTCCTCAGCAGTATGCATCTGTGATCCCCCCACGAGATTCGAACCCAGGACGTACCGGTCTCGCGTGCGAAAGTTTAACCTCTAGACCACTGAGCCGGCTGACATCCAACGGTGTTAATATCTAACTTCAACCAATTCACGACATTGAACCACCACCCACCACTGTCTCCAGTGAGTTACTATCTCACAACAGACCCGGTTGAACTCCACTGGTCAATACTTCTCACTAGAACTCCAGGAAATACCTCTTCAACTATTATTATCAATTACTATTATACTTAAATAAACCTTACTTTCACATTTCTACGATATAATTTATAAAATGGAATTAATATGTCTAAACATGTATTTCTATATACTTTTAAGTGTCTTTTCGTTCAATATTCAATATTCAGCTGTTGTTACCTTAGGGTGAAAAATTTATTTTCAATCAAAAAGTGACATGTTACTATACTACTAATAATAAATCTTTATCAAGGTCAGACTTCTGTAACAATATGTCATTTTATCCTAAGGGTAAATCGGATATTAAATTATGCTATACTTTTTATATATTGAATAGAAGTGAAATATGAAATTAGTAATTAGATTTATCATAGGAAAGGATTTATAAACAATCGTGTTAATAAGTAGTCTATACGTTTTTTAGAAACAACTAAGTAAATATCTACTAGAATGCATTATATTCATTTGAGTAAGCACAAGATTTATAAATACTATAACTCAATAAATAAAATGAATCAGCTTACTTTGCATGTTTAATAAGTTTTTTATTTAACACACTTTTTAATTATACTAAATACAATATTAATGTACTTTAATTATACTTTCTTCGCTTACTTACTTACTTACTTACTTTCGCCTGTTACTCCCAATGGACCATAGACCGCCAACCAGAATCCTCCAACCCGCCCTGTCCTGGGCCTTCCTTTCCAGCTCTATCCAATTTTTGTTCATTTTTCTCATGTCTGTCTCCATTTCCCAAAGTAATGTGTTCTTTGATCTTCCTCACCTCCTTTGGCCTTCAGGATTTTATGTGAGATTTTGCCTTGTGACTCAGTTGGGTGCTTTCCCCAATGTGTGTCTTATCCACTTTCAGTGCTTCTTCCTGATTTCTTCCTCCGTTGGGATCTGGTTTGTTCTGTCCCATAGTAGATTGTTGCTGATAGTATCTGGCCAACAGATCCAAAGTATTTTGCGTAGACAACTGTTAATAAACATTTGTATCTTCTGGATGATGGCTTTCGTAGTTTTCCAGGTTTCGGCCCTATACAGTGGAACTATCTTCCTCTTCTCCCTTGGCCTTGAGGATTCCATGTGAGGGCTTGCCTTGTGTGGCGCAGTTGGGATTTGCCCAAGTTTTATTTCAATATTTTGACTTTATACATAAATAGTTAATCAAATTGCAGACTTGGTGTTATTTTTTCAGGAATGTCTATCATAATAATTTTGGTATATAATATGAACTTTAAGTGATCCTAGAAGCTATTGACCTAGTCTTTGTACATGTATGACATTATGTGTAAAATAAGTTTATAGATGATGTGATAACATATAATCTAAGCCCATATTTTGCAAAGTTTATTATTGAGAAAGCAGGTTGTAATAACTTTTCCCCAGTACTATCAATCGATCGGTGTAGCAGTAGATAAAATGAAATATGAATGTACTCTTATTCGTTTATTTGTTATCTTGCTCGTGTCAGTAAGAACATATAAGCCAAAATTCTGAACTTTTCTGTTTATTGTTCTTTTTTTTGATAGACAAAACATCTAATTTATTAAACTACAACAAATGGAACAAGAAACAAAATGTAAGTCTAATTATAATCATGACGATACTGCTGAATCAACTACAGATGATTCCATGACATCGTCTCATTATTGTTTTGGTTTAAAAATGAAATCACATGAGATTCATGAAGGAAAAAGTAAGTCATTATGTAGAAATCCAGTTGGTTCATCTACATCAATATCTATGCCAATTGCATGGCCTAAAAGAGTTGGATCAAGGAAAAAATCAAATACAAGCACAGAATTCGACGAAAAATCCGAATGTGAAATTCAAAAACAATCATTAACGGATATAGTCAATAACGATAAATGCAGAAAAGAAACAGATACACAAAAACAACGCTTTTGGGTAAGTATATTGATTTTTGCATATATTACATAAACAGATTTTAACTATTCAAACGGTGAATTTAAAGAGTAAACAATTTATGTTCATTTCACAGTATTATAAATTTCTAATAATAAAGTTATGTAAAGTTGATAAACTTACAGACAAGGTTGAATGTTGTGTGTTTCGACCCTGACAGAATCATGGAGAGATTCATCAAAAAACTTAATAACTGCCGAATGTTCCTTGGTTTTCAATGAATATTTTATAGTAAAGGCAAACAAGAAATATTTAGTGTCAATTTCATTTTGAGACATTACCATAAGCATTAATACTAAAATGTTGAAATACTATTTCTAATTATTATTACTCCTACAATAAATAAAAAGTTTGGATGTCAAAAAAACAGTTTATTGAGTTGAAATCTGGCGTTTGTATTTGAAAGATTTATTAGGTAACTTTTACTTTTTGTCAAAAAATGTTACTTTTTCAATCTTCTACTTTTGATTTCAGATGTGCACCACTTTGATTTCCCAGTATTTCATCAACTGATCATTATTATTAAATTACTATTTATTTTATTCATGAGTTGTCTGTTCAAAATGTTCCATTCTCATAGTGATGAAATTTTCTAGTTTCTAATCACATTGGTCATAGCACCCCTTGGCTTCCTCTGAATTAAGCTCTTCAGATTCCCATTTGTTTCACATGTCGTCACTCATTACTTACTATGTGGTTTCAGTTCATAGTCGTACACAAGGAACTATACTTGAGCCTTTCTTAGGTTTGATTCAAATTTCAACGACTTTAGATAGACTTTGACACAAAAAGTTTCCGAGAACTCGGTTCGTATGTGATAATCAAGATGATCAGCTGAAAGTCACAATATATACAAGACCAAATATATGTTGTTTTCGTCTATACAACAGACCAACGATAGTTAAGAACTAACATGTTTGTATTAACCGGATTATATATATCCGTAAATCCATCTACATTGTCCTGCATAGCTATATATTGATGTTTAGAATAGTTTTATTGTTGGTACATCATTTGTTCATACGAATTTCAAGCTCCTGTTTCTGCCAGGATTTCGGTTCTTGAAGCTTCTGTATCGCAGATTTTTGTAAATTTTGATGCTGAGTAACCTTTATTATACTTCTACGTTCTAACTAGTATACACTAGATCTCATGAATTCTTAGGATACTATTTCAGATGTGATGGCAATAGAAGCAGCAATAAAAAATCCATTTTTGAATGATAGTTTTTCTTTATTAATTATACAATCTAAAATAATAATTTAACAGAAATTCATTTACTGAGATTTATTCATTCTTAATAAGGTAAATTTTCATAAACAGTCAACAAATAAGCAAAGATGGATAGTGGCTAACAGTGCAAGCCAGGAGGCGCGTTTCGTCCTATTTGGGACTCGTCAGATGGATGTACCTGTATTTCAGAGTTGATTTTCACTCTGTCATCGCTTTATCCACTCAGCTACTGAGTCCTGATAGCCAATTGCTTGTGCAATGGAGTGAAGTTTAAATTCACTTGATATTATTTACTTGAATCTTCGCATTGATGTTTAGGACTGAAATTGATCAGTCTCTTAGCAATATCGAGGCATTACTTACAGTATACACATATACCAATAAGAAACTGATCAATTTCAGTTATAAACATCAATGTGAATGTTCAAGTAAATAATACCAATTGAATTTAGTGAACAAATAGTTTTTTTTATATTCAATCTTTCATTATTGTTGACATTAACAAAAACAGGAGTTATCCGATTCGATCAGTTAATACTTTAAAACAAATCTGACTGTGAATGATGCTTCTTTTTACTGGAAATTTACATTTGTTTTAATCTCATTAATATTAGCAGACTTAATTAAGTTAAATAATTTAACGAGTTAATTATCATCTATTTCTTAAATTTGGTCAAATTCATTAGTTCCCATATAGAACTTTATTAATTTTTCTTTTACTTAAAAAAAAGAAAACGAATAAAGGAAGAACTTTGTTAAAATCATTATATTTTCCATCCCAATTATTCTCTACATTATTGCTTAGAAAAGGATTCCGAGTAAGGACAATAGAATATATAGAGTTATGTGAATTTTTTAAAATAAACACGGTATATACATATTGATCCAATAAGTGAATCAAATAATTATTTCCAGTATAGGGTTGTGGAGATTGTTGAAATTCGATTGATATCATAAATAGATGAATAATAGTCCACTATTGAAAATCTAGAAGCACTGGACGGCCGTTTCGTCCTAGTAGGGGACTCCTCAGCAGTTTGCATCCACGATTCCGTAAGCGGAGCTCGAACTCAGGACCCTTGGCCTCGCGGACGAACACTTGAAATGTAAACCACTGAGCCGGCCGGAATCCAACGGTGTTAATGTCTAACTCCAACCGATCCGACCGTCCACCATCGTCTTCAGTGAGTAACGGCCCCATACAACGGACACGCTTGAACTCCACTAGCCACGGCCATCCAGTGCTTCCAGATTTTCAATAGTGGTTTGCCATTCATCCATTCATGATATTAATTGAAATAATTATTTGTTAACAAGAAATCGTCAACATTTTTCTATATCTATAGATGTTTATAATTTTAACTGAAATTTCGAATCCAACTAAATATTTATAGCCTATTTTGCAGTAGTTTACAAAATGGTGTTTTACATGAGTTTACTGTAAAAGTCATACAAAAACAATGTCAAATTAAATGTAAATCAAAGTTATGAATTACATAACTAAAATGTAATAAAACATAGGCTTTTTGTACTAGGATTTAAGTTACAATTTTTATAAGAGCCAATGTTAGTTATTCGATTACATAAACCGATGTAGATTATGTGAATTCTAAAGTTATAAGCCAATACTCAACTCATTGTTAATTATTTAGTTTTTTTGCATAGCTTATAAGCAACTTTTATGTTGTAGTTAAGGTCATGTAAGCTTAGAGGATTTAAGGCACTGATAAATATAAATATGTCTTCCCTACAGTCCCATGTGGTATATTTACTCATCAACTATATTTGATTATGAGGTTTGCGGTGTTTCGAAAGTCACATGGCACTTTTGAGATGTTTTATCCACTTATGTGATTCCTCAGAAGTGCTTTCATATACACCGTTAGTAGGAGAAATCAGAAAATCCAGGTTCCTCAAAGGATGTAATACACTGGGACAACCAAATTGAAATCAAGTGGAAAATATTTCCAACTTCAAGTCACTCATGAAACAAAAGGACAGTCATCCACTCACTGTGGTGTGATGAAGGGCAACCGGCTCACTTTAGACATGGTTAAACTTAAATGGTCGTGACTTGGATTTTAGGTGGACGAATTTATGTGATCAATGTTAGAACATCATTAGAAAACTAGAAGCACTGGATAGCTGTTTCGTTCTAGTATAGTACTTCTACTGAAGATAAAGGAAGCTGGTCGCGAAACATCATGGATTAGTTGAAGTTAGACATTAATGCAGTTAGATACTGACTCAGTGATTTAAAACTTAAGCGTTCACCCTAGACCGAGGACGCTGAATTCGAATCTTGCATGCAGGATCGTGTATGTGCACTGTTGAGGAGTTCCGTACTAGGACAAAATGGACGTCTGATGCTTCTAATTTCACACATGTGGTCTAACATTAATCTTTTCACTATTTCAATGAAATTCACCAATCTTCATAATCCCTTAATAAATACACATAATAGTTTTAAGAAACAATTCTTCACAATTCACTTGATATTGTTTTACTTGAATCTTCCCATTGATTTTTAGGACTGAAATTGATGAGTCTCTCATTGGCATATGTGCATACTGTGAGTATTGCCTCGATATTCCCTTAATTTACAGGCATTATAAGCAAAGATGGATAGTGGCTAACAGTGCAAGCCAGGAGGCGCGTTTCGTCCTATTTGGGACTCGTCAGATGGATGTACCTGCATCACAAAGTTGATGTTCACTATGGGACTCGAACCCGGTACCGTTCGCTTCAAACACCATCACGTTATCCACTTAGCTACTGAGTCCTGATAGCCAATTGCTTGTGCAATGGAGTGAAGTTTAAATTCACTTGATATTATTTACTTGAATCTTCGCATTGATGTTTAGGACTGAAATTGATCAGTCTCTTAGCAATATCGAGGCATTACTTACAGTATACACATATACCAATAAGAAACTGATCAATTTCAGTTATAAACATCAATGTGAATGTTCAAGTAAATAATACCAATTGAATTTAAACTTCACCCCATTGCACAAGCAGTTGGCTATCAGGACTCAGTAGCTAAGTGGATAACGTGATGGCGTTTGAAGCGAACGGTACTGCGTTCGAGTCCCATAGTGAACATCAACTTTGTGATGCAGGTACATCTAACTGACGAGACCCAAATAGGAGGAAACTGGCGTCCTGGATTCCACTGCTAGCCACTATCCATCTTTGCTTATAATTCTTCACAATGTTTATATCAATAAATGAATTTATTTTTTTATGATTAAGATAACAGAAATGTATAAAATTAGATTTTCAATAAAAGTAAACTATGATCATCAGTTATATATGCAATGAATTCAGATTTTATGTCTATTATTCTTATTTTGTTCAATGTAATTATTGGACAATACAGTAACGAGGATAAGGAGATAATTATTAAAGGTAAACTTTAAGAAGAAGTCAAATTAAATATTCATAAACACCACAAATATAGATAATATAAGTTATTATTATTATTACCTTCATGTCCTTAGAAGTTTGTCACACCACTTTCATGATTTTTTTCTATCAGAATCAGTATGTTGAATAGATCATTAATCATAACCGATTGGCTATAGATAAACATAGATAAGGAAGGTAATTGATTGAAATACTAACTAGAAAAACATGTTAACCATCTACATACGTATTGAATTGTTATGATTATTAGGTGCATATATATAAATATACATACTGAACTGTTTCTAAGTTTACAACAGCTGATAAGATCATTATTTATAATTAAACAAATTTATTCACAAAAAGTTAAATTTTTCTAAAATTTAACCACAGGATAAGCTTGCATATAACTTTAGATGGATTGAAGAAACAGGATGAATCTGACAGTAATTCTTATAAAATGCAATTAACTGGGAAATACAAGTTTGTACAAGTTTTAAATATCCCAAGTTAGTTCACTCATAAATTTAGTTTTAACTATTCATTGTTAATATTAACCAGATTATTCATAGTGTAAATATTCATATCGCTTGGGGAGCTCCATTAGAATCAAGTTTCATAAGACAACATCATTTTTAAGAGCCGTAACACAGTGAAAAAATACATCATTGAAAGTAGCCTCAAAGCCACCTATATGTTAATTTGGTCTTAGATTCTAATATATGTGTTCGAAAGTAATATATTCATTTTTATCACATGATCTGTCTCCAAAATAAGATGGAGCAAGTGTACGCGGCTTTTTCAGAATTTCCAAAAACAATTGACTGGAATCATTTAGTTTAAAAATTTGAACCGATATAATTGACAGGATAGTAGTAATGGTACGAAAAGAATAAAAATAATGATGGTATTCGTCCCAAATGAATTCTAGTTGGGGTACCATTGTAGATCAGGTAGTAATAAAATGCTGTTTTATCGTGGTATGGGACTCCAGAACAGTGCTACTGAAGACCCGACCGGGGACTTATTCCAAGGGGATTTTCTGAAGTTCGATTTGCAAGTCATAACCTGTGGAGTTCGGACACGTCTGGAGGGAAACAGTAGTTACTAACATCGCCGGATAATCACGGTGCAATAACATTAATCGACTGAACACGAAGATGAGTATCATTGAATTCCAATATAGTGATCTAATGATTAAACCCTTTCCACGAGGCCGAGGTTCCTGGGTACGACTCATGCGACAGTCTTGGGAAAACACAACTGAGCAATCCCAGTGAACCAGATGATAAACTTTCCCTGGCAATCAACGGTACTCCAGCTGATGTTGATCAATAAGAAATCCCTCTTACAAACTAAATAAATATCCACAGAACCATTTCATTGGCAACAGTGTTGTTTAAAAAGTAGGCACGTGTTTGTTTACTAAGAAGAAATGTTCTTATTGAGAGCTGACATAAAAACAGGTAATGCCTATAAACACCCTACCTTAAATTCATTTATTTATGTGGTCTTAGAAAATAAGGAAAACAATTAGTCTTTTACTTACTAGAAAAAGATAATGATTCATATACAATGTAACAAAGGACTAAAATTATTAAAACATAACGGAGACTAATAGTAATTTTATTATTATAGATAAAAGTAATGTTTACGATTATATGACCGTAAAGTGAGTCATTATAAATACAACAATTTGAACATGAAGGTCATTAGAAAGAAAATATGAAAACATAAATGATTTGTATACAAGATTGGTAGGGAAGTCCTGTAAATGAGCTTAATGGTAAACATTATAGGCTAATATTTTTGTTCATGCTTAGTAAATGAATATGAACGAACCCATAAATTCTGAGCTCCCGAGGATTTTATGCTCTAGGTTCACTGTATGATACAATTATGAACTTTTAATAAATTAATTTTCTCATTTAACTAGCCATCATGAACAATATTTGATAAGGAGGTAGTGGGTTAATATGGTCTTTCTACTCCATTGACCTTCTACAAATAAGCAGCTAACATTGTATTTGCACACAGAAGCGGCCGAAGATAGGAGCCAATCGTTTATTTTTATCAGTACTGTCCAACATGTTAGTGATTGTTCTTTTCTCAGTCATCAACACTTTAATATCCATACTTTGAAGGCTACAAGCGAATATAGAGGTTTCTTTCTATCAAATACTGAACGGATTTCTGTAGCTAATTTAATAATTGTGAATTTCTGTGTAACTTTTCATGCAACTTTTCAAGTGTTCTTGTTATTACATTCCAAAATATGATGGGTAAGAAACCTGACTAGTTTATGATACTTCATGGAAATATTTAACTAAATTCATCTATTTCCTGCGATTCTATATCTAAAGAAACCATTTATAAAAATAGCCTAAATCTGATGACTAATGAAAGCATTTTTACTATTATTTTGAATTATCTGCAGTCCGTACTCGGATTAATATATCTGAATATAAATACAATGAATCGAATATGAACAAAAGCAATTAATTCCTGTCTTCAAAATAAGTCACCATCGTAAAACTGACATTGAAAAGAGATTGAACAATCCAAAATGATTAATTACACAGTGTTTCGGTGATCGATGAGGTAGTATCGTTATTACATTAGGAATCTCAACGACCAAAATAGTATTTAGTTAGGGTCTATCTGTAATAAACAGGACACAAAGTGGATATAATTCACATATTTAAAGTAATCAATAAATAGTGTGATTCCTCTTAACTGAAAGTATCGGAGGCGAGGCAGTTTGATACCTTTGAAGTCAACTTCGTTTACATTACAAGTAGTTATTTTAAACTCATTTCTTTTTATGTCAAGTCATTGACCAATATATTAAGGAGCAAAAGTTAAATCTTACATTTGTTAATAATTATTTATACCGTCAAATAAACTCAAACTCATCTGAGGGACTACTGAATTTCTATCCAGCATGTCTGGTCTATCGTGTGAGTGATCAGAAGTAGCTTCTCGTTGTTCAAAGATCAGAAGTAGCCATAAAAGTTCAATACTGAATGATAAAACTTCTGATCTTCAAAGAATAATGAAATGACAGTTTGACAACATTTTTTTCACCTAAATGCTTATAATAATCATTCATAGTATCGAGGTTTCCAAGGTTTGGATTTTGCAAAAATTAATTTAGTAATAGTTACATTTGTTTTACATTTCAATCATTAGAATTTCTTTTCGACGAAATCATTTACTCAAGCTGTACATTCGTATTTTAGCTGTATGGTAAACATATGTCCCAGAGGGAACATCAGCTCTGAGATGCAGGTGCACCCAGCTGACGAATCCCAAATAGGACGAAACGCTCGTCCTGGATTCCACTGCTAGCCACTATCCATCTTTGCTTAATATATGTCTATGTATTCGTTTTTCTTCATATCTGTCAAGTGGACAATCGTCTTTCATAATTCCGACCTGTAAATTACTTTCATCCTTATGTTCTTCTATTACCCCTTGATTATTGCGCAACCCCATTTGATAATAAGAATTTCGAACCTCCTTATGACGCAATCTTTTCCATCCTTCTATAGATATATATTTACCATACAACAATTTACTTAAGACACTTTAATTTATTATTACTTACTAACTCATAATGTAATGGGTTACTCAAATAATGTTGATTTGCTGGAGGCAGTTGACAGGAAACTCTGAGCCTCGATTCTATTATACCATTCGTCAACACGGTGTACCTATGATCTTGATGCTTCCTGTAAGATTTTGACTTACATCACTCAACGTCACTGTTTTAGTTACGCTTGGTAACATCTCAAATCTTGATACTTTGTGACGTTGCTCGAAATCTTTCACAGACCATTAAGAGACCAACATGTAATGTCATAAAACATGAGGCTAGTGTTCTCAACTGAATGGCTCCGATTATTGAATATCAAGATATAGTTCACATAATATCGAGTTACTTAGACTAATGATCACTTTGTAATTCGCTGGATTGGATTCGAACTAAGAAATACACAAATCTTACATTGGTTACTGCTTGTATCAATCAATTAATATACATTACATTGCGATTTACCATTCCCAATTTATTAGTTAAAGTCTCCCATACAGTCACATTTGGCTTGACCTTATATAATTGTTATTTTCTATGTTATGGTGCGATGCGGTCTAGTCTGTTTATATATAAACCAAGTATATCTGAAATATACGATTCATACAGAGGTGGCTGAAGTTGTGTTCTGGACTCAACGGGTAGGGGACCAATAAGGACTCACAGTTGACTCCAGGCTGATCGTGCTAGGTAATGAGTCATTGGTTTGACACAGGGCTGAAGTCGTATAAGTCGGTGTTCTGACTGACGATCTGGTTTTGCGATATTTGACCTAGCTTAGAACATAATAGTATCCCAATCTTAAATTTTGCAATTTCATTTAACCTACGACCCCGTCCGAGTAATCATTGTTTTGCCAATTTCAGCATCTACAAACGCTCTTTAGCATTGTCTCTCGTGGTTGTATAAAAGAGCACTTAAAAAAAAGAAACGTACCAATTTTTTATTTACTACAGCACTCGATGAACGAAGTCCAACCTTTATAGTCAAAAGGAACGCCAGCGAAGTTTCCATGGATTGTACTTCTCTGCTTACAAAGTACGGTAGACATACGATCGTGCTACACATATACTGTCAGAAACTGATTAACTGCAGTTTTGAATATTACTTGCTTACACACGCCTGTTGCCTCCTGTGAAGGAGCATAGGCCGCCCACCAGCATTATCCATTTAACTCTGTCCTGGGCAATTCTTTCTAGGTGCTTTTAGTTGCTAATCATTCTTTTCATATCTGCTTCCAACTCTCAACACACTGTGTTCTTTGGCCTTTCACTTTTCCGTTTCCCCTCAGGATTCAAAATTAGCGCCTACCTCGTGATGCAGTTTGATAACATTCGCGATGTATGTCCTATCCACTGCCAATGTTTTTCTCTAATTTCCTCTTCAGATCGAAGCTGCTTTGTTCTCTCCTACAGTTGGCTGTTGATGATGGTATCCTAACAGGGAACATTAAGTATCTTGAGTAAATAACTATTTATAAATACTTGTACTTTTTGATAATGGTTGTGGTAGTTCTCGAAGTTTCAGCTACGTACAATAGAACTATCTTGACGGTCATATTTTGGTTGACACTTGTCTTGAGTTCCATATGTTCTTCAGTTGTAGGAATGCGACTCTTACTTTACCAATCCTAACCTTTACGTCTGAATCAGATTCTCCTTGTTCATCGATGATGCTGACCAGGTACGTGAAAGATTCTACGTCTTCCAGAGTTTCTCCATCACGTGTGACTGGATTGGTGTTTCCCATGTTGTATTTGAGGATCCTGATTCTTCCCCTGTGTATGTTAAGGCCCACTGATGCAGAGGTTGCTGCTACACTAGTTGTCTCGACCTGCATTTGTTGGTCTAGTTGCATCCAACCTGCCCATTGTATTCCATGCTTCCTTTCAGATGTCTAGGTCTTCATAATCCAGTCGACCACCAGAAGAAACAGAAAAAAAGAGAGTAGGCATTCTGGTACCGTTTCTCACTTGAAATGAGTCCGTCAGCCATCCTCCATGATTGACTTCGCAGTGTAGTCCGTCGTATGAATTCCGTACCATATTGACGATTTTTTCAGGTACTCCATAGTGTTGAAGAAGGTTCCATAAAGGTCTCCTATCCATACTATCATACGCTTTCTTATGGTCAATGAAGTTGATGTATAGTGACGAGTTCTATTCAATTGATGGCTCAACGATGATTCGTAGTATGTCTATTTAATCTGTGCACAATCGATGCTTACGGAATCCGACTTGTTGGTTTTGAAGTTAAGCGTCCACTGAATCTTTCATATGGTTCAGCAACAGTCTGTTGAAAACAGTTCCTGGTGCTGATAGTAGTATGATTCCTGTATAGATCTCACATTTGCTCAAATATCCTTTCTTTGGTATCTTGACGAGATATTCTTCTTCCCAGTATGTCTGCGGCACTTTTTCTTCTACCCAAATCTTCCTGAATAGAACGTGGACCATGTTTGCAGTTATTTCATTATCTGACTTCAGTGTTTCAGTTTGTATGATGTCACGTCCTGCTGCTGATTTTCCACTCTTAATTTGTCTGATGGTCACCCTGATTTCTTCGATCGCTGATGGATTGGTCTGTGTGTGCTGCTTCGACATTCGGTGGGTTCAATGTAGCTGGTCTATTCAAGAGTTCCTCGAAGTGTTCCACCTATCTGTTCCTCTGTCATTGAATTTGACTTCTTTGTCCTTGACCGGTCTCTCTGCTTTACTATATTTCCCTGCTAGTTTCTTCGTGGTGTTATATAGTCGTTTCAGATTTCTGTCTACTGCAGCTTTCTCCACTGCCATCGCTAGCACTTCCACGTACTTCTACTTGTCGGTTCTAATGCTCTTCTTCATTTGCTTGTTTGCTTCAGTGTATTCAACTTGTGCCTCGACTTCTTCTGCCTATGTTCGGCCGTTGTTAATTGCTTTCATTTTGTTCTTCCTTTCTAGGACCTCTTATAGGGTTTCGATGGAGATCCATTCCTTGTGATTATGCTTGTTGAGGCCCAGCACTTCTTGAGATGTTGAAGTTAATGCTTCTTTGATACCTTTTCAGTTGTCCTCCATAATAGTTTCTTCATCTTTCAGTAGATCCTGTAAGGCTTGGAACCTGTTGTTGAGAGTTATCTTGAATTGGTTGAGTTTGTCATGATTGATTGCAGTCTCTCATAAAACTGATCTTTATTGTCATTTTTGCTATCATTGGTGGGTGCATAACATTGGATAACATTCGTTGTAATCCTCTCCTTTGTTTCAAGGTGTGCTTCGATGTTTCTGGATCCATGATACTTGCACTTATAGGAGCCTTTTGTACTTAATTATATAGAATCAGTTCAACTGCTTGTATGTGCCAAGCATTTGTTTCTTCAGGACAGAAGTACAACAACACCTCTTGCGAAGCTGATATTTTTTGTCCAACTTGGGTCCAATAAGTTTCACTTATTCCGAGCACCGACAAGTTGTATTTCTTCATTCGCGTAACTATTTGAATGGTCCTCCCAGTCTCCCAAATTGTCCGGACGTTCCATATACCTAGATTAATTTTTGCTCTGGTTGTCAGAAGGGGCGTCGTTCTCATGATTTTTGAAGAGCATCGGCTTTCACCATGAGGCGTCATAATTCTTCTGAATAAAGATTCTTCAATTAGGATGTCAAATTTGTTTCTTCTGGTTGGAATTTTTCTAGCAAGGTTGTTTTCTACGGGATGGCGTTGGTGAACTCATACCGAATCATCCTCCTTTACTCGTCTTACTAACTCCCGGAGCGTACATTTTTGATAAACAGATGAGATGCATTCGCTAAATCAAAATCATTTCATGATATCTTCATGTATTTTGTAGTAAAATGAAATCCCTAAATACCATACCTCAACTAGAAGGTTTTATTTGAAGTTGAATTAACGAAGGTGAAAAATGTTTTTAAGATTTACGACAGATTGTAGTGATCTGTTCTTTTTATTTCTTTATATTTTACCATCCTATAGCGTTTCTTCAGGATTGGGTTTACGAACAAATCAAAAAAGCAAAAGTCAGATTTACTTAATAATGAAATATCCCCATTCGATGCAATAAGAAATGTTTCAGCTAAACACTCACATTTCGTCAAGTATCTTGCTTTAGAAGGTCCAGTCAACCAAAGGTAAGTGTTCAGTCTGCTTATACCTCGTATATAATTCGTGCATGAAAATAAATTTGGAGAAACTAACATTAGAAACATATCAAATACTGATTACTTCATGGTGATACCATAGGTGTTCTTAAATAAGATCCTGACGAGTTCAAGACACTCAGAAATAATGAAATTTCAAGCAGTTTTCCAAAAATTCAGTTACTAATTGACTTTTTTTACTACTGTTTAATGCTTGAAAGACATTAGTCAACTCGAAATAATAACAATCCAAGTTCTTTTCATAGAATACGTTGAAAAATATATAAGCTTTATCATTTTTTACAAACTCTTTGAAAAAATGTTGATTGGGTTGTAATGAATAATGGATGACGTAATCGACTAGTAAATCACGATTAGCGGTAATACAACCGACATTAATAATCCCAATGTTAACAATATAACTGATTGTCTCCTGTGATTCAAGACAAATAATTATACCTACACAACAAACTTTCAAGAGAATTTGATTTACAATAGTTCAATGAAGATCTAAAACATAATATTTAACTAAATTTGTTGTAAATCAATAAATTGACTAGTCAGTCGAACTTATAAATGTATGTGAATTATGAACTGACTTCATAATAAAAATTTGGATTCGATGATGATTGTAGTGTCTGTTATTATGTTATTATGTTATTCTAACTTTCGGACAGCCCATTCTATTCATTCTACTTGAGTCACATTCTAACGTTGTTAATTATTCGCTTATCAATCTTCACTGTTTTTATATGAACGCGTAGGTGTGTGTACACTTCTTATCCCATTACTCATCACATGTCTGTAACTTATTTTGTGTGCTTATAAATATTGATTAACGCTTGATTAAAGGGGAGTTGGCTTACCAGCCATCTCCACTGCGCGTTGTTCAGCTTCACTCTATTCGACTACCTTCATATACAAAATATATGTATTCAAAAGTCCGTTCTCGTTATTTGACTTATTTAATTCCGTTATTAACTAACGCGATTTAAGTCAATGATTATATACGAGGATAGGAGATAACAAACATTTATACGATCTATTTGGAGTCAGATCTCGGGCTACTAAAAGATTTCAGATACTTTAAATCCTTAAAACAATTTTAATCAAACGTTAATATGCCCTTTATAAGCAAAGATCGATAGTGGCTAGCAGTGGGATCCAGGACGCGCGTTTCGTCCTGTTCGGGACTTGTCAGCTGGATGTACCTGTATCTCAGAGTTGATGTTTACACTTTAATCAGAGACTAAATACATTATTGATATATAGAATTTATATAAAAGTTTGCATATATTTAACTCAATGTCATAATTTTCAAATCCAAAAAAGAATGACACACAATTATGTTGGACGAAATTAAGGATCTCTAGACTTGTTTATTTCACTTTATACTATAATGGAAATACTTGATAAAATAAATCATTATTTAAATTATTTATTTCTCTCACTTCATAATTTCTATGACTCACTAACTGACTTTTGAATGTTATTTAATAGCGACACAAACTTGAACATACCGATTCTAGTAACGAGGTTTTAATAATATATGAATTAATAAGTTTATTTTTGTTAAATACTATCGTCATTTAGATAGATACATTTAATAACGTATTCCTAAACATAATTCACTGACAGTCTTTCTTGATGAGAACTGCAGTCAGGTCATAATTTTAGTCTTTAACTGATTCTAACCAATAACTTCAGAGTCCGCAGGACATTGAGAGCTTAATCTACCAATTTTATATCGGTTGCGAACTACTTATTTATGGAACTTTATTTGACTTTTTTTACTCGGACATTTCTATGAAAATTTTGACGTACACATAGTATGAAAACAAGTTTTGTGTTCATCGATTTTATAATACTCAGCATATCTTGACGTTTTATTTTGTTGATATTTTTGTTAAGTTTAACCTACCTTCCATCAACGGTCAAAATGAGTTTGCAGTGGCCTGATCAAGAAAAATCAGATATATTTGATCCCAATGAAACAAAAAATTCAACAGTGTGTTTAAACGAATGCGTTAATCCTGAAGAAAGTAGCTACAAGAATGACAACTGTACTAATGTGATGATTCGACCACCTAAATGTGGACAAAGAAGTTCTAGTGTTACACCATCAGATAGGTTTTCAGAAACATCTAGTGATAGAAACATAGAATCTTGTTCGACATGCGAAAAAGTTTATCCATCAACTCCCATTGCCTCCAAATCAACCGTACTTCTCCGTCGCCCAAGAACTCCCACGTTAGGAAGAGCTGCTCTATTTGTTCGTGCATCATATATGGGTGTGGATAAGTCAGGAACACCAACTAGTTTATCATTTTCCAAACAAAGTACAAAACGAGATACGGTCTTATCAAATGATTCCCATTTCAGTGATTTTCCGAATTTATCCAGTACACAGTCAGGTTTTATTAGTCGTAGTTCAAGTCTAAACTCTGAACTCAGGGAATTCAATCAAAATACACAGCAAAGGTAAAATTCAAATATTTATTTAATTGTTCAAATCATTACCAGCACGAGATAATAGAATTTGTATATTTTTAAAGCATTTCAAAGTATCCCTAAAGTATTTGTGTTTAAACTTCCATTCCAACTGAATCTAGTAGCTGTGTTTTAATTGTTTTTCGTCTAGAAGCTCCTCTTCTAGGTTTCCTGGGTGTACAAGTCCACTTGTCTACACTACACTTCCCGTTAATAAGAAACATAGGATTGATATATATCAATTGATTATTATATATGTTTAGATATCAATTGAAAATCTTCATTTGAAATTATACGGATTCATTATTAAAATGACTAGTACAAATTGATTGTAAAATAAAGTAATCAATAACTGTTTACACGGTTTCTCAAAACAAAAAAAAGCTGCCAACATTCATATCGAGAATGTTCTTACTATTTTACTTATATAGATCAAATATTTGAGAGTATCCACTTGTTTTCACTTTATACCAAATTCTTGATGTAGTATTTGTTAAAATCAAGGCTTAAAATTGTTCCATTATACTATACTCAATTCTTACATCATATGATATCTAACGTATTTTTGAAAAAAAAGTATTATGACAAAACTAAATCGTTGTTGTATAAGTTTATTAATCAAAATTTATTGAATTATACATTTGATATTGATACAGAGAATGATGTCAAAAGGAAAGTTTTATTAAAGCCCAACTTCAAATCTAAGTTGTCATGTATATGAAACAATATCTAACTGATCTTATTGAGTGATTTCAATGATAATTGTTAGAATGGGATAAAAGTACATGGTCTTAATTTTACTCAGTGTGATTTTTATTCAATATTGCTTTGGTTTTTAAATCCGTATCATAATTAATCAGTAGAATATTCGCTTTATTTCAATGTAATTCTGAAATGTGCTAACAATAACCAAGTTCTTGTTTCAATTCACTTGTTGGTTGTTGTTCTGTACTGTCCGGTTAATAACAGAAATGGTGCTATTGGCAGTTGAGTACACTGACTGCCAACTTAGGTTCATTACACTTAATTAAAAATTCAGATGTATTGATGGACTGATATCATAGAAATATTTTATAAATTAAAACTAAGAATTCTTTGATTTTCAGATGGTGAAGATTTGTAGTTTAGGAGGATGGTTTTGATGGAGTTTTGTTCTCTGAGCTGGATGGTTTGGTCTTTGAGCTTTCATCATTCTTCTGAGCGACATCATCAGCAATGACTTCAGGTAGAAGTGAAGTGTCCGAATTTCTCCACATGTGGTTCACAGTTTGTCCTGTAGACCTCGATGTTAATTGGTTCTTGTTAACCTTAAACCTGTTATTTTTTACAATAATGATTAAAGCTCCACGACCAAATCATCCAGAGAACAAAACTCCATTAAAATTCTTTGATTAGAAGATTGATTTCAGCATACATGGTTCACTTATTCAAAAAAATAACAACTAAACTAGTTATTAGCTTAGATGCAGTAGCAACTCACAATTACATTGGCTTGAATAAGACATTCAGGTTTACCTAATTATCTTAATTTCCTGAAAAACATCTGCATACTACCTGAAGATAGAAAATAACTCCAGTTAGATAAATTCCGTAAACGTAAAATTTAATATACAGGTCTTAATCCGATTGTAGTGTAGTTAACAGTAATAATTTATGAAGTCTATCCTCTCAAATTACACTAGTGTCCCTTAAAGCGGGTTAAGTTTTTGATATATTAGTTATTAGCAGCAAATATTATAACGTGACTAAAATAAGGTCCAAAAAATAAGGCTTGTTAAGACAATTTTTTATCTATTACATTTTCTTGTAAATTACTGGTTTGTATATAATTCGAATTGATTGTTCTGAACATTGTTGTTTAGTGCTGCAATTGATCAGTCACTTGTTAGCACATGTGCATCCTGTGTGGATTTACTGAATTGTTTTATGGTTGTGAGCTGATAAATTTACTGAGAACCTTTCTCGCATATTAGTGGTATTTATTTCATTTAAATTCATTTGAGAGATTACCGGAACATATTCGAGTTTTGTAAGATATTTTTATGCAAATCACATTGCCTATTTGAGACTATTATCAAGAGAGAACTTGGGGTCTTCCCGAAAATAAATTTCCTTCATCTCCATTAGGATTTTAATCGGTGTTTATCAGCAAAATCTCTTAAAGTGTAACGCCTGGTTCAAATGGTGTATAATTAATTCTTTAATTTCAAGTTTATCATACAAAAAAACAATATGCAACTGCATCCACTCACTTAATAGTTTTAACTAATTATACTTTCGGTGACCTACAAAGTACATGAAAAATTTTAGTTTAGAGCTGATCTGAAAAATGGTTACCAGTGATACTAACTTCTTAAAGAACTTCAAAATTCACAGAACTTCAAACTGTTCGAGATAAGTACTAGTAAGTTAAAATTAAATTAAAGTTGTACATCAAAGTATGTTTATGCGTATGAAAGTAAGTTTAATACCCTCAGTAATAAATATTTTTTGAGATTCAAGAATGGCTCGTAATGAATCATGTAAGTGAAAACACCAACAAACTGTATCCTTGATAATGCAATGAGAAGATGAAGTTGGTCAGAAATTTGTGATATATTTGAGCAATCTGATCACACATATACTTGTTAAAACATTTTATGTGAAAATTAAAAGGTCAACTAGACAGGTTAAAGGTAGGCCGTAACAAAGAAAAAAAATAAAGTACACAAAAACGATGTGTCGAATAAGATCACAAGATAGACCGATATTTGATTGAAACTGGTCACAAGGTTGACATCAAGTCAGTATTTGTAGTGTTACAGAAAAGCCTTCAAGGATGTATACTAAGGTTTATTGAAACCTTGGTTATAAGGAAACTGAAATCCCCTTTATGTGTTCAAAAACAGTTTGTTCTTACCCTTAACCTACCCTGGTAATACTGATTTATTATCCAGAGTGGTTATCACATTGTTTTTTATACTTTATTTTCCTTTGTTACGGCTTACCATTAAACTGTCTAGTCGACCTAATTTTTATATATAAATGTTCTTAACAAGTATATGTGTGATCAGATTGTTCAAAATGTACTGAAGCTAGACCACCATAATATACTTGCAAGCACTAGACGGCCATTTTGTCCTATTGTGGGACTCCTCAGCAGTGCGCATCCACGTTCAGTGCTTCCAGGTTTTTAATGGTGGTTTAGCTTCAATTGACTCATGATCTCAACTATTAAAAATAACAAAATAAATTAATATTCAAATAATAAATTCAGAGGATACAACACCATTCAGTATATATGTAACAGTATAGAACATTAATACATCATATTCTGTTAAGTTTAATGCAAAGGTTGGAAGCTAAAAAATTATTTTATTTTCTTTGATATATAGTTTTAACCGATTATCTGTTAAAAGTAACTCATCACAAACTAATTTGCAACCATTTAATTTGAATGGACGTCAGTGTGAAACAAAAATTCCAAAAGCTACATCGAGTAGATATAATTGTCATGCTTATGATACTGTTCCGTTGGATAAACTTGAATGTTTGAAATTAATTCCTTCAGTACAAATGTTAAGTAAAAGTTCTGAAGTAAATTCAGAATCATCAAATTTAGCATTTATCAAATCATCCGATAATGTTCCAACTACAATTTCTTCATTACATGGAGATCAAAAACTACAATCACATACTAGTGAATATAACACTGAACGAAATCAAACTCAAGTGATAGAATCCAATATTTTGCAAGATACAAGACATCCTGTTGATATGTTGATTACATCATCTTCAGAAACTGAAGTATCAGTTATGAATGTCAAACAACCAATGAAATATGAATCTAACCGTACTTTGGAAATCTCTAATCTCCAGCTTAATCCACAATCCTTTTCAAAAAATTGTGGCATTATTTCAAATTCACGTAAATCAGTTGAAATTCCAAAGGCTTCAGTGCAACCTATAAGACAGAAACCTGTCAAGGTAAGAAAGTAAAAATTATATTATTACTTTACTACTTATGTAGGTACAACATTTCGAAGAATAGAAATTCGAATGGTAATTTTTCAAATATTCGGAAAACCAAAATAAGTCCCTGTTTTTTATTATTAGTTTCCAAGTATTCAGCTGTGAACAGATAAAAGATACTCAGCTTTTAATTAATGGATAAAAACATTTGATTAGTGGTTTCGGTGATGATCTCAATAGAAATCACAATATTTGAAA
This sequence comes from Schistosoma spindalis, assembly GCA_946903255.1. Taxonomy (NCBI): domain Eukaryota; kingdom Metazoa; phylum Platyhelminthes; class Trematoda; order Strigeidida; family Schistosomatidae; genus Schistosoma; species Schistosoma spindalis. The sequence goes on from OX336420.1 coordinate 48,227,379, forward strand.
GTCATGACAGTGCTGTAATCTATGATCGTTACAATGAAAACTGGAGGAAATTAATAGATTATAATAGTGAATAACTGTAGAATCAAGGATTTTAACTAGTTTCAAACTTACTGGGGTTTTATAAATAACCCGACAGCGCAAATGATCGTTAAAATCGTGGTTAAATTGGTAGATAATCGATGTAATGAAGTGATTATTACATAACATTTTCCTAAATAATAATTATATCATTCCAATAAATGGAAATATCTTGTCTTAGGTTTGGAAGCAAAAACTTGTATGAACGTACTTTACATAGAATTCAGAAAATGCAGTTCATATTACTGACATCTGAACTACTGGAATTTAAAATGTTCTCACTTCAGTTCAATATGAAATTATTGTACCTCTATACAAAAGTGAATCTACCCGAAGTGGAACCGTGGTTAAAAAGTGTAAAAATATAAGTGATACTAGTTTTGTAACTAAAAATGTATAAAAGTTGGTTTGATTTTTATCTGCCAAATTAAACTCGTGCCTTAGTAGTGGTCCACATCTATGGCTAGTTATCTCTACTCGTAATGCATAAACCAACTAAGAATTTTCGATATCAGGAAATCTGTTTACATAGGACTACCATGATATTTAAACACGAGCCAAAAATTGGCACCACTAACATTTTATCTTAAGTACAGTTACTTTTTGTCTATTCATAACGATTATCTGCTATATCAATATTCCTACTGAATATTCAAGTTGCATGATATTATGCTAAAGAGTGAATTTAAGTAAATCATTCATCAAAAACTACGGAAGTATCGATAAGAATTTTATTTCCAAATAAAATTATTAGTAGGATTTATTAAAACATGAAATGAAATAAATTTGTTTGAAACTAAATTATGATCAGAATGGGGTATATAGAAATTGTGATAATTTCAATAGTTGAAGTCATAAGTTGATGTAAGCTAGACCATCATGGAAAATCTGGAAGCACTGGACGACCGTTTCGTCCTATTGTGGGACTCCTCAGCAGTGCGCATCGACGATCCTCAACGCAGGATTCGAACCCAAGACTTTCGTCCTCGCGCGCGAACGCTTAAACTCTAGACCACTGAGCCGGCATCCAACGGTGTTAATGTCTAATTTCCATCGATCCATGAATGGCTGCGTAACCATTCATCCATTGTCTGAGGTAGATACCTGTCTCTGAAACTAAATTGTCGTATTAACTGTTTCAATTTAATCAATGCCATGAAATTACCTGTTCAAATAATTAAACGCTTTAAGAATTATTTAATCGATTATCTGTTAAAAATAACTCAGCACAAACTAATTTCCAACTATTTAATTTAAATGGACGTCAGTATGAAACAAAAATCTCCACAAAATCCCCTTCTGATAATGGGTACTTTCATGAATATCACTTCCCTGGGACATTTACCTGTCATCTAATAAGAGAAATGTACAGTTATTTAGTTCATTTTGAGTTATTATTAAATTTAGTTCTTTAGTAGCTGAAGTAAACTTGATCAGCTTTCATTTCAAGTGATCAAATACTATAATCAAAAAGTATTCATTTATTAAATCACTAAAATTTATTCAAGTATCATTTTCTATTATAAAATATTTGATTATGTTTCTGTATTTCCAGACTATCATTGGAGCAGAATTACCAACTTCACCAAGATCTCGTAATTCACAAAAATCAAATCATCCATTTTATACAAAATTAAATAAAAATCCAACAAAGAAATTCTGTGAATCAATTAATAACACTGAAACCAGTACTGAAATACCTTTTCCTAAACATAACTCAGAATATACTGAACAGTTTCAAAATGAAAAATTGATTAATCATTCAGTTAACATTGGATCATTTGTGTAAGTTTCAAATAACCGTATTATTTTTTAATATAGATGTAACTATACTAATCTAGATAATGCTAAAAGAGATGTTAAAAATATGGGAGTTGTAACCTAACAGTTTTTACATTCTATGCTTTCTTACTGTCCATCACTTGAAAAAGAAAACTTATTAAGATTTCAAAATTTATAAAATGAATACTAGATAGTAACAATTTTGAGAGTTTCTATTTTCATTTGTAGTATAATTGATTCATTTATTTCCTTATAAAGTGATTAGTGCTTACTAATTACAATAGACTTTTGTAATTTGTGTAGGTATTTCTTCAAGTCTTGATAAACTGTGTTTCTAAAATAGCTCATATAATGTCAAGGATTCAGTGATACTGCCTAATTGATGATAGAATGATACATATTTTATTGCAAGGTAAAGTTTGAAATCTTCGTTATGGTTAGATTGAAGGCATTAAAGATATTTATGAATATCGAAGCATTTCTACGATTGTTGAATGCAGTTAGTAGTTATTACCGATCGAATATAAAAATACAAAACTAAATAAATAAACCACGTGTAGAATATTAAAATGACATTATGGTGAAAAATAAGGCTGAAGGCCATGGGTTCGAATCCCACGAGCAGGATCGTGGATGCGCACTGCTGAGGAGTCCCACAAGAGGACGAAACGGCCGTTCAGTGCTCCCAGGTTTTCAATGGTGGTCTGACATCAATCGTTTCATGATCTCAATCAAAACTTAACAATCTCCACAATTCCTATACTGATAATAAATTTATGCTTAGGTGACGTAACAAATTACAAAAATATTTGCGAATTTTAGACATATCAAGAAACATAAGGTTGATGACTGATGATAAATAGATTGAAAAAACAAAAGCATGTTCACTTAAGCAGAAATTAAGTTAATTGCTCCCAAAAATCTGTCATAATGTTGTGCAACGACGTTGATTATATTTTCGCTCTTTCCTTCATTGAAAGCTAAAATCACAATTAAATCCAGTAAGTTTCTTTTGAAAATAGTTTGCCGACTGTTCGAATTGCATAGCACTAAGTTACATGCATTAAGATATTAAATCCTAAATCATATTAGCAACCAAGTAAACCTGATTTCCATAAATATATCCATATGGTAGACTAAAGTATATGATATGACCCATTCTTCAGTAAACGATTACTTTTTCTGACAAAATAACTGGTTTGATATTTTCCAGACTTCTAACAGCAGTAATCCACAATAAACTTGTTGTAATTATCCAGCTCTTACTTGAGAAATTTCCATTTAATGGCTACCGGATAGCTTCACTGTTGAAAAAGAATGTAGTTCATAATTGTGTCATCATAAACAGTTAAACTTCAAATTTTTTTACCTCAGTTATAACAACATTTTAACTGGAATTATTCATAATTATTACTGATTTTTTTATGCACTATAAAACGTCTAGTTTGTCAAACTATTCTGACAGTTAATTGATATCCACTGAGGACAAAAACACCTTTTAGCATGGTAACAGAAGTGACTCATTATTTTCAATGATTAGTTTAATTTTCTGTAAAAGAATTTAATATTAATTTTTGTAGCGTGTGCATGTATGTACACAGAATAACAATCTTTATGTCAATATGTACTACTCAAAGTATTTAGGTTTAAATTAACCAGAATAGGTTAAAAAGCGTAAATTTCGGAGAGTTTGCATGTGAGAGATTCAATATCTGTGAATTATTTTATTCCTTTATAATCACTGATATACAGAGAAGCAAAGTTAAAATTTAGAGATGGATGGTAGGACTTGTCATTTAGATATACCTAAGCCCCAGAGTTAATGTCCACTTAGAGAACCAAACCCAGCACCATTTGATATAAACGCATATCCCGAAGTAGACATCAACTCTGGGGTGCAGATATATCCAGCTGTCGAGTCCCAAGTACGACGAAACGCGCGTCCACTGCTAGCCACCATCCATTTCTGCTCAGAATTCTTGAGACTTAAATTAATATCGAGTCAGGGTGCACGTATGCTAATAAGAGACTGATAAATTGCAGTCCAAAACATCAATGGGAAGATTCAAACAATCAATACAAAAATGAATTAAAATTTACATACGATAAATATTTTAAATTGTTGTTTAATGATTGTGTTCAATTCTGATTATTTGTCTGACAGAAAACATAGACCATTGGGTCTAGGTTTAGAGACTGTCGCATTATGGTATAGGAATTATGTTGTTAGACTTGATCAACAGTAAAACACCATCGACTTTATATAATTTGTTGGTCAGTCATCTTATTTTTGTACGAAACTGTATGAAGCTTTTCAATAACATATTTGCCTACTATTTATTGTATAAGTAGTTCGAATTATACAAATAATGTTTTCACACAACCTGAGTTGGGTTATGAGCATATGGTTAACTTATGGGTTTATACCATGTCTAGATCATGGTCAGTTCGTGATTCAGAAACCTACACTCAAAAATCACGTGAACATAACAAGATCGCTGTTAAATAGTGAAAAATCTCTAGCATTTTAAGAGTACTTACAGTTTATCAGATAATTTGTAGTAATGAACGGTATCCCGAATGATTATCTTCACCTAGAAAACTAGAGGCAAATTATTTTAACTAGTTGAGACATTCGTTACTAAAGCAAAGAATAATGGTTTAGCAAGTATAGTTTCGTCATTAGTGGCCAATAAAAATTAGATATTTTATAACTCTGTCAATATGTTCATACATAATTTACAATTATTTATTCTCTTGGAGATATCACAACATTGAAATAGTGGCAATCGCATTAAGAAATTATGATATTGTTATTCATTTGTATTTATGTATATATGTGTTTCATATTATTTTAACTGAGTTTGCAGATAAAAATGTTATTCATTTTAGTGCTTGAACACTATCAATTATGTCACATATACGAACAAAATAACAAAAATAATTCTTGTCAACTAATCAAAGGTTATTAATTACTAAGTTGTAACATCAGTTCTTATCGGTAAATATATTTACTGAAATAAGCAGAATAGCATTATTAAGTTGACATTTTAAATAACTGTTATTTGGTTTGAATCCATAGGCTCATATGAAGCCTATACATATATAACAATCAACGAATTATAATCATCAACTTCAGACTGTAAAATTGATTAATTGACAAACTTAACAGAATAACATGAATTCATTTATTTCGCTAATTCTCATTGCTTGTTTATTACCTGCAAACAATGTTATTATTTGAGATAAGATGGTGGTTGGAGGTAGTCATCACTGGGTGGTGATCAATGTCATGTGTGTCAAGTCCTTCTTAGTGCAGATCAATCAGTTGTGATTACATCTCAGTCCTACGGAAGGTCAGTCGCAGCCCGGAAAGCTCAGTGGTAACGTCTCTGACTGTGAAGCTGGGTGGCACGGGATCGAATCCGTTAGGGATTACAGGTACACCTTTCTGACGAGTGCCAAGTAGCACGAAACCTAGGCCCAGGGTTTCCTGTTGACTAACTCCAACCACAATCTTATCTCAACATAGTGCACACAATGTTGAGTCACCTAGACCAGTGGCCACATTGCAACATGGTCGATAGCATTCGATCTGCACTAAGAAAGACTTGACACACATGACATTGATGCCACCCAATGATCAATCATTTGTGAAGACCCATAAGCATTGAGTAATTAAAAGAGGTGTATGTGTCTAAAAAATTTATCCGTTAAATAATATGAATATTCCCGAGATAAATTTGGCAAAATACATAAAATCAGATTACTGAAAAAATCTCAATGTCTTTTGTGTAAGAAATCATTAAGTTATATCATGAATTACTCAGTTGAAAGTGCTATTTATAGATTATCAAGTATCTCTACAGAAGTTAATGTATGATGAAAACAATGTCATCCCCCAAACTGGTGAAGGCTGTGGTATGATTATAATCGATAAAAATAAGTACGTAAGTAAAGTTTATACGACTCTTGATAATTCATCATTTCATGGTCGATTGTATAAAAAATATATGGCTAGAGCCACTGAAAGTCGTATTGCAAATTCAAGAGATTCTCTGTAAACAAAAGTAATTGACAACAGTGAGAATAATAAGCCGAAACCGAGAGAATCCGAGTCAACTTGTCTATAAGGCCTGCTGAAAATACATAGAACCAATACATCAACTAGACCAAAACTTTCAATTTTTAAATCGCCGTTTCATAAACGTATCTGTTATTTATTAAAAACGTTGGAGCCAATTTGCCCAATGTTGGCTATTCATAATTCGAACGACACATTTCAATTTTCGAAAGTATGAAGAAATGTTAGTATGAGTGAGAATATTTTAGTTCTGTTCAATTTTCCTTTATTGCTTACTACAATTCCACTGGAAGCAACCATAAAAAGGATATGTTAATACATTTACCTTGTTCCATTACTAAAGAATGATATCAAACACCTCCTGCTAACGTGCACCAAAGAACTACAATTTTGATTCAACAACATCCGATATAACTAAATTGATGGAGTCTCTACGGGGGGCCTGTTAGGGTCAATATCGGGAAATATATTTGTGACCTAACTAGAGCGAAGAAAGATGGAGTCGATAATAAGCAAGGGAGTTTTGTAAGTTAAGGATGCGGATGACATATTTGTTGCTTTCGATAGTCACAAACACGTCTTTCATATTCTGAATCTTCTCAGTAATGCACGCCTCGATGAAAAATCTACAGTGGAGCAAGAACACGACAATATGTTTCATTTTTTAGATCTCGGCACCTAACGTAATGAAATTGGTCAAATTAAGATATTTATTTATCGGAAGGACATCTGAAGTGAAATTTACTAGAATTCCTGTAAATTTTTTACCATAACCTACAAACGACGTTTGGTTAGAATCTTATTCAGTAAAGTACAGAAAGCATGTTCAGATAAGATTGAATAAGAACCAACAATCGTTGAAAAGTATCTAAGGCATGATAGTTCTCCGAAAAACTTCATCAGTAAGTACTGCAAGATAAGGACAAATAGAATGAAGTGTAATATAGTAGAGGAGAAACCTATCTTAATAGTACTTAATTTCAATGATGGCGAAATAATAAAAGAGGTCGATTTTAGACTGAGATTTGCCAATATAAACGAGAATTAATCACTATGACTGTCAAAATGTTTCATCCGGATGACTTTTTATCACCTAAAATCCCAAGTGCTTTCCAAAGCCAAACTATCAACAGTCAATGTTCTATTCAGATGTTTTTACAAATTATAACTATCGAACTATCCTAGACTTTGAATTCTGTTGTTTGAGCAGATTATGCTTCAGTATATATTAAAATTTGCAACACTCAATAATCCGGAAGCCAAAGTAAAGGCTGATTGTCCTTGAAACATTCATGTTATGGTGTAACCGAATCCAGTCGTTATGCATGGACTAGATGTATGATTCCAAAATGCTCATCTAAAAAATCGTATGAATGCATGATTTTGTCTCACAAGCGTTATAGAAGTTGGTAACTGTGAAAAAATTTAAAAGAGGGCCTAAAATTCTATTATTTTACCTTAATATTCTCACTGGCAACTCAGTATTTACTGACTGATAATAATATTTTTCGATATATAGTATTTAAGCTATATGTTATTGCATGATAAAAATTAAATCGAGTTGCTTATTGTATCTTCATCAGCCTGATCAGAATGAGATCTAAAAAACTGGCATCACCAACCTTGACCTTCAAAGTAAACAAAATTATAAATAAATAAAGTTAACCTAAGCCAAATTAATAGGCTGAAAACTTGATCGTGTGGATAACTCTCCTAATTCATCACTCTAAATGACCGCTATCGTATGATGACAGGGAGAGTGATCATACTAACTGTAAATCAATGCGAGAAAAACAAAGAATTCATTATCCAATAAAATGTGAGGTTAGGAAAAGTTAGATTATATTTTTTAAGTGAATCTCCACTCTTTTTTTAGGTTATTTATTAAAAAACAAATCCGGAAATCATTGTTACATTGTTTCTCCATAAAATTAAAATTAAATAGCATTTTACACTAAGTTTTACTTCATCAATATAACCTATCTTACTCCCTAGGACTACATTTGAATTATTCAAGTAGTGATACTTGCGACAATTCTTTTTTTTCAATAGTTGAAATCACGAGTCAACTGAAGCTAGACAATCATAGAAAACCTGGAAACACTGGACGGCCGTTTCGTCCTAGTATGGGGAAAAACCATTTTGTACTATCCCTTCATATTGTTGTTTTAGAGGATGAACTACTTAAATGAAGTGATGGATGGTAATTATCAGTTAAATGAAAATATCATATCATTTGTAAGAAATTGATTGATGATAGACAAATAGGAAATTATGCAAAGACAGACTGATCAATTTCAGTCTTAAACCTCAATGGGAAGATTCAAGCAAAACAATACCAAGTGAATTTAAATAGTAAATCAGTTATGATGGTTATACTAAAAACGAACAAATCGTAATATAAAATAAAGATATAATCTTGATTTCATTTTCTGTTTCCCATGAGCATTAAAAGATTATAAATTTGATTTGAAACACAATATGTAAACGAAAATTAAATAATAAACATAGATCCTTAGTAAATTATGGAGATAGAAGTATCATTTCCAGAGTTGTTTCACATAATAAGTACTTTTAGTGTACATTTAAATAAGTGATTTTTGTGTTCATTTTCATTAACTTTTAATAGTTAAATTCATGAGTCGATGTAAGATAGACCACCGTTGAAAACCTTGAATTTAGACATCGACACCGATTCAGTGGTCTAGAGGTTAAGCGTTCACGCGCGAGATCGAAGGTCCTGGGTTCAAGTCCTGTATGCGGGATCGTGGATGCACACTGCTGAGGAGTCTCATACTAGGATGAAACAGCCATCCACTGCTTCCAGGTTTTTCCTGATGGTCTAGCTTTAATCGACTCGAGAATTCAAATATTAAATTACTACAATCTACAAAAAAATCTCATTCTAGTATTTTTATAAATTTCAAGATTATTTTACAATATTAGCCATTTGTACTTTCTTAACAAAACATCACTTTTAGAAAACGAGTACATCTAAAGTAGGTGTCATTATTAGTTTATTCTATCATTTAATGTATAAAAATACATGAGCGCATGTTAGAACATGGAATGTGCCTTCCGATAAATGAAATTTTATTTATGTCACAATGAACTCTCGATGAGTCATATTTACGTGTCATTAACAGTAGTTGTCTGATATTAAATTTTCTATAACTTGTCGATGAAATGCCACGCCTTACACCATTTAGGATAATTTAATTCAGAATGCAATCATTTTGATTAGAAAATTGCACGAATAAAAAGTACTTTACTATAAAATACATTTCGTGATTATTTTGATGAGAAGTATTTAATTTGCCTATCTAATATAATCGGTGACAGGAAAATGATAAATGGTACATGAACCATTATTAATAGAATCAACACAGAGTTACTCTATTTATGTGTCACCATCCAACTAAAAAATAAATTTAGTAGTTCTCTCAAGTGGTTTTACCAAAAAATTTGCATAATTTTTGCAATGAAGCGATATCGGTTGGATCATTTTATTTTAAATCAGTTGCTGAGTATTCTGTAGTTGTAGTCGTGTATTGCCATTGTCTCTTACTAAACGTCATGATGGACTTAACTCATCACTCAGTTTTGCTGTAGTTCACTCAAATGGTTCGCATGAAACAATTCAGAAATGTCATCTCAGTTTACTAAAATCAATACTAGCTGTTAGTCGACGTTCATGACGATGTTTTTGTAACTCTGATATCGTTTCCAAGGTGGTGTTTTCCACTTTGCTAATTACCGGTGACTGAAAGGTTTTTACTCATAAATGTCACATTTAGAATCGCTTAGTGAGAAAGTAAGATGTGAAGAAGTGGATTCATATGATGGTAGGTAGGCCTCAAATATTTCAAATCAAAGCGCGGATTAACTTCGAAAGTATTTGTAGGCACACATACGACTCAGACATCTAACACGCTGACAATTTTACCAAACATTTGATTGAGTCTTCGATATAGTGATGAAGTTACGCTACCGCATCAAAAGGAAAAAAAGTCACTTGATTGGTATGTGGGCTATGATACCGCCTGGGTGCCCAGACCGAAGCAGATGATTTTATTAGGAGGCCACACCCGGAGCTTTAAACCTAAAGATCTAACGCAAAAGGCAGTGGAGCAACGTCAAGAGATGCAGTCCCATGGTAGCCGGTAACCAATAAATGGTCCATACGTCATTTGTTCTTTCAGGATCCTGGAGTCCACGTACACCATTGGTTCGGAATCACGGTATTCCAACTCTCCTAGGCGGACTCTCCGTGTCCAACAACCCGGTCAAAGCGCCGGACACTCGCTTTTCGTTCTCTCGATTTCTTAAACAACACCCTCGCCACGAGAAGGCAGTCAGTAGGACTTCCCTGGCAGTGGTTGTATGCACGTGGCCATGTGAGAGCATTAAGTGGGGGAGAGAGCTGACCCTCCCCACCCTCGATTATACCAGAGCATTTGACGGCACGTAGCTCACTAGTTAGTGGTTTTTCTAGAATTTAGTTAAAATAACATTTATATGCTATTAGAAAAGTAAAAAATATTGTTTGAGAAAGTAAACGTATATCAAGTGAAGTGGTATACTTAGTTTAATTTAATAATATAGACTTACAAATGAATAAGTAGGTCTTTGGAAGACATTCACTATCTATAGATTTATTTATGACAAGACACAAAAATATTATTCAGTCTATCCGAAAAACAAGTATATTTACATAACAGAAAAACAATGAATTATACTGGAACAAAGCAAATGAAATTATCATCATTATCATTTGACCTGATACAATTGAAGTTAATAATTATGTATAATTTTTCTTATAAATGTCCTATACATTAAAATCTAGGGTTAAAAACTATTATTTCACTGTAAGAAAATATTATTCAATCAATGTCTAAGAGGAATTTATTGATAGCCTATAGTTATAATTCACTTTAATGTAGATAAATAATTAATAATTTATCACTAATTATATATTTAATTACACTGTCAATTATTTTATACTCAAATATTGTTCATGCGATCTTTCCTGTAATCGGATAAAAAGGTTCAACTATACAATTTAGTAATGAACTATAATTTACAACCAATATCTACACAGTCAAGATCCATAATATCCTTAAGTGATATATTCTTCTTTGCTGAATCATAAATCATCAAGTTCGTGTAGATTAAACAATTTAAATCAAATTTATTCTTTATATTTATTTATACCTAGGAAATGGTATTTACATAGTGGTCTGAGAAAAATGAAATAATTGTGATCGATGGGTTATACTATGTACGAATAGTTTCTATTCTTTGTACTAAACAAACTGATTGTTGTAATATTTCAGCTTGATAAAATCTTAATGATTTATTTTATATTTCTATGAATTTAATAAATTCTTTTCCATAAAATATTAAATTCTAGTCATTTGAAATATTTAACAATTTGTAATAAATTCCTTGAAAAACATATTCTAGACTAACATCAATTTTTTGCATAAATTGGACTGATTTACATTTTTACTAAGACGAAAGAATGTACCATTCATTCATCATTAAATGGTTTTTTTATCCATAATAAACTATTAAAATACCAGTAGTAATAAAGAATTTGAATGAAATCCGTCTGAAAAAGTGATTTTGAATCAGCAATCCAAATGGCATATATGTGGAACCTTATTTTCCTTTGTAAGAATGTTGTTAGTTTTGGTTAGTATGGATCGTAATGACATACGACTTTATTGGCTCTCTGATTGGTTAATTTAATTCACCAATCAAATTTGACTTATTAACATTATGTTCAGTCGGTACTTTATTAATACACATGAATGTGGATGAAAACAATATAGATTAACCATTAGAAACGAGTTAGCTGATTGCGATGTAATTCAGCGACTAGCTGTAGATTAAGCACAATTATTTTTTTATATGCGCAACTGTGATCCTGACGTATTCGCAGAGTAAACCAATACAGGAAAAAAATGACTCATCAAGCAAATTAATCCTAGAATCATTTATAAACTTACACATTAATTAACGGATATTAGTATAAATAATGTTACGATCAAGAAGGTCTGCACCTGTCCAGTCTACCAACACCAAAGAAGAACTATCAACTGGTGGTCTGTCATCTGTAGATATTGGCTGGGTGGGACCCATAACGTAAGTTACATTTGTACAAAGTTTGTAATATATATATATATATATATATATATATATATATATATATAATATGTTTCACGAAGTTATATGGTTGAAAACATTTTTTATGAATTCCTGGTAGTTGATTTACCACACTTTATAGTAATGTGAATAGTCTCAAATATCGTAATGCACACATTGTAAAGACTAAGTACTTAGTAATATTACTCACATTATTTAAATGATCTAATATCGGATCTAGGTAGTTTCATAAATGCGAGAGCCAAAGTTGGATTTGACACCACCAGACAATAAATTCGAAACTAGTTAGCATTGGAGACCCATTTCATCCTACTGTGGGAAACCTCCTCATTCTCGATCACATGTGGGGATGGAACCTAAAAACTTCATAGATCTCACAGTGCCTGTCGACTTATAGTCAGTGAATCGGAATGGTCCATATAGATCATGACATCGTAGATCATGGGTATGTGTTCCTAAAGAGTACTACGATTGAACAACTATTCAGACCTCACTGATTAGCTTACATAAACCTTACAACCAATCATATGAGCTACATAGAAGTCAGTAGAGTGGAAGAGGGAAGCAATGAGGATAGAATACTACAATGAAAATCAATAATTCAGCCTTACTATTTCGGTGATGTTGTTTAGACGTGAGTCATTGAATATAAATATACATTTGACAAAGCATTAATCATTTGTTTTGTTAATATAGCTTATGTGAAATTCTTTCTACATAATGAGATATTCCAGGTAGATAGAGAAGACGGTTATGATGACAGACTAAACAGGGAATTACATGCTAACAAAGTAGAACATGTTTTAGCTTTTCTTTAACATATGTATATGTGCATATATACATTTGGCATTTCTTAGTAGAGATAATGCATTAAATAGTTATTTTTTTACTCATTACAACAGAATCTCAAAAAAATTTAGTTTCTGTAATAATAAAAAAAGAAATTCATATAGAGATGCTCAGATTATCATTACTAAGTGTATTAGTGACTTTGCACTCAAGGCTTCTTTAGTTAACTGGTGAGATGTTACCTAAGATTGTACTTTTCAGTTATTAATTATTTTTAATACCAATAGTTATTATTCAACTGGACTGTAAAAAAAATCATTCAGAGACTATGGAGACCTTGCCATATTTTTCATTCACTTTCTTCATGTATTTAAGAGCAAATTATTCAACTGAATCTTTTCTGGTTTTATTTTTCTAGACTGAACTGCTTCTCCTGTATTTTGGTGCCCACTTATCCCTATATACGTACTATTTAGCTTAAGATCAAAAGAGTTTGCTAAACGATCAACCTTCCATATAGTTCAGTTCACATGTGAAATATTACCTTATCGATTTTTGTTGTCCTTAATTAAATCGATAATTTTTGAGAGGCTTATGTGTTGTGATATGACTATTACTATAATTGCATAACCCTAGAATTTTTTGAATTTACTATCAATGTAATCAACTCTCTGGGTTATTGTTTCTGTAAAAATTAATTTTATATAGTTCTAAAAAGAAAATAAGTTTTAATTTTACAAGAAAACCAAATCATACATTATAAGAATTCTTTTGAAATTTAATTTGTAAAGCATCTTATCCGTAAATTGATGATTATTTGGAAGATGAAAAAGTTTTAGTGTCTCGAGATCTGACTCCGATTCGATCGTATGAATTTTCGTTATTGAATGATTGCTGTCGAAAAATATGTGTCACATATTCTCGTATATTTCATCGACTTAAATCGCGTTAGTGAATAACGGAATTAAAAAGTCAAACACGAGAATGAATTTCGAATACGTATATTTCATACAATCATTGATCCAGACAAAATATCGGAAAAGCGAAGAGAAGAGAGCAAAGCATGTGAACCAACTCCACCGCACTTCATTTCCCTTTGCTTTCTTCTCTTCGCTTTTCCGATATTTTGTCTGGATCAATGATTGTATGAAATATACGTATTCGAAATTCATTCTCGTGTTTGACTTTTTAATTCCGTTATTCACTAACGCGATTTAAGTCGATGAAATATACGAGAATATGTGACACATATTTTTCGACAGCAATCATTCAATAACGAAAATTCATACGATCGAATCGGATTCAGATCTCGAGCCACTAAAAAGTAAGTGAATTCGTTTCACTTCATAGTATCTACTGAAATTATTGTAAGAAACTGTAACAAGTAAACTAATTCTGAAACAAAAATATCGCTAGTAATTTGAATGATTCAAGATTGATTGTCATGATAATTTATGTACAACAATGAAGTGGTTAATGAATATATTTTCATGGTTGAAATCATGAGTCAATTGAAGCTAGACCACTATGGGATACTTGGAAGTACTGGACGGCCGTTTCGTCTATTGCGGGACTCCTCAGCAGTGCGCATCCACCATTCCGCCTCTAGAGATTCGAACTCAGGAACTATTAGTCTCGCACGCGAGCGCTTAACCACTAGACAACTGAGCCGGCCGGCATTCAACGGTGTTAATGTCTAATTTCAACCAATATATACTTTACACAATTTTTGATATTCATTTTATCTATTGATTATCAAGGTAGATGTTTTTTGCGGCATGTGATTTTTTTTAACAAAAACTTTACAACGTCTATTTTCCAGTATTCTTTTATGAAGTGAATATGCTTTAGCTGACCAGTGAGGAAAGTAATTTTCTTAATAAACGATAAACAAATAAAAAATATTATTGGTAGTTAGACATATGTTACTTTATGTCAATAGTACCATTGATTTTGTTAACTAGCAATTAATAATATTGTCATCAATTTGTTCGTGTAAATTAATGTAATATATAGGTGTGTATATAGAGATGTGTTTTACAAACTTTAGTGAGATCATAGTTTGTTTGATATGTCAACTATATGAGACATTCGAACAATTGTTCAATCTAGGTCATATCAAAATAAATCCCTATATATATACTTGTACATCGTTATATACATATGTAGAAGAGAAAAAGAAACATGCTCTACTTTGTTAGCATGTAATTCCCTGTTTAGTCTGTCATCATAACCGTCTTCTCTATCTACCTAGAATATCTCATTATGTAGAAAGAATTTCACATAAGCTATATTAACAAAACAAATGATTAATGCTTTGTCAAATGTATATTTATATTCAATGACTCACGTCTAAACAACATCACCGAAATAGTAAGGCTGAATTATTGATTTTCATTGTAGTATTCTATCCTCATTGCTTCCCTCTTCCACTCTACTGACTTCTATGTAGCTCATATGATTGGTTGTAAGGTTTATGTAAGCTAATCAGTGAGGTCTGAATAGTTGTTCAATCGTAGTACTCTTTAGGAACACATACCCATGATCTACGATGTCATGATCTATATGGACAATTCCAACTCAATGCCATATATTTACTATGGAACAAAGGCCATCGATCAAATTTGTGTTTATTATTATAATTTTCATACCAGTAGACGTTTTTAAATAAGAAAATCCATATGGTAATGCTATACACAAATGAGTTCTATATGTTTCTTGTTTCTGTTTCTCATGATGACTGATAATCTTTCTATAAAGAATTAAACCAAGATTTATCATAACTGTTTGATATACCTTTTAGTTAACCAACCAGTTTTAAAAACTGGTTGCTAAAATAATCGATACTGTTGAATATTGAAAATGCAATAATTTCAAATGTAGTTTTCAGACTATTTTTTTTTGAAAAAAAAATTTTCACATATAATAATTAAATAAGTTGATTGATTTGTTTCCCTATTGAGACAATCAGTATGCTTATACTGTTTTAAACGTCTGTTTTGCTAATAATGCGTTTTTGTTATAAAATAGAAGAAATAGAGTTACTAATTTTTTTATTGTTCTATATAAATAAGTAAATTTAAACAAAATAATTTATATAATACTAATTGAAATAACATTACAACAAAGAGTTTATATGGATATATAACAGTTTAGCGTGAAAAAGTACACTTGCATGCTTAATTTTGAGATTCTTAAATTGTATGGATTATAAGTCAGTCAATCAACCAGTCAGTCAGTTACAACATAGAACCAGGCGCATACATGCATCGGTTCAAGTTGCAACGCCTCATTAGCATAGTAAGAGGAACACCGGATTCATAGAAGCAGTTAACTCATATTGCAATTAACTAATGTTAATTAATGATTATAAACCGTAACAAATGAATTCATCAAGTATACTCTTTGTTCCTTTTATTTATATTCAATTTACTTATAGGCTATGAATTGAAGTTATTTTCTTAATGTTACATAAAATGCAAACATTCATAGTATTAAATGTTATAGTCAGTATAGTCAGAGTATACTATAAAGGTTAAAGAAATGACAATCATTTTAAGTGGATAATTTTATTTTAAAAAATTGAATCATTACAAAAATCTTATTACAGGCATTTACACTTTAATCCAAATATTATAAGTCAGATAAAAAAAACAATAACAAATAACACTTTTCACTAAACCTTGGGACATATTGAAGAATGTGACTGTTTGAAATATGATGTTATGTTACTGATTAACTTCAGAACATGAAAGTAACGAAGCAATCGAATGAAAAGATATATCTATAGTAAAATCATTGTGTCATATTGCTATTTCGTTTTTTTATAGTCTGTACTAAAGTTTACTGTTCTACTTCTCAGACGTTCTTTTAAAGAAAAAGTCTACGATACTTTGTCAGAATTACTTGACACTGGAATACAGCAATTGAGATACAAGAAAAAAACATTCTATTTCCAAAAAATATGAGTGAATTTGTTTAAATTATACTTTTTAAATAATGTAAATAACATAAGAATAGTGTGTTATTGATAAACATATGTTTCTTGTAAATGAATTAATATATTTGTAATATCCCAATGAGTAGAAAAAAATAGATTTTCTGATGTTTCTTCAGAGAATAAATAACCAAATCAAAATTAATCCGTTTAAATAGTACAAACGGAACAACAAGAATATTATGTGATTAATCAAAAAACAGATCTGAATAAATCAATGTCATATCATTTCGGTCAAGGTGATTCATAAGCGACATGTATGTAAATTTGTGTATATGTAAGTGTTTTTTGATTGACCACATAATATACTTGTTGTTCCATTGTACTATTTAACCTTGGGTTAATTTTGATTTGATTTATTCTCTGGAGAAACGTCAGAAAATCTATTTTTTCTACTCATTGGGATATATTATTTATCTATAACAATCTACCCAATGCTCAATTTATTCGAAATTATCAAGTCAAACCTTGCTAATGTTACTTATATGTTTTTTTACGTTTTATAATACCTTTTGAATAACACTGGATAGTAATGCCTAGAATTTAATTCTTCTTCTGTCTATACAGGAACAGTGTGTACTTCTCATTATCACTTTTTGGTTCTTTGCATATTGTACTGAAAATAATAACCCAGCAGGGCACCTTAATCACTTAATCTAAATGAACATATCAATGCACGTGACAATTATCTACATGATGTCCATTGTTCAAAAAATATTTTGAATACTATCAACTATGAAAATCTATTTGGCAAGAAAGGTTTCTTTATAGACTGAATAAAGTTTGATTAATATAAGAAGTCATTTAAATCGAAAGATGGTGAATCATAACCATACGCGTTAATGGAACCTCTGTTCAATGAATAGATTAGTCAAACTTTCAGCCTATACATGAAGTAAATCATGGTCCTACTCTATCATTATATGATAACAATGAAAGTTTGTTTATAAAACCTAACCCCTTGGCTTATTAGAGAACAATGATTTATTGACTGGACTAATGACGCAAAAAACCTAGTCTAGAGCCTTTATCGGTCCTACTTCTTGCCTAGCCCTGCCTGTTAAGTCCAGAATACAAATGTCAGCCTCTGCGATATGCATCATGTATTTCAAACATACTGAGTTCATATGCAAACTAAACAGACCACATCGTACCATAAAATGGAAAATAACATTTGTGCAAGATCTAAACAAAAGTGGTTGTGAATGTGAGAGACTGTAATTAGTAGACTGGGCAGAATTCAAGAACGGTAAATCGTATAATAATAGTCTATGGGTCAAAATAAAGGTTATAATAAGAGAAACATGAATACGCATAGTTTAGCTACTTAGCGATTACACAATAAAAATATATGTAACGTAATTGTTCATAAATGGATTCCAACAGTTACCATTCATTATTCTCATCGGGATATAACATAATAATCATCGCTTTATTCTCCATCTCTTTTATATCTCTTCACTGTACCATTTTCTACTCAATAAATATTGTTTTTACTCCTAACTTCAACTATCAAACTCGCCTTATATAGTTTTGCATATCATGTTTCTTTTTACATAAATCAGTTACCCCTAACCATAAATAGTATCTCCATACCATAAAGTACATGTTTATATAAAATTGAGCTCAATTCGTTCCTTTTTTATAAAGTGTGAAAGATGTGTCAAGACCTTATTTATAAATAAATTGTATATTATTGATCTCAAAATGGACATAAGAAATATTCAACACAAAAAGCAAACATTCAAAATAAAATAATAAACTTTTCATGATAGTACTTCGATAAAATTAATAACTTATCACTTAGTAACAACCAATAAACATTTAAGTTCCCATAGTTATGTAACTAAAAATTGACAGTGTAATAATCGCCTTAAAATTTGAATAGATAAGTATTATACCACACGCAAAATAAAATTCTGTTTGATTAGTTCACAGTCTATAAGTAGATTCATTTTATTTGTATCATTGCAATTTAATTTTAATCTTGAAATTAACAAAGATGGATAGTGGCTAGCAGTGAAATAAAGGATGCGCGTTTCGTCCCATTTGGGACTCGTCAGCTGGATGTACCTGAATCTCAGATTTGATGTTCACTTTGAGACTCAAACCAAGCTTATAATGCTTGTGAATTAAAGCAATATCGAGGCACTACGCACTGTATGCACATATGCCAATAAGTGACTGATCAGTTACAGTCCTAAACATCAATGGGAAGATTCATGTAAACAATACTAGGTGAATTTGAAATTAACAGTTTCTCATTATTCAAGTATATCACTCATTACCATGTTGTACTTGTAACATTTATATGCAATTTAAAACTCCCGATAAAACTTATTTTTTATGTAGAAGTTCAAATGTTGTTTGTGTTAATCTCGCCCATTTAGCAAAAACATTATATCGACTAGTGAATTTTCATTAAAGGGATTTACTGTTACATAAACAAAACTCTCTTCTGTAAAATTAGTAATGCGTAACAAAATTAGTAACTGGAACTTATTCTTGCCCTGCAAATCAATATTATCGGGAAATCACTGAATCTTTGATGTTATTCGAATTTTACAATATGAACGGTGGCTTAATGATTAAAGTAATTGGCTTTCGGTCAAGGGAACTGGGTAGTAACATTAGGACTCATAACCAAATAAATTCACCTGAAATATGACTTGCTGAGTCGTTCGTTTTCCGATATCTCAGTAATTTTACAATTTAATTTTAACGAAACTATTCATGCCATACATAATAGATTATGTCGTTAATCAGACTCATTGTGAAAAAGTAACAAAACTAATATTTACTTCAAAGGACAGAATTATTCTCTATTTGCTTAAATTTCACCCATAACAAACAAAATTGTCAATATAAATTTTGTACGAAATAATAATTTCATAAACACAGCTACTCAGCAAATTGATCATAATACCCATGTACATTTAAAGTTTTTAGGTCATTATATTTATTTAAGTAGTAAATTATGATTGCCATTTAATACACTTATGATTCAGGTTATGTTATATGGTTTTTGGTATAAATTAAAGATTGAAGGTGTAACATGAATTTTACTAAGGTCAATAACTATTAGTGTATTAGATCATCATTTAAATAAGTCAAATCATGAACGTGAACATACTTCTTTTCATCTTGGAAAATGAACCTCCATTTTTTTACTACAATTAATAGTTTATTATAAAATTTAAAACAAAAATGGTCTTAAACAATTCAAAAAAAGATATTAATAATAATAATAATAATTTCTCTCTTCCAAATTCAACAATAAATTACAGTGAATTATTATAAATAACTTTAACGAGGTTGAGTCAACTGAATACAATCTGTACAAACGCTGTATGATTATAGACATCACTTAAGGCGAATTGTTATCATAATCGTATATATCACCTTATAACAGTGAATTACGACAGGCTTGGAAGTTGTCTCCTGGTGGTTATTTTTCCCTTTTTTTCAATAAATTTTGTTATGTATATTTTAAGGTCCGCAGTATCAAGTCACTTAGACTGGTGGCCACATTGCAACATGGTCGATAGCATTCGATCTGCACTAATAAGGACCAGAAACGCATGACATTGATCACTACCCAGTGATCAATCAGTTGTGATATTTTAAGGTCATTTAGTCCGTTCTATAATTAGCAACCTAGTAGTTCTTTTGTGAAACACTGAAAGTCCTATTCCCAAAATCCATATCTTATTTTACATGGGTTGTATGATCCATAAATTCATTGACAGTTTGATTAAGCCATGTGAATAAGTGAGAACTGCATAGTTGGAGTCCGCGTGATTATCATAACCAGTAGTTAGAGACTTTGAATGATACGGCTGACAAGCGTTTGCAATGGCGAAGACACATCCGTTCTTTGTCCTCCTTTAAATTCTGAGCTTCTGAATTCCTCATAGCATTTTTTGCTGTAATTTCATTATTTTATATTTTCTTCTCTAATCGTATCTTCAATACCCAATCTTTCCTATTGTCACTATTACTGCTACTACCTCTACTATTTTGGGATCTGGCCTGTCAATTTCATCTCTATGATAATGGGCAATATTAACTTGAACTCATGTATATATGCACCAGCTTCTACGTTGTAACTGACTTACTATTCAACCGTTTTTATTTTATTTAATGTTGTCTTATATTTAATATCTATTTGAACATTAACACTTGTTCCATATTATCTCAAATACATAGTATAATGCGTTAATATTTCCATCTGTCAGCTACATTTATATTCTAGCTGTTATTTTTGTATTAAGATTTAGCTTGGTCCCACTTAAAATTACTTTGTTTAGCGATAATAGTTTGGAAATTTATGACACTATTGTAGGATGAGGTTTTCGTATTACTATAATGTCTAGTGTAATGTCAAGCCTAAATAGGTTATTCTAACTTACTGACAGACTGATTTGTTTATTCACCTAAGTCGCATTTCAACCATGCCAATTATCCGCTTATTAACCTTGACTATTTTTATGTGAGCGTATATGAGTGTATTTCTCACTCCATTCATTACATGTCTAGGTTATTTTTGTCTAGCTATGATTGTTAAGTCATGCTTTATCAAATTGAGTTGGCACACTTGCCTTCTCCGGTCTGCTTCTTTGCGTCACTTTACGGTTTCTTATTTTCAATGTCTGCCTAAAATAAATTCATCCAAATGAACTTGTATTTGGCTTCTTATTACCATGATCGCACAAACCGGTTTAACCAAGGTGTAATGTAGGAAGTTAAATGGAAGATTTATATTCACGGCATATTCATTTGTTCTTTCAAATTGGAATCGGACCAACGTGACACTAAATTTTTTATGAAAAGTTAATAGTCACTTCACTTATTTCAAAATAAAGCAACACAACCACGATCAATAGGATTAGAGAATAATTACATTTATGAATATCAGGCGTTGTAGATGATAATATAAGTATGGTATATATATCTGATCATGTGTGTACAGTGATGCAGTTTAAAAAACATACCTTAAAGCATAAATTATGAAAGTAAACTTGAATAAGTATTAGTTTTGTGATATTACCTTTAATGTCGATATAGTAAGATGACAAAACTGATATATTTCTTTTCTAGGCAAAATACATCATGAATAATTTCATTTCTAAAATGAATAGTTAAAATCGTATTCAAACATAGGAAACAAATTTTTCTTAAAAATATCGTAAACTTATCAATCATGTGGCTATTCTATCCTCATACTAAACAAACTACATTTTCTATATTATTTTGTAAGAAAAATGAACATATACATATCCACCACTGAAACATACATACATATGATTTAGTTGTTATATTTACATAAATGAATCATTTCAATGTTTATAAAAATAAGTTTATTGTTTCCAGGGGAAAAGATATCCGAGTTGAAATTTTGTCATGTTTTTTTTTCTATAATGACTATTGAACATGCATTCAGAAGGGGTTAAAATCAAATTTAATGTATATATTTGGATCTTTTGTTATCAAATGACTATTACATCATTGAACAGATATTTAATTGCGTAACATACATTTGAAAGAGATTTATCTTATTTCAAAATAACAGAATTATTTTGCGTATAACGGTTGTTTTTCAAGTTGAACATTTATCTTATTGGATAAGCTTAGATTCGTTGATTGAATGTACCAGACCAACTGCCTACTAAAGATAATAAAAAAAGATGTAAAAAGATATTCGGATGTGAAATATATGTCTAGACAAAAGTTATCATTATCACAGTGTTCACTACATACAGTTATCAATAATTTTTGATGTGTTAGAAAAATGTTGCTTTAATGATCCAATAATGAAAGCAAGTAATCTGGTCATTTAATGTTACATTTTAAGTTAAGTTCAGAAACTTTGTATTTTAACTGGTTCTCATAAATATAGATGTGCGTCAAGTAATAGAAACGGATACTATCAAACCGAAATTGCATAAAAAGCTACTAAACAGTTTGTCAACTAAATTCGTTTCATGTGTTTGGATGGCGAATTACCAATCAATATTATATCGAAAAATAGATTGATTTCGTTTATATCATTATCAAGGTTCAACTCGATAATTTCAAATAAATAGATGATTGAATGAATTGGTTATTATACAAATAATGTTATATTTACAGGATCCTAATGAGTAGAAAGAATTGAATTTTTGATGTATTGTAACTTAGTGCAAGCCACTTCAGAAATTAAAGGAATCACCTAACTAACTGGTATAAGTTTAAATAGTACAAAGAAATAAATCAAAAATAATCTATATAAACATAAGTTTGATCAAATAACTGTCCCATCAGTCTAGTCAAGGAGATGCTACTATTGAGTTCGAAAAAAAGTGATAATTTTAACGTGAAAGAGTTAAATCATTATGTGTGATAATGTAGAAAAAGAGCAAATATTGATAAATAGTACGGCTTTCTTTCCTATCGAGCTCATTACAAAATAGCAATAAATAGAATGTCCCAGCTACTTTCCGTTCTTTATAGTTGGAAAAACATTTTTGAATTATTTTAATATTTTTAACATAATTTTGGTGGATATTGAAATTAGTATCGACTTCTGCTATCGGTTTAATTTGGAAATTCTCATGTTCATCAGTATTATTAGGTTCTTTGTTTAGTATAGATATTTGATGGCTTGAATTAAGATTTTACGAAATAACTTCCCAATATGAAACGGATCACTGTTCATACAACCTATTCTTTAAACGTAATTTTGTGTTGAAGGTATTTTTTCTATTATTCGAACTAAAACATTTGGATGTGTGTTAGCTTTTTTATACTATGCTTCAATTCTGTGTAGTTTTCTAATTCACTAGTCTTACAATAGTGGTATATATATATACCTTCTTTTTTGTTACTTCTGTGGAAAAGTTTATCAAACAAATTCATAACTAGATAAAGTAACATTTTTTCCCATTTTCAATTTATACCTTTCCCAATTTATTTAAAAGTCCATAGAACCTCTCACGCTCCCCAATAAATGATTCACCTCAATATGTTAACATTTCGATAGATTATTTCTTAAACCAATGATATTAATAATGATACCTTTCTTAATTATGATAACAATATAAAACAAAAGTTCACATAGTTCTCCTCAAATAACTTTTCTAATTTTTTTACTCGATATCATTCTTATTTCTTATCACAATATTGTACAAATCTCCTCATGTTTTATTTTTCATAACTTTCAAACTGTATATAGAACTATTTTCCAATTAGTTATAGTCAGATAAAAGCTTTAACAAATAGTTTACAATAGTTGAGATCATGAGTCCATTGAAGCTAGACCACCATGGAAAACCTAGAAGAACTGGAAGGTCGTTTCGTCCTATTGTAGAACTCAAAACCAATGCGCATCCACAATCCCGCCTAGCGAGATTTGGACCCAGGACCTACCAGTTTCGCGAGCGAGCGCCTAACCATTAGACCACTGAGCCGGCCGGTATCCAACGGTGTTAATATCTAACTTCAACTAATCCTAGTCTAGCTACAAATGACTTACGATCTGAACTATTGAAATTACTATAACATCCACAAAAACCCCTTCTGATACAAATAATTTACACTTCGTAGGAATTTTTGTTTTAATGTAAATATTACTGTGTTAATTCTTAATTTTCGTGAAGTATATATATATATATATATCATTCCACTTTGTAGTTAAATTAAATGAGTAAGTACTAACGACAGTTAAGGTGACAGATTCGTTAATTCTATATATCATTGCTATTCACAATAACCTTAGAATATTCTTCCTGAATCTAATAGCATTCTATAATGAAAAATATTTATTATATTATTTCTTTAATATTTTCACTGTCAATCGTGCAAAAATTGTTCGGTTCAATATTCTGTTAGGAATATACTAACCCTATATGAATTGCCATCAAAATAAGAAAATTGATGTACATTGTAAGGAAAAATCATTATTCATAAGTTAAACAACAAAAAATCAATTTACTTTCTAGAAATAGATAATAAACATTTGACAAATAATACTACACTTTAAGTTTTCTACCAAATTTCAGACACATTTTACAATTGTTTATATTATAGTATGAATTAAGCAACTTAATCGATCTAATTCAATGGCATCAATTGTGTGATAGTTATTTAAAGTGTTATCGATTTATGTAAACAATCAAAACAGTTGAAAGATATGGTAGTTCTTAAATACTCATCATTATGTTTTTAATTCAAGTATGAGCATCATGAAATGAAACAGTACTTCACGTTCATGAAGTTCACCTCTGATATGTATGATAATAAACAAGTAAGTGTATATGTAAACACAGATAGACTTATATCTTGTATCAACAGTCATAAATTTATGGTTCTAAATGTCAAGTTATTTTGACTGTGAATTACCATATATACAACTAATCTGTGTATGTATTTTGTACAGAATATGTTCTTCATCTAAAGATTTAATAAAAAGTTTCTAAAAAATTGAAATGATTTAAATCAATAAATAAACTTAAATGAAGCTGATCATTACAGATATGACTCAGAAACAATGCATTTTGAGATGTTCTCCTAGTTGTCCAACATTATCCACCTACATAGATTAACAATAACTTGAATAAGATATTCATAACAAATTTTATTCAGTAATGAAACTAATATTTACACCATAAAAGTCATTATATAATTATTTACTTCAATGTATATCAGGAAATATTAAATATCAATTTTTGTAGAACTACTGAGATAAGTACTTAAAAGACTATGCTTATTTATCAGATGAAATAAAAACATATAAGGGCTTGATTCGAATTATATTACCATAATCTTTATCCCTATAGATTATTTTGGAATCATATCATATGATGGTATCTTACAATAGAAACATTTTTTAAAATTTATTTTTAGATGTAGGCAAATGTATCTAGGTAACTCGAGATGAAATAAAATGTTTTACAAAAAAGTGAACAATAGGATAAAGTAAATTATTAAATGGAAATCTATCTTGGGTTTCATATATTACCCATGTAATGATACATAAAATATTCACAAATTAACTAGTAAATAGGGTGTATTAAATAGAAAATATAATTTAGGCTTACAACATACATTTTGATTGAAAATAACTTTCAAAAAAGGCAACTGACAACTAATAATTCTACTGTAAAACTTATACAATGGTAATACAAATATTAATGTTTAAATATTAGTCATAAGTTTCACGTAAAATATTGTAACCAGTATATTTATATAATTATATAATCCCTCATTCCTTATATGAATAACTATAGATTGAAAAAGTATAGCTGGGATTAGTTGAATTTTGTTAAATAATACGAAAGATAATCTTGAAGTTAGAAGTATCCTAATAATATGTTGATTAGTAAAAGCCAATTTTTGAGAGAACCAAGTGAACAATCGGAAATTTTTTTAGGTAAATAACTAATATATATATATATATATAAAGAGAGAACGAGTCATACAAATGAACTCACACATAAAACTCACGTTTCTAAACATCAAAATCATTCTTCAAGGGGTTTACGTATAATTATCGTTTTTCTTACCTAATGATCCAAATTTACTGGCTTGATCATATTTTTGACAGCTAATTTGTTTTCAATAAAATTATGAAAAGTTATAGCTCAAAACAGTCACTTGTTACACAAAGTTTCGTATTAAAATGTCTACCTATCAAGCCGGATTTATTTTATCAACTTTAAGGAAAAAAACATTCATTATGGCTAAATATTTCAAGTACTTAACTATGTTCACACTTGAACTTACGAACCGATCCAAGTTAAACCACCATTAAAACCTTAAAAGCACTGGACTGTTGTTTCGTCCTAGTATGGGACTCTTCAGCAGTGCCTATCCACAAACGTGGGACTAGAAGCCAGAACCTTCGGTCTCTTGCACAAACGCTTAACTTCTAAATCCCTGAGCTGGCACTCAACGGTGTTAATATCTAACTTCGGTTGATCTATCATCTTGTCTGAGATAGATAACTGTCTCAAATCCGACACAGATTGGACTCGACTAATTACGGATTTTCACTAGAACTCCAGAAAATCCATCTTGAACCTAGTCAACAGTGAGCACATCATTATGATTAGCATGTGGATTTGTGAAGATTGCAATATTTTCAACTGCGAATATCCTCATACACTTAACTATGTTTATATTTTTCATAAATTTTGACCACCTAACAGAGTTTTCTTGTAATAGTGGGAATAAGACCAATATTTATGTCAGTTTATGTAAGTATATACTAGATTAATACATTTGGGATTTAATGTAAGCATTTTTATTGATACAATGAAATAAAATAATAAACGGAGAAAAAAACTTTTACTGTATGAAAAAAATTTATTTATAATGTATAAATGATAATTTCATTGTCTACCGAATTCATTCAGTTGAATTTTCTTTGGATTATTTATCAAGCGAAAAGTTTTATCATGCATATTTGCTTTTTTATGTATGTGCACAACAATCGTACAAACAATTGGTAATGAAGAATATAAAATAAAAATAATATTGGTGAATTCCTGACTAGAATGACAAAATGGCTTTTATAGTTGGAAATGTAATTGTCGCTTAGCTACAAACATCAAAACAACCTAAATAGATCATTATTTATATTTAAAATACATGAAATAAACCTTAAATCAATGAAATACATTTCTTAACTTATTTCCATATATATTACTGATTTATCTTTGATTGCACAACAATAATAAAACATATATACATTACTAATAATAGTCATAATAATAACATAATTATATTTTGTGACAGAAATTCGTAACAGTGTAAATCATTTCTTCCAAATAAATAAATAAATGATCAAATCAAATGAACACAAGTTAAAATAAGATAATTAGTTCTATCAGTCTACTCACATACACATTAGGAATTTTAATTCTGCACCTTCGTACTAAAAGTTACTCATTTTTTTTACCCGTCATCATATATATAAATAAGCACAGTGATGTTTTATATAAAATCACTTCGATTAAGAATTCACATAACACTAACATGATCGTACATCTTTTGTTTTTGATTAAACTAAATATTTTGTTTTGTTCCGATGTATGTTTTAAACTTGTATAAACTGAGTTTGGTTGTTTATCTATTTTATTTTAAAGAAGTGACTTACATTAAGTTACAAAATGTCAGAAATTCGAATTTCTATTCATTAGGATTTTACAACATTATAACTAACTTATTTTTAACAGTTGAGCTTATGAGTCGATTAAAGCTAGACCACCATGGGAAACCTGGAAGCGCTGGACAGCCGTTTCGTTATAGTAAGGAACTCCTCAGCAGTGCGCATTCACGATCCCGTTCGCACTCGAACCTAGGAACTTCGGTCTCGCATGCAAACGCTTAGCCTCCAGACCACTGAACCGGGATCCAACAGTGTTAATGTTTAACTTCAAATTTATTTCTATCAACTTTCCATCCAATGCTCAATTTACTTAAAACTATGATATTAAACGTTGTCATTGATAAGTATCAACATTACAAGTAAAACAATTGGTAGTAAGTAAATAGCATCCGTCTGGAACAACTTTTCGAAGATATTCGAATATTTGCTAAAATGTTAAAAAGAAATTGTGAAACAACAACTTTTCTAGCATCAAAAGCAGTGAAGTGAATTTTCGTCTAGAAAATTAAATAAAATCAATCATTTAATTTTATTTGGCCTTCATCTCTCATTGCTTTGAATGATCACATCGAAGGAATATAGATTTTTAAATAAATATGTGAGAAAACTTGGTTCCTCCCAGCAAAACCAAATTCATTTGGTAATATAATACACAGAAATATTTACTAAAATTTAATAAATCGTCAGTAAGAATGACAAACTTCTGCTGTGGTGTGAAGTTTCAATTAGGTCATTTTCTGGCGTTTTTTTAGGTATTTAAAATATATTGGTATTGTTTGAAGGCAACAAAAATTTATAACCAGTTTGCAATGTTCACAGTCTCAGCTCGAATACATAAATTCCAAATGCATACATAAACACACACATTGTGCCATAAGAAGTAAATTTAATTTACTGCACTTCAAGTTAAGCACCGGACCACCGTTTCGTCCTATTTTGGGACTCCTCAGCAGTGCGCATCCACCATTCCGCCTAGCGAGATTCGTACTCACGACCTACCAGTCTCGAGCGCGAGCGCTTAACCACTAGACTACTGAGCCGGCCGACATCCAACTGTGTTAATGCCTAACCTCAACCAATCCACGAAATTGAACGACACATCCACAATTATCTTCAATGAGTTATTATCTCACAACAGACTATAATATTCACAAAAACCCCTCTAAAATGAAATATATGTATTCATTTTCTAATCATATCAATAGATTAACATATTTTTATGGGTATATTTTAAAAAATTTAGGTTTTTTCATTTATCTAACTATCACATGTGATTCCATAAATTGACATATTTATTTACAACATGAAATAGTGTGTGTAAAGTTTATTTGTTTATCAATTAATTCAGTATTTCATCTGACTCTATACCTGAACTGTCTTATGAGCTGATTCTTGATTACTAGTTTTGAAAATTTTTTAAAATACATCTATATATGTATTCACTGAAGGCTCATAGCTTAATCAGGTGTGAACTTGGTTTGACAGATCATACCGGAAGCGTTCTTATCACAATTTGTTTTAATATTACAATAAAGTATTATATATATATATATATATATATATATATATATATATATATCACTAGACATCAGCTATAAATTGAGCAAATTGGCATTTTGATTATGATGAATTCAATTTGCAGATGACTATGAGTGACTGTAACACACTATATTGTTTATAAGATGGTGACCGTTGTGACAAACCTGTTAGTTTACAGATAAAATGTATGACTAGATTTAAACACATTATGCATGAGAGGTACTCTGCTTAAAGTTATCTTTGTCTTCCGAAAGACATTCAATTATGAGCTGCTTTTTGTGTTTCAAGTTTCACATTCTCTGCTTTAGTAACTTGATGCTTTGGGCACTCCATTTCGGTCACACCACGGGAAAATACTAATATGTCTGTTACGTAATACTAAGAGCATAATGTAAATAACTCCATAAAATGCATAAACGTATCATTTCAAAGGAATTGTTACCTTAGTATAAACGTTTTACATTCTAAAGGAATTTAATAGTTATTTGCTCTTAAGTTTGAGTAATGTTTAATTCTCTCCAAATATCATATATCTTTTATCCTAGCTTATTTTCATAATGAACAACCTTATTTTCGCAGCGAATATGCTTAAATATGACTGGTGACAATAATAAAGATCATCAAGTTAAAAGTTGACCTTATACAATTAACGATTCCTTTGAAAAGGCATAGAGAATATGTTTTTTTGGAAGAATACAGTTCCTATAATTCTATTCGATCATATGAAACTTTGTGTATAAAATAAAACGCACCACATAAATCATAAATATATAAAATGATATATTATTCATTACTTTTTATTACACATCTTATCAACATTATATTGACATCACTGAATTTTAAGTACTTTCTGTACCAATATGTTTTTATCTGTATTGATTATTGGTTTGTTTATCTGTTAACCATTATAAAAACATTTATGGTGACGTCACAAACTAAGTAGACATAATCAAAAGAATATATTGATAATTTTATTTATAATAAAACATTAGAATGTAGTAATATTCATAGCTTAACAATTATAATTAAATTTGGTTAACCTATAAAAAATATAGCACTGATATTTGTAACTATCATTCTAATCTATTTTAGAGTTTATTTCGATTTGAAGTAGTAGTATTAGTAACTGACTGATTGACGAGTTGTTATTACTTAAAGTATCAGTGAAAAATTGAGAGAGTCCTAGAAAAAAATGTAATGTTCTAGTTTGTCACATTGCAGTACTCAAACAATCAAACACAATAGAATGAACTCTAGAACTTTTAGATTATATAATAAACAAAACACTGTGATAAACTATCAGATCAAAATCTAACCAATGTACAGTATGTAAAATGATACAGTAGTATGCCAAATAATGTATAACCTATAAAATGGATAATCTTCAATTATTATTATAAATAATAATAAAATGGATAATATTGTTGTGTATGATGAAGTTATTTATTCATTTGAATTTACAGTTTTATAACTAATTTTAATTATCAATCAAAATTTAAATGAGTTTAATGTTATACAGAATGATTGATGACTTAAAATTTCTGAAAACAAAATTAGTGAACAAGGGTTTTTCTCTGATTAATTTGTTTGAAATCACCTTGTAGTCATAGAAAAAAATATGTTCCCTAGTACCGTTCCACATAGTGATTCGGTATACTCTTTTTATGCAAAAATAAAAAAAGTGTTACGATGTTTTCGCCAAACTTAAAAAAATTCATAAATTTAAGTAATATATTTGAATCATGTGAAATAGTTGATAACATGAATAGGATAACAATACGAATATGATCCTAATGGAAACAATTAATCATTTGTTACATTAAAAGATATTGTACCTAAAATTTAAAATATTATTTAAATAAAACAAACATTTTTTTTAAACGTTATATATTCATTTTTTAAGAAAAATATCAGTAAGTGATAAGAAGTAAAGAGAAATCAAGTGGTTTGAAATTTAAGAAATATATGTGGATGTGCACTGTTGAGGAGTTCCATACTAGGACGAAACGGCTGTCTAGTGCTTCTAGGTTTTCCATTGTGTTCTAGCTTCGATTGACTCATGAATTCAACAACAAAATTACTAAAAATATCTCAATAAAACCCTCTTTTGAGGATGCATATATCTGAAATTCTGAACTGTCCAGTGTTCATCTTATAGAATCTTAGAAATCAGGACTACTTAGGACATGTATTATATAGCTGATATAGCTGTTGAATCGATTCTATCGGTGTGCAATGTAAGATGCTTTTTCTGTCACCTGAACAAGATATTTCCACAAAATTATAGGAATCTTTTTCATTTCTACTTAGTTCAAATAAGTGAATGATAATGCGACAGTTAAGAAAACAAACAGTTCAGAATTCGATAAAATAATGAATAGTTCATTATTCGGACAAAATAATTGACCATTCCTTTTTGATGTTAAGTAGTGTGAACACAATATATTACTTTCCTTATTCAAATTACCATATCAATTCTTATACTGTTTGTAAAGTTATTTGATTATGTGCTTAGCCTCATATCAAACATTTATGTTTAGTAGATAAAAACCGCTTTTTTCCAAAATGGTGGCTTTTAGGTACTATAAGTAGTTTAAATTGTCTGACGATTTAAAACACCTATGACTTGTACTATTGAATGATTTAAGTAGTTTGAGATAGTCTAGCATAAGAACGAATATCAATAATTCACAATACTTTAAATTATTTATTCGGTTCTTAGCGAAATTTTCATTTTCTTGGTTGTGTGCTTCATTTGATAAATAAATGATTTCCTTACTAACTAGGAAACGCTAACAGTATATATTACTTCATTGTGGATACCAAATATGGTTAAAACAGTTTAAACCAAAAATGCTAGTTACACTGTAAAATATATGATTCGTGTGTTCTAATGATTAAGATCATGATAAAGTAAGCTTATTATTTTAACAGAACTGTGGATAACTAATGCTGACATAAAAGTTATCTAGAAATAAATTGAATAAACGTTGAAGTTATAGTTTTCATAAATTTTCTAAGTCATGCTTTGATTGGCCAGAGCTATGTATATATATCAGAATGGCATTTTTTGCCTTGATTGACACACTGTCATGTTCAAGTTTTATCAAACGGTTTATGAACCACATAAAGTTTTAACCATAAAAATGTTATATGACAAAAAAATGAACAGTGAACTAAGATATGAAATTCTTAACCTTTTTGTTTAAATGTTAAAATCTTAACTAAATCTAAATCAGTTGACTTCACTGGTAATCCATTTTAAGAAAAAATGATAATAATTTTGTTTCATTTGTTGTTGTGAATTCATCATCTATATAATCAATATAAGGTTAACAAGAGATTGGTATATAGTATCAGATTTTCAGGACAATGTACATAGTATAAAATCAATAAGTGTGATTCAGTGTTCAAGTTTACGTTAGTGTAAAGGCAATATCATACTTAAAAGTTTCATACAACAACAGTTTGTTAGCAATAAAGAAAGAATATGAACACTTAACCATGTTGAATTAATAAATATATCGGAAAATAATTGTGGAACAAATAAAACGTTATATCGTCATAAGGTTAACGAAATATTAGTGACATCAGGAATCTCTTGTGGTTTCAATCAAAATCTGTTCGGTTTATATCCTTTTTCTCTGTCTAAACTCGCCTCAGAGAACCACTCTAAATGACTGAAAAAGTTTAAAATAACCAATGGTTTCATCAACCTTGTCTATGTATTTTCAGAAAGTTGTTTTGGAAATTATCCATAAATGGAAATGAAGATTCTTACGGGTCAGAGACTTTAGTAATTTATCAAGTAATATTGATCTGTTCAAAAGCGATATATTCAAGCCCTCGCTTTACATATGTCTAAACTATCCCCTTAATATTAGCGTTACTATCTCCACATTACTTCTACATTTATTTTTTATTCACCGAATGAACAATAAGTTTTTAATCTTCTCATTTAAAATTTGTTTTCATCTCACAGTTTTTCATGTTTAAAACTATGAAGTAACTACAAGTTGTTGTCAAAACATTTTTGATTAAATCAGTCATGAAACAATATATGTTTACTTTATTTGAAATTGATATATGTTCAATATCTAAAAATACAATTTTCCACCCTAAAGAAATGACATGATTGCATAAAAATTTCTCTCGGATGAACTATCTTAAGTTTTATGACTGATGCAATGAATTCCTTTCTTTGTTTGCAATAATCATTTCTTCGAAGTTAACTAATAACTTTGTGATAGATAATATTTATCACGATATATATATTTGATGACAGGACAAGCTGAAGCATGAATTAACTATGACCTCTTTTTTCAGTAATAGTTAGTTTTGCATTCTTTTAACTTCTACTCCTCCCTAACACTCTGTTTTTTGTATTGATAACTATCAGTTAGAAATTATAAACAAGATTTCCACTAAAATAAGATTGATAAAATTAAAATAATAATAAAGGCATATCAGAAGGGTTTTTGTGGATATTATAGTAATTTCAATAGTTGAGATCATGAGTCAATTGAAGCTAGATCACCATGAAAAACCTGGAAACACTAGACCACCGTTTCGTTTTATTGTAGCACTCTTCAATAGAGCGCATCCACGATCCCGCCCCACCCCTCGCGAGATTCAAACCCAGGACCTATTAGTCTTGAGCGCAAGCGCTTAATAGTTTTCTGTGAGACTTATTTCAGTATAACTTTATCATTAAGTCGATAATTACAGTAGTTATAACTTTAATTACCTTATTAACGTTTACAGGATCCAATGAAACATTTGAAATAATAATTACGCTCAAAAATATCTACACCTGTTCAATGTAGAATGTAATAAACATTTATTTTTTAATATTTCAATATTTTTTTGTATACATTTTTGTTTGCTTAACATAGATATGTTTGTGGAGATTTTGTCGGCTTCGTTTTCTTTTAATTATAGATAAATGGTAGTAATGAAACTGTAAAAAAAGTTAGGAAAAAACTTAATTGGGATCAATTGAATAGAATGTTGTAAACTGACCAAAAACAGTCAAATATAATGATTTTTATATTTTATAGAATTTATCTATCGAAATGATACTGAATTAAGGAAAGTTAAGGGATACTTGTATGTTTTGTGTAGAAATTATTATTTTAATAACAAAATTGAATCAATAATATATATATATATATATATATATATATATATATATATATATATATAAACCCTCTATCCAATGCTTAGTTTACTTAAAATTATTAAGTTCAACTTGGGCATTGATATTTGTAAAACTAAATCGAATTGATCCTTAAAATAGATAATGACCTATAGTACCATTACATTAATAAATATTTGATAAACAATAAACTTCGATAATGCAATGAGATGTTGATCAGAATTGTGATATATTCGCGCAATACATTTCAAACAACCTGATCACACATATACTTGTTAAGAACATTTCTATATAAAAATTAAAAGATCAACCAGACAGGTTAAAGGTAAGTTGGCTGATGTGTTCATGGGATATATTGAAAATTTAATTGAAGATTAAATTCGAAAAATGGGTCTGTATAAACGGTATGTTTATGATATTATAATCATATGGGATAAAGTTGAAGAATATAAACCACTTGTTGAAAGAATTCAATACAAGCCATTTCTTTTACATGTGAAAAAGAGAACAACCAACTTTATTTTTTAGACATCCTGATTAGTAGGAGAGATGATAGTTCCATCCAACGTCCTATATATAGAAAGCCAACACGGACAGGGCAATATCTTGATTTTCATAGTCGCTACCCAATTCTTTACGAACGTGGTTTAATAAAGGGCTTATTCAATAGAATCAATCGTTTAAAACAATTAGTCCCTTTGATAAATTTCGATAATGCAATGAGAAGACGAAGTTTATCATCCAGAGTGGTAATCACATTTGTTTTTGTGTACTTTAATATTTTTGTTATGACTTACTCTTAACCTGTCTAGTTGACC
The DNA here is from genome assembly GCA_946903255.1 of Schistosoma spindalis. NCBI lineage: Eukaryota > Metazoa > Platyhelminthes > Trematoda > Strigeidida > Schistosomatidae > Schistosoma > Schistosoma spindalis. The sequence continues at coordinate 48,262,944 of OX336420.1, forward strand.
TTTTAATTTTCATATATAAATGTTCTTAACAAGTATATGTGTGATCAGATTGTTGGAAATATATTACGCTAATATATCACATAATTCTGATAAACTTCGTCTTCTCATTGCATCAACAGAATCAATCGTATTTATACTAAAGATATTATTGAAGTAGAGACTGATACGTTAATGAATAATGGTTATTCATTGAAGTTCATTAACAGCTGAAAGGGCTGCAATATGACTAGACCTATGACGTTTCTAGGACCCAAAAAGCGAGTTTACATTATGTTACCATTCAGAGGAGACACAAATAGTCTCAGTCAGTCAGTCAGCTGCAACGTAGGACCAGGCACGTATATGCATCGGTCCAAGTTGCCATACCGCATTAGCACAACAAGATGAACACCGGATTCATAGGAGTAGTTAATTCAGTGGTGGTAATATATAAAAGAAAGATTGTGTATAAGGAGATAGTAAAGGAAGAAAGAATTAGTTCCTAGACAGATATGAAGCGATTTTAATCTCTTAATTTAAGGAAGACAGAGAGTGTATACACCGACGCCATTGTGATCGATTCTGAGCCATGTCACCAAGAGTCTCCAACCATTGGTTACGATAGTCACGCGGACCCCAACCAGGCAGTCTGAATCTCCCAACATGGCTCAGACCAGAAGTTAGTGACTTCAAGCACTGATGCCACGTTTTGGTTTGGCCGCCCCTAACTTTCTTCCAATTATCCCCTGCACTAGTCAGCATTGCGCGTCGTGGTAATCGGTGTTCAGGCATACGCAACACGTGGCCCAACCATCTCAGTCGATGAAGATTCATAACCTCATCAACTGATTTACCATCATTCCCTAATACCCTGCGTCTAACCTCACTATTACTTACCCGGTGATCCCAGCAGATATCCGCAATATTTCTAAGGCACCTGTGGTCAAATACTAGTAACTTACGAGTATCTTCCACTCTTAAAGGCCATGTTTCGCAGTCGTATAGAAGGACGGAACGAACTGCCGCGCAGTATACTCGTCCCTTAATTGATAGACGGATATCTCGCCTTCGCCATAGATGACGTAAGTTGGCAAAGGCCAAGCGAGCTTTTCGAATCCGTGCTGAGATTTCGTCAGACACCAACCCATTAGGGCTGATCAGACTTCCAAGATAAGTGAAGTTGTCAACGCGTTCGACTACTTCATCCCCTATCCTTAGTTCAGGTGTTGATGCAGACCAGTCCTGAAGCAACAACTTGCATTTAGAGGGAGAAAAGCGCATCCCAAACATTCTAGCATTGTTGCTCAGTGCTACCAAAAGACTCTGCATTTCATCAGCGCCTTCACCAAACAGGACTATGTCATCTGCGTATTCTAAGTCAATAAGTGGACCTCCTGGTAGGAGATCAATACCCGAGAAGTCAGTCGATGAGAGCGTTATTTCCATCAGGATGTCTATGATAAAGTTAAACAAAAAAGGAGAAAGTGGACAGCCTTGACGGACGCCACTTGAGGTTGCAAAAGCAGATGACAGTTCGCCATAGGCTCTGACCCGACTAGTAGTGTTCGAGTAAAGAGCCTTCACAAGGTTTATGTACTTCTGAGGTACGCCTTTCAATGACAGACACTGCCACAGAACCTCTCGGTCAACAGAGTCAAACGCTGCTTTTAAGTCAAGGAATACCACCATTGTCGGACGCCGATAAGTATGCCTGTGTTCTAGAACCTGACGAATGGTGAATATGTGGTCGATGCAGCCACGACCAGGTCTGAAGCCAGTCTGATTTTCACGTGTTTGCAGTTCACGAGTCTTAGTTAGGCGTCCGAAAATTATCGAAGCTAGTATTTTAGATACTATATTAGTCAAACTAATCCCTCTGTGGTTGTCACAGGATGATTTTGATCCTTTCTTAAATATTGGGACGATAAATGATTGTGACCAGTTAGATGGAATAACGTCTAACTCCCAGATTTTAGCTAAAATATTAGTCAACCTAATCGCTAAGACTAGACCACCATCCTTAAAGACCTCTGGGGCCAATCCATCTGGACCAGCTGCCCTTCCTCGTTTCAGATTAGCTATAGCCTTTTGAACTTCAGCTAGAGTTGGGGGACCTACTTCAATGTTCCATTCACACTGTCTGGGAATAGAGGGTAGTTGTAGAGTAGCTGAAGGCCAGCTAAACTGCTCCTTAAAGTGTTCCGCCCATCGTTCTAAGCGTCTGGACTGGGAGCAGATGAGGGTGTCGTCTTTTTCCGAAATGGTCTGACTTACACTTGATTTATTAATTCCAGTTTCTTTTATTAGTCTGTAGAGTTGTCTTTTGTTGCCTATAGCCGCCGCCTTTTCCATCTCTTTTGCTTTCGTTGCCCACCACTGCTCACGATCATTCCTTAGACTTTTGCTTGATCTAGATTTGATTTCTTTACGCTCTTCATCGTATTCAAAACCTGATGGGATGAGTTTGCGAGAATCTATCAGTGCAATAGACCTTGACGAAATTCATTGGTTTTTTGTAACCATTTGGTTTAAATCACTGGTAGATGTCACTGCTGTTTCCACAGCTGCTTGTATAACTTTCCAAGCAACATCTGGGTCAGTCTCGTTTTCAGAACTACCTAAGTGTGACCTCAGTTGTTCCTGGAACCTACTTTTGGCTTTCTCATTACTCAATTCGGTTCTAATGAGTCTTTTTTGTGTGGCTCTTTTGCGTCCAGTGAGGCGCAAGCAGATGCGTGCACGTACTAGGGCATGATCAGAGTCCAAGAAGGTACCCCAGAATGAGCGACAATCTTCTATTGACCCTCTCCAACGATGACCGATGGCAATATGGTCTATTTGAGTCCATCGTTGGTTTGGTGCAGGGGGTCGCCATGTTAGACGATGTCTCTCCTTATGCTTAAAATTTGTGTTTGCTAAAAATAAACGATTGTCTGAGCGAAGTTGCAGCAGACGATCACCATTACCTGTTCGCTGTGCCGGAATACTAAAATACCCACCTAGATGTCTTTCTGTTTCGTTTAAGCTACCTACCTGGGCATTAAAGTCGCCTGCTACGAGTACTATGCCTGAACGTTTAGCTTTCTGAAGAAGTTCAGAGAGTTTTCTGTAAAATTCATCTTTCACTTCATCCGAACTGCAGTCAGTGGGAGCGTAGGCAGAAACGACGAAAAGGCAACGACGTGTGTCCCTATCCTTCCGAGTTCTTACCGAGCCGTTTAGCCGAACAGCGCATAGACGACTGTTAACGGGGATCCACTCTAATAGCGCTTGTTCCGCCCTCATGCTAAGTGCTATGCCTACACCTGCCAGTCCACGAGAACTAGCCATCGGGTCGCCAGATACACGGAGGGTGTATCTCGTTGGCTCTCCGTTTTGCCGAGGTGAGGTCAAGTGAATGACCACACTAGGATCCTGTATGCGTGTTTCGGAGACACAGCATACATCAATGGTACGAGATTCTAAGGTTTTAGCCAAGGAAGCCTGCTGACCGATTTGGCATAGTGTGCGTACGTTGAAGGCTCCAATGTGTAGTTTGGAGCGAGGTTTCAGTAGACCTGGGACAGTGTTTTGAGCATTAGAATCGTTGGCTGTGGTGACACTTGAGGAGGAAGCTAAAAGAGGAAGTTTAGTGTATAAAGTCGATGTAGGAGGAATAATAGGAATTGAAGAGGGAGGTTGACTATGAATACAGTGGTCTTGAGTGCTGTTAGAGGTATGAGGGCGGTTATCACTTCCCGGTTGCCCACACCGTGGAAGGGTTCTGCTGGAGTTACCTGAAAAGGAAATTGGATTAGAGGTGGTCATAGTGACCTGAGAGCGTGACCGCAGTGCCCAAGGGACAGCTGCTTGAGGTCGGTCACACACGACCTTTTTATGAGTAATTTTTGTGTTAGCTCCGTACTTGTTGAGTCCTTACCGCCGGAGACGGATATCCGTGGGATAAGGCGAGGTGTGCATTTTAGGGTCGACCTTTTCTAACCCCACCCCTCCTTGTGGGAAGGCAGCATCGCTGTCATGCTGGTTGTCTGAAGGAAACACCTTACTGCTGTCACACCTCTGTACAGTCAGCAGTACGACTTCGCCTTCGGACCTTGGTTTTGTTGCTTTTAGTCTTACCGCTCTTCAACCGACCTGTCTGGCATGGTAGGACCTTGAGGAACGGTTGTTCCAGCCAGTATAGCTCAGTTGCTTCATCACGATAGGCAAGCCCGACCACCACGTCAAGGTAGCAACAACGGTCAGGACAAATAGTCTCATGTTGGAACGGAAACTTAATTTAGCTATCAACCGGACATTTTATACAGCCCAACTTGTCATTATCGAAAAGACAAGGTCTATGTTTCACCAAATGCCCAAACAGCACGAAAGCGATTGTGTTTCATCTCACCGTGTCTATCAATTTACATGTATGTGCGGAAACACGTACATATAGAGGAGCAATCGTGATTTGCAATTAAGGGTGGGTGAACACATACCAAAATGGTTGCAGAAACAAATGGATTCCAATGGTCAAATAAGATCACAAGATAGACAGATATCATCCTCCTTTGCGAAACATTTGATTGAAGCTGGTCAAAAGGTTGACATCAAGTCAGTATTTGTAGTGTTGCAGAAAAGCCTTCAAGGACGTATACTAAGGTTTATTGAAACCTTGATTATAAGGAAATTGAAATCTCCTTTATGTGTTCAAAAACAGTTTGTTCTTACCCTTAACCTACCCTGGTAATACTGATCTATTATCCAAAGTGGTTGTCACGTTGTTTTAGTGTACTTTATTTTTCTTTGTTACGGCTTACCTTTAACCTGTCTAGTTAACTTTTTAATTTTCATATAAAAATGTCCTAACAAATATAATTCTGATAAACTTCGTCTTCTCATTGCATTATCGAGACAATAAACTGATTATATGAATATTTTGAACACTCAAGTAACTAAATTTTTTTATTACAGTGGTTCTTTAGAAGTATGAGCACATTGCTGTCAATCATTAAATCCACAGGAAATATTATCTATTTGATTAAAGTTTATATTAAATGTAAGCCAATATTCATTTGTGTTGAAAACATCATTTAAACTCATTGATTTATATATAGACTGTTTGAATAAAACTTAAAATAATATTGAAGAGAGAAATTCGAGGATTGTAATATAAATTCATTTTATATCGCTAGGTTCTCATATGCTGCTAACAGCCTGTAAAATTTTAAAATTCTGAGTATAAAGCAGATTAAAAATACTTAGATGAGTTAGATTACAGCTAGGAGTTGGGCGATATGGTGAATTGGTTGAAGTAAGACAATAACACTTGAATAGCGGCTCAGTGGTCAAAAGGTTAGGCGTTCGCTCGAGGGACTGGGGGTCCTGGGTTCGGGTCTCGCGTGTGGAATTGTGAATACACACTATGGAGTCGCATACAAGGGTTAAATGGCCGTCCAGTGGTTCCAGGTTTTCATTGATGATCTAACATTGATGGGTTCGTGGTTTCAATAAGTTAGTTTGTTTGAAAGTTGCTTTAAACAGGGACCGGCATATTGTAACGAGAATGGAAATAAATTCAAGCTACTAAATAAAGATGGAAATATTGCATATGTGTATTTTCTGTAGGGAAACATCCTATAAAACTGAAAGTAACAAAAGACCAAAGAACTCGAAATAAGTGATTGCACAATGGACAAACGATAGTAATATATAAAAATAAAATGAGTAAAGCGCACTAAGTCAAAAGATAATCATCGATATGGTGGAAAACAGAAAAGAAAGATTTAATGATTCAATTAATTCAAAGGAAGAATGGAATAAACTTTTATGATGTAAAGAGAAAAAAAGTATTACCAAGGCAAAAAAAGATTAACATGTGTTTCCTTTTGATCAAACAAATTGAATTTTTGACGTCTAATAGCATCAGCTAATTTTAGAAGACTATAATTATATTGTCTCTTATTCACCTTAAAAGATTTTGAAGTATCGACCACATATCCTATGTCCAGGATATTTCTAGAGATTGTACTTTTTTCAAATACTTCATTTTGATCCAAAACATTTTAGAATCTATTCGCGAAATGTAAAATAATACTTTGGTCAGAAGTGAGTTATCCATACCTTGTTCGATTTGCGCAACACTTTATTAGATGACTTTTTGTATGACTTAAGATAAGAGACTTCTCATAAAATAAATAATAACATATATAGTCAATAAAAGGTTAAACTATAATTGAGTTCTCAGTTGATCCTGATTCAAAGGTTCCCGGCTACTTTCATTCTTTCGTAGTTGAGTTCAATAACATGGTAAAGTTAACAAACTTACTTTTCATATAAAAAGTCTTATTAATCTGTTGATGAAATCCTTATTGTGCTTAATGCTAGCTAAACAAACTAAAAGCACAAATACTAGTAATAATTCCGTGCATTTTTAATATCCCCTAACAAAATTAAGTCATACATAAATATACAAATGCTTTTCAAAAATCTGTGTCTAATAAAATTTGTAAACAAAGGCAGGAAATCGTTCTTTAACAGTTATATAGAGATGATATAACATCTAGTACAATAATTCCTAAATTGATTTAGTTGTCTGTAGCATTTTTAAACCATGTTCGTATATCTTAACTAACTGATGGATATTATTATAATCTATTCATGATTAGTATTTCCCTATAAAATATTTACTTTATCAAATTGTTTATGTAATGCTTTCCTTCCTAAAAAATTTCTGACAAGATAATCATGAATAGGTTCTTAACAAAACAAGAGACATTTGAAGATAAATATATCAGTAATTAATTCGTTCTTACCATTAAAACTATGCGAAATAATGTTCTCTTTCTTTAGAAAAAAACTTAAAACAATTAGTCCCTTTGATAAAGTTCAATAATGCAATGAGAAGTTGAAGTTTATCAGAATTACGTAATATATTTACGCAATACATTTCGAACAATCTGATCACATATATACTTGTTAAGACATTTTTGTATGAAGATTAATAGGTTAACCAGACAGGTTAAAAGTAAGCCGTAACGAAGAAAAAACAATAATTAAGTACACTAAAACAATGTGATAACCACTCTGGATAATGAATCAGTAGCATCAGGATAGGTTAAGGATAATGATTAAGTTAGTATTAAAAAATGCTTTTAAAAATCTAACTAGTTTTCTTCTCATAGATTTGATTTTATCATACACATAAACTTGTTCATGTAGTTTACAAAAGAGAAAAATATTCATTTTTCTATTAGGAATCCTGAATTGAGCTCCATTATCAATTCTCTGTAATTATAATAACTTACTTAAAACCTTGGAAAAGCTGGTTTCTAAACTTGAATTCATTTTATTCATAAATGTAACTAAGAGCATCACAAATAGCCATTCAGTTACATATAACTTTAAAATATTCAACATTGTGGATTTTTTAATCAAATGAATTCAATCATCAATATAAATACAAAAATAAACTAATTTTTATTTACTACAGATATATGTTTAAATAAAAGGTATGTCTTTTATTTCCACTAGTAAACAGTATTTATTTATATGTTTACAGTGCATAGTAGTTAGGTTTGTTTATTTAAAGAAGGTCAGTAAAAGTAAATGTATATTTGGTAATTCGTTCATAAGAATATAAAGCATTTTGCACATGTTTCTATGGTATGTTTCATATATGTATGAGTAATCAGTGACGCAAGCATCCTTGAAACAAATTTTTAAACAAATCATATTATTGTTTTAAGAAATGAATATAATAATAAACAAATACAAAATATACATTTGTTATCTTGAAAAATGTATTGTGGGTTGTTATATCAATAATCTGACAAGCGATTAAACACTTTAACATAGATTATTGTATCAACAATATAACTGATCGATATATTTATTTTTCTTACTGTATTTTTCCAATACATTTTTCTGCAGAATGATCTTTTGTAGAAGCAAAATAGCAGTTTAAAGTAGTATTTAAATTTCTCAACAAATGTAAACATAAACGTTGTATTTGGATTGTTATGTTTCGGTAAGTTAACTCAGAGTGGGATTTGAGGAAATAAGTAATTTCATGTAAAATCACTAACCCATTTTATTTAGACAATCAATGAAATCCTGAAAGCACTGGACAGCCGTCTCGCCTTAGCATGAGATATCTCAGTGTTGTGTTCAGTAGTAGTCGTGCGCTCATTAGAGGTTAGCTTCAAGAGGAAATTTCCGTAGTTCATGTAAGAAGCCGTAAATAGTGGAGTACATCCGTATCGCATGCAGGGAAAGCACTCATCGATGACAAAAAAGAATGGTCATGGCTTGATTGAAGTTAAACTTGTGCACTATTGGACAGTGACATAATGGTCTAGAGACTGGAGTTTGTGTATGAGCCTGGAGGTCCTTGATTTGATTCGCAGTTTTAGGGTCATGAATGCACACTTCTGAGGAGTTGTATACTAGTACGAAACGGTCGTCCGATGATTCTAGGTTTTTAATAGCTGTACAACCTATATCTTTTCGTGGTTTCAGTGAAGTTCAGCAATCACCAAAACTTCACACATAATTTATATATATATATATATATATATATATATATATAAACACTTATTTCGAAAGAAAATTATACCATTCATGGATATAAAAAAACCATAAAACAATCCCGTTAAAGTAGATGCTTTATTTTAAATCATGAATTTAAGTTCAGTCATAAATCATTAAAATAAATAAATATAAAGTTAAACGACCTCATTGATTTCTCAATTATTTGTTTGTTTTAACACTGTTTCCATCGATTTTTCTCTCATAGGATTTCCACAGATAACTCAAATAATCTTTTTTATGCAAAATTTAATTTTTTTTTACAATCCACTTTACTTATTATTTAATCACTAGTAAAAGAGTGATTCACTGGTTTAATACAGTTAAACAGGTATGAAATAGTGAATAAAACAGATTGGAGTGACAGAGTAATATTTTTGTTTTTCGACCACTGGAATCGAGTTAATTAGGTTTTGTTGATATGCAGAGTGTTTAGCAAGTTTTATCTTTAGCTGTATTCTCATTATATCTATTACCGATTATTAGATAATTTAAAAATGTTTCTCCATGTGTGTCTTACTCAACCAGACTCATATCTTGCAATAACTCAAAAAAGCATGTCAACAATAAATCTCGAATGAAGCAAAATGTTCCTCAATAATACATTGTAATACTTTTAATTGGTCGTTATAATAATCTACATGACCAAGGTTTTTGGTATTTACTGTAGAGTGAATTTTCCCCTGTTTAGCCTGGTTATAATGTAAAGAGAAATACTACTTAGTGAAAAATTTTAAAATTAATAGGCGTATATATGATGACCGTTCACCGGCAGCTTAACCAAATATATTGCTATACTTAACATCTGAAAACTTCTAGACGGTTTTCTTAAATAAATCATTATTTTCTTTATGTTTTAAAACTTTAGGATATAATAGGTTAACAAAATTACAACTTTTAATTAATGTAAGCGAAAATTTGAAATATTTAGCAAAGGTGGCTAGAATATTCTAATCACTATCTATCTTTGCTGCTAGACATGCAAAAGTATTTATGAAGCATTAAAAGCAACATTCCTTATTTAGAATAGTTAGAGGGAAAGTTGAGAAGAAAATGCTTTGATTCACATCAACACACATACACAAAATAAATTTCAGTTAAAGATTTTCTCTGTGGATTAAAAATCTGATTTCATCAATCGATAAAGTAGTTGTTTCTTGTATTGTCTAGTTACATAATTTATATCAGTGAATAATTAGTTTGTCAACGCTTAGTCTTATTTCAAAGCCACGTAATCTACAGCTTCAATGATTTTTGGGTTGATACTAATGATCACGAAGTTAAAGTACATGCATTAATTCCTTGGAAAAGGTCAGCTGAGCTCGGGAATTTTTTTCACGAAAATTCGATCAAAAGTAAAAATCAGAGAGTCATCATCTTAAAATCATTCGGAAAGTTTCCATGAGAAGTAAATGATATTTTGATATCTTTTGAATTACTCCCTTAAGTGCAACTAAATTTTGTGAAATATCAGTACTGTTTTAATTATATTTTTTTAAAATTCAGACTACATTCAAGTCTGTTCTCTACACTTTTTATACTATCTTCACGGGGATCCTGTTTGTTTGAAATCCAAGTTTATCAAGGCTTCTCAATGCTACTAAGACCTATAATAGGTTGAATCCACTTGACATTGAAGTTAAAAAGTTAGACTACAAATTAGATTTGGGCTATAATATGATAAATATTACATCTAGTTTGTTATCTAAACAATTATTCATTTGGACGTTTGGGTTGTCCATCTTCAAGGCTGAAATAAATATGCATGTTTTCTGAAAAGTTTAAACCAATTTAAAATAACCAGATTTAAACATTCGTGTTATGTTACCAAGCATACACATGCCGATTTCAAACCAATTTGATTGATTCAACCATCAGTAGTAGAATATAACACCAACTATATACAGAAAACCTATTCTTCTGGTGACATTTCGATGTACTAAAATTCAGAACAATTTAAATATGTATATTCGGGTAATAGATTAAGTTATAGTTTACTTTTTGAAGCCTTCTGACGCCCGTAGTTTACAGAATACATTGTAGTCACGATCATATAGTATCCAGATACAATTCATCTTCCCTTAACTTTAGGCATAAACCAACCATATGTGTGAAATTATATTTAAATTATGTTTTGACAATTTCTGTCATAATTTACCTTAAAGCTTTAGATATTTAATGTTCTACATAGCTATCGTTTCTCAGTATCACATTCCAAATCATTATGATGTATGTATTATTGACCGCAATTAGTCAAACTACAATTACACTTCCTAATTTTATCTCTTTCTTTATTCCAAAACTTTATCATTTTCCTTTACATTATTCTACATAAATGAAATAATTTTAATTTGATTTTGATTACTTTCTGTCATAACTGGTTTATTTAAACAAAATAGTCATTTCAATAGTTGAAATCATGAGTCGATTGAAGCTAGACCACCATCAAAAACCTAGAAGCGCCGGACGGCCGTTTCGTCCTATTGTGGGGCTTCTCAGCAGTGCGCATCCACGATCATGTCCCCCGCGAGATTCGAACACAAAACCTACCAGTCTCGCGTGCGATCGCTTAACCACTAAACCACTGAGCCGGCATCCAACGGAGTTAATGTCTAACTTAAACTAATAGACGAAATTGCACCACCGTACACCATTATCTTCAGTGAGCTGATATCTCATAACAGACCTTGTTGAACTCCACTGGCTCAGTGGTCTAATGGTTAAGCTTTCGCGCGCGAGACTGATAGGTCCTGCGTTCGAATTTCGCGGGGGGCGGGGTCTTGGATGCGCACTACTGAGGAGTCCAATACCAGGACGAAACGTCGGGCCAGAGCTTCCAGGTTTTCCATTGTGGTCTAGCTTCAATTAACTCATGATTTCAACCAGTGAAATTTCTAAAATATCCACAAAACCCATTCTGAAAATATTTCTTTGTTTTGATATGTCATAAATGTCTATCACTTCATTTATTATTTATAATTTAAATTGAATGAATGTCTTTTGTTTATGTAAATTATTTAGTAATGTTTATTAGTTAGTTTGAATTCGTCAATAATTACAATTTGTTATTTTGTTTCGGCTGCTTTTAATCAAATTAAAGTTGATTTATTTATTTGGAAGAACATTTTAGTAATTAAATTTGACTTATCTTCAAAATACTGATTATTATATCAAACATTGTTCGTTTAACTTGTACAGTATTCAAATTCCATGAGTGATTACTATCTAATTTTTATAAAAAGTTTATTGTTAGGGTTGGGTTTAAAACTGGGGGTACCAGATTCCTATAATTTATTTTTTCATCTTTTGATATCCACCTTTGCTCATAATGCTTCTGAATTAAAGCAATATCGAGGCAATACGCACAGTATGCATATATGCCAATAAGAGACTAATCAATTATAGTCCTAAACATCATTGAGAAGATTCAAGTAAACAATAATCGTTTTTTTACAAGGTTATATTATGATTTATGAGTGAAAAACAGACTACTAATAACAATGTATTTACAATGATTTTCGATGAAAACTGTATGTTATTTCATAAATCAATATATATTTGTAATATCCTAATGAGTAGAAAAATTAGATTCTCTAACGTTTCGTGACTTAGTGTAAGCCACTTCTTCAGAGAATATTTTGTAAATCTAAAATAAAATTCTGTTATATTTAATAAATAATTTTCATTGTTAACATTATCTTTTGTTTTTAACTATTTTCTTTTTTAAAAAACAAACAAATAAACAGTTTACGCAGACGTGCTAAACCGGAATTGGAAAATGAACAACACAAAGATGTATCACTTCGGATATCCATACAAGAAGTTAAAAATCTTTCAGCTAAAGGACGGTATGTTTCACAATAATGGAACAAGGTTTTTTTTAAACAGAAACTAACATTTGTATTAAATAAACAATTTCAAAATATTTTTTTTATAAATTTTATATTCATATATCAATGAGTATTTTAATTAAAATGGTGGAAGAATGCGTTACATAAAAGACGCCAAACCAGTAAAACAGGGATTATAATCCATGAATTTATTAATTAGTCTTTTGAGCTATCAGTGGACCATTCTATATTACGTAACCTATTTTTCACATATATCTAACCGGCGAAAACCTTCCAAGTTTGTATGAAAAATAGAGACAAAGTTATAGTATAGTCTGCATGTAGAATGAGATGTAACAGTCTACCAACCACTATATCTTATAATAGTATTTTTAATCAGTCTTACATATTACAAATACTTGGAGTGTTTTGTATCAAACTTTTAAAGGACCCTTGGAATTTAACTATACAAACTATTTCATTAGAAAAAAACGGACAATTTCAAGTACTGATTAGTTCAACGTATAATAGACAGTATTTTTTCTAAATACAATATTTAGTGTTGTTTTATAATTTGCTGTAGCTCTATTCTTCTAGATTTCATGGAATACACGTTCGCTCGACGTCATTTTCTGACTTCATCATCATTAAAATTATTTGTTTATTAAAAAAATTTTTTTAATGACATTTGATTGTTTTACCGACAGAAATCATTGTTTCAATGTGAATACTTTTCATTAACGTTAACTAATAATGTTGTACAGCAATAATTTTTAACGGCTAAACATAAGTGGACAATCACTAGTTCATATTGTAACAATGTTATGGTTTTTGATTATTATGATCTACTTAATTCGCTTTTCTTCTAATACATCACTTCAGTGGCAGAGAAAGACCTATATATATATATATATATATATATATATATATATATATATATATATATATATATATATATATATATATATATATATACAACTTATTCCTCTCATTTATCCAATATCCACATCCAAAGAAAATATTCAATCAATGAAAAAGTTATCTAAATGTGCTTACGATACAAAGAATTAGATATTTATCTATGTATTAAACTAAAGGTTCATGTTTGCCATCAACATATTCTACGTTCAAATAAACTAGGAAAATCATCAGATCATTCTGGATTTCTTTTATATATCATTAAATAGAAAATGCCTTATGACGTCATAGTAGTAGCCGGAATAGGAATCTGAGATAAACATAAGAGAAATATTAGAAAAACTTAAGTTTGATACAAATAAAAAAAATTCTCCCTTTGATTAAATAGAAAAAATATTTAAATGTGATGTTTTAAACAGAAAAATAATTCTCCAATCCAATCATCAGAACATTTCAAATTATCTCAATAAGTGAGGGCAACAGTATCTTAACATTTTTCTTTTTAACCTGATTACATAAAGATTGGTTTTCTTGTTTTGTACGTATAGAGCATAAGGATTAGAAAAAAAATTGAAAACAAAAATCTGTTTATCCCTTATAAAGTAGTCACTTAATTTGTTATTTTGGATTATATCAGGATCTCTTAAGAACTAATTCACTTCTAAAGCAAAACTTTTTCAATCTAATGAATTTGAATCAGTAAGTAAACACTTAAACCAGATTTTCTTTAGAGATATAAAAGAAAAAAATATATTAAACGTAATAAACTAGAATTTTATTACTGTAATATTATGTTGATAGGGTAGTAACCTGTAAAAAACACGGTGAATTTTATTAAAATCTTATAATGTATCTTAGTTTATTATGAAATTTCTTGACCAACATAAGGCGATACTAATTAAAGAGAAAGAGAAACATAATTAGCTGAAATAGATTATTAAAAGCAGTACTAGTTTCCTGATATTACAAATAATTAAAATTTATCAGTATTGGGGTTGTGGAGATTATTAAGTTTTTGATTGAGATCATGAACTGACTGATATTAAGCCACCGTTGGAAACCTGGAAACACTTGATGGCCGTTTTATATTATTGTGGGACTCCTCAGCAGTGCACATCCACGATCCCGCTCGCGGGATTCGAACCCAGGGCCTTCAGTCTCGCGAGCGAACGCCTAACCTACTGAATAAATGAGCCGGCCAGCATCCAATGGTGTTAGTGTCTAACATCAGCTAATCCACGAAATTGCGCGACTATCTTCCATTGTACTGAGGTAGATACCTGTCTCTACCCGACACGGATTAGCTCCACTGATCACGGCTCCTCACTAAAAGTCCAAGAATTCCCTCACGAAGCTAGTCACTAGTGAGCACAAGTTAATTATCAGTATTGGGGTTGTGGAGATTATTGAGTTTTTGATTGAGATCATGAACTGATTGATGTTAAGCGTTCGTGGATGCTCACTACTGAATCCCACTATAAGACGAAATAGCCGTCTAGTGCTCCCAGGTTTTTGTTGGTGATCTAAGATTAATCGGTTCATGATCTCAATAAAAAAATAAAGTCTATGTATATAAAATAACAGGTAATAGTATACTGATCTGACAAAACTATAAAACCAAGTGACTTGACAGTGTAATTCACTGTACTTCATAGTTTATATTTTCAAATATCTGTTGAAAATCTATAAACTTTGATTTTAATTTTGGGAAGTAAAGATGGATGGTGGCTAAGAGTGGGATTCATGTCGCGCGTTTTGTCCTAGTTGGAACTCGTCAGCTGGCTCTGTCTTCATCCAAGAGTTGATGTCTACTCCGAGACTCGAATCCTGTATCGGTTGCTTCAAAACTATCGCGTTATTCACTCAGCTACTGAGTCGTGATAGCTGTTATCTTGTGTAATTGGGTAAAGTTTAAATTTACTTTGTATTGTTTGTTGGAATCTTCACATTAACAAAACACTCGTCCTGGATTCCACTGCCAATCATCACTCATCTTTGCCTATAATGTTTGTGAATTAAGGCCGTATCGAGGCTATCTGTACAGGATGCACATATTCAAATAAGTAACTGATCAATTGTAATCCTAAACATCAATGGGAAGATTCAAACAAACAATACAAAGTGAATTTAACCCGGGAAGTGTGTTAAATATAAGTACATTTTTATGAACTCTTTAATTTTTCAGATTGTAATACACTATCTATTAACAACGGATAACTTGTTTTTTTTCAGTAAATTTAATTTTACCTATGCATTCTATACCAATACCTTTATACTGATAAAACATGTTAGAATTAG
The DNA here is from genome assembly GCA_946903255.1 of Schistosoma spindalis. Classification (NCBI taxonomy): domain Eukaryota; kingdom Metazoa; phylum Platyhelminthes; class Trematoda; order Strigeidida; family Schistosomatidae; genus Schistosoma; species Schistosoma spindalis. The sequence continues at coordinate 48,278,537 of OX336420.1, forward strand.
CCTGTAGATTTTAATGATAATAAATACATTTAAAAAGAAATGTGTACTTTAATTGATAATACAATAGACTAAAAATGCTTATAAAGTATTTAGATCACGCTAATATGTATTGTTTCCCATAATGATTATCAAATAAAAGATGTTATTGATAATTATCACGTATAATTAAATGAGAAAATAACAATGCAAATCTTGAGTATTTGTTCTAGTAAATTTACAGATGTAAACAGGATACAATAAAATAGGTTAATTCAAAGAATAAATTCAAGACCAATAATGAATAACCGTTTACACAATGCAGCTTCTAGATTATCTTTTTGTTAATATAAATGTGAATATAATTTATATTGTGGAATAAATATCAATGTAAATGTATGATAACAAATAATGTTTTCATAATGAATTAGGTTTGAAAAATGTGGATATTTATAATTCTCAATGGAAATATTCCATAGAAATTGACCAAAAGTCAAAATTTAATGATCATAATAAATACTTCATTCAATATCATAAATATGGTAATAGTTAAGAGTCCTGAGAACAAAATACACAAAATTGTATAAAAAATCATCTTTAATTTACATTTAAACTCAAAATATTCAAATTTATAATGAACGCTTTATTGAACGTTCGTTATGTCACAATCTTCAAGTGTAAAAATTTCCAAGCAGTTTTGTACTGTATAACATGTTTGGTACATACAAAGGCTTTCAAAATAAAAATTTGAATTGCGTTTAAACCTAAACCCAAATTAAGATACCTATTTCTTATTAACTTGTAAGAATGGTTTATAGTCTAATAAAACAGATTACAAAATTCTGTGAAACATAAAAAAGTTTTTCTACTTTAGTAGGATATAATAAATATCAAATATTTGCTATAAGCAATTGACTTACTTGTCCACTTGTTGAGAATTAAGAAAATGTTGAGTACTGTGTAGCAGTGGATGGATTTCTTGCTCTAGCATGAGACACCAAAGGATTATAAACCCAAACATATCCGGACTCGAACCCAGGCCGTTCAGTCCTCTCATCATGCTCATTAAGTTTGAATCGTAGAGCTGGAGTATAAGGGTTAATTTCTTTCTAATTACTTCATTCAGTCCTCAACATGGCACGCTAATTATCCAACGTCATCAACGAGTAACTGACTCCCTACCGAGATGAGTGAACATCACTAACCATTTCTCAATAAAACTTCAAAGATTCATCTCAGTCATTGTTCAACAAGCACATTATTAAGGGTCAACTATATTTTTCACTATTATGCTAAAAATGAAGGGATTTTTATCATTAACTAGAAAATAAAGTGTGATCATAATGATAAGGATTCAAATCATTTATTTACACAACCATCTATTGTTTGCAAATATGTCTAGAGAAGTTTTTCTTCAACAATAACAATTTTAAAACTTTATATTGAAAATATTCTTATTAAGTAGTTAATGTTAATTCCTGTTAATTTAAATGAAGATTCTATTTTCAAGCTATGACTAGAGAAAAGAATGTAATTTCCAATAACTTAAATTCCTTATACTTCAATTCATGAGTTAATTGAAGCTAGACCACCATGGAAAACTTGGAAGCACTAGATGGCCGTTCCATCCTATTGTGATACTGCCCAGCAATGCGCATCTACGATCTCACTCCGCAATATTCGAACCCATGATCTATCGGTCTCATGCTTCCAAGTTTTCCATGGTGGTCTAGCTTCAATCGACTTATGAATTGAATTATTGAAATCACTACAATCTCCACAAAACCCGTCTTTGATTAAATTCATTATACTTAAATTATATGGGAAATAATGTATACTTTTCTATCACAAATTATCCAGAAAATCAGTCAGTCAGTATATTCACATTTTTCAATAGTGTTTCCAATCTTTCTAAATAGAAGTCCATAGAATAAATTTGCTAAATAATGGTCAAATAATTATTTTAGAAGTGCTTTTGTGGATATTATAGTAATTTCAATGGTTAAGATCATGAGTCAGTTGAAGCTAGACGACCATGTAAAACCTGGAAACACTGGACGTAGATGAGCACTACTGGGGAGTCCCATACTATAAATTACAGACGATATTTGACATTAGAAAGAAAAAAATAAAATCGGCTTATATATCAAACTACTCTTTTGACATTAAAACTGTCTTTGTTGTGATTCATAGAAAGCTGAGAATTCGATCAAAAGTATACATTTAATGAAAAATAAAAAAAACTGTTTAATTATTAAAATAATCCGTTTAATAACAACAGTAATTCACTAAATAAGAGAATCAAAATTTATGGGGTTTTTTTGTATCTGATAATATTGTTTATCATTACTTTTCATAAGAGGTGACTTTCACTTTATTAAATACAAAAAAAAAACTGGCTTGCAAAACTTCTGAAACTAAAATTATCTAAACATATTTAAATACCATACACACACATGAAATAAATTATTTCTTATTGTTTTAAGCTTCAGACAACTGATGTAATTTTCACTTTATAGATAGATAGTATACTATAGGGTGATAAATATTAGCTAGTTCGAAACCTGAAATAAATCATTCCTTTAATCTACTTCATAAATTTTTTAAAAATTTATATTTATACATTTTAAGAAAATAATTAATATTAGTTATCTGTTTAAGAAATACAATTACTGTTTATTTAAATGAAAATTCTACTATTAGGGAAAATTTCTATAGAACAAATGAATCGTTAATGAGTTTTCATGAAAAGATCAATATGTGGAAGGATTTTAGTAGATTTTTTTTCGAGGGACTAATTTATAAATATTCAAAATTTGAATTAAAACTTTTAAACATCATGTTGAATTCAACAAAAACTGTTATATTATTTGAGGATAGATAGTATTAGGTTATATAGTCGTTAAGTCTAATTGTAAATCGAAAATTGTATGATAAAACTGATCATAAATTTATGTATAAAAATATTTGATCAATGTATACCAATTTGACTTTACTTATATAATGCAACATTACTAGAGAGGAATACCCTAGAGCTAAATTTTTTTTTCTGCCAGTATGATAGGGGAAAGATTCGTAATGTTTAAGTTGAAGTTTTTTATATAAGTAAACTAGAAAATCGTTTGCCAGTCTATATTGTATAAGCTTTATTTTTGCTTAAGATTGATATGACTTTTAGCTCATTGGGATAGGTGATTGAATTTTCATAATTTAGTGAGTGAAAGATATATTAAAAGGCTTTTCTGATCTTATAATTTTAAATGTTTTAAAAACCAAACTGAACCGAAAGTGTAAGCTATGATTAAACCAATTTATTCACATTATAGATTCAATTCAAAACTATTAGTACTGAACCTTAACTTCTTGTTACTTTGTTACGTTCCTAATATGTGAAATTTTTATAGCTTATAAATAAAATCAGTTTGGTTTCAGATTAAATTCAGTAATGATAATGCTAACTAAGGTAACTATTATTACAAAGTACTCACAAAACGGCGACTTAGAAACGTGATAATCAGAACAAACAGCTAAAAACAATCTACTTTTGTCATGAACACTAGACATCATAAGACAATATTTATTCAGACCCATCTTATGAAATACACATTAATTTAATAATTCTCACGCGATTAAAATATAAGTATTGATTAAATGTTTTGCAAAGAAATCGATACAGTAGGTTTTTTTGTAACATATATCTAAGTCATATCTCATAACAATTAGGTTGGTTACAATTACATTTCAAATTTTAGTAATGGAATTATTTTACCTAATAAAATAGACAAATTTTAACCGTTTCTTCCATAACAGGGAAAAAATAAACTTGTCATTACTGTCTACTAGAAATATAATTTCATTTTTAACTCAAGTAGACTAATGTAAAAAAATAAAACATCCCTTAATCTTATTTCAAAATTCATAACTAAAACGTCATAGACTTCAGTGACTTTCCTGACTCAGTGCTCCTTGATTATGATCAATTTGTTGTGAATGAACAACTTAGCTACCTAGAAATTTAATTAATTTTCTCCGACAGGCATTCTTACTCGTTTTATTTTAGTATTAAAACTGTGTCAAATAATGTGTTACAACATGTATTATGTAGTTATTTTAATATAAATTTGTAAAAATGCCGTAGACTGAAAATCAGTTGGAGGTGTTATTAAAAAATGGGTTTAACGAAAGAATAACAGCAATATGAGATTATATTCAAAAGTGGTTGACGAAGTCTTTTTAAATGAACTAGTATTTTGTTAGTAGCGTTTATCGTTAATGAAGTAAAAAAAGATCGGTATAAACATGGACGTTTTAATGTAATAAGTAAAAACTGTAAATGTTTTCAAGTGGAAAGAAAAAACTCCAAAAATGGCGTTAAAGTGATTTTAGAAGACATTTAAAATAAATACAAGTCAATAAACCACCAACATACGTACTTTTGAAGAATAAGACACAACAATAAAGGAAATCCATGCAATCATATTACTTTAAAAATGTGTAGTACACATTTTTAAAGTCATCTGTTGGGATCACCGGGTAAGTAATATTGAGGTTAGACTCAGGGTATTAGGGAATGATGGTAAATCAGTTGATGAGATTGTGGATCTTCATTAACTGAGATGGTTGGGCCACGTGTTGCGTATGCCTGAACACCGATTACCATGACGCGCAATGCTGATTAGTGTTAGAGACTGTTGGAAGAAAGTTAGGGGCGGTCAAACCAAAACGTGGCATCAGTGCTTGAAGACATTAACGTCTGGTCTGAGCCATGCTGGTAGATGCAGACTACTTTGTTGGGTCCACGTGACTATCGCAACCAATGGTTGGAGACTGGGTGATATGGCTCAGAATTGATCACAATGGCGTAGGTGTATATACTCCCTGTCTTCCTTTAAACTAAGAGATTAAAATCACTTCACATCTTTCTTTCTACGTACTAAATCTTTCTTCCTTTACTATATCCTTACATGCAATCTTTCTCTTATATATTACCACCATTGATTCAACCACTTCTATGAATCCGGTGTTCATCTTGTTGTGCTAAGAGGTATGGCAACTTCGACCGATGCATATATGTGCCTGGTCCTAAGTTGTAATTGACTGACTGACTAACTGAAAAATGTTTATTAATGATTGTTACTAGATAAATTTTTTGAGACAATGTCGTGTTTCAATATTAAACTATTTTCACGTACTAACGTTGATCATATGTTACGAAACAGAATATATATATATATATATATATATATATACAAAACTTGAATATTCATTTCATATTGGGGAGCATCGGTCACTCTCTTGACAGTCAACTATGAAATTTGACTTGTGTTTCTAATACCCTCAAAAGACACTGTATGAAATTTATTGAAAAGTTGACGGAGAATACATCCAACCCTTAATAATGAGAAGATATTTAATAAATACAATAGACGAACTTTTATCACATAAGGTTAACTAAAAAAATCCATTGAAGACAAGACAAAAATATCCATCGATGAAGCGACATCAACACATGTCATCCCAATACTTGTAATTATTTCTAGTTCAACTTTTAAAAAAAGTACAATCACATGCTTTACAAATTACTAGTTTGATTGAATGATACCCGAACAGTTAAGATAGATAATATATGACGTTAACTCTAAAATCAAATGTGCCATAAAGTTTGGTATTCTTAAAAAAATAGGTAGTAAAGGAAGATAAATGTATGCAACCTATACATTTATCTTCCTTTATGATGTTTTCAGCTTAAAACAAATAAAACACAATAGAACAGAAAGATTTTTATAAAAATGTCATTTCTGTCATCTTTTTTTTATATTTTAATAGAAAGAAAGAATTTTCATAACAAATAGATTTTGAATAAACGATTAAAATGTAAATAAAACATCGATTTCTGTATATGTGTGAGAGTTGTTGAAATGTTTAGCTTAGTTTAGGAAGTTTGTTTTTTTATTATTTAGAAAACTATCATTTAACAAAAATCATACATTGATCAATGTGATTTTGAATACAAAGGAGAAAAACAAAGGAGTTAAAGCTATTGATGATTTATAGTCACAAAAATAATGATTTAATGTTTTTTTTATTTGAAAGGAGGGGGGAATATTGTAACTATGTTGTGTTCAATATTTATCATGATATAGTATTTACTTGGAGTTCACTACATTGCTTATAATTATTTGATATTATTGTGGTATTCAATTGAATTAATTTTAAAGAAAATACTCAAATTTGTACAAAATAATAAAGATTTTGACTTAGTGACAAGAAAACAATTACCAATTTATACTTTGGCGGCCTGCTATAATATCTGGACTACCTGTTTCTGACATCAACATATCTGAACAAGTTACCTATCTTTTGTTTGTTTTAACACATCATTATGGCTGTTAATCGTATAAGCTATTTAGGTGCGTTTATGAAAAGTTTGCAGTCTTTCGCCGTACAACTTACAAAAAAGTACAATCGAAGACATTGTGTTGGATACCGAAATTCATTGGAAATAATGATCGTTCTTCAGATGTCGATTCCTGAACTGTTAATATCTAACTAGATTTGCTTAGCATAGAGTATTTATACTTAATTACATCTGTTACTCCTCGTGGAGGAGAATAGATCGCCCACCAACATTCTGCATTCAACCCTGTCATGAGCAATCATTTCCAGTTCTTCCCAGTTGTTATTCATCCTTTTTATATGTGCTTTTATTTACCGATGTAATGTGTTCTGTGACCTTCCTCTTTGCCGCTTTCCTAACACAGTATTGATGTGTCATGATCGTACATTATTGCATGGACGAAACTTTCATATTAAATATCTACCACATCTTATCAGTTCATCAGTCAATTGTTATTAAAGTGATAAATTATTTGGTTTATTATTTACTCAAATGAATAGACAAATTAGAAAATAATTGTTCTACTAAGTTTATCTGTTACTTGGTCTATTAAAAAAAGACCCATTGTACATTTTTAATAATGAAGCTGAAAACAGACAAATAATACTAATTCAGGAACATTCCTTATTGATAAAAACTAGTTCTCCATTTATATATTTATTTATTCAATACAATAACAAAAATTAAGTTATTTCTATTTAAAATATGCGTCTAAAAAATTTGCCTAATTGAATCATTGTAAATTAAATTAATCTTAATGAATAGATACTTAATTGAAACAAATTTAATGACAAAATACATTCCAATCTTTTGTGTAATTTTATTCTATCACTGTAGTTGACTAAACATAGTACAAACAATGATAAAATACAGCTATTTTTTTCTTAACAATAAATGAATGTCAGGAATCTATAGTATCATTTAACATTTATAGAAGTCATTGTATGAATATGAAATATACAAAGAGATTAAGTTTACTTGATGTTGTTTTACTCGTACCTTCCCATTGTTGTTCAGGACTTCAATTGATCAGTCTCTTATTGGCATATATGCATCCTGTGCGTATTGCCTTAAATCACGAGCATTATAAGCAGAGATGGATAGTGGCTAGCAGTGAAATTCAGCTGAATGTACCTGCACCCCAGAGTTTATGTTCAATCCCGAACACGAACCCACTACCGTGACTTAAGGCTATATCGAGGCAATGCGCACGGGTTACACATATACCAATAAGAGACTGATCAGTTGCAGTCCTAAATAACAATGGAAAGGTACAAGTAAAACAACACCAAGTGAATTTAAACTTCACCCCATTGCACAAGCAGGTGGCTATCAGGACTCAGTAGCTAAGTGGATGACGCGATGGAGTTTGAAGCGAACAGTACTAGGTTCGAGTCCCACAGTGAACGTGAACTCTGGGATGCAGGTACATTCAGCTGACGAGTCCCAAATAGGAGGAGACTGGTGTCCTGGATTCCACTGCCAGCCACTATCCATGTTTTCATACAAAGAGATTGTCTATAAGTTTTTATGAGACACAAAAATAGTTCTATAAAAACTTCTGTCCGGATTTGGATGAAAAGTTTCGTAACAGTTGGTTCCTGTGTAGGTATAAATGTCATAAAAATTGTACATATACAAATCTCAATAATTGAAAATTATAACTTCATAGTATGATTCTACAGTTTGGTCTAAAATTCTTAAAAGAAATTATCGAAAACAATTGAGCACATATTTTGATTATATCCCTGGGGAAATTCACACGAGATTGGCAAGTGAAACGTTAAACTTACCTCACTTCTGTTTTCGAGAGTTTTACTAATATAATTTCCTTTTTTTAAGTCAGTTTGATTACATAATGATTAATGTTTAATATATTAATTTGTTAATTGAACATGACAATTTAAAGTCTTCTGAATATGTCTTATTTATTTATTTGTTTGAGACAAGAGTACTTAACTCTTACGAAACTTAACAAAACAAAAACAGATTATTTCAAGCGTTAATTTAACCTGTGCTAATTAATGTTTTTTAAGATACATATATATATCTTGATTGTAAACTAAAAATTAATAAGACTTGAAATGTAGTCGTAAACCTTTTCTCTTCACAATCTCATTCAACTCAGTTCTAATCAACTTTAATAAAATAAGGAAATATTATGAGTGAAAATAAACACACAAACTACTAAACATTCAGTCAAAGTTATTATTATTAATTTAAATGATTTCAAACAAAAAGACCCATTTTAATAGTTGAGATCATGAGTCATTTGACACTAGACTACCATGGAAAATTTGAAGGCACTGGACGACCGTTCCGTCCTTAGCAGTGCTCATCCACGATCCCGCTTCTCACGATTCGAACCCAGGACTTATCGGTCTTGCGCGCGAATGCTAAACCTCTAGACCCCTAAGCCGACATCCAACGGTGTTAACGACTAACTCTAACTAATCCACGAAATTGAACGACACATCTAACATTATAAAATAAACATATTTTATACTTGTGGTTAAACTAACTCATGGTAATCGGTCGGTGTCTTTTTTTAGTCGAAAATCAAAAAAAGGTTTTACGTTTAAGTTTTATTGGACTCGCTAGTTGCTTAACAGTTTGTGTTAAATATACACTTTATGAATCGAATAAGAAATTGTGAATAAAAAAAATCATTTTATATTAATAATTTGAATTACCGGATCAAGGGATTTAATTATCACTCAAGTATAAATACTAGTTAAAGACCTACATTAAACTAACTATTGAGCTAATTTTGTAAAGAAAAAGGAATTTAGATCTCTTTTAGTATTTATCTGACTAGATGGTTATCAAGCCAAATGTAAAGCTAACTCATTATTTGTTCATGAGTATTTGTATGTATGTATATACACGCGCATAAAAAATCCAATTTCTTCAGCATTTCGATTCCTATCAATAATCGTTTCATCTAAAACTATCAACCTGAAGTTGTTTTTTTTTAAAGTTTCGTTCATATCCTGTTTATCATAATTCAACTATTACACTCTTGATCGAATTCATTCGTACTTGATATCAATTAGTTACTTTCTGATTTGTATAAAGATATCAACTCGAAATAGAACTTATCAATAAACAAACTATATTCCATTTTTATTACTTACAGTATTTTGATAATCTTCAACCAATGAATAGTGAATAAATGTAGTTTCTTTTTTATAAGGAAATAAAATTACTGTTCATGATAATACTGGAACATATTAGTTGGTATTGCTAGAGAGGTTTTTCAAGATTTTCGAATTGCATTTCCCGTATTAAAAAGAGAAACTTATTAAAAAAAAATTTTTACATTTAAAATTATATCAAGTCCTGTATATTAATAGTTTTTTAATATTGTGGTAACAACTACTAGAAATAGAAACCTAAGATGTGATTCAGTTCTGGTATAATGATGAGTTTTCAGTTTGAGATTTTGAATTTTTTTAATTTCATTGAAATCATCAGCTGATCAGTGTTAGATCACCATTGAAAACCTGGAAGTACTGGACAACCGTTTCGTCCTAGTATGGAACTCCTCACCTGTGCTCACTCACAATCTCACACACAGGATTCGGATCTAGCACCTTTGGTTTCACACAAGAACAGTTAATCTCCATACTATTGGTCCGGGACCTAAAAGTGCTAATGTCTAACTACAACCAATCCATGATGTTACGCAACCAGCTCTCAATGTCATCGATATGTAATTTCCTCACACCCGAGATGGTTGAACTTCACTGGTCATAGCTTTTTACCAGAACTTTAAAAATTCTCTCTCAAATCTAGTCCTTAATGAGCATATTATAATTTTCTGTTTGGAGTTGTAATGTGTAATGTAATATTTCTATTCGTTGGTTATTACAAAAATGCGGTATAATATCTGTCATGAAATAAACTACTAAGTCACAATAGAACATAAATAATAATTAAATACATATCATTTAGAAATTGGTATGTACGAATAAATAGGTTTACATTATTCTATTACTTTTTTGAATGAATAAATGTCATGTAATTAGTCATTAGTGTTGTCAATCCAACAAATGGACATCGCAAAAAAATTATTCAATAAACATCCATCTGTTCTTATTTTAATTTTTAAAGATAAGAATATTTTATTATTTAATTATTATAGATACTTTTGTGAAATATGTTTGGATCGTACATTATATGCGCGTACCACTAGTAAACTGTCAGATGGAACTGTATTCTGGGGGGAACAATTTGATTTAAAGTAAATAACTGAAGATTTTTTTTGTAAATTTTTTCCAAATCTTTTCGCTATAAATATTATTTTAATCAAATTAAAATAATCACATTTTACACTTCAGTTTGTTTTCCATTGACATTGTATTTCAATGAAACAACATTATTTTTCTATGATTCTTTATGTTCTTGAGTACTTAATTACACCTATTAATCTTAATGGAGCATAGGCCGCCGACCAGCATTCTCTAACCCACTCAGTCGTGAGCCTACTTTTATAGTTCTATTCAATTGTTGTTTATTCTTCTCATGTCTATCTCCATATCTCGGTGTAATATGTTCTTTGGTCTTGAGGATTCCAGCTGAAAGCTCGCCTTGTGACTCAGTTGGGTGCTTTCCTCAATAAGTGTCCTATCCTTTTCCAGATCTTCTTCCTGATTTCCTCCTCCGCCAGGAGCTCCTCTGGGGCTACAGCCGGTCCCAAGCCCGGATAATGAGGGAGGGTTGAGCATGGGGTTAGCTACCCCATCCCGTAGAAAACTAACTCGCTAAAAAATGCTAACCATTCTTTATGTTCACATATATCGTAATTATAAAATAAATATCCCTTAATTTATATATACTCATAAATAGGACATATGAAGAGTTTAAAGTGATAACTGAAATTTATACTAAAGATCTGGTTAAGATGGTTTTTTCTCAAAATACATTTACAATAGTACTTGTCAGTGTTAACATTATTCTACTCTTTGATCCATGCAAAATCCAATGTGATTTAGTTACTTTTCTGTGGTAGACTGTTGTAAAATGATTTGATGATTTTAACAGTTTATAATCTTTAGGGATATCACAAAACATTCTATATATTTAAAAAACTAATGCTAAGTTGACGAATACTTCTGGTAAATATATTAAAAGAACATATCTTATTCTGTTTTTATGTGCATAGGCATGACTTATGTATTTGAAGAAATATTAACTTATATTCCTAAATATATGCAATAACAAGAAATTTCCAGACGGTTTCTCGTGAAGTTTAAGTTGTATTTACTGAATCTACTTCTTTTCGTAAAAATCCAAAATGTTATACTGCTATTTGAATATGCATCCATATTGATGTAAACATTAAACATGAGCGAACTAAATTGTTAATATCTCAACCTTCATAACAGTTTTTCTAGACTATGATACCTCATAACTTGTGGACTTGTGCCCTATTAATATAATAAGTAATGATACCACCAATTAGAGAACAGTGACTTATCGACCTTACCAATGTCGCATAAACTCGTGCGAGCGGTCTAGAGTCCTTATCGGTCCTGCTTCCGGCCTAGCCCTGCCCGTTAAGTCCAGAACATCGATCCCGGTCTCCGCTATATGCATCATGTATTTCAAACATACTGGGTTTATATACCAACCAAACAGATCACATCGTACCATAAAATAGAAAAGAACATTTGTGCAAGATCTAGCCAACAGTGTCTGTGAATGTGGGAGACCGTAATTAGTAGACAGGGCAGAACTCAGGAACGGTAAATCGTATAATAATAGTGTATGGGTCAAAATAAAGGTTACAATAAGAGGAACATCAATGTGTATAGTCTAGCTACTTAATAATTATACAAAAAAATATATGTCTTGTATTGGTCCATAAATAGTTTCCAAAAGTTACTATTCATAATTCTTGCCAGGATATAACAGTAATCAAAATGTTTACCAAGTGCAAAAATGTGCATTATTCTGATATCCAGTTTTCACTACAAATATCACTTAATCAAAAGTCAGAAGAATCTCTTTTCAGTCAATAGTTTAACCATTTTCGCCTAGTAGCAAGTTTTACCTAGACAACTTGAGAACAGTAGAACACTGAGTGAAATTTAATTTATGTCAGTATCTTATTTTATTTGTTTTTAAATTCAGTTTCTTAACAATAGAAATGTACGATGTACAGTTTTACCTAATTTTTATTTTCATTTACACTATAACATCGAATTATCCAGGCATTTTAATAAGTGTTTATTTCTAGATGTAATTTAAGATATTTGAACTATTATGATAGAGTTTCAGCTTATCACAAGTAATGAATATTTATGTTAGTAAAGAAGAGAATTTAATTATTTATTTAAACGCATAAACATTGGTCTAAGGAGGCACCAAATAGATATGCGCCACATAAATCATTCGATTTGTTTGAACTCTGGGATACTGCCCGAGTGCCCAAACCGAAGCAGGTGGTTATCTTAGGGGTCCACACCCCGAGACTTCAACCTGATATCTAATCCACAAGGCAGTGGAGCAACGTTAGAAGATGCAGTCCCATGGCAGCCGGTGACCAACGATTAGTTCATACGTCATTTGTTCCTTCAGGATACTGAAGCCCATGTGCACCATTAGTTTGGAATTGGGAATTCCAACTCTCCTAGGTGGACTCTCCGTGTGCAACAACCCGGTTAAAATACTGGACATTCACTTTTCGTCCTTTCAATTTCGTAAACAACACCCCCGCCAAAAGAAGGTAGTGAGTAAGACTACCCTGGCAGTGGTTGTATGCACGTGGACATGTGAGAGCATTTCGAGAAAAGCTGATTCTCCCCACTCTCGGACGTAGCAGGGCACTTGAGAGCAGAATTGTATAACATTTACTACCGAATATACCAAATAAATACACATCAGTAACATGGACATAATTTAACTGATTCAAGTTGATAATGAATTTCATTCGGTCTTATTTTCTCGAATAGTAACAAATTCGACAACAAATGGATATCAAACTTTAACATTAAAGCAACTAAATCCAATTAGCAAATTTATAAATACCACTTTTCATCATACATCAGATTCTCTAAGACAAAACTTTTATCATACGTCTAACTCATTAATATGGTAGCACTTAATAAATATTAATTATTCATTTACAATAGGAATAAGTATGAACGTGAAAATTTTGTTTTTTATATTGGTAGATGTTCTAGGAATTTATATATTCAAGCTTGGAATCACCTCCTTTAGTGTGGTTAAGCAAAGGTGAAGTTAAAACAGTTAACAGCTCCATTTTAAACCATTTAATATTGTTTCAGTGAAAGTAGATTACTATATTCATTGTTCTTATATCCACTTTATAAAGATATATCTATACAAAAGGTTTCATATTTGACAGTTAAAAATGAAAATTCTTATGCTAAAACTATATTGATTATACAAAAATAATCAGAATATTCTTCTATTTAAATAGGCTAAGAAAGAGGTCTACTTGACAATTATTTTTAATAATTCAATAGAGATAGATGCTATTCAAAATCAATCCTTTGTTTTTAATTAATAGGTAAATCTGTATTCAATTTGTCTTTGTATGATTATCATTTCATTTTCATTTTCAACGTATTCAATTTATTTAAAGTAAGATAATTTATTATTATTATTCCCTACTTTTCCTTTTATTATTACAATGACAGTAATTTGCCTATAATATCCATTATGACAATAAATTTATTCAGGCAAGCAACTTCTGTAAAAGACAAACGGCAAAAAAATAAAAATCAGAATCAATTTATCGGTATGTGATACGTAACTATTTCATATATATTTTTATGTGAAACTTCTTCATGAAAGTTGGTTATTGAAAAATTACTTTATTAGTAGTATAAATTAATACACCAAAAATATATTAGAAAGATACAATACATATTATTTCTATGTGTGTATGTACAGTTTTGTTCTTCCTTGTATATAAGAAGAAACAACTCAAGCCCAATTATATCGTTTCTATAAAAATTCGAAATGCATTCTAGTTCCAGCTGACAATTGCATTTATTTGACCGGTGAATCTGATCTTTAAGTTGCACATAGATATCTGTTTGAAAACCTGAGGGTACTGGACGTCGGCTTCGTCCTAGTATAGGACTCCCCAACAGTGAGTGTTTACGACCCCACACATGGAATTCGGACCCAGCACCTACGGTCTTACACACGAACGCCTAAACTTTAGACCACTAAGCCGTCATCCAAAGGTATTAATGTATTAATTCAACTGATTCATGATGTCGCGCGACCATTTCCATTGCCTTCAGTAGATAACTTTTTCACACTCAGCACGGTTGAACTCCACTGGTCTAACATTGATCGGTTCATGACTTCAATGAAATTCAGCAATCTCCACAACCCAAAATAAATACTATATTTTGTTCTAGGGAAATCAAACTTTAGTAAAATATCAGTAGAATCCTCACTGAATTAGTGATTATTGATCACAGAATGAAAAGTAATAAATAATGTGCATTTTAACAAAAATATTGTAGAAATTGATTCACAACTATATATATGAAGGATTCACTTACTGGGTAATTATTACATTAGTCACTTCATCATCTAGATATAAAACGGCAGCTACAGTGGTATGTGATATTGTAAGCTTCTAGAGACATTTCAGACTAGTATTTTAGTCTGATTTTATCCTCCATAAATAAATATGAATATCATGCATGGATTTCAATGCTTATATTGAAAAAGTAGATAAACTTTGTGGCTTTGATCTCTACATGTTAAGTTATCATGTTACTGAATGACTACATCACTTAAATACCCATATTTAATATGCTTCAGAATGTAACACAGCCTTAATATTAACTTTTCGAGATTGAATAAATAAGATTTTTTTCGAAAAGAAAGGCACCCTATGTGAAGATGATTCCACGTCACTTATATCAATATAGTGGTAGGTGATAACGAGCATGGGATTGTGAAGCTTTTGTTAGTACTCCAGGTGATATCATTAGTGCTTACTTTGAATTGAAGCAGGTATCTTAAAGTTACCCATCAGTTAATTATTCAGTGTATCTTGAAGATTCTGTTTGCAACTGGTTATTTCTATGCGTCTGTATACTCCAGTTGCCGCGTTAGACGGTTGAAAATAATTAGTAGATAGACTTGGATCTAAGTTTGGTACAAAGCAGTAGGGTATATCTATATCTTGAGTAAACTGGTATACCAAGTGAGATTTATACCTTATTCCCAATCATCCTAGTAACCCATATTAATACGAAATCACTGTTACCTCATATGACTTCTTATAGCACTGATATACCTAATTTCATTGTATACTAAGTAATAGCCCATATCATAATTGTTCTAGTTGGCTGTTTTGTGATGATGATCTCTTATCAAATAAAACTATATCTTTATTTTGTACAATAGGTTATGTTACTATTCCACTAAACGATGATTCAGAACAATGTGAGATACAAAAATGGTTTACTATGCAACCTCCACAAATTAATTCAAATTTAAATTATCTAGAAAATTTACAAGTTCGTCATCAACAACAAACAGATACAAATCAAAATCCATCGACTAATTCTTCAAATGGTGTATCAGGACGATTTCGTAAACATTCGATTCCAGCTTCATGTTTTGGATATTCTAATTCATTTTCAATCATACCCAATTCGCAGTATACTACTAATAGTAATAATAAATTAAATGATGATAATGAACTTAAGTATAACCATATGGAACTATCAAAAAAGAAATGTTCATGGACTGCTGGTGTCAGTACAGATAGTAATTTTAATAAAAATAATAAAATTATTCCTAAATCATCATCATCTACATCAACTGCTACTTCACCAAATCTTTCACCTAATAGTAATTCAGTTACAAATAATTTTATTTTACCTGAAAATTCTTTACCTCAACTTAGAATGATGATTCATTATCAAACAGTTGATATTCTACCGATTGCTTGTTATAATGAATTGAAAGAGGTAAGCAATTATGACTTATCGATTTAACAAAAATGATATGATGTATTTCTATTCAAAGATTCACAACATTCCTTGTTTATAAGGTTTCTAGTGGATTAAATAAAGATTATTATCTCTTAAATTGTTATATACTCACAGATTATATATATATATATATATATATATATATATATATATATATATATATATATATATATATATATATATGATTAAACTTTAACACGACATATCTCAACAAGATGTTGGACATATTGAAAAATCAGTTTACAATTAACCTCAATACCCATTGACATAGAAACTAGTTAACGTTTCTTCATGGTATGAATTAATAAATTCCCAAGAGATCTTCAATGGAAAATGTATATATAAAACAGCTGGTGTATATTTTAAATTTGATTGTTAAATAGCGGAAAAAATCGTTCAACTTGTTACATTCATGTAAAAATGTATAAATGTGAAGTAAATTATTTAAAGTGAGCTTTCTATGCCAATGAAATTACTACCAAATAATAACTAAAGAAAAGGAATGTGTAATTTTTTCAACATTTCATTATATTGCTATACTATAAATTTACACTATGACAAAATTGAATTAAGTGAAGTTAAACATTAATACAGTTGGATTCCGGCTCAGTGGTCTAGAGGTTAGACGTTTGCGAGAAACCAAAGGTCCTGGGATCGAGTCCTCCGACTGGGATCGTGGATGTGCACTTGTGAGAAGTCCCATACTAGGATAAAACGGCCGTCCAGTGCTTAAAAGTTTTCAATAATGATCTAACATTGATTGGTTCATGAACTCAATCAAAATAAAATTATTTGACAATAAGGGTAAAAATGGTGACAAGCAAATAGTGAATATGTTAAATAACGGTATTACAAACTCACAGGGTGCTTAACACACTAGTTAAAACGTCGAAGTGTGTAGGTTAATCGTAAGACCTAAAGATACAAGTAAATTAATGAAATAGAATACGTAGTTATATGACTGACTTATGACATAATATCAAGTAAGTAAACTAGAAAAATTGGATTATGATGTTAAATGTTAATAGTCGTTTCATAAGAACGAAAAGAAGAACATTACATTTATGCAAAAACAAAGCTACAAAGGAAATAAAAAATTTTAGCGAAATCGTAGAAGAGGGCGTAGTAAGATATAGGTTACAGGCCTTTGTTTGTGAGCAAAATAAAATGAATGGTTCCACGAATTTCTTATGAATGAGGTCAGGTTTGTAAAGGTGAATGCGGAAAGCTATGACTATACACAAAAGAGGAATACATATATAATGAGACAAATTTAGTAGTATGTAATCAATAAACCGAAAATTTTTGTTCAACCCTATTTGACTTTGATTAAATGACCAAAGGGTTTTCTCTTAATCAACCCTAACTATTATTTAGTAACCTAATGAGGATGGTATTCGGATATTTTATGTCTGACTTGCTTAACTATCCACCTTGTGTAAAGAGCAGTTAACTTGGTAAATATAAGATTAATTCAAGTGGTCTATTTTATTTCCCTCTATAGGGAAACCCTAATCTTTCTGATTATGGCTTATGATTTTATTACTTCTACCACTACGTGATTTGAATCGACAAATGCATCTCTGTGCTAATGTGGTATAGCAACTCAAACCGATGTACGTACGTACGAAGTTCTACGCTGTTACTGACTGACTGATTGATTTCCCGCTATGATGATAGATTGAGAGATTATCTGTCTACTGTCTTTATTTTTGAGTATTTAACCTGATACTTACTTATGCCTGTTACTTCCAATGAACCATAGACCGCCGACCAGCATTCGCCAACCCACTTTGTTCTGGACCTTCCTTTCTAGTTCGATCCAATTTTTGTTCATTTTTCTCATGTCTGTCTCCATTTCCCAAAGTAATGTGTTCTTTGATCTTCCTCACCTCCTTTGGCCTTCAGGATTCCATGTGAGAGCTTGCCTTGTGACCCAGTTGGGTGCTTTCCTCAATGTGTGTCCTATCCACTTCCAGTGCTTCTTCCGCATTTCTTCCTCCGCTGGGATCTGGTTTGTTCTGTCCCATAGTAGATTGTTGCTGATAGTGTCTGGCCAACGGATCCTTAGTATTTTGCGTAGACAGCTGTTAATAAATACTTGTATCTTCTGGATGATGGCTTTGGTAGTTCTCCAGGTTTCTGCTCCGTACAGTAGAACTGTCTTGACATTTGTATTGAAAATTCTGATCTTGGTGTCGGTTGACAGTTGTTTCGAATTTCAGATGTTCTTCAGTTGTAGATATGCTGCTCCTGCTTTGCCGATCCGCGCCTTCAATTCTGCATCGGATCCACCGTGTTCATTCAGGATACTGCCCAGATATATAAAGGTTTTAACATCTTCCAAATCTTCTCCGTCAATTGTGATTGGATTGGTGCATGCTGTGTTGTATCGGAGAATCTTGATTTTTCCTTTTGTGTATATTGAGACCTACTGCTGTTCAGGCTGCTGCTACCCTGGTCGCCTTCTCCTGCATTGGTTGTTGAGTTTGCGATAAATATGGACACTAATTCAAATATAAATTGTAATGTTATCATATAATTACTTGGTCATTAATCAAGGAATAAAACCAACCGTATAAAATCAATTTCGTTGCATACGATTTTATAACTGCTTTTTGGCTAGAATAATTTCAACGCATTAACAGCATATGTTATTATCCTGGGGATTTCTTTCTTTCTTATTAAGACAAACAATTTTTTTTCGCTTGTTTAACAAAACAAAAATCATAAAAACAAAAACTAGGCAATTTTCACAATATATATATGTATATATTACATTGAAAGTTATTGATGCATACATGACCTTGTCCAAATTTTAGTCCAAGCGAATTCAGCATTTATATAGATGAGAAATATGTCGTTTATCTTTAACCATTTTGTCAATAATAAAGAATGAATCATCCTCATTAGATAATTCGGTTAATTTTTAGTAGAAATATGATCGGATTGAAAGCTGATTTTATTGAAACCTTAGAATGATATTTTGAATCCATACAGAATTTTTTAATAATTTTGCGACTTAATGGTACAAATTGAATATAATAGTAAGTTTTCTTTCATGAATAATCAGAACTATACAACTACCATCTTGAAGAAATTAACATACTTAGTGAGAGATTGATACCCTTGACATTCTTATTTGGGTCATTTATTTTATTTATTTATTTATTGGAACAAATAAATATTGGTAAAAAGGGGCACCGACTACATATGCACTACACAAGTCACTTGATTTGTGTGTAGGTTGTGATACTGCCTGGATGCCTGTACCTAAAGGTTCAATCCACAAGGCAGTGGAGCAACGTCAAGAGATGCAGTCCCATAGTAGCCGATGATCAACAATTGGTTCATATGCCATTTGCTTCCTCAGGATCCTGGAACCTATGTACACCACTGGTTTGGAATCAAGGTATTTCAACTCTCCTAGGTGAACTCTCCGTGTCCACCAACCTGGTTAAAGCGCGGGACATTTGCTTTTTGTCTTCTGAGTTTCGTAAACAACATTTCTGCTACAAGAAGGTAATCGGGTTATTTAATAATGTTAATTGTTTTTAAACTAACTACTTAATATCATCATTGCTACATACATAATATATCGTACTTCTAAATGTTTCCCATCTATACACTTTATTTTTACTTATAGTTCATCAAAACAAAATATTTGGATTTGATTAGAAACTTAGAACTTAAATTATCAGCTAAACAAAAAGAAGAATTGACCAGTTGTTTTGTAAATATTTTTGAAAAACTTCCAGATTTATCTGTAGCGGAATTTTTATCAGTACTACTTCGTGAAGATTTAAGTAATAATGGTAGGTTTTTTTTCTCTCATTATTTTCTTTCACTACATTATGTATTAGAAAACTTTGTTTTTCATAATACTCTGTGTTTAGGGAAACAACGAAAGCAGACAAGTTAGTCATTGATTAATGTGATTCATAAAACACAATAGTATATAAAACCGAACCATAATCATTTCTAACTAATCTACTCGGTAGATTTGGTTACATAGTAGTAACTTCTGACATCTTTCTCGACATCATACCTAATACTTTTACAATGCCTTTTGTCTTCAATAGTTTTTAAATGACAATTCCCAAAGTCAAGATAACAATTTATTCTCATAGCTAAACATCTAAAAAGCAGTTTATTTAATTTTTAACTAGGTAATTTATTATTAAACTAGATTTTTTTATTGAGATCATGAACCGATTGATGTCCTATTGTGGGACGAAACGGCCGTCCAGTGCTTCCAGGTTTCTAACGGTGGTCTAACATCAATCGATTCATGATCTCAATAAAAAACTTAATAATCTCCACCACCCCTATACTGGTATTAAACTAGATGTTTAACTTTCTGTTTAAGAATTGAATCTTTTGTTTACTAAACATTTAAAATTGAAGTTAGAAAGGTGCCACACCGTAGACTAAGTCTATCAATATTTCAAAGCTTTTTTGAACTTCTCACTATATATTTTGATTGCGTTCACTTGAAGAAACCCTGTAATTTATTGAAACTGCTTATATCACAGAAAGCATGTAAGTATATTGTTATGTTTAATATAGTCATAACATTCGATTATATCAACTCTATTAATAAAGAAATCAAAAAATGAGCTAAATAACATATTTACTCATCTGATAATTAATTTATAGAAATATAAATAAGAATCTTTAGTTATAGACTTCAACTTTTGGAAGCAGTTTTAATGAAGTTTATCAAATGTTAATTCTCAAAAATAAACTATATCGTCTTAACTATCCACAAACAGTAAATATCTAGAATCGTCAAGAAGATCAAATATTGATAACCAATCTATATCTACATATATGTTAATATCATAGACGTGTTAATCAAAGTATAACAAATTATGTACACTCATGAAATTTGAAGATAATTTGTAGATAACCTCAAATAAAGAAACATAAGACTGACTTTTACAAATACTTAACGTCAGATCCTTATCTAACTAATTTTACTGAATATCTTAATTTTAATAGAATGGATATATATATATATATATATATATATATATATGTCCATTTGTCTGGAAAGAACAAGCATTTATTACATTTGTCATTCTGTATATGACAGTGATCATCCAAAAAAAGTCTTATTTATATGCATTTATCACTCATTCATCAAAAACATATAGATGTTATCATTTGTTTGAAGAAGCAAACTGAATAGCTATTTAAAGGATTTATCTATTTGAATTTGTTTTATTTATTATATTCAGCTACAATTGTAACTATTCTTATGTAGTTTTCCCACATCTATTTATATATTGGATATACCTTACTACTAACCTCTGATAGTTGTGAATTAAATAAGTCATCTTTCAGAGGATATTAAGATTATTTAGCTTAATAACATCACATACAATATAGGCTATTTTACTTCATGTTCCATATATTTAAAATATCATTGTTTCGAAACTAATCTACTTGTTTTCATTAAGACACACTACAGAACTATTTCACATGTAACCGAAAACTTATGATACAAAAATGAGTAGAATCAATCACTTTAATATCTTCATAATATCTTACTGTCATATTTTACTTTAAACCTTCATAATGTATAATTTTGATGAAAAAAAACATTCAAGATTTTAACCTAAATCGGTTAACCCCCCAAAAATATAACAACAATACTTGGTCCAAATATCAGTCAGTCAGTAAAAACGTATAACTTTATAGGTACGTATATGAGTTCTAGTTGCCATACCATATTAGCACGGAGACACAATTGTCAATTCAAATCCCATAAAGGTAGAGATAGTAAAAGTATAAGCAGTAATCAGAAGCATTAGGGTTTGATGATGTTAGTCAAGGAGTATAATCCAGTGAAATAAATTTGGATAGAGAAAAAAAAGGGACATGAAGAATTCAGAAGGTTAGAATATGGGAGAACACAAAGAGTGGATGCACCTGCGCCATTGCCAACGGTTTTGAGCCATGTCATTCAACGTCTCTAACGATCGGTTGCATTCGTCTCGTGGATCCCAACCAGGTAGTCTACACCTACCAATTTGGCTCGGTCCACTTGTCAGTGACTTCATGGATTTGTGCCATGTTCTGGTTTCGCCGCCCCTACCAACCTTCCAACCTACTTTTACACCATTAGACATCGCTCGTCGGGGCAGTCTGTGGTTGGGCATACATAACACATGTCCCAGCCATCTTAACTGATGAAGTTTCACTGCTTCATCAATTGATTTGCCATCCTTACCTAGTACCCGTTACCTAACAACTGCATTACTTACTCAGTGATCTCAGGATATACGAGCATCGATCGAATTCTAGTAACCTACGAATATCCTCTACTCTTACTGGCCATGTTTCACTGCCATAAAGTAGGACGGAACGAACTGTTGCGCAGAAAACCCGTCCTTTGGTTGGTGAACGGATATCTCACCTACGCCACAAATGACGCAAGTTGGCAAAAGCTAGTCGAGCCTTCTGTATCCGTGCTGCGATTCCATCACACATCAGACCACAAGGGTTGCTGAGACTCCCAAGATAAGCAAAGTGGTTGACACGCTCAACTACTTCGTGTGTCGATGCTACCCAATCCTGAAGAAACATTTTGCATTTCGAAAGGTGATAATCGTAACTCGAATATGCTTGGATTGTTTCTTATAGTGGTTCAAATATAAACCAAACCTACATGCAGAAACTTTACTGGGATGTTGTTTTCAAAGATGACAAAGATTATCTGATTGTAGAGTTGTTCTTTTTTTCAGATTGAATAAGTTATAGAATTATGATAAAAATTTAAATTACGCCTAGTTGACAGTAATTCATAATATGAATCATCATAATGCACTTCCGGTTGTCCATTTATTTAATTTAAAAAATATATATAAACATTAAGAATATGACGGAAGTAGAAATTTGGTCAAATACAATGTGAAAAATAGTCAACTGTTCAACAGCATCTTTTATTTAGTTGTTATACAAATGTAATATATTTTTGATTGAGATCATGAACCGACTTATGTTAAGCCACCGTTGGAAACCTGGAAACACTTGATGGCCATTTTATCTTATTGTGGGACTCCTCAATAGTGCACATTCACGACCCCGCTCGCGGGATTCGAACCCATGGGCTACAGTCTCGCGTGCGAACGCTTAACCTACTGGACCACTGAGCCGGCCAGCATCTAATGATGTTAGTGTCTAACATCAACCAATCTGCGAAATTGCGCGACCATCTTCCATTATATTGAGGTAGATAGTTGTCTCTACCCGACACGGATTAGCTTCATGATCTCAATCAAAAACTTAATAATCTCCACAACCCCCATGCTGTTAAAATGTTTTGTTGAAAATGTGTCATTTAATAAACCTTGATTTTCATATACTCACCTTTGAAATGTACTTTTCGCCTGATTTTCAGTGACACTATAAGATCATTTAAAACATAAAATTTCCTAGGACTAACCCGGTATTTCACTTTCTGTTATCAGTCCCTAAATTATGTTCTCTTTTTAAAATACTTAATAACTCTATAACATACTACTTTATTGTAATCAGTACTATATTGCTTTCTTAATATATTTTACCAGATAAATTATCTGCTTTAATGCAAGAAGTCTGTGTAAATTTGTTAATTTGTAGTTTTCATCTTAGCATGAATTTAGCTAAAGGAACATTAAAACCTAGAAACTACTGGACTATTATTTCTTTGTCATATATGTAACTCTCTTATAGACAATTATTCACTGTTTATTGAAAATATATTTTGTTGAAAAAACCCACTTAACTGTTTAGCTTTTTTTTGTTTAAATTAAGGAAAAGAATCTATGATATTTCGAGCTAACTCAGCAGGGTCAAAAGCAATGGAATGTTATATTAAATTAGTGGGAACGGATGTAAGTCATAATGTAATTAATTGTTACAGACTTTATATACTGTGTTATAAATATCTGTATTGTTTTCCTGTTTTTTCATTTACCAGAAATAATGTAATATGATACATTTTAATGCAATGAAATAAAACTGGAACACAATTTTGTTCATCATTAAAACTTCTCTATGTTCTATCTAGCTTATTACACACTTGTTAGGTAATTATATTTAATAGTTATCTTTCTTAAGCGTTTACTATACTGATTATAAATAAATCTTTTTCATCTGAGATTTATTCACACCATCCAAAGAAACAATAACATCTGTGTACATTCTGTTTAAACATAAACAGAATAATATTCTTCTCACTGAATGTTATGTAACAACGGAACATTCAAGTAACTAAAAGATTCAAACAACAAAGTATCAATCTTACCTATTCTATTATTCTTAGTGTATTTGAAAAGATTTAATTAAACATAAGAATTTTAGCATATAAAACAGAAAGAGTCGGATAAAATATTTCGACAGTTGTTTTTATTTATATTTCGGACAGGAAAATAAAATAAAAAGCGAAATAATAACAGACTCAAAAAAGGAGAAAAATCCTGTTTTTACATTTAGTTAGGCATAAAGGACAACCAAATACGTTATTTTATCTACTATGATCTCATTATTATTATTATTAATATTATTATTATTATTATTATTATTATTATTATTATTATTATTATTATTATTATTATTATTATTATTATTGAGAATATGATCAAACAACGAGAAAACACTGTTTGTATAGTTCCGTTTACTATAAAATCAAACAACTATAAAACTGTTTCAGTGTAAATTTTTTGTAGAATATAAAAACAAATATCAAACTAAATAAAGTAGATGTCACCTACATGCATACACATATACATATACTCACGCTTATATATCTATATAATGCATATATATATATATATATATATATATATATATATATATACATATATATATATACAATCGAAAATGTCCTAAAGTAAGATCTAAATTAAAATACGAATATTAAAATGGACAGAAAGGAAAGTATAAAAATATAATTTATTAGTTGTTACATCAACTATGTAATTTTAACATAACTGATTACAAGATGGAAATAGGTTATTATTATTATTATTATTGTTATTATTATTATTATTGAATAATAAATGTCCTAATAATTAATAGTGTGTTAATTCTCATGAAATAAAGTGAATTCATTCAATATTAACAAAATGAATAAGAAACACATTAGTAAGTAAGGTATTATTATCAACTAACATTTCTAAATACTTTTGTCATTGGGAAAAAAGACATACATAAACTACTTTCATGTTTTCTATGTATTTTGTATGAATTTTCGGATATTTAAAGATGATTACAAAGTTAAAGCATCTATATAACTTCTCAATATATGATTAACAGAGAGAATTTGAAAGAACATAGATAAGAATTATATTTGTGAAAGTAGTTTCATTATGCTATTGGAAAGAATTATAAGATGATTTAGAAACTAAGGCGATAATAGAATGAAACGTCAAAAAATAATTACAGTGTTCCAGACTAAAAGTCATCATAATCACTAATAAAGTCTAACAGTGTAGTGTCAAGTTTTTAATATCAAAGGTAACTTTATAACAGAAAATATACATCGTTTTTTTACGCAGATGATTGATTTATTGACTTTAAACTGCACAGACACTGAGATGATGCCTAATATCATGTGAAATAGCCTTCAGTGTTATTCAGTTCTACTCAGTTGTAATCACTAAAATAAATGACTTACGTAAAAGGGAACTGTAATCAGGCCTACAACAATTCATCGGAGATATTCATATTTAAAATTATCAGAAAATTATGTCTGCTATCTCAACGATATAGACGCCAAATCAAACATTTAAAATAAGATCATCCAATATAAGAACTTTTACCTAAATTTGATCGAATATTTTCACAGTATTTGGGCGCTGACTTGATGTAAGGCAAATCCAATCAATATTATTAAGAGAGTTGGAGTACAATAAGCTGTCTTATGGCAACTAATAGTTAATAAGTAAACCTGAACTCCTTATTCCATTTTATCTACCGTTTATTATCTGAATAACAGCAATTATGTTCAACGGTTTTAATCAGTTGTCTTATCTGAATATGTTAAACAGCTAACCGGAACAATAAAAAAAATAAAAAAAACTAACATAAACATTCATTTACATTCAGTTACAAATACATTCTTCCTCTTTAAATTCATTCCTTTATCTTGTTTATTTATCTTCATTTTATGTATTCTGTGACATTTTTGATTTATATCATATATAGAAATTGTATGTTTCTTTAAAATTCACCAACCAGAGACAATATATAGTGAATGAAATTTCTTCTCACACCATTTAGGTATACACACAATCTGTTATCTTAACACCCTTTTTGTTTCATACCACATATCTCATACACACTAAAACAAATACCTAATTTAATCATTGTTAACGTTGATTGGATGATTTATTTAGTATACAGTGAACCAGAGAACCATGTACCTATTTATATTCAATAATTTTAATGTTTGATTAAATTTCCTTGAAAAAGCTTGAACCAGATTGCTAGACGAAACGTTGAATTTACTTTAAATTCATTTGCTGAGATTTTACATATACATTCATCCTCTTTAAGATCATCCAATGTTATAATAAACATATTCCACACAAATTTAGATAATTTTTGAAGATGATTTTAAATCAACTCAAAAATAATTTACTATTTGTTATTTGAACTTTAACATTAATAACTGTGCACTTGGAAAGTAATAGAAATTTTACTACTCTAAAGATAAAGTGTCTCTGTAAATAATCTATTTTATTGAAAGTTATTCTAAACAACTTCACAGATAAACTAACCTTATGAATGATAAATTAAGTTTATATAATTTACATAAATTATATTAATTCAAAAATTACATGTATCCAGACAGATAGTGTCTATCAAAAAGTCACAGTAGAATTTATACATTATAATTAGAAGTTAGATTACAGTTAGTAAGGCGACTTGTATTTGATACATTTGAAAATTACCAAATGAACACTTTCAAACAAAACGGTTTATAAAGTCACTCTTTTGAACAATAAGAATGATCGACTTCTTTGATTCATTGTACATAAAATTTAACCCATATTTAATTATTCTTCATTTCAGAAGGGGTTTTGTAGAGACTGTAGTAATTTCAATAGTTCAGTTCATGAGTCAATTGAAGCTAGACCACCATGGAAAATCTGGAAGTACGAGACTGATAAGTCCTGGGTTCGAATCTCGTAGATCGGGATCGTGGATACGCACTGCTGAAGAGTCCCACAATAGGACGAAACGGCTGTCTAGTGCTTCCAAGTTTTCCATGGTGGTCTAGCTTCAAGTGACTCATGATCTCAACTATTGATATTCTTCATTTGTTGATAATCAAACGAAAGTTAAATAAAAGAAAACAATTTGATTTTTTTATGGAATTAAAAAAATAGAATGCTTATGATATTTATTGAATTTAGGTATGTTAATTATGAACCACAACTAATTATCTCTCATTCAAGTAAAATCTCTTCCTGTATGTATTTAACGTATGACATTGTATTCATAAAAGTTTATGGTTGGATGGTGGAAGGTTAATATCACTCAATATACACTAATGAGCTTCCCGAAGAAGTTACCTTTATTTAATAAATTTAGTGATTTACTCGTAAATACTTATTACAAGTTCCTGTTAGGCATAAGCATATTGAAAATGAAAAAAGACACATCAACTGTTTAAGGCTAAGTATTTTTTCAAGGATAAGATAATGAACTAAACTAAACTGAAGTGACGTAATTAATAAATGGCATACAGTTAAAAGATATGCATTAAAATAGTATACTGATACCGCTTATTTTTTATAGAATTCTTTGAAGGACGTGAAAATTTTATGAAAAACACTATAAAAACAATTCGGAAAATAAAAAAACAACAATTTAGGGAGGTTACCATGTAGTTCATTAGTCTATATTTAATAACAAATCAATTAGGTATATAATAGAATGAAACCACTCAACGCATTATTTATCTTATTTATTCCTAAATGGTACACATGCTATTCGATGTTTTCATCTGCTTTTGTTGGTGTGTATGGGATAGAAGGACAGGTGATCTAAAAAGTTCAGATCGTCTACTTGCATACAGGTTGCCTATTTTATTCCGTGCTTCTCCTCCGATGTCGGGGTCTTCATAATCCAATCAACCACCAGAATTAAGACAAAAGTTGAAGGTAAACAGTCTTGTCTGACACCAATCTTCGCTTGGAATGCATCTATCAGTTGTCCTTCACGCACCAGTTTTCAGTTTAGTCCGTCGCATGGATTTGGTATGATGGTAACGATCTTTTCAGCTACTCACACCAGAGTATCGAAGGAGGTTCCATAATGTGTTCCTATCCACACTTTTAAATGTTTTATTTCCTCGGTTGTTGGTAGGGTAACATCTGTAGGACGTTCTGCGTGCGCTGATTCTATATCCGATGGGCCCAGTGGGTCTGGTCTATTCAGGCGTTCTTCAATGTAGTCTACTCATCCATTTCACTGTTCTTGAATCTCAGTTACTGGCTTTCTCTCTTTGTTTTTGACTGGTCGCTCTGGTTCACAATATTTCCCTTCTAGTTTCTTTGTTGTATCGTATAGTTATTTCATATTTCCTTCTAGTGCAGCTTTTTCCTCTGTCATCACTAGCTCTCCTAGATATTTCTAATTATCGGTTCCAATGCTCTTTACTCTTTTGTTTCCATCTGTGTATTCTGTCAGTGCCTCGGCCTTCTCTGCTCCTGTTTGACTGATGTCGATTTCTGACTTTTTATTCTTCCTTTCTTGAATATTGTCTAGGGTTTCGATGGAGACCCATTCTATATGATGGTGTTTTCGAGATCCAGAACCTCTTATAATGTCCAGGTTGGTGCCTTTTTAACTCCTCTCCAGTTATCCTCAATATTAGCTTCTTTTTCAAATAGATCTTGCAAGGTTTGGAACCTGTTGTTGAGAGCTATCTTCAATTCGTTGAGTTTGTTTATATCTCGTTGGAAGGTTGTATTGAACCTTTGTACAACTGTTTGTCCAGTTGTTAAATGCTTCTTTAGCTTCAGTTTCATCTTGGTAACCACCAGTTCAGCTACTCTCCTGGTTCTCACGTCTCCCATTGATCTTCTGGATTTTTAATGATGCAAATATGATCAATCCGAATCTCTTAAGTGTGGTCCAATGCGGCGCACACAGTCTTGTATATGAGTTCGTGTGGGAATATTATGCAGTCTATAACCGATTTGTTGAATGTACATAAATTTCCAAATTTCTTACCATTCTCATTCATCTCTCTTAGTCAGTCCATGTTGCTACATGGTATATTCATAATGGTGTTGTCCATCCCGAATTCGGCGTTTATTTTTCCCACCAGGATTGTCAGATCTTTTCCTGGTCACTTCACTGCGATCGATTACAAACTCTTGTAAATTTGATCTCCATTGCTATCATTGATGGACGCATAACATTGGATAATATTCATTGTAATTCCCTCCTTCTTTGTTTCGAAGAACGCTTTGATAATCCTGGATCCAGAAAATTTCCATTCTTTGAGTGCATTTCATGCATCTTCAAACAGCATCAGAGCAACCCACTGAGCGTGCGGAGCATTTTGTGACCAGAGTACAACAGCACTTCTCCTGAACGTAATATTTTCTGTCTAGCTTGGGTTCAATACGTTTTACATATTCCGAACACCGTCAAATTGTATCTCCTCATTTTCGTTATTATTTGACTAATTCTCTCAGTCATCCATATTTTCCGGACGTTCCATGTGCATATATTAATTGTCGTTGAGGTTGTTAGAAGAGGTATCGGCCTTGTGATTTCCGAAAAATCTACGCTTTCATCATGAGGCAATATAATTCTTCCTTGAACTCGGAGGGCAGAATTAAAACGGTTTAAACATGTTTATCCTGGTTACTGTTTTCTTAGCAAGGTTGTTTTCTACGGGATGGAGTTGCTAACTCCATGCAGAAACCTCCTTTGTGTGGGCTTGTGACCGGCAGTAGCCCCAGAAGGGCAACAGTAGGGATTGTATACTAGGATACATTGCTGAACATAACAGTTCAGTAAGTGAGCATCATAACCGTGGATCGATATTATAATTGCTACTCGATGTTATTTATAAAATCAGTGAGTTTCTAATAACTATAATCAAGTAACGAATCCAACAAATAATTTCTCTTGCATCAAATTTTGTAAATGCATTTTAGTTACTCATAAGTAACGTAAACTAAGAACCTTATTTTTTGAGTTATATATTATTCTGGTGCCCATTGAAATCAAAATTATGAATAAAATTAAACAATCTCCTCAAAACTTCAAACATTAGATCTATTTCCCAACCTTAACATTCAACTGTGAATCCCCATTCTAATTCCTTCACACTAATTTATAATTCTCACTTAACCCTGGTAAATAGGTGAACATTCCAAGGTCTTTTTAGCATTGCTAAAAGGTTGTCCATAAATTATAGTCTTGCCGGAGAATTTCGCCCGGCTAATGGAGATAATAGTAACAATAACAATGAATTCGTGTAAATACAATATGTAATAGGTGAGATGTAATCTAGGTAATTATGATAACAAGTACATGTGAATTGGGAAACATAAATGTGTAGATTGAGGAGGCAGAACAGATATTAACATAAAAAATAATTGGTAGTGGGGTGTAAGGGATCGATAATATCCAGTTTATGTATATAAAACACTAAAAGCACCAGAAAATTTTTAGAATCTTGGCACTGAGGTCAATCAGCAATCAAACATATTTAAATCGATCCAGTCTATCAACCAATCAGAAAAATCATAGACAAATGTAGAACCAAGAATCAAATCAAGAGGCGAAACAATCAAAAGAAAGGTAGAAAATGGTAGGTCAAAAGTCAATAATAACTAATCAAGATCGGGGTCCAAAGGATAAGCTGTCAGTCATGCGTGGAGAAATTCGGCCACTTTGTTTCTACCTGAAGTCTGTGTTGGTAATATTGTTCGAAAATAAGACGAAAGCTTCACGACCAAACCATCCTGCTCAAAAAACAAAACTCCACCTAAATCATCCATCTAAGCTATAAATCTTCACCATCTCAGATAAACTTAATCATATTTAACATATGACACTGTTTAATTCACCATTATTATTTCTATTATTAGTACTAATGGCTCAATTCAATATTATATTTTGGTACCAGCATTCCTTACTTTGGACTTTGTAAAATAACACAATAACTATGGACTTAAAACCGTAGAGTCTGATCACGAAGTCATTGAAAGAAACTGTTAATTTAAATACTCTTTGTTTTCAATTTATATATGGAACGTCGTCTGTTGGCAGCCTTAACAAGGCGCATCATTTGATTAAAAGTGATAATTAATAATGTATCCCAGCAATAATTCTTATAGTTTGAGCGTAAGCATTCCAAATTCGACATGTTATCTCGTATACAATTTAATACACGGATAAAAAATTAGCCATTATTTCCTGTTCTTGATTTATGCAATGGCTAAAACTTATGAGAATTCAAAACGTTTTAACAAAAATCCGACACGAAACGTTTAGCTGGCAAGCATCAATATTTTCATAAGTGTTGCAAAAATGAGTAACACTGGTAAAACAATAAAAAAATACTGAAAGTTTGTGATGAAAATGTCTTTTAAGTACTCCATGTGTTGATGTATGAAGGTGTTTAAACTATTGTTTAACATCAGAACTCTCATAGCTCTATCATAAAAAATTACAAGCTGTTTAGTTGTTGCTTGGTCCGTTAACTGTCTAAACGTTTTGATTATCTGTAATACTTAACCCATAGTTTATTTTGTTCACATAACAGCTTGGAAATTTCACTGAAAATCATTTTTTATTAAAGATCTAAACCGTACTGAAATTGAAGAGCTTACATGAAATTTAGGGTATATGAGTAAAGCCACTACAGAGTCCACTTATAACCAAGTACCTCAAAAAAAATTAATCAACTTGAGTTTATTTAATTGAATACTACAATGTTATATATGAACATCTGTTTGATATTATGTAAATAATCCCATAGCGAAAAACTCATAGTTCAAAATTATACTCTGTTTCTTCTGGTCGTGTAATTATTGAGTCCTCAAATCACTTAACTAAATCAGAATACAACATTAAACCAACTTAGTGTGGTTATTTTAACAGTTTCATACAAACGACAGATCAGTTTCATTACCATTATGTGCAAAACAACAAGAATGTATTATATTCTACTTTTTTTCCTGTTATCTTTCAGTATTTACGATACACTCTTGGTCCAGTAATCGACCAATTACTTGTTATTGGAGATGACTTCGAAATAGATCCTTCTAGATTAGGAGCTTCCAATGATTCATCTACTGCATTAAACAACCGAAATACATTATCTGCTATACTAGAAAGAAATCGTACTGCTTTACTAAAAAATGTTGCAATGATCTGGCAAAGAATTGAATCAAGTCAATGTAAACTACCGAAGTAAGTTCAAATAAATTATTTATTCATTAGAAATGATGATTGGTAATAATTATTAATTTACTGAAAGTATAAACATATCAAATTATAAGTATGTTATGCGAACCTACTTGCAGTAAAAAAAATACACTACTATATTTGGAAATTATTTTAAAAGACCTTAATTCTTGACGTCTTTGAATTAAAACATGCTTATTAACAATAGATAATTACTTCACCAAATGAATTTGGCCATATCCTTTTTTCAAAAACAATAAATAACCTTGCACACTGTTATGAACAAGAACACAACCAGAGACAACTAAATGTATTTCAATGCAAAATTACAGAATATCTTAGTAAAATTTCAGAATCATACAGTAAATAATTTATTTGCAAAATATCAATCAATTGTCTCAGACTCGATTGTTCCTTCGTCTCTACACCAATCACTATCCGTTCTCGTTCTCTTCTCTTCGATCTTCCTAACCTTCTGCGACCAAACATTCGACTTTCGATTGGTAATACATACTATTTATATCTGTCGACATCAGTGGCACACACCACAATATCATTTTATTCCCAAAAATAATTAGGATTTGCTGATGTATACCGCTCGCCATTAAAGAATACCTACTATCTATGTAAATGCAGCATCACATAAGGTAATATGTAGATTGTGAAATGTCTTTTTGGTTATTTATGGAAGATCTCGCAAGAAACAGGTGATTTTATTTATCAATTGTTGAAAACTTCACGGTTCACCGATTTTAGTCACAAAAAAGCACAACTTACATATGATTGTCTTAATCAATTGATAGTCAAACATAGTTCCTATTTCTTGAAAATTTGTCTTTGAGTGATAAATTTAGTTTTATTGTCAAACAAAACATTTTTCCGCTCATTAATAAGTTCCACCTAAAAAATTTGTTAAACGTATCTGTGAATAACCATATAACTTAGTTATATTGTAATAATCAATAGTTTAACCAGCTCAAATATTAGATTGTATTTGCGTAGCTTTTTAGTCAGTGTGGTTGTGTACATTTATTTGTAAGCAAAGTATGGGAAAGTTTGTTATCTTCAAAAGTATACAGATAAGTTGGATAACTTAAGTTACAAAGTTAAGCCAATATTAATTTTAAGCTTTCATCTAATCAATATCAATGGAAAAAAGGCGTATTGAATTTACTATGATTGAATTGCTCAAGAAAAACTCTACAACACATTGTTGATTTTTCTAAGTAATTACATTTATCCTAATTATTGAACAACAAATAATATGTATTCTTTCAATGCATTATTCACTACTTAAAAATGCAATTGACCATCATTGTACATCAACAAACTTTGAATACTATTCATATAAATTATAGGATTCCAAATTTGTATCTACTTCTCATCTGAGGGATTGTTGTATAAATACCTAACTAATATATTTTTTACTCAACATTTATTACTCGAAATGTAATTAGAATCTGATTATCAATTTGATTTTATAATCTAGCTATGTAAACACTATATCATAAACTGAAATGAAAGATATCAATCATTCAACTATATAGGTATCCTTCTAGATTCAATCAATATTGCCATATTTACCAATTTGTCCTTTAAAACTAACTGAAATTTTTTTCATCCAAAATTCCTTATCTAATTTTCTTATTAAAGAAACACTATTAGAGAAAATAATCCACTAATATTCATTTACATAACTGTTAATTAACTAATCATTTATGATATTTGGTTTACAGTAAGTAAACCTGAATGGTTTATTCCGTTTTTAATCAACTTAACTGTAATTATTTGAATTGTGTCCTTATTAACTTGTCATCATACAAATAAGATGATCGAATCACAAAAATGATCTGTGATTCACATTGATCAAACTACAGTGAAATTAATGTAAACTATAGCAAAAGAGAAAACAGACATGAAATTACTCATGATTAAGATAGGTCGTAGTGAATGCAAACTGTATATTGGGTGTTAATAACATAAAATCTATAAAATCTTGTAATTGAGACATTTTAACAATTAAAATTGTGCAAATTCATAACCATAATACTACTACTGATTCACAATACATATTGTAGTAGTAATAGTCGATTGGTTACCATTCAGTTAGCTTATTAATTTTAAAGGCGTTTATTCCCACATACATGATCTTTCATTATTATTATTATTATTATTATTATTATTATTATTATTATTATTATTACCATTTACAATACATAATCTAGTATTATAACCTTCTTATTACATCGTCATGTTTATTTATCATTAAAATTTTAAAAATTCCCATATTGTGAATTAGAACAACGTGTATAAGTGAACAAAACTGGTTTCGATTAGATCCTCATCAGGCTTTATTCTAAAATACAGTAAAATTTATGTGCATATACAAAATTATTAAACCAATCAAGGCAGTTTATGAGTCGGTGATAACAGTGGAATAGATTACATAAATAACCATAATCAGTAAAGAGTACTAATTGATAGTGTTCAGATAACTGGATAGTTAAGCGTATATTTGTAAAATAAGTGGGAGGGGGGGGTAAAGAAAAATAAATGAACAAAGAGTATAGAAAAAAATAGTGAATAAAACCCCTTACTGAGGCTAATTTGCTCAAGGGAGATATAAAGTTGTTACAAGGTTCTTATTAGTACCAAGACTTTGATTATTACTTCAAATTCCTTTGGCTTCTGCTATGCATAAGAGACGAGATTGAACCCCATAAGGAAAACTGGTAGGGATACGACAAATCACTTTAAATAACCTGATTTTGCTCACTACATGACTACAATCTATCAAGTGTGATAGAACAGAGCGGGGTATTATTTTAATAGTACCCTTTCCTAACCAGGAAGGAAGGTGTTCACCGACTCGTTGGTTTAGTTGTCTGGTTGTGCTCCCAATATAACTTCCTTCACAAGGGCAGCTGAATTTAAGATACACATAGATGTGGTAGGACCAGATAATTTATCCTTTTGTTGAGAAATCACCGTAGGTCGAGTGTAGAACGGTAGGCAGAGTTTAGCTGCATGAAACGTACTCTTCGCTGCTTTAGTTACTCTTTGAGAGATCCATTTTCTAGTTCCACAAGAAAAAAATCAGCAGGGATAGGATCTAGAGGTGAACCCATTGCTATTCCAACAATGTTTGTAAAATGTGTTATTAAAGATAAAATGGATGGTCATTGGTTATATAATTTCGTATATGCTTATAAATATTACTATATATTAGAGCAAAGCCTGATGAGGATCTAATTAAATACAATATTGTTCGCTTATATATTTTGTTCTATTTATTATTACTCAACCTTATTTTGCATTAAACATGTAAGACATTTTCACCATAAAACATGATTTAATTACATAGTTGGAACCGTATTTCAAATACTGCAAAATTTACATTATTCTATTTAGTTTGCCGTTGACACAAAACGTGTTTCCAAGCGGCGTGGAAACATATTTCTCATACTCATAATTCAGTTGCAGAATTACTCAACAGCAATATTGTTTAGTTAAACAGAGACAAAATGATCATTTATAGTATCTGTTCAAATCTAAATATCTTTTAAGATGTGAATAGATTGAGGTATCATTAATCTGTCATATTAAGTGAGTACTTCTCGGTATCATATATAAAATTCATGCTAATCTTCAGTGGACAACTCTGCTTGTTCATGAAAATAATTCCCTGTAACAACAACTGATAAATTATCTTTCCAAATTTAAAGTAGTTAAAAGTACTTTTGATTGGAGTAAATTGATTTTTTTAAAAAGGACTTTTGCTAAGTACGACCGAGAGTGCGGAGAGTCCGTTATCCCTCTCGAAATGCTTTCACATGGCTACGTGTATACAGCCACTGTCAGGGAAGTCCTTCTTACTGCCTTCTCATAATGGAGATGTTGTTTACGAAGTTGAGATGACGAAAAGCAAATGTCCGGCGCTTTAACCGGGTTGGTGGACACGGAAAGTCCACCTAGAGGAGTTGGAAAACCCCAGTTCCAAACCAATCGTGTACATGGGCTCCAGTATCCTTAGGGAACAAATGGCGTATGAACCAATCGTTGGTCATCGGCTACCATGGGACTGCATCTCCTTACGAAGGCTCCGGGTGTGGCCCCCCAAGAAAACCACCTGCTTCGGTTTGGGCACCCGGGCAGTATCACAGCCCTCCCACAAACCAAATGAGATTTGTGCGGCGCATATGTATTCGGTGCCTCCTTGTACCAATATCTATGTGTTCAAATAATAATAATCATCATTACTAATAGAGATATTTGCTAATTTTTAATACCATTAACTTAATCTGACGTAATCTTAAAATAATTTGCTTAATTTTTAAAAAAAAACTAATTTACATTTCAGAGAATTACGTGATGTTTTTACTGCACTAGCATTAACAATTGAAGAAACACATGGAGTTCAATCGGCGGCACATTTAATTTCAAGTTGCTTATTTCTACGTTTTATTTGTCCAGCTATACATGGTCCAGTATTATTTGGTTTAGCTTCATCTATACCAGAAAATAATCGTATTTCTAGAAATTTAACATTAATTGCAAAAGTTTTACAAAATTTAGCTAATTTAACATTATTTGAAGATAAAGAAATTCATATGAAAGCATTAAACTCTTTTATTGAACCAGAAATACCAACAATGTATAAATTTCTTCGATCAATCGCTTCAAATACTGATTCTAATTATCATTTATCAACTAATTCTGATTGTCATGAATTTATTGAATTAGGATATGAATTTGCAAAACTTACTCAATTACTTAATCTTTACGTTAATAAAATTAATGTAAGTTCAACAGTGAATTAATTTTATTTTCATAATACCATGGTATTATGTTTTATATTTTTTTAAATAAAAAGAAATTACAGATCTATAATACTGAGAAAATATTTTAATTTTACTTACTTACTTATGCCTGTTACTCCCAGTGGAGCGTAGGCCGCCGACCATTAATCTCCAATCCACTCTGTCCTGAATCTTCCTTTCTAGTTCGATCCAATTTTTGTTCATTTTTCTCATGTCTGTCTCCATTTCCCAAAGTAATGTGTTCTTTGATCTTCCTCACCTCCTTTGGCCTTCAGGATTCCATGTGAGAGCTTGCCTTGTGACCCAGTTGGGTGCTTTCCTCAATGTGTGTCCTATCCACTTCCAGTGCTTCTTCCGCATTTCTTCCTCCGCTGGGATCTGGTTTGTTCTGTCCCATAGTAGATTGTTGCTGATAGTGTCTGGCCAACGGATCCTTAGTATTTTGCGTAGACAGCTGTTAATAAATACTTGTATCTTCTGGATGATGGCTTTGGTAGTTCTCCAGGTTTCTGCTCCGTACAGTAGAACTGCCTTGACATTTGTTTTGAAAATTCAATCACAATGTGTCGGTGTATACACTCTCTGTCTTCCCTTAAACTATGAGATTAAAATTATTCCATATCTTTCTTTCTTCGAACTAATTCTTCCTTTCTGTACCATATCGTTACATAAGATCTTTCTTTTATTTATTACACCATTGTGTTAACTGCTTCTATGAATCTGGTGTTCGTCTTGCTGTGCTAATGAGGTGGCAACTTGGATCGATGTATGTACCTGGTCCTATGTTGTAACTGACTGACTGACTGACTGGTCGAAAATTCTGACCTTGGTGTTGGTTGACAGTTGTTTTGAATTCCAGATATTCTTCAGTTGTAGATATGATGCTCTTGCTTTGGCAATCTGGGCCTTCACATCTGCATTATATCCATTCTAAATTTTTCTAAATAACTCGCTAAAAAACGCTAACCAGAAAAAATTATTCAAACCACTTAATTATTCCAATTCTACAGATCAAATATTTATATTTTCACATTTAATCAATATAAAAAGTGATGATCTCTCAAATAAACTTAATGGTACTGGAAGAGTTTTCAGTAGTTTTTTCCTAGCGATCTAATAATGATCTGAAAAATAAACATTCAACACCGCTTTCGATAAAGATTTTGTAAGAGTTGGACTACATGAATTTTTAAAGTTTAACAAAAGCCTTTGATATTATAAGATTTTAGTGAGTAGCTGTAAAGATAAAATCAGTCAACCCAGAAATGAGGATAGATCATACAACAACAACAACAGAAACGGTATAAAAAAGGAAATGCGAGCCAACGGATTCTGATCAAACTCCTGAATAATACCTGCTAACCATGAGGTCAGTAGATCTTGGGTACGAAGCATTCACTGACGAAAAATTCAAAATAATGTAAAATCTCTGTTTCTTGATATCAGCATTTCAAAACTATTCTAACTAATGTCAGTTATCAAATATTACTTATTTCCATGTTCATTTATTAGATTTTCGAAAAACTTATTTTTTAATCCATTTATAAATTCATGTTTTAGATTACACCACAAATCGCTGAATTACCAGATCTATTACAGAATATTTCAGAGTTATTAAATAATCAAACCTTTACATCATGGAATCATAAAAGTCAGACCAGTTTTGAAAGAAACACAAATAGTAATTCACATTCTTCTAGAAGTGCAATACCAAGACATCATAGTCTCTCGAACAATAATCCTATTTCAGGTGTTGATAACAGAAGGCAATCAGAAGCGACTACCATCATAAAACCATCAGTAAGTGATCAGGTGACATTTTATTTTAGCGTGTTAAGAAACAAGATATTTTTTAAGCATATTAAATAATTATTAATATAGGGTGCTGTAAAGAATATGGAAATTGAAGTTTCAAATTAAGAACCGACTTCATCAAATAACTACTGCAAACCAGGAAGCATCGGACAGCCTTTTCGTTTTGATGCGAGAATCCCTAAAAATATCCATCCAGAATCCTACTAGGACTCAAATCCAGGACCTTCAGTTTTCGTAGCAAGTGACTGAAATGCAGACAGTTGAGTTGGCACCCAATGGTCTACATTTCTAACCTCAGTTATCTCGTGGCGTTGCGTGATCATCATTCCTTGCTATTGATGATATTTATCTCACGGCCGACATGGTTGAACTCCACCAGTCGTGCAACATAGAAAACTGACTGAAGTTAGAAATGTAAACCGTTACGTCTCAGCTCAACTGTCTAGAGCCTGATCTACTTCTGCAAGGCTTGAGGGGCCTGAATGCTATCCCCTATTGCATTGTGAATGCACGCTGCTGCGGAATCTCATTCAAAAATGAAACAATTGTTCAGTCCTCATTGGTTTTGACTGGTTATCTAACAAGATCAGTCTTTCATATAAAACTTCGAATTCAATAGTTACTTTATGTTAATCAGTTCAAATGATACGGGAATATACTACACCGTAGGCTGAAATAGCTAAGAATAAAGTACAAGCTGAGTGATTTAAACGTAATTTTACTGTCTTTCAAGGTCATACACTAAACATTATAAATAAACGTATTTTTAATGTATCATTATTTGTCAAAAAGAATTTTAGACAACAGTTAACAAGGAAAGTACTTGAAAATAATTAAGTAATAATGAACATCTTATTATGTAGAAGTCATTGTTAATTAGTTAACTTCACTGTTCCACTCAAGATAACAAACGTTTTAAAGAGTATTTAATATGTATTTAGAAAACTATTATATGATTCTAAATATATCTCTAGACTTAAAATAATACCCAGAACAAAACAATTAATTTGCTTTAACTACTAACAAATAATTCTGCATAGTGAATTATAATACGATATCAAGATATATTTTAGAAGATAAACACCAGAAGACTAACTAATATTATTACATTATACATATCAGCTATAACATTTCTTATGAATGTTTAAAGTTGAAAAACGTTTCATTACTGAAACTCAATTTGTAAGTTGGTAAATTAAAGTCCTACACATTATATTATGGTAAACAGAAATATTGTTCATTTTTCCCTAAAAAGGTCTTTAATAAGATACTTTAAGTATAATGAAAACTTAATACTAGTATCTATATACCGATTGTAATTAATTCATGTTTATTAAATTTATTAATAAGGTGCCTCAAATCAGTTACTGATCTTCAAATATCCATTGATACAAACCACTTACAAAGAATATAAATCTAACAAAGATTAAAACACTATAATATTTTTTTCAATAAGAAGCATCATATACAATTGAATATTTTGAACAATATTCACTAATAAAATAGATTCCACTTATATAAATAAGTTAGATTACTAATTAAGAGTCTTATTCATCAATGTAAGTACTGACCAGGTCCAACATCGCTTAACTGCGGTAATCAAACAACAACCAATGCTTTCAACGTAGTATGATCATCGGCATTAATTAAAAGTGAATATAGGTAATTTACTAGTCCTAGAAGTAAAATTTAATTATAGTTAAATTTCATTTAAAACTCTAATTATAAATTTCTACATGATTAACATCTGATAGAGATTAAATTTTATTCTCATTAGAATCTTCAATACAGTTACTAATTGATTAACATTTTTTTATAATTAACGTATAATAAATAAAAAGAAAAAATACAAGGTATTAAATTAAAATCATTAGTTATGGTTTATCGATAATCTAACTTATCTAATAGATAGATTTAGAATACTTGGTCACATTCAAAGAGATGATAAATATCGATTATTCCAAGAAAGATCCATTGATTAAAACTAATAAGGTCAAATGTTTAAACTTTATAGGAATGATGTACAATATGATAATACTGATTAATTCTACATTAACATTAAATTAAGTTTATTTAAGTTTTTACTACTTACATGCTAAAGAATAAGAAATGAGCTTCAAAAAGTTAATTAAAATCTCATTACTTAAGAAGAAAAAAGACTGAGTATATGATTACATAGAATTCAAACCATACATTGTTTAACCATGCAAAATCTTAAACTTAATGCATGTACTTTTGTTTTCCTTCTTTTTTTATAACATTAATAGTTAACTAAATTACATGTAGATAGAAAACTATCATCGGAAGCACCTATAAATGTAAAACCAATACATAATCAACAAGAACCTAGTAATAATGCTAATTCAAATAGTTCAGCTGACAGTAATGAATTTATTTCAAATATAAAACAAAAAAAATCGTGGGATACATTTATTATACAAAAAGAATATTTACCATGTAAATTTAATTCTGCCGATATGATATTTAAACAAATACATATAAATGATCTTGAACAGTCAGAAAACATGGAGGAGTTATTAAGTCAATATCGTGAACAGTTACGTCAGTTAAATGATTGTATTGAAAAAGTTGGACCGAATTGTTGTCATAATCCAAATTTATCTCATGCTTTAAGTCATTCTACACAATCTGTACATAAGATTAAAAACCCTTCAAATAGAATTCCTAATAATAATGGAAATAATAACCATATAAACAATGGAAGATCTGATAGAAATTTATCAAGACAAAGTACTGATGAGAATAGTTATCGTCAAATGAAACGAAAAATAATAAATTCGAAATCCGATAATTCAACACCTATACCGTTAGATAGTTTGTTGAAAAAAACACAGTGTCCATATCAAAATTCAGACAACAAAACGAATAATAATTCAATAAGTAAAGATGATGATGATGATGATGGAGATGAAGGTGATGATAATTATACCAGTGAGTGTGATATCGGTAGAACATTAGTTCCTACTCATTCTGCATCTATAACTATTGATCGTTCAAGTACAAGCGATAGTGATTATGATTATGACGATTGTGATGATAGAATCACAGAATGTACTACTGAAGATACAAGTGAATACGTAAAGAAAACAACCACAAAAAATAACAAACCAAGAAGAATTTCCGCAAGACAAAATCATTTGTCTGAATCTCCAAGTCTGGATCAATTAGCCGAAAAGTGAGTAAATTAATTATTTTTGTCCCAATTCTAAGAAAAAACTGATGTAAAATACATTTATCGAAAGATTTCAAAATTTTAGGTGAGTTTTCATGTTACTAAGCCTCACCATGAAACAGATTATCTGATCCCAGTGGAACCCATATCATATCCATTAGAAGTGTAGTGAAAAACTCCACTGTTTTGGGAGAAGTTACTTATCATACTGTATGTACATATTATGGATATATTATGCATCGATACATATATTAAGATAATTATGCGGTAATAACCAGACGGATGTTATTATTTGTAGTGCAGGTATCAGAACAAAATATCCAGCGTTCAAATGTGCTTATAGTATGAGAAACAAATAATCTCGGTGATCGATTGATTTCCAAGTATTTTCAGTAACCGTAGGAATCATGTTAAAAAACCTTTAAGTTAACCTATTTACTAGCTTATCCATGCTTTAGTATACATGTATTTGGCATTAAATATTCTGTTCGAAAATTTAGACTGCATGTAAGTCGATAGCTAATATATGTTGCTGTAACAACATTCTTCTAATTGTGATTGAAGAAATTTAATTTTCTTATGATTATAAATATCAATTAATTACTAGATAAGATGATTATAATACCATTATCAGTTGTCCTGACTTTGAGCACACGATAATTGGTCTCGTTTGTAACGCTATAGTGAATGAGAACACCAGTGGGGACAGACAAATGTATTTAAATACAAAATTACAGAATATCTTAGTAAAATTTCAGAATCATACAGTAAATAATTTATTTGCAAAATATCAATCAATTGTCTCAGACTCGATTGTTCCTTCGTCTCTACACCAATCACTATCCGTTCTCGTTCTCTTCTCTTCGATCTTCTTAACCTTCTGCGACCAAACATTCGACTTTCGATTGGTAATACATACTATTTATATCTGTCGACATCAGTGGCACACACCACAATGCTACGTTTAACACTTCCACAACTAACTTCTTAAATGTTCGCAGCTAC
Organism: Schistosoma spindalis; assembly: GCA_946903255.1. Lineage (NCBI taxonomy): Eukaryota > Metazoa > Platyhelminthes > Trematoda > Strigeidida > Schistosomatidae > Schistosoma > Schistosoma spindalis. The sequence goes on from OX336420.1 coordinate 48,322,178, forward strand.
TTAACATCAAAATTATTTTTATTTTAAAGGGACTATTCCTTTTCCTTCAGACGTAATTTACAATTCAGTATTGTTTAAAACTAAATATGAAATGAACTTTACAAATATAAGAAAATGTTTTAATTCTAATATTTAATATTTTAAAGATTTCAGTTAGAGAATGATTTATGAAAATTTTATTAAATGATTTCACTTTCTATATTGTGAAAAGTGATGAGGTTTCAAATTGTTAACACATTATTTAACATCCTTGTCTCCTCTTACTCTCCATTTCTAGTCTAGTTGGCCTTTTATTTCTATATATAAATGCTTTTAACAAATATATGCGTGATCAGATAATTCGAAATATATTGCGCTAATATATCACATAGTTCTGATAATCTTCATCTTATTTCACTATCGAAATTTATCAAAGGGACTAATTGCTTTAATAAAATGTACTTTCGTACTGTATCGATATTCTTTAAAAAAAATACTTTCTTTTTGTCCTCAAGTATACGCATACATCAACCAGCATGATAATGAAGCTTAAATTACACTTGAAAATACTATGGTAACAGCCATTAAAACAATGAACATCGTAATTATAGATAAAATATTTAGAAATAGTTATTCAATTTAAAGAAATGTCTGTTTAATGAGAAAAATCATCTGATGTACATGCATATAGTTTGAATACTATTAGTTTTAACGTGTAGTTATGGGGCTAATAATTAATTATTGTTTAAGCCAAATAACATTTAAGCTAGAACATATATACGTTGTATTTTTTTGAAAAAAAACTTCACAAAAAATAAAATTTACACATGACATGATTTAAAACTGAAGATTTAATTTCCCTTAACAACAAAAAATATCAGTGGTGTTATATAAGCGAATTAAATCAGATTTGCTATTTTCCCATTACAGTATGGGTTTAGAAGTTACTAAAAATCAACGAGCAATAATTAGCTATCTTTAAATAATTCGCAACTTTTTTAACACTAAATTAGGTAATCAATCAGTATATCAAACAGAATTCAGTGATTTTCTTATAGAACATATCGGTTTAGGGAGACGATCAATTTGTAGTCAGGCTGAATGTTTACCGGTAGCGTTATTCTATGATTGTACTAAGTAGCGAATTGAAAGTTGACAATCGATTTCAACTTAATAACTGATCAGTAGTGAGTACATTTGAAAGCCTAAAAGTTATCACTTAGATTCTGTACTCTATCCAGTATATCATGCAGTGAAATTTGAAAATACAAAAACCAGTTATACAGATCAACATAGTTGTCCATCTACAGTAAAAGTCATCTAATTTGATTTCTTTTACAATCAAACGTTTTAAGGTTATCAATAAAGTCACAAATTAGTCATCTGACCAACTTATACTAATTTTATTTATTTCAAAATTTTAAGACGTATATCATACATAACATTACCTAAATTGTTGAATTACCTACATTTTGAAATGTCATACAATTCAATCTATTTTTTATAAAATCATAGTCTGAACAAATGGTAACGTAATAATTCGACTTTTATAGATACATTATTTTTGTACTATTTGCTGTTTATATTTATCTGTCCATTAATTCTATTTCTTGTCATTTCTGTTGAAATGTTCTTTTTTTTCAAAATAGATTACAAGAATTAAAAAAAATGCTTCAATTAGAACGTCAAGAAATCGAAGAAGTAGTAGCATCTAAAACAGAAGTGATAAAACAACAAGAAAAATCTATTGAACAATTAGAATCGGAACTTGATCAATTACGTAAAGATCATAGACCATTAAAAATGAAACCACCGAATGGTAGACATACAAGTAAATCAACTTCACGTACAGTCAGTCCAACTTCATCACTTTCATCTGAATGTTATTCATCTAATTTATCTGACACAACTCAAAATTGTCACAGTTATAATAATCCTTTTTATCATAACGATATACATAACAATAATAATAATAATAATCACTTTTTTGATTCATCAGTTACAAATTATCACAGTAATAATCAAGGTTTAAATAATCTTAGTCGAGGTGAACCAATCAATACAGAGAATTATCGTACTGAAAATTTTCAAGAAAAAATATTATGGAGAGGACAAATGAGTCGATGTGAACCACAAATTAGATGTGATTCTAACCTACTTTATTTGTCAAGAGCTAGTGAAGGGACAGGAATTCCATTAGGACATTTAATTGGAGCAAATCGTTCAGCTCATATTGGACGTCGTGAATCAGAAACAAAACTTTTGCCACATTAACATTATACTCATAAGTTAACATATATTATTAAAATAGTATATCTTCATAAACTCTTTAGACAATATTAATTATCTTTTAATAGTTTAACAAGAACTGCCCACACATAGACTCATAAATGAACTATTAATATATGAACATTTTCATTAAATGCTAGACTATGTGTAAGCTGCGACACTGTGAATACATTACTATATATATATATATATATAATACTCGTGTAAACACCCAAAATCCCAGTGACTTATTTAAACGAAAAGCAATAAACTATATATATATATATATATATATATATATATATATATATATATATATATATATATATATATATATATATATATATCCATAGATATATTATCAAACACTAACAAGAAACTAAGCAGTTCGCATTTTTGTCAACTGCTTTTCTTTCTTTTTTTAGTCTTACTAATTGTAACAGACTGAAAAATGTAAAATCCATACACAGATGAAGAAAGAAAAAAATTTAAAAAAAGAAAATTAAAATATGATAAAGAGTTATGTGTTTCTGTTTTGTTTTAAATTTCATTCTATCATTTTTCTTACTCCTTTTGTATCAATTTTTAATTCTTGTCTTATTATTAATATTATATACTTCCCTTTATTATTCTTCTCAATGGCATTCAACGATAGTAGTTTTTTTCATATTAAATATGTTCAATCAGTAGAACCAGGCAAAACTGAATGTACATACATTTATGGTTAGATATATCAATATATATATATATATATATATATATATATATATATATATATATATATATATATATATATATATATATATATATATATATATATTCCAGGTTATCAATACAAATGTCTCATTTTAATAATGTATAAGAAAAATTGAAAGATTTTTGAGAATTATAATATTACCTAAATGACTTTTTTTATTCTCAAATTGTATTTGTATTTAACACTGAAGAACTAGGAATACTAATAATTGATTTATGAGCATATTCTATTTGAATGGAGATTTACTGAAATTGTAAACAAAACTAAATGATTATGATAAATTAGTAATAATTCATTATGACTTTAAGCAGAATGTTGAAACATTCCTACATGAACAACTAAAACAATGGAATTTCAAGATCAATACTACACGAAAAAGACGATTATTTTAGATATAGCCCTTAGACGGAATTATATTCATGGCCATTTATAATGGAGTCATCCTGTTCATACCAGTTTCGTTGTTGGCAAATTTGATGGAATATAGTGGATCACCTTAAAAGTTTTATACAATTCAACTTGACCTGTGTCAACCAAGTGAGCAAGAATAGAACTCTTAGTCACTTATCTGTCCTTTGCTCAACCACGACGGATGGTCATTATATAACAGAGCACCATCCGTCGTGGTTGAGCAAAGGATAGATAAGTGACTAAGAGCTCTATTCTCGCTCACTTGGTTGACACAGGTCATCAAGTTGAACTGAATAAAGCTTTTAAGGTGATCTACCATATTCCATCAAATTTGCCACATGGTTTACGAGTGCGTCTTTTGCACATTGCTGAAGCCATCGCAATCCAAGTTCACAAACCTAACCTTTGCATCCCAAAGAAGTTTGTGCAATCATTTTCGTTACTTTAGCCATCAGTATAGGGGCGTTTACAGCAGAACATTGATAAACGATTTTTTACTTCTTCCGTTTTTGTTTTTTGAACTTTTTATTTCACTTATTCTCAACATTGATCTCTATATTCATTAATCATACATTTCCTAAAGACAAAATTGTCACATAAACCTATTTGAAAACTGGACGTATTCTAAATCATATTCATCTTTTTTTCTCAACTACTATCCCATAATATATTTAAAAGCGTCACTATTTTAATGAAACATATCACTATCGTCTTGCTTACTGCTTTTAGGCCACAATAAAAATAAAGTAGAAAATAGAACATTCAACTATTTCTTTATAGTTTTAATACTAGTCTGAATCATGAAAATCCCCAATTAAAGTAAAATCCACATACATGCACACAAATCTAATGAATGTTGATAAAAGTTGAGTTCTAATATTGATTTCATACTTATGTATTTGTCAGCTTCTAGTACTTTCTTACCATGAACACATACATGCGAAGTACTGAAAAGTTGGTTAAATCGATTACCGTTGACCTGAAGATATACTTATTTTGCTGCATATTTGTAATTCTAAGGTTTATAGATAGATTATTAGACAAAAACATGCACGTTTTTGAGGTAAATAAGAGGATTAAGTTGTAATAACTTGCTAAAGTAATATTGTCATTGTCAAATAATTCACATTATTTTCCTAATCATTTTTTTTTGTCAAATGAAAATCATGAAGTCATCTATTGATGCCATAGAACAAATCATGCTTTGAATAAAGTATCCAGAGATTAAATGAAATATTTGATTGTAGCAGCAACAATAAAATATGATGCCTAAAAACTGAAACATGGAATTATTAGTTGTGTCCTAACTTATGCTAATAGAATAGGTGTATCCTAATAAGCTATTAGTTATTTTTTAAATTAATTTCACTCTTATTCAATTATGTACTGATTTGGTGATAACCTTTTATAGTTTTCTAAGATTATGGCGAAAACAATGTTTTGATCTAATCATATTCTTGAAAACGTAGAATTGTATTTTCTTTCCAGCGTAACCGGTGACAGCTAACTAATTAAACATCGTTGAAAACTATTTCATGGTTGAAGCCAGAAAGGAAACTCTTATCACCATCTAATTTAATGACCTACTGAATAACCTATATATGTCACATCAAGTATACGTGAGTAGGAATAAAACAAAACCAATCAATTATACTATTTAGCTTTAAATTTTCATACTTCAAAGTCATTCTGCGCAAACCGTCAACTTGCTGCAGATTTTAGTACTGGAAGATAGTGGGAAGCAACTCAGTGGATTTTAGCATTTCCACTGAAATAGTTTAGCTTAAATAGATTTTTCAAGCTATGAGTGTATAGATAATTTGTGAATAAATAATATTAGTTGGATAAAGCTAGAGAAAAATGTAACGTTAATAGTTATACAAGGTGATATGTTAAAGAAGTGCTTTATTCATTCAAATGACGTTGATATACGATATTGATTTCTCTTCCCAAGCGCTTATATGTAATTAGATTATAGGAAATAATCATATCAGTATAGCTGTTGGCCATAGACGACTACTGTTTATCTAATCGATTATCGATGAATCATTGTCAAGTACCACTTAGTTCACTGCATACAAATCTGACCATTAACCAGTGAACTATATTGTATTCAGATATCACTTCAACTTATTTTGGGTGTCAATTAGGTCCACATTCACTGTCTTCATGTTATTTGCATCAGCCGATTCACCATTTCCAGAAGATAGTACCAAGCCAGTTAAATATTTCGCAGACATAACAAATAATCACATAGAAAATTAAACCTTTCAAACTATTAACCAGTGATTACATACACTAAGACAAGAATTTGTAACTACAAGTTATCTAAAATTAATGTTTGTTTTCTCAACGTAACTATCATTACAATATTCAAGTTTCATTTATAATAAATTGACAAATAAATAGCACAAAACTCCCAAATAAACTTCATTTGAATAGAAGTAAACGTTTAAGAATATAAATATTTAGACCCTGTTAATTATAACCACTTTTTATTTTAAAATTAATTTACCCCGTAACTATGATGAAACAAATTAAATGAACAGTAAACAACAAATAATAATTATTTGTTAAAATCATAAATAAATATGAGCAGCAACTTAGAAAAACAAACAAATTAAATACAACTACTGTATGGCACATAAACAACAACACAAAAATGTAAAAGAAATTAAAATTACATAAAGAAATGTAAAGTGATAATTGTAATTACATGGATATGTGCATGAATGAAAACAAAGAATATAATTGTGATGTTAAAAGTGTAAAACAAAATCATATATTTTAGTTTCTATGAATATAAAACAAAACAATCATAGTCACATTTCAAGAAAACTATAAATAAATTCAGTCAGGTAAATTTAATTCAAGCATTAACAGTATTAAACATTTTGCTAATTACTCTCGTTTTTTTGCTAACTTAGATAACATGTACAGAACAAAGTAGAATACAGCAAGATTTAAGACAATGCTAAAAAAAATAACTGGTCGAATGATCAAAATAACAGAAGTAATAACATTTATAGAGGTAGAAATAATAATGAAAAAGATATTCATCGTAGGCGAGACACGGAATGGTCAATATGTATAACTGCTTGTTTTTTTTCCTGCCTACATAGGAACTTAAACTTGTGCTGTTAGTTTAAAGATGCACAAATTAAGAGCTGTTTCAATATCGTATGCAACAGGGATATTTAATTCTTGAGCTAAATCAATTAAATACATACGTACACGATTATAATCTTTAATAGCTTGTTGTGAAAGTGATTTCATAGAAATATTATCATGTAGATGTGAATTGATAGATTTATTGTTATCCCTTAAACAATTAAAATTATTGGTAGAATGTTGAACAGAATGATGTGAATCAATTACAATGCCATATTCCAAAGAATTAGATTTAATTGATAATTGTTCATTGGAAAGAGAATTTGTTCCAGTGAAATCACTTGAAACATCACTGTTATTAGTACACTTTTTCATGTTAATATTAATAAAATTATTAATCTAAAATAGAAAATACATGAAAATCTTTTTATTGACAAAAATGGAACTTACAGAAAATTGTTGTACTTTACAGTCATTGTATATAAATTGTTGAATTGAATTAGGTTCATATTTCTCATGAGAAATATTACAACTACTAACATGTGTTTCATTAGAAGAATTAAACATTTGTATGAAAAGAACTACAGGTAAATGACATCCTATAGAATAGGCTGCCTGAAAAATAAAACAAAACAAAAAAAAGCATTAATATAAGTTGAAGGGAAGTTCACAAAACCCAGTAAATAAGTAGAAAATCAAGATCAAGTGTATATATGAAGTGTAGAAATATTAAACGACTGAACCAAACTAAATTTGATAGAGTAGAAAGCGAATTTCGAATTACAGTGCTTAGAATACCTAGTCAAATAATATGGAAGTGAACACATGTATACAGCATACCATCCTCATAAAATCTAATGTGAAACTAACCACCTAAGTATTATGTCATCGCTCTTAATATAATGATTAACCTGAAGATTACAGAAGTATTATCAGATTATCTGTCATGTTACGCAACCCGTACAAATGATGGCAGAATTATTCTTAACGTTAAACAGTCTAAAGGTGTGAAAAATATTGTGTACGAAGCTATTCCCTTTATTCACTGATCTCTAGATGATTTTAGTTGATATGATGAAAAGAAAAGTCAAGATTCGATTGAGTTACTCAATGAGTTTTATTCAACATTACTTCTGTTTTGATTCAATGTAATGATTACTCAATGTAGTATTTATTTTATTTTCTCGTATGATATTTTATTCTGTATAATATACGATATTCTTGTATTCAATTGACATGAACTATGTTCTATATGTGATTTGTGATAACTGAGTATTTTTCATAAATGTGATTTCATTCTAATTATTAATCAAAATGGGTATACAATCAATTTACAAATGAGTGTATTTTTGACTAAGGTCGTCGTCGTCATCATAGTGTTTTGGGGCTAATCAATCTTCACATATACCAGTCTTGTGTTCCTACTTTCGCGTCGTGGGAATTAGGGAGGTCCCTTCGTTCCGAGTATAAGTGATCAGCGATTCTGACATAACAATCAGCGACGACCAGATACAAAAAGTAGCATTCCATTCACAAGTTATAACAACTGGAGACGAGGATTTGAGATATAATACTAGCATTATATGGACTTGTGGTATTACTACATTAGGTATAATCTTATCAAAGAAACATTAATATGCACAAACAAGTTAAAGAGCAGATTTGTAATGAAACGTGGAGCTTCACAAACATTAGGAGGTGAATCAATGATTTAAGCTTCTGATCCAGCGATTAAAATTCATCTCCCTAGACGGTCATGTTACAATTTAATTTTGATTATATCATCCAAAAACATAATTATGCTTCCGGATAACTACCAACTGTGAATATTTAGTGCACACCCGATAGTTAATAGTATTCAAAGTTTATGTAAAATTAGTCGCAACAGCATGATAAGAAAACACAATCGATATTATGACAGGATGAGTTAGACAAACGGACTATAAAAATGCACTAGCAGTTCTGGCTGAAAATATTTGTCATGTACATTAAGTTATCATTTATTTTGATGTATGATACTGACTGAAGAAAGTTCAAGTTTAAAAAAAGGATTAACGCAGACCGGGAAATCGTACAACTAAATAGCAATCAACTGTTATTGACCAGAGCCATCTACTTAGATGTTGCCAATCGGCAACAGTGATCCAATACACTTACGTTTATTCTTTCCGAAATCTTAAACATCTTACGAACTGCTATTTTATTTCCTTTTCATCAACACATTTTCAATTTTAATAATTCCCAATTTTGTGAATTTTCTCTTTTAATATTGTGATGAGGTGGAAACCCTGAATCTATGTGCAATGATTTGACGTAAATATATCTATCCCTCTACCTTAATACTCATAGTGCCACAAACATAGATATCCATTCGAAAGGATGACCTTAAAGAGGCACACATTAATAAACATGAGCACTTAAAAGTGTAATAAAGGCTTTTAGTGGCCCTGTATCTGACTTTCGTTAAATCGCATGCTGATTGTTATCGAAACACACATACCGCCAACCCTCGTATATTTTCATCGACTTAATTTGCGTTAGAGAATAACCAAGTAAGATAAATACAAGAATAAATTTTGAATACCAAAGTTGTCCAACAAATTCTTATTCTTTTGGAAATCCAGCACACAAAAATGCCTCTTAAGAAACTATTCCGCTGCTGTTCGAAATAGACGTACGAAATAACATGAGTGGAGAAGCAAGAATAACAAACTGTCAGTAAGTTCAAAAATCATAGTATTTGTTGGAAGTAGGCCCTTTATTAGACGTTCAGAAAACTACGTTTTTGATCGATCTTAGAGGAAAAGGAACAAAGGGTAAATTGAACAGATTTCACACTTAAAGCTTTTATTGCACTTTTAAATGCTCATGTTTATTAATATGCGCCTTTTTGAAGGTTGTTCTTTATCATGTCCGCTGTTCTACTCGTGCCCTTATAGGTGTGAACCACATGTACCACATTATCACAAATATGATATGACACTTCTACGTACAAATCGTAGATTTTTTTATTACTATTCATTACACTATGTCCAGAACTTCAATAAAATCATCTGATGACAAGTAGACATCTAAATTTAATTTTTTTTTAAATACAAATCATAAATATACAATGACCAACAAAATTCTTACCTCCATTAGAGTAATTAAATGAAAAGAACTATTATCAATTATATACAATAAACTTCGACAATTTTTACGGATTTCTAACTGTTTAGTTTCTAAATCTTCACAAAATTTTGACAAATTCTTATTACCATCAAATGATTCATGAAAATTATTTTGTACAGCTTGATAATATGATAAATTTGAATGAATTAATTTAGGTAAAATAATATTATCTAGTAAACATTGACTGAATTTATTTTCATTCAATATTCCAGCAATATAAATATCAAATATTACATTTTTAGAAGGTTGAATGTTGCTCAAATTCATATAATTATTTGATTTTGGTAACGGTAATGATGAATAACGAGATATAGATAGTGTTTGAACATTGGAATTAATCGAAACATAATTTGAATTGCTAAGAAAGCAGGGGTTGAGCTATATTAATAAAGAAGAATCACAAGTTTAAAACACTCGAAAAAAAGCATAAATAAACAGTAACGTGACAAAAAAAACTAGGTAAGATCAAGCAATCTGTTATACTTAATGCAGAATCTGGCACATGTTTGTGTATTGGATAAAGTGGTTCTTTTCGGAAAAAAAAATTATCTTTTGCATGATATTAGCCAGTTAGTAATTTTACGCCAAATACTAACTGTTCCTAATCAGCTCTAATTTTAAGCACAACACCTGTAATTAGAATTAATGCAGTTGATATTGAATAGAAATCAAAAACATTTTACTATATATATATATATATATATATATATATATATATATATATATATATATATTTATCGCGTTTATTAGATTCCGTGTTGGCCAATTTGTGCCATTTGATATAAACCAGAGAATTTGCGTTTATTTACCTTATAACACCTTACTGAGGAGATTTTTAGTACCAAATTATTACATTTACCGGCCTATCAATTAAATGACTAGACTATCTTCATATACGTAATTCACACTAAATAAACCTGCTTCGGTTTGGGCACCCGGGCAGTATCACAGCCCTCACACACCAAATGAGATCTGTGTGGCGCATATGTATTTGGTGCCTCCTTATACCAATATCTGTGTTAAAAATAAAATAATAATAAAATAACACTAAATACGTATACTATATAGATAGAGCCTGTTAGTAAATAAAATGGATGAAAATTTAAGAAGGCTGAGAGATTGATATCTCAGGTAAGATATGTGTGAATATTATGTTATACTGTAGTGTGTCCTACTGATGTCGACAGATATAATTGGTATGTATCATCAATAGAAAGAGAAATGCTTGGAGGTAGAAGTTTAAGAAGATCGAAGAAACGAGAACAACAACAGAGAATGATTGGTGTGGAAATGAAGGAACAGAAAAGTTTGAGATAATTGGTTGACATTTTACAAATGAAGTATTTGCTGTATGTAGGTATCATTGCAAAGGTTTGACTTGATAATTTCGAATAAATTGAGCATTGGGTAGATTGCTATATTCAGAAAATCTAATTTTTCTACTCATTAGAATATTACAAATATATTATTTTATTTATATTTACTGTATAGTTCTCAGATTTTAATAAGATATTCTGTAATTTTGTGCTTAAATACATTTGGTTATCCCCGCTTGTGTTCTCGTTCACTACAATACCTTCTGTCTGATACAACACCTAAAACAAAATAAATCATACGGATGCAATTCGAAATATACTAGCAAATGTGTTTCAGTATAATTAAAACTGGTTATACCTGTGATGAAGAATCAAGTGGTTGTTTGCTTAGTGGAGATTCCATTAATTCAGAACACGACTGAGTTCCTTCAGATAAATTCACCAATTGTTCGCCTACAAGGCATTCACATTTATCCCAATTACTCAGCAGTTTAATGGAAAGATATTTTTTTAAGATAACCAATAATGATGGAGAACTTTGTTTCAGTATGTGCTCAGCATACAATGAAGATAATAAGTCAAAACGACTAACCTTATCCCAATAAGTAATAAAACTCCTATCATTGGTTAGATCAACATTTAATGACTTGAATCCTTGATGAACCTTTGAGGATATAATAAAACATAAGAATAATGAGGGAACAAAATCGATATCCTATTAAATTAGCAATAAATGCAGTAAATAACCAACAAAGTATGATACTTGTCGATCACAAGAAACATGTTTAGCTTAGAATGTCAAACAAGTTCAAATTAACATAGTTTTAAACTGAATACGATGGCAAATATCAAATATATACCGCTAGTCGTATCCTACACATAAATGAAGACAATTTTGACAATTAAAATTTATACATTCCAACAACTGTCAACGTTCGTAAAAAAATATAACTGTTTTATAAAAAAATATAGTATTATACATGTAATAAGATAATAATTCACGTTGAAAATCTGAAAATCTTTCCATTGATTTATGAATTACATCCTTCTTTAGTTTTCTTCCGATGTACTCCAGTCAAAATCGCGCATCAAGGTAGGCGGTGGTTGGGTATAAGTACAAACTACACGTCTCAGTTATTTCAGTCGATGGGGATTCATGATCTTATCAGCCGATTTGTTATATTTGCTGAATGCTCTGAATCTAACCGCGAAATTGCTTGCCCGGTTGTCGCCTCAAATGCGATCAACGCTTTGACTACACATGTGAATAAATACTTGAAGCTTATATATGTCTCCTACTTTCATAGACCGTGTTTAACAGACATAAAATAATATAGAACGAACTATTGTGCAGTATATTCCCGGCTTTGTTGGCAGACAGACATTTCATCTAATAAGCAAGTGATGGAAATTGCTAAAACCCAACCAAGCTTTCTGAATTCGCGCCGAGATTTTTTCAGCTACAAACCCACCATGACTGATGAAACTATCAATCCAAGTGAAGTGGTCAGAGTGCTCAACTACTTTACTTCCTACGGTCGATTGAAATATAATTACGAACAAGGATATTAGTGATCCAACCAACAGAAAAATCATTTTAAATTAAAAATGGGATGTTTGCTGGTTCAGTTATGCTTGGAGCAGAATAGAGAAAAAAACCTGATAGCTAAAACATAAAAGGTAACACGAGTAGATGAAAAGAAGAGATACGAACTAGAAAAATCTTCAGTAAATTTCTTCATAATAGTTTCTTTCCAATATTTTAATAGCATTAGCACAGCTTATTAGGTGACTTCCCGCAATAACAATCAGATAAAAGACTATTACTCTTATAAATAATGATAAACTATATAACATTGATGAAATCAACTAAGTAAATTAAACGTAAAAAGCTGGTAAAACAAACAATAATTGAGACTATTGACAGCTAAACTAACTTGCTCATACACGATCTGATTATCAGCTGACTTGGGAGTTTGCCGGATTATTTCGTGAAATACGTTAGATACAAATCTGAAATAAAAACAGCGGTTAAAAAGGAACTTTGGAAATTCATTAACATGATTTATTTATTATAAAACACTGTGTTACGACAGAAAATTAAAAATTATGTCAAATATTCAATGAATGATTATAACAACTGAAATTCATCATCTGATATGTCAGAAGTGTACAAACTAACTAGTTTCTGTTCTGAGAAAAAAACATTAAACATTAACAATAACTTCCACAAAGCTTTATTCGATTACTATTTAGAATTATGCATTCGTGATATCGGGTTTTGAGAAATGACATGCATCGTTGAGAGTGGTAAATAGATTATTTAGTTATAGGAGAGGAAAGTGATGATATTATAAAGTACCACTGAGATCCGTTCAGTATTTAACATCTCAGTCACAGCTTGACCAATAAAGTGCATGAACGGCAATCCAGTGGTCATCATTTAGAACTTCGTCACAAGTTTGCTTTCAACTTTAATTATTACTCTTGTACATTAAAGTTAGTTAGACAAACCACAGCATTATTTTAGTACGAAATATTTCTTTTATGTCTGTAAGAAATTCTGTCCAGTTTGAGTGAACAGTTTTACAATATTTGAGGGCAACATGTGTGGACATTTAAAAAATAAATAATATCTACTAGAATCTCAGGTATTTAAATTAGAAAACTTTAATGTCTTTCTTAATTCATACGTGTTTTAGAATATTTGATCTTTGGCTATAGACCAGAATGACTAATTTGATCGTAAATGTAGGCGTAGAGTCAAATATAGTCATTAGTTGTCAAATAGGAATTGCAAGCACATACATTTTACATGACACAATTTGGACACATTTCCCCATAAAATTACTCTCATTCACACAATAAGCAATATCTCAACACGACTGAATAACTGTATGGTAAATAGTTGTTTTATTACCTCATTTCTATGTGGTAATTTTGATTTCTGACTATTGTCTTGATGATTGGAGCAGACTTAAGAGTTAAGTGAAGTTAATCGCTGAGATTTTTAAAAATGTTAGTTTTTTTATGTGTCTGTAGATTAATTGTTTTACTAGGGAATATAAAACAAAACGAACTCACAGTATTTTATTCATTAATTCCTTGTCCTTATTTGTTATAGTTTCTGCAAATTTAAGCCTCTCGAAAAAAATAACACAAAAAACAAGGTGAATATTAAATTACAACCAACCAGTCAATAATTTAGTTTTTTGGGAAAAAATACATGTCAGTTTCAGTAATATTTTCAGACATATCAACAATTCATTATACTGTATTGTTCAATAACCTTCTGTAGACTATATGCAATAAAATATATGTTCTCACTAGGAAACCCACAAAACAGAACGAATCCTTAAACTGCACAAAATCCAGTATGTGGCTAAAGATTGCCTTTTGTACCTCCTAGCAACGTACCAGCTGGAATTAGTGCACTATGGTGACATAGTCAACTTTAGTGATTCAGACAATTAACACCCTTTTTCACAGTCCACATGTAGAGACAGTACTATTAACCAACATAAACGATTCGATGAGACGATCAATTGATGAAACACTGGAATGAATGCTAACAGAATGATTACTTCACTGATTGTTAAAAAAAATAACTAACTGACAAAACCGGATCACAAATTCACAACATACAGGTACCAAATAAAACCACTGGGTTGTTGAATAAGTAAATCATCTCTATGCAAAATGTTTTATTAAGATAGCGTGACTATGAGTTATGTAATATATAACACATAACTATGTTTATCAAAGATATGCAATTCGTTATTTTTATGCACCTTTATCAAAGATATTCATCTGAAGGCAGTGTCTTTTTCCAAAGCCTCACGAATTAGTCAGTCAATCATTCAGTTATTACGAACATAGGACCTGGCAAAAATATCTATTGGTTCAAATTATCATAAGACACCGTGAATCGAAATAAAAGGAGCAAGGATGATAGTAAGACCAAATTTAGAGAGTATGGTTCGAAGAGAATAAGTGAAATAGGAGATTGCAAAATATATTATAGAGTATAAAGTAACATTAGAACTCAACATTCAGAGGAAAATAGCGAATGAATTTTACCGAATGCAAGCCATTTCAACTCCGGTCTTCTAAACACTTAGCATGACGTTGCACCGTATTATTGTGTATTGTCTATTTCAATAGTTGAAATCATGAATCAATTGAAGCTAGACCACCATGGAAAACCTGGAAGCACTGGACGGCCGTTTCGTCCTAGTATGGGACTCCTCAGCAGTGCGCATTCACGATCCCGCCCCCCGCGGGATTCGAACCCAGGATCGTGGGTGCGCACTGCTGAGGAGTCCCATACTAGGACGAAACGGCCGTCCAGTGCTTCCAGGTTTTCCATGGTGGTCTAGCTTCAATTGATTCATGATTTCAACTATTAAAATTACCAATTCTCTACAAAACCCATTCTAGTTATTGTCTATTTCACAACTTTCTATTCATTTATTTTAACAATCCAAAACACATTTAACTGAATTTAATCTACATGCACCAGATCACTCGAACATGTCACACAACAAAAAGCTCAAGAAAACCTCTGACGATCTTAGTAACAGAACAGAAACAATCTGAGTGTTCATATAGTTCAAGATCAAATTATGGTAAAAAGAAAATGTGCATACTGAAGAGGAGGAATGGGGTGAAATAAAACGTTTATTTACTCTTTTCAATCAGATAGTAGTATAGGCGTATATTAAATGTTGTGATAATAGTGCAGTTGCGATCCGTTTGTGGGACAGTTTTCATAAAAACTGAAGATTGCTTGAAGTAAATGGAAGGCACCACTATTTCACTAACGTTGCCACAGAAGAAACTTAAATCATTTCATGCAGGAGGTGATATGATGGTAAAGAATAAGACCTAATTTTCAGGTCGTAAATCATTGAAGGTTGAATGATCTACAAAACCGATATCCCTTAATTGATCTTAGCATCTAATCGCGTTTATTTTGTTGTTATTAATTTATGAGTAAGTATGTTATTAGGTAGGAAAACCTATTATAGTGGTGTTATTAACAGTTTGAATCAATAAACCAAACTCGTGAGCAATCAGCACATCATCGTATCATTGCACTTTATCTATAGATTAGTATTGTATCCACTTACTTAACAATCCAGAAACATTCCTGATTACAAATCACATAATTATTTTCCATAACAATTCAATATGGAAACTTCTAAAAATTCAATGGGTGTATACTGTAAAGTGACAGACATGATTAATGAGAGAGTTCATTAATTTGATATCAAAAAATGTTCCAATCAAGGAAATTAATAAAGCAACTTACTAAATGACTATTATGTACTGCATAATTTACAGCAGTTTTGACTTCTGAAAAACATGGTATCTTGAGACGCTTAATCATTTGAATAAAACAATTCATAGCCTCTTCTAAGAAGTGATATTCCCTAAAAAAATGAAGACAAATCTAGCGAAGTATAAACACAGTTAACTGAGAGAAGAAAGAATCTGGTTTCAGCCTTTTATAAACCATTTTCACAATTTTATAGACTTAAAAACATCGTCACTTATAACAAAAGATTGATATACGCAAATCAGTAAAAACGATACCGTTAACTTGTTAAAATTATTCAATCTCTGAACAAAAGACCGTCATAAGGCTGTAAAACATCAGAGGTTCATATCCTAATCAAGGATATATTACAAAGTGCCCAGTGTTTAATCTACCTAAAAACATTATATCACCGTTTTAAGTCTTAAAATTAAGCCTGACAAGAAATAGGATAGAAGCTACATTTGGACGTTGGATAGAAATTTTGCAAGAATAGTTGCTGGTATTTAGAGACCATACAACCGTAACATGATAAACCTCAAAATTCAAAGATGATTTTATTGTTAAAGATTTGAAGGACTTCGGTTAGTGTTGAACCCCATAAAAAACTGACATGGAGTCGAAACTCTCGATTTTTTAAAATCACAAATATGTAATGTATACGGTAGATTGATGCAAGAACTCTTACACGAATAACATAGAAGAGCCACCACAACACATTATATTATGAACGACACATTCAAAATAAGCTATATGTTTGTTTTTGTTGTGTAATTTACCACACACACTTCACGGACTCTACCACACGAGGACGGTGACCTACACTACGGAAATTTGCTAACTGAATAGAAAATTTATAAATATAAGTTACCAGTTAACGACATCCTATTTTATATTTCTCTACATCGATACTGTAAAAACATGCGGCGTTTAAATTTATTAAGTGAATGTATTCTTATTCAAATTGATCTTTTGCCTAAGTAATTTACCACTACCATATGACTGTCCTATCTGTTACTTCGTAAAATTATCTCGTTTAGCATAGCACATTTCCTGTTATTTATCTGCACTAAATGTCTCTCCCATAAAAACAAACAAAATTTAGAAATCTACAGAAGCAGATGATAATAATATTCGGGGAAATTTTTTAATGGTCGAACTACTCCATTAGCGATAAATGAGTTATATACTTCAAATTAACCTATCATCTTACTGCATTCAACCATATGGAAGAAATGTCCTCCAAATATGCACTTTTACGATTTTTTATATACAACAGGTTAAATATGGCTAGTAGTGGAATCCAGATCAGTCAGTCAGTCAGCTGCAACGTAGGACCAGGCACATATATGTATCGGTCTAAGTTGCCATACCGCATTAGGACAACAAGATGGACACTGGATTCATAGGAGTGGTTAATTCAGTGGTGGTAATATATAGAAGAAAGATTGCATATAAGGAGATAGTACAGAAGGAAAGAATTAGTTCGTAGAAAGAGATATGAAGTGATTTTAATCTCTTAGTTTAAAATAAGACAGAGAGTGTATACACCGACGCCATTGTGATCGATTCTGAGCCATGTCACCAAGAGTCTCCAACCATTGGTTACGATAGTCACGCGGACCCCGACCAAGTAGTCTGCTCCCAAATGCCCTGGTACGGCCGAGAGTGGGGTGGGTTCGCCCTCCCTCTCGAAATACTCTCGCACGGCCACGCGTATATAGCCTCTGCCAGGGAAGTCCTACTCACTGCCTTCTCGTGGCGGGGGTGTTGTTTACGAAAATGAGAGGACGAAAAGCGAATGTCCGGCGCTATAACCGGATCCCAAATCAATGGTGCACATGGTCACCAGTATCCTGCGGGGACAAACGGCGTATGAACCAATTTTTTGATCACCGGCTTCCATGGGACTGCATCTCCTTACGATGCTCCACTGCCTTGTGGGTCAGACGTTCAGGTCGAAGGCTCGGGGTGTAGCCCCTAAGAAAACCACCTGCTTCGGTCTGGGAACCCGAGAAGTATCACAGCCCACACAAATATAATGAAAATGATGATGTTCTCTGAAAACTCTATTCACGCCGCGATTTACCGTCAGATAATTCACATTATTATTATTATTGTTGTTATTACTAATATTATTTACCACGTCATTTATTCACTCTTTTATTTCCACTCTGTCTATCCTTATTTTTCGACTTATATAGCAGCTCGCCTATGGTGGACATTCGGCTCTATTTAAACGTTCTCGTGTCACTGCCTGGTTGAAAATTGTATGTTACCATCGAATAAGAGTACTGAAGCAGTTTTTCTGAAACCACGCGAACCATTCAAACTGGCTGCCTTTAACGTTCACACACTTATGCAGGTCGGACAACAGATAGGGCTGGCTATGTCTTTGGAAAGTCTTTATATTGACGTGTGTTGTCTATCCGAGACCCGTATTGAACACTGGTGAAGTACTACAAATTCGCTCTCCATCTGTCACTTCAGAAAGCTTGTTTTACGTGTGTTTATCCGGGGACCCTGTGGCATCGTCGTCTGGTCTTACTGGGGTTGGTGTCGTACTAAGCGCTAGAGCTGAGGCAGCACTAATCAACTGGATCCCCATTAACAGTCGGTTATGTGCTGTCAGATTAGAAAGTACCATCAAAGTAAGAAGAAATCGGCGTGAGAAACGATGTCCTTTCGTCGTCTCCTCCTATGCCCCGACAAATTGCAGCCCGGATGCAATCAAGGATGAATTGTACCACCAGTTAACTGTTCTTCTCCAGAAAGTGCGTTCGACAGATATTGTAGTACTAGCTGGAGACTTGAATGCTCAGGTCGGGCATCTAGGTACAGAAGAGAGTCGTTTAGGTGGCCGATGGGGACTTGATGGTCGCAGAACAGATAACGGGGAACGTCTACTGCAAATACGCACAGACCACAACCTGTTTCTGGTTAGCACTAACTTTCGGCACAGTCATCGCCGATGTGCCACCCGGCGTCCTCCTTCTGCACCTCAAGCCTGGACTCAGATTGGTCACATCGCGATCAGCTACCGCCGGCGTGGTTGTGTACAAGACTGCCGCTCCTTTTGGAGTACCTATCTGGAATCTGATCATGCCCTGGTCTGCGCCAATCTTACCTTACTTTTCAGTGGACAACGAAGTGACCGCCACCAAAGGATTGACGTCAGCAAGCTGGTTGCAACTTCTGTTGCTAGTATGTACCGAACCGAGCTAGCTTCTAGGCTAGCTACCATTCCACCGAAAAGTATAGATGAGCATTGGTTGCAATTGCATGACGCCATGAAAATGGCGGGTCAAGTCTGTTGTGGGTTCGCGAAACGTCCCGTTTATAAGCACTGGGTTTCTTCTGGTTCCTTACAATTCATTGAAGCCCGTCGGTCTACTCCGGGTGACCGTGAGTTTGACCAGAAACGAAGGATGTTATGTAATGAAATCGGGATAAGCTTGCGTAAGGACTGAGAAGCCTGGTGGTCGGAGCGTGCTAACGAGCTGGAAGCAGCAGCTGCATCTGGTAATTACCGGAAGCTCTTCCAACTCATCCGAGCCACTGGCAGCAAGAAGTCTGGTGTGATCGAAACAATCTGCGAGGATGACGGAACGCCAATCACTAACATCCGTCGACGTCTTGGACTATGGGCAGAATTTTTCGAAGGGCAGTTCAACTGGCCTGCAGCTCCGGCAACATCGATCAGACTGTCCTGCCATCCATGGCCGGTGACGACTGATCCACCAAATGAGGCGGAAGTCCGCAAAGAACTCCAACTCTTGAAGCGCTACAAATTACCGGGCCAAGATGACGTACCTCCGGCTTTTTTTAAAGATGGTGGTGACTTTCTGACTAAGGGACTGACGACGTTGTTTGCAAAGGTCTGGGAACCAGAGAGTGTACCAACGTCATGGAATGAGTCGATAGTTGTCCCTATCTTTAAAAAGGGTTCACGTCGTTCCTGTAACAACTATCGGCGCATAAGTCTACTTCCGATTGCGTCCAAGCTATTGGCTTCCGTTATACTTCGTAGGTTTTTCAAAACTCCAGAAGGATTGACTCACGAGGAGCAGGCTGGGTTTCGTTATGGTCGAGGATCATATCTTCACCCTCCGCCAAGTGTTAGAACACCGCCATACTTATCAAAGGCCAACAATAGTAGTGTTTCTTGACATCAGGGCTGCCTTCGATTCGTTGGATAGGACTGTTTTCTGGGATTGTCTATTGAACAAGGGTGTGCCTGAGAAGTTCATTAACATCCTAAAAGCCCTGTACACAAACACCTCAGGCATAGTGAGGGCATACAACAACCTTTCTCCATTATTACATTCAAGCAGTGGGGTTAGGCAGGGTTGCCAATTCTCACCATTCCTCTTCAACTTTGCCATCGATGACATTCTGGAAACAGCTCTGACGGATGTAAGTAATGGTGGTGTGGATCTGTTGCCTGGAGAAAGACTTCCCGAACTTGAATATGCGGATGATATTGTCTTACTGTGCAAGAATGCTCAAGCCATGCAATCCGCACTTAATCAGTTGGCAATCAGTGTCCGTAGGTATGGTATGTGCTTTGCACCTTCGAAGTGCAAAGCACTTCTACAAGACTGGCAGGATTCTAATCCTGTACTCACTCTGGATGGTGAGCAGATAGAAGTAGTCGAGAAGTTCGTGTATCTGGGTAGCTGCATAAGTGCTGGTGGTGGTGTGAGTGATGAGATCAATGCACGTATAGTGAAAGCCAGAGCGGCTTATGCCAATCTGGGCCATCTTTGGCGCCTTCGTGATGTTAGTCTGGCTGTAAAAGGTCGGATCTACAACGCGTCGATGAGAGCAGTTTTGCTCTATGCTTGTGAAACCTGGCCTCTCCGAGTTGAGGATGTTAGACGACTCTCTGTGTTCGATCATCGTTGTCTCCGAAGAATTGCTGGCATCCAGTTGCAACACCATGTTAGTAGTGCAGAGGTTCGGCATCGTGTGTTCGGGCACAGAGACGATAATTCCATTGGTGTCACCATCTTGAAACCGACTTCGGTGGCTTGGACATGTTCTACGAATGTCGTCCAAGAGAATTCCACGTCGTGCACTATTTGCCGACTTTGGGACAGGTTGGAAAAAGCGGAGAGGTGGTCAGTATATGACATAGTGTCGTGGTATGAAAGAAAGCTGCAAAGGGCTGGCTTCTGTTGGTCCTTCACGACTCCCTGGCTGGGGTCCGAGAAATGGTGTAACACAGTGGCTAGAGACGTTATCAGATATGGCTCAGAATAGAAGCCAGTGGCGATCCTGCTGTAACCTTATAATTTCTTCGTAAAGAGTGGTTGCTTCTTCCTTGACTGTAAGATTTCCTCTGATTGTACCTTTTCGTTTCCCTCATTTTTGTTCTTTCTTTCTTTTTTTTATAATTCCCTACGTTCCTTACATTTTTTTTCCTTCTCTTTAAATTCTCATTGTTTTGTGTGGCGCATATATATTTGGTGCCCCCTTGTACCAATATTTATGTGTTCAAATAAAATAAATAAAATAAACATCTACCAACATGGCTCAGATCAGAAGTTAGTAACTTCAAGCACTGATGCCACGTTTAGGTTTGACCGCCCCTAACTTTCTTCCAACAGTCTCTAACACTAATCAGCATTGCGCGTCGTGGTAATCGGTGTTCAGGCATACGCAATACGTGGCCCAACCATCTCAGTCGATGAAGATTCATAACATCATCAACTGATTGAACAACATTCCCTAATACCCTACATCTAACCTCACTATTACTTACCTGGTGATCCCAGCATTTTCGAGCAATATTTCTAAGGCATCTGTGGTCAAATACTAGTAACATACGAGTATCTTCTACTCTTAAAGGCCATGTTTCGCAGCCGTATAGTAGAACGGAACGAACTGCCGCGCAGTATACTCGTCCCTTAACTGATAGACGGATATCTCGCCTTCGCCATAAGTGACGTGAGTTGGCAAAAGCCAAACGAGCTTTTCGAATCCGTGCTGAGATTTCGTCAGACACCAACCCATTAGGGCTGATCAGACTTCCAAGATAAGTGAAGTTGTCAACGCGTTCGATTACTACACTCCCTATCCTTAGTTCAGGTGTTGACGAAGACCAGTCCTGAAGCAACAACTTGCATTTAGAGAGAGAGAAGCGCATCCCAAACATTCTGGCATTGTTGCTCAGTGCTACCAAAAGACTCTACATTTCACCAGCGTCTTCACCAAACAGGACTATGTCATCTGCGTATTCTAAGTCAATAAGTGGACCTTCTGGTAGGAGATCAATGCCCGAAAATTCAGTCGATGAGAGCGTTATTTCCATCATTAGATTTATGATGAAGTTAAACAAAAGTGGAGAAAGTGGACAGCCTTGACGGACACCACTTGAGGTTGCAAAAGCAGATGACAGTTCGCCATAAGCTCTGACTCGACTAGTAGTGTTCGAGTAAAGAGCCTTCATAAGGTTTATGTACTTCTGAGGTACATCTTTCAATGACAGACTGCCACAGAACCTCTCGGTCTACAGAGTCAAATGCTACTTTGAGGTCAAGGAAGACCACCATTTTCGGACGCCGATAAGTATGCCTGTGTTCTAGAACCAGACGAATGGTGAATATGTGGTCGATGCAGCCACGACCAGGTCTAAAGCCAGCTTGATTCTCTCGTGTTTGCAGTTCACGAGTCTTAGTTAGGCGTCCGATAATTATCGTGGCTAGTATTTTAGATAATATATTAGTTAAACTAATACCTTTATGGTTGTCACAGGATGATTTTGACCTTTATATATTGGGACGATAAGTGATTGTGACCAGTCAGAGGGGATTATTTCCCCCCCACCCAGATTTTAGCTAAAATATTAGTCAACCTAGTCGCTAGAATTGGACCACCATCCTTAAAGACCTCTGGAACCAATCCATCTGGACCTGTTGACCTTCCTCGTTTTAGATTAACTATAGCCTTTTGAACTTCAGCTAGAGTTGGAGGACCTACTTCAATGTTCCATTCACACTGTCTGGGGATAGAGGGTAGTTGTAGAGTAGCTGAAGGCCAGCTGAACTGCTCCTTAAAGTGTTCCGACCATCGTTCTAAACGTCTGGACTGGGAGCAGATAAGAACGTCGTCTTTTTCCGAGATAGTCTTACATCTGACTTTTTAGTTCCAATTTCTTTTATGAGTCTGAAGAGCTGTCTGGTGTTACCTATAGCCGCTGCCTTTTCCATCTCTTTTCCTTTCGTTGCCCACCACTGCTTACGATCATTCCTTAGACTTTTGGTTAACCTAGATCTGATTTGTTTCCGTTCTTCATCGTGTTCAGATCTTGATGGGATGAGTTTACGCGAATCCATCAGTGCAATAGACATTGAAGGAATCCATTGGTTCTTTGTAACCCTGTGATTTAAATCAATAATAGATGTCACTGATGTTTCCACAGCCTCGTTTTTAGAACCACCTAAGTGTGACCTCAGTTGTTCTTGGAACCTACGTTTGGTTTTCTCGTTACTCAGTTCAGTTCTAATGGGTCTTTTTAATGTGGCTTTTTTGCGTTCAGTGAGGCGCAAGCAAATGCGTGCTCGTATTAGGGCATGGTCGGAGTCCAAACCGGTACTCCAGAATGAGCGACAATCTTTTATCGACCCTCTCCAACGATGACTGATAGTAATATGGTCTATTTGAGTCTATCGTTGGTTCGGTGCAGGGGGTCGCCATGTTAGGCGATGTCTCTCCTTATGCTTAAAATTTGTGTTTGCTAAAAATAAACGATTGTCTGAGCACAGCTGCAGCAGATGATCACCCTTATCTGTTCGCTGTGCTGGAATACTAAAATACCCACCTAAATGTCTTTCTGTTTCGTTTAAGCTACCTACTTGGGCATTAAAGTCACCTGCGACGAGTACTATGCCTGAACGTTTAACTTTCTGAAGAAGTTCAGAGAGTTTTCTGTAAAATTCATCTTTCACTTCATCCGAACTGCAGTCAGTGGGAGCGTAGGTAGAAACGACGAAAAGGCAACGACGTGTGTTCCTATCCTTCTGAGTTCTCATGGAACCATCTAGCCGAACAGCGCATAGACGACTGTTAACGGGGATCCATTCCAATAGCGATTGTTCCTCCCTCATGCCTAATGTTATGCCTACACCTGCCAGTCCACGAGAGCTAGCCATCGGGTCGCCAGATACACGGAGGGTGTATATCGTCGGCTCTCCGTTTTGTCGAGGTGAGGTCAAGTTAATGACCACACTAGGATCCTGTATGCGTGTTTCGAAGACACAGCATACATCAATTGTACGAGATTCTAGGGTTTTAGCCAAGGAGGCCTGTTGACCGATTTGACATAGTGTGCGTACGTTGGTCCTTCACGACTCCCTGGCTGGGGTCCGAGAGACGGTGTAATACAGTGGCTAGAGACGTTATCAGATATGGCTCAGAATAGAAGCCAATGGCGATCCTGCTGTAACCTTCTTTTACTTTCTTCATAAAAAGTGGTTGTATCTTCCTTAACTGAAAGATTTCTTCTGATTGTACCTTTCCGTTTTCCCCATCATTGTTCTCTCTCTTTTTTTTTTATAATTCCCCACGTTCATTACTTTTTTTTTCTCCTTCTATTCAAATTATCATTGTTTTGTGTGGCGCATATATATTTGGTGCCCCCCTGTACCATTATTTATGTGTTCAAATAAATAAATAAAAATCCTTGTGGGAAGGCAGCATCGCTGTCATGCTGGTTGTCTGAAGGAAACACCTTACTGCTGTCACACCTTAGTGGAATCCAGGACGGGCATTTGTCCTATTTAGAACTCGCCAGATGGATGTACCTGCATCTCGAATTTGATGTTCACTTTAGGAGTCGAAATTCATACACCCAGTTGATGAGCCCCAAACAGGATGAAACGCGAGTCCTGAACTATAGCGCTAGCCATATTCCATCTATTCTATACAAACTTGTGTCAAAATGGCTATATCGAGCCAATCCGAATAGGATGTACATATCACAACTAAGATTGAACAAATCTCAGTCAAAATATCAACAACGTGATTACCAAAACCATAAAAAACTGGATTGAGGTTACTCTCTTATTTGGAAGATTAATTTCAGTGTGACAAAGCATCAAAAAAATAAACTACAAAATCTAAATGATATTATTGCACAAAAATACTAAAGAAAAGGGTCGTACAATCAATGAATAAATTAATAAGAATAATATTTGATAAGAGATACAGTTCAGTTAACATTTACACCGCTAAATCTTCTTGTATCGCCCAAAGGTTATAAGAGTTTACACTTCCTCTCTACGTTTCTTTATGGTCACACGTTTATAGCATCTAATATGTAAGTTCTACAAAGTCCCTTTATGTGATGTACATTAATACAAGTAAGAACACGAAAAGCAAACGTCTGGGGTCTACCTAGGGTTGGAAAACCTCAATTCCAAATGTATGGAGCCCAAGGAGCCTGAAGAAAAGGATGGCATTTTAACCTATTTTAGTCACCAGTCACAATAGGACTGGATATCTTGATGTTGTTTCACTGCCTTATGGATTAGGTCTAAGGTTTGTGTAGTGGTATGGGTATCATAAAGTGTTTTATTCAGTTCAAAATGCATTACGTGAACGAGATAATAGTTATAGAACTAAACTTGGGTGTTTTTTCATAAAATACATACACTATAGTAAACACCTTAACTAATATCGTATATTAGTTACTATCATGAGAAAATAAGTATTCAACTTACAATTTGGAAATATTTTCACCAGCTGCTGAAGGAAGATCGGTGCATTCGACTTTAGATATGCATAAAACTAGTGGCTTCTTTTGAGAAGCAAGGTATGTCGCTTCCAAAAGACTGACCAATCCTCTTGTTCTCCAGTTCTCAAAAACAAACAATAGTATGTCCGACACTGATTTTGCCTTCCTTTCCAGTTCCATGAGTTCAGGTGACCAGTCATCTACCTGCTACACTTTGTAAATAAGAAGTACAGTTGAAAGCTAATTACATATTTGATGGCATCAGTTAAGTGATGACATCAACTTGATATAAAGTTTAAATCAAAACTACATTTATTAGATCAAATCTGTCGTAATTCCATATTGAGACATAACAGCGGTAAGATATCCTCCATAGATAGCCAGAAGCTTAAGGAATGTCATTTTCATAAGAAAGTGAGTGGATAGAAAACGTTACCCTTAAAGTTTGCGTACCCATTCGTGGCCACAGGTTTACAGTGCAGATGGTAACATATAGAATTAATCTATTGAAGTGCTGGGTTCAAGCAGTAGTTCATTGGGGTCTATGGTTTTTCTACCTATTTGTTTTCTCTGAGGTTCCTCAAGAACCCGCATCATACCTCTATCAGCGCGCGAGATCATTTTATTGAAGATCAGGTCACTATGACCACCTCTAACCCAATTTCCTTTTCAGGTACCTCCAGCAGAACCCTTCCACGGTGTGGGCAACTGGGAAGTGATAACCGTCCTCATACCTCTAACAGCACTCAAGACCACTGTATTCATGGTCTAGGAAGAGGTATAAAGACTTTAAAATCAATCAAATCATCCACAGTCTAAACACACAAACTGAAGTTTATGCCGATGAACAACATCATTAATTCTCACAATAAATAATACGAAGTCCGACATATGGGCCTATATTAAGTTACCGAGATACACCTTTATGAAAGAAAGACAATTTAGAACCTCTGGCCATGTTTAGTGACGTTAGTTCATTGGCAATTGTATATCGAATTCAGGTCCACCTAAAACATGTCATTTCCCTACTTTTTGTAGATTTACAGGTGAGACTATAAACTATGGACGAATCAATGATTAAGGATAACAAGTCTCAGACTTTGGCCCAGAATTCACTCATGTATACAGCTAAATAGTATTTTGATATTATAGATATCAATTTTTTGGTGAAAATTCTAACTAGTTTCTAGCCCTGCATAACTCCAAATCCTAATACTAACTAATCGCATTATTTCACAAACCTTTTTCGGTCCTATTAAGTAGATAAATACTCTTGATGTCAACTTAAAACTACTCAAATATCGTCCATAAATTCTAGTCTCACTGATTCAAAATATTCGAATATAACACAGAACCACTTAACGTTATGCTAGTGGAATAATAGCCCAACTTTTTGATACCCTCGAAGAAATACAAAACTTTTGATGTTGCAAAATAACCTGGAAGTTTTCGTGAAGTATGTGGCCTATTATAAGAACCCTAGTCCGATTCATTCCAATAAATTTGTACCCAGCTGTTAATGAAAGTAATACAACTTCAAATTTTATATGCACTACGGTAGTGAAGACGACGACCCACCCAAAAAAATGTTATGAACTCCAACTAACCGGATTATAATATGTGAGGCCAAGACGGTCGAGAATCGGAATAGCCACTTCTTTCCTCCAAGTAGTGGGATTACAAGCTCCTCCAAGAAAAACTTCACGTATAAGAAAACATCAAACTTACAGTCGTATCTACTTGGTCCGGAGCTCGCCTCGAAAGAAGTCACGACTGTAGAATCCAGTGCACAAGCTGCATACAAAATGACATCTGAGTAACGAATCTGGTTGGTGGGATTACGCAGAATTCTAGGGATCATCAACATCTCTAAAAATAAAAATAAGTGGCATGGCAAGAGTAACGCACGTAGTTCAACTGGTAGTGGTAAACCTAACATCTGCAGGATATTTCTTGCATCATTGGCACAACAAATTGTCGATAACTGTAAAATGTCTGCTGACAGCATCATGAAAGATTGCGTACCAAGTATAAAAATACTCGTGGTACTTTTAATTGTTAAGTTTCCTGCTTAAACAACTAACACGACACTAAAGTCTTGTTGAGCAACTCAGCCGGAATCACATTGTGATGAGAACACTGGTCACAAGGTCACATTTGTCTAAGCGCAAATCTGAAGGACAGGCAATAGAGCATGAACATCATTCATTAAAAAATCTCGTTTGCTCTGGTAATAAGTAACAGTATCTCAACGAGTTTTTCGATCTTGATAGTTTTGGTGTGTGGTTGTAGAATATCCTCAGAATAGATAGTTCTGTAAGTATTTGACATTGAAGCTGAGCTCATTAGATTTCCTAGACACACCTAGCTGAAAACGTAAGGTCAGGAATCCACATCAGATTACAAGTGGGTACGTCGTGTTACGCATCTTTTGCAACTACTAGCCTGCTTATACCAGATGCTTCCCTGTATATCGACAGCTTCCCAAACCTTTATTCCAATTTCCTCATTTCTGAATTCTAGTTTGACTGAGTTAGTGTACATCGTTTATAAAAGTGTTACGTGTAAAGACACTACCGAATTCCGAATATCTGTGGCATTTTGAGCTATAAAGATGTGTTTATTCAGATCGTACAACATAACGCGAAGTTATCAATTTCAAACACAATTTTCAATCTTCAATGTAAAAAATTAGGATATTTAATAACTACACAAAATAAGGAATTAAATGTGTAATTGAGCTGTAATCCTTAGTATTGCTGAGATGTCGGCCAACTCCCAACTGCTCAACTTTGTTACATCATAACAATCCTAATGAATTTCAGACCTTTGTCCACCTTAGACGATTGTTCGTACATAATCGCTTCAAAAACACAAGCTCCGCTTGGCATCTATATTGGAAGCAGTTAAATTATTTTGTACTGGGAATCTACTACACTTTTTTTCTGGTAGTTGCTAGTAAATAGAATGTTACAAATTCAGCTGGCTCAGGAAGCAATTTAAGCATGTCAATGTAGGGTTGCGGAGATTGTTTAGTTTTGATTGACACCATAAATCGATAAATGTTAGATCACCATTGAAAACCTGGAGGCACTGGACGGCCATTTCGTTCTAGTATGAGACTTACAACGGTGCACATCCACGATCCCGTACACGGGACTTGAAAGCAGGACCTTCGGTTTCGCGAGCGGGCACAACCTGCAGATCACTGAGCCGGCATTCAACGCTGTTAGTGTGTGACTTTAAAGAAACGGCCGTCCTGCGCCCCATGGTTTTCAATGATGGTCTAACACTGACCGATTCATGATCTCAAATAATCATACCAGTTTTAAGAATTGTAATTTTTTTCTACTTTATGACCAAGAGTATATGAAACTGATTCTATTATACATGCTCAGCTAAGCTACGCGCCATGTACGAAACAGGACAATAAAGATACCTGTAGTGTCTCCAAAGTGAATTCTGAGTTTTTTGAAGCATTTAGGAAGTTTTAAAGCAGCACTTGTGGAAAACATAGTGTCCTGTCTCACGCTTTTATCAAAACTGGGGAGTAATCCGTCGATGAACAACACGACTGAAGCTCAACGTATATAAAATAGCAGGCTTTGAACTCACGCCAAGTATTGTGAGAGCTGTAAAAATTCATTAAAACCTTCCAAAAATGATCATAATGGAAGACCTACTAATTTATTCACTAATAGTGGACCAGATATTCTTATCGTGCTTGCTAAAATGTTCAATCATTATTTTTGTCCTTTGAGAATGGAAAACCAAGTACATTACCCCTCATTTGAAAAAAGGAGTTAATCTGGACGCAAACAACTATCGCTCGATTAGTCACAATTCCATCTTGCCAAGAACCATATAAAAATTATTACGACAATGTGAGATTATTTAGATGAGCACCAATTTACCATATTTCTGGCACATTGATTCATTTCTAAGGAGCCACTCGTAATCTATCATCTAGGGTGCGTTGATGATATAACAAACAATATGTTTGAAGGGAAACTAGCAGCCACCATGTACTTTAACTTTACTAAAGCGCTTGATGAAGTACATCATTCGTCTCTACTATTTAAATGCAAGTCATCCTATATAAGAGGTAAAATATATAACCGAACTTCATTCTTCCTAAGGGACTAAACTCAGGTATTTCAAACAGAAAAACACATCTTCCGCTTTTAGGACATTACCAGTGATATTTTCGACGACACTGTCGTCGGATTTTGATTGTTCATCGTGTATGTTAATGGCATATCAAATCGCCTTACACCTGGCAAAACATTTGTATTTGCTAACAACAAAAAATTGACATGTGCACTCCGCCAATGTCTCCGTCTGTGCATAAGCCATATAGTACAGAAAGATCTGGTTTGATGCATGATTCCTCTCCCTTAATACCGCAATATTTGAGCACATGAAGTCTAGCACATCTAACCTATAGATAAGCTCGAATCTGAACAATTTGGAATTTAGACAACTAAGTTGCATCTGCAACTTAGGAGTGAACTATTGCAACCCTTACTAGAATATTGCTCGATCATATTCAGTTTGATGCCTTTCCTAGACTTACAGAAAATGAAGAAGGCATAACGCATTTTATAGCACACCTTACTCCTTATCTACCTTGAAAGATAGATTTGAAGCAAGGAAACTGGATACTTTATGGTTAGGATGGATTAAACTTAGCCCTGTCTTACGTGTCGAAACCTTATTAAGATGCCACAGGTATTCAGATTTTGACAGCGCTTTAACCAGTAATACCTAATATGAAGCGTACCCACCAAGTGAAATCAAAAGGCAGAAGCTTGGAGATCGAAGATAAGCTATCAATATATCGAGGATCGTTTGAACTGATCTGGCTAGCGATTGTGACAGATGTTGAGCTGAAGCACCATACAGACGTAAATAGATTTACGAGAAAACCACCTATTTTAAGTCAGTTCAGTGTAAAACTCAAACGTGGTCAGCGGAAATACACAATCGTTCTGGAGTTGTGCATTGTTAGAGCTCACTTCCCGCTAGCGTGGCAGCATTGTCACTTGTGATGTGGTTTAGGAAAATGTAAAAACCCAACGAGCATATCGTTGGTAAACACTAGTTTGATATCTTACTATGTTCAGCAGTGTCCTGTAGTCTTTCCTTACCATAAAGAACATGTGGCACAATATATTACTGAGAAACATGTGCAATGAAATATTCGATTTATTGTAAAGCTCATTGCTCTTCTATCTTTTCCAGCCGTCTTGGAAAAAAACACACGTAAGTACATGTCAAATTACACTCGTACGTTCCTAGACATAAAACAGGCAAAATGACAAAAACAAATTCATATACCCTCGTTTCACAAACATGAAGTAGCGTATAAACGATTTTGCAGAATGACTTTTTGCTTTTTTCTGAAAAAACAAAAATAGAATATGCACATATAAATAAGCATATAAGTATATATTTATATCAGGATATTAAAAATTGGTTTGGTTTTTGACACAATACAAAAAATTCAAGACGAAACAAAGTTTTATGTAATGTCATACGTACAGTAATCACTTTGACGTTCTGGAAACATCACTCTTCTTCCAGAATTCGTTAATTTGAGTCGGTTGTCAGATGCCGCAGACGTGTGACTATTGATTATCGGGTGAGGTTCATAGTTGTAAGGCTTTTGTAGTTCGATTGTGTCGGATCAAAATCAACATGGTTTTGGAATGCTAAATATGCTGCTAAATGATGATCAATCCGGACAACACCGTTATTTCCGTTTCTATCGACGTCATGGCATTTAAGTTTATGATGAACAACTTCAAAGGGCCCTTCGTATTCCTTTCCGAGAGGTCGTATTATTGATTTGCGACGTTCAAAAACGTGTGTACTATGTTGTAGGGTAGCCTGAACGAAAATATTAGCGGATGGAGACAAGTTTAACTAAACACACTGCGTTTGTAAGCCTGTTCGTTTAGGGGTTTGGATCCACATCCATAGAAAAAGATTTTTAAAAATCTAGAATTCTTCTGGAAGTTGAAGTCCCGTTCCAAAAACGAGTTTTGCTGTCGTACTTCCAACGTTAGCTTCGTTGCGTTACTCTACTGTGCACAGTTTGTCGCTAAGAGTGAAGGTTTAAGCTGTCGGTAAAAATTTCTATCAACTCGTTTGCTCATGTGTGTTAGGTGCCTGTTCGAAGTCGTGTGATTCTCAATAGTGTAGTTAGACAACGGAAAAGTCTAAATTTGAACTGGCGTCCACGGTCTGTAGTGATAGATGAAGAACAGTCAAAGTTTACTAACCATCGTTCGACGAAGACGAGAGCCAATGTTTCGGCAGTAAAGTCCATCTTCTGGCCATCGATTGAAACAGTCTACACAAGTCAAGAGACAAGAGTATCCATTTGAATCTGGTAAACGTCCTACCAAATGCAGATGAACATTGTCGAAATGGGCATCAGGAGTTTTGAATGAGTCTAAAGGACATTTAATGCGTCTAATTGCCTTAGATTTATGGCAGCTTACACAGAGGCGTGCCCACTTTGTCACATCTTTATTTATACCAAGTCGGTAAAATCGTTCTACTATGAGCTTGACGGTTGTACGAATACCTGGATGAGAACGTTTGTGCAACGTAATGAAGACATTCAGTCAGTAATATTTCGGGAAGATTGGACGATCCCAATCTGTAAATGTGTCACATGGTAAGGTTACCTTACCTGATCCCATTTGTTTAATACGCAGTTTCAGGGTTGTCAAAGACAACTGATGCTGAGGATCAATGTCTTCTTTCTGAATTTGTGAGAGTTTAAGAGGTTCAATTCTTATGAAACTGTTCAAGGAATTTACACAAGAAAAAGCATCTGAAACTATATTGTTTGACCCAGAAATGTGTTATGTATCTGAAATGCACTACGAAATGTAATCCTGTTGTCGAGAATGTCGAGGGTAGTACTTATTTGTCAAAGGTTCATAATGGACGTGCAATTTGGTGTGAACCAAACTTACCAGACTGTTAAACGCACATAGTTGCTTGATTGTGTCCGGTTCTGGGCAATTCAGGATAGCGATCGCCTTGCTTTCTAAAGGTCTTATGCTTCGAGCATCAATAGCATGTTCAGAAAAATCCCGAGAGTTTGTGCTTAATTGGCATTCCTGAATGTCTGCAGCAATGCCGTGCTTTTGTAATCATTCGAAGACAGTTTCCAGATGCTGGAGATGAGACTCACTGTCCAGACTCGCAATCAAGGATTGGCCGATTAATATTTGAAGAGTTCGTGCAGCATTCATTAAGTCGAAAGATTCTTAAGTTTATCATATGGTCAAATTCGTTTTAAGTCAACCTGTAGTGGCACTGAGCCATAACCACACAATCCTCAAAGCTGAACACCAGAAAACTGGGAAGACAGTTATTTAAGATTTAACGCGGATAAAAACCCAGGATGGATAATGCGGGGACGATGAGTGGAATGAGTTCGAATCCATCGGATGGCATGGCTCATCCTTGCAGGCGTGGTCCTTATCAAGTGTTAACATGTACCTTTTATTCATATTAAATATATTGTCCTATCTCTAGCCTAAGTGTGTCCTTCATCATAAACTGGTGATTGTTACGACGCGATGAGTTGGTGTAGATGTGACTTCCACGTAAGACCTTATATATTAGGCAGCTACGTCATGACAAATCTACAAAGTTAGAATTAAGTCTATTATTTGGGCGGCACTAATATCATAAAAGACTATAATTTAACAAACCACAGCTTTTCGTGAGTTAATCGGTGCGCTTTCGAGAACACATGTAGGCCTGTAGTCGTGATGTGATGTGTAAAATTACTGTCTACACATGGCAAATTTGGTTGGTACTTTTCAGGGATTTGTTGGTATTATGAATAAATTATGTTGAAGCATGTCTCAATCGATGATTGGCGTAGAGATGTCTGCAACAACGAAGCTTCAATGGATGGGTTTGCGTTGCAGCGTGGTGTCGAGTTGAGCTTGACTATGAGCACCGCTACAAGACTACGTGCCAATAGACCAATAAGATTCCGGTAGGTCAAAAATCAGAAGGCAGATGATGGCTGTAGTCGAGATGTATTTGTTGGCGATCTCGTGGTATCGAAAGAATACCGAAATCGTGCCAAAGGAGTACAAGTGTGGTTACTGAGCGTAACCAAATTCGTACAAGTTCAAAGTCAACGGGAGAGTAAGTATAATGGCTGTCATTAGCACAGTTAAACAAACGAGCACAGTAAAACAGTCACTGGTACAATTGGTTATAATAATAATTATTTTCATTGAACCAATCGCGTTCTGTTGACAAAAGTAGGTCACTACAGGAGCCTACCGCTAGAAAGGGTTTACACTTTCGATAGTTAGCGGTTTGATTCGTGGGACTGATCGGCAGAAGTGCGGTTGTAGGACGGAGGAAATTGGCGGAACAGGAAGTGATCGTTGATCCTCGAGTTGCCAACGAAAGTCTTTCGCGCAGAACGGTACCAGGAGAAGTGTGCTGTATTTGTTGGTCGAATTAGCATACCACACCAGAGTGGTTTGTATCCAGGATCTGATGATTGCGTTTGTAGGGATGCAAACCAGAAAACGCTGCAGACGTAGAACGAAACAACGTTGAGCCAAGAAACCGGAAGCGACCATAACGGCTAAGCGTATGCCAGGCGAATTCGAGACCAGATAATCGACTGAGTGCGTTGACTAGAGCATGGGTGGCCAAACCAGCTTTTGCCAAAGTTGACTGAAGTCGACGTTGCCGAACGGGCGATGGTCGGAGGCGTGGGCTCAGGATACAAAAAAAAATCAAAAAAAAGAAAAGTGTAGCATGCGTGTAGTATAGGAATAATCCTACACCGTATCCGCTATTGACTGTGCGTTTAGTCGCGAAAGCGTACGGGTAATCGTACTCGGCGACCGGAACGTGAGACGGTAGTCTCGTTCGTACTTCGTGAGCCTGCGATCTCATCCGAGGTCAAGGGCGGCGTGGTCTGTCGATCTGGACGTGAGACGGAAGTGTCGTCCGTAGATGGTGCAGATGACGCGTGCTGTTGACTGGGACGTGAGAACGAGGTCTCTGATGTATCTAGCGTGGGATCCGAGGTAGACGTAGAGATCCCGCTAGAAGGTTTGGTAGGTCTAGCATTGAGTCTCAAGTTATCGGGTAGTGCACTGTCATCGACGTGTGCTGGTTTGAGACGATCAATGCTGACGATCTCGACGCGGCCGTGTCGATCAACCTTGAAGGTCTTTTCGTGACGAGAGATCACGTATAGGTCCTTCGTAAGGCTGTTGCAGAGGTCTGCGTACCGAATCTACTCGTATGAAAACATGTTAACAGGTAGATAACTCTCTCTCGAGAGCGACCTGTCGATGTTGTATTCGAGTTGACACCGGAGACAGCGTTCGCATAAATGCAGACAGTCGATGGACATAGTCTGATTTACCGAAATCGTTACTGCTCCGTGGCGTGAAGAATTCACCAGGCAGACGCAATGTCGTGCCGTATACAAGTTCAGCGGCGGAACATTGAATATCTGCCTTCAAACTCGTTCTGATGCCTAAGAGAACGAGCGGTAAGGTTTCGTACCAGTTGTCGTTTTTGTGTGCTCGAAGAGCACTAAACCATTCGATGCTGGATGGTAGGCGGTAGTGCGTATGCGTTCCGTACCAAGCAGCCGGGTCAGTGAGGAGAATAATGCGGACTCAAATTGTTGTCCTCGGTCAGTCGTGACAGTCGAGGGACAACCGTACAATGCTATCCATCGTTCTACGAAGCGGTGAGCAACTGTCTCCGCCGTGATAGACGTGATGGGAATAGCTTCGGGCCATCTTGTAAAACGGTCAATGCACGTGAGTATGTGATCATACCCATGCGATGGTGGCAATGGTCCTACAATGTCTATATGAACGTGGTCAAAGCGAGCATCAGGCGTAGCGAACGTGTCAATGGGGGCAGCTACGTGCCTGTGCACTTTTGATCGTTGACACTGTAAGCATTGCTTTACCCACATACGAACATCTTTATTCATGGACGGCCAGACGTATCGTGCAGCGATGAGGCGTAATGTGGCTGCGATACCTGGATGAGACAATCCATGAAGGGCATCAAAGACGAGACGGCGATAGGTAGAGGGTACGATGGGTCGAGGAAGACCGGTAGACGTATCACATAGGATAGTACCTGAGCTAGTAGCTAGGGGTACTTCCTGACACTGAAGGGACGAAGATTGTGGTGCTTCTGTACAGACAGGATCGTTTGCTTGCGCGGCGGCCATAGCAGGAAGATCGAGCACCGGTAAGGTAACTGCATTCGTCTGGATACGTGATAGAGCATCGGCAACATAGTTCGACTCGCCTTTAATGTGACAAAGGTCTGTCGTGAACTGTGAGATATAGTCCAAATGTCTGCACTCTCGTGGTGAGTAGCGGTCAGACTTGGTATGCAGGGCATACGTTAAGGGCTTATGGTCGGTGAATAAGATGAATTGGCGTCCTTCTACTGCGTGCCGGAAATGTTTGATGGCGCAGTAGGCTGCAAGCGGCTTGCGACCAAAAGCGCTATATCTCGTCTCCGTGGGAGTAAGGCGTCGTGAGAAAAATTCAAGCGGTTGCCAACTACCGGAGATATTCTGTTGCATAACGGCTCCTATAGCGAAATCTGATGCATCAACCGCTATACTAAGCGTGGCTGATGGGTCAGGATGAGCGAGAAGTGTAACTTGAGCGAGAGCCGTTTTGATCTCTGAAAATGCAGTACGTGCGGTATCGTTCAATTCTAATTTGCGTGGATTACCGCGTAGTAAATCGGTTAATGGTCGTAACCGTTCTGCCGCGTGAGGGATAAAACGTCGGTAGAAGTTAACCAAACCGAGAAAAGCCTTCAGTTCCTTGATTGAGGACGGCACGTTGTACTCCTTGATTGCTCGAACTTTGTCCTCGCAAGGCAGAATACCCTCTTGTCTGATGATGTGACCCAGAAATATTATTTCTGATTTACCCAATTCACATTTCTCTGGGTTGACTAGTATTCCATTATCCGAAAGACGTTGGATTAATAGCGTAAGGTGTTGATAATGTTCATCTACGTTTGATGATGCGATCAGCAGGTCATCAATATAGACGTGAACAAAATCCAAGTCTCGTACTATGCTATCGATAAACCTTCGGAAAGTTTGAGCAGCATTCCGTAATCCAAATGGCATTCGTAGGAACTCAAACAGACCGAAAGGAGTCGTGATAGCAGTTTTTTCGATGTCTTCAAGAGCGA
The DNA here is from genome assembly GCA_946903255.1 of Schistosoma spindalis. Classification (NCBI taxonomy): domain Eukaryota; kingdom Metazoa; phylum Platyhelminthes; class Trematoda; order Strigeidida; family Schistosomatidae; genus Schistosoma; species Schistosoma spindalis. The sequence goes on from OX336420.1 coordinate 48,359,509, forward strand.
CGGGATCTGGTGATATGCTCGTACCAGATCGATTTTAGAAAAGATAGTCGTGCCCTTGAGCGATGCCGTGATGTCGTGTATGTGGGGGATGGGGTAACTATCAAAGCGCGTAACTACGTTTAAAGCTCGGTAGTCGTCGCATGGTCTCCAACTAACCCCATCCTTTTTGCGCACCATGTGTAAAGAAGAGGCCCAAGGACTGTGAGAAGGACGAATAATACCAGGAGATATTAAATTGTCAAACTCACGTTTAGCGAAATTTAATTTGTCCGGTGCCAGTCGGCGTGGTCTTGCCGTGACTGGTGGTCCGCGGGTGACTATGTGGTGTACCACACGATTGGTCATCGATGAAATCTCCTCTAGTGGTTTAGTTATTCTGGGGAATTTCTCGAATAAGGCGTGGAATTTATCGTCACGCGAATAAAAGGTGCTGAGGATTCGGTACGCGTTTGTGTGAGCTTTAAAACCCATGAATTTACTGTTCCACGAAGTATAGATTGGCTGCAGCCTACGTGAATCGACTAGCAATTCATAGTGCTGTAGGAAATCAATACCTAGTATGGCTGTGGGAACATCAGCAATGATGAACGTCCCCAGATACCGTCGTCGGTTGCCCAGGTTGACCGCGAGTTGTCGTGTACCGTAGGTAGGAATGGCTGAGCCATTTGCAGTGCGTAGTCGAAGCATTGTAGCTTGTGACTTGATGCTACCTCGTGGTACGACAGAAACTTGGGCACCTGTATCCACTAGGTACCTAGCGTTTGTGCGATAATCGTGCACGTAAAGTAAACGGCCAACCTGGGGGGCCGGGCCGGCGAGTACGGCCGCTTATACTCGCCGGCTTTGGAGTTTCCCGCCTTGTATGAGCACGGGGCTCGACAACGGCGGGCACCAGATCCGAAGTATCGATGGAACCAGCACCAACCCTCACTCGCTTCCGAAGCCGCCTTTCTGCGTGGCTTGGAAGATGCCCTCGTTGGGCGAGTGTTGATGGCTTTTCGAGAGCGTGAGCGGGCTCGAGGGACGTAGGGTTGGGGTACGTTACAACGGTCTCGAAAACTAAGACGTGTGTGAATACACCCTCCCCTGTCACCTTGAGCCAAGGAGTGGCTGGCGTCGATATCGACTTTCGGACGCGACGTTGAGGCAACTACGTAGTTGTCTCGGTTGCCAGTCCTAGCTAGAATTTTGTCTGCTGTGAGGGCTACCTGTTTCAGTGGTGCGTCCTCGAGCAGGGCCGTAACTGTAGGTTGGATAAATGCTGGTAGAGATTCGAGCCACAGTTCTTTAACGATTTCAGAATCGGCTGCCGTGGGTCCTGCAAGAGATTGCAGGCGCGTGAGGTGGTGGCTCGGTTTAGGGGGTGACGTGCTAATAACGTCCTCAATCGTTCCTCCCTCGATGGGAGGAAATGTCTGAAGATCGCCTCCTTGAGATGATCGTAAACATTGGGCACATTTGAATTGAGGACAACCTCGCGGACAGCTACTAAATGGTCTCCCGCTAAACATTCGAGAGCGTAGGCGTACTTCTGCCGTTGGCTTGTAATATGACGGGTCTGAAATTGCGACTCTATAGCAGCAAACCAAACTTCGGGATCGTGAGGAATAAAAGATACAGGTCGAAAGTGTATAACCTGTACGTCAGAGTCTATTACGTTAATACTATTCTTATCGTTATCCGTAATGTCAAATATATATATTAAAAATTAATATGAAAATATATGACAGACGTGGATAGATAAGCGATAGACTAACCAAAATTGACTTCTTTGGAAGGTTTGGTTGCGATTGCCAATTGGTCGTAGATGTAGGTTCACCAGTTGCAGAAGATTTGACCGAAGTTGAGGCGTGTTCCAAAATTTGGCTCACCAAATGTAGCGTGGTGTCGAGTTGAGCTTGACTATGAACACCGCTACAAGACTACGTGCCAATAGACCAATAAGATTCCGGTAGGTCAAAAATCAGAAGGCAGATGATGGCTGTAGTCGAGATGTATTTGTTGGCGATCTCGTGGTATCGAAAGAATACCGAGATCGTGCCAAAGGAGTACAAGTGTGGTTACTGAGCGTAACCAAATTCGTACAAGTTCAAAGTCAACGGGAGAGTAAGTATAATGGCTGTCATTAGCACAGTTAAACAAACGAGCACAGTAAAACAGTCACTGGTACAATTGGTTATAATAATAATTGTTTTCATTGAACCAATCGCGTTCTGTTGACAAAAGTAGGTCACTACAGCGTAAACCCACGTTATGATAAACAAATCGTTTACCATACGTGATGATTTGACCCCCATTTACCATCTGTAAGTTGAAAATTGCTTCGTTAGAATTCGCTCGAAAAACACTAACTTCTGCGCCTATGTCGATGAGGTGACGAATTTTCTTAATCACAGCAGGGACGTATAAAAGACAACTATGGTTGCTGTTCATACGTGAAAGCTGGGAGGCTTGTCTAAACGTTTGTCCGTCCTGTAGGAAAAAATCTTGGCGTTCGAAGTTCTGATAAACTCCAGAATTTTGTTGGCAGATGGAGTCAGCTCGGCCACAAAGTTGTTTTGAAATGAGATCAGCACTGCCAGCATCTGCTGAGGAAGCTTAGACACGAAGAGTTGTCTAAACAGGCCATCGTCGAAAGTCTGTCAACAAATGACCCCTTTTATTTGTAACAACATGTCTGTTGCTGAGTTTAGTTGTAGATAGATGTTATTCAGGAGTTGATCTATATATATATATATATCTTTATTAAGCTTCATATTCCCGGTCTGATACCAGTTATGCAATTGGTAGATGTCTTTTGTTTTGTATTCCATCTCAGTTTGTACATAATTTCGAGAAGCGTGTATAGTTTTGAAGTCATCAGCGTGAAGGATAAGTCTACAGTACTTTGTAGAATTATACACATTAATAAAATTGAGTAAATTCGTGGACCAAGTATACTACCCAGAATGACTCCACTGATGACGGAGAGAGATTCCAAAATATACGAGCTTAGTACTTGGATTCGATTGTTTAGGTAGGAATCAAGACCAAATGATGGTAGAATTCGCATCCAAAGATTATAGTTCCAAAAGCAGAAGGCCATGAGGAATGTTCTGCGCAGGATAATACAAAGATAACAGATCTGTTATTTATGTGTTCCGTCATGTAGTCGGAGAATTTGTAGTGTGAAGTCGAGTCACAATTGACTATGAACACCACTACAAGTTGATCGCGTACCAAACAAATCAGAAGGCGAGAATAGATTGTAACCAAGTTTTTTCGTTGGCGATCTCGTGGTATCGAACGAATACCAAGATCGTGCCAAAATGGTACAAGTGAATTCGACAGGAAGGAGTACGTGTGTACAGAGTCACAAACAGTGCAGAATGTAATGGAGGCCAATGGAAAGGCATTATGGCTGTCATTAGCACAGTTAAACAAACGGGCACAGTAAAACAATCACTGGTAAAATTGGTTAAATAATAATTGTTTTCATTAACCCGATCGCGTTCTGCTGACAAAAGTAGGTCACTACAAATCCAAGGTGATATATCATACAAAGTTAAGATTTCATGAAACCATGGTTAGCAGTAAATATGAACTCTACGGTTATGAAAAAATCAGTTTTGTGATTTTCTAGTAGAATTACCAAAACTCGTGAAATAACGGAGATAATGTTAGTAGAACGATATATAAACAAATCTGAAATAGAACCGGATTTGTAATGACAAGAGCTGGGTACTCCGAGGACCGTTTATAAGAAAATGCAAGAGTATACTGTCGACCCCTTGTTTACCAGAGTATTTTAATAGATTTATATCATTGCCAATAAGTCAGTCGTGCCGCGTGAAAGATTTAGGATACAAGGTCAACAGTGAAAATGTTGTGTGTTACTGATGTTGACAGACACAGGTGGTATGTATCACCAGTCGAAAGTGGAATGCTTGGCGATAGAAGAGAACGAGTACAGAGATTGGTGTAGAAATAAAGGAACAATCAAGCCTGATACAATCGATTGAAGTTTTGCAAATGAAGTATTTACTATATGGTTCTCGAATTTTAACAAGATATTTTGTAATGCGTTGAAATACTCTTGGATGTCCCCACTGATGTTCCCGTTCACTACATAAGGATGAAGAAATATATACTGAGGTTTCCCGAAATGACTTTCCATGATATACGTTACTTAATGAAGAAAAAGTTGAAGGGATAGATAGTTTATGGAGATCACATTACTCTTTATTAAGACGTTCGGTTTCATTGGTGCAAATTCTTCATGAAATCGGTGTGCAGTTACCGTCTAAAAGGTCACCATATTAATGAAACAGTGGGCTGAGGTAGCGTAGCTTGATTCTTATCGATTTCTTTATGTATAGATTTACAGAAGTACCATGGAACAATTTGACCAAAACAGTACTCAAAATCAGTGTAAAATGCCAGTTAAACTGCGTTCAAGCCACTATTTAAGAAAGCTTCCCAATTAAGAATATTCCGTGGTCCGGAATAATAAATCCAGTTTGTCTTTTTGAGATTTCTATACAGGGAAACCGATAAGTTACGTTTATTGAGTTTAAGAGGAAAACAAGAATAAGGTGATAACCTCTTTGTGTTAAATAAGGAACCAACGTGAGTGATACAAGGAAGAATAATAAGTGTAAATATGAGATATAGTGATTTTTCTGAATGGGGAACAGGACGTTATATTTACGCCCATAGAATTCGATTATATCAGTGAAATCACTATATTTCGATAGGACACGAATAGGACTTCACTTGGCTTTCAGTATCTTCAAAATTCCTTGGATTATTTTCAAAATAAAGGAAAACGAGGCGATACGTCCAAAGGTATCAACACAGTCGAGGAGCTATGTATCAGAATTGGGTGATCTGTACAGACCTGGTAATAATTTAAAGTTATCTGAGGTAATAAATATCAATAGTGAGTCTTGTAACATTAGATTCCATTCAACACACAAAGAGGCTTGAAAGGGTGTGTCTATCTGACTAAGCCTGATTGCTATTTTCGCAAAAGAAACCCGAAGAAACCAAACCGAATGAGTAATAATTTGTAAGGTCGTCAAACTAAACGACGGCATACTATGAAGTGATGAGCACCCTTACTGATGTCACCGTTATATTAGCTATAACATAAAGTAGTGGAATAGTTCAATATGACTAAACAACGTATTTATTGGGTGATTATACAAACAAATCATAACCATAACATTAAACTAGGAATTTAAAAAAGCGTAAGAAAATTCCAATTATCACACCACAAGTGATAAAAAAGTTCACAGAACATAGATAAATCTAATCACAGTTTGGGCAGTAATATTAAACTAATATTTGGATTACAAAGTAGCAGATGAAAATCGATGTTATTTGTACATAGATTTGCTCAAATATCGTCCATTCCAGGAATTGGGAAGCTAGATGCAAAATCAGCAACACGATGACGTAAATCCTCAATCTTCAATTTTATGAGCTCATCTTTTTGAAGGGTAAGTTGAAAAGATTTAAGATTTTCTGAAACGACAAAAAGATTTAATTTATAAAAATAGCTTGATCATAAGAATCTGTTTAGTATGGTACATATTGGTCCACCATAAACCAATTTTTTCATACAAATAAGATTACAGTAAAAATAAAAAATATGCACATAGACTCGTAGTAATCAAAGTCAAGCTTTAGTGAATGTATACTTGAGAAAGGATAGTGATATTAATAAAATAGTGATATTAGTTCAATCTCAGTCTATATGCAAATGAATATCGTACCGATAATCGTTCCCTTCGATAATCTACGTTTACATTATATGGGAAATCCTCAGAATAGTATCGTCAACCAGAAGCCGATGGAGACCTAGCTAATGTACCTGAAGAGGTCTGTCAACTATAAATTCTCTAAATGATAGAAACGAGTTTAAGCACATGAACTAAAAGGAGCAGTAGTCTTTTGGTGGCTGTGTTATATCCCAGTGAAGATTAAACTAGAGGTAAATTTTGAGGACTATTAATGGACTAATATTCGATAAATATTCTTATTGTATAATTATTCAAGAATTACATTATGTGTATTTATATTCCACTTATTATAAGCTTTAAATTGACCCATAGATTATTACTATACGATTTATTATTCTTGAGTTATGGTCTGTCTATTAATTACTATCTCCCGCGTTCACAGCCACTTTTTGGCTTATTTGTGTACACATGTTATTCTCTATTTTATGGTACGTTGTGGTCTACCTGATTGATATGTAAACCGAGTATGTGTGAAATAAACGATTCGATTCATATTACAGAAGCTGGTATTGTTTTCTGGACTGAAGAGGACGGGTTAGAAGGACATAGGACCAATTAAGAACGCTAGACTGTTCAGACCGGTGGAACGTCATTGGTTTTGTCATAGTGCGAATATTGTATAAGTCGTATTCCGATCGGTGGATAAGTCACGTGATCGTAAGCCGGACATCAAATCATAACAGGCTGTTCTAAGGCGTAGATGGTAGAATTATATTTCAGGATAATTATGATGAATTTGTATGGAACCTGCACTAACAGATTCATTCATATTCCTATTGTGAATAAATAAACCTAGTTGAAGTCACGAAATCATGAAACAAACGTATCTACATGAAATATGACAGCTTCATACAAAAATGTGGTCAACTTACAACACGCACTAACGTATTGAAAACTGGTAAAAATAATCAGAATGGTTCGAAAAAGAATTAGTAACCAAAGCTACATAAAATGGGAGGAAGCTTAGATACCTGTACTTGAAGGACTAGTTTCTCAGATCATCTAGATTCTTTTAGAAATTCGCCAAACACTGGCATATTTATATCGTAAAGAGTAACTCAGAAAGGAAATCTTACCTGAGACAGACTTGACCACAACTGTCAGGTCAAGTAATTCGTCAATAAATGAAGCAACTTTTTTAAAATCTTTTTCTTTAAACCCACGAGTAGTTAGCGCTGGCGTACCTAGAGAATGAAAGAAATTTTTAAAAATATCTATCACGAAACGTATTATATGTATACGAAACGTTTATCAACAACTTCCATTTTCAATGAATTCAGAGAACGTACTAGAATATTAGCACCAAAAGTAAAGATTATTAATTCTTTAATTGAATATTTTCAAAGTATAATATAAATAAACGCCTGGTATTAAATTAAATATAAAAAGGTATAAATAATAAACATAACCCCAAGTCGTTTCAATATTTATATGAACAAATTGAATCTAATGACTTTCATTACCCAAGTTCGATCAAATTCTAGTGAAAGTTCAAATCAAATAATTCCACTAAGAACAATAAAAGAAAACTACTGATTCACTAAAAAGAATGACGATATTTCAGCGAAGAAAATTTTCTTTTCGACGATATTATTTAACTGAAGCTTACGTTCCTTTGATAGGAACCAAAACATTAAGTCGAAAGTACTCATACAGTTCTAAAGTTTTATTTATGAAAACTGAATTCAAGAGAGATGCGGCTGCTGAGATACTGAAAGACACAATAGATCTCTGAGAAAGACGTCTCATTCATTGGAGCTCCGAATTGTTTTATCCAGTAAGAAACCCACTCAGAGAAGAATCGTGATTAGAATATCGCATTAGGTTAGCTATATGTGGGTTATTCATTTTACTTGGTTATGTGGACTAAGTTGTATGGGCTGTACAAAGCATGTGCTTGGTAAACAAATCTCCGAGGACTATCCTGCATAGATATCTACAGGGGAATGCAAATCGATCAACAACTCGATCCTTTAGCACATGGTCGACATCGGTTACATGCCATCACGAGAGTCGACGTTTAGAATCATCTACAATGTAAGAAAAAACTGGCTCGAAGACGGTTTGCACGAAGAATGTGTGCACAGCTGAAGCCATAGCAAACTAATATCTTAAACCCCAGCTCTGTGTATAAAAGGGTTATTTTCAATCTCTTATTCTTCGACAGCCTTAGAACCTCTTGCAATCTTACAGGTCGTAAGTGATAATTATTAGCCTTTTTACTTTTTCTATTGTGAAGTAGATAACTGTCTTTTGCATTTATTTTATAATTAATTTCTATTACTTCCGAAATTATTCCATAACTTCATTTCTTGATGTTTGACTGCTTGGCTAAATGATGTAACGCTAATTTTATTTAATGTTTGAAAACATTTGATAACTTCAAGTATTATTTATTTATTTATTTGAACACATAAATATTGGTACAGGGGGGCACCAAATATATATGCGCCACACGATAACTTCAAGTACTTTGAAATGATACACTTCCATTTATTAATTATTATATTCAATACTTAAAATCTTCTGATGATCTTTAGTTTCTTCGTTTCCATAAAGTTTTACACCCGATACTCGAATAAGTGTGTCACCACCTCTGATCATTTTGTTACACGCTTTTATTTTGTTCTACACTAATAAATGCAAAGGGTTACCTATAAGAACGATTGTACAGCTTCGAAAAATATTACCGAAAAGAAAATTTTCTTCGCTGAAACATCTTCATTCTTTTTAATCCCATCCAACTTTAATTCCATGACTAATTCAAGTATAGGTTTTTGTATGTAAGAAATTATCAAAATGTTGAAAAGAGGAATTGATCAGACTATATAAATTCAGTCAAACTTTTAGTACGTAGATATGAATGTTCATGGTTATTTCGTTAATTATTCCAACGTAGTTAAAATAATATTACATGATTAAATGAATTAATAGGATCAAAGACTTCTTTCACTAAATTAGAATTGAATGAAAAAAGTATAATTTATTGTACGTATAAGTAAGTAGGAAGCTAAAATTAAGAACTTTACCAATTCTCAAACCAGAAGGTTGCTGTGCACTCGAATCACCAACAACTGTATTTTTGTTTAGAACAATACCAACGAGATCACCAATCATTTGAACTCGTGCTCCATCGCCCCGACCTAATTTTGGTTTACTAGGTGAGTTAGATAAATCAATAAGAATGAAATGGACATCAGTGCCACCTGTCACAAGGCGGATGCCGAGTGATGTAAGAGCATTAGCCAAAGCTTGAGCATTCACTAAAACCTGACGAGCATAATCTTGAAATTCAGGTCTACTTGCCTAGATTAAATGTAAATGTGCACAGAGAATTATTTTAATTACTAATTAAATTGTCATCAACAATTAAACTATTATCAACTTCATTATTACTTAATTATAAATAATGACACTTATTGATCATTAAAAAATTAGATAGATAGTTTATTATCATTCGTCACGTAGCATTAACTTTATGTAAGAAAAATATTATGGATGCCTAAAATGCACGCAAGTCATAGAGTGCTGATTGTGTTGGTCTAAACAGTATTCTCATGGTGTTTGGAAAATGAGCATGTACATCTATATATGGGAAATGAAGAGAAAAACAAAATTAACCAAAAAGCTATGTATCACTACATGAGGTACCTCAAACGCCATAGCAGCAATAGCAGCTATTGTATTTTCATGTGGTCCACCCTGAAGACCAGGAAAAACTGCATTATTTATTCTTGTTTCCAACTGATCAACAGGAATGCAACAATTTACTTTAGGTTTCTCCGTAGATCTTTCTTGTTTGCGATAAAAAATGATTCCAGAGCGCGGTCCACGTAGAGTTTTATGTGTTGTAGAACTCACAACATCTGCATATTCAAATGGTGATGGGACAATTTTTGCAGCAACTAAACCTGAAATATGGGCCATATCAGCTAGTAATAGAGCTCCAACTGAATCACAAATCTAGGAACACAAATCAAAACTGAGTCAATGTTGACACCATAAATCATTGAAATTACATAAATAGCATACTTAAAAAATGTTTCAATTCGACATACATTTGGATCTACAATTTAATAACCATTACAATACGTATTAATGTAAAACGTGACAAACTTAATATGTCCTGATACGTGCAGATCATTATTTATATCCCACATAAAACGTTTTGAACGAAATTAGTCATTTGAACACTGAATTCTGAGAATTTTGTTCGTTGTAGGCCGAAACTGTTTGATTCGTGGTGCACCAGTAGGTATTCCCATGATTAAATATTCGGTATTTATCCAAATTATACACATTGATTTTACCGAGTGATATGGTCCTATTATTACCTCTCATGTTACACACACATAACTACAGCATGGATCAACACATGATAAAGCAGATATTTTAAATTGGCTTTAATAATGAGTAGACCCAAATTATAAGTAATTGTTAAAAGTGTTGCCTTTTGATATATTATGGGTCAAGCCAACTGTTACTGGCTTGGGAGGTTATTTCATTTCAATAACTAAGTATCATCCCTATGACTATGGTCATGCTATTGATACAGACGAACTTATGTGGCATATACAGATGACTGATTGTGTGATTTGTACAACTTTTATTCCCAGTCTGTAAACTGTCATCCATTTATTTCTCTTAATTATTCGGTTTGTCGAGTGGGATTCTGGCTCTATAAATATACTAAACCATAACAGCATTTGGTTGTGACTTAAAACTCCTTCCATTGGCTGAGCATGGGTTTTTGTCGGTGTGTGTTAGTTACTATTAGGAACAACCAAATATCCAGCTCAGTAATTTATTATATACCTGCTTCGGTTTGGGCACCCGGGCAGTATCACATCCCTCACACAAATCAATTGAGATTTGTGTGGCGCATATGTATTTGGTGCCTCATTGTACCAATGAGTATGTGTTAAAATAAATAAAATAAATTTATTATATTGTTGGTTAATCAAGTTAAATCAATAGAGTTTATAAATTGTTTACATGCACTTAGTTACTGACTAATTTAAATCTATCAGTAGTTGTATCTGTTGAGAATTTATTCTGTAATATTAATAAATCCTCATCTGAAGTCTTCCCTTCTTTCTAAAATAGAGCCGTATGATTATTTGGTCCGTTGAAACAAGTAGAAAGTATCAGCTTTCTACAGTCATAACGAGTAGCCAGTATTTGCTACAAAAATCCTCAAGTGACGTGAATACGAAGGCAGTAGAAATGCTTAAGAAACTTCTAATCTTCAACTCATTTACGACATACAGATTCATACATTAAAACTTCTATACTTCCACTGAGGAATTCAAGTTTAAATGTCTATATATTGGGCTTCATGAAGGATACATAGACAATCATTTCGTCAAATAAAAGATTTATAATTATGAACTTTGATGGAGAATCGGTGTGTTTTATATCAATACTCACAGATGGTGCAGTTTATATTGTAGATGATATTGGACTTTTGCTTCTGACCATTACGTCTTTTCTTTTATACAACATGAAGCGAATTAAGGAGATTCGTACCTAAATAATATTACTAACAGAATGTATACATTTCTCTTACTCTTACCGATACTATTTCATGTTCGTTTGCCTGAACTTTGGAAAATACGACAAATTTTATTCAGTGGAAAGTGTAAGCTCAATCATAATATTATGCACGACTATTATGCTTATTCTTGAGATAAACTATTTTACATTCAATCTATCACAATCAAACGTTATTTTGAGCGCTTATGATGAACTTTTGCTTTCTATTCTAAAATGCAACCATGTTGGTTCATTAACCTACTTGACGAAAACGCTTGTAATCCAGCAATCGTGGATAGGCGGTAATTCCAGCAATTATAAGTTTTGGGAATACATTAAGAGCATCTTGCTGAAGTGCATCATAATCGATCAGTTCCGTCTCCTTCTAAAAATGAGAAATATGAAGAAAACAAATAACAGTTAAATGATAATTTACACAAACAAATCAGACAAAATAAGACAACGCAGTACTTCATTTAGGAAAAGGGTGGAACGAAATTTCGAGTAGACTGCCAAGAACTGGATATGACATCAAATATCTATGAAAATCAATTTTAAATGGAATAATTATATTTAAGTTTTCAGGATTACTAAAACATCCAACCGTTACAAAAATACGAGTAAGTAATGACTAGTTGGGCAAAGAACCCAAATCTTAGTTTTCACTTGGTTACTGACTCGTCTGAATACTATATTATTTACCACTTGATTATTCAAACTATCAACTCAGTAATCAACTAGTAGTTACCATGGGTCCACAAAACCAACGTAAACAAATAGTCAACTTACTATTTGCATTGAGCGTAAATTATGTGGTGAACTGATAATGAGAACTAAAGATACGAAAATTCCAGGAATCTGTGACGGTTCTATTTATTTGGTAAAATACATGGACCAAGAAAAGCAGACAGACAGCGGGAACATATGTAGGTCCAGCAAGTAGGTATCGCAAACTTTTGAAACCTAGTGCTTTAAAATCGACAGTAAACAGGTAGTGTGACTAAAATCTGGTTGAAAATAGCCAACTGTACATTTATACATAAATTTATTTCGTATCTACAGTCTAGCAGGAAAGGCGTTTATTATGTGTCCAGAATGAGTAGTGATGTTACAAATGGGGACAATAAATACATATGAGACCTGAAATATGAATATTATAAAAAGCTTAGTAGTTTATCTTGTGACGTGCAGGGATCGTAAAGTCCATAAGCATTACATTTCTATTGATCGATAAAAATTTTCTACAGTGCTGAGACAAAACTGAAAAACCTGGGACAAATAAATCAAGGATTACGACAGTCCAAAAACATGTACGCAGGAACATTATGATCACCTATCCTGAGTACACAATAAAAAACTCCTAAAAGCCGTTGCTAAATTAAACTGCAAACACAATTACTGAAACTTACATTTAGACGGTAGGGGATAGATTCGAAAAAAATAGATGTGGCACTTATCTTTCTTGACAAAGTCTGGAAACCATGCGTAAGGTGACCACCATCAGGTAAGTGAAGACCCATTAATCTGTCATGAGGATTAAGTAGACCGGTATATACAGCGAAATTCGCTGGGGACCCACTATACGGCTGAACATTAACACCCCACTCAGAATCACCAAGTGTTGCTCCAGGGGTTCTGAGACCGAAGAGATCTAATAATCTGGATTGCGCTAGTGTCTCAATAGCATCTATAACTTCATTTCCTCCGTAATATCTGCAAATTAATGTTTTCAGAAGTATAATAACAATTATGTGTATCCACATTGCACTTTTATTATGTCAAATGAATTGTTTACCTGTATATATATATATATATATATATATATATATATATATATATATATATAGTATTTCTGACGTTTTGTGATTTAGTCACTTCTTCAGAGTAGATAAAAATTGACTTATATTAAGTCAAGAAACGTCAGAAATACAATTTTCTACCAATTAAAATGTCACAAATTTACTTGGAACTATCATGTACGGCCCTGGAATTGATACCAACAAGCTCATTATGTTTACCTGTGATTTGAAATCGAAACTCCAATACAAATGACAGTATTACAGATGTTTTCATGTGACAGCGGTGAAAAAAGAAACGCAAGACAATCAAAATTAAGTGGCACTTATGTTTGATACTGAAAAGCTATTTACAATAATGGGAATGCAATTAGTCAGCAAACTGTCCCAAAGTTAGCTAAAATTCTGACGCTAGAGCTTTTTATTTTCAGGGTATGGGTGCAACTGAAACTATTAGTACCATCATAAGTAACATGATTAGACGATTTCCGTGTATTTCCATCAACAGCTTTTAATATACACTAAACCAATAATAAAAATAAGTATGATCAACTTTTTTATTTTAATGTAGACACCGAAGACGAAACCCCTTGCCATATATCTGGAGTCCACCCAATTGTTTCGTGAAAATATTTGCTCCTCTATAAAATCATACATCAACAGTAAATATAGAAAGTGGAGTCAAAATGCGCCTGAATACACTAGTTATAGGTAATTGTATTTGGAGAAACAACCTCAAGCTGATAATAATTAAGCAAACTACTTTCAGACTCCTTTTCACGTTTAAGATTTTAACAAGCAGCGCATGACTGAAATCATTTACTTTTGTTCATAGTACGAGTGGGTTTTAAAAAACACGTTATTAGTGAACCAAACATATTGTTTACTCAGATTACAATACAGTGACATCACATGAAGGAGATTGGTTGGTATAAACAACTAGGTAGTAAACAAACCCATTCATTAAGGCAATGTCCAAGAACTGGCTAAAATGTCAAATATTTATTAACTTGGAAATAGAAGTGTTTGTGATTATGACTGAAACAAACTTAGGTTCAGTTTAGTTATCCAAAATATCTAATCATTGCGGTTACTGAGAATAAACACCAAAGGTTATGGATAAACAATGGATGTTATTGTTGTTGAGGACATCATAATAATCTGGAAATTCTACTTATAATTACCACCATCTAACTAAAACTGCAACTTATGTCGAAGGCGCTAAATGAAGACAGATATAGCCATTCGTAAAGTCATTTTAGTGAAGAGATAGAAAGATAGATTCCTGCAGTATTTGTACGAACTAGTGATTCCTTTGTACTTGATGGCCCACAGATTACGAATTAAAAATATAATACGTTAATTTGTGTTCATTTAGTTCTACCTGACTTAGATTGCACTATTTTGGAAATTCTTAGTTAGCACATTAATTTGAATGCTACTAAGTGCCATGATTCCTCACGCAAAAAACATGTGGTACATGAATAACAAAATACAGAACAAACCGATACGGAATATTCCAGACATTAAAACACCACCTATATACACAGTATTAATCAAGCCATGACAGTTACCATATAAAAATAGTGATAAAACAAGACATTTGAAATTCACGTACCGAGAACGAATTTCTAACGAGCGTGAAAATTATGGACTTACAACGATTTAGTGTCTGAAAAAGTAGCACCTCAAATTCCAAACAGCTTTAGTTGGATAACTAGTGTCGAGGTTCTTAAATAACTGAGATACATCTTGATTAGCTACCATCTTGAAGTCTTAACCAAGGATTTATAGTATCCGCTGATACAGAACCCTATTTCCTTTACCTTCAGTGAATGATGTTCTTGGGAAAACGTTGATTATCTCGATATCCACAGTCGATAGCCTGGTTAAGTAGTAAGACTGAAAGGCTTACGAGCACACTGAATATAAAATCATGTTAGTTTACACCTTATTATCTACATCGCAAGGTGCCACTTTACAACTAGACAAGGGAGACCTAAATTTAGAATTGGTACAACAATTATAAAGTCTGGGAGAAAACATAGGTCAATAATAACATGGTGGTTTGGGGTCCCAGAAAGTAATGTATGGGTTTCAACTTCAAAGCACATTACTTAGTCTTAACTGATTAGTACAGCGTTCGTGAGTGGTTCAATAAAATAGGCTTTACCCACTTAAACGGTAGAGGCTAACAGTCAGGAACTCGATGAACTGAGACCAAGGTTAAGATTCCTATAGTCTATGTTAGCAATAACTAACAAACCATGTCACAGAAGATGACAGGAGGTAAGACACCGTAACTGCAGTAGTCCCTATTTATAATGCCACTGATCGGCGTATTAACCTTACCAAGTAATCCGTGTCTACAACCAATACCATTCACAAGCAAATACTTCTTGTAACTGTTGACTTGACCTTAACATATTATATGGATTAAAAATAAGAGGTGAAAATTTTCATCAGACCACACGTAGTGGGAATAATAGTTTGTCTCATTAAGCTTTTTGTTAGCCTTACATAGCCCTACCCATTTCCACTTCCAACGTCAGATCGCCGGAGAGCTCTCAATATTAAAATTATAAAATTATTTTTCGAGGAACATACCTCGCAAAGGGATATCCTTCTGAATATTTGTTTGTTAAGCATGAACCAAGGCATTCAAGAATACTTTGTGATACAAAGTTCTGAAAATGCATACAGATGGGCCAAGTAACATACTTCCGAAGCAATTAATTCGAGTGATGATCGCTGTCTGGTTTTTTCTTTTCGTATCAATTCCCACAACTCAACGTCTTTAATTTCCAACATCCTTGTACCATATTTCGCTGACGGGCATAAAGTGGGACTAGTTGCTTTCAAGCAACATTGGATATGATACCATAAGCGCTTATTAACCTTCATCGACGGAGTTGGTCAAGTGTCTGTTCACGTCTAACCTGGCAGTACTTTAGGTACTATAGGAGTGCAGAGTTGTGTATGAGGAAAGCTGAAAATGGGAAATACAGGAGGAAAAGTAAACCGAAGACTCAGTAAACGCATAAAATGCACTCAATTTTAATAAGGAAACAAAAAATTCAGTAGCATAACAAGCCCAATTGGGCTTGTTATGCTACTGATTTAAAATTTAGGACAACTTGGAATTTGGAACTAGGAGGGGCTGGGTATAAACTCCATGTTGTCGACTCATTTAAGTGTATCGTAGTCAATTAGTAAGGTTTCTTTTTCGATTATCTGGTCACTCAATTCTAAACACCTTGGAATAATTTATATCGGTGAGACTATAATTTTGGACGACCTTTGGGCGATGCAAAATGGTTCAAATTGTTGTGGACGGAATAGAAGAAGCTTTCGCTTAACAGGCTTGCGTGTCTAGTAGCAGAAGATCACCAATACCTCCAGGCAAGAACCTAGGTATGTTAACGATAAAAGAGAAAAAAAATAAATTGGTAAATCATAGTAAGATACTATCCTTAGTCCTTATAAGAATAGATCAAGTCGCCTCTTAAAGGACTCCTGGGAAGTTGCTTGGACTAGCTCAGTTGGCAGCGAATTCCAGCATTTGACAACTCTTAAGGAGTAGAAGTTGTGCCTGCAGTCCGTTCTACTATGTTGTATCTCTAATTTCTGGGTATCACCCCTTAGGTTAGTGTTGAGACTAAGCTTAAGTAGGTGTTTAAGAGGATGTCCAGGAGTGTTAAGGATACTGTAAGCCATTAGGTCACCTCTAAGACGCCTATACTCTAATGGGTAAAGGTCGAGTGATTGGAGGCGCTCATTGTAAGGTTTAAATTTGAGTCCCCGAAGTGATTTCGTGGCTCGCCGTTGGATACGCTCCAGAGTGTCCTTATCCTTTTGGAGTGTAGGAGGAAATACTATGTTTCCGTACTCTAAATGTGGACGAATGAAACTATTGAAGATTATGTGGAAAGATCTCCCGTCAAACTGACCAAAAATGCTCTTCAATGTTACCAGTGCAAGGTTTGCTCGAAAGGCATTTCTGTCACAGTTGGCGTAAGACTTTAAGTCTTAGGGCACCAGAACTCCTAAATCTTTTTCGACTAGGGATACTACTAGAGAGGAGTTTCCTAAGTTGTAACTGTAATCTGCGACGTGTCGCAGATGGACTACTTTACACTTTAAAGTGTTAAAGGTAAGTCCGTTATCGTCTGCCCAACTTTGAAGTCGAGTCAGATCCTCCTGAAGTGCCTGTATGTCCTCTTGGTTGCGTATCTCTCTCCAAAGTTTCACGTCATCGGCAAAGAGCAATGTGTCTGACGTTACCTGTTGAGGAAGATCATTTATATAAATCAGGAAGAGAAGAGGTCCTAGTACTGAGTCCTGGGGGACCCCACTAGGACATTCCATAGCCTGTGAGAAATTGAAGTTTACCCTGACCTTCAAATGTCGATTTGTCAGATATGAACTGAGCCAGTCAATTAAAGGTGGTTTGATACCCAATTGTTTGAGCTTGTTAATAAGACAGATGTGGTTAACCCTATCAAAAGCTTTAGAGAAATCAAGGTAAATGATATCCACCTTCCCCTTGCGATCAACGATGCTTGTCCATCTGTCCACCGCGGTCAGCAGGTTCGACCTCGAGAATGCTCACCTAATAACTGGGAGTAAATGAGGGTCATAAACCAGTATGGGGAATAAGAATTATGATTTACAGTTGATGGTTAGGATAAGAATTAGATTTATGGTTTTTATCGCGAACTGACATCAGCTGCGATGCCGAAAGGTTATCTAGCTAAATGTATGGATACAGATCACGCCAAAATCAAAGACTCCTTATCATAAACCGGATTTCTTTATCCATAAATTACAGTCTCGCCGCTAAGTTAAATTTATTATTACTAATCACAGCTCCTATGTTCACTTTAATTCCAATTTATTTCATTTCAGGCGATCACAGAGATTAAATGTTTCATTCAAAAGCAATTTATTATCTAGACTTTTGAGTACCTAGTTGCTTTTTGTATTTTGTTTCAGTTTTCCTTACTTACGCTTGTTACCGCTCTTGGAGGAGCATAGGCCTCCCACCAGCAGTCGCCATCCAACCCTAACCTGGGCAATCCTTTCCAGTTACTATTCATCCTTTTGATGTCTGCTTCCAATGCCCGACTCAATGTGTTCCTTAGTCTCCCTATTTTCTCTTTCCCTTCAGGATTAGGAGTTAGGGCTTGCCTTGTAATGCAATTTGGTGATTTCCTCAGTGTATGTACTATCCATCTCCGGCTTCTTTTCCGAATTTCCTCTTCAAATTCCACATCTTCCGGAGCTTCTCAATCAAGTGTGATTGGGTCGGTGTTCTCCATGTTGTATTTCCGGATATTGCTTTTTTCTTTTGTGCATGTTGAGGCCTATCGCTGTGGAAGCTGCTGCTCCACTAGTTGTCTTCATCTGTGCTTGTTCGTGTGCATGGGATAGAAGAGCGAGGTCATCTGTGAGATTCAAATCGTGTAGTTGCATCCGACTCGTTCTTTGTATTTTGTGCTTTCCCTCAGATGTCGAGATCTTTATGATCCAGTCGGCCACTAGAAGAAAGGAGGAGAGTAAGCAGCCTTGTCTGACTCCGGTCCTCACTTGGAGTGCGACTGTCAGCCTCTATAGTCCTCACACTCGCTCAGATCTGTTTTCTTTGGTATCTTGATGAGGTGTTCTTTTCCAGTCCGTCGGCAGTTGTTCCTCCTCCTAAATCTTCCTGAATAGAACATGAAGCATGTTTGCAATTACTTCTATGTTTGACTTCAGTTCTTCAGCTAGTATATTTTCAGGTTCTGGTGTTTCCCACTCTTGATTTGTTTGATGGTCATCCTGATTTCTTCGATCGTTGGAGGAGCGACATCTATAAAAAATTCTGTGAGTGTGACTTCGATATCCGGTGGATTCAATGGAGCTGATCTAATCAAGAGTTCCTCAAAATATTCCACCCATCTGTTCCTATGCTCTTGAATCTTGGTGATTGTCTTGCCTTCTTTGTCCTTGAACGGTCTCTTTAGTTTACTATATTTCCTTACCAGGTTCTTCGTCGTGTCATATAGTTGTCTCATATTTCCTTCACTTGAAGCTTTCTCTGCTGTCATAAGCAAAGATTGATAGTGGCTAGCAGTGGAATCCAGGACGCGCGTTTCGTCCTATTTGGGACTCGACAGCTGGATGTACCTGCATCTCAGAGTTGATGTTCACTCTGGGACTCGAACCCAGTACCGTCCGCTTCAAACGCCATCGCGTTATCCCAGAGTGAACATCAACTCTGAAATGCAGGTACATTCAGCTGACGAGTCCCAAATATGACGAAACGCGCGTCCTGGTTTGCACTGTTAGCCACTATCCATCTTTGCTTATAGTGCTTGTAAATTAAGGCAATATCGAGGCAATACGCAGAGTATGCACATATGACAATAAGAGACTGATAAATTTCAGTCCTAAACATCAACGGGAAGATTCAAGTAAAGCAATATCAAGTGAATTTCTCTGCTGTCGTTGCCAGATCTTCCACGTATTTCTGCTTGTCAGGTTTAATGCTTCTCTTTACTTGTTTGTTTGTTTATTACTCACCTAGTCTCCATCTGTATATCAGACGGCAGGTATGCCATACATCACTGCTGAATGAAATATAGTCGTTGAACATGAAGGATTTAACTGGAGGACAGGTATTTGTTTGTATGTCACTGAAGTCTTGATCTTGTACGTAAAAAATGGGTTACCTCAAAATACGGTGGAAGTTCATAGTTTCACTGACTGCTGCTATGATTCATGTAGTGTGGAGTAGACCTTCTGTACCAGACTATCATTTAATCATCTCATATCATTGTTAATTATTAGTTTCGTTCATTAACTGTTGTTTCAGTTCACCTACACTTAAGTAGGTAAAAACAGTATACAGGTAGGTGCTAAGTTAAACCACATTGTCAAGTCATTCAACACTGTTTTAACAAAACAGTCTGAGTTCTAGTTGAAATGAATTACTTGGCAACCTTCTAAATATTCAAATTCGTTTTCATTTATGTAGAGGCTTTTATGTTTGAAAAGATCTGGCGTTTGGTTACTTATGTACAGTTTATTTATATCGACATCCATAGTAACTGTTGACTTGAATTTCAATTTTTTATTCATGCACTATGGTACTTTGGTTTGCAAATCGGACGTTTGATACATATGTTAAAGATTAATAACTATCTCAACCGTCACACAAAAGGTTCGATTAACAGCCTTGTATATTCTGCATTTGTTCACTAAAATATAAGGTGAGCTATATAGATTGCTCTCACTTCTAAGTTTTTGTTTACCCATTATGTCTGGAATTTTACCACTTATCGCAATATATCACTGGCATAATGATGAATTTTGTCATTCCATTCCAAGGTTGTTGATCAGTTGAAGAAACTGGATACTGATCAGGAAAAGAGGTACCAAGAGCATGTAGCTAAAGAAAAAAGCGATGTGGTACGGAAATTCAGTAAATTCACAGAAGAAGAGCGTGCTAAGATGCTTAAGAGTCTGAAAGAACAGGCTGAAAAACACAAGAGTCGTCCTAGAATTTACCAACCAGTAAGTCTAATTTTACATTATCATAATCTTTTGTGTACTTTTAAATAAAAATATTACAGTATTTATATATAATTTCTTTTTACATAAAATACTTAGTTTTGAATTACTTGATATAAGGTTTTTTGGCGAGACTCTAATTTAGGGACGAGCCAATCGGAAGCGTGTGAGCCGTTTCAAGGTCACGGAGCCAAGTTTAACATCTGATGCTCACATATGATCGGTTTGCAGCGGATTTTAGAGAAGAGGTGATTATTGAGAGGCTACAAGGGATGGGATTACTAAAAAGTTCTTGTACGTGAGACTGCGGTTATCATATGACTGCAGTAAAGTGTACAAACCACCGTGGTGAGATTATATTGCGTTGTCCTTCATGTTGGATGAGAAAGTCTACTAAAACGAGGACTTTCTTAGCTCGATTGCTACTGAAACTGAATCAGATTATAATAATAGTTGCAAATTGGGTAATAAATACACCAGTAACACTGGATGCGGCGTTTGCAGTTGTTTATGAAACTTCAGCAGTCCAGTGGTATAAGTACTGCCGTGACATATGTGCAACTAAAATAACACGTATACACCAATCATTCTGAGGAGTAGGATGTATCGTGCAGACAGACGAAACGGCAGTGAGAAAGCTAAAATACAACAGGGGACGTAGTATAAAGTAGGATTGTGTAAGTAGCATTTCCGTGAATATACTCGACAGGTACTTGGAATTTATGACTTTTATACCGTATGCAATATCATTTCAAAACATCTGAAACTTTAGCAAACCTTGATAAGTTTTTAAATCACGTGAAATAAGTATATTCACTGTAATCCATTAGTTTCTTCTAATATATTTCTACGTTATACTGGCTGTCTTCTGATTGGCTAATATTCTCAAGGTCACTCAAAATTCGTTCAAAGGTCGTCCCTAAATTAGAGTCTCGCCGGTTTTTTTGTGGAACTGCTGAAAACTCATTGTTCATCACATATATCCATATAATCGCGAATTTCCGGCGCTATAACCGGATCCCAAACCAATGGTGCACATGGGCTCCAGCATCTTGAGGGAACAAATGGTGTATGAACCAATCGTTGATCACCGGCTACCATGGGACTGCATCTCCTCACGGTGCTCCACTGCCTCGTGGGTCAGACGTTTAGGTCAAAGACTCGGGGTGTAGCCCCCTAAGATAACCACCTGTTCGGTTTGGGCACCCGGGCAGTATCACAACCCTCACACAAATCAATTGAGATTCTTGTGGCGCATATGTGTTTGGTGATTCCTTGTACCAATACCTATGTGTTAAAATAAATAAATAAATATCCATATAATCAGTCGTTACTTCAACTTTACTACTTGAAACTTTTAACCACCGAAATAATAACTCCTTTACTTTTTGCAAACATAAAGTCATATTTTTTGGTAAATTTTTGGATTACAGCACAGTCTATGGGACACGCTATGTTCTACTTGGGACTCGTCAGTAAAAAGCACCTGGATTATCATTTTGATTTTCACTCAGAAATTCGAATCCAGTGCCTAGAGCTTCAAACGTTAACACTGAATCCACAAAGCCTCCAAGTCCAAATAACTAGCAACTTGTTCCATAAGTGTAATGTTATTTGTAAGGGGCTGTGTATTTACCTGTTCTTATTATTCAGGACGGCGTTTGATCAGTCTAGGATCTTGTAACAATGCCGAAACATCTACTCGATCAACCAAAACCGACCAAATGCGGTCGTATATATTAACAATGAGAAAATAGAGACATTCATATACCAATGTTATAATTAATTTTAATAATGTATTTAGCAATTTTTAAATTCACATGCCTATGTCGCTTGGCGCAATTTAAAAACCGATTTATATTGAGGAAAAGTGACAGGAAATTCAGTATGTAATCTTCAATTCCGTGCGTCAAATACATGAGTTGTGATTTTGCATGATCACTCGTATTAAAACAAGAATTTTGTGGATATTTTTATGGTAACCTTGATTTAATAAGCTCTCAGAGAGTTTAATGATTGGTTTGCTTAATCTATCTTAAGCTAGAGGGTTCTGATATATATAAGCAGTCAATTTAATTGATTTTATGTTGCAAATCTAAGGGGCTTCAAGTGTTTATATTAACTTAAGATTCAGAAATCTTCAGGTTTTAGTTCATTTTCATATTACTCAACTGAATTTATAATGACCTTAACTACTGCTAATATGATGATTAAAGTGAGTCACTACTGTTTTCCGATGCAGGGAAGTCAAGATCAGCTTAAAGAATATTGGGAAAAATATGAGGGATTGGATAAGGAATCATTCAATTTTCGAACGTTATTTGCTGATATTGGTAAGTCCTGTCTATATAGTTCTTTCTGCAATTTAATTTTCAATCTTATGATTTATAAATCTTTAATAATTTAAAATTAATATTTACTCAATAAACAACTTGGTTAATCAACGTCCCATATTTTCCAACTTACAGTTTTTCTACAACCCCAATATGAATAACCTATTTTTTTCAGTAATTTTGAATTTGATTTAAAACATGAAGACCAACTTCCATAATAATTGGATGTTAGTACGGAGAATCAAAAAAAAATGGACAGTTGACCTAATGTTAACACTTCGACGAGCTTTGAAGGACTGAGATACTTAGCAATACTCGACGTTAGCCATATTTCTTGAATTGAGGGTTGCAATTAACTTATTTGACCGAAGGGTCTTTTAGCACTTGTCGTTGAAACGCCTGTCAAGCATATAAATTGATATAACGAAGACTCTATCCAGTAAGTGCTAGCTTGTGGTGTGTGACTATCTCACTCGATGTCCTTCACTGAAGTCCTCTATTTCTTGGTATGTGGCTCTGATATATGGAGTTACTAGTGTGGTGTGGGTTACTTATATCCACACAAGTAGTATATAACGGTGGTCAGGCAAAGAATATATTTCAGTAGAAGGTCGATGAGGAAAGAATGGGAACGGAACACAATTGGTATGAAAACGCATGAACAATGAAATCTGAGACAATGGATTGAGGTTTGCAAGTTCGAGATGATGGACTGATGTTTTGCAAATTAACGATTTACTGTATGGTTCTCATATTTTAGTGAAATGCTCTGTAATTTTATACTCGAAATATATATTCGAATATATCCATTCGTGTTCTTGTTCACTACACGAATACATAATCATGAATGTCTTCGAAGCGTTAGTTATCTATTACAGGATAAATGAGTGAATAGTACTAGGGTTAAGCATAGTGTATTAAATAAGTATGACAAATCGGTTGATGAACCCGAGGTGTCTCGGGTATATAGTATGTATTTCCACCTACATCTTACTCCAATGCACATTCTTGTTTGAGGTAAGAGTGTGTTATATAAAAGTGAAGCCAGACAGGTCATAACATAGCATCGATTTACGAATTTATTGAAATTTATGCTGATCCATATTACTTAATGAAAATGTCCTTGTTGGGGATCCATGGGATAATCTTAGTATTCAATTGGATACGCTGAATAAAATGGCCCCAAGTCGACCGTAATTGGTCATTTATTGTCACCTAGATCTTTAACGTATTTTTATTATACACTTCAATCTCCTGTTATTCCTTTTTTACTGTTTCCGCTAGAGTTAACACTAGACAATGTCACTACCGTTCTTCTAATCTTAACAATTCGAGGTTTGGTGTGAATCCTTAGTCGTTCATGTCAGATCCTATGTTGCGATAGGTGAGCATAATTGCCTTCATTTATATTCAGTATATATACTTTTGATAAGAAACCTTACGCTTGTTACCGCTCTTGGAGGAGCATAGGCCTCCCACCAGCAGTCGCCATGCAACCCTAACCTGGGCAATCCTTTCCAGTTACTATTCATCCTTTTGATGTCTGCTTCCAATGCCCGACTCAATGTGTTCCTTAGTCTCCCTATTTTCTCTTTCCCTTCAGGATTAGGAGTTAGGGCTTGCCTTGTAATGCAATTTGGTGATTTCCTCAGTGTATGTACTATCCATCTCCGGCTTCTTTTCCGAATTTCCTCTTCAAATTCCACATCTTCCGGAGCTTCTCAATCAAGTGTGATTGGGTCGGTGTTCTCCATGTTGTATTTCCGGATATTGCTTTTTTCTTTTGTGCATGTTGAGGCCTATCGCTGTGGAAGCTGCTGCTCCACTAGTTGTCTTCATCTGTGCTTGTTCGTGTGCATGGGATAGAAGAGCGAGGTCATCTGTGAGATTCAAATCGTGTAGTTGCATCCGACTCGTTCTTTGTATTTTGTGCTTTCCCTCAGATGTCGAGATCTTTATGATCCAGTCGGCCACTAGAAGAAAGGAGGAGAGTAAGCAGCCTTGTCTGACTCCGGTCCTCACTTGGAGTGCGACTGTCAGCCTCTATAGTCCTCACACTCGCTCAGATCTGTTTTCTTTGGTATCTTGATGAGGTGTTCTTTTCCAGTCCGTCGGCAGTTGTTCCTCCTCCTAAATCTTCCTGAATAGAACATGAAGCATGTTTGCAATTACTTCTATGTTTGACTTCAGTTCTTCAGCTAGTATATTTTCAGGTTCTGGTGTTTCCCACTCTTGATTTGTCTGGTTGCCATCGTTATTTCTTCCAATCTATTTTGTTCTGTGATACCCACATGCCCAGTCTTTCCCATTCCGATTTTGGCAGTTAGGTTTCCCATCCGGATGGTCAAGTCATTTCCTATAATCGACTGCTACTTCTTGGAAATTCGGTATTCACTACTGTCGTTGGTGGGCTGATTACACTGGATAACATTTATTTTATTTCCCTCCTTCTTTTTTGTGAAGGACCATTTGACGTTTTTGTATTCTTGATATTTCTATTATTTAAATGCTTTTGGTGCATCACTGAACAGCCTCAGTGCGCTTTCTAAGTATTTTTATCTTCATGATTAGGGTAGAAGAACATTTTTCACGAATCTATCCTTTCCTCTGCAGTTTGGGTCCAATTGGTTTGATTGATTCCGAGCAATGCCAAGATGTATCCTCTTGTTCCCGCAGCTTTTTGATTGATACTTTCGGTCTTCCACACCGTCCGTCACCAATGTTGCCGCAGTTTTAATGGGGTTGAAAATCAGTGTATGTTACAAAGTGTACTGTCTACCCTATGGAATACAATATTAGTAAATGATTGATAAACCTTATATTAAATATCGCAGTTCAAACTAATCGTCATCTGCAGTAAGGATAGGAGGTAAATTATTCTATATTAGTTCATGCAATTTGCAGCTGTGTAAATACACAATCTTTTTTAGAATAAATAAGCAGAATGTGCTGATATAACGGGTTCTGGTAGACAATTTCAGTAAATCATAACATGGAAAGAGAAACGGAACTCCAAATTTGAATGATTTGATTTCGGCTTTTTAACTATTTTAGAGCGTCCACTCAGGTGGTCAGTCCCAGATGGAAGGATGAGATAAGGCATATTGATACTGTGAGGAATGTTCAATATACTCTTCTTCAGTATTTACCACAAATTATGCATGTATTTCAATGATTTTGAATGCTGAAAATTTTATGTCAGACAGAGAATTGTTCTGATAAAATCCTTTAGCAGGGTTCCAAATAATTTGTTTGTCTTCATCGAAGCAGTCTAATTGGACTCGAGGTCTTATTTGGCGGTACTTGAAACTGGGGGTTTGTGTAATGGTATGTTTTAGGTAAACATTGTAGACTAATAGCTTCAGGTTATCTTTGCGCTACTTTTTCTCATAATCAAGTTCATTGTGTCGGTTCCTGTCGTACCTTCTTCTAACTATGTGAGTGCTTTAGATTGATGCACATATGTCCATGTATATACATTTTGTCTGTCGTAATTTAATTTTATCTAAACATTTGAAATGATTTATGACCCACTTTTGCTATTGCTTTTATGTTTTGTGAACTTTGGCAGCTATAAGCAGATTTTTAGTGCGTCATACTGGAAGCACTGTCAGGTATTACTCCTTTAGCCCAGTTGGCGGTGTGCATTAGGCATCATTTTTGGTAATTAATCACGATTTGTTTATTTGCTTTATACGGAATTTTGTGCAACATTTTGTGGTAAGCCTGCATTAGATGTCGGCTATCTGTCTCCTTTTTCATGTTACTCAGAAATAAATTTAGTAAATCGGTGAGACTAATTTATGTACAAGTCTTCTTGGAGTAGTTTTAGATAAGTTGATCCCGTGTTTTTAGGCCTGTGTCACTGGGGATGAAAATCCGTGGAGCGATTTAAGGTGTATTATTCAAAAATAGACCTTTCCGAACCCTCTTCCGTTGTTAAACGCCTCATCCCTGCAGATACTGGTTGCTTGAAAGAAATACTTTAATGCCTCTGTATCACTGTGCAGTTGACAGTTCGACCTTTCTCTCAAATTCCAAGTCTAATTATTTCAGTTTTGCCACTCCGAAAACCCTGCCTAGCATGGTAGGACATAAAAAAACAATTATCCGAGTTAATAGTGCTCGATGAGTCATCATGATATGCAAACCCGACTATCATGTCAAGTTAACAGTTATTTTCAGTACCACACACGAAATTGATTATGAAAACAACGTGTAAACTAGTATTTGAAATCTGAAGTCAAATTCAATCTCCCACCAAAGTTATTTGTAACTCGTAGTAAGTTTTTTTCTGTATATTCGTTACTTTATTGAGTTGATAAGGAACGTAATGAAATACTGTCGTTGCGACTATAGGTTAACGAATATAATTATTCTTACCTTTAGAGTTATTTTGCAATATTCTATGAATCATCACTTAACTTCGGCTTCCCCAGGGTATCTCGAATATTATCTACTATCGTACTTCTGACATATCTAATGGACAAGGTATGATACAACTTCAAGCTTATTTGAAGTGTTGAAGATTGCTGGTCTATTCCTGACTAACTTATGGATCAGGTTGTCTTATTAATTAATACACAACTAAAGTCAGTGCATTGGAAATTACAGAAAATTATATTCCATATCTGAATTAATAAGGGCATTTGGGGGCCCCCAAATGCCCTGGTACGGCCGAGAGTGGGGAGAGTCCGCTCTCCCTCTCGAAATGCTCTCACATGGCCATGTGTATATAGCCTCTGCCAGGGAAGTCCTACTCACTGCCTTCTCGTGGCGGGGGTGTTGTTTACGAAAATGAGAGGACGAAAAGCGAATGTCCGGCGCTTTAACCGGATCCCAAACCAATGGTGCACATGGGCTCCAGTATCCTGAAGGAACAAATGGCGTATGAACCAATCGTTGGTCACCGGCTACCATGGGACTGCATCTCCTCACGATGCTCCACTGCCTTGTGGGTCAGACGTCCAGGTCAAAGGCTCGGGGTGTGGCCCCCTAAGAAAACCACCTGCTTCGGTTTGGGCACCCGGGCAGTATCACAACCCTCACACAAATCAATTGAGATTCTTGTGGCGCATATGTGTTTGGTGATTCCTTGTACCAATACCTATGTGTTAAAATAAATAAATAAATAAATAAATTAATAAGGATTCCCTTATGATGTTTTTAGTAAGCACAGAAACTGATATTTATAATGTTCATAATACCTATCAGTTAAAAGGTAATTTCAAAACACTCTGGATGCAAATATTACTTTGTTACATTTCCGAATATTCCTTAACGTACTTGTGAACAGAAGATACAATAGAAACCTTGCTTTTTGTGTATAGATTATGTTCGTAAATGTTAGAATAAGCACTCGAAAAATTTTCTACCGCTATGTATTAATGCGGAGTTGTTTTGAATTTTATATGATTCAGTATGATGAATTTATAGTATTATCTCTGAACATCACTTTGTAAAGGACCTTATAAGGAGAGTATATAATTTTGGTTACTTTTTTTTCTTTCGGAAACAAAAAATTATCTGTAAACTTTGCTAATCGTCTTGTACCTTGAGTCACATGTGTGCATAGTCCTGTCTTGGTTACTGCGCTTGTTTCTGATTTGTTTCAACATGAATCTGCTTCTAGATTGTAGTATGCTCTAAAGCTGTGTTGTTAGGTGATGTATAGTTTACAAAGAGTTGTTTTAACCTTTATAACTTTAGGCTGAGGAAGCTTCTCAATACAAGAAATATTTAGAAGAGGCACCAAAAGCAATAAACGTGGATCCTCAAACACTGACTTCGGCTCGAGAATTTTTTGGAGGAAATGTAAGTTATTTCCGACGAAAAACTCGGTTTTGTCTTTACTGGTGCTGGATATCATGATATATATATATATATATATATATATATATATATATATATATATATATATAGTCAAGGGTTTGTTTTCCTGCTTCATACAAACCATCTAGATGCTTGTATGACTCGACGGTGTTTAACATCCACCGACACATAATAATATACTGTGCTGGTGTGTGAAGTGAGGTTTCCTACCGAGTTAATAATCTATACTTTTATATTAAATTTTATCTTTATACTTTCCACATGATTATTTACTGTAATACTCATATCGATGAAATAACTAAGTATATTGGTTAGTATGCTAGTTACTAGTCATAATAAATAACTGCTATGTTGCCGTTTTGAAAACTTTTTCATCTGTCATACAGCGGTCTAAGACCATCTATACGGAATGTAGTAAAGATCATCTGCTGAGTTTATGATCGAAATTAGTATGAGAAAGCGTATAAACAATATGACGTTAAACGTTTGTTTATAATAAAATAATCATGTTTTTTCAAAGTTTTTGCATGATAATTTATGGGTTAAGTGAATCGTAATCTTATCAATATTCGTTCTTATATATGTTTGCTGGGACAATCTCTGAATGCTAAAGCTGAAATAGGTACCTTCCTTAATGGACTAATTCCTGAGTCTCCGACATAGTCCACAAGGCAACTGGCGCCGAGCGTTCATATTTTATACTCTTACTTTCGTAAAAACACGCTATGTTAAGGCGATGAGTAGGAATTCCGTGCTAGAGACTGTATATGGTTAACCATGTGAGAGTACTTCTAAGGAGGGAGCTGATTCGCCTTCCTCTTGTCCGTTCCTGTGCGTTTATGGTCCCGTCACTAACAGTATACATCTTTTCATTGCCTTAAATTTTGTCTCTACATTTTTAAAATCTTAATCAGAGTATACAGTATTTGATCCACATGATATTTGTGAGAAACGATGTCCACCTACACCCCGACAGATTGCACCTCAGATGCTGTTAAGGATGAGTTTTATCACTAGTTACCTGTTCTTCTACCTAAAAATGAATTGGACAGATACTGTAGTACTAACTGGAGTGTTTCTCAATATCGGAACTGCCTTCGATTCGTTGAACAGGACTCTTCTCTGGGATTGTCTATTGAAGAAGAGTGTGTCTGAGAAGTTTATTAACAACTTAAGAGCCCTATGTACAAACACTTCATGTAGAGTGAGAGCATACAACCACCTATCTCCATTGTTTTATTCAGGCTGTGGGATTAGGCAGGGTTTCCCAATCTCAGCATTCCCCTTCAACTTTGCCATCGATGACGTTCTGGAAACAGCCCCCGAATGCCCTGGTACGGCCGAGAGTGGGGAGAGTCCGCTCTCCCTCTCGAAATGCTCTCCCTTCAATATCCTGAGAGAACAAATGGCGTATGAACCAATCGTTGGTCACCGGCTACCATGGGACTGCATCTCCTTACGATGCTCCACTGCCTTATGGATCAGACCTTTAGGTCGAATGCTCCGGGAGTGGCTCCCTAAGATAACCACCTGTTCGGTTTGGGCACCCGGGCAATATCACAGCCCTCACACAAATCAAATGAGATTTGTGTGGCACATATGTATTCGGTGCCTTCTTGTAACAGTATCTATGTGTTCAAACGAAATAATCTGATGGATGTAAGTAATGGTGGTGTGGATTTGTCGCCTGGAGAACGACTTCTCTGGGTAGCTGCATAAGTGCTGGTGATGGCGTGAGTGATGAGATCAACTCATGTATAGTAAAAGCCAGGGCAGCGTATACCAATCTAGGCCATCTTTGGTGCCTCCATAATTTTAATCTGGCTGTAAAATTTCGGATCTACAACGCGTCGGTGAGAGAAGTTCCGCTCTATGCTTGTGAAATTGGGCCTCTCCGAGTTGAAGATGTTAGATGACTGTGTGTTTGGTTATCGTTGTGTTCGAAGGATTGCTGACATCCAGTGGCAATACCATGTTAGTAATGCAGAAGTTCAGCATCGTGTATTCGGATACGGTGACAATAATTCAATTTGTATCACCATCTTAAAACACCGGCTTCAGTAGCTTGCTCATGTCCTACGAATGTCGTCCTAGTGAATTCTACCTCTTACATTATTTGGCGACTCTGGGACTGGCTGGAAAAAGCAAAGGTGGCCAGGGTATGACACTGTGTCGTGGTGAAAGATAGTCGTACAGAACTGGCTTCTGTTGGTGGTTCACGTCTCCCTAGTTGCGGTCTTAAAGATGGCTCGAGATGTTATCAGATATGTCTCAAAATAGAAGCTAGTCAGTATCGTGCTGCAACTTTCTCTTAATTTCACAAAAGCAAGTGCAATTTATTTAACCGGAAGAATTCTTTCTGGTTGCATTTTTCCTGAATGAACTTCTCCTCTCATTATTATTATTTTTACGTTCATTATTATTGTTTTACTTTCATACATTAATTTCTATTCATCGTTGTTTCTCTTTTTTCCTATACTCACTATATTTTATCTCTTCACAACCTCATTTTCATTATATGGCGCATATATTTTTGCCTCCGTGTACAAAAGTTTGTGTGTTAAAATGAAAAAAGTGGGAAATACTTGTTAAAGAGAAGAAAAACGTTCTCAAAATATACTTTTTCGTTTAGATTCAGTAGTTGATACAAAGTTTTCCACATTTACTTGCAATACACTAAAGAGAAAGCACTGATGAAAAGCCCTGCGGTAGCTGTTATCTGGACGTGTTGGTAGGACAATCGTGACGACCTAGCAGAACCACGTGAACTGGGACACTTATTCCTTGAGATTCTATCACTACCATTCCGATTTCCTTCTTATGTATCATAAGCAAAAATATCCTTTTATGGTGTGAGCGACCAAAAAGTGGAAACTGCTTGCGTATATCCCCAGATTTTCCCGTGATTGGAAAGCCATATATAACTTGGAATAAGAGAATGCAGCAGGTTTTGAGAAATTGGCTTCAAAAGTCTTTAAGAGTGTTTGGTTCGGTCCTAGCAGTTGGGTTTTTTTAGATACTGGCTAGAATTCGAGAGCTGGATCTGATTGGTTTGTTCGTTTAAGTTAATAAGTAAGGTGTTTAGCCCCTGTAAGGGACTACTTAAAAGTGTACATCCACGACCCTACCGGGGATGGAATCCAAGACCCTTCGGATCATGAGCAAGCGCTTAACCTCTAGATAATTGGATCAATATCTTAATAGTGTACATTTCTAACTTCAACCTATTCACTATTTTTCACAGCTTCTATGATCAGATGCTTATCTGGAGCTCAAAAACAGTTGATTCGAAGAGACTACTTGTTTCAGACTTGGTGGTGGATGCATTAATCAGTTGTTCAGTTTTCGTCAATCCTTGCAATATAGGCTTATTCACGGGAGCGCTACTGTAGTTATATTTCATCACCTGATTCCTTAGATTGAGAGGTTCTATGTTAATATTTGTCACTATTTTCTCGTATATCTCGAGATGATTATGTATGTACATACATACATACCTTTCCTCGTTGTCTTCCCTCAGTATATTCTCATCCTAATGGCTACTACATTATGTTGTCTCCTTTGCTAGTTATTTTGCCGCCTTCATATGACTGTACTGATCTGAAATGTCAACCTGGGCTTAAGTATATATATATATATATATATATATATATATATATATACTTGACTCTACTTTGATTATAACCGTCTGACTGATTTATTCATTAATCAGTAGGTGTCAGTATGTGTTCGTTTATTGTTTGGCCTCACATTTTCTGACACGAATTTTTGTCCGTCAATTTTTTTGAAATTTTAATGGTGGTTATCTGAAGTCGATGATAGATTTCGTCTTGTCTTTTGAAGTCATTACCCAGTTTTTAAAGTGCTTGTTTGCTAATTGTTGTATGGTGCCTCTACAAATTTCTATTTTGACAGTCGGATAGTATCTCTGAGTCTCATAAATGTGATTCTAAACGGACTACATAACTATTTGTTTGTTTCTGGAGTTACATAAGTTAAATTTTTATGTATTGTAAGTTCTATTACTTTACTTATTAATTATAATTGCATTGTTAAATTATCAGTTTTCTTACTTCACACACAAATTCACTTGGTTTCCTTCATTGTAGTCTTCTTTAGATGATTTATTACTACTTTGGAATACAACTTTACGAGATAAACACGATGAAACAAAACGTCATCTAGTCGAAAAACTTATAAAAGCCCATTTGAGGAAAGCAGCAGATAGTCATCCCAACACAATGGGCGGTATTGTCTACAAAACCTTACCGGGATATGAAACGGAATCATCGAAAAAAGTAACCATTATATTGTTCTATGTGTGATTGTTTCATTCTAACATTTAGCTCATCTTTTAAAATTAACGCCTTTTTATATTTGTCTATGTATATTTAAATAGTTAGCACATCCATTTTACTGAACTAGGGAATTATCAGCTACATGAAATACAGATCAGTAGTCAGTTAAAATCTGACATCGATTGTCAACATTATCTATAGGGATATTATATTCTAAATAAAGTATTTTCACCTTGTTTTTTCCTAATAAGTTCACTAAGTATCCAGATTACTTCATTTTTGAAAGTAAATTTGTTCAATACACTTCTCTCCTTGTCTAATTGATTCGACTCTAGCATACCTGCCATAATTTATGTTTCTAGACAAACATGTTAACAAAATTCAGGTTCCCTTGAATATCTTAAACAAAAATCTGAAGGCATACAGGAAATGTTTTATATCTACCAAACATGTGATTATGTTCAAGGATAGAGTTCCACTGACATCTAATATAGGGAATGAAGTTGTTTAGCTTGAAAGCTGATTCGACATTGATATAATTATCTTCGACCAAATTCCACAGCAAATACGGAGGAACCATATGACATTTCCAGACTTATACCACTTATTACTCACCCAGTCTCCATCTGTATATCAGACGGCAGGTATGCCATACATCACTGCTGAATGAAATATAGTCGTTGAACATGAAGGATTTAACTGGAGGACAGGTATTTGTTTGTATGTCACTGAAGTCTTGATCTTGTACGTAAAAAATGGGTTACCTCAAAATACGGTGGAAGTTCATAGTTTCACTGACTGCTGCTATGATTCATGTAGTGTGGAGTAGACCTTCTGTACCAGACTATCATTTAATCATCTCATATCATTGTTAATTATTAGTTTCGTTCATTAACTGTTGTTTCAGTTCACCTACACTTAAGTAGGTAAAAACAGTATACAGGTAGGTGCTAAGTTAAACCACATTGTCAAGTCATTCAACACTGTTTTAACAAAACAGTCTGAGTTCTAGTTGAAATGAATTACTTGGCAACCTTCTAAATATTCAAATTCGTTTTCATTTATGTAGAGGCTTTTATGTTTGAAAAGATCTGGCGTTTGGTTACTTATGTACAGTTTATTTATATCGACATCCATAGTAACTGTTGACTTGAATTTCAATTTTTTATTCATGCACTATGGTACTTTGGTTTGCAAATCGGACGTTTGATACATATGTTAAAGATTAATAACTATCTCAACCGTCACACAAAAGGTTCGATTAACAGCCTTGTATATTCTGCATTTGTTCACTAAAATATAAGGTGAGCTATATAGATTGCTCTCACTTCTAAGTTTTTGTTTACCCATTATGTCTGGAATTTTACCACTTATCGCAATATATCACTGGCATAATGATGAATTTTGTCATTCCATTCCAAGGTTGTTGATCAGTTGAAGAAACTGGATACTGATCAGGAAAAGAGGTACCAAGAGCATGTAGCTAAAGAAAAAAGCGATGTGGTACGGAAATTCAGTAAATTCACAGAAGAAGAGCGTGCTAAGATGCTTAAGAGTCTGAAAGAACAGGCTGAAAAACACAAGAGTCGTCCTAGAATTTACCAACCAGTAAGTCTAATTTTACATTATCATAATCTTTTGTGTACTTTTAAATAAAAATATTACAGTATTTATATATAATTTCTTTTTACATAAAATACTTAGTTTTGAATTACTTGATATAAGGTTTTTTGGCGAGACTCTAATTTAGGGACGAGCCAATCGGAAGCGTGTGAGCCGTTTCAAGGTCACGGAGCCAAGTTTAACATCTGATGCTCACATATGATCGGTTTGCAGCGGATTTTAGAGAAGAGGTGATTATTGAGAGGCTACAAGGGATGGGATTACTAAAAAGTTCTTGTACGTGAGACTGCGGTTATCATATGACTGCAGTAAAGTGTACAAACCACCGTGGTGAGATTATATTGCGTTGTCCTTCATGTTGGATGAGAAAGTCTACTAAAACGAGGACTTTCTTAGCTCGATTGCTACTGAAACTGAATCAGATTATAATAATAGTTGCAAATTGGGTAATAAATACACCAGTAACACTGGATGCGGCGTTTGCAGTTGTTTATGAAACTTCAGCAGTCCAGTGGTATAAGTACTGCCGTGACATATGTGCAACTAAAATAACACGTATACACCAATCATTCTGAGGAGTAGGATGTATCGTGCAGACAGACGAAACGGCAGTGAGAAAGCTAAAATACAACAGGGGACGTAGTATAAAGTAGGATTGTGTAAGTAGCATTTCCGTGAATATACTCGACAGGTACTTGGAATTTATGACTTTTTATACCGTATGCAATATCATTTCAAAACATCTGAAACTTTAGCAAACCTTGATAAGTTTTTAAATCACGTGAAATAAGTATATTCACTGTAATCCATTAGTTTCTTCTAATATATTTCTACGTTATACTGGCTGTCTTCTGATTGGCTAATATTCTCAAGGTCACTCAAAATTCGTTCAAAGGTCGTCCCTAAATTAGAGTCTCGCCGGTTTTTTTGTGGAACTGCTGAAAACTCATTGTTCATCACATATATCCATATAATCGCGAATTTCCGGCGCTATAACCGGATCCCAAACCAATGGTGCACATGGGCTCCAGCATCTTGAGGGAACAAATGGTGTATGAACCAATCGTTGATCACCGGCTACCATGGGACTGCATCTCCTCACGGTGCTCCACTGCCTCGTGGGTCAGACGTTTAGGTCAAAGACTCGGGGTGTAGCCCCCTAAGATAACCACCTGTTCGGTTTGGGCACCCGGGCAGTATCACAACCCTCACACAAATCAATTGAGATTCTTGTGGCGCATATGTGTTTGGTGATTCCTTGTACCAATACCTATGTGTTAAAATAAATAAATAAATATCCATATAATCAGTCGTTACTTCAACTTTACTACTTGAAACTTTTAACCACCGAAATAATAACTCCTTTACTTTTTGCAAACATAAAGTCATATTTTTTGGTAAATTTTTGGATTACAGCACAGTCTATGGGACACGCTATGTTCTACTTGGGACTCGTCAGTAAAAAGCACCTGGATTATCATTTTGATTTTCACTCAGAAATTCGAATCCAGTGCCTAGAGCTTCAAACGTTAACACTGAATCCACAAAGCCTCCAAGTCCAAATAACTAGCAACTTGTTCCATAAGTGTAATGTTATTTGTAAGGGGCTGTGTATTTACCTGTTCTTATTATTCAGGACGGCGTTTGATCAGTCTAGGATCTTGTAACAATGCCGAAACATCTACTCGATCAACCAAAACCGACCAAATGCGGTCGTATATATTAACAATGAGAAAATAGAGACATTCATATACCAATGTTATAATTAATTTTAATAATGTATTTAGCAATTTTTAAATTCACATGCCTATGTCGCTTGGCGCAATTTAAAAACCGATTTATATTGAGGAAAAGTGACAGGAAATTCAGTATGTAATCTTCAATTCCGTGCGTCAAATACATGAGTTGTGATTTTGCATGATCACTCGTATTAAAACAAGAATTTTGTGGATATTTTTATGGTAACCTTGATTTAATAAGCTCTCAGAGAGTTTAATGATTGGTTTGCTTAATCTATCTTAAGCTAGAGGGTTCTGATATATATAAGCAGTCAATTTAATTGATTTTATGTTGCAAATCTAAGGGGCTTCAAGTGTTTATATTAACTTAAGATTCAGAAATCTTCAGGTTTTAGTTCATTTTCATATTACTCAACTGAATTTATAATGACCTTAACTACTGCTAATATGATGATTAAAGTGAGTCACTACTGTTTTCCGATGCAGGGAAGTCAAGATCAGCTTAAAGAATATTGGGAAAAATATGAGGGATTGGATAAGGAATCATTCAATTTTCGAACGTTATTTGCTGATATTGGTAAGTCCTGTCTATATAGTTCTTTCTGCAATTTAATTTTCAATCTTATGATTTATAAATCTTTAATAATTTAAAATTAATATTTACTCAATAAACAACTTGGTTAATCAACGTCCCATATTTTCCAACTTACAGTTTTTCTACAACCCCAATATGAATAACCTATTTTTTTCAGTAATTTTGAATTTGATTTAAAACATGAAGACCAACTTCCATAATAATTGGATGTTAGTACGGAGAATCAAAAAAAAATGGACAGTTGACCTAATGTTAACACTTCGACGAGCTTTGAAGGACTGAGATACTTAGCAATACTCGACGTTAGCCATATTTCTTGAATTGAGGGTTGCAATTAACTTATTTGACCGAAGGGTCTTTTAGCACTTGTCGTTGAAACGCCTGTCAAGCATATAAATTGATATAACGAAGACTCTATCCAGTAAGTGCTAGCTTGTGGTGTGTGACTATCTCACTCGATGTCCTTCACTGAAGTCCTCTATTTCTTGGTATGTGGCTCTGATATATGGAGTTACTAGTGTGGTGTGGGTTACTTATATCCACACAAGTAGTATATAACGGTGGTCAGGCAAAGAATATATTTCAGTAGAAGGTCGATGAGGAAAGAATGGGAACGGAACACAATTGGTATGAAAACGCATGAACAATGAAATCTGAGACAATGGATTGAGGTTTGCAAGTTCGAGATGATGGACTGATGTTTTGCAAATTAACGATTTACTGTATGGTTCTCATATTTTAGTGAAATGCTCTGTAATTTTATACTCGAAATATATATTCGAATATATCCATTCGTGTTCTTGTTCACTACACGAATACATAATCATGAATGTCTTCGAAGCGTTAGTTATCTATTACAGGATAAATGAGTGAATAGTACTAGGGTTAAGCATAGTGTATTAAATAAGTATGACAAATCGGTTGATGAACCCGAGGTGTCTCGGGTATATAGTATGTATTTCCACCTACATCTTACTCCAATGCACATTCTTGTTTGAGGTAAGAGTGTGTTATATAAAAGTGAAGCCAGACAGGTCATAACATAGCATCGATTTACGAATTTATTGAAATTTATGCTGATCCATATTACTTAATGAAAATGTCCTTGTTGGGGATCCATGGGATAATCTTAGTATTCAATTGGATACGCTGAATAAAATGGCCCCAAGTCGACCGTAATTGGTCATTTATTGTCACCTAGATCTTTAACGTATTTTTATTATACACTTCAATCTCCTGTTATTCCTTTTTTACTGTTTCCGCTAGAGTTAACACTAGACAATGTCACTACCGTTCTTCTAATCTTAACAATTCGAGGTTTGGTGTGAATCCTTAGTCGTTCATGTCAGATCCTATGTTGCGATAGGTGAACATAATTGCCTTCATTTATATTCAGTATATATACTTTTGATAAGAAACCTTACGCTTGTTACCGCTCTTGGAGGAGCATAGGCCTCCCACCAGCAGTCGCCATGCAACCCTAACCTGGGCAATCCTTTCCAGTTACTATTCATCCTTTTGATGTCTGCTTCCAATGCCCGACTCAATGTGTTCCTTAGTCTCCCTATTTTCTCTTTCCCTTCAGGATTAGGAGTTAGGGCTTGCCTTGTAATGCAATTTGGTGATTTCCTCAGTGTATGTACTATCCATCTCCGGCTTCTTTTCCGAATTTCCTCTTCAAATTCCACATCTTCCGGAGCTTCTCAATCAAGTGTGATTGGGTCGGTGTTCTCCATGTTGTATTTCCGGATATTGCTTTTTTCTTTTGTGCATGTTGAGGCCTATCGCTGTGGAAGCTGCTGCTCCACTAGTTGTCTTCATCTGTGCTTGTTCGTGTGCATGGGATAGAAGAGCGAGGTCATCTGTGAGATTCAAATCGTGTAGTTGCATCCGACTCGTTCTTTGTATTTTGTGCTTTCCCTCAGATGTCGAGATCTTTATGATCCAGTCGGCCACTAGAAGAAAGGAGGAGAGTAAGCAGCCTTGTCTGACTCCGGTCCTCACTTGGAGTGCGACTGTCAGCCTCTATAGTCCTCACACTCGCTCAGATCTGTTTTCTTTGGTATCTTGATGAGGTGTTCTTTTCCAGTCCGTCGGCAGTTGTTCCTCCTCCTAAATCTTCCTGAATAGAACATGAAGCATGTTTGCAATTACTTCTATGTTTGACTTCAGTTCTTCAGCTAGTATATTTTCAGGTTCTGGTGTTTCCCACTCTTGATTTGTTTGATGGTCATCCTGATTTCTTCGATCGTTGGAGGAGCGACATCTATAAAAAATTCTGTGAGTGTGACTTCGATATCCGGTGGATTCAATGGAGCTGATCTAATCAAGAGTTCCTCAAAATATTCCACCCATCTGTTCCTATGCTCTTGAATCTTGGTGATTGTCTTGCCTTCTTTGTCCTTGAACGGTCTCTTTAGTTTACTATATTTCCTTACCAGGTTCTTCGTCGTGTCATATAGTTGTCTCATATTTCCTTCACTTGAAGCTTTCTCTGCTGTCATAAGCAAAGATTGATAGTGGCTAGCAGTGGAATCCAGGACGCGCGTTTCGTCCTATTTGGGACTCGACAGCTGGATGTACCTGCATCTCAGAGTTGATGTTCACTCTGGGACTCGAACCCAGTACCGTCCGCTTCAAACGCCATCGCGTTATCCCAGAGTGAACATCAACTCTGAAATGCAGGTACATTCAGCTGACGAGTCCCAAATATGACGAAACGCGCGTCCTGGTTTGCACTGTTAGCCACTATCCATCTTTGCTTATAGTGCTTGTAAATTAAGGCAATATCGAGGCAATACGCAGAGTATGCACATATGACAATAAGAGACTGATAAATTTCAGTCCTAAACATCAACGGGAAGATTCAAGTAAAGCAATATCAAGTGAATTTCTCTGCTGTCGTTGCCAGATCTTCCACGTATTTCTGCTTGTCAGGTTTAATGCTTCTCTTCACTTGTTTGTTTGCTTTTGTGTATCCAGATTGTACTTTGGCTTCCTCTACACTTGTTCGCCTGTTGTTGATTGCCGTTTTCCTATTCTTCCTTTCTTGAATATTGTATAGGGTTTCGATGGGGATCCATTCCTGATGATGATGTTTGTTGCGGCCCAGCGCGTGAGATGTTGAATTAATGCTTCTTTGATACCTTTCCAGTCGTCCTCCATCGTAGTTTCTTCTTCTTTCAGTAGATCTTGTAAGGCTGGAAACCTGTTGTTGATAGCTATCTTCAAGTCGCTGAATTTGTTAGTATGTCGTAGGAAGGTTGTGTTGAAACTTTGTACTGCTGTTTGTCCAGTTTTCCAGTGCTTCTTTAGCTTCAGTTTCATCTTGGCCGCAACACGAGGGTGAAATGAAGCTATTTCAGCTCCTCTCCTGGTTCTTACATCTTTCATTGTCCTTCGGAATTTTTTATTGATGCAAATATGATCTGGTTCTTCGTGGTGCAATCCGGTGAACCTCATGTAGCTTTGTGTGTGTGTTTGTGTGGGAATATTGTGTCGTCCATAACCACTTTGGGGAATGCACCTTGTTATAACCTGTCAGTTAAATGCTACTTGTTATACCTGGTCGTCGCTGATTGTTGTGTCGGAAACACTTATCACTTATACTCGGAACGAGGGACCTCCGCAATTCCTACGATGCGAAAGAACACAAAGACTTGTATAAGTGAATATTTATTAACCCCAAAACACGACGATAGTCAAAATTACATTCGTTTATATATTGAATGTACACACAATTCGGTTAATAATTAGGATGAAATCACATATATAAAAAACACTTAGAGTTATAACAAATTACATACTGATTATAGTTCATGTCCATTGAATACAAGAATATCGTATATTATAAAGAATAAAATATCATACGAGAAAACAAAACAACTACTACGCTGAATTATCATCACATTGAATCAAAACAGAAGTAATTTTGAACAAAACTCATATTGAGTAGATCAATCGAATTTCGACTTTTCTTCTAGTCATATCACACCTAGGTTTGCAAATCTCTCCCCATTTGCGTTTCTCTCCCCCAGTCCATGTCGTCCATGATATCCTAATATCCGGTGTTGTCCATTCTGACTTCGGAATTTAGGTCTACATCAGGATAGTGAGATCATTTCTTGGGCTTTACACTATGATTGATTGCAGCTGCTCATAGAGCTGATCTTTATTGTCGTCGTTGCTATCACTAGTGGGTGCATAAAACTATTAAATTCATCGTGATTCGATTCTTCTTTATTTTGAAGAATGCTTTGATTATCCTGGATCCGTGAGATTTCCATCCTATAAGTGCATTCCTCGCTTCTTTGGACAACATTAGAGTAACTCCATGTACGTGTGGAACATTTTCTTCTTCGTGAAGAATGCACCAGCAACTCTCCCGAAAATAACCTTTGCTGTCCACTTTGTGTCCAATAGGTGTCGCTGGTTCCGAGTGCTACAAAGTTGTCCTCATTTCCGTTGCTATTTTATTGGTCCTTCTGATCTCCCACGTTGTCCGGATGTTCCATGTACCTATACAAATTGTTTCTCTGGTTGCTAGAAGGGGCACCAGCCTGGCGACTTCCGAAGAATCTCAGCTTTCATTGTGAGGCATCATAATTCTTCCTCCAACTCCCAGTACAGAGTTTAAATGGTTTAATTTTTTTCTAGTTGACGTTTTTTAGCAAGATTTATTTCTATGCGATGGTGTTGCCGACCCTATACCTGATTGTCCTCCTTTGTGTGGGTTTGGGACCGGCAGTAACTCTAGAAGAGCTACAGACGGAGTTATTTGAATCATTAGAGCTATGATAAAACTACAATTGATCAGTAGTACAAAAAAGCATGTCTTATTTTATTCAGCCATATTAAATGTATTTCTTATGAATTGTCAAAATGTTATCTCCACAAGGCCTTACTACTGAGGCAAATCACTGATAAAAATATTTTGTAGTCTTACCATTATGTTTTTCCATTTATAGTTTTTCATTCGCTTGTTATTTTGCTTTTAAATATAAATAAATAATTTAGATTTAGATGGAGACGGTTATCTGAATGTCCATGAAATTGAAGCACTTTTACAAAAAGAAGTAGGTATAATTTTCATTCTCGTTTTGAATTCAATAAAAAATATTTTATTTTTATAGTGCATTTTATTTAGAGTATTTAATGTTAAGCTACAAAAGTATTATTATCGGTAGGAGTTTCGTATAGGTACAAGCCCAAAACAACAATGACGAACTTTTAACCAGTTGTTTACCAATTGGAAAATAGCTTTTGTACATGAAGTCAGTGACCCAGTCAGCTACAGCGTAGAACCAGGTACATATATGCATCGGCGCAAGTTGCCATACCTCATTAGCACAATAAGATAAACACCAATATACATAGAAGTAGTTACTTCAATGATAGTAATATGTAGAAGAAAGATTGTGTATAAGGATATAGACAGGAAGAAAGATTTAGAAAGAAAGATATAAAGTAATCTTAATCTCACGATTTAAGGGAAGACAAAAAGTGTATACACCAACGTAAATGAATAGTTTATGGAGAAGAAAATAATATTTTACATAGCTTAAACAGATTTTATGTAATCGATGAGTGTATTGAAATCTACCTAAGATTTTTCGGTTTGTAGATCAAAAACAACTTCATATTAGTTCGTTCGAATGGATACAGAACATTTGTCTTCTCTAACCGTTATGAGGACCCAAAAAGGTTTTACAGATTCTCCAGTCTTCTGTAAAAATGATATTAGGTCGGTTGACCCATGTTGATTTTCGCAGAATGTTTTCTAGTGAAGATCTTATTTCTTCAAAGTATTCACCAATCGGACCGGTACTCAGATTGTTCCTGGTTAGGGTTTAGGAGCAAGGTGTATTTGCGTGTTACATACATTTTGCATTGAGAGAATCGAAAGTTTTGTACATTTAACACTGTCACTTATACTCTCTTATGGAAAAACCTCATTATTCGCTATCAATTTCAATGTTTCGAACATAAGACAATGGTCTTTCTACTTGTCATTTTATGCGTTACATGATAAAAGTCATTCATTTCGAATTTCACCCAAAAACCTAACAATCTGTCTTTCGATTCTGATTGACCTTCCCCATACTATACATTTGTCTTACTATCTAGTCTATTTGTGAAATGTTTACCAAGATGAATATATGCATTTTGAACTGTCAGGATATACCCCATTAACTGGACATGATCATTTATTATTTGATATTATATTCTAAAAACCGAAAACATTACTTAGTGACTGTTCTACTGTCCGTAGTTTAATTTCACATCAAACAAGCGTCTGAGCTCAAAATGAAATATTTCATCCTTAGAACTAAGCAACTATGATTAGCCGGTACTTTACTTGAGTCATTTTCAGTTTCTTTGAGACTAAAATACGGAGTTCAGTCCTGCCTTTTTCATGGACTTCAATGATAGTTGTCGAAAATTGCATGAAAGTTTGGATACTCCTAAGCCCTTTTAAACCAAAGCACGGAGTTTTCTTGGGAAATGACTTCCTATTCTTTGATCTAAAGGGCCTATCCACAT
Source organism: Schistosoma spindalis (assembly GCA_946903255.1). NCBI lineage: Eukaryota > Metazoa > Platyhelminthes > Trematoda > Strigeidida > Schistosomatidae > Schistosoma > Schistosoma spindalis. The sequence continues at coordinate 48,403,143 of OX336420.1, forward strand.
GACAGTGGGGTTATATCAGTATTATGGTCATCAGTCACCACAATAGCTTTACACGCGATTCATTCCCCATGGTCTGTTTCCACTGTTGCTTGAAATAAAGATTTCTTAATTCCTTTAAAAACTCTTCGTGCACATCACTGGGGGTCCGCCTTCACCCTCTCACTTTATCAAAAATGCCTTGGATATTTAAAGACAGTATGTTTTCTCTTGAAGCAACTATAAACTCGCAGAATATTTTTAAGAAATCAGATTCTCTGTACTATCCCAACTCAAGGAGTTGGGATCCTAAACACCATGCGACTGTGTGGCTTGAGACGGTCTCAGGCACGGCTGGGAACAGAATTCAAGGCCAGTTCGGCTACATAGTTCGCTTTTGTATTCCTCGTCAGCAGTGGTATGCATGTTTTAACTGACTTCAATCTATCTTGATTGTGTTATTACTCTATTTCTTATAGTGCTTACTGTTCTTATTTTCTTGTTCGTTGGTTGTATTGTTATCTCTCTTCTGATTCTTCACAGTAGTTTCATTTCTTTCTTAATATGCTTGATTCAGTTACTACCTAGTAAAAGAAAAATAATATTCAATTGTCGGCATGAGCAAAATTTTCGATTTAACGATTCCGGAGGTGATACATGACCAAAGGTCACCAGGTTTTTCAAGTATTAAGCAGTTAATTGACATTAAGCTAGTCATCCAGGGTAATGCTTCAGTATGTGTTTGGAAAATGTTCATTTTGTGTGATCAATATGACCTGTGAATATACTTACAGATGTACATTAATTTAACTAAAAGAAAAAGTTCATGCTTGACACATTTCCAAATATGTCGCTACTAGAGAAGACAGTTCAGAACCCCGACGAACGAAGGGTCTTCAGAAAGGTTGACAGTAGGATTTTTGGAGTTCTGTTGATATATATTCCTTTTTCATTCGGTGTCCGTGAACAAAGTTATCTCTGGCAATGTGAATGTACTTATTGGTGAGTGTTTTAATTTTGGGTTATTGTCTATTAACTTTGTGGAAAGCTCATTCTATATAGGTTTTCGTTGAATTTTAGCCAATTCATCATCAGTTGTGCCCTCCGTTTATATTCGTCTTACAATTGAAAATAGAGAATCCATTAATTTTCTCTGGGGTGCACGTACATCCAGTTGATGAGTCCCAAACAGGACGAGACGCGCATCATGAATTTGCTGTGGCGTTCTCAAGAATATTCAGATTTTCTTAGAAGGGCTAAGATCTCTTTGGGAACGTCTTAGTAATCGCACTTTAGTGCTGTTAATTGTAATTAAATTCTTATCGTCCAGTCATCACAAGCAGATGTATATATCCTATACAATAGTAACTTGTTTTCAAAATGTTTAGCCACATTTGTTTCTTTCGTAAGATAATTTATTTCAATATTAACCAGCATTACATAAAAGTACAAATGAGTAAATTTAGTGTCGTATTCTTAGCTCGAAAAGGTTTATAATCCTGAAGACCCAGATTATGACCCATGGGAAGAAAAATATGATCAAGGTAGAATGCGACAAAAATTTATGGAACGATTCGATACAGATGGTGATTACTTTGTTTCTCGTGATGAATTTCTAAGAGGTGTTAATCAACCTTATCCATCATATGACCGTGATTGGATGGTTAGTATTTTTGTATTATATTCATCTAAGTTCTTAATATTAATGGTAATAAATTTCTCTTTACTACATAAAGTGTTCTCAGATACCAATGCTTTTAAACATATTTTTCACTTTATCTTTTTTTGTATGATAATAAGCTTTACATACAATTGTGTGCAATAATTTTCAATACGTCTAAAATAACAGGGGCCATAACGATGTGATTTATAGTTCGATTAAACGTACAAAGATTGAATCTAGTTGACGCTTCGCTACATTTATAAAACTAAATACGTAGCACTATTTGTAAAGTGTTCATCTGATAGTATTAACATGTTTGCGATTCGTGTGCATTTATATACGTATGCAGAGATCAAAAAGTTTGATCACCTCATGAGATCAAAGAATGGAGATTTATGTCAGTCAGTCAGCTGCAACGTAGGACCAGGCACATATATGTATCGGTCTAAGTTGCCATACCGCATTAGGACAACAAGATGGACACTGGATTCATAGGAGTGGTTAATTCAGTGGTGGTAATATATAGAAGAAAGATTGTATATAAGGAGATAGTACAGGAAGATAGAATTAGTTCGTAGAAAGAAAGACATGAAGCGATTTTAATCACTTAGTTTGGGGGAAGACAGAGTGTATGCACCGACACCATTGTGATCGATTCTGAGCCATGTCGTCAAGAGTCTCTAACCATTGGTTACGATAGACACACGGACGCCAACCAGGCAGTCTTCATCTACCAACATGGCTCAGACCAGAAGTTAGTGACTTCAAGCACTGATGCCACGTTTTGGTTCGACCGCCCCTAACTTTCTTCCAATTATCCCTAACACCAGTGAGCATTGCGCGTCGTGGTAATCGGTGTTCAGGCATACGCAATACGTGGCCCAACCATCTCAGTCGATGAAGATTCATAACATCATCAACTGATTGAACAACATTCCCTAATACCCTACATCTAACCTCACTATTACTTACCTGGTGATCCCAGCATTTTCGAGCAATATTTCTAAGGCATCTGTGGTCAAATACTAGTAACATACGAGTATCTTCTACTCTTAAAGGCCATGTTTCGCAGCCGTATAGTAGAACGGAACGAACTGCCGCGCAGTATACTCGTCCCTTAACTGATAGACGGATATCTCGCCTTCGCCATAAGTGACGTGAGTTGGCAAAAGCCAAACGAGCTTTTCGAATCCGTGCTGAGATTTCGTCAGACACCAACCCATTAGGGCTGATCAGACTTCCAAGATAAGTGAAGTTGTCAACGCGTTCGATTACTACACTCCCTATCCTTAGTTCAGGTGTTGACGAAGACCAGTCCTGAAGCAACAACTTGCATTTAGAGAGAGAGAAGCGCATCCCAAACATTCTGGCATTGTTGCTCAGTGCTACCAAAAGACTCTACATTTCACCAGCGTCTTCACCAAACAGGACTATGTCATCTGCGTATTCTAAGTCAATAAGTGGACCTTCTGGTAGGAGATCAATGCCCGAAAATTCAGTCGATGAGAGCGTTATTTCCATCATTAGATTTATGATGAAGTTAAACAAAAGTGGACAGCCTTGACGGACACCACTTGAGGTTGCAAAAGCAGATGACAGTTCGCCATAAGCTTTGCCACCCAACATTTCGAACTAAGTATTGGGATTGCCCCACGGATCCCAACCATGAAGTTTTCGCTTCTCAGTGAGGATGAGAAGACGTCTTTTCATTAAATTTGCAAAACAATACTACACTATGATCTGTCTGTCTTAGCTTTTTTTCAACCTACTACCACTTCAGTTGCCAATATACATTGCATTATGTAGTTGTTGGACGTACATAACACATCTCCCATATACCTCACCTTTATCAACCGATTTGCCATTTTTACCTAGTATACTTTATCTAACTACATGATTACGCTACCAGTGCTTTCCTCATAGATTAGCACCTTTTTATAGAAGCTTTTGATCAGAAAATGTTAGCTTATTCATTTTCTTAGCCTTCAAGCACTATGCTTCATAGCAATGTGTGTTGCATTGTACACTCACCCTTTGATAAGGGGAAAGATATCTCATATATTCCATCTATGTTACAAGTTGGCTAAACTCAAGCTAGCTCTTTGTATCCTTGATGAGATATGTGGTGGTTGGATACATGTAACGAGTTCCCTAACGATCTCAGTCGATGAAGATTTATATCTTCACCGTTAATCTTTTCCTTCTTATCCTTAACCTTACCTCGGTATTACACATTCAATTATTTTAAAATACGCGAAGAGTGTTTCGAAGACGTGTGATCGAATACTAGCAACCTACGGTTGTTCTTGATATTTATAAACCATGTTTCACATCCTCAGAATAATACTATATGAATTGCTACACCATTTTTTCGTCCCTTGGTTATTAGGTCAATATATCGTGTTTATCATAAGTGTAATAACTTGTCAACAGCCAGAGAGATGCTTATCATAAACTTGGAGTTTCATCAGTAATATGTTCATAAAGACTCTGAATCATTTATAAATGACAAGGATATCTAGACCGGTAAAATAACTTTGCTCTCTAGATTCCGAATGGGCAACACAATTTTTGCGTAAAAATTGGCCAAACTACCTCTTGTACAACGAAATAAACATTTAGAACCAACGTTCGGGTTTTTGGAATACATAGTCGGTCATATATTTGACACAACTGAATGTAACTCGATAAAACTACACACAAAACACGAAAGTTTAAATCACATTTTCTTGTTAAATCTATGTTTAATGGCTTGTCGAATTTATGCTATAATGTCAGCTACATTGATTTTCTTGTGTACTAACTATTTTACCCTTGACAAATCACGTATTCGTTAAAATGTTGTCATGAAGTATTATAATCCGTGTTTTTAGCTTACCATTTGATTACAATGTAATACTTGTTTGTTCAACAGTCATTGTAATTCAAGTGCTGTTGTGACGTACGGTGTTCGAAGTCTGATACTGATACACGATGTTTTATGCGCTAACCCCCAACTGACTACTTGAACGAGAAAGTGTATTAGACTACTTAACAAAGGGTACATATACTCATATATATATCATTCTATCCCTAGAAAATTAACCTGTTGACCCCAGTGAAATGTACTTGATTTTTGTGCCACTTCTGATTGCCATCGATTGATTTTGTCCTACCTCCGGTTGGCTCTGCATATCAGGTGCTTCTGCATTTTTTTCTACAATTTGTTAGACTAAATTTATGTTAATAGTTGAATTCACAATCGATATAAGCTAGACCATCATTGAAAACCTGAAAGCACCGGATGAATTGAAGTTAAACATTAACACCGTTGGATGCCGACTTAGTGCTTTAGAGGTTAAGTGTTCGCGCGCAAGACCGAAGGTCATGGGTTTGAGTCCTATGCACTGGATAATGGATGCGTGTTGCTGAGGAGTCTCATACTGGGACGAATCTCCCATCCGGTGCTTCCGGGTTTCCAATGGTGGTCTTGCTTTAATCGATCCCTGATTTTAACTGTTAAAATAAATTTAATCTAACAAATTGCACAAGCACCTGAATTACAACAGTTGTTGGCCGAAGAATTCCAGCTAAAATACTACAATCTCCACAAATTCCCATACTCATAAATTTATTTTCTTTATCTTCCAAACATCTGATCATTCTAACATCAGTCTACGTTTAGCAATGCACCCCTTATTGTTTCTTCCTTACTAGATTTGCATAACACACGATCTTACCACTGTAATGGTGGTCACTATCTTAATCGGTTGATTTCTGTTATTTCTAAACTATATACTGAATCTGAAAGTTGTCCACTTATTATTTATACCAAATATCAGCAAACTTATGAAGACAACCAATTATTTATATTTTTCGTTCAAAATACATACCTAAATTCATTTGTTTGACATACAAAATCATTTGATTTCTAATTCTTTGTATATAAATAACAAAACCATCTAAGGTCGTGAACAATATGCAATTAATTTCTTGCCTATATTTAATTTAAATCACGTTTGTTAGCCTTCATGACTTAGGAATTATGATTTCCCTTTATTTCCATTGTAACACATATTACCTATATAAAAACATATAAAGCATATAACTGTTTAACAGTGTACTGTTTCTTTTTTTTCAGACTGCTCAAGATGAAGAGGATATGTTTGAAACAAATGAAGAGGAATTAAGAAGGTTAGCTAGTGAAGCACAATTAAAAGAACAAAATCAATTGACACATGAACCAGATCGTCAGCAAACAACAACAGAACAGCCAAAGGTACAAAATGTATAGGGTCGTAATTGTTTTTATTCACGTATATTTATGAACTATCGTTTACTGTTGTTTTTCCATTATGAAAGAACTAGGAACTTCTTGACCGGATTATGTTGATTTGTCCTGTAACTTATTTTTATCTGGACAATTTTTAATCTATACTTTATTCGCTTTTTTAATCACATGCAATTAAATACTAAATACCTTTTGAGTTTTACAAACGTAAATTAATTGATTAACTTTTATTTGTTGTTTGCTTCTCCTTCTATCGCTCCATGTTATACTTACGATTTGTTTTTATTTTACTTTATTTCAATCACATATCTACCTCAAGGTTGAAAAAATCAATAAGTACAAAGTTCAGAATTGTTTGTATCTTTGAGTTAGTAATGTTTTTTTTAGTTTTTAACGTTAACAGAAAAGTGAGAGAATTTCTTGACGGTCTACTCACAAAAGCTTAATAAAAATCACCACACCTATTTACTTGGTAAATATTACCAAAATGTATTACTGGTATGTACCTTTCACTGTTTTTTTGACTGCACGTTATTGTGAGAGAATAAAGAAGTGCACTAAGAAGGTATTCCTGCATACCTTCTTTAACAATAGTTGGCAACTAACTAGTCACTGAATAGTAAAAGATGCCATATCTACTTAGTCGGTTTAGAGCTGATCGTATTTTATCGTCCAAGTTGTAGTGTGGCCCCTGGTCCAAGTAACTTTACATCGTGTGGACTGTGTCAGTCAACAACGTAAAACTTGGTACGTAGGCACATCAGTTCGAGTTGCCATACCACATTAGCACACAAATACATTCGTCGATTCAAATCCCATAATGATAGAGGTACTAAAAGTATAGGCAGTAATTGGGAATATTAGGGTTTGAAGATGATATTCAAGGAGTATAATACAGTTAAATAAATTTGGATAGAAAATAAAAAGGGACATGAAGAATTCAGAAGATTAGAATTTGGGAGAACACAATGAGTCGATGCACCTGCGCCATTGCAAACGGTTTTGAGCCACGTCATTCAAGATATCTAACCATCGGTTGCATTCGTCTCGCGGACCCCAACCAGGTAGTCTATGCCTACCAACATGGCTCAGTCCACTTGTGACTTCATGGGTTTGTGCCATGTTCTGGTCTGGCCGCCCCTACCTTCCAACCTACTCCTACACCATAAAACATCGCTCGTCGGTGGTTGGGCACACGTAGCACATGTCCCAGCCACCTCAATTGATGAAGTTTCACTACTTCACCAATTGATTTTCCATCCTCACCTAGTACCCGTTTCTTAATAACTGCATTACTTACTCAGTGGTCCCAGGATATACGAGTAATGCTTCGAAGACACCTATGATCGAATACTAGTAACCTACGAATATCCCCTACTCTTACCGGCCATGTTTCACTGCCATAAAGTAGGACAGAACGAACTGCTGCACAGTAAACCCGTTCTTGGTTGGTAAACAGATATCTCGCCTACGCCACAAATGACGCAAGTTGGCGAAAGCTAGTCGAGCCTTCTGTATCCTTGCTGAGATTTTGTCACACACCAGATTGAATCTAATATTTTAGACACTATATTAATCAAACTTATTCCTCTGTGATTGTCACAAGAGGACTTTTGTCCTTTCTTATAGACTGACACAGTCAGTGATTGAGACCAGTCAGATGGGACTACGTCCAGTTCCCCGATTTTACCTAAGATCTCAGCCAATCTCGCTGCTAATACTGGACCGCCATCCTTAAAAATTTCAGAAGTAAATCTACCAGGGCCTGCTGCTCTCTCACGCTTCAGATTTCTTATAGCTTTTTCAACTTCGTCAATGTTGGAGGACTGTTGTCCTATTTGGCACAGTGTTCGGACGTTTAAAGCTCCTACATGTAGTTTAGAGCGTGGTTTCAGGAGACCGGGTGTAACGTACGCGTACTCGAATCGTTTGTATTAGCAGCACGAGGTAATGAAGGAACGTGAGGAGGATTAGTTGTGGAGATAAGAGTTATTAGATGTAGGAAGGATTTGGTCGTGACCAACTTGGAGATGGAAATCCGTGAGGTAAGGTGAGACACTTTTAGGGTCGACTTTTTCTAACCCTTACTTAATTATGAGAAGGCAGCATCGCTGCAGATGCTGGCTGCCCAAGGGGAACAGCTTACTACTGTCACACGTCTCTACAGTCAGTAATACGACGTCCTATTTAGCTGCTATATCTTTTTGTCTAAACACATTGGAATAAGGTTCTTGAGTTGGTTTGTTAGCAATACTAATTTCAAGATCCTAAGGATTATTTCTGAGGTATTTTCAATATGAGACCATAATCTATTAAGTTTCCGAGGATCTTTTGCGATCGTAATTACATTTGTAGACATTTCTTTTGAATTAACGGAGAGCGGTAACTGTAGAAATTGTTGTTTATGAAACCTAGATTATATAAACTAAGCTCATTGTACAGAATATTTTAATCTTGGGTGACATTTGAAATGGTGAAACAGTAATATCTTACAAACGACCAAAAATTAGCTTTCCAACACTCCCAATTATGTATTAAGTAAAGTGAGAGATACTAATTACGCATACATAAATATTTTACACGAAACTGTCAATTCTAAACAGCTAAGTACATAAAGAGAAATAAAACCCACTTTACACAGTAAACAAAAATAACTGAGCACAGTAAGTATTTTTAGGACACTGATAAATATTTGACATTGTGATAGGCATGGTTTATTTACTTCATTTTTTAAGTAATTAGGCGAAATAGTGAAATGAAGTGAAAAGACATAATTTAACAAAACGTATGAAAATCCGTACGCAGAAAAAAATATAAAGTTTTTTGTCCACATCAAATAATATAATTTTTGGTTAACAAAGTGTAACAAGAATTGTTGTGACAACAAAGTAAAAAAAAACATGAATAAGCTAGACTAGATAAATAAAATGAAAAGAAAGTAATCAATTGATTTGGTTTAATTTAATGAAGGTAAGATAAAATGCACATTCATGACTAATTAAAAAGACAGAAAAGAAAGAAGAACTTTACGATGAACTGCAAAAGTCGAAAGAGAAAAAAGCCAATACACCATCAGTAGAAGTGAAAATTAACAGTTTTTTCTATCTTTATTTTTAATGAAATGCGACCATGATTAAAAACTGAGAATATGTAATGCAATAAGTTCATTAAAAAGAAGAAAGAATTTCTGTGTATTTTTTTTATTGAAACAAAACAATATGAAACCGGTAATTGAATAAATATAAGTAGACACAAACAATTTAATTAGACATTGTTGTATAGATTCAAAGAAAGAAGTAGTAGTTTTATAAGTATAAACGATAAAATATTTATTGTTAACACAACATATTGACTATATTTCATTCAACCTAATTGACTGAATTTTAAGCAAAATAATAAGATATAAATAAATGAGATAACGGGATTTTGAATCCTAAACAACCTATATAATTTTTGTATTCAAGACGCTTGTTGACCAGTTGCAGGAATAGGAGAAGATTGAGTATTACTTGTACCATTATTTAAACTGACTGATGCGTTCGGTACAACATTAGTATTACGTTTTAACTGTTCTTGCATTTTACTCATTAGTTGTTGCATTCTTTGAAGCTAGAGAAAAAATATATATATACCGAAAAATAATTATCAGTGTGCCAAGAATAATAAAAGGTTTTCGAAAGGTTTGATTACTACCGATAAAAAATGAGTAACTATTATGATATAAACGACGAAGCTGTTATGTTATATTATGCAACTTTCTACTATTCAACCTACAAGCACTTCTTACTATAAGAATTGTAGTGAATATTTAAAGTTCTTAAAAAGCAATAAGTGTTAGGGGTTTTAATTTTCTAACTGTTCCCCAGTGTGTGATGAGTGTCAACTTAGATCTGTACATATTCATTACAAGACGTTGCATATTATTTGAGATTGATTATTAACTGAGACTGGTTACACTATGTTTGTTTTATCGGAAATTGAATTATTTTGCAAATGAATAAAATCCAGTAGAATCAATGAAAAAGTTAGTCAACGGCCAAGATATAAACTACAATTGAGTGTATGACATAAATATATAAAACTAATTCTATACATAAAATTCAGTATATAGTAATGAGTTAAAGGCAACAAGATAATTTAATCATTTCAACTATATTATATACGTCCTAATAATTTAATTTAACAGAACATTGGATAAACATAGTCTTATATTAGACCACATTTAGAAAATACCCATAAACCTAAACAATTTTAAGGCTAATATGATCATTGATAATACATTCAAAGCATGTTCTACTGATGAAGATAACTTCTTAAAGTCACAAAAGTGTACGATTTCGAATGAATAAGTCGTGTGACATACAAAAATTTAATTTTATCATTCAGGAAAACAACACACTACACCACAATTACCTAAAATGTTATCAAGTCCATTGAATAACATGTGTAGTAAAAGAGCATAAAATTAACAAACGAAATTCGTTAACCAGATCTGAGTAACTTTTAGAAAGAATAGTCATTTCAATCGTCAATTTTGAAGAGTTTGCATAAATATGATCTATCTAGACAGAAAAAACATTGAAATCCTCAAAGGATTTACTTTGTGTGTATTCTGAAACAGACAACTTCAGCACAACGAGATCAAATGAAAAATAATATATGCTTACGGAGTTGGAACATTGGTACTAGGGTAATAAGACTAATAACCGTAAAAAATCATGTATCAAAATACAAAGTATGAAATAATACTGTAACTAAGGATCTGGTTGAAGATAAGAAAAAAATGGGACTGAAATATTGTGGTAGATTTCAGGTTTTCACCAAACGTTTCTAATCGTTAATAGCGATCATCGCTCTCACTCCAACCGGGTAGTCAATCACTATCAACAAGCGTCAGGCATTCAATGACTATGAGAATTGATTTTACTATTTCAGTTTAGTTCCGACTAGCTTTCTTCCAAACAACTCCTGTCAGTCATCACCACTGGTGGTTAGGAATTCGAGAACAGCCACGTCGCAGTACGAGTTAGCACTAATAAATTAATAATTTAAAATTTTTGCCGTTTATATTACAATGATTCGGTATGTTTCAGTCCCATTTTGCTTACTCTGATATAGGCATTGAGATGGTACTTGTGTCCATGACACAGCAGAAGTCACTCAAGATACAACAGGTAATTATGTGCCTATATTTTGGAATGTAGTAAAGTTTATGATCATAAACTGAACTAAAATAAAGACGCTTCAGGAAACACTGAGTAATTCAAGCTGATGTAAATATTAAAAAAATGATATAGTTGATACGAAAAAAAGCAACGCCAACAATTTAGCACACAAACTCCACGACAATTAATGTCACATACATTCAGAATACTATACGGTGAATATATCTTAAAAGTTGTTTCTTTAGATAAAGGCGGACGTAAATAAATGAATAATGTATGACAAAAATATTGCGGATTAGCAAGACCATAAGCTCACAAAATTCGGATATATTTGTATGAAATAATTCAGATCGCATATTATGGGAACTGTAAACGTAAGGAGTCACATTATTATGTTGCATATTTTTAAATGTGGTAATCTTATAATTCAAAGTCTGGGGAATAACATGTTCAAACACAGCATATGATGTTATCACAACAAAAGTTTATAAATTCACTAACCTCTTCCTCTTTTTGTTTCAGTAAACTATCTTGATCAACAATAGCCTCAAAGCCAGTTCCACCTTCTTTTTCTAATCTTGCCAACCTATCAACAAGTAGACAAAAGGGAGTATATTATATGATTATTACCATTGAAACGATATAAATAAAAAATTAAATATTCAAAAGACGATACAACTTTGTGGGAAACTTTATCTAAGTTTAAACGAATCGGACCATAAAATTTAGACGTCAAATTCATAGAGGACATTAAAAATGAGTTTTATCTGCAGAATCTCAGTGATTTAAATTAAAATAACTTCAAGGATTCGCTCAGTATTGTAGTCTATATATATTCGGTAATTCTGATTGTTTCCCTAAGAGTGAACCAGACCGTCAAGCGGAATGAAGAGTTTTGCAAATATTTATTCCTATTCAGAAAGTGCTAGTCTTAGACATTCAAAGTTGCTCACTTGTTTGTTCCATAAACAGTTTGACTTAAAGGATTCGCTTATATAAAAATATGAAAAGGTAGAAATTATACGATGCATAATTCACAAATGAAACATTAAGACCTAACCTACTTACTTATTTATTTACGCCTGTTACCTCTCGTGGAAGAGCATAGGCCACCGATCACGATTCAAACATGAAAATCAACACAACTATATCCTAACAACTACAACAATTGCTATACTACTCAACAATGTTTGAGTAAGTTCAAAGGTAAAAGAAAATAATTCAAAGACTGAAATCCATCAAAAAACATTCATACAAATAAATGATAATATTCAAAGCGAAGAAATGAAACCAACATACAGATCGCACCACAAAATGAAGTTCATTATCCTTAACAGAACCTATCAAATTCTCTTTAACGCAGTAAGCGAATTGAAATGATAAGAGAATGATGACAATTCATAGGAAACAAGAGGCTGACATTGACAAAACGAGTAGCGCACCCCTGAACTGTGTAGAATTGTAAGTACGGCACCGTAAAAAAGCAACCTGAATCCAGTAGAAATTACTTAGAATTCACCAAAATGAGACAAATCTTGCATTTTTTAAAATTTTCCTTTGATAAAGTTAGATGGGGTAAACTTGCTCATCAGTACAGATTGTATATATTTAAATATTGAACTTGAAAGCACTTTTCGGGGGAGATTTATCACAATGTGAAATCGACAATATACACAGATTTCTAAAACGTAAATGTAGGCTTCTTAGTTCAAAGTAAGTGACTGTGATTTTGAGAAAACGATTACATCAAGCTTTTGAAGCAAGACATTCATATTGAAAAAAGTCCATAGATTGAAGAGATCAGCGAAATTTTAATTAGGTGGAACTTAAATATAACACCAAAAGTTTTAAACAATACAAATGCACGCCATACAAATTTAAAACCGGAGAGATATACGACAATAACGATTTGAATAACCAACAAGCAAACCCCAATCCACTAAATGAGTCTATAATTGAATATGGGAAGTAAAAATATTTACTTCCATACCACGAGAGGTAATGGGAAGTTGGTGATAGATATCTAGAAAGACTTCCGACCATTAGTAAAAGAATGTGAAAAAGCAACAAACATGAGAAAAACAGTACGGATACAGTCAAGCGTATATATCGTAGGTGGAAATTAAATGTTTAGTCTTGAACCCAGTTTAAAAATGTTGAAAATTTATTGTTCCAGTTAGGAGTTTTTGTCATACTTTATGAATGAGTGAATTAAAGTATATGAATAAATAGAATAAGTGAATTATTTTTGAAGTGAATAACATACGCTCCAGTACCAACACCTTCACGACGATCGCTTTGACGCTTAGACATCCGTTCAGTAATATATTTCGCTCTATAATTTTCATAATGCACATCCAATGTCATATCTTTCAAATCCTGCATATGTGTCCTAAAATTAATTTTAAAGAAAATTACAAGGAATAAAACCAAGTCTATCGTCAAAAAAGAGCAAATTTTTTGATAAAACACCAATAATTTCTCTGTTCGTGAAAAAAAATCTGACTAAATGGTAATAATAACTAAAAAAGGAAAATATAATCAACTTAACAACTTGTAATGGACTCATTGATTTTCAGTTCTATTACCGAACCATATATTGTTTGTACGCCTGTGTTATAATTTCGAATGTTTAGTAAATTTGACCAAGGTGATCAATTTATGGATGAGATGTCCCCAAGTCGACCGTGATTGGTCATTTATTGTCACCTAGATATTGAACGTATTTTTATTATACACTTTTCAATCTCCTGTTATTCCTTTTTTACTGTATTCGTTAAAGTAAACGCTAAATAATACCTTTTGGGATGGTGGAGATTTGTAGCTCAGGTGGATGATTTGATGGAGTATTGTTCTCTGAGTTGGATACCACTACCGTTCATCTAATCGTAATAATTTGAGGTTTGGTGTGAATCCTTAGTCGTTCATGTCAGATCCTATGTTGCGATAGGTGAGCATAATTGCCTTCATTTATATTCAGTATATATACTTTTGATAAGAAACCTTACGCTTGTTACCGCTCTTGGAGGAGCATAGGCCTCCCACCAGCAGTCGCCATGCAACCCTAACCTGGGCAATCCTTTCCAGTTACTATTCATCCTTTTGATGTCTGCTTCCAATGCCCGACTCAATGTGTTCCTTAGTCTCCCTATTTTCTCTTTCCCTTCAGGATTAGGAGTTAGGGCTTGCCTTGTGATGCAATTTGGTGATTTCCTCAGTGTATGTACTATCCATCTCCGGCTTCTTTTCCGAATTTCCTCTTCAAATTCCACATCTTCCGGAGCTTCTCAATCAAGTGTGATTGGGTTGGTGTTCTCCATGTTGTATTTCCGGATATTGCTTTTTTCTTTTGTGCATGTTGAGGCCTATCGCTGTGGAAGCTGCTGCTACACTAGTTGTCTTCATCTGTGCTTGTTCGTGTGCATGGGATAGAAGAGCGAGGTCATCTGTGAGATTCAAATCGTGTAGTTGCATCCGACTCGTTCTTTGTATTTTGTGCTTTCCCTCAGATGTCGAGATCTTTATAATCCAGTCGGCCACTAGAAGAAAGGAGGAGAGTAAGCAGCCTTGTCTGACTCCGGTCCTCACTTGGAGTGCGGCTGTCAGCTGTCCTCCATGCACCACTTTGCAGTGTAGTCCGTCGTATGAATTCCGGATAATGTTGACGATCTTCTCAGGCACTCACATTATAATGTGAAAGAAGTTTCCATAGTGTTCTCCTATCCACACTGTCAAATGCTTTCTCATAATCAAGGAAGTTGATGTATAATGACGAGTTCCACTCAACTGATTGTTAAACGGTGATCCGTAGTGTCGCGATTTAATTTGTGCACGACCGATTCTTGCGAAATCCAGCCTGTCAATCTCGAAGTTGGGCGTCGATTGAGTCTTTCATTCAGTTCAGCAACACCGTATTGGAAATTTTTCCTGGTATCGATAGTAGTGTGTCATATTCATAGTAAATAATACGTCTAAGAAATCGGTATCAATAAATTTTAAAAAAGTATAGGAAGTGAACTGACTATGGAATACAAATGACTGTAGTATGCTTACTTTAGCAGAAATATACGCAGCTTTGTAAAATCACAATGACGACTATTCTCTACTTCAACTGACCCCCAAGGATATTGTCTACCACGAGCGCGACGACTACCATCCAAATCGATAACACAATTACTGCCGACGACAGCGAAAGGTAGAACAGCCTGTTCGAAAAAAATAATGATAACTATTTAGGGCTTGAGAAATGCAACTTCACATCGGAACAGTAAAAGTTACTTTATACGAATATTCGTCAGTATTAGAACGAATAGTTTGACAAAAATTGGGCGCTGAGTATAGAGAAGCCATTATATGTGGAAATTATATTTGAAATAATCCTGTCGATTGGAATTGAAGCAATTCCGAAGTTTCGTCCAGCAGACTTGTCTGGACTTCTTATCATAATCTTCACATATAAGAAGTTATTTTAGCCTAATTACTCTGAAAAGAGACAATAAATTTATGGTAAATGTATTTTTCATCTACAAATGGAATGTGAGAAATTTTGTATAGCACTGATACTTTCATGTTGTTAGACATAGGATTCATGAAGAAATTAATAGGGCTAACGTTATGAGATGATTAACGAATAGATGAGCTTGGATAAATATAAACACTTCATTTTCTAATGCTGATTTTAAGGACTTTGGAACGTTTCAAGCAAGCTTGAGTAATTTTGAATTTGTAATATGTTATGCAAACAAATGTGTGAATATAACTATAACTTCCCCACAAAATACAAAAATTTTCGAAATTTACACGAATTATTATCAATCATAAGGAGATTAAATGTTAGGATCGAATAGTGATTATATATTTGAAGTTTATAGGTCAGTCATAAGCAACGTAAAATCTAGGGTTTATTCAAGTAATTTAATGAGATTCATTCAGGAATCGATTATCAACTAGAGAATCGGTGAAATACACGGGTCAATCGAGATTTAAGCCGTCATAGTATTGAGGAGTCGCAAACTAGAAAGAAGCAACAATGGTTCTTCAGTCGAAGACTATGTGGTTAAAAAAGTCCCTTAACAATTACAGTTATACACAAATTATTATTTTGTCAGGACACGTTCTGGGTAGAAAATTTATCGCCTCAAACATCGATTACTACGACAGAACTACCACATAAATGAATGAATGTTTAACTTGCTTTGATTTCTTTATCTAAACGTTTGATTTCATCCTCTTCATCACTGTCACATTCGGGTAAACGATAAATATCAATTTTATAACGATCAAAATCTGCCATTATGCGTTCTTTAAATGCACGTAATTCATTAGCAGTCAATGCATCAGCTTTAGCTATTACAGGGACTATGTTGACTTTATGTTGAAGACGGCGCATAAATTCAACATCTATTTGGCGTAAACTAAATTGAATCAATATAAAAAATTAAAAAATTTCTCACATCAGTATCTGGGAATTGAAATAGGTCAAAAAAGAAGTAACAGCGATATTTAAATGATAATGATAAGTCCTTTAATGGCCTGGATACTTGAGTGGCTATCTTGTCTTAAACACTTAGATAGAGAACGACTTGAAGGTTAAGTAAATTAACTGAAATTGGGTTTACAATTTTGTGATAATTTTTGTAGCTTTCATGTAAAACCGAAGATAAACAATTATACTTAATTTGTGCACGTTGTGTAGAAGTTACACAAAATTGTATTACTATTTGCATTTTATAATTTAGTATTAAAATCCTAATATTGCATCACCATGTTTATCTTATTTTATATTTCTTTACGGGAGTAATCCTTAAATTTTTATACACAATTGTACAGTTTGATAATGAATCCCTACAAAAAGAAGATCCATTCTCTAGATTTTGAGTTTTTAATCATACTTTAAACCATTAGTCATTAACATACACAAAGAAGGAAGAGATTTCTCAAAACTTTTGACTATTCTCTCCTTCTCTCTGGTTATTTGTTTAGAGAAGAAAGTTACTTTAGTTATAAACACTGAAATAATTCAATTTCTGATTAATTTCCAATCCATGTTAAATAATAATTAGCGCACGATGGTGTATCAAATATTTCGCAACAAATTTATCAAATAATTAATACACAGTTATGATTATAGCCTTGAAATAATCGGTTACAATTTCAAAATAACTTCGTTTATATTAATTAAAAATAGCTAGATTTTTCTCTTGTAAATTTCCTCTTGTTATACTAAAATCATGTTTATTATTTATTTATTTGAACACATAAATATTGGTACAGGGGGGCACCAAATATATATGCGCCACACAAAACAGTGATAATTAGAAGAGAAGGAGAAAAGAGAAGAAAAAAAAAAGTAATGAACGTGGGGAATTATAAAAAAAAGAAGAGAGAGAGAGAGAACAATGGTGGGGGAAACGGAAAGGTACAATCAGAACAGATCTTTCAGTTAAGGAAGAATACGACCACCTTTTTATGAAGAAAGTAAAAGAAGGTTACAGCAGGATCGCCACTGGCTTCTATTCTGAGCCATATCTGATAACGTCTCTAGCCACTGCGTTACACCATCTCTCGGACCCCAACCAGGGAGTCGTGAAGGACCAACATAAGCTAGCCCTTTGCAGCTTTCTTTCATACCACGACACCATGTCATATACTGACCACCTCTCCGCTTTTTCCAACCAGTCCCAGAGTCGGCAAATAATGCACGACGAGGAATTCTCTGGGACGACATTCGTAGAACATGTCCAAGCCACCGAAGTCGGTGTTTCAAGATGGTGACACCAATTTCATTATCGTCTCTGTGACCGAACACTCGATGCCGAACCTCTGCATTACTGACATGGTGTTGCCACTGGATGCCAGCAATCCTTCGGAGGCAACGATGATCGAACACAGAGAGTCGTCTAACATCCTCAACTCGGAGAGGCCAGGTTTCACAAGCATAGAGCAAAACTGCTCTCACCGTCGCGTTGTAGATCCGACCTTTTACAGCCAGACTAACAACACGAAGGCGCCAAAGATGGCCCAGATTGGCATAAGCCGCTCTGGCTTTCACTATACGTGCATTGATCTCATGTCACTGTTTATGTCTGACAGTTATTAATTTAATTTGTGCTCACAACAAATATTCCTCAAAGCTCAACAGGTTAACAGTAATTTCCTTTAGAAAAAAACACATTGAGATGAGTTTCTATATCATAGTTTGGTTTACTTGAAAACTTATGAATAACTTCAACACCATACAAGCATTTCTATCAACCTATTACGGATAAATAAAAGAAAATGAACTCAGAAGAATGATTTTAGCTTAGAAATATAACTAGGACTAGTTTTAATGACCTGACAATTCGACATTTCTATGCTGCATTAATACTAAATCAATTAATTTTTTAACTAAATGATATCTACGTATATATAAACTTATAAACAAGAATGTTAACAAGTTAGTTAGTGTCTATCACATGATTTTACATATGCAAATGACTTAAGTATTCACCTAATATAACTTCAAGCTTTGGTTATGTAACAAAAACAATCATTCAATCCTACCAATGTACAGAAATACAGTAAAAAATGACACTACAGAACAGTAAATCTACATTTTGTTGATGAAAACAACTAGATTATATGAACATGTCAGGTTAGAAAAACCGGTAACTGGTACGAATTCAATATATATATATATATATATATATATATATATATATATATATATATATATATATATATATATATATATATATATATATATATCAAATCAATATGACATTAATCTGATGGACTAATTAAATGATCAAACTACATCTTAACAAATAAAGTTCATTTACTTACCCATGACCATATGGTGATATGAAATACAAACAACAGTGAACTCGATGATCATGAATATTTTTACGATTCAGACCACATTCATCTTTAAAATATTGTTCAAATGTGCTGTCTATGTAATCTTCTATTGGTTTCCAACTAAGAAAAAGTACAAAACAAAAGGTCAAGACGAGTTTTAAACACATCTCAGATAAACAGTCGTTTTATAATATAGCTGAAAAAGGAAAAGAAATCAGTGTTAATTATCAGTTTCAATAATAAGATGTATAAGTGATCCACAAACAAACCTTCAAAACGATCAGCATCTTGGAAAGTGCTCAGTTGCTTATCAAAAGTATTAAAATTATTTGGATGAAATGATATATAATATTATCAGAAGGGGTTTTGTGGAGATTGTAGTGATTTCAATCATGAACACCGATGGATGCCGGCTCAGTGGTCTAGTGGTTAAGTGCTCGCGCGCGAAACCAGTAGGTCCTGGGTTCGAATCTCGCAGGGGGCGAGGTCGTGGATGCGCACTGCTGAGGAGTCCCACAATAGGACGAAACGGCCGTCCAGTGCTTCCAGATTTTCCATGGTGGTCTAGCTTCAACTGACTCATGATCTTAATGATTGATATATAATATTATTATATTTTAACGAACCCTACATAATGTTAAAACTTGCATTTAGATACGTTGTTTATGGAAAAATCTTACAGATTGATGTTGTCTAGATAAGTAATGAAAAACAGGAACAGCAGAGAATCGATTTATCTAAGTTTTAGACTTCTTAGCATTAGTTTACCGGCTGATTTCAGCATATCAGAGGAACATACTAAATAATTATGTATTTACTAGTGTATAGACATGGATTTTCTAAACGTTCGTGAAATTCTGTTGCCTGTATATAGGTTGGACTTGGTAGTTGTGATATCCATGAGACATAAATGCTTTGAGTTCGACCGAATATGGGTTGTGAGTATCCACCGATTAACGTCTGAAATTAGAGTGAAAGAACAGTCTAGCACTGCTTGATATATGCACTCCTCTAGCCAATCTTAGTCTATAATGAAAGTTGTTAAACTTGATATTATAGAAAGGAAATAATATGAGAAAGAAAAAATCAAGTTGTCAGTCACTAAGTATTATTTAATTTAACAAAATAATAGTATGGCGGTAGCACCAAGAAATGTATCACATATTTTATTATACCAACGTTAAGAGTTTGACATAGAAGTAAACTAAAATCATATACACGATGAACTTACCAGTCATTGCAATTCACAGCATCACCAAAGCCGGGAGTATCGACAACAGTAAGGCGTAACTTGACTCCACGCTCATCCAATTCAATTTGACGTTTTTCGATTTGAGTTGTGCTTTGAATACGATTATTTGCTTCAATAATTTCCCTATCTTTGTATAAATCTTGAACAAACAAGCTGTTAATTAGCGTTGATTTGCCCAAACCACTTTCACCTGAGAGCAGCATTTAGAAATCAATCGAATTAATTTATGATGTCAGTCACCATATAACAGTAACATAAAAATGCGATAATTATAGGTTTTAGAGGGTATAAAAATGGAATAAACTAGATAGATCCACGAATAAAGTAAAAACCTGGTAAAAATGAGTACAGATTACAGGTGTTATAGAGGAAAATTAAGAGGAGAAAGGCAGATGACTGAAAATAGTCATGCCAATGCCACTGGAAAACTGGAAATGCAGATGAAAAAGAGACGAGGCTAGAGACGGGGATCTCTAGAATAACAGGTTTAAACGCTAAAGATTAAAAGTTTGTGAATCTGACTACCATAACCGATTTCGACTCATATCCCCACTGATTACAGATGCTTGACAGACCTGTACGGTTAAGCTCGACACATGGACCAGCTAACATTGAAAGTCAGTGCAGTTAGAGGTTGATAGAAAATCTTTCTTTAATTAGAGTGTACGTTAACCAGAAGGTGATGATTAGTCGTGCGAAATAATATCTTTTGATTACTTACAGAGATTAAGGTTTACAGACTTATCGGCCATGGTTCAATAGGTAGATGGATATCTTCGCTAAATCTTTGGGATCTCATATTTGCAAGTCAAGTGAGTGTTCTGATAGTTTATTTCCTATCAATCCATTAAAATTGATGAAATATTTCTGTATCATCAAATTCTATCTTTAACAAACAGATCTATGTTGTCTTTGTACTTCAAGGTATTGAATTCATTTAAAGAGTGAAAAATGAAAGTTAACTATTAGGTGGCTAGCAGCATCTTGTAAATGCGTTTAACCTAAACAGAAGTGGACGGAGTGATCGAAAGTTGAATGCCTTAACTTTTAATCACATTTATTGTTGTGTTCAAGATTTCTATACAAGCATGTTATTTTGTCAGATAAAAGCGCCGATTAGTCTGACCTGTGGTCTTGTATTTTATATCAGTTCATTCAGGAGACTGGGTCAATAATCTGGTCTCATGAGCAACCAACAATCGGTCACGTTCTATCATTCCACATCATCTACACGATGAATATTCTATTCATTTCTTTTAAAAACCCGAAATTCGTTCATTAACCCCCTCCAAAATAACAGTTGATGTTTTCGAATCAATACAAAATAATGTGTTAGCTATGTGTATGGTTTAAAATAACGCTAACAAATATTTTTTTGAGATTCTAGTGTTCATTAATAGTCAAAGACGTGATGTAAAGATATCACTTGAGACTCACCAACAAGACTATACCGAAATATGATACTGACGATAAATGTAACCGTAGATGTTTAAAAAGAAATGTTGATTGTGCAGTGAGTGAGTAGGTAACTTTGATTGCAAGTTAATCTTACAGACTAAAATGAACACAGTCAATTTTTATGAAAGCTAAACATCAAAAAGCTATACAACCCAATATAAATTCACGGATTAAATTAACTCACCGACAACCATCAAAGTGAAATTGAAGCCCTTCTTGACAGCTTTCCTGTGCATCTGTTCAGGTAGATTTGCGAACCCCAGTCGCGCATCTTCTTCAATATTCTATTGAGAAAAAAGAAAATATTTGTAATTTAGAATAATAGTTGTAGTAAATAAAATTATTGATTTGGTAACTTAGTACACCTTACTGAGTTTGAAATTCTTTCATTTGGGGCTAAAACACATGGGGAGGGGCTAAGTAGTCTCATTCTTCGATATGGGTTACGAACACTCAGTATCCGACCCAGATTATTCTTGGAATGATTAACTTGTTCTATTTTTAACATTCCATTTGAATCTAAAGGAACTTGGCTTCGTAATTCCAGTTCAGCCATTTCCAAAGCCGATATGTAACAGTGAACAACGCCTAAAATGATTAGAGAGAACTACAACTATACCTGGATCAATAGATAATGAGTCGTGATTGCGAACCAAATCAGAATGCCCACAAACCAAGGATTCTAGTTGCTTACGGTTACGAATTACTTCGGAAACAATGCTTTCTTCGCGTTCAGATATAGTGAAAGAATTTAGGTCACAGTTGTCACTTAATTCGTTATCATTTAGTAAACGACTAGAGTTTAATGAAGAAATACTTGAAGTATGAGACGTTTTTTGACTGGACGATTTAAAAGCCCATTTTTGAAAATTATCAATAATACGATGAGGAAACTTGTTTCTTCTACGTGAATTATTGGTTAGAGTGGACGCTCTTGATTGTATGCTTGATAGCGAAACGAAAGAATGATTGTCTTCCGGTGGTTGAAACATGAGAAAAGTAGTAAGAATGAATATGATTATGATGTATGTGAAAATGGTAAATAGTCTAATCTCATTAATATTCACAACAGGTTTTTCTTAGCTAGAAACTGATTGGTTACACTTAGAAGAGTGTTTCATGACATGTGGATGCACCACGCACAAATGTAAATGATGAAATGATTGATGTACTACTTGTCTTTATATATTGGTTCGCTATGACAAAGCTTGTTTAGGTTAACGTAACTCACGGGGGTTAAATTATCGCGCAACACGTTAATCCACTTTACTATTCGAAATAAATATGATTATTTGTAAAATCATCGTAAGATGAATTAGCTACACATTCCAATTGTTCGAGCAGCTCTTTTCATGTAAAAATGAACAATTAATAATTGAGGATGAACTCTAAATGTTTGAGAGGTCTAGTAAAAATAATATGAAGTGAAACACGGTAAGGCCTTATTTTTGAAAAATTGTAGATCGCTTGTGGAAGATAACTGTTATTCACAAGAAAGTCTACTTACAATCCCGTACTAGTTGACAAAGGAATTTTATCCTATTAGGTTCACTGATAATTAAAATATTATGGAAGATAAATTTGTGTAGTATCTCTGGAGAGAGGGTTTAAACGAACTAAAAACGAATTAAGAACACTTACTAGACAATGAACAAGTAATAAATGATGAACAATACGATTTTGATTAGAAAACCTTATTTCTTGAGATAGGTTGGACATTTTAATGAGCGCACAACACAACACGCCCACAAATACCCTGGTATGGCCGTGAGTGGGGTGGGTTCGCCCTCCCTCTCGAGATACTCTCACACGGCCACGCGTATACAGCCTCTGCCAGGGAAGTCCTACTCACTGCCTTCTCGTGGCGGGGGTGTTGTTTACGAAAATGAGAGGACGAAAATCGAATGTCCGGCGCTTTAACCGGATCTCAAACCAATGGTGCACATGGGCTCCAGTATCCTGGAGGAAAAAATGGCGTATGAACCGATTTCTTGGTCACCGGTTTCCATGGGACTGCATCTCCTCACGATGCTCCACTGCCTTGTGGGTCAGACCTTTGGGTCAAAGGCTCGGGGTGTGGCCCCCTAAGAAAACCACCTGCTCCGGTCTGGGCACCCGGGCAGTATCACAGCCCACACACAAATAAAATTTTGTGTGGCGCATATATATTTGGTGCCCTCTTGTACCAATATTTATGTGTTCAAATAAATAAATAACAATATAACACGGTTGAGAATTCTAAAATGTACCAAAACTGTAATAATTCGTCCCGTCGTATTAAAAGTTCAACTATTATTTGGTCTTAGCATCACTTTCTTTAAATTCAACAGCGTTTTGAATGCACAGAAAAAAGTAGCGAGGAAGATAAAAACGGAAATTCTTCAGCCAAGCGACCTACCCCTTGGGAATTTAATTTTCTCAGTTGTACAATTGTGTATATATATTATTTAGACAACAATAATCCATAATAAGTTTGCTAAGAGTTACTACCTACCAAAAATAAAAGCGGGACGAGGAAGCTTTCAGAAACATGTTGTACTTATCCACACAATTGAAAAGTGATTATCAAAGGTTTTTTTTTAGGTTCATTGCTTGCAATCTGGTTTACTGCCATTCTGAAAAAAATGCCAATCGAAACCCACTATCGGCGATTTTCATTCATACAAAATGTACGTACGGTGTGAAACCTGAATTATATTTCTTAGATGTTCAACAGCCTTCAACTAGCAATTAAATTTACTTATAGAGTGGAAAACAGACGAAACATCAACTTTTTAGATTCTATAAGGTGATAAAGAGACGTGTAGGATTTTTACACAGAGCAATCTACAGAAGACCTAGATGGAAAAATCACTAAACAATCTTTTATACCTAGGTTACAACCGATATGGGGAATAATTCGACTACACCTCTCGCTATATGAATCCGTAAAGTTTGCAATCTTGAGGTCGTAGGAAATTTAGCCTTGTTTAGAAAATACCGGCCGAAAGTAGATATTCATCAGAATTCGTCAACAAAAGTATAAAACCTAGGAAATAAGTTATCTATGTACTGAAATATGCGCTCAACATGTGTCGACGTTAAACGTAACAATGTTGCAGAAATCCTGAAGAATAGCATTACAAATCCCTTTAAGACTTTCTTTGCAGTAGCTTTGAAGACAAGGTCCTTCAATGAAATAAAGGACGAGCTCTTGCACCTGACTACTCCAATGTCCCCCTGTTCTTATAAAGCTCGATAAACCAGTCATCTGTGTTCTGGACGAGGGCAATTATCCAAAGTTACTATCATTATAGTCTAGTTTAGTGAAGACGCTCATATATGCTGCAACCATTGAGTTAGAAGTCCTGAAGTTAGACGCAGAGTGCTAGTTAGGTATGACAGATCGATTGACAAGATAATAAATCTTTGTTAAGTGAGATAGTTAGGACATGGATTACGTATGCTCATCCACTGACTGCCTCAATGCACGATGACGGCTAGTTTAGTAGTAGGTCGGAAGGAAGCTATGAGTGGTCAAACTAAATTTTGCATCACCTTATGTAGATTGTGTTGGAATAGGTCATGTACATAAGTCCGGACTATCCCGTTGGGGTTCGAGTCAATTTTGTAATTAATGGTCAGAGACTTCGGGTCTCGTTGCTCAGAATAGCTCAAAATGACGGAGGTGCATTTATTCCGTCCTTACTTGGAATTCGAGTTTCTAAATTGCCTTGTGAGACGTTTTTATTTCTACTAAACCCATATTCTCTTGAAGTGTATCTTGATGCCTGATCTTTTGTATTGCCATTAACATTTAGTACCGCTACTACCACTGGATTTACCCCGATAATTTCATTTCGCAAAGCTAATATGTGACATCCTGGACCCATGTACATGTGTGCCTAACTGACTGACACTACTTTTAGATCCTTCCTTTCTTATAATTACTAATCATTACCAATTTTCTATGATTTTTGGGTGACCTTACAGAACATCATTTTCCAATTCGTGGATAAGAATAAAATGCTTCCGTTTATCCATTTACACTTGATTATTACTATATTTGATAAGTAGTCATTGCAAAACTTATCATACATAATCATAACTAAATACGGTTTATAAATAGTTGGCTTCAAATTAATTATTATGAGTAATTAGCTTAAGGATATGTTTCATTGTCTTTTTAAAGAATAAGACGAAATCGGATTAGAGAGATTCTCCCCTAAAAACTACAAAACTCAATCTAAATCTAATGACGTGACCCATAAATAGTGAGATAAAATGGCCACAGGAACTTCCCTACGAAAAAGTATCATCACACAGCCTTACAGCTAGTCTGGAAAACTCCTGTTTGAAATAAAGTGATATAATAATATTATGAACCATAAAACAGGTATGTGAATGAAATTTTTATTATTTGTGGTAACAATTGAGATTCGGTTCATATCCTGAGAATAGATACTAACAGCGTAGGACCTAGAAAAATGTTTACCGATCTAAGCCACTAAATATTATTTCAACATGATAGTTACACGAAAAAATCATCACTCAAGTTGAACGTTGTGGCTAATACTATCCCTTCAGTAGCTGCAACGCTAAAATGGGAGTGAAAACAGCCAAAATGAAGGCTAAAATTCATCCAATTAAACGTTTTTAGCTCTTAAGATAATCATATTACTACGGCAGCCACCGGAGTCCAGTAAACCTGATTCAAATGCCTAGTGCAAACCCATAAATTGCTACCTAAATCCATTCGATCTTTAGATGCATGAACCAGCAAACTAATTTTGGGGGTAGGATGCCAAGCTACAGCCCTCAATGGGTTTCGATAGTTAATATTGAAAAAAAACTTTGAATTTATTAAATGTCATTCTAATATTTCCTGAAGCCGACTGAGTTCGATGAATTAGTCGTTACTAGCTTTTTACGCGAGCACTTAAGAGAGCGAAACGACAGATCAACACTTATACTGCTGACTTGTATACATCATATGGTTTTCTCTCGTTATACAGACAAAAAGTTAAAGACAACAAACTGATCAATTATGGATATCTCACCGAACTGTAAACACTGTCTGATCGACTAACATCTTCAGCCCGAGAACTACTAGTATGGGAATTTGTTGATGAACCAGAAAAATAACGTGAACCGCTTTTAGTCGTGTTAGTCTCTTCAGTATCAACTAAATAAAGGATCAAGATTATAATTTTTAGTTCACCTTTTCCTCTATACTTAGCAGAAACCCCAAAACGCGGAATATTTGCCATAGGACGTAGCGTACAAACTTGAAATACACACGATGTTTTAATCTAAATGTTCTCAGTCTACCGTAATAGGTATTGTGAGTCAACCGACAAGTACAAATATTGTATATCAAATAACTTATTAAAACCCACCCATAGTCCTTGAAGTTTTACTGATATTCTAGACATTTTCGATCATATATTGAATAACAAATATTTAAGGATAATCAGAGACAGATCGTATCTAACTACCGGTCTGTTAGTCTAACTAGTATGGTCGTTTAGTTACTTGAAAAGATAATTCAGGGTAAGTTACTGAGTCATATAGACTCGCGCAATCTGTTAACTCCCTAGCAACATGGGTTTCATAAAAAGCGTTCATGCTTGGCTAACTTATTGCGATACAGGATTGGACAGCAGCACTAGATAACGGTCTGTCTATCGATGTTATATTCATAGATTTTAGCAAAGCTTTTGACAAGGTTTCACTCTTGGGTCTTATGTAGAAGCTCTCCAGTTTCAGAATAACAGGTGCTGTACAGGAATGGATAGGAAACTTCTTATGTGATCGCAGATAGAATGTGAGGGTCAATGGAAAGCTATCCGAATGAGAGCTGGTCAGATGTGGTGTAATCTAAAGCACTATCTTGGGCCCTATACTTTTCCTTCTCTACATTAGTGGATCACCACTGTTGCTTAAGTCGTCGACATTATTGTTTACGGATGATGTAGAAATCTGGAGAACAATAAAAAACGAGGCTGATCTCCAAGCTGACTTGGACGAATTAGTTAGATGAGCTCGAGGTTGCGGCTTCGAATCTAATTCTAGGAAGAGTGTGCTCACGCTCATCGGACACAGTAGTAATTACCATTACACTGTTGATGGTATATCCCGTCCATGCGTTCATGAACATAAAGACTTCGGAGCAATAATAAATCATGACTTGGAAACAACTGCGCATTGTAACGCAGCTGTTGTCAAGGGTTTTCGTGCGTTGGGGCCACTTCACCGAGCGTTCAAATGCGTTGACGAGGAGGTGCATCGTACTGTATATCCCATCTATGTAAGGCCACACTTATAGTACTATACTCAAGCAGCTAGCCCATATCTGATAAAGGATAATAACTCACTTGAGAGTTTTTAGCGTGTAGGAACAAAATTAATGAGGAGCCTTTCTAAACTCTCTTACGATGAGCGTTTAAAACGCCTAAACCTTTTCCCTTTGTCATATCGTAGGACTCGATGTGACCTTATACTGGCATTTCATATCTTTAATTATGATTTGAGTGTTAATATGTCTCATCTTTTTGATCCCTCCAACACTAATAATCTCCGAGGTCATACCAAGAAGATTCACAAGCCACGATCTAATAAGCTTAAAGTGGGCTCTCGTTTTTTCCATCTAGTAGTCAATGACTTGAACGTCTTCCTCGAACAAGTGGTATCAGCCCCATCAGTAAATATTTTCAAGGAGAAGTTGAACTTTCACTGGAGCGCAATCTGTCAGGATTAACACAGATTCACCAACCTACCATCCTTATTACTGAAGACTAAGGAACAAATACGTTTAACAGATGTCCTAACCACAAAGCAGTGATGAATTTGACTGCTCAGTCTACCCCTAAGCATGCCCATCCGGTCATCAAAGAGCCTAGGAATCAGAAACGCGCTTCGACCTCCAAACAACGAGGTCCTCAACCTGAACGTACCCGAAAGACTGGCAAAACAATAAAGGTTCGTGACGATTCTGTGATGATCATGAACCTTAAAAACAGCCCTGACCTTCCTCTCAGTTTGCAGGACTAAAATGACAGGATGCTCTGTGAAGAGTTAAACAAGAACCTTGATTTTCCAAGAATAGAGCCTTTGAAGCTCACACGGCTCACTCGGAGAAATGACTCTAAGCATCAAAATCACCCGAGGCTACTTGGTGTAACACTCACTCATATCATAGTAGCTAGTCATTTACTGAAATCAGATGGGAATGTAAGAATACTGTCTGACAAACCGTATTGTGAGCGCATTATCATCCGGAACATCCCTGAAGAATCTCGCGAGAAGATTTTCCGCGGGAGAAATATCATTTTGCATAGTGTACCAGAAAGCATTGACCCTGATCATATCAACTCTGATATTAGGGAATAGAAATTCATCAAGCAATCCTTGAAGCTAAAAATCATACTGACTCAGCAAGTGATGAAACTAGCGAAGGATGGAGGTTCTAGTCCCCGACTAATAAAAATAACTTTCCTATCCTCCCATATGGTGTCTGCAACTCTGGAAAAGCTTCGCGCCAACAGACGTCGGTTATCAACTGGAACCTATATGCATCCAGATATGCCAAATGACGCCAGGATCAAGCACAAAAGCAAGTTGAAGCTAACTATTTCACTTGTGAACTGTCTCGATCATAAAAAACGTGTAAAGCACAGGGGTTATAAACTCAGAAAACCTTGTGTCGGTAGGCTACCTGTTCATTCACGTTAGGTTCATACAGACAAACAGGACAAAGAAGCTCACGCGTTTCAAGTTGAAAGCATAAAGTGCTTATACATGAATGCCGCAAGTTTACCGAATAAAATGGATGAGCTACGTGAACTCAGCAATGATATTATGGCTTATCTAATAAGAATATCTGAAAAGTGGATATCTTCTCTGTTTACACACCAGAAGCTAGCAATATAATATTAATAATAATTTATTCTCGAAAAACATTTTGTTACATGAGGCATGCCAGTTTACAGGCAAGATCAAATTGTTACAAATGATACAATTTCCAACTGTAGTAATTTACTCAGTATCACAGTTAGCGCGCTTCATGAGAGTTGCGTTGCGACGTGCAACTGACGGTCGATAATAGATTCATGTGCACTTGATGGCTTCTAGAAATCGCAAACTTATATCCCTTTGGAATGTTTGAGTCTTTAAGGATGGTGCAGGACGGGGTCACCCGTTCTGTATCTCAAGGGGGCTGAAAAACGGTGCAAGAAAACAAAAAAAAGGACGAGAAGCAGAGCAGACAATGTTCATGAAGAAATGATTAAGGTGTGATTACTCAATCTGATTCTCTTTCATTAAAGTATTTAGTAAGCAGGAGCATCCTAATAGGTTAAAGGAAATATCTGTAGACAAAGTATGAGTGGATAATCAACTGACAAATGGAGGTGGTTCATAAAGAAACTGAGAGTATGAGAATATGTAGTTATAAAATATAGTGCTGAAAGCAGTGTTACGATACACAAATGGCTGTCTCCCTTTTTTGTCGACGCTATTGGAGCCTTTTTTAGATTTTATAGGGTCTTGAGTAGGCTTCGTTTTTTTGTTTTTATTTTATCGGATTGTCTAGTTTACTTGTAATAGGATTATCGGGTAGGAAGCTAAGTCAATTCAACATTCTAAACACGATTTAATGAGGTATTTTGCATGATAAATCATCATCAATACCACTAGTTCGTGACATCCCAATCAAACAATAAAAGGGAAATAAAGGGGAAAAAAGGGGAAATAAAGGGGACGAAAGCGTAAATAAAGGGGAAATGTCGCTTTTTCGCCTTTACAGCGTGTATTTAGGGGATATTTGTAGACAAAAATACGTTACGTATAGTTCTTGAATATGCCGCCTCCAGTTGTTATGTTTTCATAAACTTAAAAAAAATAACTAAGAGATTATGAAAGAAACATCACTATTGTCATGAAAACAATTAACAAAATACGAACGCAGTGATTAGGCCGACACTCATATTCACTGACTTTAATCTTTGTTTAGCTAAAGTGTTCGGACATGCTTGGTATCCAACACAAATAACTAACGTGATGCAAGTGAGTGACGTGCTCTCCGTTTTTCATGTTCATTACAATTTACTACCTTGTTAGTCCAATAACATTAGTTCCATTGAAGTCACCGATAGAGCTCGTAGACGAAGGGCAACTATTAACCTGTCAAGCGTTCTTGGTTGTCATAGATCGACTTATAACAGACGATGGAATAAAATACGAATAGCTTTCATGAAAAAACATAACTTGCTTTCATTTAGTGAGTCGGCTAGTGAAAGCACAATCACAGGTAAGTGACTTTCTATGTAGTGTACGTTTAATTGACAGCAGTGAACAGAAAAATTACTAGTAATGAGACTCCAAATATGACACCATCCACTAGCTGCAGTTATCCAAGGGCTCCAGATAATAATGGTATGTATATAAAGTTAATACGCGAATACATTTTTTATAGGATCTACTGACGTTACTTTATGCTCTCAAAAGTCCCTTAATCGCAAAGACCAAATCAACAACTTCTTGATGTCATTAATTACGAACACCTCTCTCAGCATCAGTGATTCTGATAGAATTCTGAATGAATTAAGAAACCTTGTTCCGGACTTACCAAGGAGCATCAGAAGCATTCTGCGGACGTGTACAAGTGTCAAGCCACAGTTCATTAGCAAAACATGTCTTCAGCAATTACTGACTTGAGTACAAATGTCAAGGTACTACTAGCGAAGTTTAGTGAACATGATCATCCGCATCAATTCGATTGCGGAGTATCAAGTCAGCTGTTTCCTTTGTCATCGGAAGAGGAACTGCAGATGCTGGACACTGGGTTGCAGCAGAAGGAAACGAGGGACAGATTTGTAAGTCAGCAACATTAATTTACTGACATCTTTGTATAACAGATGGCGATGCTGACGAGGTTAATGGGTGATGACCCTAAAATGTCAATGCGTTACGTTTTGTCGTACATCATGACACCTGAGGTGGCCAGTAATTTCACATTGCTGGGCACTTCAAAGCGCGCACTTTAGAAATGTCGGTTTTATGGCTGCATACGAAGTAACCTATACTTATAAATTAAACTTCAGGTGCATTGACAAATCGCTTCTTGTCATCCTCCGTTAATGAAAAAGACCTTGCGAAGCTTTACGACATCGCGACACAAGGTTATTTCCATGACGTCAGAGACAAGTTGATGAAGCGTAATCGACGGAAGCAAGAGCAGGTATGTACCAATTTAAAGTGATAATTTCCCTACTTCTTTATAGTTGCAGTCAACAGTCTTAACGAACATAACCGTAAGTTTAGCTTAAAGTACTTTTCTGTGTCTTCGGCCATGTTTTTCAGAATTAGTTTTGACTTTTCATTTTTTTACTATTCAGAATTCACAGGACGACTGTTTTCACTGTCAATAGCCGAACAAACGTTGCTGAAGAATGTAGTCGGTGTAACTTTGTTTGATGTTGTACCTAATTTTTAATAAACATTTTTTCTTTAGAGATCTTGAATTCTTACTCATTGTCAGTGAACTTTCGATTAAATGCACATGTGTTATAAATAAGACATCACATGTTTCTTCTGTTGCAGATCTCAAAGCACGACGAATTTGGAATTACAAATGAAATGCTAAACGACTGATGCTCAAGCTTCCGCTATTATGTTGTACAAGAAAACGCTTTTCCTTTGAAATAAAAATATATAAACATATATAGCGCTTTTCCCATCCATTGCACTTTCGCTGTGGTTTGTTGTAGAAGTAAAGGCGAATTTTGGGGAACTTTTGGGTAGTGCCAATGGCGATTTTAAGGTTGGATAAAAAACGCGCAATTTTGTGTGCATTTATTTTGAGGCGTAAAGTAGACAATTAGGCGGATATTTAGGCGAAAAGTAGACAATTCGGCGGAAATTTAGGCAAAAAGTAGACAATTCGGCGGAAATTTAGGCGAAAAGAAGACAATTCTGCGGATATTTAGGCGAAAAGAAGACAATTCTGCGGATATTTAGGCGAAAAGTAGACGATTCGGCGGATATTTAGGCGAAAAGTAGACAATTCGGCGGAAATTTCGGCGAAAAGTAGACAATTCTGAGGATATTTAGGCGAAAAGTAGACAATTCTGCGGATATTTAGGCGAAAAGTAGACAATTTAGCGACAAGGCGACAAAAAGGAGGAAATCCGCGTTATTTCCCCCAGACAGGCGAAAAAGGCGACATTTTGGCGCGTTTTCCCCTAAATTTCCCCTTTCTTTACCAAAGCATTTTCCCCTTTATTTCCCCTTTTTTCGCCTTTATTTCCCCTTTATTGGTTGATTGGGATTCCACTAGACCATAAGCAGCCGTAATTTAACAAAATGTTCTGCCCTACAGACATGGGTGGATTAAAGTTATCTCCCCGCCATCATGTTTGCTGGTCAGTAACGCCACCCTCCCTCTTGTGATGTTAGGCTCTCTTACGTTTATGGTAAGTATGCATACTGCTTTAATCAAAGCACATGGTTGGAATACACTGTCTCTACTAGTTCCATGTTACAAGCAAATCTGATAGTTAAAGCGTTCGTATTATGGGTTAGATGTCCATTTAGTATATCACACTGCTATGAAAATAACTAATGGTGAAAGATAGAAAAAGCAGGTTAGATTATATGTGGTTTAAAGATAGTAGGACTAATAGCAAATCAAATGATATGAAAGAGTATAAAATTGTAGAATTTTTAGGGTAAGAAAAATAAAACACAGAGCAACTCACAAGATTTTATGATCAATTTTGAGCTTCGTATAATCGGCCTTAGCAGATCAGCATCCATAAGATTACTGAGTTATCTGTCTACTTGCAATATAAAAAAAAGACATGACACTTAGGAAGAAAAATGTATATTTAACCAGTTATTGAGGTCATTTTGGATCAGGGGTACACTTTCGTTTAGGGTCTCAGGCTTATAACTGTATACTATCTTGAGATCATCAGCATATAAGTATGGTTTCCCAAATGTTATGGTGTTACATATATCGTTTATATACATAAGAAACAAGAGTGGGCCTAATACGCTTCCCTGGATGACTGCACTAGTTATTGGTTTATGTGATGAGAGACAATCATTGTACTTTACAGTCTGTTTACGTTCGGTTAAGAACGAAGCAAACCATGAGTACAGTGGGTCGTTTATTCCGAAAGACTTCAGTTTGACGACCTTATCAAAGGCTTCTTTAAAGTCTAAGAATAGGACTGATACAAGGAGTCCGTTGTCACTTTTCAGAGTTATATCATTCAGGTAGTCTACTAGGCATGTATCGCATGATCTTGACCTAAGAAATCCATGCTGGGAGGTCGAGGTGAGACTATTAGTAAGTAGATGTTGGACTACAGCCGCCTTAACTACTTTTTCCATCACTCTAGATACCACTGAAGTTATGTTTATGGGTCTGTAATTGTCAACATTTGCTTCAGGTCCTGTTTTAATTTTGGGAATGATATGTGTAGTTTTCCAGGCAGTAGGGTAACACCCTGTGGAGAGTGATATCGCAAATAGTTTGAGAAGCAAAACACACATATCATCACCTCCACGTTTTAGAATGCTAGCTGGAATACCATCTGGCCCATCAGTGTATGAGTGTTTCAATGTACTGATTGCTTTAGAGATATTTTGTACATTAAAGTTTACATTAGTAATTTCATAATTTTTATTTATTTTACTTTTAACACATAGGCATTTGTACAAGGAGGCAACAAATACACATTCGCCACACAAATCTCAATTGATTTGTGTGAGGGCTGTGATACTGCTCGAGTGCCCAAACCGAAGCAGGTAGTTTTCTTAGGGGGCCACACCCCGAGCCTTCGACCTGAACGTCTGACCCACAAGGCAGTGGAGCATCGTAAGGAGATGCAGTCCCATGGAAGCCAGTGACCAAGAAATCGGTTCATACGCCATTTGTTCCTTCAGCATACTGGAGCCCATGTGCACCATTGGTTTGAGATCCGGTTAAAGCGCCGGACATTCGATTTTCGTCCTCTCATTTTTGTAAACAACACCCCCGCCACGAGAAGGCAGTGAGTAGGAATTCCCTGGCAGAGGCTATATACGCGTGGCCGTGTGAGAGCATTTCGAGAGGGAGAGCGGACTCTCCCCACTCTCGACCGTACCAGGGCATTTGGGGGCAATTTCATAAGGAGGTACTGGGATTGGTTCTGAATCGTTTGGTGGTTTTTCGTTAGTCAGTGAGCAACAAAAGTGTTCACTAAATAGTTCCGCAACAAGTTTAGGGTCTTCGTATACTTGCTTGTCTGTAATGAATATGCTCCCTCTCGATTTGGAACGTTTATTTTGAAGAAGTATGGTGAGCGCAGTGGAGTTATTTTTAAATTCGACTGCACGTTCTTTCTGTGCGACTGCTTTTTGTGTACTTATTGCCTCTGTTCGGATAATTATTTCAGTCATCGTCACTAAAGAGGAAAAGTCAATAAAGTTGTGGAATTGAGTACAATGTCTTTGAAGACGTCTTCGTGTACCGACCGGTATATAAAGATTTTTGGAGACCGTAGGTCTACAGTATTCTAAAGGTGAGATTTTGTTGATGATACTTCTGAGGTTTAGATAAAATATATTGGTTAGTGTGTCGGTATTGTTTTCAGTAAAGAAGGTTCCCCAATCAGTGCTTCTTAGGTGATTGTGGAAGTTATTCCAACCAACCTTGCGATAGTTTCTACGAAGTGTTGCGGTTTTACGTCTACCGGTTGTGGTTTTTATATTAAGGCTGCATATGACAATGTTATGATCACTACGTGGAAACGTTTTTCCAATATACACAGTATTGGGGATGAGGCCACTGGTAAAGACTAAGTCCAAGATATTTTGATGTCTGGTAGGGGTATTGAGATACTGAGTCCATTGTCCGAGCTCTAGAATTCTATAAATGATTCATAACGTTTCGGCGCCTTGACTGGGAACCACGAAATTTTGGGCATGTTGAAGTCACCACTAATAAGCTTGCCTATGAATGGAAGGGATGATGCTAGTGTGAATACCTCCGACAGTATTGCTATGTCATCTATTGATGCGTTAGGTTGACGGTAAACACAGCCGAACAGTAAGGTAACGGAATGCGACTGCTTTAATACAATCCAGTTTGTTTAGTTCAGGCATATCACATAGTAGTGAGTTTAGGCTAGAGTGAGCGTAAATCAGGCATCCTCCGCCTCGTCCCTTCAATCTATCACTTCTATATAGGAAATAGTTGTCAAGAGATATACTTAGGTCGGAAATATTACTGTTAGTCCATGCCTCAGATATCATAATAAGTGATGGTTGATATATGGATACAAACATGGCTAAATCCGTCTTTTTATTGCAGATCGACCTAGCGTTGATGAGACATATATTAAACAAATGGTCTACTAGGTTGAAATGAGTGAGAGTATCTCGAATAAAATCGTTGTAACCCTCGCGGATGTGATATGGGTTTAAAATGAGGGATTGGACGTTCTTCAATAGCTCGGTATTTTGATAGCTAAACTTAGTGGGGGATGTATCAAATGAGCTAGTGAAGTTGATTGGGGAGTTTACCCAGGAGGAAAGAGCGGGAGTACTCTCTGATGGAAACTGTACGGGGGAAACGCGTTTATATTTTGCATGTGGTTTGAAATAACTTGAGCTATATTCTTCAACAGAGGTGTCACTAGAGGTCGTATTCCAAAAAAATCTTGTACTGGCCTACTGTGAAGTGTATAATTGTTTGCAAAATAGTCTTCGTGGTTAGGCGCGTAGCCTCTGTTATAACTATTTACGCTAGCGTAAGAAGGGTCTGCTGCGCGTAACTGGAAGGAGTTGCGACTATTATTGTACGTGGGAGTCGTTTCTATGTGTTGGGTTGGTACTAACGGGTGTGAAAAGTTTTCTTTCTGAGAGTAGTTACAATTATGATCCTGGGGAATGTAGATAGGTTGTGAAGTGAGAAACTTATTATTACCATTCTTATTAATGGTTTTAAGCTTTAGGGGGTTCTTGGATTGATCAGTACTCTGATAGTTTTTGTTAGTCTGTGTGTAAAAAGGCTTGTTACGCTGTAGCCCACTACCCATTTTGCAACTTAGAGGTGTTGAAGGCAAGTTATATGGTATCAGCGGGGAGAACCTGTTCACTGTTGTTGGGATACCTATAGAGCAGTTGGGTTCAACCTTATATGTTCCCCTGCTCTGTATCGTGAGTCTTGTCATCCCACCCTTTTTTGTCGGAGCTGGAGTTTTTCGTTGTTTCTGTGAGATGGAGTTAGGTTTATTCGAGTCAACCTGTGAAGTATCTTTAGGAGGACTAACTTTTAGGTGTATAGGTTTAGTTGGGTGCGTGTTGTCGCACGCCTCACATCTTAGTACATTACTGAGCGAGCCGCTGGGACCAGACATATCGTTAGGTTTTTTGGTGACAGTTGGGGTCCGTATCTTATCTAAAGGTTTCTGATCAGCAGACTCATCTAGATCAACAGAGTGATCGACTGTTCGTGGAGTGATGTCATGCTTATTGTTGCAAACTGACTCTGGCTGGTTATTCACTTTAATACTACCATGCAAACCTATCGCTTCACGTCTTCTTACACGACGTTGACAGGGTGTAATGTCTGGAGTGACTTTTGTAAGGAATGAGTGAGCTAATATTTTTGCTTGAATCAATGACTGTTTACCATCATTACAACAGCCAAACATAAACAGGAGGGGGCAAGTAGATCTGTCTGACTTTTTTCTTAGGCGTTTGACTTTGCAGTTAACGTTCAGCATACCGCATGCTCTAAGGTAAATATCCCTCAACTTAGATGGGTGTATGCGGTCGGGGAGGTTATACGCAACTGCATTGAAGGAGGACATCACTCTTTTCGTCACTTCTTCAGCCACAAACTCAAAAATACACTCAACTTTAGTGAGTTGCTCAAGATTCCTATCAGTGTCGAGGCCCCATATGTGCGTGAGGGGTGCTAGTTGCTGAAGTCTGCCGTTTATTTCGGCTAGGGAGTTTTGTAGTTGACGGATGTCAGTAATACATCTATCAGTATTTTCATGTGTATGAGACGAACTACTGGACTCTTTAGTTTTTGAAATTTTAGATTTAAGACTTGGTAGAACGTATTGTCTGGTAGACTGTGCTGACGTTTCGATGCACATGGGTATAGTGTCTTGTATGTCAACCAGTCTTACCGTTGGCATACTGCACGCAGAGATGGAGGGGCAGTAACATGGGGATTCAGGTGATGTTAGTGACATTTGTGTACAATGCGCATATTGTTCATTTGTTAAAGGTTTGACATTGTCAGGTACTGAGTCGTCAGTCATAGGGGTTACGGATTTGGACCTTTTATTTGGCTTAGAATTTGGTGAAATTTCTCTTTTACTGGAGTTATTAACCATGATTTCAAACTGGGTACAGAGCTCGTTAAACCAAATATAATATCAGAGTATTAGTAGTTGCTAAGTATTAACCTGGCTAATACAAGTATCGGAGACTATGAGTATAATAAATCGTGGATGTCTTTGTTTCGCAATGATAGAAAAACAGGGGTTGGGGGTGGCGTAATGTCATATTTACAGTCCTGACTGGAGGTACATCAAGTGCACAACCAAGAGCTTATCAATCTTGACGAATTCGTATGGTGCTCAGTAAGGTTATCCACCACCTCGAGGTGTCTATTTGGAGTAATCAACAGGAAGCCCACTGCTGACATCGAGTACGAAAATCGTATGCTAAAAGGATTATCCCGCTCTACTCGTCTGGGATTCATTCATATCCTAATTCTAGAGGACTTCAGTCCTCCTAAAGTCAATTTCGCGGAACGCACGTTTATTGGAGGTGAAAACTTTACTGAAGCTCGGTTCTTCATCCTTACTGAGGATCTGCAATTATTCGAAAATGTGAAGTTGGCCTTTAGTCTTATCAGCAAAACTGAGCTAAGACATCTCACCAACAACAGGCGCTGTAATTTCAAACGGTTGAGTGTGTCAGCATTACTGGACAATCTATAACAGGCGGATCGGGAAATTCACCCTCAACTTGATATGGATGCTCATTGGGAATCCTCACTGCACACGCTGTTATGTTCTACAAAGTAGTCTGTTCTTCAAATGGTCCCCGAAATCTACAAGCAACCTACAGTCATCAATAGCCGAACACTTCTTTTGCTAAGCCATAAAGGGCATTGATTGACGGAATACAAACGAACCGGTAACAACGGCGCATGCAAGCAACAAAACATATAAGAAACATGTGCACAAAGGCAATAAGCGAAGACAGGCATCAGTACCACATACAACATATCGATAAATTTGTTTCCGATCTTACGCAGCCTCTCTTCGACAAGCCAAAACTGGAGTTTCCAAATGCTAGATCCTAATGACCCGACCAATAACGAAGGTGACGCCGCCAAACTTCTGACTGAACAATGCTCCCGAACATTTCAAAAGACCCACATTGACTATACAGATTAAAGCTTCATCTGCAACTGCACAGGACTTTCCGAAGTATACCTGAGCGCTGACCTGGTGTATCGAAAACTGCAGCACCTAAGAAAAGACACTCCTCCCGGTCCGGGTGTGTTTCATCTGCTATACTGAGGGAAGCAGCTTCAATCCTGGTAATACCGCTTAGTGTGTTATTCTCACACTCTCTAAGCCGCGACATATTACCAGATATTCGGAAGCAGGCTCACATCACACTAATTTTCAAAGCAGGTCGACGCAGTTAACCTTCAGGCTGCTGATTGGTGGCTCTTCTCTCTATACCTTCAAAAATTATGGAGTCCCTGATATGCGACGGCGTAGGCTACTATTTATTATCCCTAAACTTCTTTTCACACGAACAGCGTGGTTTCAGGAAGGGTCATCCTTGTATAACCAGCCTGCTGACTGATGGACAGACTGACAATCATCCTTGATCGCAAGGGGAAGGTTGAGGTCATTTACCTTGACTTCTCAAAAGCTTTTGATAGGGTCAACCATATATGTCTTACCTATATGCTCCTGCATGGAGTTATTGGTGATCAACTGCTACTAGGCGCGGAGGCCCGGTAAGTGAACACTTCCTCTATTCCGTCCGCAACTATTCGAACCATTTGAATCTTTTTTTGTGTGATATCGTTTTGCTACTCTCTGAACTCAAGAATTCCCACTTATCATGAGGATAAGGTGCATGATATAGCAGTAAATACTCTCCAAAAAGTTTTCTGTATATGTTTAAAACTATTGCCGACCTCATTAGTTTTATTGGACACGCTACAGCTGTAGGCTCACGGCAACACATGTGAACGATATCATGAATGAGTATACAATGCTATGCATCCCTCTCAACTACTAGCCAGCTTGGACCAGACGCTTCATAAAAAAACCTTATAACTCCTTCATTTCTGACTTCTGATTGAACTGAGTTAGTACAGTTCGATTATGAGGGTGTTACGTATAAAGGCGTTGTCAAACTCCGGCTGCCTGAGGCATCTTCAAGGGCTTATTATTACACCATATTATTGTAGTGGCATTGAGCCCTACCACTAGACAATATGAGAAATAGACATTAAACATTTAACGCGGAGAAATACAGAAGAAAGGAGAAGACGGGGAGAATGAATTGAATTAATCGGAGTTGCTCGTATGGCATGGCTCGGCCATGCAGGCGTGGTCCCTGCTAAATGTTACGTTATGTCTTTTATTCATATTAAATATATGGTTCCATCGGCGAGACTCTAATTTAGGGACGACCTTTGAACGAATTTTAAGTGACCTTGAGAATATTGGCCAATCAGAAAACAGTTAGTATAAAGTAAAATTATATTAGAAGAAACTAATGAATTACAGTGGATATACTTCTTTTATATGATTTCAAAACTTGTTGAGATTTGATAAAGGTTCAGATGTTTTGAAATCATATTGCATACGGTATAAGAACTTATCCATATGGCTCCATAATAGTCGACCTTTGGAGCCGTGATATGGTCTTAAAAACTCCTTCAATCTTGACTTCAATCATGACTTCAATGTTATTAGTATGAACCCCGGTTGTAGGGTCAACGAAATGACGTTTGTGGACTAAGACGTGATGGACATATCCAAGTCTTTGAAGACATCTATATGCTCTCCAGTCATCCGTATATATCGTAGTACCCGGCAGCACGTATTCCTGTATTATTGTGGTTGCTTGCCGGTTTGTGACCATCTGAAAATGTCCCTTTCGAGTTGATCTATCATAAATCCCAAATACCTGTCAAGTATATTTACGAAAATGCTACTTACCCAATCTTCGTTTATACTACGCCCCCTGTTGTATTTTATCTTTCTCACTACCGTTTCATCTATCTCCACGATACATCCTACTCCTCCGAATGATTGGTGTATACTTGTCATTTTAGTTGCGCATATGTCACGACAGTACTCATACCACTGGACTGCTGAGGTCTCAGTAACATCTGCAAATGCCGCAGCCAGTGTTACTGGTGTCTTTATTACCCGATTCGCAACTATTATCGTGATCTGCCTCAATTTCAGTCGCGATCGAACAAAGGAAGTCCCCGTTCTAGCAGACTTTTTCCTCCAACATGAAGGACAACGGAATATAATCTTACCGCGGTGGTCTGCACACTTTACTGCAGTCATTTGATAACCGCAGTCACACATACAAGAACTTCTTAGTAGTCCCATCTCTTGTAGCCTCTCAATAATAACCTCTTCTCTAAAATCCGCTGTAAACCGATCGTATGTAAGCATCATGCGTTAAACTTGGCTCCGTGACCTTGAAATGGCTCAAACGCTTCTGATTGGCTCGTCCTTAAATTAGAGTCTCGCCGTTCCATCTCTAGCCTAAGATTGTTCTCTATCGTGTATTGGTAATTGTTGCGACGCAGTGAGTTGGTGTAGATGATGATGTGATTTCCACGTAAGATCTTATAGATTAGGCAGTTACATCATAACAAATCTACAATTTTAGGATTAGGTCTATTATTAGAGCAGTGCTAATATCATAGTAGACCATAATTCTACATTGGTGACCCGGACTAAAGGAACGCAACCTATTATTATTGTTCCAAATTTTCACTTTAACTTTCTCGATCGATATTTACTTATGTAAACCCATTATTCTAATATTCTCTTGTTTAATGCTCATATGTATTACCGTAATGTTATATTGATTAGTTCTCATAACTTACTAGCTCAATCAATAATAAAAACTGGTCATCTACATAAATTAATTAACTTTTGATGGTTCGTTAACAAGCTTTAGTAGCATCTAGATGCCTAAGCGAAAGTAACTTGTTTTAACATCAAGTTCTAGCAAATATGACCTGAAAATAATCTCAATATAGATTGACTAACAATGCAATCAAGGATTATATAGTTATCTGGATCTAATTCTTAGTGTTCCTTCACTTAACACATTCTGTCTTAAACTATGCACTATCCTGTAATATCTTTTTTCTTCCGACCACTGCCTGCCTAATTTCCAATTCTCGAGTTCCATTGCCAAACAACAAGGATGACACTACCACAAAAGCATACGGTGAGTTTCAGCTATAAGTTTTCTGCAATCGTATGGTCATTTTAGATGGCTCGTTCAATGGCAACCACACAATTATCTGGATTCATTCAATTGTTCTGATCCGAGCAAATGACAAAAACGTCAGCGGCACCAAGGACCCTGGAATTAATTACAATACTGCATGCTTTGGGACCATTACTTCACACGAATGACGTTACATATGTCGTCTACTGAACAATCCAATTTTCAAAAATAATCCAGGCGAGTTTAACTATTTTACTGGATGGTTTTCTGCACTTGACATGTATATATTTTCCAGTTGCTTTTGTCACATTTGTCACTAGGCTAAATGCAGAAACTTCTTATTGAAAGTGTACAAAGTGTCATACCCCTACCTAATGTTCCATAAGTTTTCTTAGCTTTAAAACTTTTCCCATACATATTTATTATTTTCAAATTGTCATATACCTCAACAACCTGCGTGTTGACCTGGTCCGTACATGCGTTGCATCATATCTCTATGTCTTTTAAATTTAAAAATCATTTGAATCGCCCGTAACATCTTCAATAAACCCGTCATAGTCATTATTGCTTTACGGTTTCGGGTTTATGAATTGGTCTATCATATTAGTAACCTAGAAACAGGAACATAGTTTAGATAATAAAGTTAAAAATTTGAGTACTAGCATACTGCCTTAGTACAATAACTAAACTATCAGGTAGTTAATGGCTAAACAAACATTTAAATTTAAAACTCCGAAACCTATTACTAAAATTAACACTAGACGATATTTTTGAACTGAAATTTATGATATAATTAGGCAGCTCGGATGGTCTAGAGTTACAAAGTTCTGATAATTTCGAATCACCTAAAGCAACCATACCTATTTTTCCACTGGCTTATCCTCAATCAACACTATAATTAGTTTAACATAATGGTTTCAGGATATCGTCATAAAGCATTGTCATGATTTGACAATCACGTAATATGAATGGTAAAACTGATGAAACTATTAATAAATCAGTCAGCAAATTGACGTGTAATTATCATTATATGATGTTGTTTCCTCAGTATATTCATCCATTGCAGATAATTTTCAGTATGTTTCTCTATCAGTTGCTCATTCAGTAAATATCTCAAAGCCTTGTCAGTCTAATTGGAGGTTTAGCGACACAATCATGCATGCAAATAATCAGTATAAGCAGTCGAGCAAATCT
The DNA here is from genome assembly GCA_946903255.1 of Schistosoma spindalis. NCBI lineage: Eukaryota > Metazoa > Platyhelminthes > Trematoda > Strigeidida > Schistosomatidae > Schistosoma > Schistosoma spindalis. The sequence continues at coordinate 48,446,477 of OX336420.1, forward strand.
CCTGCAAACTGAAAACATCAATTTCGAAGTTACCCCAACACTGACTAAGGTTCAAGCTATTATCATAGACATGAGTTGGGAGTGTACTCCCCTTGGGTAAAACTTATGTTCTTCCCGATAATCACGTGAGCATCACTCACTATTGATCATCTTGTAAAGACTTATTTAGCCAAAGTCATCTCGCGGCACTACATCACCAACAAATTACAGTCACTATATCTCAATCAAATCGTATTCCACCTCATGCTAAACTGCATACTTGCAACTAACTTGTAGGCACCATCAGCCGGTAGGTATAAATATAAATATATAATCTATGGCAAATCAGAACATTGAGTCTAAAGCATATCTCTAAAGGATACACTCATGTTTAACGAATTGCTCTTAGCTAACTGTCCGAAATCCACATAATTATCACTTCGCGTGTTTAAAAAATTTATTTGATAAACATTAATATGTATTAGTAGTATTATTAAATTCTACCACGTTCAAGTAAAAATTAGGTCGAGAAATTCTCCCCGTAACTGAATAAACCGTATTAAACTAACTGAAACACTAGTTGAAATTCTTCTACACGGTTATACTTTTGTTCTCTCAGTTAGCCTACTAATGCAGATGCAATTGAAATCAACGCATGGACGACTTTCCGATGTAAACGTTATTTGATTTCATAATTTAAACTAAAACTAATACCAATATTAAAATCTCTACAAAATTGATTGCTTTTAATATTTCTAGACACAAAATACTATCTATAAATTAAGTTATTATAGAAGGCTATTAACACTCATCTCACGTTTTATTATTATTATTGTAATCCCATTTGTCATAGCCCAAAGTTTCATTTTAAGCGTGTTAAGCATGCAATCAGATATGTTAAAATTATTACATGTATTTCCCGACCAGATGCCGCTGCCTTTTTTTATTTATCTTTCAGTTCAATACCCGGATGATTCTTATTATTATTGGCAACCTCCGGCGCGCGACAATCCTGCACAATTTGGTATCGAACCAACGTCACATTGATTCTGGTGGAAGAGTAGTGTAGTGGCATTGAGCCCTACCACTAGACAATATGAGAAATAGACATTAAACATTTAACGCGGAGAAATACAGAAGAAAGGAGAAGACGGGGAGAATGAATTGAATTAATCGGAGTTGCTCGTATGGCATGGCTCGGCCATGCAGGCGTGGTCCCTGCTAAATGTTACGTTATGTCTTTTATTCATATTAAATATATTGTTCCATCTCTAGCCTAAGATTGTTCTCTATCGTGTATTGGTAATTGTTGCGACGCAGTGAGTTGGTGTAGATGATGATGTGATTTCCACGTAAGATCTTATAGATTAGGCAGTTACATCATAACAAATCTACAATTTTAGGATTAGGTCTATTATTAGAGCAGTGCTAATATCATAGTAGACCATAATTCTACACTATCATGGAGTGTCAACCAGTGAAGTCTCTTTCTCGCCACCTAACCCCGGAAAATCCAGTCGAGAAATCCGGATTTGGCGATACGATGTAGCTAAGAGCCTTTTGACCTACTTACCCTTAGATATCACAACAGACTACGGTAAAGGAGGGATGAAAATTTATATCTGTGTTGGAAATATAGAGGTTTAAACAAACTGGTAATACCAGATAGGCATCCTGCCCCTTATATTTACAGATTCTCATCAACTTTCGACGAAAATCGTCTTCTCTAAAATTCATTGGGTATGAGCTAATCATGAGATTCTGATTAGCCTTGTAGATATTCATAGTATATTATTCATAACCGCCACCTTTATTTCCGAGATTCCTTGGACGCTATTTGGCATTGAATACGCTGCATAAACATTATCGTGATTTATGGGACCGATTAATAAAGGTTTACAATTCGTTTTCGATGACTTCCAAATCGCTTGTAGCTCCTCAGAACAACACTTCAAGCATTTGCATAATTTATTCGGACGATTCAAACTAAATTATAAGCACATATATTTCTGCCAGAGCAGGTTTACGCCAATTTTGCGGGCACCATCCACGATTTACAACAATAGTTTGCATATAAGATGCCTCCTAAGTAAGGTTGATAAATAAATGAGAGTAATTAAAACAAAGTTCAGTACATTCATGCAGATGCCGCAGAGAGTTAAAAATTACGTTTGTGTTTAAACACTACATTGGCAGTGCAGATATTATAATGTCTCGAATATAGCATCGCTCCCACGTTGCAAACATCCCATTGCACACCATGTCCAAACTCGGCATCATTGTGTTGTAATCTAGATCCTGATGAGTATTTACGCAACACATTTTTTTGGGAAGTTTATAGTTGTTGTAAAGTTAAGGTGAAGTGCGCCCACTATGAGCTATAACCTTGAAAGACGCGTGCGTTAATTTTGCTTTCGGCGCCAGAAGCTCCATGACTATGTACTGAGATCATGATGCTGAAAAAAGAGGAACGAAAGGCAGCAGAGCACTCATATATAAACTTTAAACAATACTTAGCAGTTTGTAGTTGACCAGCCAAGTATAGGATAAAGTGGTTGGTAAAACGTATACTAGATGCTGTTGTCAGACGGCAGTGTGGTTAGAGCATACATATAAATGAATACAACAATTGTAACGACCGAACTACCAATATTTGGTCTGAACTCAAGACTGACGGACCAAAATTTGTTCTACTAGACCAGACTACGTTTATCTGTATAGTGTACGAAGCGTTTTCGAGATACTCGTATTAAATTATATCAAAACACAAACTTTGTGTTCAATTTCAATGGTTTTAATTTAGGAAATAGAACAAATTATATCAAAAGTACAAACTACTTCAAACCGTTCAGCCTGTGCTATACAGTCAAAAGTTTCTCTGACACAAAGTAGCGTGCTAAACAACAAAAGAAACAGTTAATACAAATGGTAGGTCTTGCGATTTGAATGCTATACTCGATTCCTAAGCTATTTCTGAAACCGCCAAGCTAGAACTATACAGCGACCTGAACACGAGAGAGAAGGCGCAAACTATGCTTAACGGACTTTACTCCAAGGTTCATTTTAATACAGAAAACATAGGGTTTTTATAATATTCTGAATATCCTTGGGTTGCTCGAAGACTCTGGAATGCTACTAACGATATTAGCGTTATAACAGCCAGCCAATCAGAACCTCTACATATGACGTTTCACATCCTTGATGTTTTCTGGCCAAACTCTTAGTGAACGCTGATTGGATGAAATGCTTCTTAATGTTTCCTGATCCTTGTGTGTCTTTTTCAAGAATTTTTCCGGATCATCCCAACAACAAAATAGTTCAATACCTCAGAATTATTGAAAATATTCCCAATAATATAGGATTAGATATCTACCTGCAGGGATTTCAGCAATATTCCCGAGTAGACAGCCAAAGGTTAGCTGTCATACACTGGACCACGCCGTGACCTTGAGCTTAGTCAAACACGACCTAACTGGCAATCGTACGGCGACATGTAAGAGAAAATTAGGTAACAAAAGGTAAGTCTTTAGTCAAAGTCACATAATCAAAGTTCAAACGAGAAATACCGAAGAACATAAAGTGTGATCAAAAGAGATTTGAACAAAGGTTAAAATATACGACAGGGAGAACAAACGAGTAAACGACAGTACTGTCCAACAAAAATGCTGTGGAGGGATTTTCAGCGTTCTCTTTCCGTTACAATAATAAAAGTCAGTTGTGATGTGTAACAAGGTAGTATGTTCAACTGATGGAAGGGAAGTCGTAGTTAGAATAAGAACGTTTATGTATTGGAATTGAAAGTGCATCAAGAGAGTAAAGTGTTAAGAAACGGTAACAACTAAACCTTTAATTGTCCGTTGTTTTTAATTTTTTTCACCTTATGCCAGCCACTTGGTCATAATGTAAAAGTCTGAGCTAGGATGTTATAAAATATCTTAGTAGAATAGAGAATGTAACATAAAATCTGAAACAGTAGTCTAAGTAGCGAGCGTAGGAGAGCAACCTCAATATGGTCATTGACTACCTCGTCCCCAATCATAAGGAGCCTAAAACAAACAAATGTTCCGTACCACAAACATGAATGAACTGAATTCTTTGGTGGTCAGGTTTTATGTTGTTTTTTTATTGGTATATTCGCAGCAAAATATGGTTCATGATATTCATTTTGTGGTGCGCGCTACTTATATTGAGATAATAAGTAGTATATAACGCGAGTTTCAAACGTAATGGCTGGCTGCAGAAGATGGGGAAAAATCAAGAGAGGAAGAGCGGCAACACAATGGAATTTGTATGGAAAAACATGAACAATGAAATGTCAGTCAATGGATTGATATTTGAAACAGGAACAGTTCAGTTTAATATGAGGGATTAATATTTTGCAAATTAACGATTTAATATATGGTTTTTCTATTTTACCAATTAACTCTGTAATTTGAGCTAAATACAATTTGGTTGTCCTCATCAGTGTTCTGCCTCACTACATTTGGTGTCGCTGCCTCCACCGACGATGAAGATCCCATGGCCGAAGGAATTTGAGGACGGAGATGTGCTGAGTTTCCTGAAGGAGTTTGAGGCCGTGGCGGAACTATTGGGCGTGAAGGAGCCGAAGGCGAAGTTGGTGGTCCTGGGGACGCTTCTGAGAGGCAGGGCGAAGGCTGTATATGACGGCTTGGACGGTGCTGGCGGGAAGACGACGTGGGAGGCAGTTACGGAACGGTTGGTGGCGGAGTTCGACAGCCCAGTGGACAGGGGGGAAGCACTGCAGAAGTTCCGGTCGGCGAAGTTGTCGGTTGATGGTGACCCACTGGTGCTGGCTGTGGAGCTCGCCAGGTTGTTACGCCGTGCGCTGCCAAATCTAGATGAAGAGTCGGAGGCACAGTTGCTGGCGTCCCAGTTTATGGAGAGTGTCCCTGTCACCGTCTCTCAGCAGCTGAAGTTAGTAAACGCAGCACAACCTATGGATGTCTGTGAACTGGCGAAGGTGACTCGTCAGCTGTTGGCACGAACAGTAGCTCCAGTTGGGTACGGAAAGCAGGAGACGAGTGGTGTCGAGAAGAAGATTGAACAGCTAGAGCGTGAGATTGCAGCATTACGAGTAAATAATAAAAGAAACGATAAATGTTACGCTTGTGGAGGGACAGGACATTGGAAGGCAAACTGTCCGACAAGACGACGACGTAGATATTTTAGACGATATAACGTGTGTTCTTTCTACCCTAGGAATCTGGGGGTTGTTGCATTAGTAGATAGAGGGGCAGTTTATACGAGAGTGAATATAGATGAACGGGATTTAGTGTGTCTAATCGATACAGGAGCAGCGGTATCGTTAATAGGCAAAGAGCAATGTAAGACAATCAAGCCATGTACATTAGCTGTCCACACTATAGGAGGGCACATGTTAGAGGTGTTGGGGGTATCTAACAGTATTGTAAAAGTGGGTGGAGCTGAGATAAATTTTCCGTTGGTGGTAACCACAAGCTTATCGAGACCGATATTAGGAGCAGATTTCCTAAGAGAAGTAAAAGCGATCATTGACTTAAGAAGCGGTAAGGTGGTCACAAAGTATGGTTCATTGCCAATACACGAAAGTAGCGAAGTGGCTGAAATAAGAGTGGGAACGGACGTCCCGACGGAGAAACCAAACATTAACGAGGTATGCAAAAAGTATGCGAAACTGTTCACTGGAGATGGGGAGCCATATGGATTTTGTGACAAAGTAAAGCATGAAATCCCGATAAAAAACGACCGAGTAAATATATTTGCAACACGTCGTGTCCCGGTGCATTTAGAGGCCGAGGTAAATCGACAGGTGCAGGAAATGTTGAAAGAAGGTATAATTGAGGAAGCGGACAGCCCATATAGCTCACCGGTACTCTTGGTAAAGAAACCCAACGGAAAGTATAGATTTTGTGTCGACTTTAGAGAACTGAATAATATAACAGACCTAAAACCTTGTGCAATGCCAACAGTGGTGGAAACATTAGATCGGCTACAGAATGCCACGGTGTTTACAGTGCTGGATTTACGGTCAGGTTATTGGCAATTACCTATAAAAGATAGCGATCGCAGCAAGACAGCATTCACTGTACGTGATAAACAATACCAATTTAAACGAATGCCGTTCGGGTTGGCGGGTGCACCGTTTACGTTCAGAAGATTAATGACGCTACTGCTCAAGAATCTAGATAATGTCGAGGTATATGGCGACGATGTAGTTGTATACAGTCTGACAGAAACAGATCACGTCAAGCATGTGGAAGCAATCTTAAAGCGAATTGATGAATTTGGACTTCGAATTAATAAGGAAAAGTCGCAGATAGCGAAAAACAGCGTCACATTGTTGGGACATAAAGTGGGAAATGGAGAAATAAAACCATTGCCGGAGAAAATTCTTACCATAAAAAATATTGCAGTACCTAATTCGAAAAGGAAGTTGAGACAGTTCCTGGGAAGAGCGGCGTTCTATAGTCGGTTTGTCAAGAATTTCAACGAAATAGCAGCACCCTTATATAAGTTGCTGAGCAACACCAAGTTTACGTGGACTGAGACTGCCGACCAAACCTTCAACCGAATCAAAAACATGCTAGACGATCGTCAGATGACGCTGCGACTGCCTGAACCCGGGAAACTATTTACAGTGGCCACAGATGCAAGTGATCATGGTGTAGGTGCTGTATTGAGTCAGGCTGATAGAGTGGTGGAATACGCAAGTCGCGTCCTCACACCCGCTGAGCAGAAGTATTCAACGATCGAAAAGGAGTGCCTGGCAATAGTTTGGGCAGTGGAAAAATGGAGACCGTATCTGTTAGGAAGACGATTTCACATTGAGACTGACCATAAACCCTTGCAGTGGTTGAAAACAGCAAGAGACCCCCGAGGGAAGTTGGCGCGATGGATGATACGTTTGCAAGAATACGACTTCAGTATCGGCCATGTTCCAGGAAAGGAAAACGTAATGGCGGATTACTTGTCAAGACCAGACATGGAAGCTGACCTTCCTTTGACAGCATACGCGGTGAATAGTTTAGAGGGAGACCCATTAGAACTCGTCCGGCAGCAGAAATCTGACCCTAGCCTTCGAGATGTAATCAGAGTGATGAAAGAGGGAGCAGACGTAGAAAAACGAACAATGGACAAGGAGGTACAAATGCTACTTCGGCAAAAGGAACGACTGAGATTGAACGCATATGGAGTCCTGACCTGGCAGGACGATGACAAGAATTGGGTGGCTGTAATCCCGAAAGACTGGCGGCGTAAGATGATACACGAGTGTCACCAGGTAGCACATACAGGCATCGCAAGAACGACGGACTTACTACGACAAAGTGCATACTGGCCGGGCATGAGAGACGATGTGGCTCAATACGTGTTAACTTGCCAGCAGTGTCAACTAATGAAAAGCGATCGATACACACAACCGCCATTACAGTCAATCCCAGTAACCGCAGTCGGTGATCTATGGTCGGTGGATGTGATGGGACCGTTCCCACAGACGGCGAGCGGTAATCAGTACCTGCTAGTGATGACGGAGCATGCTACACGTTGGGTAGATGCCGTACCCATTGCAGACCAGCGGGCAAGAACAGTGACCGAAGTGGTAATCCGGCATATTGTAGCGTGTCACGGAATACCGAAGATGATATTAACTGACCAGGGTCCCTGTTTTGAAAGTGACGAGTTTAAAGCCCGTCTAAAGCAGTTTGGCATCAAGAGGATACGAACTACACCGTATCATCCTCAGACAAACGGGGTTACAGAGAGAAACAACCGGACATTAAAGGAATGGTTAGCATCTAAAGGAGGAGATTGGGAGAAAGAGTTACCATTGATTTTGCTGGCGCATCGTTCCTCCATACAAGGAACAACCAAGAAATCACCTTTTTTGCTCATGTATGGCAGACAACCACGACTTCCAATGCACAACAAGACCTGGCCACAACAACAGAAATGGACGACAACAAGGTTAAGAAAAGAGAGGAGGGAGGCAATCAGGAACGTGGAAAAGAAGCAAATATCAGACATAAAGAAGGCGGAACAACAGAGGAGAATGTGGAAACCTTTTGCAGTGGGGGACCTAGTAAAGTGTAGAGAACGGAAAAGTAGCATGACAGGGGGATCAGGGTCGGGAAAGCTGATCCCAAAGTGGGAAGGACCGTACGTTATCACGGAGAGACGCGGCGCGGTTTACACAATCCGGAGAGAAGACAAGCAGAAGCGCGTAAATGCTAGTCAATTGCAGAGATGGTTTCAAGATCGTCAAATGTGTGAGTCGCGAAAAACACCAAGGAAGACAGGCGTACGACGATCAGAAAGACTACGACGACAGCTTATTAAAAGGGGGGAGGAGTGTGGTGCGCGCTACTTATATTGAGATAATAAGTAGTATATAACGCGAGTTTCAAACGTAATGGCTGGCTGCAGAAGATGGGGAAAAATCAAGAGAGGAAGAGCGGCAACACAATGGAATTTGTATGGAAAAACATGAACAATGAAATGTCAGTCAATGGATTGATATTTGAAACAGGAACAGTTCAGTTTAATATGAAGGATTAATATTTTGCAAATTAACGATTTAATATATGGTTTTTCTATTTTACCAATTAACTCTGTAATTTGAGCTAAATACAATTCGGTTGTCCTCATCAGTGTTCTGCCTCACTACAATTTTATCATAACGTCACGATCCCTACATGATGCTACTTTTTTGATAAATTTGTTTTAGACAATCGTTCAATCTGACTTGAACCTGAAAGAAAATGAGCCTAATATGAGGTAATTTTGTCTTAATCATCAAATTACCAGGCTTCTTTAGACTGATTTAGCACGGGTCTAGAGAGAATTGAAAAGGAATATGTGTCCTCATTTAAATAAACAACATTGAGACTGAAGAAATCATTTTGGTCGAACTCATCGTAAACTTGTGATACACTCTATTCTTTTTGATAGTGAAGTTAAAGTACTAAAGATTAGCTAGGCAGGGGTCCCAGAAATATGTTGGAGGTTAATTGATAATTAAGATTGCAGTTAGGTTCACAGGGAAGAAATAATAAGTAATTAGAACCAGCCGAAAATTCCATGCTTGATTACATTAATTTATTACAGTTGTATGTAATGTCAAAAATTACTACTTAAGTATTCATTTACTTTTTTGTGTACCCATTCTATTTACAATCATTCCAAAATGAGTGTTGAAATTTATGTTTTGTTCCAAGATTTGAATAAACATTTATTCAACTACTAGCCTGGTTTCCCCTATAGATAAACCAAGGGGTGTCTACCTGCATGAAATTTGTGAACTTGATTTTGTGCACAAAGGTTCTGTGCATTTACATTGACCAGATTCTGCATTTAAAAGTGTTTGATGTCTAAACAAACTCATTACTCTGAAGCATTTGAATGCTCGTAAAGCCTATTGAAGAACCAAAACAGATTATCACGACCATAATGGACTAGTTATTTTTTCGATTAAGCTAGAATGCTCACTATGTACAAAGAAATGAGATGATGATTTCGTGGATGTGACACTAATTTATCGTAAAACGTGATCCACATACAACTTTATGAGACACGGTGTTTTTGAATTTAAGTCGTGTAATCAATAAAGGATATGCAGTATTTGGGTCTGTAATCGTTACTAGTTAAGTCATTTATGCCGTGAAGTTAATGGATATAGTATACTGTAGTTGACTCAACAAGATATGACTTACTGACTTATATGATATTATGCCAAGGAAACACTATATCTCACCTTGACTCAACCAATGAATATAACCTCACCGAGCGAAAAATATGTAATATATAGGGACAAAAGAGGTACATTTCAGGTGAACGCGATTGAAGGGCTCAGCCAAGTAGCCTTGGTGATATACCCACGTCTATCCTCACCGACCTTCCCTACTTTTCGTCAAACATGCAGTGTTCAATGTAAATCACCTAAGTTCATGTGTTTTCTTAAATTACTATTACAACTCATGTTGATAGTCCAATGTTATTCAATCATCACTACTAAAATTCCAGGGAAAGTGAAGAGATCGGTGCATTCAACTAATCCACTTCGTATCTCTAGTTCAGGTGTCGACGCTTAACGAACTTTAAACAACATAGGAATGGTAAGAATAACTGCTCTCTCCTTAAGTAGTTTCTGATGATGTTCAAAGTGGAGACAGAAACATCGCAATTAGAGCACACAGTATGGTAAATAACATCGATGAACATCATCATAAATGCTCTCTGTCGGTCAGAACAACAGAATTAACCACATGAAAATGCCGCAAGCATCCGGAGTTTGACAGCGCCCATGTCAGTGACTCCATTATAATCGAGGTATGTCATTTCAGTCGAATCAGATGTCAGAAGTGAAGAGACCTGAGGGTATGTTTGAGTAGCTACTGATGTGTTGAGAATCGTTCGATCTAAGCTTGTTAGTGGTTTGAGGAGATGCGTTGTGCGGTGTACCCACTCATGATCCGGTGCGGACCATCTTGGACTCCTAACTGATCCAAACGAGTTGATTAGACTGTCTTAACGTGTGCTAATGGAAGCTGGTTATAAAAATAGCCTCCAGTATATCATCAATGAAATACTTATCCCTCAAGATAAGTGCATGCATACACTGGCAAGAAACAAAAAAATGTAGAACATATATTATTTCATGACTTGAAAACGGTTGTGCATAGCAATACTGAGAATACTAGTAATGAGAATTAACATAGGTTAACGGACTTGTAATGCTTAAGGATAAAGACTGTAAATTTAACTATCGCACTACTTTCAAGCTGTACGCTGCGCTGTTAACGATGGTTCGTAACATATTTTGGTGTTTTAACCATACCGTACTGAGAGCATTAAATGACATTTCAATATTTAAAAAATCGCATTTCAATTTGAAAAAACATGTAATTGGAAGTTATGAAATTCTGGTGGCTAAACAATTCCGATCTATCAAATGGAGTCCGTCTAGCTTAGCCAGATAAACTGGACTATAAAGGCAAGATTAAATAATCATGTTGATACATTGATTAGAATGAGTATCTGGAATTCGTGATGTAAGTGTTGGGATTTAAGAATTGACATCAAGCTTTACGTCTCGTTTAACCGAAACTTTATATCCTATTTTAATCGAACCTTAAACTAAACTTCGTGATCCTAAGCTGTACACACTAATGAATCGTTAGAATCAATTACTCACTCAGGAAACTCAAATATGGGAGACTTAATATATTTACGGATAATATGTTTTATGTTGTTAATGAACGCCAAAGTTCCTAGTGGAATCTCCTGCATTAAAATACGGAAACATTCGTACCAAAATTCATATGGCTCCTCAAAAGCTCTTCTTAAAGCCTTCATGCTGACGTAGAAAATCTTTTGGATGGCTCCATTTCGCCTTGATGTTATTGGTGCGATATGCAAGTACAGTATACTGATGACTTATCAGTCAATGAGGACAAGCTGCATAGTTGAAAACAATTAACAACAAAACGCAATAAAATAACAGTGAGACAACAACTTTGATCTGACCGATCGACCCTCATGCCAAATTATTCTTTGTAGTAAAGGAAAAAGTTCAAGTTTACATATTACGAGTCGGGATAATGTCCAGAGTTCGGGTTATCACCCCATAGTTATCATCACATGGCATCGGTTATAATTTAGAAAGGGTTAGGAAGATGTATTAAGAGTAATTCTGGAGTTTTATGTTGGGTGTACAAATGAGGACTCGGGTTTTCATTAAAAACCGACATCAGTTATAATACATTGCTTCGTCAACCTTCTGTTTTCAAACTTGGAAAACTTAGGATCAAAATCTAGCAGAAGGGTTGGAATGAGTAGACACTATCTAATTTGTTTAAACAGTTGATTGCTCATTGAACCATATTAAGTACTGCCTGCCTTAAAAGCAGGTATATTTTGTTATTTCAAGCATCGTCTTAACTTTACATTTTCGCTCCACCATATGTATTTTTATTGATTCCGAACGTTATAAGAATCAAATGACAAGTTTTTTCTAGTAATAAAATCCGTCTACCAGTACACTTCAAATTACGCGCAGAATATATGAGGAGTTATGTATTATACGCTTTTATGGTTGGGAACTGTTAACTATGTGTCTCATTACGGAAAGAAATACTGATATTACCTTCCGTTTCTTTCAAAAAAGTCATGGTTAACCTAAAGAATGCTGCCGAACCAGTCAGAAACGAGTTGGTTACGATGCGCATATCAGTCAGCCTTGCCGTTTAGCTAACGATAGAAGTATATGAACTTGACGACGGGTTGCATTTTGACAGGTAATAATAGGGAAAATGCATTCGAGTATTTACAGAACATTGGAATACTATAAAAAAGCAACCATGACACATATTAGTGCTGCATTTACTGTAGAAAATTACTGTAGGTATTATTTCTCGACCACTCCCATTGACTTATGCTTCCATCTTTTTAGGTCTCCATGAAACAGAAATAAGAAATATACCTCTCCCTAGCCAAGAAACGTATACAGCTCAAAAACAGATCCCGGAAATCCTAAAGCTCACCAGTTCCGTCTGGCAAACAGTATACCCAATCAAAGACGTGAAACAAAAATATCTTGAATCTGACAATCAATATTCTCGTTATTACACTCATCAACACAAGCTGAAAACACTTCTGTTTTCAAGAGAGTTTCGAAAGTCGACCTCGTGGAATCCGATGTTGAATGCGAGTTATCCTAACAACATAAGTGATTCCTGTTTAATTTCCGTAGAAGATACTAAACTTCTATTGATTTCCGGCATACCTAAGTTTTACCACGCTTCTAATTTAAGGAATTTTTTCTCACAATTCGTTGAGTCATCTAAATTTTCATGTTTTCACTATCGTCACAGACCCGATATCGTGGATATAGAATCAACTACGAAAATAGACGGAACCGAGTTCCTTAAATCCATCAAACTAGTTGCCAAAAGCAAAACAACGTGCTGTGCTATTTTCTCTATCTACAGAGAATATATCAAAGAGTTTTTTCGTTTATACAGTGATCTTAATTGGCCTAGTGAGAACAATGATTTGCCTTTGGAATCGAAATGTACCTTACATTTATTAGACCATGCAACTATGGAACGTAAGTGACAATTCGTTTATTTTAATTATATTTTTGTAGAATTTAGCTGTTTACCCGAGTTCAGACCATTATCATGGATGCCTCGTGGAAACGTCGGGACACCTACTCAGTACTTTTTCAGTCTGATCAAAGACTGTAAACTGGAGAGTTCAATCATTTCCAAGCTTAATTTAGACTTCTCTACTCAAGCTAAGAGCCGCAAATATGGCGCAGTTCCTTTCATTTATGAAAGTTTAAGTACGGGGAGAGAAAGGTTGCAATCTTCTGAATCAAATAATGATGACTTTGAATGTGGTGTCGTCTGCAATTCTTATATTCCTAATAAGGTATGTTAGATTCACATTGTGATGTGAAATATTTTTTGGTCTACCAGAAGCGTCTAGATTATCGGATAGTCTTCACTAAATCATTATACTCCTGTAAGGTGCTCGTTAAGGATATGTAAATTGTTACGTGATTCTGTAATTTACATCTTATAGAGGTTTACAAATCATATTGATAGAATATCGAACGTCAGCATGTTATTGCTCTTCAGTTTGGTAGCTGTTTCCATCAATAAAATTTGCGACTATACAGAAGTGTGTATTCAACTTTCTGTAGGTAGTGTGTGGGCTGTTAGTTTTGTTACTATAACTCTTTTGTACCGATTGAAGAATTTCAGCTGGTAATTTTCCACGGTTAGTTTATTATATGTACCCTTTATAGTCTTATGTTCGTTGTTTAATTGACTTGAGTAGACAATGCCCCCAAATGCCCTGGTACGGTCGAGAGTGGGGAGAGTCCGCTCTCCCTCTCGAAATGCTCTCACATGGCCACGCGTATATAGCCTCTGCCAGGGAATTCCTACTCACTGCCTTCTCGTGGCGGGGGTGTTGTTTACAAAAATGAGAGGACGAAAATCGAATGTCCGGCGCTTTAACCGGACCTCAAACCAATGGTGCACATGGGCTCCAGTATGCTGAAGGAACAAATGGCGTATGAACCGATTTCTTGGTCACTGGCTTCCATGGGACTGCGTCTCCTTACGATGCTCCACTGCCTTGTGGGTTAGACCTTTAGGTCGAAGGCTCGGGGTGTGGCCCCCTAAGAAAACCACCTGCTCCGGTCTGGGCACCCGGGCAGTATCACAGCCCATACACAAATATAATGACCTTTTTTCCCCTTCTTAAATTCTCATTGTTTTGTGTGGCGCATATATATTTGGTGCCCCTCTGAACCAATATTTATGTGTTCAAATAAATAAGTAAATAATAAATAACTTGGTTATTGAATTGGTTTAGCATTAAAAGCTTGTAACCTCATTCTGACTGAAATTCAAAGACGTTTTGCGGTTACCCCCTGGATCGACGGGGGCGAGGATTAGAAACAACTTAGACATGAATTGTAGAAAGATACAAAGATTCGTTTGTGATGACTATATAAATGTCTGTTTGACCGACGTAGTGTTTAAAATCAAGAGGTTCGAATTCCATGAGTAGACCTGTGACGTAGTGGTGTAAGGCGTAAAATATTAACAATGGTGTCTTAATTTAAAATCTCACCTTAGAACTTTCATGTACTCCCTCTACAGATGTGGTTGAGAAATGCGCATACAAGTAGATTTTAATATTTTGGTTTTTTATTCGACACACAGATTTCTGTAACAGTAAATCAAATAGGGTTCATAAAAACAATAACTTACAAAGTTTATCAGTGTCTATAAAAAGTTATCGCTGTTTCAACAGTTAGACGGACAGCATTTAAGATTATGCTTACATTAATGTGGCTTTTGGTTTAGCGGGACTCATATAATCACAACAACCTAAAATGTGTCATTTTTCTACATATTTTAGAGTTACTTTGTATTCAGTTTTTGTTTTTTCCTTATTTTGACGCTAACGTAATGGTCTCTGTAATGAATAATTTTCTGTTTCACTACTAACTAACTTAAAAGTAATTAAAGACTCTTCATGATAGGAATATCTTTGGATGTGCTTCTAGAAGCTTCACATCATTCGCTATAGCCAAAATTTGTTTAATTTTTTATACTTCGTTTTTCACTTTCACCTTTAGTAATTTAAATTTCAAAACTTCGTTTTAGCGCCGTGTACCCTCCAGTAATGTTTTAGAATTAGCTACAGACCCAGTTAATTTTGAAGATGAGGATGATATCCCAGAAGAATGGGATCGTTTCGAAGCATTACATGACGACCCGTACAATTTAGACAGAGGGAACAAGGCGCAGTTAAAGTATGAAAGTAAAATTGAACTTGTTTGGGAAAAGGGTGGATCTGGCCTAGTTTTCCACACTGACCAACGTACTTGGGAGAAGTTAGACCCACTAAGAAAAGAAGAAATTTTTGACGAACCCTCATCTTTCGATTGGGATATAGACATGCAGCCATATGAAACACCAACTGGCATTGGTACGGGTCCATGTCCAAACGGATTTCAGGGCGGAGACAGAGATACAGCTGAACTTATTGATATAAATCGAGAAAGGGAATCTATTCGTGTTCAAGACCTTGCACATAATCCGTATGCCTTTTTTACCAGCGAAGTAATTGCCAAAGTAAGTCTTCTTGGTACTTTTAGATTTTAGTCGAATAAATTTTTTTTGTGAAATTTTCAAGCATATATTTCAGTTAGACACCAGGTACAAAATACCACTGAAAGACTACTTGACTACTCAAACAGACTACCTTGTAAAATGAAATGCACTACAATAGAGACTGAGAGTCTTGTTTATTTGGGTCTTCATTTTACTTTTTAGAATGATTATTTATGTTAAGTTTGATTATTATGTGCCTTCATGAAGACGTTTTGTATATGATTCGTCTCTTGTCATCTAGTTTTTGCTAGGGTTTTAGTATTTCTAAACTAGTAAGTGGCAAAAATATGGAAAAATGATAATATCTGTATAAAGTAGTAGCTTTAGGATTGGGAAACCAATAGATGACGGATCCAAGCCTTAGTCTACCAACTTTGGTTTAGATATCTGTGTTGTATCTATAGCCCTAATAAACGTGTTGTCTAAAACCGAGTACTTGAAAAGCAAGTTCAGTCAATAATAAATATATGTTTAGACTTACCAGCTATAACTTACAACAGAGATTATAATCAGCGATATTATTGATGAAATAGTTAATTAGGGATCCACTTTTAGATAAGGTAACTCATTAAATGCTAATAATCTACCTTTTAATTCATTTCGATTCTCTACTGTTCAGCTAAAGTGAAAGTTGAATATATGAGTTGATTATTAACTATTATCGACAAAAGGTATATCATGTTGTGCAGCGTATCATATGTCGTGTGCAGGTTGTAAATTGAGATTGTTTACAGTTAATATTAAGTCTTGGTTTGTGTTGGGACATAGATTGGATTACAGCATGCTCAATGCATGATTGCTGTGGTGCGCGCTGATTGGTTAATTCTTGCCCAATCAGCGCTAGTAGATATTTGGAGAATATTCTAGAAATATTCTCATGTAAAAACTATAAATATACTGACGTTTTTCCTGTTGTGCTTCTTACTTCCATCTAACCTTGTTTTTTGGAATATAATCGCTCTCCTGTTCAACCGTGTTCTTATTTGGGGACTTATCGAGTGAATTGGTGTCCGAGAATACTAAGCAATAGGAATAGCTGGGTTATAACCGTAAGAGAGAAGTATAACAGTTTGTAAGTGTAATTTTGTCATAAATTATTTGAAACCACAATGTTGGTTGTGTTTCTACTTACCTAGCTTCGTATAACAATGACCGTTTACTGTTTCTACAAAATAAAAATGAAATCCTCCTTCACGAGGCGTAACAAGAGTAAGTAAATAAGAACTTTGAAAAAATGGATGTGGTAAGAATGTAGAAAAATGTTGCGTTTACAGTTTATTTGTTCAAATTTGTCACAAGTAAATTATGTCGAATTTCCTTACTCTCCTAAACTTTTTCGACAGGGTTATGGTGGGCAACTATTAAAACGGATGGGTTGGATTCCAGGTACTGGACTCGGAGCTAAAAGAGGGAATCCTAAAGTTTCTTCGGGGATAAAAGTTCCTTTAACTTGTGAAGGTAGTCTCCCACCCAGAGTTCGGAAGGGTCTTGGTTACTATGGGGAGCGAATTTCACGCAATTCTAACAAGCAGTTATTAAGTGGGGCATCAAACTCTTGTAAAACAGGACACGCAACAAAATCTGTATATATCCGATCTGTGTTTGATTCTCCGCAGACTGTTGCTCATCGTAGTGGACTTGGTTTTTCTCCCAGTATTTTGAGACGCGATGATCCTGGGATGGTTGTAAAATGGTTAAATGATAGAGAAGAATCAATGAGTCATCCGATATCCTCTAAACCTTTATATGAGAGACTTCCAATTAAAAATCGTACCATTATTTTGAACACTTACAGTAATCTATCTAAAGAGGGTATTTCTTTTGTATGTGGTGGTTTCTTAAATCCATCATAACTTTTTTTCCAATGTATTTAAACCTCATGTATATATATTCTGTCGTAATTCATTGTGTGTAAATCAGAGATTTTTGTAATTTCGTAGTTTTATATTTTATCTTACAACTTTTATGCTTAAAATAAAATCCTAATTTTTTGTTGTATTAGTCGTGTTTTCCATTTTTATTTTGTTCTTATGAAGCTAACGCCTGACGTTTTTGTCATATGTGTATACTGATCATCAGGTTTGAACATTCAGCCAAGATCAAAATAGTAGATAATAATGGAAGTGAACCGTATTGTCTTAATGATATATGGCATTGCACTACAGTGCGGTCTGAATGTACGATTGTACTTATTAATGTATATACCTCGCGTCAATTTGAAGTATCTGCTGTTTCTCTGCACCGTCTAGTGCAAATGTTTTCTATATTCGGGATCCATGAACTTGAATAACATTATCTTGAAATTAATAACTGAAAAAGATTTCGATACTAGGTGTCAAAATAAATGTGTTGCAATTTTCGTTAGACGCATAAAATTAACAATCACCGTTTGAACAAGTGCCATTATATCAACACTGAAAAATACCTTCAAATTCAGTCGTATGGAACCGCTAATATTTTATTGATAACGGA
This sequence comes from Schistosoma spindalis, assembly GCA_946903255.1. Classification (NCBI taxonomy): domain Eukaryota; kingdom Metazoa; phylum Platyhelminthes; class Trematoda; order Strigeidida; family Schistosomatidae; genus Schistosoma; species Schistosoma spindalis. Next base: position 48,464,620 of record OX336420.1, read on the forward strand.
ATTCGTAATGTCAATAAACTAAGAAATCCAAATGGATTAATTATCCTTCTAGTAGTATAAACAGTAGCAAAATTATGATATAATATTTTAAGAACTTAAAATACAATGATTAAATTATAGCCAAAGGATTATTAACCACTTTTCAATAATCTGCGTTATATAAAATCGAGAAAGTTTTCAGTATTTACGCAAGTCGAGAAAATGACTGTTATTCAACGACTATATTCTGTAAACATAAAAAAAATCAGTTTCATTATGCGAATTTTAATAAACATGATTTAATGTGTTGTTGATAAGTGTTTTTTTCTAATTCGATAACTGGCTTAATTCATATATCACTACTTCTACAGTGTAATCCTTGTTATTCGCTCACACGGATCATTTATAACAGACGGGAATATTGTTTATATGTTATTTAGTTAAAATAAAAGAAGTGATAGATCTATTCATCGACAAATCAATTTCCATGATATTTAATTGAAGTATGAAAAAAACTTTTCTTGAAGTCATTAACTACTTACAAGTAATAAAGTTAACGGCGTGCAACTTTCACTTTTTCACAACCAAGCCGGAAGGAAAGGTTCATTTCTTATCTCTACTGGTCGATGTAATTTCAGCCTAACTATTCAATTAATATTTGTAAATAGATAAACAGTAATAAATTCAATGTTTCTGGACTATAAAAAACAAATCTAAAGTCGAAGAAATCGTAAATATTATATATTCTCCTAGCGTAACCACAATTGGTGTATAAGCTAATAATTAATCACAGAAGGTATACTTAACTGTCGATCGGAATTTAGTGTTATTTTATTAGGCGTCCTGCTACGTAGGCTGTTGATATAGGTTTATGATGAAGTTCGTCAGCAATTCAACTGATCGTGTTGTATATATATTTGAACATGTCATTGTTCGAGATTTATGTAGTTTATTGTAGGTTTCCTACAATCTCACTCGATTGAGGAAGCCAGGGGAGTTCAAAATTGAATATTAAAGGTTGAGTGCAAAAGTTAACAAATAAAAATGAACTGAATAAAGGAACAATACTTAATATTAACTAGTAGCTCATTAGTTGGAAACGAAAGTAGTCTCTGATAGATTATGTTGAAAAAATAACTTAATACTACTTTGTCTATAGGTTTAGTTAATTCGCGACATATTGTTTGTCAAAAAGCACCTTTCACAACACATACCTATTAATACTCATCTGGAATCTAGTCTAAACGAAGATTTCGTTGCGACATACAAATTAATATTCGCTTATCATCAACTAAATTCAATGATTTTTTTATCATAATTATATAAATTAAAAATGATTTCACTGAATAGATCTTTACGTGGAATATGGTTTACCAGTAGATGTATGCTTATATGTCTTCAATTAATAGAATTAACGAGAATATTGTGGTATTTGTTTCAAAAACTAGTCTGTCGCAAAGATATCAAAATATTTGATGGACTTTTATGTTGATAATTACTTATCGCTTATTGAATATCACTTAATCCATCCATAAAAATGTGAGCGTTAGCCACTTTGGTAATTTTATACAATTCGAAGATGGTTTTTACCACAAATTTAAGTTATGGGTAGTACTATCAAAAAATAAACATAATAGCACTAAACAGCTGATGTGTTTTAGTTTAAGACTCCACAACAAAAAACATCTATGGCTCAGCATACGGTAGAAATTTAAGAACTGACATAATGCAACCAAGCCATTGAGCCAACGCTCAGATTTCCAAAACTTCAAGTGCGACCAACTCACGACATATTGTCATCTACATCAAATTTCACTGGTGGTTAAATGATTCCTTCCAGATTTATTTAATTCTAGTTCGCGGCTTTTCATAAGTGCGTGAGGAAATTCACATAACTGTTCTTCTAACTTAACGTTGCCCGACCATAGCTACTACCTTGACGCAGTGGTCGGGCTTGCCTATCGTGATGACCCAATCGAGCTATACTGGCTGGAACATACGTTCTTGTAGGTTCTACCATGCTAGACGGGTCGGCTGGAGAACTGTAAGACTAAAAGTAGCAACTCAAGGTCTGTGGGCGAAGTCGTGCTGCTGACTGTAGAGGGGTTTGAGAGTAGTAAGGTGTTTCCCTCGGGCAGCCAGCGTCTGCAGCGATGCTGCCTTCTCACAAGTAGGGAAGGGTTAGAAAAGGTCGACCTTAAAAATGTCACACCTCACCTTACTCACGGATTTCCATCTCCGGAGGTAAGGCGTTATGAAGAATGGAGCTAACACGTTAAAAACTTCCCACAAAAAGGCAGTGTGTGACCGGCCTCAAGCAGTTGTCCCTTGGGCTTTACGATCACGCTCCCAGGTCTTTAAAACCACCACTAATCCAACTTTTCAGGTTCCTTCAAGAAATACCCTTCCACTGTGTGGACAGCCGGGAAGTGACATCAATTCTCGTACCCCTAACAACACAAGAGACCAAGTTGGTTACAATCAAATCCTTCCTACATTTCCTAATGACTCTCTTATCTTCCCGACTAACCCTTTTCACGTTCCTTTATCACCTCGTACCTCTAGTGCAAACGATCCCAGTAGACGGAACGTTGCTCCCGGTCTCCTGAAACCACGCTCTAATCTACATGTAGGAGATTTTAAAGTATGAACACCGTGCCAAATAGGACGACAGGCTTCCCCAGCTAGGACTTTAAAATCTCGCGCCAACGATGTATGCTGCGTTTCCGAAACGCGCACACAGGATCCGAGTAGTGTCATTCATTTGACCTCACCATGTCAAAGTAACGAACCAACTCGATTCACGCTTCGTGTATCTGGAAGCCGTGATGCTGCTTCACGTGGCCTCGCTTGTGTAGGTGTAGCATTGAGTCCTATTTCAGAGCTAGCTCTCTTATAATGGAACCCAGTACAAAGTCGTTTGTGCGCTGTCCGACTGAACAGAACAGTTAGGATTCGGAAAGATAGGGATACTAGTCTTTGCTCAGGTGATGTAAAATATGAGTTATACAGAAAGCTTTCTGATATTCTCTGAAAAGTTAGGCTCTCTGATGTAGTATTAGTGGCTGGTGACTTTAATGTTCAAGTAGGTAAACTAAGCGAAAAGGAAAGACACCTGGGTTAATCTTATTGTGTCGTGGCTCAAAGAACAAATAATAGCGACCGTTTGTTGCAGCTATGTTCAGATAACCGCCTGTTTCTAGCAAATGTTAACTTTAAGCATAACGAAAAACATCATTTGACATGGAGATCCCCGAATTCGTCCCAACGTTGGACCGAACAAGATCACATCGCCGCCAGCCACCGATGGAAGTGCTCGATATAAGACTGTTGCTCGTTCTGGAACACATTCTTAGATTCAGATCATGCTCTAGTGCGAGCACCTATTTGTCTGCGTCCTACTGAACGTAGGAGGAACACTGCAAGGAAACCGCTTAGGGTTCTACCTAATGATAGCCAAGCTAAGAATATATTTCAGATACAACTAGAAAAGCAGTTAGGCAGCCATGTAAGTGATGCCTACCGCGAGGCCGCGTTGAATGATTTGCGAAGAGCTGTGGAAACAGTAGTGATATCTGCTAGTAAGACTTGATCTCAGCAACATCTACCGTACTGATAAATACTCGAAAGCTCACCCCGTCTGACTCTAAACTTGATGAAGAGCAGAGTCAGTCTAAGCGCGGGCTGATAAAATGCCTATGCAATTATCGCGTACAGTGGTGGGTAGCGAAAGCAAGAAAGATAGAAAAGGCAGCGGCAATAGGTAAAAGCAGACAACTGTTCAGACTTGTCAAGGAAACCGCTATCAGGAGTCCAACTGTTAGCGAACCTATCTCAGAAAAAGATGGACATATTATTCACTCTCAATCCAAGAAACTGGATCGATGAACAGAACACTTTAGGGATCAGTTCAATTGGCCTTCAGCCACACTTCGGTTTCCCACGACGTCCAGTCGACCTGAATGGCAAGTTAATGTAAGTCCTCCAACACTTGACGAAGTTGAAAAAGCTATGAGAAATCTGAAGTGTGAGAGAGCAGCAGGCCCTGGTAGATTTACTTCTGAAATTTTTAAGGATGGCGGTTCAGTATTAGCAGCGAGATTGGCTGAGATCTTAGGTAAAATCGGGGAACTGGACGTAGTCCCATCTGACTGGTCTCAATCACTGACTGTGTCAGTCTATAAGAAAGGACAAAAGTCCTCTTGTGACAATCACAGAGGAATAAGTTTGATTAATAGTGTCTAAAATATTAGATTCAATCTGGTGTGTGACAAAATCTCAGCAAGGATACAGAAGGCTCGACTAGCTTTCGCCAACTTGCGTCATTTGTGGCGTAGGCGAGATATCTGTTTACCAACCAAGAACGGGTTTACTGTGCAGCAGTTCGTTCTGTCCTACTTTATGGCAGTGAAACATGGCCGGTAAGAGTAGGGGATATTCGTAGGTTACTAGTATTCGATCATAGGTGTCTTCGAAGCATTGCTCGTATATCCTGGGACCACTGAGTAAGTAATGCAGTTATTACGAAACGGGTACTAGGTGAGGATGGAAAATCAATTGGTGAAGTAGTGAAACTTCATCAATTGAGGTGGCTGGGACATGTGCTACGTGTGTCTAACCACCGACGAGCGATGTTTTATGGTGTAGGAGTAGGTTGGAAGGTAGGGGCGGCCAGACCAGAACATGACACAAACCCATGAAGTCACAAGTGGACTGAGCCATGTTGGTAGGCATAGACTACCTGGTTGGGGTCCGCGAGACGAATGCAACCGATGGTTAGATATCTTGAATGACGTGGCTCAAAACCGTTTGCAATGGCGCAGGTGCATCGACTCATTGTGTTCTCCCAAATTCTAATCTTCTGAATTCTTCATGTCCCTTTTTATTTTCTATCCAAATTTATTTAACTGTATTATACTCCTTGAATATCATCTTCAAACCCTAATATTCCCAATTACTGCCTATACTTTTAGTACCTCTATCATTATGGGATTTGAATCGACGATTGTATTTGTATGTTAATGTGGTATGACAACTTGAACGGATGTACGTATGTACGAAGTTCTACACTCACTGGCTGACTGACTGAGTCAGCTTTGAGACTTTATTCTGGAAAGTTCCAAGTCAAGACGAAAAATTTCTTCATAGCTTCCTAGTTTTCATTGATTCTCTTACTGACATCAGGCCGCTACAGAAATAGTCTTTTTATTGAGAATGACACTAAGTAATTACGATGTTCTACTTATTTACGATTTTATTTGTTTTAGAAAACAAATAAACTCACAATTCCTACTTCACTCTTTTTTTATTTTTTTTAATATATGGGTCATTTAACAGTTCATCTGTTGTTTACATGTGTTTTTGGGCAAATAATTTATAATCACACGCGTTTTAATATATCAGATACATAAACCTGAATCTACTGCACACCATTAATGTAATAATTTCCTTTATATCTTCCAACAATTAGAAAGTTGTATACTTTAGTGGATGAAAAGTAAGCAATTCCATTGAATCAAGAAAATTTGTTTTACAATGAAATCAAGCATACGCTGTTATCAGTACAATAAACGCCAAGTTGATTAACTGCCAGAAAAGTTTATGATTTTATAATATTGAAGAAATTATAACATTAAGCATATTTTAAGTGTTAAATGATTTAAGATAAGAAAGATTGGTTCAGTGGCGAGTTTTCGGTGAGGTTATAATTTATGGATGACATTTGAGCGACGCTTGAGTGACCTTCAAAGTGAACAACTACTATTTAGGACTAAATGAGGGTTATAAAGCAGTTAGAATTCTTATTTACTGTTGGTGGTTAGGGTTAAAAATTAGATTTAGGGTTTTCATCACGAACTGACATGAGCTATAATGTCAAAACTCAAGTTAGCCAAATGTATGGATGAATTTCGCGCCCAAATTCGTGACTCGTTATCTTATATCTGATTGGTTTGTCCATAAATTATAGTCTCGCCGAGTTTTCTTTTCGGCAAATTTATTTTCAAAGCTGTACAGTCGCAAGCATATACTTATTTTTCTTAATGGCAATAATGATAATTTTATTAATAATATATTTGCGATTGTACAGCTTTGAAAATGAATTCGCCTCAAAAAGAGAACTCTGAACTAAATTTTCTTATTTTATGTCTCAATGGTCATATTCCGTTTACTTAAATGATTTATTCATTTTAAACTGTAAAACAGGTAATCGAACTTTTGTCATGTCCCAATAAACATAATGAATGGCAACTTTTGAGATTTATTCATGGACCAATACTATGTGTACATTTTTTATCGTATAATTTTTAAATAACTAAAATATTCATATTCATGCCCCTCTTATTATGAGCTTTATATTGAGCTATGAACTATTATTACACGATTTACCATTCTTGAATTATGCCCTGTCTATTAATTACTACCTCCCACACTCACAGCCACATTTGGCTAAATCTTGTACAAATGTTATTTTCCATTTTATGGTACGATGTGGTCTGCCTTGTTGGTATATAAATCCAGTATGCTTGAGATAAAAAATTCGTATTGCAGAGTCTGAGATTAGTGTTCTGGACTTAAATGGCTGGGTTGTGCAGGACGCAGGCTCAATCAAGACTCTGGACTGCTCGTACGTGTTTAATGCGTCATTGGTCCGGTCCATAATTCCCTGCTCTCTGATTGGCGGTATCACTACGTATACATCAACAGGGCACACAGGCTACAAAATATAACACTTTTTATTCTAAAATAAAGGGAAATAAAATTTTACAGAGAAGTAGCCAAAGGTTTGTATTATGTGAACAGTTAATTGATATAATAATCAATAGTTTAGTGAACAAGATAATCTTTTTTTTCTGGTAGAATTATTTTTAGGACTGATAATTATATGACGCAGAGGAATCGCCATATATATCGAGCCCTTAGAAAGTGTTTAAAGTTACTTATGATTAGTAAAAGGGTTTTTTCCAAATAACTTTTATCTGTTGAGAAAATATATATTATTAATAAATATCAGCAAAATCAAATTATTTACGACTGTTTCAGAATATTTTTTCGTAGTTTGTGATACAATAAACTAGTGACATGAAGATTAGAAATCGAAGAATATGATTATTGGTGAAAAAACGTGAGGTTTGTAAAAGAAGATATGTGAACTTAAGTTTGCTGGATCGAAACTTGTTGTAACGATAAAAAATAATAGAGAGAAATTACAGGTAAGTTCTATATATATGCCGCGAGGATATATAAATAATATCTTTAAATTTATAAAAGATATGTTTATTCAAAATGACGAAATATATTTATTCTACCTTATTTTATACAAATATATGGTATGTGAAAATTTTTCTGAGTTGATCAGTGCGGCTAGAAGTCAAGTTCGAGTCGACTGACCTTGAGTTGGTCGAAGTCAGGGTCACATGACCGGAAGATCTCAAGTAGCCAAAGTCGAAGCAAATGTCGTTTAAAATGAACCACACAATCTAGAATACGGAATAAAGATATCAGTACTATCACCATCCACATGGTCAACTCGAATGAATTGTTACATCCATCCATCCTTAATTCATTTATTCCTTCATTATTCGCATGCTTACTCCATCACCTACTTACCTACTAACTAGCCAACTAACTCGTACACACTCATTATATGGTGTTTCAATTCTCCCAATGTCGTACACTATACTACTGAATTCAGTTGTCAGTAGTATAAATGGACAAATCGAAGTCAACGAACATGAGAAGATCTAGGTCTGTGTCACGTGGCCAGCAGACTTCGAGTAATCAAGGTCGGACCGAGTGACCTTGTGTTGGCCAAGGCCTTGGTCACGTGATCAGGGCAGAATTCAATTTCAAGCCAGCGGCCTTGTGTGGTGGTTGCCAGTGTCACGTCCCGAATTTCAAGGTCGGGCCAGGTAGCCTTGAGGTGATCAAGGTCACGATCACGTGACCGGTAGTTCTCAAGAGACCAAATTTGAAGCAAATGACATTCACATTGAACCATACACTCTATAATACGTAATACAGCTGTCATTTTCATCAGAATAGAAATGGACAAATCGAAGTCAACGACTTTGAGAAGGTCAAGGTCAAGGTCACATGATCAGCAGTCCGCGATAATTTGAGGTCGAAGTTGGTGATCTTGAGCTGGTAGAGTTTCAAGCGTCACGTGGCCAGTAGTTTCGACGTAGCTTGTGTCGTATCATGTGTCATTTAAATTCAAATAAACACTTTATTTCTGAATAAATTTGTCAGTATTATCACGATAATTATTGTATTTATTTATTTTTTTCATTTACTGTAAAATCATTACTGTTAAACATGAAAATAAATGTACTTATCTATAGGAATCTTATTTCACGTAGTGATAATATTTTCTTCAGGACAACACTTTGATAAATAATTTTATTATACTTTAATATTTCAACTTTCTCTATGTATGCTTCAATAGGTTTATTATGTTAGAAGATATAATTATACACTTTTCTATAGACAAATTATAATGATAATAATCTACACTATTTAGTGTTTTACATGTGAATTATGATAAAAACAATACAATTTAAAAAAAACCTGGTTGTAAATTAGATTGTAATAATCAAGTTAAGTAATGTTCAGAAATATTTTATAATTTCATTTACTAAAAGTTGTTTTTTTTCTTGAATAATATCCAGACCAGTATCCAGTTGACCTTGTTTTATTTAAGAAAAAAAATGAAACAAAGGAATTTCATTTCTGTTGTGTTTGTTAACAACTGTATACTATTGTTTACATACATCGCAAGATCTAATTGACCATAAAAGTTTATTTTTTTTATCATTAGAATTATTTAGTTATTTATAGATTCCAGCTACTCATCATAATTAATTAAAGAATTATTATTGAGTTTTCTGTACTAGTTGAACTAGTGACATTTGATTTGTGATGATCATACGGAATAAGTTTATATGTTTACCATTTAAATTATTGTTGTTTACCTATTTTGTACTTTTTTTTCTAAAATAAAAGCTTAGGCTTTGTCCAAGGACAAATGAATCACTTAAGAAGATTCTATTAATTTAATAAAAATAAATTGAAGTTACAGCTTACACCTGGAACGAGGAAGAACAACTGGTCCGAATGAATTCGTTCTAAAGGTCTTTAAGGATACTGGTCCAGTTTTAGCGACTAGGCTGACTAATATTTTAGATAAGATCTGGGAGTTGGACGTGAACCTCAGAAGTACTTAAACCTTGTGAATGATCTTTACTCGAACAACACCAGTCGAGTCATAGCTTATAGCGAACTGTCATCTGATTTTGCCACCTCAAGTGGTGTCCGTCAAGGTTGTCTACTATCTTCATTTCTGTTTAATTTCATCATAGACATACTGCTGGAAATAACGTTCTCGTCAACTGAATTTTCAGGAATTGATCTCGTTCCAAGAGGTAGACTTATCGACGTGTTTTGTATGCCTGAACACCGATTACTACTACGTGCAATACTGATTGCTGTTGGGGATGGCTGGAAGAAAGTTAGGAGCAGCCAAGCCAAAACATGGCATCAGTCATTGAAGTCGCTAACTCCTGGTCTAAGCCATGTTGGTAGATTCAGACTACCTGGTTGGGGTCCGCATGACTATCGTATCCAATGGTTGGAGACTCTTGGTGACATGGCTCAGAATCGATCACAATGGCGTAGGTGTATACACTCTTTGTCTTCCCTTAAACCGTGAGATTTAAATTGCTTCATACCTTTCTTTCTACCAACTAATTCTCTCTTCCTGTATTATATTCTCATACACAATCTTTCTTCTATATATTACTATCACTGAAGTAACTACTTCAATTAATTTGGTGTTGATCTTGTTTTGCTAATGTGTGGCAAGTTGGACCGATGCAAATATATGCCTGGTCCTACGTTATAGCTGGATAACTGAGATTGAAGTTACAGTATAACAATAAAATTTAACTGTTGTTGCCGATTTAATATCTTATTTCATTGAATCACATCAGTTTTTATTGAGGAATTATCTAGAAATCATATGAACACATGTAAACACATACATATACATTGAATATGGAAATGTTGAGATATAGTTTTCTTTAATTGGTATTACTTAGTTTACTATTTTGGTATTTAATAAATTTCACAGCGAACCGATCTATCATTCACTGATCTAGGGAATGTCACTGATAAACAATTATTTCTTAAACTTTTTTCTATGAAGTAAACATTCTAATCAAAACCAATAGATTATGTCATGGTTAGAATATACTGGGAATTCTTGGTTCTGACTGACTGAATAGGGCTCTGAACATTGAATATAGTTGATGAATAGACTTCTTAATGTTCTTATAAGATATCAAGTGGAGTGAATATAGAACATTCATAAGCTTTTTCCCCAGACAATAGATAGATTAAGTCGTTCATAGTATTGTTATATGAATCACACTGTTTGTAATGATAATGTACTGTTTACCTGAAAGTTGAACCATTTTGATCTTTATTTATAAATTATGACAGTGATAATTCGGTCATCCTGTTTAATTTATTAATAAGTGATTTGATTCTTGGTAGTTATCCTTTCCTATTGGTTATTTTGAAAATATAAAAATATAGTTGTTCAACTAAATACTTTTATCCTCACAACCTCGTTTTTCATGATTTTGTATTAGATTAACCTAATTATAAAATATTTGATTCAAACGTTTTAAGTGACATTTATAAACAATTCATTTCGTCAGTCAACTTTCTAAACTTAATATCCGCCAATATGTAGAAAGTTTAAAATCATGTTAATAAATTATCTTCTACTATATCCTATTAAATTGTTGTTTATTTCTATTCTAATAATGTCTTATCATTATCATATGTCTTACCAGTATGTGAACTGACATCTTAATATTATAATAATTACATTAATATTGTGATAAATTTTACAATTAACTATTTGGCATCATTCATTGTAATGTGACAGTATAGTTTGTTTATTTTTAACAAAGTTTTAAAACAAAAAAATAATTTTATCAATCAGCATCATATATACGTAAATATTTATTGAAATCTAATGAATACAAATATGAAATCGTAATATTGTTTTTCTTTTTACAAAAAAAAATTAATAAAAGAGCACTTTTAAAGTACCTTGTGATATTTTGCAAATTAAAATAGTATTGATTATTAATGACATCAAGATATATATCGCATTTAATCGATATTGATTATCGATAACATTATTATTTAATGTATATAATAATCATTATTCAAAATCTACTGTGATGAATGAAGCTCGCTAAATAGAAAAGAAAAAACAAAGCATAAAATTCAAGCAAGCAATGACTCTTCAATGAATATTTTCTGCCAAAGTTAAATCATTCCAAGGGTTAAGTTATGTGATAAAATGAATAATACTCATTACTTAATAATAATAATAATAAAGTGTAATAATAACTTGTCGTATATATGAAATCAATAAAATTTTTGTGCAATCATTTAAGCATTTATGTGACAAATGAATAGATGTAAAATTAGCCTAAGTTATTTTATTGATTATTAAAAAAAGAATATTTATACAATGGTGCAGGGGGGATGATTAGAAGTTCTTTTTTGAAATTTTGATTGAGTTTAATTCTTGAGTGAATTTAAGATCGTTTGTAGAATTTTCTTAAATTTCTGTGATAATTAGAAGTATTTGAATTATAGTACAAACTAAGAATCCAAGAAATAACTCAATTTAATCAAGAAGTACTAGATAATCACGAATGAATGTATTGTATTTGGAATTCGTAATCAAATATTCAAAAAGTAGAAATGAATCATTAGTTCATACAAACACCGAAATTTCTCAAACGATGAGATCTTTGGTAAATATTTATTCCAGTCACAACTGATACCATCTGGAATCAGTCTCTGAATTTTGTTCACTGATAAGCTTTGAAGATCATCTTCTTAATGAGACTCCGAAATTTAATAATATTGATATGTTTTATGAATTTCCACATAGTTCATTTCTAAAATATTACTGATGTCATCAAATATTTCAACATTGTTTTTTCCATTTAAACCTTATGAGTTTTCTTTTTGAGTACTGATAATTTCAGCTTATATTTTGCATTGATTGTTCCATTTAAAGTAATATCTTTGTCGTTAACTTCAAACAGATTTTCCAATATTCAAAACAGGTTAAATACAAAATATCCTTACTTTGAATGCTGGAATACCTGAGATGACAACTAATAAATGGATTTTGACCTAATTAGGTTAATACGTTGACCTGTCGAGTCGAAGTTTTGCAGATGTCGGTGACCAGTTATTACCTAGGTACTTAGCAAAATAATCCTCCGAAAGCTCGATGCCCAAGTTAATTATCTAGAAATCTAGCTAGTCTATAAATTTACTGCAGTGTCTATCAAACGAAAGTGCCTAACAGTACTGAAGATATTGACCATGAACATTAGCAGTACTTAGTGGCCCGAGATCTGACTCTTGAAAGATCATTTTCTACTTGTTTTCGAAATATACATGTCGCAAATCCTCGTATATAATTATCAATTTAACTCGCGTTAGTGAATAATGGAATTAAAATAAGTCAAATTCGAGAAGGGATTTTTGAATACGCATATTTCGTACAATCGGCGATCAGAAAGCGAAAAGAAAATGACGTACAGTCGAGAAGGTGAGTGAGCCAACTCGATTGAACCAGGTGTGAATCGATATTTATAGTCAGACAAAAATAAGTTAGAGACATGTGATGAGTAAGATAAGAAATGCGCACACATACGCTTACATAAAAACAGTCAAGGTTGATAAGCGAATAAGTGACAGGGTAAAGATGTGGCTTGAGAGGAACTAATAGGTTAGTTTGTCTAAATGCTAGGGTAACCTATGTGGGCTTCATATAATATCAGCCCCTACACTATAATTGCTTGAAACTGTTAATCATAATACATAGTATAGTTTTAAAAATAAGTTTACATAGCATGATTTTATTGATTAAACCTATAAATCAATAATTAACAGAATCCGTAATTGTTTCGAATTACTTTACTAAATGAAATACACAAAAATACAAGAATAAGTCTCTTAAAATGATATTACTTTGCGAACAAGGTTCATTTGAAATTGCTATTTCTTACACAGTTTGTGAATGTGTACTTATGCTCTTGAAATAAATAAAAAGAGCTCAGTAAAAAGTAGCACTGTATACAAATGGGATTTACAGACGAATTTCATGACAGACTTAGAGTGTAGTCTATAGAATGCAAATATTCTGATGTTAACGGTTGATCTCTGGCTATTATTATAAGTGGAAAGTGAATAATATTACAAAATAAGAAGATAAACTTTCTAACCTTTAGGGACATTGATGCATGCTAAATTCTCAGATGTCATCGGGAGAATTCTATTACTTCTGTACGTTTTATTTATTTTAACTAGTAAAAGAAACCAAACCAGCTAATATAGCCTGTAAATATAAAATTTCTGTTCCTATGTAGCCATATACCACTTTTTATTTGAATGATATACTTTCAATACCCGTAGTCTCATATAAAATGTTCATGGATTTAGAATACTGTTAATAAATTCAGTAAAAGTGTCAAACTTTGTATTTTTCATAGTTTACTAGTTAAAAATCAAGTCCGGTAATTTGTGGGAAAAATCCTATCAGTTTTTGATAAATATTTCGGTAAATTAATAATATCTTTGTCTATCATATTGGGTAATTTTGATACTTTCAGAAAAAATTATTTTCACTCAAACTCCTAAAAGCCAGAGAAAACTAGATAAGTGATTTATCCTATCTTTAACCATGCTTAAGAGTATACAATATTGATTGACACCAGAACAATATCAGGAATTTTTACGTTAAATTTTGATCATGTATGACTTTCAGGAATTACAATAAAAAGTAAACAATAAGGATAATACAATTTTGTTATAATAACATAAGTATTTCGAATGTATTTAATTAACTGTTAATATTTACCTTGGAAAATATCGAATAAATTAATATGAATACGACAATTCGAAATTCAGATCATGTGCTTAAGTTTACTTAGTTAAACACTATGAATAAAATCTGTTACCGAGATTCGACTAGGGTTACACCGGTTATAGTCACTTGCATGATTATTATTTTTATTACTAATAAAAACATATTAGTGTAGTTAGTTCGAAATTTCCAATTTGTAGTTAAGTTTACTGTTGTAACTGGACAAAACACTGATATTGTTACTCGTTATAACTTTGCAACTAGAAATAGGATTCTTGATGATGGAAGCGAAAGCAAAACTGATTCCCCTCTGCCAAAGTTTCCTTTCATTACACTACTTGTTACTTGCTATAAATGAAGACAGACACGTCTTGACACAAGGTAAAAGGTAAAATTACAGATGAAGAATTTGTTATTCACTAACAATAGATCCAAGCATTTATCAAACAGTTTAACAAGAAAATTACGCTCAGTTAAATATGATTTGCTTAACTAGCTAGTCGACGAATTTGAATATATTAAACTAGGCGGTAACTGACGTAAATCAATCAGTTTACAACCCTAATAAATTAAAGTACTTCACTTACAAATTTAACCAAACTTTTGAGTTATATATGGGCTCTTTTCTGACATTTACCAAAATAATTTACTAAATTCATATGAAAATAGTCGTTATAAGATTATTTATGAGTTGTTCAATCATCTGTCAATTTGTTTAGGTCAATTCTATTTAATAATGATGTTTATGTTATTTTTTGTTTGGAAGATGTTTACCATTTTAATCATAGTCATATCATTTGCTTGGACGACTAAATATTTATTTAGTTATTCATTTATTAGCTGGTTTTTTACCAAGAAAAATCTGTTAGTTCACTGACGTGGATAAAATGGAGTGACTCAATTTTTTCTAAACATCGTGTTTAACAATACGGAAAAGTAGAAACTATAGATATAAACTGGACTCTTTATTTCTAATTTCATTATATACGATAATATATTGTTTAATCATTATAATAAACAGCTATGACTTGAAAACTCGGTCTTAAAATTAATATGATAAGGATCACAATTATTTTTTTAAATAAACTCAAATATTGTGTTGAGAATAAATCGTTTTGAAGATAGAAATTAATAGAACATTCTTCGTTATGATACAACACTTTAGAGATAAAATTTCCTCCTTTGAAGCAGTAAGTTAATAAATCTATCATATCATCACTGACTACACACAAATATATGGATTAGAGTATTCCTAGAGGTATCAGTACCACGATACCTTATAACTCGCCTATACCCAATCAAAATACATTAATGCAGAACAATGATGAGGAATGGAAATAGAAGCTATTAGCTTTTTAAATCTGTTTAATTAGAATGTTTGATTCTATATTTCATCAATTTTTATAATCATTCACTACTGTATTATTTTGAAAGTTTATTACCTTTTAAAAGACCATAATTATCTAACAATTTGATAAATAATATTAATAGTTTATTATTTTACTTTTCTAAATAATAATAGTTTAATATTCATTTAAGTCATTTATTTGATATTCAGAAGATCCTTGTTCAACAGAACTAATGAAGTCATTTTTCATGAAATAATACGCATTGATACAGATGCCTATATATATACATATCACTCAGTGTTTATGAAGTTTTAAATTATTGTTACAATTCATCGTGAGATTCGCGCGCGAACGCTTAACCTCTAGACCATTGAGCCGGCGTCCAATTAAAGATTTTTATCACCTCAGGTCCTGGGTTCGAATCTCGAGGGGCAGGATCGTGAGTACGCACTGCTGAGGAGTCCCACAATAGGACGAAACGGCCATACAGTGCTTTTAGGTTTTCCATGGTAGTCTAGCTTCAATTGACTCACGATCTTAACCATTAAAATAGTGGTTAGTTAAAAAATTTACAAATGTAACATATCGTCTTTGGTACAATACTAGAAAATTGACAAAAATACATCATAAAAAATGACATGAGAATGGCTTTTGCTATGTATTCATTCATTTCTTAAGTCACTCATGATCTTTGTTTCAAAGTATTCAAATAAACGCACGTACGTCTGATTATATGTCTATGTTCATTATTTTTGTTACTACTGTGATCCTAACCATCTTTCTGAATTAATATATATGTCAGTTTATCTTCATTTCCATCGAATTCATCAACATTTCTAATACAGTTACCTTGACAAGTACATGTGTGACCAGATTGTTCTAACAGTACGGTGAAAATACACCACACTTTTCAGATCAAATCCCTCTATTAATAATACACGTAATTTCAACAGTCTATTTCCCAGCATAGAGGTTTTGCTACGTTATTAAATGTTATTGATATTGATTTTATAGTTTGCCCGTACTTTCGTTTATAAAAGATAATAAAGCTACATTATAGTATGCTTAACAGGTTTGTTTGTAATCTCTTTCGTCGTATGATTTCACACACCCTACGTTGGGTAATTATTACGATGAGTTGTTATTTATGGAATTATATTTCTTTGGTTACCTCAGATACAGCCGTATAAGTTTCTTTGTTTTTGAGTAGAAAAGTTCATCTATTCTAGGAAATAATCAATATTCAGTTGCAAAGTGATGGAGTATTGTAGGTATAAATGTGATAAGCAAAATACACTGAATATGTTTGTAAGATAGATTTAGATAATTGTTGATTAATTAACATCATTCTCATTTAAGGAGCTATATGATATGTATGAAACACTGAGCATATAGAAATTACAGTTGTCTCTGTTTTCTTCAGTAAAGATTTATGAAAATTTAGTGCACTTAAACCTTTATGTTGTCCCAATAATACGCTGAGTAATTTTTAAAAAGATATTTTTTTTATTTAACAGTGACTGAATCATATTTTTTCTAGGATAAGAACAGTTATATTCTCGATGGTATTGTAATAGCTATAAATGCAATAAGCGTACAGAAATATTAAAACCATTGACGTACAATTGGAGTAATCTGTAGCTATGATCAAGGCAATAGACCATTACTTGGCAAAAATTTCGGGCTCTGCATGAAATTGAACGAGATCACCAAGGCTTTTTGTTTATAACTAATTCCGCAAAACCAAGGGAATCAAACACTTCGAGGTAATTTTCAGGCTAAAAATAGATGTTTACAGATTATCGTTAACAAGTGTTCATATCCGACGTTGTTGAGTTTTAGTGATGCTTGAAGAGTTTTACTACCCAATCTAACTGGCCACTAAACAAATGTGACAGACGAAACATAATTACATACCAGAAATAGGTTCCCTAGTAAAATAATCTTAGTATTTACTAAATGGATTTCTAAATATGGTAAAAGTTCAATAAATGATACTCTAGGAAAGATTGATGGTGGCAACAAAGTGGATATTATAAATTTCCATTTGAAATTCGACAGTGTCTTCATTTCTGAATGTACGGGTTTTTAATGTAACGAAGTTGATGTGACGGAACTCGAGCTATGATTATTTGAAAAATGTCAACTCGTCATATATATATAATGTCGATAGAAATAATAATAATTATATCATTTAATAGCAAGATCTAACAGTTATGTCTACAGTTCAATTATTTTCTTGGTGTGTATGGTTATATCGACTATTTAGTAGATACGTTGTTTTACTGAACAGTAAGCATTTGTTGGTAGGTCATTTTAAATTTATATTTTTTACCTAACTGCCATAAAGTATCTAACATGAAACTAGCATCAATTGTATTCACATAAAACCCTGATGATTGATGAATCATCAACTTTTTGTAGTGTGCACACAGTTCATACAAGTACGATAGTAGTCATACACAACCACTTGGAATATTTATGCCAATAAGAATTATACTAAACTTATACTGAATACAATTAATTTATTCTACAATCTACAGTGTTTATTTTTCAAGTGGTTTGTTTATGGAATTTCTTCAAACTGAATAAATTTTCTTAAATTGGACACTTGTGAGGTTTGTCTAACCAAAAGATCAACAATCAGCATAGACAATTTGACACATACGTCCGGCTTTGGTCGTTTAATGGCTATGGCTTCGGCGAATTTGAGGAGAGTGGTATTGGACTATCAACTGCTGATGCTGAAAGATTTTAGCCTATTAATTTGATGCCCTGTGTCACAGAGATGTTTGCAATAGCACTGCTAGAAGCCTTAAATCTCATTGATCTGAGGTCATGCCATTAGGTGACTAAAGCCGGACTTATGTATCCAAAAGGACAGAGTTGAAAGTCAATCCTTATCATGGTGATTTTTTCGCCATCTTATCACATCATTTTTGCAACTTCCTTCTTTTTTATTTGCATCATTTATTTCGAATCTATAGCCTTGTCATGTCTTCTAACTGACTAATTTCAACTCATGTTATTCTTAATTGTTATTAATTTATGTCAAACTACTTCATTGTATAATCAATTAATTATTTGTTACTATGTCTGATGATTCGGAATTTTCCCTCACATATATTTATTTACAACAATGATTATGTTTTCACACTCACTACTTCACCATTATGATACACATCCATTCTTACTGTTACAAGTACGTAAACTTTACAATAATTTCGATTTCAAATATTATAAGTTGCAAGCAGGTGATGAGAACCTAACGAAATAAAATGAATTCATGTTATTCTACCGGGTTCTTCGTTCTTGCTCGTTTCAAGATAATAAAGGGAATTAAATGTATGATAATATTAAGGACAATTCATTAGATTATCCTATGAACAGTTTTGTTACAAGCTAATCACGGACAACTGTAAAACCAGGCGCTTCATTTATTTTGTTGTCCTCCCCCCCGAAAAAAAGAACAATTATCATCTACTGATCTCCAACTCAATATTTTAAATTGATTACGAGTGTATAACTCGTCATTGATACTCTCCACAAGAACGCTAACAACATTTCTCATCACGTTAATTTTTCCAAGTCTTATATATATATATATATATATATATATATATATATATATATATATATATATATATATATATATATATATTCATATATAAATATATATATATATATTTATATATGAAAACGAAAATAGAAACAAGAAAAACGACTAAACGAGAAATAATTCCTAGTAACAAAGATAACAATAACAATTTTTGTAAGTAACAGAATAGAATATCAAGTAGTTGAATTGGTTCATGCAAAAACAAAAATATTATGTAAACGGATTACCTCAAATGTTAAAATTTATGTCAACTAATTTTTTTTCACTTAATGAACAAACCCACCTAAGACTACTTTAGAAGATTTCTTTATTCTCAAGGTGTGTGTGTATGTGAGTAATTTTAAAATGAAAACAAGAAAGAAACAGGTTTGAGTTCAGGAGAAAAAGTGGAGTCAGTTTATATTCAAGAGAAACTCTGAGAAAGGTAGTAGCTGCAAAATTTGACATAAATATTAAACAAAGCATACATTTTTTGAATATATCAATAGGAGATAGTAAGAAAATCAGCAGTTCGATGAAATAACAACAATAACCAAATTAAATGAAGTAAATAGAAAGAAAAAGAACATATATCTCAGTATAGATCACAGTATTGACATACGCATATAAGTATACTTATTTTCATAGGTAAGCACAAAACATTTGACAAGTGGAGAATGTTGTATTACTAGTAGTATATAAGTAACATATATCTGATGATTTCCTATTGATACAATGTATACGATAAACAAAATGATGTCTACGAGCAAATACATAGGAAAGCACATAGGTATATGGTATAACCAGTCAATCAATATCAGTTTCTGTTAAATTTATCAAACAATCAGAGTGAAATAATAAAAAATATATATATTTGACTAGTTTCGCTGAATTTTTAGAGAAGAAAAAGGAAATAGGCTAAATTAATTAAATGTGGTGCATATACAAATGAATTTTGATTACTTCTAAGTCAGTTGACTGTTAGTTATAGATGAACGTGAAGATTGAATAGCATTCAAGTTTCCATTCTGTTGTGATACTTTTTCCTTATTGTTCGATTGGGATAGGGCAACAGCGATAATCATAATTGCAACACATGTCGGACGAGTAGAATGAATGGATGAAATACTGTCTGGTTTGAAGTCGATTGATACTTCATGTTCTTGAGGTTTCAATGAATTCCAATCAAGTGGATATAACGTAGTTACAAACAGCATTCGATTTAAGGCCCTCTGGATATAGGTTTGATCAAGACAAACGCGTTCTATAACACAAGGCCCATCATCATCCATCCAAACATCGTAACAAGCAGGAGGTGCTATTCGACCATGAACTAAAATCAAGATAGGTGCAACTACACGGCTTGGTTGTAACTTTGGATTGCTTAATTCGTTTGGCCAAGAAAATTTTACTGAAGCAGAACACTGACGTACGCTTATCCACTGACAAGGTGACACCAATCCGACTTGGACAAGATCAGCTCGAGTAAGCCACGTTCGTACCAAATTAGTGACACTCATTGATAAACGGGCATGGTGCGCCACAATAAGTTCATGAAGTCTGCGTAAACTGTCTACAGACGGTAAAGCATTACCGGATTTAGAAATCTTGCTATCCATATTATTTAACTGAGAAGAGTCATAGTGATTTCCCATGCTTGAACTTATAAGTGCATTAAAAATGTGGGATTCAGGTAAACTTGGGACATTGAGTCCATTAGGTGGGGAAGGTGAAGGAACGGGAGGAAATTGACTATCCATACTGCGTAGTTTATCTTGGAGTTCTGCAAGAGCAAGATATGACCTATTTATTTGACGATAGTTAATTTTTGAATTTTGTTGTGCAGACAAATGGGCATTTAATAACTTCATGATCAGATTAAGGGCAGTTGTCCCGGGTTCTACCTGCAAAGTTGTACACAGAATTTTTATTCACAATATAATAATGAAAATTTGCAGCACAGCAGCAGATAGAAAAAGTAAAGTAAGTTGTAGAAAACATAACAATGGCACTCAAAATAAAACCAAAAGTTTATTATATTTTCTACTGATTATTAACAGTAATAACAGAACTCGAAAGAGTAAGAGTAATAGTATTCCGACACCAGACAATCGGTTTTAAGCGTTATTTAAGCCCTTACGCTTCAGGCTGAGCTATGTCGCTTACTATCCTACACATGTGTTGTATGCAGTATAAGCCATATGTCTATGTAGAGCTGAAGGTCTCATATGAGGCTGGAGGTTCGCCCTTGGTTTTGTGGATGGTTCGGCATTGCTTTGGCAAGTTTTGCCAACTGTTCATGCACAAAATTGGTTTGCTGGTTAACCGATTTCATTCATACTGGTGGTTGCTTTTCAGTGTTCTCAAGGGCCATTGTCATTCGGACATTCTAAGGCATATCGCCATTGCTAACATTAATGAGTTTGACTGTCGTGTAAGCGGAATAGGTCGACTTTGGCTTGTTCATGATGTGCATAATTGATTCACGCGATCATTGATCGGAATAACTATAAATGTGATGTGAATGTGTGTATGAATGGTGCGAATGGTCCACCAGGGTGCTCGGTACCTGTGTGGTTGCGCCACAGGATTGAGCTGTACTATTCAGATTGTACCATTAAAGCCTATACGGTGTCTGGTTCTCCTGTGAAGCGGGATTGAGCTGTACTGCTCGGGTTATAAAATGTAAGCGTGGGCGGTGTCTGGCTCTCCTGCTAAACTGGATTGAACTGTACTGTTTGGGTTATCACGTGAAAGTCTGGACGGTGTCTGGTTCTCCTGAAAACTAATGTAAAATTACCCTGGCCCACAAGGGTATATTATATAACTATGAACTAACTATAAGATGACAGAAACCCAAACTACTAATATAAAAATCAGGATTAAACGTTTCCTACTCAAAAATCGTCATACTGATAGATCCGAAGTTGACATGAAACTTAAGTTGTGATCGAATTCAAACCAGTGCCATTTGGATTTATGATTTTGTACATTCACTATTTTGAGTATTTTATTATCATATATTTGTTTATTTCCAGGTTTAATGATACCCTTCTTAATCGTTTGATTAATAGTTTTCTTCTTGACCTCATTTTTTGCTGCTTAGAAAAGTGGTCAACAATATAAGTGATGTTAAGAGAACCTGAATTGTGGTAGGATCTAACCCAATGACTGTAACCAATGTTTTTACGGGTATATCTTGAGACATTTGATAAACTAATGTAAACTAATAACGCATACCGTCGACTAAAATAAACTGATGAGAATCATTGACCATACCAGTCTACCAATTACTTTTGAGAGTTAAAAATGTTGTCAAAAGATACTAGCTGCCAGCTTATACTTAAGTGAATGGAGTGGGTTTTAATGAATCAATCAACGGCTGGAAGCCGATTATCTAAACCATTTCTATAATCGCCAAGAAAAGATAGATAGAAAAGTAGTTAAAGTTAGGTAGATAAGCTCGATCAGCAATCGTGAACGGTGATAAGTCAATAAGCCAATAACAGAGAAGTAACGTGATCAGTTTATATTATATATATATATATATATATATATATATATATATATATATATATATATATATATATATATATATATATATATATATAATCACCATATTCCCCTAACGATCAACCTTCTGTATGTTGTTACGATAAGGAACAAAAAGAGTCAAGAAATTTTCGGGAGACCATATACCATATTAATCAGCCATAAGTCTTAACAAGCCTCCTTAAAACTATTGAAATGCTGAATAGGTTTAAAATAAGTGAAAATTTAGACCTAACTAATGCATGAATACCTTAGAATAGACATACCTCGTAAAAGTTAGCACCAGACAAAATAAGCATGTTAGCCATATCAACATCTCCTGCTGCTATCGCTAAACCAAGAGCTGATCGTTGTCGGCGGTTGGGTTCAACACAATTAGGCTTAGCACCTGCATCAAGTAATGCTTGAGCAGCATGTAAACGACCCAAACAAACCGCTAAAGCTAATAATGGCCATTTAGAATTAGGTTCAATAACCTTATTAGGATCCAATCCAGAAGTAAGCAGTCGGTCTAAAACTAAGGGTCTACCTGCACCCCCAGTGATACATGCCAATAACGCATCCTCTTTGAAACGAATATCTTCCTCTAAATCCGGTTTTTTATCACTTTTGCGAGATCCAAACGTCTTTTCTGGTGACAACGAATAAGTACTGCTTTTTTGAGCTTGAGAGCTTTCTGAAAACAAGTTTCTCGAGGGCATAGTGGCGATAAGACTCCATCTTTGGTTATTGATAGCATTTAGGAACTCACCGGGTGTCTGAATGGAGGTTAAGTGATTATAGACACATAAGTGCGGTAGACATCTAAGCTCATGATGAAAGTCGGTTGGTTGTTCACTATGAGTTATTTCATCTTCATTTGAAATATGAGATAGAATCAAATTAAAATAGATATTTACAAGTGTGCGTAGTGATGAAACGCTCCGTTCATATAGTTTATCATACAGATTGTGGGGGTTTCCTGGTTGTTCCACAACATTAAAATTAGAGGTATTTTCTCTCTCAAACGCCCAGAGTGGTTTATTATCTAATGGCTAACAAACAAAAAGAAAAGAAAACTGATTTAATTCAAGGTACAAATGAGTGCTGGCGTAAAACGAACCCGTAAACAACAGATAAATAGCTGTTCCTCATAATTTTTATGACTAGTGATCAAAACAAACAAAAAATGTACAGAGCTTAGTGTTATAAAGTACATGTTTACTTTATATACAAAACGGGTTCGAGTTAAATTGTATGTTTTTATTTACGTCGTTTACTTGAGATTTTTCAGTCTAAGATTTAAACTTACACATTGTAAGGCATTTGAAATCAAACCACCAGATTCAGGGACAAATATAATCGTTAAAAATCCGTAGTAGTTGAATCAACACCAACGGCTAGTGTATATCATTGGAGTACAACCCAAGAAGATATTTGTATACACCAAACTTAATTATTAGTAATTAAATTTCACAGTTAAATTTAACTAAAGTGATTATTTCTATGGCTTATAATATCGTTCACTCAGTATAAAAAAATTTAGAACCTATGAATTGTTGATTCCAAATGATTCATCTCTAATTCAATTTAGAGAAATCTTATGCAAAATAAACAATACTCACATGTGAAGATATTGGAGACAATCCAATATCTACTTTGGATATGGAATCACAGAGATAAAGGTTACAAGATACCCCTTTTGAAGAATTTGGATGAAATTCTGACTGAACAGCCTTGCTATCAAACTTCGAAATAATATCTGACTGATGCGATGGAGAAACATTTGTGGTAACTAAACTTTTGGTTATTTCAGGATGATGATGTTCAGAACCTCCTGCAGAAAACATGGGCTGGCTCTGCTCATCATTATGAAATGTACAGTTGAAGTCTCGAAGGGATTCGTTGGTACCAAAACATGAAAATGATGGTGATACTGGGTCACGTTTCGGAGAACATGTTGAAAAATGCTCCATAGAGGCATCACATTCCAATTCTATCTCTCCTTGAAGGCTGCCATTTCGACTCTGAGTAGATTCATTGCTTACGGAGTTGCTAGCAGACTCAGCAGAGCAGCGCTTGCGGGTTTTAACACGTGAATAAAGGTCATTCGAGCACAGGTCGATTTTTCCATCTCGAATATCGTCGAAATATTTTGTCTTTGAAGCAACTAACTGATGTTTTGGAACATATTCATATCTCCCGCCAGTGCGTGACTTCGTAAAATGCTTACGTTTCACGGATTTATTCAACTGTCGCTCTTCACTAGAGCCTCTCAAGGGATTATGTGAGCTTTGAAGTACTGAGCATGGTGTAGCAGGAGGCGTTGGGACGGAAGCTGGAGAGTTTTCGAAAACTGTGTGACAATCTTTATGTACATCTAAGTTCTTTGAAATTTTACTTTTTGAGCCACTATGGAACTCGGAAATTATATCTAATACATTAGTGAGATTTTTTTCTGGTTCCCAACTATCTGCTTCGGGTGGAAATCCCTCCCAACGCACTTTGTAGTATTTCTGTCCTTTAATAATTCTTTCATCGAGAATACTCTCAACAATGTATACTTTCCCCGAGTTTGTATCAGAACTTTCAAGATTAGAATTTCTTTTGTTGGAGGATTTAGAACCTTTCAAACTTAGATAACGTCTCTGACGGCGCCTGCATACCCGTAGTTGTTTTCGGATCTGTGTGTCACCAACGGATGCCATTCATCACCCAAAGACATAACCTGAAAGTAAAGATGTTGATTATTTTAGTAGGAAAATTTACAGTTTATATGTTCCAGGCAAGATATATAGTTTCCTACCATTTTGAGTTTTTGAGTCTGTAACCCTTAATTTCGAACTGGACCAATAATAAATTGAAAATTGGTTTGTTCACGTTAGTACATGGTCCATTAAAACCAGACTGATAACACAGATGATAATCTGAAGAACAAAAGATCTGTTGTACACTTACAGCAACACTCAACTCGTGACAGAGTAAGTTTAGAATGTGGCAATGGCAATAGTTCATCAATAGATTCAGACTATACTTTACTGGGAGATACAAATCCAGGTGATAAGTTATAACCGATGAGGCTTAAAATATGTAAAAAAATGATCTTTTTTTACTATAACCCTCAACAGATTTAAGACTATTGTTCAGACAATAATAATTATAAACACATCAAAACGAAAAAAATCAAACTGTATGAAATGGCACATATATCTAAAAAAGCAATGCTCTTACACTTTGGAGTACAAAATATGTGACATTAATAAATACAAGAAGACATAAAAACGAAGAATCATGAATGAATAAAGTTAATAGGTTTATTTTCTAAGAACACTTACTAAGAACAAATTACTAAGATAAAGAAAACCTTACGATGAAAGCCTATGATGACTCGTATCACTATACAATACGTGAAGTTGTTACTCAAAGTCATGGATTATGAAGATTTAGAAGCCATGATAAACAGCGACCTCAAAACTACGAGCAACTGAAGGGCTGCTGCTGCCAAAGCCTTCAGAGTATTATAGGTTATTCGTAGGTCTTTTCAGTACTTGGACGAAGGAATGTTTAGAGTATTATACCCGACTTTCGTGAGACTGTATTCGGAATATAGGATTTGAGCAGCGAGTCCTTGTTTCAAGTATGAGACGGATATGTTGGGACGAGTCCAACGACGAGGGACTAAAATTGTAAAAGGTCTCTCTGGCCTATCTTATGAAGACAGATTGAGACACCTCAACTTATTTTAATTATCTTACCACAGATTATGGGGTTATCTAATATTGGCTTATCGTATTCTGAACGACAATCTTGATATTAATATGTCTATTCTTTTCCTTCCGTCTAAGACTCATTATTTTAGAGGGCATTCTACGAAAGTTCAGAAACCGAGACCAAATAGTCTACGTCTGGACTTTCGTTTCTCGCGCCGAGCAGCGAAGTACTACAATTTTCCACCAGAACACATTATATCAGCACCTTCTGTTGGTATATTCAAAACGAGATTGGACCTCGACAGTTACAGATTGCAATGATTAATATAGGTCGATAGGCCTCCTACACTTATTACTGAAGACCGAAAATATCGTATGTTGTCGATGACGTAAGACGCAGCATAAAATTTAGTGTGAATGGTGTTTTGAATGTTGACGACTGCTAATATCTAAAGGAACTCATAACAACTTGAAATTCGGTCAGACTATTGACGTATCTTCCACAGACTCCATAAGGTCAATATGTATGTATATAGCACACCGGGCCCAATGCATTGATTCGAAGTAAAATAAACGACAAAATCCACACACTTGAGAGGTTTCAACATACATACCCAAGTATGTACACATATGAGTGTCGACAAGTCACAAAAGTATTGTTTACGTATAACGATCTCGAGGATGCCTTTCTAAGAACATCAGGAAAAAAACTGATCCTGATGGTAAATACTGAAGAAAAAAATAAATACTCAGAGACTGTATTTTCAAAAGAAGAGGTGGTAGTAGTATCCTTGAGAGTTAATGTAGATGTAATCAATCAGATTAAAAGGATGCTACGATATATTATCAAATCCATATGATTTGAAAAGACGTTAACAGAAAAAATTCCACTATAACTATGAACTGTGAACTATAGTCAAAACACTTACTTCCAGAAATATAGGTCTCAGCACAGAAACTAAAAAAAACGAACAGTGTACGAAAAAGCCGCTAGTGACACTACCGATTAAAAGAGAGAGACATGGTAACTTATATTGTGTTCAAGTTTACAGTAGCAATGAAATTAAGGATTTACTGTCTTATTGTGATTGTTTTTGCCATCATCGTTATGAAAGCTCATGCGTATTGCAGGTTATCGGCTGGAAATATATCACATGCATCTATATAGTTTCACCCTAGGAACATGATAAGGTCATCTCTAATTAAACGGTTGTTACAGCTGAAATAGTTAAATGCTGTGGCGTTCGTGTCATGACAAATGACTCTCAGATGACATGCGTCGAAATGTTGGGCATCATGAGGGGACAGACGCTCCTAGCACTTTGCAAACCAGTCACACAAAACCACTTGAAGGAAAGGCTAAAATTCTTCTGAGCAGAAAACGAGATTTCTCCTCGATTTAGAACTGCCTTTGAAGTGTATTATTTTTTACCTAGAAACCGTGAACATGTTTCAAGGTATCTTTCAAGTGAAATTATTTACCATACTACGTAAGTGCATTAAAATAAAGGAAGTTTCTGACCATTGATTACAGCAACTACTCGTATCACAACCAGGTAATCCGAACCTATTTATATGGCCAAGTTCAGCACTCACAATCTTCATGGACTGGCGCCATATTTAGTCTGGCCATGCCTAATATCCTTATGACCTACCGCTAAACTAACCATCATCGTACATTGAGGTAGTCGGTAGATAAACATACGTAATCCACATTTTAACCATTTCGTTCAGTTATGAATCCCTACCTCGTCAATTGACTTGCTATACCTAACTAGCATTTAACGTGTAACCTCAGAGCGGCTAACTCGATAGTCCAAACACACATGAGCGATGTTACGAAGGAATCTATTGTGAAATAATTGTAATCTACGGATACTTTGTATTTTTGAGAGCCACTTTCAATAGCCATAATGACGAACTGAGCAAACTACTTCTCATTAAACTTGCACTTTTATCGTCAGGCGGCCATCCCACCTACGCCACATGTGACACAATTCAGCTTAAAAAAATTAGACGCTGAATCCGTACTAATATTTTGTCAAACACTGATTGAGGCTGATGAGACTTCATTAGTAAATACAATGGTTGCCGTGCTCATCTACTCCACTCCTTGTTATTTGTTCAACTCTTGATACAAACCAACAATGAAGCAGAGCTTTAGATTTGCAGAAAGTTACACTACAAACACACAAGCTCTGTTGCTTAGAGCGATTAGACAACTGTAGATTCGTTGAGAATAGAAATCATAGTTTTCATTGGTCATCAGCGCTGCTTTCAGTACTCATCAAAGTAAAGGGAAACTTAACTGACAGCTTACGTAGTCACCGGGAAAGCACTTACAATGTTAAATATATACTTAATTTTGTTGTTTTTCTACAAGTGGTTTGAAAATAGCTCTTCAAGAAGACCGTCTTCCCTCTTATAAACTCCATTTCAACTAATCCATTAATTTTACGATTTCTGTCAACTACAGTAGTCTTACTCTCTGAATTTAGTGATTTAACATCGAAGGGTATTAAACTCAGATATGATGTCAATGAATTTGACACCAGTGCCTTGAAAAATGGAAAGGTGGTTGTTGTTTTCTTAAAGCCCAGTCATACAACGTTTCACACGCACCTCGCTGTACTTTAATATCAGAAATTTACTTTCTGTGATTACTTTTCAGTTCATAGACGCCTTTACCATTTCTGTGCAGAGGTCTTAAATTGCTTTTTGATTTCTTGTCCATAATTTAAAGATTTGTTGGAGACCATGTTTTCTTTGCTTGCTTCGCAGTATTCATGACGGTTTGTTTTTAAAGTGGTGTCCAGCTGCACTTTGTATACGATCATATAACCTGTGTCACAGTACATTGAGCTTTCAAACCCCTCAGACAGGGTGAGGCTGGATGAAAAACGAAATTTTCTTAAGGACACCGCTGAGCAACCCGTCGATTCTATGCTGCCATTTGCCAGTTAAAAGCAAGGACTTTTACATCCTCCTCCTAGCTAAAGTCTAATAGTCGTAAAAATGTTCCAGGTATTCACATTTTGATAACGCCTTCACAAGTAACAGCTTTATAATTGAAGTGTACCAAGAAAGTCAAATCAGAAGTCATAGATAAGGGGGTTCGAATATATATTTGGAAAGCTATCGATGTAAGATCCAAACTAAGATTTGGACTGAAGAATAGCTGTCTTGGTGGGTTAGATACGCGCTTTTGCCCGTTTGAAACCAAAACAAAGTAATTGGATAAAATGACGGTTCTGTAATTCATCATAAATTTAAATGTACGTCGTTACCTAAACAAATATGACCACCCAGCTATCCAGCCAATAACTGTTCAATTCATCAAATCTAAATTACAATAAATAAGGAAGTTGATAAAGAATGCGAGAAAAATTACCAATCACAACAAATAAATGTTATCCTATCCTGTCTGGATAGATCGCGCACAGATTCGTTCCAAAGATAATATTTAGTTGCTTTACAACACAGAGTGTTTCCAATTCTGGAAGAGTGCCTCAATTCACAACCAAAATGGACAATTCCAGTCAATACACGAAACACAATCAAAGGGAGGAACTAACCAATATGGTTGCCGCCAAGAATAAGTATCAAGTAAAACAACATTAATGCAGTGCAGGAAGAAACATGGAAACTTAGTGAAGGCGTAAGAAAAATTTGAACAATTTTTTCCTTTAGACAATACAGGTAAACGGACATCCGATAACGCATCACGCAACAAATGTACCCTGGGATTCAAACGAATGTAATAGCTTTTTATTTTCGTCTGATACTTTCTATGGAAAGTAAGGCTTTTGAGTGGCCCTACAGAGTGAAATTTAAGTCTCACGCTGAATACACTGAACCAGGACTCTTAGAATATACATCGCTCACACAACTAGGTTGCTAAGTCACTAGTTACGGAATTCCAACCTAGTTATTCACGTAAAGATAATCTCCTCTTCCTGGCGCTCGTTCTAACTATTTCTATCATAAACTAAGAGTTCTCGAGTTATAAACCACCAGGAGCAAAGAAATTGAGAGACTATTGAGCCCATGTAGATTTGGCAGCCAACGAGGAATTTAGTCTGTAAAAATCGTCAGTTCTGCTTGGCCGATCATCTTCCCTGCTCTCAGCGTTTATGTAGATCATAGAAAAGATTAACCATGAGTCGCACTCAAAATTTCTTCTCAATGAATCTATCTCACCCGCAACTAAACATGGTTTTCTTTCAAGTAGATCTTACAATAAAAAATTATTGACTACCTAGAACAACTGAATTTTTTCCGTGGGACACAAGAATAGGTGAGAATAGGCCTTCCATTATTCTTCATTCTGAAGCCGTTCATAGAATTCATTTGTAGAAACTGAACTATGTGCTATCAGTGGGTGCGTGATGAATTGGCTCCACGATTTTCTCGTATAAACCGAAGCACCACAAAGCTTTGTCACTAAACAACTCTTATTGTTCATTAACGAACAAATTCTAATGTGAATTCCTGAAATCTATAATAAGCGGATAACACCGAAATTCGGTAGGATATGCAAGGTCTCTTCGACATTTCGAATTTTTAAAAATATTTCGATACGAAATATTATTAAACTATGGAAAGCTTCGTTTCTCTTAACGGCATCCGTAAATGCAGTGTTAATCTTTATAGGTAGTGACACATATACCTCTTACTTCATGAACACTCTCAGCAATCCCTTCCCCAACATAGATGAAGGTACAGGCAACACTCTAAACGTCGCTTCTAATTGAAGCTCTCGAGAAAATAAAGCGTACTACATTTCGAGTTTTATTTCTAGAATATTAAGTTCCACGGCTTCGAATTCCTCGACTGTGAAGTAGTGCTGAACGAGGAGAGATGTGGTGATGATGAACTATGTGGTTTATGATCCCATTTCACCTAATAAATCATTTATACGATTTGGTACCAAGCTAAGAATTAAAGGATATCCATTCTAAAAGGAACGGAAATCAGCTCCCACAGGAATTTTAGCAAGCGTTTTTGTGGTTCGAATCAGCAAGTTTTTGAATGGCCTACGCCGAGAAGTAATAACTCCACGTCCCTCTGAACCTTTCAGAATTAGGTCAGGTGCTTATGCTGACTATGTATGTACTGAGGGAGTTTACATTTTCTGGCGCTCCATGACCAATATAGATTGCTCATGTTAGTAAATATTGAGAGATAACTTGGAACTACAGTCTCTGAAAACCGGTACTTCGCCAATGCTTTAGTTATTTGTCTTCGTATCTTCAGTGTGCATGAAGAGGCACAGTTGATCGCGTTGTTATACATTAACGAGACTTTAAATCAGCCAATCAGAACAACCAAATCAGCCTGAAGTGAGTGTGTGTCGGTATTTTTTGTTATTTCTCCCCAGCTTTTTACATTATCGACATCGAAGACTTAACAATGCTCGGGAACTCATTTGCACATACTATAGAAAGTAGGGGACCTAAAACAGAGCATCGCGGTACTCCACTAAGTACTAGTCTCAATGAGGAGCGTCCGGAAATTATTCCTACAGTACGTCCAAGACCCACCAAGAAATCACTGATCCACTTTAGAAGAGTTTCGGCAATTCCCAAACACTCCAGATTCAAGAATGATCTACTTCTCGGCACCTTATCGAATGCTTCGCTGGTCTATGAAGAACATCCACTGATCTTCCATTATTTAGTAACTCTGTCCATCCCTCTCTCACCTTAAAAAGGTTTGTTGTGTAAAACAATCCTTCGTCGAAATCATGTTCATGGCTGACTGACAAGGTGTTGGTTTCCACAAACGTCATCATAACGTTTTCGCTATTTTGACTGGGACACCGGTGAGTCAGATAGGTTTGTAGCTTGAAAGAAGTTGTCTTGATCATGCTTTATGAATCGGAAACATAGTTTCATCCTTGTAGTCCATAGATAATTCACTTTGACCAAGTCAGAGAGGTAGATATGTTTTGTATAATATTTCTCATAATTTCAAGATGTTGTTCATCCGATCCTATTGATTTTTCTTTGTCTAGAATGTTAAGAGTCTCAATCACAGCCCATGGTGAGTAGCTGATTCAAGGGATTTGTTTTGGGATCTGGTCTTTAATCACGAAGAAACTATTGAGTGAAGACCGCCACGAAGTAGTCTGCCATGTTTTCTGCTTTGTCCTGATCTTATTATATCATCTGAGATGAACTGCTTTACGTAAATGAATCGGAAACTCAAGTGTGAGTTCTTGTACTGTAATTGATGTGAACAACCGCTTCAGCCTATTGATAACACGCTGTGCTAAAAATATTTTCATATTTCCACCGAATTGTCGGATTGTATTTATACACTTATTTCGGATCAACTTGTAATGTTTGTTGTTTTGGCTATGCTGAGTTTGATGGCTTACTTACTCCTGTTACTCCTCGTGGAGGGGCATAGGCCGCTTAAAAGCACACTCCATCCAACCCTGTCCTTGGCAATCTTTTCCAGTTCTTTCAAGTCGCCATTCAGCCTTTTCACGTATGCTTCTAATCCCTGACGCAGTGTGTTCTTCGGCCTTCCTCTTTGCCGCTTCCCTTCAGGATTCCAAGTAAGCACTTGCCTCATGATGCAGTCTGGTGATTTCCGTAATGTGTATCCTATCCAAACTCCGCCTGGAGTCATTTTCGGGGGGCTACTGCCGGTCCCAAGCCCGGATAAAGGAGGAGGGTTGGGCATGGGGTTAGCGACCCCATCCCGTAGAAAACTAACTCGCTAAAAAACGCTAACCAGAAAAAAATTTTCAAACCATTTAAACTCTGCCCTGGGAGTCAGGAGGTCTTCGTTTAGAAGAATTATGACGCCTCATGATGAAAGCCGAGTTTCTTCGGAAGTCACGAGGCCGATGCCCCTTCTGACAACCAGAGCAACCATTTATTTAGGTACATGGAATGCTCGCACAATATGGGAGACTGGGAGAGTTTTCCAAATTGCTGCAGAAATGAGGAGATACAATTTAGAGGTGCTTGGGATCAGTGAAACACATTGGACGCAAGTTGGACAACAACGACTAGCTTCAGGGGAGCTGCTGTTATACTCCGGACATGAACAAGAAAATGCTCCACATACACAAGGAGTTGCATTGATGCTGTCCAAACAAGCACAAAATGCACTTATAGGATGGGAATCTCATGGACCAAGGATCATCAAAGCCTCATTCGAAACAAAGAAAACGGGGATTACAATGAACGTCATCCAATGCTACGCGCCTACCAACGACTACAATGAAGACGCTAAAGATCAATTCTACGATAGGCTGCAGTCAATCGTCGAGAAGTGCCCAACAAAAGACCTGACTATTCTGATGGGAGACCTAAATGCCAAGGTTGGAATTGACAACACCGGATACGAAGAGATCATGGGACGACACGGACTCGGAGAAAGGAACGAAAATGGTGAGAGATTTGCAAATCTATGTGCCTTCAATAAACGGGTCATAGGCGGGACTATATTCCCACATAAACGCATACACAAAACCACATGGACTTCACCGGATCACACCACACAGAACCAAATCGACCATATCTGCATCAACAAAAAGTTCAGGAGGACGATTGAGGACGTGAGAACCAAGAGAGGAGCTGATATAGCATCAGATCATCACTTGCTGGTCGCCAAGATGAAATTGAAACTCAAGAGGCACTGGACAACGGGGAGGACAATATCACAAAAATTTAATATGGCTCTTCTTCGGGATAATGACAAACTCAATAAATTCAAGATAATCCTCAGCAATAAGTTCCAAGCCTTTCATGATCTACTCAATGGAGAAGAAACTACTATGGAGAGCAACTGGAAAGAGATAAAAGAGGCAATCACTTCAACATGTCATGAGGTTCTCGGCCATAATAAGCACCATCACAAGGATTGGATCACGGTCGATACACTAGATAAGATTCAAGAAAGGAGGAACAAGAAAGCAGTAATCAATACGAGTCGAACAAGAGCAGAAAAAGTCAAGGCACAGGCTGAATACACAGAAGTAAACAAGCAAGTGAAGAGGGGCACCAGAACTGACAAACGTAAATATGTGGAAGATTTGGCATTGACGGCGGAAAAGGCTGCCAGAGAAGGAAACAT
This sequence comes from Schistosoma spindalis, assembly GCA_946903255.1. Lineage (NCBI taxonomy): Eukaryota > Metazoa > Platyhelminthes > Trematoda > Strigeidida > Schistosomatidae > Schistosoma > Schistosoma spindalis. The sequence continues at coordinate 48,498,850 of OX336420.1, forward strand.
GAGACAACTGTATGAAACAACGAAGAAACTCTCTGGAAATCACCGTAAACCAGAACGACCAGTGAAAAACAAGGAAGGCAAGGTAATCACCGACGTTGAAGAACAACGAAACAGGTGGGTAGAACACTTCAAAGAACTCTTGAATCGACCAGCCCCACTGAACCCACCCAACATCGAAGCAGCACTGACGGACCGCCCAATCGATGTTGGCCCACCAACAATTGAAGAAATCAGCATGGCTATCAGACAAATCAAGAGTGGCAAAGCAGCAGGACTAGACAGCATTCCAGCAGAGGCACTGAAAGCAGACGTGGCGGTAACTGCAAGGATACTCTACATTCTCTTCAATAAGATTTGGGATGAAGAACAAATACCAACAGACGGAAAAGAAGCACACCTGGTCAAAATACCAAAGAAAGGCGATCTCAGCAAGTGTGAGAACTACAGAGGCATTACTCTTCTATCAATACCAAGAAAAGTCTTCAACAGGGTATTGTTAAACAGAATGGAGGACTCCGTAGACGCACAACTTCGCGACCAAAAGGCAGGATTCCGTAAGGATAGATCGTGCACAGACCAAATCGCAACTCTACGGATCATTGTGGAACAATCAATTGAATGGAATTCATCACTCTATATCAACTTCATTGACTACGAAAAAGCATTTGATAGCGTGGACAGAACAACCCTATGGAAGCTTCTTCGAAACTACGGCGTGCCTCAGAAGATAGTCAATATCATACAGAATTCCTACGATGGATTAAACTGCAAAATCGTGCATGGAGGACAGTTGACAAAGTCGTTCGAAGTAAAGACCGGTGTCAGGCAAGGTTGCTTACTCTCACCCTTCCTCTTTCTCCTGGTGATCGACTGGATCATGAAGACGTCAACATCTGAGGGGAAGCATGGGATACAGTGGAAATCTTGGATGCAGTTGGATGATCTAGACTTCGCAGATGATCTGACTCTTCTATCGCATACGCAACAACAAATGCAGGAGAAGACCACCAGTGTAGCTGCAGCCTCAGCAGCAATAGGTCTCAATATACACAAAGGGAAAAGCAAGATTCTCCGATACAACACAGCATGCACCAATCCAATCACAATTGATGGAGAGGATTCGGAAGATGTAAAAACCTTTACATATTTGGGCAGCATCATCGATGAACACGGTGGATCTGATGCAGATGTGAAGGGACGGATTGGCAAAGCAAGAGCAGCATATTTACAACTGAAGAATATCTGGAACTCAAAACAATTAGCAACCAACACCAAAGTCAGAATTTTCAATACAAATGTCAAGACAGTTCTACTGTATGGGGCGGAAACCTGGAAAACTACGAAATCCATCATCCAGAAGAAACAGGTGTTTATTAACAGTTGTCTATGCAAAATACTTCGGATCCGTTGGTCGGACACCATTAGCAACAACCTACTGTGGGAGAGAACAAATCAGATCCCAGTGGAGGAAGAAATCAGGAAGAAGCGCTGGAAGTGGATAGGACACACATTGAGGAAAGCACCGAACTGCGTCACAAGACAAGCCCTCATATGGAATCCTCAAGGTCGAAGGAGGAGAGGAAGACCAAAGAATACATTATGTCGAAAAATGGAGATAGATATGAGAAAAATGAACAAGAATTGGATGGAACTAGAAAAGAAGGCCCAGGACAGAGTGGGTTGGAGAATGCTGGTCGGCGGTCTATGCTCCATTGGGAGTAACAGGCGTAAGTAAGTAAGTAAGTATCCTGTCCACCTCCAACGTCTTTCTCTGATTTCCTCTTCAAATGAAAGTTGGTATGTTACTAGTTGTATCCAGTTAACGGATATCGAGTATCTTGCGTAGATAAGTATTTATAAATACTTGTACCTTTTTGATGATGTCTGTAGTCGTTCTTCACGTTTCAGCTCCGTAGAGTAGGACTGTCTTGCCATTCGTATTAAATATTCTGATTTTGATATTGTGATTTAATAATAATATGTAGTTTATTTAAACAAATACGTTGTCATTTATTTAGAGAAACATATTAACTCAGTTCAATATTATTTCCGTATAGTCAACTATGGTAAATATATCCATGTAGATAAATATTAAACTGTAGTGTTTTACCTGTTTTTAAATAAAATTCATAAGCATATACATATATCACAATCTTTGGCGTTACTAAAAGAAATGTTTTTCAATACTTGCATGAGTGAGTTTACTAAGAATTTCAACAACCACTTGATTTATTTTACAGACTATGAAGTGTTTTACGATATTATTATTATTATTATTATTATTATTATTATTATTATTATTACTAAAGGCATTTATAATAGTTTTGATAATTATGTTAAATCGTTTTTCTGTAGTGAAAAGAATCATAGGGAAATAAAGAAGGAAAAAAACCAAGCTTCAGAATATTAGCTTAGGTTCATTTAATCGTTTCTAATTGTTGTGATATCAGTCAGTTCACTATATGATAATGAATTGAGCTTTCTTATATAACAATGTATCTACATACGTACGTATATATATATATATATATATATATATATATATATATATATATATATATATATATATATATATATATATATATATATATATAATCAGACAGACAGATAGAAATACACGTACATTATGGCATACAAAATGGTTGAGACTATGTACACATCACTGCCCAATCAAGTTGAATATGCAACAGAATTTTTTCTCGGTTTAACTAACATAAAATTTGAGCAATGAGTATTTTTTTGAAAGTTAGATCAGTTTATATGCATAAATAAATTGACTCATGATCCACTTAAATCAGTTGTCGCCTTAGGTACGTTAAATTCCTTCAACCGTGTGTGAAGTACATATATTTGTAAGTAAATATCTCAGTATTGATATTTAAAGACACTTTAAATAGCCGCTCTTATCATACTTATAGTCGTATATCATTACCCTCTTGCCACCTTTTATTTTAATTCACAGAAAAATCTACTTTAAAGTACTGAATTAGAAATGAGACAACACAATCAATTAAACGTATGTAAGTTAGTTATACACAAATATATACTACAAAATTTCTACATCAATTCTCTTGTTATAAAAATGAGTTCATAGAAAAATACATAAATTGCAAGTTGAACTATATATATATGATTGAATTCATGAGTCGATTGAAGCTAGACCACCATAAAAAACCTGGAAGCACTAGACGGCCGTTGCGTCCTTGTATGGAACTCCTCTGCAGTGCGCATCCACGATCCCGCCCTCCGCAAGATTCGAACCCAGGGCCTTTAGCAGGCATCCAACGGTGTTAATGTCCAACTTCAAACCTCTAAATTTGCACAAAAACTGATTGTCTTCAAATTTTTGTACGATATTTGGTGACAGAAAAACTTTAATTGGCAATATTTTATGTTTATTGTATCGTTGATTCATATTATATGAGACCATATGTATCGTTTTTTCTTTAAATTGCATATCACGTTCTTTTTGCCTCAAATAGAATTAATCAACGAATTGTTTACCTAACATACGACAATAGTTGTATGCAGCATATTAATATCGAAGAGATGCACATGGATTCTAACGGTATAGTGTTTATAATCATATTTTAAACGTGAAGTTAACACTTTCAAACACTTTCATCTATGTGTGCTATATTTACGACTTGAAATGGATTTGCGGCACCTCAGTAGTATTTAAATATTACTTCGAACGTGAAATTCATAGTTCACAGTGCGAAAATTCGTTTTACCAAATAAAAAAACATTTCATCAATTAAAATAATGGTAGATGGTCACTGCTGAAAAGTCTAATACCACAACGAAACGGGTGTCGACTGCTTCTAGGTTTTCGATGGCTATCTAACTTAGATCACTTTTTGATCTCCATAAAGTGAATTCATGATTAACATCAATTTTCATGAGATTTGAAACAAAATATTTCAATATGTAAATAAAATAATTAACTTCTATTATAATAACTATATACCATTCCACTAAACTGAATAGTTTTCTTCAACCACTAATATTTTTTACGGAATATGAAACATATTAGTTTTTGTTAACATTATTCGAAATTTCAAGTTTAACTTTTGAAGACAGTTATGTGCAGTTCATATATTGGTTATTCGTGCTTTTCTATTGTTGTTTAGGGCTGCAATCGATCAGTCTCTTTCGGCATATCTGCATCATGTAAAGATTGCCTCCATATTGTCATTAAGTCACAAGTATTTTTAAGCAGAAATGGATAGTGGCTAATAGTAGAATTCAGGACGCCCGTTTTGTCCTGATCAATCGCAGACCTAAACAGCAGTTGGAAGATTACAACAATCAATGTATATAAATTAAAATTCACCTCTCTACAAGCCTGTGGCTATCTGGATAGCACGATAGCATTTGAATTGAATCGTACTTAGTTTGAGTCCCAGGATGAATATCAAGTCTAAGTTGCAAGTACATCCAACTGACGAGTACCTATTAGTTAGAAATGCACGTCCTATATTCTATTGCTAGCCACTATCTATCTTTTCTTAGAAATCGTATTTAACATCTACCCATCCAATTATTCTTGTATAAATAATGTTTCTACAAATATTAATGGATTAATTAACCCATGTTGTCATCACATAAGCTCAGATATTTGTAAAAGCATCAATTTTGAAGTTATTAAAGCATGAATTTGTTTGTTTATATATCAATTGTTTTCTTTCTAATATAATGTAATTCTGGGAATCAGAGAGAGTTTAAAAAATTTAAATTCAAAACAGTTTTTTCATGATTGAAATCGCCAAAAAATATAAAAAACAAAGTAACTAACAATCAGAACTTCTTTATATGTGAAAATTATATTTGAAATAATTTCAGTGATTGAAATTTAAATAATTCCAACGTTTCGTCTAGCTAACTTGTCTGAAGAAGTCTAAACAAGTTAACTGGACGAAGCGTTAGAATTATTTAAATTTCAATCGTTGATATTATTTCAAATACAATTTTCACATATAATGACTTCTCTATACTTGGCGCCCAATTTCTATCAAACTATTCGGTCTAATCTTGACAAATATTCATATAAATCAGAACTTCTATTTCAATTCTTTTTCTTCATCAGCCGTAAAATCATTTATTCACATCTTAAAACCATCATTATGTTTTATTTTGCTTGAAAGTTATAAGTAGAGCAATAGAGACTTATTCAATCTATTTGTACAACCAAAATTAGCATGATCTAATTACGTTCAGAGATCAATGATTGAAATATAATCATATAGTCAACAATTACTATGAAGGAAATTTGTTTAAAAATAAAATCTATTATTTAAACAAAGAATCAAACTGAAATTTTGTTTAACCCGTATATTTTTTTTAAGCACCAGAAATAATTTATAATAATCTATACAATTTATTGGTACTAAATGAATACCACTATATTCAATGTTAATGTATTTGACAAATATTTTAGTCTGGGTTTTCTTTTGTTATCATTAGAACTGTTAACATGGTATTAATTATAGTCTCAATTAAAGATTTGTGGTTGTTTAGGGAATATCAAAAGCTTCATTATACTTAGCATAAAAGAAAGTTGATAGGCAAAATAAAATTTCAGTAAAACAATAGCTTAGTCTTTCAAATACAGTACATTTTCAAGTATCTAAAATAAAGGATCAACCGGATAATTTATAAGTATTTGCAGTTCAGCTTATGAAATGTAAATAGGTCATTATATATATATATATATATATATATATATATATATATATATATATATATATATATATATATATATATATGTATTCTTAGAATTGATCTTTAAATAGACATCTAAGGAAGATGATGTAACTGATTAAGGGATATGATATATACACTCTAAATACATTGTCTGAATTCATCTACAAACTAAACTCAGAGAGAACTATCATAAGATCAGCAGACATGTCCAGTAACCTTTGGGTAATTTTGATGTCTAGTTTGAGAACTGACACTGACATATTAAGTATTTTGAATAATTTTCTAATAATAACATAGTACTTGCAAATAGTATCATAACTCTATTTCTTCGTTCACTAAAAATTATAGTTGATTAAGGATTTCTGACTACAGATAATTTATTTCTAGATAATATAATTTACTAAAGTTTCAGCACCCTATGTTAGGTCACCCACAAAGCATACAGATCAGTCATTCGTAAAACATTAGCTCTATACTAATTCAAAAGTGATTCAGAAAATAGTGGATCGGTAGACGAAAAACAAAAAGCATTAAAATTATCCAAAAAATCACACAAACTGGTTATTTTAACTATAAGCTCTTAAAAACTAAACCAGATCTAACGAGTAAATAATTGCATCTATAATTTTGATTCATTTTTATTGAATTAATGATTGCGTTATGGTATTCGAAAATGGTTTCCGTCACAAAACGACACCGAAATGGGGACTATCAAATGCCAGAGACTAAAAGACAGTTGCTTTATCTCAGTTCGGTACTGATTATGAAGTACGTTCAAACGATCTAAACCGAAGAGCTTCACATCCAACTGTAAGGGCAACAATCACAGATCATAGAATATAAATCTCCTAGTCTACATCATTAACTTTAGTCAATCGTCGGTATAACACAACCATCAGTCAGTGTTATCGGTTTTTTTTCCAATATGACAGAACTACAATAAGCTGCAATTCCTCACTAAGCCCCAAGGGTGTACATAAAATCTAAATCCTAGTAATTGAGAGGTTATTGTTGTCGTTTAAACTAGATTACTTGATATAAAGAGGAGCGACCAGTTCATTAAATCAGCGATGATTATGCATAAGTTTGACTAAATAATAATCGTTTACACCAAAAATAAATGTCAAAGGAAAATTCAAACAATGTGAGAAAAACGAGATTTTCAGGATAAAAATGATTTTATTCTATCTCGATGCTTTTCATCAACTGAAGAATGTCTAAATCTATAATTGATGATATTATTACAGATATACTTTAATCGATGAGGGTTAGTTCGTGAAAACATGAAGTCAACAAATATTTCATATAGTGCTCAAGATCAATGAATATTGATTTATTAAAAACGAAGTCATAGAAAGTAAGGGGTCGTACCATGAATACTGAGTGAGAGACAAAATTAACAAATGAACGGTTACATAATCAAGGCTTAGCTGATGTAAAATTGACGTAGTGAGTGAGTGATAGTACAATGCTTGAAATCGATAATAAAATGGGTATGCATAAAACAAAGGTACATCGCTAAAACTATCCCCCGAGACAATAAGAGGTTTGCATCACTTTCTTTCTATACACAAATATTAGGTTGATGTGTCTGATACCAACAGCCACTTCTTAGTGAAGTAAAAGGGGTATTCTTTGCTTTTTAATTATTTTCAAGTTATTTTTCATACCTACTTTATGTCTTCTGTCTATTAAGTCATCAGTAATTGCATGTGAAAACTTTTCTTCGTTCCAAACATGAATTTCGAGGTATATGTTCAAAAAATCTTGCAGGTTTCCTTTCCACAATCTTGTGTACGATTTGCTAGAAAAAAAAGTAAATGTAACTGAAAGTGGCCTCAGAAAGGTAGTGATTAACCTTTTATAAGTTTAAAGAGTGTGGCATTGTATTTCTGAAACCAGTTGGTTTAAATGGTAGCCCCTTTTTAGTACTGTTTAATTCCTCTATAAATTCTACCTGAAATCTCATCTTTTAATTCAAAACTGACGAAAATAGGTTTTGAACTTTGAATTTTCAATAACTCTTCTCATTATTTCACAATAAATTTTCTTGAAGTGAGGATAAGTCAATACTAGGTAGTTGTTTTCTTTCATACAAAAGTGCGGTTTATAGATTAAATGACCTAATATTCTTCTAAAATCATAATGATGCCATTCAGATTTTATGGAGATTATATTGTTGTTTAATTATATGGCTGAGATTTCATGAATACTACCGTTGTTAATCTTGGCTCTATTTTAATATAACGTGGGCATTTTTATAATAATAATAATAATAATAATAATAAGAAGAAGAAGAAGAAGAAGATTGATAATGGTGTGTTTATTGTCACAAATCCTAGTTCTAATTTCTTAGAAGGAATTATATTATATTTTCTGAACTAGATGGGTTAGGTATGAAGATTTCATGGATTTTTTGTCATTACTCCAACTGCTACTGATAACAATAATGATAATTACAATCAATAGTAGTAGTGTATGGAAGATTTGCGGAGACTGTAGAATTTTCATATGTTAAATCACAAAGTGATTTTAGTTAGGCCACCACCAACATTATTATTATTATTGTTATTATTATTATTATTATTATTATTATTATTATTATTATTATTATTATTATTATTATTATTATTAATGCGAGCTTTACTTACCTATCAGATGATTGAATTCATTAAAACGAACTCATTGGAAATAAATATGTACAAGACAAATATAGGAGAAAGGAATGTTCTTATTTATTTTTTAAATTATGATAAATATAAATCTTGTGAAAGTGTTAACTCATATATATGAACAGGTAGATATTTATTCTCAACTGAAAATCTATTTTCTACCATCCAATATATATATATATATATATATATATATATATATATATCTGTTATTGTTTATAGACCATTTACACTTTTCTTTCCATCTCGTTTTTTTATTGACCCCGAACAATTTGCATTTGAGCATAAATATTTATATGTCCGATTTTATCTGATTGAGATTAATATTCTTATTTTTTTTCACGAAGAAAAAACGATTGAATTCAGACAATAGTATACGATAGATAGTAAATATGAGAGTTAGGAACAAAATCTTGGGTAATTAGGCTAACAACAACAGCAACACCATTATCAATAACAACAATAAGAAAATATGCATGAACAATTTATGAAGAGTAGTACTTGAAATACATAGAATGAAAAAGAGTCTGTATAGACGATGACTTTATGATTAAATAAATTTAAAAAAACGTTTGCTGTAACCATTCAATGAGTAGATAATTTTTTTATGGTCAATTTATAAACATAAGTATGTGCGTGCAAATGTATGAGTACATGTATAATTCATTATATTTAATTGTATGTATGTATGCATAACAAAGTCGAATCAGCATTTTGTGATTTTAGTTTGTTTGTGTTTTTTTTTAAAAATAAAAAATAAAGTCCATTTTGAAGTATGTGGGTTAATTTATTTGTTGGTCAAGTAGTTTGTACATTCTATCCCATTCATAAATTTCTTTTTTTTTTCGGTTAAAAAATAACACCATACAATACTTGTAGTCAATCATGTAAACATAAAATAGATAATAAGTTTCTTTTCTCAAGAAATACGATAACTGTAAACAAAACTAGTCATTATTAAGTTAATAATAATAATAATTTAGGATTCTGGTGTAATAACTTCTATTTAATTTAAATATTTTCAAAATGGCAGATCCACACCTTTAAAATGTTGGCTACATGTATAATATTAAATTGTGATGTTTTGTCTCATTCTATAATGTTTGTTTTATTTATTTTATTTAATGCGGGTTCGCGTGTATTCATTTGTTTATTCATTCATCAAATTGGTTCACTACTGATAATAATAATAATAACAATTCATGTATGAAAATAACTGAACAAAGTATTTTTCTTTTAGTTGTGTAGTTGAATATCGGAAAATTGAACAATTAAAATGGAAAAAAGCCCTTGGTCAGTTAATTAATCAAATTAACCTCCTCAAAAGAAAGACATTTCACAAATGGTTCTGAAAGACGGTTACATCGTATGAGAAATGGATGAAAGTTATGAATGTGAATAAACGGATTGTTAACTGAATGATCCAAGAGGATTGTACTAGCAATCATGAGACATATTATATCTATGGCTGGGTAGTGAATATAAATCATTAAGAAAATTTAAACTGAGACAAAATAACTTAAATACTCATTGGTTTTAATGTTTCTTCAAACCATACCAACTTGTGATGAGATAAACGCTTCAGAAATCGCTAAACTAAAATAGATTATAGTAATAAAATATATTTTTAATTAACGACGATTTTGTGTTACATTTCCTTTTATTACCTTTTAACAAATTTCAACTAAGTACGGTCTATGAATGCAATATTTTACATAAAACTTTCTTTTTTGTTAAGGGTTATTTTCGGCAATACTTCCTCTTCATCGAATGACATTAGGCAAAGAGCCAGCATAAAGAAGGGATATTTAAATTTCTGTTTCATCCCAGAGTGTAAATTCTCATATGTCAGGAATCCAGTGCTGAACCTTCAGACATGCGTGCAACTTCTAGACCACTAAGCTATAATCCATTAGTTTACTTTTTCAATTTCACTGAACTCATGATTACAATCTTGGTGATCAAGAATACTGATATAATATCTAGGGATGGGTAGTTCTTTAAAAACCGTTTATTTAGCATTTAGTTGGTGTTTTACATTTTTGAATTAGCCATTTCTAGCCAACAATATTGACACTATACATGGTTTATTTATACAGCTGACAAATGATCCTTCCTAACTTGCTAATGTTTTAATAAGCTAATTTCGTACACTTTATCCTTAAACATTTAAAGGTTCACTCAATAAACATTCTTTAATCAATGCATTAAATTTCCTATTTCTTATTTAATTTTTTTTATCGAAATTATTGAAAGTGACAGAAGAGAATAAGAAAATCTTCACGTTGATTTCAAATGACAGTTGTCATTAGAATTATTTTCCATTATTATTAAGACGTAACAGCAAAAGCTTGTTATTAGCATAATTTTAGCTTGAATTATTGTTAACACTCTTGTCTTTATGAATGAATAAGTCCTTATAGTATACAAATAAAGTAATTTTCTGTTAATCAGTACGTTGAAGGTTCTCATAAATATTTCATAAATAATAATAATAATAATAAAATAGTTTATAATGATTACTATGTTAATTACAAAGTTATGTGGATTAAATGTCAAAAGATAACTAGTAGGATTCATTATTATAGATCTAGATCTGTCACTTAAAAAATACCGTGTTACCATTACAGCGGCTAATTTAAAACACTAATTTCAATGACAGATAACTTTGAGTGATTCTTGTATCAAATTATGTGTTTAGCGAAATTGTTTTATTGCATTAAAATTAGTATTTTTTAAGTCTTCAGAAATTAGTGCTACAGTCAGGATCTTTTGCTTTGTTTCCAAGACAAGAAGCAAGATCAATTGATTCCGTCTTTTAAAAACAATAATACATTCACTGTTGTGTTGCCTAAGTCTCACTAGCAACATTCCTATTCACCAGTAAATCAATCTGAAGCCACACATGTAATAGAGGTTGAGAAAATGTGGTAAGAAGCATGTTTCTCATCGTCGCGATAGTTAATAACTGTTAAGTAAATGAACTGAAATCTGTTTGGAAGTGTACTATCACAGATAACTTGTTAGGGTGTACGAATGATATCTTGATGATCGTCATTTATGATCCTTCCAAGGTTTAGTATTTATTAACTGTTTATTATTATTATGTGATTTTCTGGTTTAAAAAAAGGATGAAAAACTACGCAACCGAATCACTATCTCAATAAAATGATACTTTGATTGTTACTAATTCATTTAACTATAAGAAACCACAATCTACTTGGTAAATTTATGGGATTAGAAGGTAAGGTTATACAATATAGCATAAACCTCATAAATACAACTACACAATACAGCTATGAAAATCCCTTTAGTACTCGTTTTGTTTACACTAAAAATTATTACTGATTATTTTTAAACAAAATTACTCAACCATTTCATCTGAAAGGCGTTTTTAAATAGCGAATGTTGGTACACTACTAAATGGTAAGAGATTTAAAGTTAGGTATACTAGGATCAGTTATAGTTCTTTTCTAAACATGGTAAATGGTAAGGGCCTTCCAAAAATGTTATGTCAACCAATCGTATGAGCCATTTTAGTAGACAGGGATGTATACTAATGGGTGAACTATTTAAAATAATTATTATTAACGTAGTTCGTTAAATTTTCTTCTTCTGGTCAGTTCCACTCATCCTTATATGTTTTATTTTTTTCTTTATGGTGCATTGATTTCAATGATCAATTTAACTAATATATCAGTAGAACTGATCACACTACTCAATTAACTTAATATATTGTAGGTTTTGATTAGATTATTTTACTAATAGACATTTTAATCAACTATATTACCTACACTGTACTATTCACTGTGTCATATAGTGAAGTATATAATTATCAGAACGGGGATTTGTGGAGATTGTAGTAATTTTAATAGTTGAATTCATGAGCTGATCTAAGCTAGACTACCATTGAAAACCTGGAAGCATTGGGTTACGCAATGTTATGGGCTGATTGAAGTTGGACATTAAAACCTTCGGATTTCGGCTCAGTGGTCTACAGGTTAAGTGTTCGTGAGCGAAACCAAAGGACCTGGGTACGAATTTCGCGGGCAGGATCGTGAATACTTGCTACTGAGGAGTTCTGTACCAAAACAAAACGACTGTCCAATGCTTCCAGGTTTTCAATGGTGGTTTAGCTTTAGTCGATTCATGAATTCAACTATTAAAATATATAATTGTTTCATTTGAGAGTTCTATTAATCGTAGACTAATGGGAACAGAGAAAGTGAATTACTACTACTTCTTAATAAGATATTACTTTTATCAACATTATAAAAGAAAACTCATTCATTAACTAAAATGTATATTCTTTCATGAAAATAAAATAAAATAAATAAAAGCAAACTATGGACAAATTTATCAGCGATAATTTTAATAGTTTAATATTGTAGTATTGTAATAGTAATAGTTATATAACTGTAATATTGGAAATCACAAATTGCATTATATTAAGTTTTATCATAAAATTTAAAGATAATATAGAAGTGGTCACAATAAATGATTTGTACGCGTGTGTATGTGTGTGAAAATGTGCTCTAAAATTAGAAATAAAGGTTGATATATGAACAAGTAACATAGTTACATATGTTGTTGATTTAATGATAAACAAGCTTGAAGCATAAATTTTCGGAATATTTCTGAATTAGCTAGAGATGCGGTTTGAAGAGGAAGTAAATTTGAATTAAACGGTAAATTGGATTCGGAGTTTTGAATTTTTAACTCTACATTGTGTTGCATAACATTCATTGGACAGTTTCGTATATTTCGATTGTTGAAGATAGAAGGTGGCATTTGTGGAGTTAAGTTAGCTGTATTGTAAGCATTAACTGACTGTAAATCAGTTGAATAATTGATGTTGGAATAATTCGGTAGTTCCGATTTTGTCGACTTCGTTTTACATATCGTTGGTAATAAATCAACTGAAGATGATGAGGATAACGGTGATAAATATAAAGGGCATACTGATGGATAGTATGGCGTTGAGGAGGATGACGGAATCATTTCAGGCGAAAGATCTGTGCAGTCAGAATACTTATTCAATAATATTGGGGATGGATGTTTTGGCATTAGTTTTTCTAAGAATTGTTTAACTTGTACATCTGGGTATAAGTTTTGTAAGTACTTTATTGATAAGTCGATATTGCTTTTTCCCGAATTTAACTGATGCTGTTGTATTTCTGGTTGATCGTTGATAGAATTTGTTAGTTGATACATTGGACCATTGAATAATTGAGCACCTAACTCAATTTTATTTGATGAATTCAGTTTATTTCTTACAGATGTCATCGGAGAAGCACTCGAATTTACGGGAGTTAAATGAATTGATTTCTTCATGTCATCTAACGTATGATTAACACTTGTCTCATGACAATTGAAGTGGTTATGATCATTTCGTTTTATTGCAGATCGAGTAATCATTCTGGAATTTGATGTTAAGGTTGTTGATGTCAATGTTAACTTTGATGGTGATGACAATGATGAGGATGGTGATGTGACCATAAGCTTCGTTGGATCAAACTCCATAGATGGTATATTACAATTTGTATGATTTCCATTCTCGTAAAGATATTTCATTTTTTGTAATTTGATATTGTCAATATAATCCATAGAATAGGTATGATTTGGTATATTGATTAAATTGTTGCCTACATTATCATTACCAACTCTCATCTTCAAATCATTAATTCTAATCATTTCCCCAAGTTTACAATTTGCTCCATCGTTAATAATGCTAGTTGGATGTAATTTCCTGATATGTTTTTTCAGATCGAAATTCCGACAAAATCCTTTATCACATATATTACAAATATATGGTTTTTTTGCTTGATGTGTATGCATATGAAAGCTAAGATTGTAAATTTGATGGAACGCTTTATGACAAATATGACATTTATATTGTTTCTCTGTGCTATGCGTCAATTTATGATTCTTATAATTGCCTTTTTGATGAAATCCTTTACCGCATACTTCACATGTAAATGGTTTATAACCTAGAAAGTAGAAGAAAAAAAGAAATAATTAGTAAGATAATTCCTACACAATACGAAAATCGGTTTTTTGGATACTGGCTGGTGGTCCCTTCCGGGACTCATCAGCAAGATGGTGCTGGATCCTTAATAAGATATCAAAACCAGTCGGTCTACTAAGTTGGTATTTTTTGTATGAAAATGAGTTGTTCAATAACATGCTACTTATTTTATGATATAACATTAATAAATCGATCGTTACTTATTTGTTATTGTAATTAGTTCTTTCTAGAGATTTAATAAGCAGCACATGGAGTGATGAAAGGGATAACCTTAATTTTTTCACAATATGTCTCAAGATTGGACAAATATGAAGAGTAGAATAGATCAATAGTCTGATCATAATGAATTAACGTAGGATCGGTGTATTTTTAATAGTAGTAAATAAGGATCTAAATATCAAACTATACGAAAAATATCATTCTTAATTCTAACAATATACAGAAGAATTCGGATTTCTCAGAAAAATTCAAACTGAAAACAACTAACTCAATAACTTCAATTAATGAGTAATTTATTTGTCTGTATTCTGGCTGTTGAATAATATACTCATTTTTGTGATCATTCAGCATTCTAAACAAAAAATCACTTTCACTTCAGTAGTTGAAAATTAGTAATGCCTTTTTTCTTTTATATATATAGACAAACGATTAGTTTCTACTTCATTTTTATTCTTCAGTATAACATACCGAAGAATATATGAATATACAAGTATCTAGCCGTACACTTTGGGGAACAATCGTGCATCAATTGGAGGATAATAGAATTAACAAAGCTTGGATTACATTGCAATACTGAAGTCGCCAAAAATTGCCTATTTTGATCTTCAATAGTTATGAGATAATGATAAGAATTTCAAGTCGAGAACTCTAAATCAAATAATAATATAAGAGATTTGTGGGAGTTTTCTTTTTTTTGTAGTTTGCATTACGACCTAACTTTAGAAAACCAGTTGAAAATAAGAAACGTTGGATATATATTTCTTTCCGATACGGGATTATTCACCAAAAATAGCAACCATTAGTTGTCAATTCGCTTGTTTATAGGTTAGGCACTCGATTCGAGACATGGAAGTCTTAGGTTCAATCTTGATATCGGTTTGGATACGCGCTAATCAGGAGTCCCATACTAGTACCAAACAGTTGTCCAGTGCACCCATTGTTTAACTGGGGTTAGTTCGTGATATATTATATATTGACGATCCAATTTGATAACATTTTTCAATTATTGATTGACATTAAATGAAGAATGAAACCGTCATCTGTTGCTAATCTAGAACTTTTCAGTAATGTTAATTAACCACTACTCAGGATCGAATTCTAGACCTTCAGACTTTCTGTCATTACCAGCCATTATAATCAATCCTAACTCTCTAAGTTATAAAATCTAAAAAACCTGGCCTATTTCATGAAACATATAAATGGATTTGTCATTACAAATCAATGAAGTAAACTGGAGGAGCCTTTGAATAGTCTCTAGTATTATTAGATCTACAAATTATATAGTTTGAAAGCTTAAAACATATGAATGTTTAGGTAATTATGTAAATACTTTTATGCGGTCTTAAACATTCCCTTTTATGGAAATACAAGTTAATATTATTTACTAAACAAAATTAACAACAGAATAAATTAATTAACTATATAGATAACAATATAGTTATTCTCCATTTTTCGTTTGGAATTTTACTTTGAGACTACATTGAATAGTTAGATTGATTTTCCTGATTTTTTTATTCGACACCCTAATATGATTGTGTTAAGTATGTCGAATCGCCAATATACTACGACCAAAAAAACATTTCATACAAATAGTTCTATTTATCATTTTGAAAAGAGCAAAAACAGAGAGTTGAGTAGAATAGTATGAATTCGTTTTATGTCGTTTGGTTCTTGTCAGTTGATCGATCTAAATATGATTTTGATTCAGTTGATTTTCTTATCAATTCAGTACAATATTTATTCAGTACTGTTCATTGACCTTCAGGTCAGAGTTGGGAATTACCGGTTCAGTGCCCAGATTTATCAGATGTCCAATACATATTTGCACATACCATTTTAACTACTAATTTCTTTGAGGCTAATTAACCATTTGTTTAAGAACAATGTTTTTTGTCTAATCATAGCGATGTAGATTAGATACAACACATATTTTCAATTATTAGAGAAAATCGAAAGTCGTATACTAAAGTCATGTTTATTTGACATCAGCTCCAGGAATTACGTTCATAGCTGGATAAACTAAAATTCTTCTTGTTATGCAAATCTGTTCCACTAGTTCTAAAGTCAGTGATGTTACAGAATGGTCAGTTAGTTCTCACCACTAACTATCATTAGTCAATTTCTGTATTTATTTTAAATTATGTGTTCAGTAACATCATTATAAAAAGTTTATCAATCACACATAATTGAAACAAAGTAATTATAATATCTTACCTTGATGTATTCGAGAATGAGTGTTTAAAGTAGAACTTCTGTTGAATGCTTTACCACATATCCAACATATATGTGGCTTTTCTGATGTATGAATAATTTTATGACGACATAGTGTACTGGCTTGACGAAAACCTTTATTACAAACCTGTTATGAATAAAATAAAAAGAATAATAACATATATTAAAAACTTAATCTGGGAATAGATGTGTCACTCACACATTTATGAGAAAAAAAGCATGATGTTCAATGGAATGATACGTTAATTTTATTCTTAACACCTTTTAAAGAATGGTCTTCAAAAGAAATTTGATACCATGACGTTTCAGGCACCATGTTATATTTTAGTAGTATTCACAGACGAATAGAAATTGTCAACAATAATAACAACAACAAAACTACCCAGCATCTAATGACTAAATCCAATAACGGTTATTCAATGATCATAAGAAATATTCATTTCGAGAAATGAATCACTGTCTAGATTCAACTTGAAATGTAGTCTAACAGAATTGTTATTGATAATGTTATGTAAGTGAATAATAGCTAAATGGATAAAGTATTTTGTTCAAAGTTTAAAAACTGTTCATCCTACTTTAGTTTGAGTAACTTGATAATATGGCTCAATACAGCAGTTATATGATACTATACCGGATAAATAAGTTTCATGAACATTATTCAAAAATATACTGTATATTATTTCTGAAGACATAATAATAATAATCGACCTTTGTTAAAATTTAATATGATCGTGTTTGTACATACAGACTTTAGATTTTTCTGTACATGTGGTTTGATTAATCATCAATAAATAATGGTACAAGTAGTTAGTATTCTATATTACGACGTAGTTGTATGCACAAACTAAAATTGAATAATTATTGATAATCCACTTTTGGTTACTATAAAGAGGAGAGGGAGAAATGTGATTGGTATATTTCATTGTTATTCAAGTAATTTCAAATGATCTCTTCAATTTGATTTAAATGTTATTAGAATATTTGGGTTATTGAATGCATTAAAAGTACCATGTTCTCTAAGAGATTCGAATACTTAGGTTGATAACTAAAATACTAAGAGTAATCAACTGTTAATGACCATATACACTAATTCGGTTGATATCAATTCATGAAAAAAAATTCCCTTCAAATTTAGATTAGAAACCTACTAAAAAGATATGATTACAACATAGGAATTAACTGAAATATATTAAATTATACCATTTCAATACTGTTTGTGTACTATTTACCTTAAATGTTTATATTTAAATTAAAATTTGTTCAGTTATTCAAGATTTTACTTTCGTAAAATCTTCATATCAGACTGAATAGATTTTAAACGTTACAAACAAATGAGTTGATGTATCTTAATATTTCTTAATAATCCCTTGAATGATTAGCCGATAATGTTATTATGATTTATTCTGTCTTTTGATGAAATACATTTTGAGAACAATAAAGAAGAAAAGGTACCTGTTAATTAGTAATAATAAAGTTCGAAGCTATACGTTGTTTTGTTATGCAAGACATATTACAGATTACATGAGCACATTTTTATATAACGGATAAAAAATGATTTAATCTGATGTGGATGTAAGCAAGAAAGTTTAATTTGTAAATAGTTCAAATAATTAAATTTCTGAAGACATTGGTGGGTGTGTCACTCGATTTTGTGGATTAGTTGAAGTTAGACATTAACACGATTGAATGCCGGCAGGCTCACTGGTCTAGTGGTTAAGTATTCGCACACGAGACCAATAGGTCCTGGGTTCGTGGATGCGCACTGCTGAGGAGTTCCATACTAGGACAAAACAACCGTCCAGTACTTCCAGGTTTTCAATGGTGGTCTAGCTACAATTGACTCATGATCTCAACTATTAAAATTAAATTTCTAATGAACTGGTTGAAATTACTCTTAGTAAATTTCCAATTAATCCGGTAATGGCTATAAAATGAAAGGACGTCAGTCGAAGCTTGAATAAATCAGTGGTAATGCTTTATAGTATGAAGGTGGATGGCGAAGATCCATACTTCACAGGGAATGTCAGCTACCCCCGGGATTACAAGTACATCTTACTGAAAAATGTTAAACAACACAAAATCTATGTTCATGGTTTCCTACCAACTACATCCAATCACCTAAAATTCCAACAAATAGATAGTATCTAAGCTAAACTGGAAGTAAAAAAGTTAACAGTAGACAAAAAATGTTATGCAACATATCTGAGTGATTCTAACGTTAAATTTATGCTAATTATAACGTTCTTCACCATAAGTTATTATTATCTAGTTATGTATCGAAGAAAATACATTAGAACTGTACCTAATTAGAGATTAACTGAATTTGAAATTGACGATCAATAAATTTGGACTGCTTATTCCAACGAAGTGTATATACCTTGAGCTCAGTCTAATATGAAGTAAGTGTATCGTGTGAAGAAGTCTAAAGTAGGAGGAAGCAAGAAGATTTACTCAATATTTCATTCTCTTCACTGATCTTCTATCTAAGACGGTTTGTGATTAAAAATTACCTTAGAATCTAACATAAACTAAATTTTTTTATATTGATTTTCATCAACACCTTAAATAATTAAAACTATCTGATATCTTACTTTACAAATGAAAGGTCTTGCACCGGTATGAATGGGCATATGTCTTGTTAAATTATAATGAGCCGTAAATACTTTACCACATTCTGGACATGTATATGTTTTATTTGTAGACGTATTATCTGATGTGTTAAACTCAGAATTAGATTTTTTCTCATCATTATCATCATCTTCTTCCGCTAACTCTTCCTCAGCTTCCTCTTCTCCATTATCATTAACACTAATATCATCATTATTCTGTTCAATCGGTTTTATCTTCACATTGTAATTATCATCATTAACATCCAATTTGTCAACAGAAAAACTTCTGGAAGTTAGATTTATGTCCTTCATTGTTATATTTAAATTATCCTGATGAAAATTGTCAAGATTTGAATAGACAGAACTACAGAATTGTTGATTTTTATTTATAACATCATTTAATAAATAGTTGGATTGTTTTTTCGTGTCATTTAAGCCATTATTACTGCAAGAAGTATTCCTGGTATTATTATTATCATTATTATTATTATTATTATTATTATTATTATTATTAGGACTTGATGTTGATTTCAGTATTTTATTATCAGTTGTCGTTGATTTGTGTAACTCTTTTGTGTACATACCAGTTGGTATAAATAAATTTTGTTCACTGTTACACACTGTTGTCGTTACTATTGTAGGAGAAATTAATTTATTATTATTATTGTTTAATCGTTTTGAGTTGAAATTCGGTTCATTTTGATGAACATTACTTCTGGTTGATCTAACATGAGTAATTGTTGTTAATTGTGAATGATCAATTAATCGTTCAATAGAAAAATTTCCAAGTGAAGTTGTCATTTGTCACACAATTGTTTATTAAATATAAAGATTTTTTTCTACAAAACATAAATAAATAAATAAATGGTGATAATAATAATAATGATTATCATAATCAATATTTATTTTTGTAATACAGAATAGTAAATTTGTATTGGCATAATTATTTACATTCAGAACACAAACAACTTGGATCCATAGGTATATATAATTTACCTCTATTTGATGTCAAAGTTATTGTTTGTATTCAACACTGTTAAATATTGTGAAGAAGAGGAAACATGTCTACCGATATACAAACTAAGTTCATATGATATTGAAATATTTGTATTAATTTAAGATAGATGTGATATTATTCTCATTCGAGTATTACAGGTTAACGATTTAGGGATTAGATAAATGTTTTCTGAAAGAGATTGTTGTAATGTGATATATTTTACTTCAAAAGTAATTAATTATTAGTAATAGTAGATAGACAGGTTAAACCAACTGGGCACATATAATTTGCTCTCTTGAATAAAAATGCTAAAAGAAATAAACTTACATCTATCATACTATAGTTGAGGGTTGACTGAAAGTATCAATATGTCATTTTTATACTACTTGTTTGTAAAAGATTACTTTAAAACCAATATAAGGTACTATCAAAATACTTGAGCTAGACACTAATGTTATCCCTAAAATATTGAACGATGAAATACAGTATTGAACGATCACACAAAAGAAGGAAGAATTCAAACTAATGTTATTTAAAGAGAGCAAGAACAAAGATTGGTACAGAATAATATGAATTCATTTTATTTCGTTAGGTTCTCATCAGCTGCTTACAACCTAAAATATTTGAAATTCAACGTTATTACAGATATTGACATAAATCAGAGGGTGATGATGGATGAACATGATGTAGCAAAGATGCTGTTAAAGACTTCAATACTTTAAGTGTAATAGTTAACTGATACAAACAGTAAATGGACATTGAGAAGCTGTAAAAAATTAGAAATGAATTTTAATACAGCTCTCTGATAATACATACGTTAAAGAATAATCAACTAACCAGAAAATAAGTGAATCGCCTCTTGTTTTTACACTTAATAAGTATTCCATTAAACTAATTAATTTTAGAATCCATCCTATTTAATACACTAAAATTATTTATTTCCTTTTAACTTTTCTATTCTGTAATATAATATAGAGTAGGGTGGGCAGTAATTCACTAGTGTCTGAAACATAGATGAATATGCATACAGAAGTTAAAAGTTGTCCAAATCAAGACAATACAATAAATGGATGAAAGAATAAAACCCCTTAAAAGTGATCAATAGTTATCCGATTGGTTACTTTAGATTCACTTCAGAAATAACTATGTTATGGCTGTAATAGGCTATGTGTTTGTAAACTGACCAATCATGGAATTAATAAGACCGTCATCAATGATAAAATATATTGAACTAAGCTACCAATAAAATATAAAAGGCATGGAATACAATAAGAAACTTGATGTGACCAATAAGAGAAATTGTAGATAAGTGAAAAGGTTTCAGCAGAAATACTCTCATACCCACTAACAGATTTTCATACCAAATTGTCTGCCTTTTTTTCTATTATTATAATAATCATCCGTAAATATGTATGCAGTCAAATTTGTGGTGTAAATTTCCCGAGTATTGTTGAAGTTGTTAATGAATTTCCTATATTATCTTGCTTGTATATGATAATAAGTATCCGGATGCGAAAAGGGACACAGGAAATTGTTATGGAAAGTGTTCAGTTCACTGAATAACAACATTTTTTTACTACTTACGCTTTAAATAACTCAGTCAACATTTGGAAAAGTGTTTATAACTGTTTTGTTAAACAAAGCATAGGAGCACTCTGATGAAATTGAAACACTTTACTAATATCAATAAACAGAATTCTTCGAAGTGAGCACAGTAAAGTAGCAATTACACGATTATCAGAATATGATCATTTTATAAATAAAATTACATCTTGATACCTGAGGTCATAATAGATTTCCGGTTAAACATTTCACTGTAATTTAGTTCAACTTAGATTTATCCCTCTGGAAAATTAAATAATCTAAGGTCAATATCCTTTGTGTTTGGAACGCCCACAGAGGTCTTTCATATTTCTAATAAAAATGAAAAAATGCCTATCAGATGACAGTCAATAACATAATTTATGTAAGATTGATGTTAGTTAAACTCGTGGTTTTATTATTCTGTAGGTTATATGCAATGTTAATTTCTGGTTGTCAGATTAACTAACTCATATTCCAGTGTTGTCTATAAGGATGATACAACAGAATTTTAGTAATTACTATTAAAATCTATCCGTACTCCATCTAATTTAAATAATTTGAGACATAGTAGCTATTTCGTGGTGATTCGTACAGGATACATATGTCAACAATGACTGATCGAAATTCAGCTATAATTACCAACAACAAGGTGATTCGAATCCCTTTAATAGGCTAGTGATTATTGTAACTCAGTCTCTCAATAGATAATGCGTTAGGCGTTTGAAATGAAAGATCTTGAATGTCAGCCAGTCTAGTTGTGAACTTCAACACTGAGATGAAGGTACGTCTGGTTGATGGGTTCTAAGTAGAACAAAATGTGCTTACAGAATTCCATCGCCAGTCAGAGTCAATCTACTGTAGATTATTATCAACAATTGAGTTATTTTTAAAAGATTATTCACTGTCTTAAAACACGATATGTTATCTGAAAGCTCATTCGTATTGTTTGATCATCTGAAGATTATGTATGTAATTATTTATGGTAGAATAAATGACGAAACGACTGTCCATTGACTGTAGGCTTTCAATGGTTGTTTAGCTTACATCGACTCATGAATTACTGCAATCTCCGTAAATCCTCATTGTGATTTTATACTTTGATAGATAAGTAGTCAGTACATGGGCATTAAATGAGTTCCTATTAGTAATTAAGATCGAAATGTATGATTAAGTTAACATTTTAGCTTTTTATTGATAAACTTGAATTTTAAATCTTTTGCACCCATTTTGGCATGGAAAAAATCTAACAGTAAATTAATTTAGAATTATGTAATTTACATGTTACCGAACAATATAAGCCAAAACCATGCATCCATTAAAACGAAACTCAAACCATTTAGTTAAAATCCAGTAGTCTCTATGTTAAATGACTAGTTAGTGATATGAAATTATTCTTATCCAAACGTATTAATTGGTTAGTGTTTTAAGTGTCAAGTTGTCTGAATTGGATGGTTTAAATGTTGTTCTTTCGCTATCTTCTATCTTACTTCATGAAGTTAACATGAGGTAAGCGCTGATGATGCTGTTCAGAGCAATAATAAAATTTCACAATTAAACCATTTATCTCGGAAAACTCTGGGACGCCTAACTCAGCCACCTGCTCTGCAAATATTCCACATCATTTGAAAATGAATTCAGTATGGTTAACTACCAGCTAACAAACGACTATTTTTTAAAGGAAATATCCCAAAGTTCAGGTAACTGAAAAATCATTGTCAAAAATGATTGAGTGTCTTACGATTCATACTGCTTTGTGAAATGAATAGATTTAGTTTAATGATTAATAGATATTTTAGTTCTTGTAATTTGAAATGATTCAGGAATACGTAGACAACTCAAAAAATGAGATTAAATCAAAGAAAATTATATCTCACTTTTTGAAAAACCCTAAAGTTAATAATAAACTTTAGTTATGTTTTATCATAATTTAGTCCGTAAATGTGTGAAAATGACTGTTTTACCTCTTCTGTATGATAAAAATAGTCTGAAAACAGCTTTCGTCATGGATTAAGATCACATGAAATACCACTGAAACATAAATAATAGTAAAGAAATGTTTTATCGCAGAATAGGGCCCCTAATATAAATCTGAAATGAATATCACACTCAAATTATTGTAATTTCCATAAACCTCCGACGTAAATTACAATATCGTACTCATTTGATGTTTGATTTCTGGATGACTACCTAAATTTCTAATATGATATAGCAGCTAGTAGAGTTCAAGAGATTTAAGCTATTTTACAACAAAGGCATTGAATAATCGCCATACTATACCTAGAATTGATTAAAGTTGAAATTGTCAAACATTAAGTCTCAAATCAATAGTCTGGATACTTTAGTTTTTATTCCCTCCTGATAAATTTTGTAAGTACATCATTACGGAACCCCATATAATGATGAAACATTTATCCATTTCTCTAGTTTTCAATCATCATCCAGTTAATGTAAATCCATAAAATAAAACATTTAAATTAGACTAATCTTTCTAAACCTATGAACAAAACTATATATCCACTAGTTGAATAATTTTCTAGCACAGTAACATAATTTAAGCTGTTAGAAAAATATATTATATTAAAACATACAGACATACATATATAGTATTGTTTCTAGGTCCCACTTTATTACTGAACTGTACAATTAACATCATACATTATACCTTAGTGAGGAAAATGTCCTTTGTATGGATGTTTTAATCGATTAAAATGAGAAAATGAGCGTAAATAAAAGGAGTGAAAGAAGTAATCTCTTATTTTTTTTGATCAAAAATTTTCTTCAGTTAACCTTATGGGAGTAGTTAAACTAAGAGAACGAGGGAGCAAGCTCATAATAAAAAAATTGGGCCAATACTGAATTTTCATGAGAATTTTATATAAATCAATACATGAGTCAATTGAAGCTAGATCACCATGGAAAACCTAGAAGCACTGGACGGCCGTTTTGTCCTAGTATGGGACTCCTCAGCAATGCGCATCCACGATCTCGCCCCACGAGATTCGAACCCAGGACCTTTTGGTCTCGCGTACGAACGCTTAACCTGTAGACCACTGAGCCTGCATTGAACGGTGTTAATGTCTAATTGCAACCAATCCACGAAATTACGCCACCATCCACCATGAGTCACAAAACCCCTTTTGATAATAAATCAGTACAACGAAAATTCGGATTAATTATCATGGTTAAATAATACTTTTGTTTAACATTATAAGTTACAAGTGATGTAAAGATGACTGAATTAGTGAACACTTTCATTTTAAGAAAAAGAAATAATAAATCAAATAAGATCATAATTATTAATTTTCTTTTTGATTTTGTTAAAATATAAATATGATAAAATTTAATGTATTATTATTTTCGAAAAAAAGTGGTCATTATTTGACTTTCTATCTATCTCATATCCTTTTACGTATCTTATAATAACACTTTCTAGATGCCCATTCTTTTATGCATGAATACAAGCATTAACACGCGCACACACACACTTTTATATATATATATATAGATTGATAGATAGACATATGCACACAAACACATACATAATTTGATGAGACTGTACATTGAATGATTTAATTATAGGGTTTAATTCATTTATGGTGTAAGCAATAGAAATGTAACACATTTTTATTATTTTTAAAAAAATTATTAATCCTAGTTGGTTAAGAGAAAAGAATAGAGATAGCAGTTGCTAAGGTAGCCAGTGCAATATAATCAACAAATTTTTTTCTAGTTGCGATGTTAATTAAAGAATTACCCTCATATGCCCCACCACCTAAATGATTAATTTCTTTACAAAACTAGAAAAAAATTGAAGTAACATATATGGATGAAACAAGGTATTGACTTTTTGATTATAAGAATGAATACAAATTATAGAAAGTTCATTGGTTAGTTAATTCGTGATTAGGTTGTTTGATAGAGAGTGATAATATCATATGAATAATTATAATACTAGACATTAATTTTCATAATGGACTAAAAGCAGCTGGATAAAAACTAAGACTCTAGGAGTTGTGAAATATACGTTTCATCTTATTTATTAAATTCTGAATACTGTTCAGTTAAAATCACTACCAATCTATTAATCAGAGAGTAAGATACATTTCAACCACTGATTAGAAATTAGATGATGCAAATTGCTAACTTCGAATAATTCACAAGGAGTTAAAAATTAGGATGAAATAATTTGTTTAAAAACCTATAATCATCAGTTGTTTTCTAGTTGATATTAGTTTGTAATGAGAATTATCTCCTAGATGAATAGATCTCCATAAATCACTTGACACTTGAATTTCACAATAACATTTAATGAGTAATATATAATATAATGAAAACAGTTTACATATGTTGTATTAAATTATTTATTGTTTTCCTCTTTTTTAACTATTTGCAGAAATCTTGGAGAACAGATGCTGTAGATAGCTTTGGTATCATATACATAGTGAACATGGTGGCCTGCTTGAATATCTGGGCTATCTGTTCCTGCCATCTAAATATTTCAACAAGTTGTCTGTTTTTATTTGTGTCTACTAATCGCATAACCTATTCAGAAGCGTTTATGAAAAGCTTACAACCATTCGTTGTACAAGTTATATATATATATATGAACAGTATTTAGATGTCGATTCTTAAACTGCTAACACCTAACTGGCAATCACTCAATATTTATCGTCAGGATCGATCAAGAAGTAAGAAAGGGAAACTTGTTGAAATACCGAGAATACTATATTATACCAAAAATATAATAATGAATAAGGTCATTATTAATATTATTATGAATTTGTAAACAACAGATGTATCTACAGTTATGAATGGCATTTATTATCAAGTTTATTATCTGTTCATATTAAAGTAAAAACACTTTACATCTTTCAATATTATACACTCTAAAGAAATTGCCAATCCAACAGGTTATTGTACTTTGAGACATTATGCTAACGACACAACAGAATGTCAGTATATGATACTATATACGCTGAATGACCATAAATTATGCATCTTTATTGGATCACTATAAAAACTTGGTGATCGTCTAGATAAAGCCACTACGTGGCGTGAAACTATCACAAAAACAATTTCCACAAACTTCCGATATTGTCTCATTTTTGTAAGAAAGGGCTTGTACGATATATGACTTCATAATAGTATTTGTGATTTGGAAAGTTTATATCTACCATCTTTCAAATGTTGATTTATAATAACTGAATTTGTAATTGCTTGTATCATCCTACTGTTGATATTTTGAATGAAATTTGATCAGTCTTAGCTTACATACGTGCATCCGGTGTGGACTAACTCGATAAAGCCGCTATGACACAAGTCTATGTAGGATAGACGGAATGTAGCTGGCAATGGGATTCAGGATACGAGTTTTGCCGTACTTTAGATTCGTTAACTGGATGCATCTGCATCTTTGATTTGATGTTCACTTTGGGATTCGAACATAGTACTGTTCGCTTCAAACGCCATCGCTCTATCCACTTGGCTACTGAGTACCGATGACGCGTCTGGGTTTGAAGCAAAAGGTATTGGGTTCAAATCCTAGAGTGAATAATACATTTGGGATGCAGGCACATCTGGCTGACGAGTCTCAAATAGGACGAGACGCGTATCATGGATTCCACTGCTAGCTATATTCCAACTATTGTATGTACATTTTATTCATAATAGGCATTATTTAAACGCAAAGTAGTTGACTAATTATTGCAGTCGCATAAGTTAAATTATGAAAATGAATAGATTGATGGAAATTACAAAAGTATAGATATAACTGTTTCGTCTTAAACTAGAATTACGTAACAGCAGTGGATAATCTAAACTGATTTAGTCAGTGAATTTGATTATCTTCAGTTTTCGTAATAAACATCATACCATTTAATTATTATTTTCCTTTAAAATAATTCTTATTTTTTATTTTAGTTAAACTGTATTGACTTCTTGTTATTCAATATCTCCAACAGTCCTCAGTTCTATTTACCATCTGGATCCATTTAGAAGTCTAGGATTTCTGATCAGAAATCTAACTAATTCAACTGAAAAACATCTAGAAGGATGAAAGAGATATACATTGTTTTCCATGTCAAACAATGTGACACACTTTGAATCATAAGGATCATTCTTCCGTTCAACGTATCCCATTTTATTAATCCAATAATATTCATCTATCTGCTCTAATGTAGAGTGAACTTAGGACTTTCAGATATCACTGTAAACGCCTTACTTCTAGACCACTAAGTTTGAATCCAATAGTTTACATTTCCAGTTTCAATCAATTTTATATTTTGATTGTTTATTACGAGTATAATGGAATATTTTTTGAGGTAATATTGTTGAATTTTGAAATTATATTAACATATTATAATTATAATCTGAATGATGAAAACAACCTGATGACTACAGAAACAATAAACTTTAAAAAAAAGTAGCCAAACAGTCACACACAAATTCATATACATACATCTATGTCGACAATATACTCAAATATTAGTCACGAAAATATTTTTTAACCATTAAATATGGTCTTAATAAGTGGATAATTATGTTTCTACATTCATAACAATAGAAATAGAATGGACCATACAGTCATATATACAAGTATTAGGAAAAAAAGCCTACTTATACAAAATAAACATTGTGGTTGATTAGTTTTCATTTAAAACAAATAAAATAACAACGCCTTCACAACGAAAATATCTTAGATCAACAACAATAACTATTATTACTACTATTAGCACCAATAAAGTAACAACGGACAAAGAACAATAGATTTTATTTACACTTGGCAACAGTAACACATTCATCATTTGTCTTTTCCAAGCATAAATCTTCTGCATATGTGTATACATAAACACGCAAATAAACACATGTTGAAAAGATGAAAAAAATTAACTATTAAGTAATTAAAAGATTTGATATGCTTCAAATATTTTCTTTTAAAGATTTAATCCTCTTGTTTTTTTTCTTTTTTTGCCCTTCTTTCTTCCATTTAATAAATAATTCTTTCGTTTGTTTTGCTTTAATCTGTTTTCTTTACCTTTACTTTTTTGTCGATGGTTACATAATTTTTTAAAGTAAACAAGAGTAAGTAGTTTTGTAAGTAAGAAGTAAAACAAGAGAAATTGAAAGCAAACTTGTAAGAAAAAAAGAAAAAAAAACACAGATCAGTCACTGTAAATTACGAAATAACACATTGCCTTCAAATTACTCAGCGCCGTTTCAAATATAACCTTTAAATGTATCATATTAAACTTCAAGTTAAATTTTAAGTAATGTTTAAAGTGCTGAAGTCAATCGGCATGGCCAAAGAAACCAAAAAACTAAATGACAAACTTTTTGACTGATCGATCTATGGTGATCTAGCTTCAATTGACTCATGAACTCAACTATTAAAATTACTATAATATCCATGTAACATCGCTCAATTTAGCTGAAAGAAAAATGAACAATGCTCAGAATAATTTATTATTTCTTCAACATGTTGCTTCCTTTCATGAACAAACAATTTGATTTGTAAGCTGGGAGGATACTACTAACCTTCGCTGAAGTCTCACAAACTCGAATAATGAAAATTTCTTAAATGCGATAAAAAATGATCTTGGTAGTTTAGCAATCATATACTGACAAGAGGCAATCTATTTTAAGTGCGTTTCTAACTTATTACTTCGATCTAGGCTGTTTTGCTTACCAACCTATCCTATTTGATGGATATAAAATAGGCTATATTGATATATAGAACTTAAGGTATCGTATAAAATTTGAGGCTCACTATGAATACTGATGATGGTTTGACATTTCCGAGATAGGTTCTACTAGTTATTCATGTGCAAAATCGTGTTAGCTAGGTGACTGGTTTGACAGATCTTTGTGGTTTTCTTCCAGCCTTCCCAACGGTTATTTTCATTGGATGTTATAATGAAAACGGGATAGGTCAAAATTAGCCTGTTCATATTGTGTATTATTGATTGAAGGGATTATCGTCAGGAAATAATATTTAATATTAGTAATAATGTCGTACTAATGGCCATCAGAGTTCTTGTGTGACTGCGCCACAGAACTGAGATGTATTTTTCAGGTGATACTAAAGCCTGGATGGTGTCTATTTCTTCCGAAAACCGGTATAAAACTATCCCCTTGAAGGGCAAAGATATAATTGTAAATATAATTATGGATATTGCTGAACCTTATGGTCTAAGTCAAGAACTGATTTTGGACAACCACTGAACACTGACCAGTTATTTCGTCCCAGTATATGACCCTAAGGAGTGAGCACCTGCGATCCCACAGGGGCTCAAATCTGAGACCTTCAGGTCTCTCGATAAATACTTAACCTTCAGATCAATGAAGCATCAAATCAAATTTATCTCTGTGTTTGTATTGACATTTTACGGATTGCTTATTTGACCAATTTTAAAGCTAATTAGGTCCATTTTTTCAGACTTTGTCACACAAATAATCAATACCACCATGTGGCTTTTAAATACCAACAACTTCATTTGCTAGTAAAGGAAAATAAACTTTTAAACATGCGACAAATCGTTCGGCGCCACTTTCAAATCAACCAGTTTTCTTTGATCAGAGCTGTCAATCAACAGAAGAACATCTACCCATTGAGAAGCATTTTGGAACAAAATCTGTTGTTACTATTATTTAGATACTTCTAAGTAATGAATATATATGATGGAATATACAAATACCGATGAAGCTGCACACTTTCTGTATAAAGATAGTGACAACAGGCAAAAAAGGGAACACAGAAAAATGAAGGCTAATAATAAAGATGTGAAAAGTAATAACAAGGAAGAAAGAAGGAAAGAAGAAAATTTGAGCGGAGGAAAAAGGTTTGGGTGAATTAAAATGACAAATAAAGGGAAACACGGCAATTTAAAAAAAGTTTATTCACTTATCTACATATATTTTTTTGATTTTACATTACCTCAATTAAATGTTAAATAGATTGACAAAAGAATTTCAATAGTGTAGAAAGCTTGTAATGATAGAAATAATAGTAATGATATTATAGTAAATAAAGACGCATAGGCGGTAGCCTTCACAAACTAATCATTGTTATGGTATGTGGGATAATTATTAAATTAAGCCCAAGGGCGAAGACTGTGATGAATTACTATCGTTATAAAAGAAATAAGTTGATCATATTTAGTTTAAAAGCCTACAGAGAAGAGGAATGCGGGTGATTTTCTCTTTTCCTGAAATGAATAAAATTGTTCAATCTTTAGGTTTACTCACACGGTAAATGCATATACACTCTTTAAAAAGAAAATTGAACAGATAACTATATGAGTGATGTTTTAAGTAAGAATATACTCCTTACTAGTAGGAAACTGTATTTTTGACCATTTCTAAAAAACACATTGAACTTTGATTTAAATTGGGAAGATTCCATTGTCGTGCTTTCAATCCAACCATATTAGATAATTTACAAAATGAAAAATAATAGATAATTCTTTGATTGTTATCGTCAGAACAATTAAACGATAGATAAGATATTTTACTAACTAATCGTTAGAAACTGTTAAAACAATGTATTCCTATAAATGTATAAATCGTCCCAAAGTTTCCATAAATGTAAAATATAGTTCAATAGTTGAATTCATGAGTAGATTTAAGCTAGACCACCATTGAAGACCTGGAGGCATTGGACGGCCGTTTCATTCTAGTATGGAACTCCTCAGCAGTGAGCATCCACAACCCTGCTCACGGGGCTCGAACGCAGGACCTCCGGTCTCAAGTGTAAACGCTTAACCTGTAGACCACTGAGCCGGCATTTAACAGTGTTAATGTCTAACTTCAACCAACCCACGAAATTGCGCCAACGTCCACCATTATCTTCACCGAGTAACTGCATCACAATAGACACGATTGAACTACACTAGTTACGGCTTCTCACTAGGAAATACATTTTGAAGCCAGTCACTAATAAGCACATGATGATTATTATCAGAATGGGGGTTTGTGGAGATTGTAATGATTTTAATAGTTGGATTCATGAGTAGATTCAAACTAGACAACCATGGAATGGTGGACAGTCGCTCAATATCGTTGATTGGTTGAAGTCAGACATTAATACCTACAGGTTATGCGTTCACGCGTGTCTGGTGTGCGGAATCAAGGATGCGCAGTGCTGAAGAGTTCCATACTATAACGAAACGGCCGTCCAATGCCTCCAGGTTTTCAGTGGTGGTCTAGCTTAAATCTACTAATGGATTCAATTATTAAATTACTACAATTCTGTAAAATATAACTTCCATTACAATTAATTTGTTTATGCCATTTCGGGAAAACGTTGATCGCGTGTTTACTAGTGATTGAATTGGAAATGAATTAATGAACTTCTCTTAAAAAGTTGTAACTGATGGAATTCAGTCATGTCAAGAGTGAAGGAATTACATACCAAATCCACTAGATGATTTTCGAGCCATTTCGCTAATCTAAACCATTGGTTACTAAGATGTCTAAAGTTAACACAACCACAACGAACTTTGAATACTTTAGCTTAAAGCCCTTGTAAGGTAGTCATCGTGTACTGCTTAGAAGCCCCATGCTATTAAGAAACAAACTTTCAGTGCTTCCTGGTATTTTCAGTTGATATCAGGCTGTGGTGAAAATTAATTTCAAATCAGTCAGTCTATCAGTCACTAGATATAAAAGCTGAATTTAAGTGTCAAAGATAATATGTTGATAATGTGTTATTTAAATAAACTGTGTATTAGAATGCATCTTTTATTACGTATCTAAAATACAGATATATACTGCTGCTTCTTTTACAATTAGTTTTGGGACTATATCTTCAAGCCAGAAAGAATATGTGGAATTTCAGCAAGTATATATATATATATATATATATATATATATATATATATATATATATATATATATAATTTTTGATTACTTTGTTTTGTAAGGTTGAAGAATTTAACTTTTGTTCTTTTTTAAACCCTAAAATCACACACTAAAGGATGTGGCAAAAATTTCATCGACATTTGAAAAATTAATTGATACTTACTTCAGATAAGTTAACATTAAATAAATCTATGAAATATTTGTCACTAAAAGATTATTTTGTAACTAAGTTGGGAAAAACTGATCGTTGAAACTCATCTGAGTAGATTTAAAAAGACAGAATCACTAAATTCATGTTTAAACGTAATTTGAAGAATTAAAGCTATCATTGATACCACCAAGATCATATGACTGTGAGTTATCACCTAATCAGTCAAAGACTAGTCAAACTTATAAGTGCATATAATAAATATAACTGGAAACAGTCAATAGGAAACCCTAAAGCCTTGTAAGTACATCTGTCCTGCAGAAGGTCGGTCGTGGCCCGAATAGCTCACTGGTAACGTCTCTGACTATGAAGCTGGATGACACAGGACTGAATCCACCAGTGAGCATCAGTTCCCTCAACATTACCAGCACATCTTGATGAAGAGTGCCAGATATCACTGCACCTAGTCCCAGGGTTTCCTGTCAACTACCCCTAAGCACTATCTCAAATTTTAACATAGCGTGCGCGACGTCAATTCACCTAGACTGGTGGTCAAATTGTAACTCCATTAATAGAATTCGATCTGACCTTAGAAGGACCTGATATACATAAATTGTAATTACAACCGGTAATACTTGAATTCCACGGATAATTAGATCTCCATTAGGTTTATATGAACATCATACTTTCTGTGCATATAATGTTATATTATTAAATCATTATTAATGGTTAATATTTCAGTAGAGTTATTATTTAATCAAATATATTTTAGACTTTGAACTATTTTTAATAATGAAGTTACATCGTATTTGCGAATATTTCAGGAATTTAGTCTACAGGAGCTCCTGTAGATATATTATGAATTAGCTGATACTCGTTACCATGGCCTACTGGTAACCTGAAGGAAACTGATGCTTCCTGACGGATTCGAACCACTATCACCATCTCTATAGTCCAAGACATTATCACCTAGTTTCTGAGGTTTTGAATGACGTTTCATAAGACTAAAATGTTTACAAATGCTTAACCTCTGAGTAATAACAAATATCATACCTATCAAGTCTTTCAGAGCTGACTAAATTCGATCGATCAAGTTTCAATTTTACTACTATTCTGAGGTACAAGACATTCCTTGCACTATATTGATATGTTAGGAAGCACAAGTTCCTTTATGATTACAGGCACACTCTACTGATGAATACTGAATTCCACGAAACCTATGTCTAGGCTTTCTGGTCGACGATCTACAATTACCTAAATCTCAATATAATGCTAGTGATATCAGGCTACTTGGACTAGTGATCACAATGCAATTCGATCGATGAAATTTGAACAGCAGTATAAGATTAGATTAACATGACATTGGTCACTACCAAGTAGTCAATCAACTACGCTTACTAACATATTCTAAAATGTGAATGAAATAGATTTCATGCATGTTAGATGAGGACTTTGGTAATTAAACAATGTGTTAAAAATATATGAACAGATACCGATCAGAAGTTGCTAAACAATTTTCTAGATCCATTCGTTTGGTTAATTTCATAATTCCAAATGATATTGGAAGGTGTTTTTTTGGGTAGGTGGAAAAAGTAAAATTTCAGATGGTACAGATCAGTAACTTTTGTTTTTGTTGATTTAAATGTTGTCTAGAGAATATTCTAAGTACTGCAATCAGGACTGTATCTGGGTGATAAGTAAATGAACAAAAGTTTCGTTCCATTTTGTTCCACAATAACAACTATTACTACCACTATTACCATTATCATTATTATTATTATTATTATTATTATTATTATTATTATTATTATTATCATTACCATTATAATTATTGAATCGACAAACTATATAACTAACAATAAGGCTTTCAAACATACTTTGTTTACATTCATAATAACATATTCTATTTCAGTGGTAAATCACTTTATCTAGTTGGATGAATACACTGGTAGTTGAAATTTATTTGAGCACAAAGATCACTAAGATAATTTTATTTATTCTGGATAACCTATTTCAAGTTAAATTTAGCTTCGCTCATAATATTTGGTATTTGTATTATAGGATTTTGAAATCATGTATCTGAACGTATAATTTCTATATATTTTATAGAAAACTAGTGTTACTACCCATACAAAATTTCTGAAAATAATCTATAATTAGCAATTCGTTATACTACATAAATTCCATGATTTCATTCAATATAGCAGTCGGACTCCATGTTCAAAATATCCAGTGAAATTAATAAATATAACAGAAATATATCTAATATAACAACTTTTAATCAATCTAAGGTCTAGTGTTTATGAACACATTTCGATTCTTAAGAAATATGTTTGAATCTCGCTAGGTGAGATCGTGGATGCACACTGCTGAGGAGTCGCACAATAGGGCGAAAAGGTCATCCAGTGCTTCCACGTTTTCCATGGTGATCTATCTTCAATTGACTCGTGATCTCAAATATTAAAATGTTTTTTTCATTCGGTACTGTAATAATAAAGATTAGACATTTAATATGGATAATACAGTTTTCTGTTGAAATCCATAAAATCATTTCCATTCATTAAATAATGTATTGGTAAAATTAAATATAGTTATCAACGTCGGAATTGTACTGCCAACTGTTATGATTTGAACTTGAATCATATTGTACTTAACAGTGTAAAAATATTGCATAATCAATAAACAGGATTATAAAAAATATCAGTACATGAATTGATATTCAGATATCAAGACATAGGCTTCAAGAATTTTATTTATCACTAAGAAAAGCGTACTATAAGAGTAATGATGTTTCCTGTAATTAATTCGTAAAACAATATTTTATTTAGGTCGAAAAATAAACTAACATTTTTTATTTAACTTTTACGAACCTACAAGAATTCTTAAAAAAAATCGTCATCGTTCACAGGTACTTTTATGGTAGTAAGGACACTTACTACTTAAAAAAACTTAACTCACTATTTTATTCAGTAGTTTAAAGTTTCACTTTTAAACCATCACTTTAAAAAGTGTAATTGAGATCACAAACCGTCGTAAATGAGACAATCGTTGAAAATCTCAAAGCACTGAACAGCTGTTTCATCATAATGTGAGACTCTTCAACAGTGCCCATCCACGACGCCACTAGGGAGTTAAACCCAAACCTTCCGGTCTCCTGAAGAATACCTACCATAGATGTTTGATGATACTTATAATGTAGATTTATTTTTCTATAAATTATGTTGTATATAATATAAAATATAATCCTTTCAAAGAATTATTATTTGTATATAATGTACGTTTGATGTCTTGAGTGGACTAATACAAATAATTTTTTCTGTTTATAAATTTTGTTTTATAAGTTGACGAGTAACGATTTTGTTGTTGTTGTTGTTGTTGTTGTAATATTAGTGTTATGTAACACTTGTCTATCCTGGATTGTTGTAAAACTCGATTGATTTTTACCAATTAATAAACTACACGAAAAAATGAACATCTACAATAAGCTAGTTATATAAATGAAGGAGAATATAAGTTAACACAGCTTATGTAGTTAAGAAGATACTTATCTGCTAGTAATGGTTAACACAGAAAAAAAACACTTTAATTAAGTTATTCGACTTAATTTTTATTGTTAATTATGCTCAGATATATCAAACGATTTATGATATAAATTTTGAATCATGGGAATATTAAACATATTTTTGATGGAGTTTTGTTCTCTGAGCTGGATGGTTTGGTCGTGTAGCTTTCATCGTTCTTCTGAACGACATCTGAAGTTTTGTGCCGATGATGTCGTTCAGAAGAACGATGAAAGCCCCACGACCAAACCATCCAGCTCAGAGAACAAAACTCCAAAATCGTCCACCTGAGCTACAAATCTTCACCATCTCAATATTAAACTTATTTTTTAGTTTCCTTAGTCAACTTACTAGGTTAAAAATGAACCATTAGTTTATTCTGAAGATAAAACTGTCCTAATATTGAATCCAATCTGTGCTGTTGGAATATAATATGTAATGGTTATATTTTATCAGGACTGTTTTGTGTTTTTTTGTTCAAGCATTCAATAACGTCGTCTTTTGTTCATGTTAGATGGTTAACAGTATTCAGTTGACCAAAATTTTGTGTTAATTATCACTTATCAACATAATGTGTCTGTAAACTGAAGGGAACTTATATTCTCAAGTATTAAAGTCAGGGAATTTATCATAAATTTGTTTAGCCAATGTTATCAAGTCACTTAAGTCAGTAGTTACTTGGAAACTTAATCGAATTTTATTACTAATAAGGATAAAGAAATCTTGGTTTTGATTACTATTCAGTAGTTGTTTGTTGAATGGATCATTCATTCGAAAGAAACATACTGTTCATAAGAAACATCTATCATTTTTGCATATATTAACAGTAGTGTTTAAAGGTGATCACAAGAATAGACACTTAAATTAACTAACGCAATCTTTATACTTAGTAGTTGATTTGCTCATGTATTCATCTTATCATCTCATCAGTGAAAAGAAAACACAACTTTTAGATGGAATCTTTTACATATATTATAAATTCTAACAAGAATAAATGAGCGATTAATAAATGAACATTTTCTGTTGTAAAACTGTCATGGAAAAAAAGAACAATAGAAATGTAGAAGACAACCGTAAAACAAAGTCAGCAGAATAATAACATATGACATATACAATATAAATAATCATTCTTTTCATTATTACCTGCTGAGTTAATGACTTCAGGCAATAAAAAAGCCAACATTTTTCACTAAAGATTTTGAACCACACTCAAATTCTTCAATAAATTTATGTAGAGCTATATATATAAAAGAAATAATTAATCAATGAACATCAGGTGAAATATAACTCTATTCATAAATATATTTAATTGTGATCGAATTCCTGTGGATTGATGCAATTGTCTTTTTTAAGTTGGAAATTGTTTTGATCTATTGAACAACGTTAAAGTTTTTTTAAAGTGAAGTATACAATGATTTATTTTTGGAGGCTAAAATTATTCAATTAGTAGATGAAATTGTGAAGAAAGACAAATAATACCTTTACACAACATATATATATATATTGAGAACTTCATTTGTTTGTTTGTGAACTTTAATGAATCAGTCAAGATGTATGAAATATTCATACCAGCAAAATAAAACACTTGATTTCATTACTCGGCTCAAAATCAGTCACAATAGAACTGAGATGTATTCATTATTGTTCTATGCATTTTACATACCAGTTACATTCTGAAATTTACTAACTTTTCTGTTAGTTTTTACGCGCTATCATTAAATTATTTGTTTACTTACGCCTGTTACAACTCATGGATGCAGAGGGTGTTGCTTTATTGGCTATCTCTACCTACATCTTTTGGTGTGTATGTGATAGGAGAGTTAGGTGATTTGTGTATAATGTTGACGATTTCCTCAGGTATACTCTAGTGTCGAAGAAGTTTCTACAATGTTCTCCTGTTCACTGTGTCAAACGCCTTCTCATAATCAATGAAGTTGATGTATGGCAACGAGTTCCACTCAACTGATTCTTCAACGGTGATCCGTAGTGTCTTGATTCGGTCTATGCACGGCTCGGTCATTAACTAATAACAATTAAATGAACATTTAACATCGATTTATGATAACTGGAAAGCAGTTTATGTGTAATAACAGTAGGATAATGTAAGAAGTAGTGTGAAATCTTGGAAGAATATAATCAGTTGTTAAACAATAATATCGTAAATTAAATGCTCATTATTAAGATGGCAATAAATGACAAAGCAAAATTATAAGCAGTAACATGGATAAATTGTTAATGACAAAACAACTGACCGTTTACAATCAACAAATTGTGGGTAAATTCAGAAGATATCAGTACTCATCTACAGCAATTACTTCTAGGAATTCGTTATCCTTAATGATATTGTCTTGTTAACTTCACTAACAATAAATCTGACCCTTTTGTATTGTATTCATTATACAATTTCCATGTTGTCAAACCTACGGTTGATATATAAAAAAGTTGAATAATTGACCATTCATATATCTGGTTACATAAACTTAAAAGTTATATAATTATGCAAGTAAAATAGAAGATTCTCGTACTTCACGGCAGATACATAACAATGAACAGTTAAATACACGACAACAATAAAAGAGTTAAAAGATAGCTTACAGCCAGAATAATATGAAAATACCATAAAACAACTGTTTTAATAAGCATATAAACTATATCACCAGAGGTCAGCTTCTCAAATTTTACATTTCTAGCATAGCAACTCTGTCTAACCCATACAACTGAGATGTTTTTTTTTTGAAGAAAAAAACAGTTTGAAGACATTTCATAAAATTTATTCTCACAGAAATTAAAATAATTCAACTATGAACAATGGAATCTTTTTAAAAACAAAATAATTAATTTGAATCGTTTAAATAAATCAACATTCATATTTTCATCATAAATGAAAACTTACTTACTTACTTACGCCTGTTACCCCCAATAGGGCATAGGCCATCGACCAGCATTCTCCAACCCACTCTATTCTGGACCTTCCTTTCTAGTTTTATCCAATTCTTGTTCATTCTTCTCATGTCTGTCTCCATTTCTTAGTGTAATGTGTTCTTTGGTCTTCCTCTTCTCTTTTGGCCTCGAGGATTTCAAATGAGGGTTTGCCTTGAAAT
Source organism: Schistosoma spindalis (assembly GCA_946903255.1). Lineage (NCBI taxonomy): Eukaryota > Metazoa > Platyhelminthes > Trematoda > Strigeidida > Schistosomatidae > Schistosoma > Schistosoma spindalis. Next base: position 48,538,563 of record OX336420.1, read on the forward strand.
GAATAGCAGAATTTAAATAATGAAAATCATTAAAGTTTCATTTTTGTTATTTTTCCTGAGATAATTTCATATAATTATCATCGAGATTTTCATTTCACTCGTTTTTTTCCCACTATTGTCTTTATCATTGATGTTTTTCTTTTAATTGTTAGTTCTTTATTCCTCTGTAAATTATTTTTGTATTATAACAAGATGAGAATTTGTAAGCTGTGTTGTTGTTTTTTTGTTTTAACAACATATTCATTTGTTTCTAATGAAATGAGTTTAATGTCGCATTTTTTTCTTATTCGATAAAGAACATGCCGATTTCATATTTCATTTACGTTTCCTTGTCTATTTACCTACAGGTTTTTGTTTTTGTTTTTCTTTTAATTTCTTTTTTATCAGTATCATATATGATGCATAAGGTATATTCACATATACGATAAAAGGAGAGAAGTGTAACTATCGTTAACATTTACATGTTCATCTACTTTTTTTTAATAAAAAAAGTATCATTTAATGAGTGAATGTTCAGCATGTTTCACAATCATGAATTTTTTCCTTTACAATTATATATTTAACTTACAACATACTGATTATTATCATTTACAAGGTTTAATTAGTTAGATAACTTTTAACCAAGAAATGAGAGAGAGAGAGAGAGGAAAACAAATACAGAGAAAATGGTTGATATTGTTAATAAATGTCGGTTTCTTTCCATTTTCATGCTTTTTTCTTAAGTATTTTGAATTGTCTAATGTGTTGTTTTGTTCTATTACTTCCCATGTTTTCTCTTCTGTTTCTTCAGGCATAGATATATATGTGTGTATATGTGTATATATCAATGTCCAATACATAATATTCGCAAATAATAACTAGTTTGTCTCATTTCTTGTATATTTGTTTTCAGAAGGGGTTTTGTGGAGATTTTAGTCATTTCAATAGTTGAAATCATGAGTCATTTGAAGCTAGACCACCATGGAAAACCTGGAAGCACGGAACGGCCACTTCGTCCCAGTGTGGGACTTCTTAGCAGTGCGCATCCACGATCCCGCCCCTCGCGAGATTCGAACCCAGGACCTATCAGTTGAAGTTAGACATTAACACCGTTGGATGCCAGCTTAGTGGTATATTTGTTTGCTTTTTCTTAAAAGTTTGTTTGATACATAATTTTTATCAGTCTTTACCAAACTTTTCGTCAGTAAAATTTTATGAGAATATTTGTGATGATCCAATATTTTTTTACATGGGAAAAGTATTTTAAATAAAAAAAATTAGTGCAATGTAATCGTACCCATGTATTAATACAAATACTTTTTGAAAAAGTATCCGTCTGACAAAATACATACTTACTTTCGCCTGTTACTCCTCATGAAGGAGCATAGGCCACTCACCAGCATTCTCTATCCAACCCTATCCTGGGCAATCCTTTCCAGCTCTTTCCAGTTCTTATTCATCCTTTTCATATCCGCTTCTATTTCCCGACGTAATGTGTTCTTTGGCCTTCCTCTTTTCCGCTTCCATTCAGGATTCCAAGTTAGGGCTTGTCTCGTGATGCAGTTTGATGGTTTCCTCAATGTATGTCCTATCCATTACCATCGTCTTTTCCCAATTTCTTCTTCCGCTGGAAGTTGGTTGGTTCTCTCCCACAGAAGGTTGTTGCTGATGGTATTCGGCCAATGGATGTTGAGTATCTTGCGTAGACAGCTATTTATAAATACTTGTACCTTCTTGATGGTGATTGTTGTAGTTCACCACGTTTCAACCCCATACAGTAGAACTGCCCTGATGTTCGTATTGAAGACTCTGACTTTGATATTGGTTGAAAGTTGTTTTGAGTTCCATATGTTCCTTAATTGAAGGAATGCGGTCATTGCTTTGCCGATCCTTGCCTTTACGTCTGCATCTGAACCACCTTGTTCATCAATGTTGCTTCCCATGTGTGTGAAGGAGTCTACATCTTCCAGAGTTTCGCCATCAAGAGTGATTGGACTGCTGTTCTCCGTGTTGTGTTTGAGGACCTTGGTTTTCCCTTTGTGTATTTTGAGGCCTACTGATGCAGAGACTGCTGCTATGTTGGCTGTCTTTATCTGCATTTGTTCGTGTGTATGCGATAGGAGGGCTAAATCGTCTAATTGGTTCTGAGCTGTCCATTGTATGCCGTGTCTCTTCATTTAGACAAAATACATAAAGGTTGGATTTCGTACGGAGAAGTTCTTTTTTTTAATGTGTATTCTTGAACCAATCTCAGAATAAAAAAATATATTCGTGAGAAGGACAAACTAACTACACAACTTACTATATTTAATAAATTACTCTTAAAAAGATTGTGTCTTTGATGGAAGGGAATTTTCGTTGAAGAGTTATCTCAGTTGGGATGGTGTTGATAACCAGGGGGTCACTGAACAGATGCTTATTTCTAGTGTGAAGCTGTTCACCAATGTTCACTCACAATCCAACCATAGATTTAAAAAAGAATCTCCGGCTTTAACAACATGCCACTGAGAATTTCCACAGAAGAATAAAACCGCTATCTACTTCTCTCCGGTTTTTAATGTCAACTCTGAATAAAATCAATCTGTGACGCATTTAATTGGAATATCTTTTCTTAATTAAATGGTTTATACAAATTATTTTAGTTTGAAGTTAGTTAAAATCACTGACAGATACTACCACAAAAGTGACTGATTTAAAACAAAGAACCACGTATCTTGACTCAACCACTAGGCTGGAACTCAATAATCTATGTTGAAATTCCAGTCATTTCTCTTGACACCATAAAAGATAACTCTTTCATTCCAAACATAGTCAAGATAGAACTTATCAGTTCCTAATAACTTTTATTATTTAATTATTCTTCATCTTAATACAACGTACGATGAAAAATACTTTCAATTAGTTGACTACATTAGAAAAGAAAAGAAATCATTGGGAAAGTTAAGACTTCAATTAATATTAATATTTCATTCATTTATGATATAATATTTGTCATTTATTTAAGGACATTAGTTAATTGACAAATGAATTACTTATTGTTTATATAATTAATAAATAGTTATACATGTGAATTTCTCTTATATAATAACTTATTCATAAAACAATTACTGACATATAAATATAACAGATGTAATTTTTTAAAGATGTTTCTTTCTTTAAAACTTCTCCTCCCCCCGAAAAAAATTTATTTCACATTGCTCTTGTCAAATTAGCTCTTATTCTATACTATTTAAATAAAGAAAAGAAAGTATTATCTAATATTAACCTGATTATTATTTATTTTAGAAGAAAATAAGGATAAAACTATTTGTTGAAATAGTTTAATTGTGAGCAAAATTCTCTGAATGAAGATTAAAACAAACAAACAAGAAAAAGAGAAAATACTGACCTCATTAATGTAATAAAGAAATCTTAAATCATTATTAGAAAAAATAATTCTTGTTTAAGAAATGATATTCTGGTATAGGGATGTATAATACTTTAACCATTGGTGATAAACACAGATAATATATGATAGTTTATATATACGTTCTTATATTTTTAAGTTGCTTATTTTAGAAATACAGATGTATACATACCTTTTTTGTATATAAATGTAATTATATGTCAATATGTTCTCTATTGATTTTTTTTTTAAAACTTACTGATGAACTTTGATATTTTAATGCTGAGAATATTACATTCTGTAACAACATGTATATATCATGCCTAAAAGAATAATGACATAATTAAAGTATAATAAATAAAAAATAGTAATGATAAATTCTTAATAGAATTAGTAAGGGGTAAATAAACTATTAGAAATTTTAAAAGCTGTTAACCCTTGAGGTAATTTTCATCATGAGGTTAGATTGAATATATGTGATTAAAATGTAATAAATATTGGATAACTGTACCACCCCCCCACCCCCGTCTTGTTTTGTGAGCCTTCATCAGAGTATCTTCATAAATGAATGAACTTGGGATCGAATAGAAAACAGACTTGAAGTGATGAAATTAACAATACATCATTTAATCATCTATTTAATTGTCAACTTGGCTGATTGTAATAGACGATGAGATTTCATTAGGATATTCAAAAAATTCTTTTAAACGATAGTCAAAAGTGAATGTACAAAAGATTTAAAGAACGTTGATATTACTTAGCAGACTTCGTAAAAGCTCTCAATAGGGTTGTTTCTTTCTAAGGAATGTTTTAAAATACTCAATAAAAGACCTGATTATTTATTACTGAAAGTTATAAGTAACTAAGTGATTGAGAGATTCATTAAAAATTTACTTGCTTAACAACAAAGTGAGCTAAGATGACAAGCTTTTAATGAAAAAGCTTTGTTACTGGTACAAAGACCACGGTTTGATATCGGTTTCTGAAAAATAATTACCTGGGATCTACACATTTTCCAATCCGTGAAGTTACCCGAAAATCTGTCAGTTGTAAGTAAGCTCCATAAATCTCACGTATTTTTTTATAGGGAAACTAGACATTTTTATGATTATTTAAAAAAAAAATATTATAACAAATCTATTGATTATCTTTGTAATAAACTTATTAGTTAAAAAACCACCAATAAATCTATAGCATAGATAAACTTCTCTTATTCAACATGTAATTATTCATTCACTCGTTATCAAATCCGTATTTTCAGTTTGGGATTGTAAAGAATGTTAATTTTCATTGAAATTATGAATCGATCAATGTTAGACCACCATTGGAAACCTGGAAGCACGGGATGGCCTTTTCATCCTAGTATTGGGATCCACAGAAATTCGCGTTCACGATCTTGCCTTCGGTCTCTTGTCATTGTGAATATATTACATTAAAGAATCGATCTATTTTGTAGTAAAAACTAAAGATAACTGACTATGATATACGGAATAAACTAGACTTGAATAAAAAGAATAGAATCAATGAAGAAAATAATTAATAAAACTTTACTAACTTGTTCATCAAAATTATTCTTGCCATCATATATATATATATATATATATATATATATATATATATATATATATATATATATATATATGATCTTGCCTATCTCCTGCTGTGTATTTTCATAAACGAGCAGCTGGATGTCCAGTTGTTGTTGTTGATGTTTTTTTCTTGTGATAAAATTAAACGGAAATGAATTGCCCACTTCTCTTCTGCGTTCATATTTATAATTACATCAACATATAATGGGGGGAATATATATATTTTCATCACAGCATATGAAAAACTTATTTCCTGAGTATATATATAAATTACTAATTTGTATATTAACCTGTGTTTATTATTTATATAAATAGCAAAGAACTTATCTAACGAATATATACTGAACTGGATTTGAATAACACTTCATCTGAATTCAATATATTATGATATTTTAAACTGAATAATACTCCTTATTTTAAGGGAATACTTATATTCATTTGAATATATTTGTTTATATAATTAGATTGACTGAGAGTTTCTACTAAATTCTAATGACATTTGTTTTTAATGTATAAATATTCAACTCAATGATTTAAGGTACTGAAATGACAAGTACTTTTTTGTTGTTGAAATACAGGCTACTTGTATGAATGCTTTAATGTTTTCTATGTTAATCTCTAAATAATATTTAGTAGTATTTTGGAGATAGAAAAAAATATGTTTCTATGGAACAAAAAACCATTTACAAGTAGTTCAGTCACTTGCATGAATTCAATTAATATTATTGGGATAATTGAAATCAAGTTAAAATGAATTGTCAATTGTCTTTAATTATGACAATCTACCTTTTATAATCTTAGAATGGAATTTTTCACCATCAAAGTTTGAACATTTGAACATTTACACTGAGGTTAATATCATGAAAGTGTTTAAATTTACTTATGTACCTTGACTTTAAATGGTGAATAAATCAAATAATGCATGTTACTTATTAGGCAATAGATAACTCTTCATCTTGATATTAAATCAATTATTTATAAAGCTATAAAATGAAGAAAAGAATAGTAAAGAAGAAAGAGCAAACATAAAATCAACCAAACCTCAAATTTTGACACAAATCTTAACCATTCAATAATAAGAGTATCGAGTGATTAAAATAATCAGTCAATCAAATATCCTATGGAAGTATATTCAGTTAAGAATCGATTTCTATATGATTGATCGTTAGTATTGAGGTTATTGTGAAAGCTTTAATCAGAATATGGGTATATATTACTGAGTTGTTAACTAGGATGTTACTAAATGATATCAGTTAATCAGAGATAGAAATTATTTTTCGAAAGAATTCGACAGTTTATTTGAACAAAGAATACTGAATGAACAGTGTTAAAATATTGTACATCTAACTGTAGACCGTGTCATTCATATTTCCAACCGAAATACATGTTAAACTAATAATAATAATAATAATAATAATAATAATAATAATAAAGGAACATTTTATAAAAACGACAAATGTAAGATGTTTAAGCATATAAAACCTTTTTTTTCAAAATATGACAGACACCTGTAAAATCCATCTCATCTAAAACTATATAAATAAAACAATAAATAATCTAATTACACCTTGATAATGTTATCATTAATTTATTATTATTATTTTTTTAAAATCAAGAAACCAGATGTAATTTTTGTGATCGAAAAATGTGTACATAAAATAATTTTGAATTAAAATTCTACTCAGCTAATATAGATATATGTACGTGGTTACATTGATTAATCTGATCATAAATATATGACTTCTCTCTGTATTATTATTATTATTACTATTATCATTAATTTTCTTTTCAAGGTGTGATGAAGTTGCATCGAATTGTTCTCTTAGGAAAAAGATTTCAAAATTTCAGTTTCTTAACAATATAAATAAACATACTATAGTTAGGATATATTCAAAGGGACAACAGAGAGGGAGAAAGAACAAGAGAGAGTAAATACTAGGTTCATAAATTCAATTATTATTTCCTTGTTTAAATAATTTAGTTAATTTTATGACATATTTATATGTTTATTAGGTAGTATATAATAATTTTTAGAAAGTTATTTTCACCGATCTTATCCTCCTTAATGATATTACCATATTTAAAATAAAATAGATTTAGTTCATTTTTCATTAATAGATTTTCCTTTTGAATAACATTAATATTTTGGATGGATAAATACATAGATAATTTAACATACTTACATATACATGAGTTCAATAATAGAGGTAAAACATTCGACAGTTTATAAAATTGTTATTAATTTTTTTATTGGAAGGGGGGGGGTTGTAGATATCATAGTAAATTTTTAATGGTTGAGATCATGAGTTAGTTGAAGCTAGACCATGGAATTACGTCTTAGTATAGGCCGTCCAGTGTTTCCAGGTTTTCAATGGTGGTCTAACATCAATCAGTTAATGATCTCAATCAAAAACTTAATAATCTCCACATCCCTATACTGATTTTATGAAAACCACATAGAAAATCTACCCAAATCTTTAAATATATCATTCAAAAAGTTGTTTGGTGTAGCTAATCCACTGGTCATTATTTTTTCGAATTACCATCATAAAGTAACCGTAAATGGTTTGTGGTGGTCAGTATTCAATATAATCCTCAAACTTCATATACAGTTCGTCCTGATAACCGTCACGAGATAACGCCTTAACGATTTATTATTCAAAAAGCGAATACAAAGTGTTGATTATGTTCATTATTTCACCACGCACAGATAATCAAAATTACAAGTACGTTAAACATGCATGAAAAAGCAGTGTCGAAAAGCAAGCAGGCAATCGAGTCAGCGAGGAAGTCAATGAATAGGATTAAAATGTACATATATATACATAGTGAAATGAATGAATAATCGGATCAATTAAGTGACTAACATTAAGGCTAGAAAAATGAATATATGCGTAGGGCAGTAAGCACTGCTCAAGCATATATATTCCTACAAGTACAACGATAATAAAGTGAACAAAAAGGCTTATCTAAATTAAATATGAACAAACTCAATTGCATGTGAGCTGTAATAAGTTCATCAGTGTCTAACTAATTGTTGTATCCTTTTCATGAATGATAAATAAAGATTAAAATAAAATATTGCTTAAATTCTGTTATTATTTCATATATTCAATGTGTTCATCATTTAGATTGGTCTACAAAATTTTTTCAAGTAGCCATAGTTAATATTTTATCAAAGTGTTTTATTTCAATTTACAAACTGTACAATTCAATATTTATTAACTTCTGCTAACCTTTATTATTTATAGATTCTTTAGTAATGAACAATTATTGGCATTTAAATAATGGAAAAAAACAATGATCATGAGAAAATAACACGAATCGGTTCATTCTGCATATTCTTTTCAATAATCTGCCAACTAGTATATATGCTTTATGTCATAAGAACAATGATAAGTATAAAATATGTAAATAATTGAATATTTTTATTCCTTATTATTATTATTATTAGTAGTAGTATTAGCTTTATTCAATATTATATTTTTGGTACAACATAAAATTCTCAGCGCAAAGTACTTCAAAGAGTTTCCATTTTGTTATTTCTTGATTGATCCGGACGATAATTATTGGATGATCGCCAATTAGATGTTAACAGTTCAGGAATCGACATCTGAATAATGTACATTCTTTTCGATGTATATTGTCAACAATTACAATGTTTCTGATTATGCTCTTTCTTACCTTGTACAGCGAAAGGTCGTGAACTTTTCATAAACACACCTGAATATGTTGTGTAATTAATTGATATAGTGATCTGTTAAAACAAACGAAAGACATATAACTTGTTGAAATATCCAGGTAGCTCAGATATTCAAGCAGGCCGCATTTATTCTTATATTATCTAATACATGAAAACTCTAGAATAAAATAATTATTAAAACACAGAAAAATAAGTTTCGAGGAAGTGAAAATTGGTGTCAAAAGTGACATAATCGTATGAAATTATCAACCTTATTGTACAAATCAATATGATATGTGTGAACCGTCATCATAAACAAAATTTTCAAGAGTAATGTAATCATTACAAATTTTTATTGCAATCAGTTTAAATCTAGAACAAATTTAGGTGAATAGTCGGGAATTTATAATTTAATAGAGAAAATATATTCAGTCTATTTCAATGGTTTTCACAAGATCATTAAACGATGTCAATTACTGATTCAATTGATCTTTAGTTAATTTAATCGAAATATCACGATACAATAAATATCAATTTCAGTATAGTTCTTCAAGAATCAAACGAATTTAATGGAAATTCGACAATCTTAATAAATATAATCGTTTTATTAAAAAAAAAAAAATCAAAATAAACGTTTTGTAATGTCCTTGATGTGAACCGTTTTAAATTTAGTATTTTTAAAGTTATGATAGGTTAACAACTGACTGAGTGAAAAGTATTCAGAAATCCGTGTGTTACTCACTGGGTAATGATAAATATAATGTTGTCTGGCTAGTAAGTCTCTTCAAATTTAGCTGTTGAGTTCCTGTATAGTCACTAGACTATGTGACTGTGTAAATTTATTTGAGATGAAGTTCTTTCTGATCATTCTTTAATCGAAAGAAGTAATAGAACTTTACCTCTCTCTACTTGAAAGCTCAGCAGTAACATATTTACGAGACTCTGGTTAAAACTCATGTGAGCGTCAGTTTCTTGGAGATCACGCAAAAATCTTACTTCGGATAGCCAAGAACAATGAAATTTAGGCCGAGAGACTTTGGAATAATTCCTTCAGCCAACTAATATCAGAATAAAAATTTGACTGACCTTTTAAAAACACATGAGATTAATTATATCTTACAGTATACAGTTACTTTAGTCAGTAATGTTTGATATTCTGAAATATTTGATCTATTATTATTTTCATGATGATGATTGAAGTTGAATAGAACATCATGTCGTAAAATCAATAGAAAGAATGCAACTTAGGTACATAGATCTACTCAATTAATAAAATGTGACTACTGCCACACCTGTTTTGGGTGCCTCTGCAGAAGTATCAGTAACTGCAAAGATACTCTACATTCTCTTCAATAAGATTTGGGATGAAGAACAAATACCAACAGACGGAAAAGAAGCACACCTGGTCAAAATACCAAAGAAAGGCGATCTCAGCAAGTGTGAGAACTACAGAGGCATTACTCTTCTATCAATACCAAGAAAAGTCTTCAACAGGGTATTGTTAAACAGAATGGAGGACTCCGTAGACGCACAACTTCGCGACCAAAAGGCAGGATTCCGTAAGGATAGATCGTGCACAGACCAAATCGCAACTCTACGGATCATTGTGGAACAATCAATTGAATGGAATTCATCACTCTATATCAACTTCATTGACTACGAAAAAGCATTTGATAGCGTGGACAGAACAACCCTATGGAAGCTTCTTCGAAACTACGGCGTGCCTCAGAAGATAGTCAATATCATACAGAATTCCTATGATGGATTAAACTGCAAAATCGTGCATGGAGGACAGTTGACAAAGTCGTTCGAAGTAAAGACCGGTGTCAGGCAAGGTTGCTTACTCTCACCCTTCCTCTTTCTCCTGGTGATCGACTGGATCATGAAGACGTCAACATCTGAGGGGAAGCATGGGATACAGTGGAAATCTTGGATGCAATTGGATGATCTAGACTTCGCAGATGATCTGACTCTTCTATCGCATACGCAACAACAAATGCAGGAGAAGACCACCAGTGTAGCTGCAGCCTCAGCAGCAATAGGTCTCAATATACACAAAGGGAAAAGCAAGATTCTCCGATACAACACAGCATGCACCAATCCAATCACAATTGATGGAGAGGATTCGGAAGATGTAGAAACCTTTACATATCTGGGTAGCATCATCAATGAACACGGTGGATCTGATGCAGATGTGAAGGGACGGATTGGCAAAGCAGCATATTTACAACTGAAGAATATCTGGAACTCAAAACAATTGGCAACCAACACCAAAGTCAGAATTTTCAATACAAATGTCAAGACAGTTCTACTGTATGGGGCGGAAACCTGGAAAACTACGAAATCCATCATCCAGAAGAAACAGGTGTTTATTAACAGTTGTCTATGCAAAATACTTCGGATCCGTTGGTCGGACACCATTAGCAACAACCTACTGTGGGAGAGAACAAATCAGATCCCAGTGGAGGAAGAAATCAGGAAGAAGCGCTGGAAGTGGATAGGACACACATTGAGGAAAGCACCGAACTGCATCACAAGACAAGCCCTCATATGGAATCCTCAAGGTCGAAGGAGGAGAGGAAGACCGAAGAACGCATTACGCCGAGAAGAATGAACAAGAATTGGATGGAACTGGAAAGGGAGGCCTAGGACCGAGTGGGTTGCAGAATGGTGATTGACGGCCTATGTTCCATTGGGCGTAACATGCGTAAGTAAGTAAGTAAGTAAGTACTTCATTTCAATCAGAGATTATTATTAAACTTATAACCATTACTAATATTTAACCTTAAAGACTAATTCAACTGGAAATATTCAAAATGATTATTTGAGTTCTTATCCGAAAATTCTTTTTATTCGTATTTCACACAAGAGACACAATACAAAAAATGTGTAGATAACTGTAACTTGGTCAAAAGATAAATTGACATAAAATTGAAAAAATGTATTTGTAAAATCTCAGCGAATGAATTTTAAGTAAATCCAACGTTTCGCCTGGCAATCTGGTCCAAGCTTTTTCAAGGAAAATTGTTTTTACTTTTGGATTCCTATCCTTCCTTCTCTCTCTCTCTCTCTTCATGTTTTTATACACTCAATTAAACGGAAATTAAAATTCTATTTCATTTTCGTCTCTCTCTATTTTGTTCCTTTTTTCACACTTTACTTTTCTGTTGTTTTATTTATACTTCATTTTATTCAAAACATTTTTTCTATACTCAGCTGTTGGTATTACCTATCCTTCATTGTCCTGTCTACCGTTACGTAACGTTTGTCAGTGTACCTGTAGGTGATAGTTGATGTGGGTGTGTTTATATGAATCTGTTCACTCGGTGTCTGTATTTACATTTGCATAAATGATTTTCCTGCAGTGAACGCATTTATACTAAAAAAATTCATTAGTTGATCTTATTTTAACAATGAATTCATCCCAAATTTTTTTTGTTTGGCTAGGGACATAAAGAGAAATAATTTCTCTCGAACAAAAATTAAGTAAACTTATTTCACTGAAAAAATTAGATATTTGTAAATGTATACTGTAAGACAAACATACACATACATACTGTTCTAGTGAAATTCACAGAGAGAAAAAGAGAATTGAACATATATATATATATAGTTACAAGTTCCGTTTTGTTCATTTAATATAAAGAAACCCTATTGTTCGATGTTCACTCACGTTTTTGAATATTTCCTTGTTCAAGTTAAATATATGAGTTTTGAAATGTTAGATACATAAGCGTTAAGTTTAAAATTCTCATTAATATTTGGTAAAGTGAAAGAGAATATGAATATATATTAAGCGTTTTTAAATTAATTTAATACACCTACTTTTTAAAATCATAGATAGAATAATATTAAGGTCAAACTAAGTATTGTTATATGTTAGTTGTGTCAAGGCATTTGAACTAGTTGGTATTTGTTAATATCTGTCTTTGATCTTAGAGTAATGGTAGATTCCGCAAAGATTTAAAAATACATCATTCACTGCCTCGGAAAAGTTACGTTTGGTAATTGATAGAATTAATTCAGTAATAAAATATTCAATACAGTTCGGTGATTATTCAGTGTACTACTGCCAAACGTTGAGGTCTAATATATAAAGAAATTAAAATAACTCAATATCAATATTCTTAAATTTAACGTGTCGTTGATGTGTATTATAATACAAAACAATTTAGTACTATAAGGTTTTACTCAGTGTACAGAAATGTTTCAATATTTTTTATTCGTATTAGTACAGTATGGAGGGATTTTTGATAAATTTGTAGAGTATTCTTATGCTAAGAACAGATTTTCTTGTGCTCATTAGTTAGTGAAAAATATTCAGTGCTAATGTACTTATTTCCATGTAAAGATTTGGAAATGTCCATTCTGATTTATTCACATAAATAAAATGTCATTTATTGATCGTTTTAAAAATTGATGATAAAGTTAAGATAAATTCTCGATTTATCGTTTTATTTTAATTACTATGTTTACATCCAAATATCTGAAGCTTTGTAAATTTTTTTCCGTTTTATTTATCGGTAAATTGATAACACTCTAAGTAGGAAACTATGCAAAATAAGTGGAGAACATTTAGACAGTACAGTAAATCCGAAGAGTGTATGCTTTGAGAAATTTAGGAAAGAGACTGATACAAAATAGAAAAAATTAATAGATTAGTAAATGTTAAAAACGGTTTATAGAGAGTTGACCAATTCTAATAAAATCTCAGGTCACTTTTAACCGGAGACCAAATGGAGTATGCTAATGAATCATATGGATGTTGCAATACTACCTTCAAAAAAAGTTTTGAAAACCAAGTCACATCAATTTTTAAACTGATGACAATTGTTTATTGCTCGTGTTACTTCATGTTGACGATAAACGTATATCTGTTAAGTGGTTGGAGATAGCATCCAAGATACCATAGATATACCTTTAGTAATAATTAGGATTCATCACCTTATAAAGGTATACCTGAGATCTTGAGACAACTGATACTTGCTCCGTATTTTGAGACACCACCAATGAGCTATTAACTTGTCTGTGAAGTTTTAAATACCGTATATACAAATAAAAAAAGACTACATTTGTGTAAAACCAAAAGAAGAATCTAAAGGATTTTTTGACAATGGATATGTGTAATAAACATTTTATCAAGTAATATTTCACAAGTATATCAAAACATTGAAAATCGGACCACTTAATTTGTAGTGCAAACAAACTATCATATGTTTTTCATTAATTAACTACATGACAGAGATTCAACCAAGTTGTGAATACGTATAACATAAATAATATTCAAATGATATTCTACTTTTTTATTATTTTAAATTGAAGCTTTAAAGAGTTAGTTTCATTCTCTCAGTTTTTTTACCAAAACTTATTGTTTGAAACTTCTGCTTGATATGGAGAATAGTCATTCGTTAACAAAGTTCATTAGACTAGTTTATTATTTGATCCGTAAAGTAATACAACAGTCTTTCAAAGCTGAGATGATTATAATTTAAGCGCCTGGAGTTCAAAACATCACGAAATCTTAAATGAAACTTACAAATATTTTAGTAGTTGAATTTATGAGTTAATTGAAGCTAGACCACCATAAAAAACCTGGAAGCACTGGACGGTCCATACTAGGACGTAGCAGCCGTCCAGTGCTTCCAGGTTTTTTATGGTGGTCTAGCTTCAATTAACTCATGAATTCAACTATCAAATTACTATAATATCCACCAAACCCCTCTCTGATTACAAATATTTGTTAGGTGAATGTATAGAACGGTACATTTTAAATAATAATTGGGTTAGATTGTTTTAGCAAAAGTTTGATTGTTATTAGAAGTAGTACTGTTACTACTATTGATAAAGTTAATACTGATTAAAACCATAATCGAAAGTGGTTTCTTCGATTTATTAAAACTTAGCTGCAATTCTTCGAATTTCAAATGACCTAAAGTATTATGATTATAAAATATACCTGTAATTCAATTAGCTAAGTTCAGTAAAAGTGTATAATATCTCAATAACTTCATTAGTGGACGAAAATCTTTGATTAGTTATACTTTCGAAACAACGTACTGTTACCTTTTGATATAGTTAACTGCCTAGTAAAAAATAAAATCTATTGAATTCACAGAAATTTTCTACTGATTAAATGGCAGTCTGTAATTATGAGCTAAATCAAAGCAGGAGGTGTGATAACCATAATTTAATACGTGTAATCATGTGACCAGTGGAGTTCAACCGGGTCTGTTGTGAGATAGTAACTCACTGAAGGTAATGGTGTACGAGGGCACATTTTCGTGGATTAGTTGAAGTTAGACATTAAACCTTCGGATACCGGCTCAATAATCTACAGGTTAATCGTTCATGCGCGTGACCGAAGATTCTGGGTTTGAATCCCTCGAGTGGGATCGTGGATGCGCACTGCTGAGGAGTCCCACAATAGAACGGAACGGCCGTCCAGTTTTTCCAGGTTTTCAATGGTAGTTTAGCTTTAATTGACTCATGAATTCAACTATTGAAAATACAATTAACTTCATACATAACAAAAGTTCATGTACTCGACGATAAAAAAGCTTACAGAAAGCGCTATTAGCAAGTTAGCATAGGATTTCAAAAATTTATGAAGAAAACTCATAAGTTAAATTCAATTAAATATCGTCGATTATTTCAAGTTAAACTTGTTTATCACTGGATCTCACATTGGTGATCTGGAGGTTAAAACTCGAAGGTTTTAGATTCGAATCCCAATTAAAGAATTGTGGATCCACAGTGCTGAGAGGTCTTATACTAGGACAAAACGGTCATCTAATACTTCCAAGTTTTTATTGGTTATCTAACTTGAATCGGTTTGTGATTTCAATAAAAAAAGTTTGAAATGATTAGTGACTTTGTTAAACTCAAATAGGAAACCATTTAGCGTAAAACACGGAATTAAATTTATGTCGAAATATTTTTAGCATTGGTTTTTTTAAATAAAGCGCGTACGAATTAGTTTATGTTTTCTTATTCAATTGATATTAAGAAATAAATTTTTTGTCAATTTTCAATAAATTTTTGTTTCAATTTCCCTTGTTAACAAAAGATTATAAATGTCAAAGACTTAAGCAAAAAGACTTAATAAGATAAGATTTGACAACGAGACCTGACTAAACATGATCACTTCTATAATGTATCGTAATGATTCTTCAACTTGTCTTCTTAATTAATTTAATCAACCATATTTTTAATTACATCAAAAGGCAGTAATAAAAATTATGGTTTATTCTGATTTGTTGATTTATCATTTCTATGAAAATTTCTCTTGTATCTAAGTCAGATGGACGTTGTTTATAGTGAACTGATTGTATTTTATATAGAAATGTGAACTTTTGAGTAAATCATTTCTTTTATTTTAGATCTTACATTTAAATCTAATTTATTTCAATCGAAGTGTATTTTTCAGAGAATCTATACCTTTAGTTTCAAAAAAATTAAATATTCTAACAACCAAAACATTAGAAATGGATATAACGTTCAGGTATATTATCCAATACTTAATAAGAAGATGGATGTCTTTATGATAATATATTTATCTGACAAGTATTATTCACATTTTTTAATCTACTGTGACATATATCAGAAGGGTTTTTTAGTAAATATTATAGTAATTTTAGTAGTTGAGATCATGAGTCAATTGAAGATAGACCACCATGAAAAACCTGGAAGCAATGAACGACAGTTTCGTCCTATTGTGGGACTCCTCAGCAGCTCGCATCCATGATAACATATATGGTTACAAAATCAAAAGTGATGACAAATTTCATAAAAATTTTATACATTTTCACAGATTTACTTTAATAATTTTTTACCAAAAAAAATATAAAAAACTTAAAAAGATAGTGGATATTATTTATCTAATTTCCAGATATTCTTGATCAACTCAATCTAAGTTTTATTTATTTGTCTATAGACTTTTAATGAACTTTATTTTTTAATTTAAGCTTTTTTCGGGTATCAATGGGTAATGAATCGTTGATCAAAATTTACGAAAGTATATCTAAGTCCGTTTTTAAAGAATAGCAATTAAAATTATGTTGCTATAAGTTCGAAATGCCTTGCTTATATATGAGAAAACCTTTAAACTACCACTATAATATTTGAGTTTCACTTCAACTTATCAAACTAAAAATATTTCTTTAATCATTGATTGTTAAGAGCTGAAGAAACAATGAATAGTTGTTTTACATTTATACTCTTGATTTCATATAAAATAGAATTGTACCTTCAGTTGATTCGAGGTCACTGATAGATACGTTAGTAATAATTTACAACTTGATACTACGAAACATATTAGTCAAAACAAGTCAACAGTAATTCTCGTTCTAGTGATCTCAAAAGAGGTTTATGAACAACTGATTAACTTGCAATTAGTATTTGTTATTATTTTTTTGTGGTTTTATTCAGGTGAACAAATTCAAACATGTATACACACTGTACTACGGTACATATGAATAAAGTTTCAAACAACATTTATACATAAATAAATATAATAGTAAAAACCCGCATCATAAACATAAAATATGAATTCATGGCTTTAAAAGTGTTAACATTTGTCTACGACTCATAAACTATTCTTTATTTTACCTAATAAATAACCAACTTAAATGGAAGAAGAAATACTAAATAATTTCAATAAATCATGTAAAAATCCCTATAATCAACTCAATACTTTCTTTAGCATTAAAAGAATTATTGCTTATTCACAGTTGGGTGCAAATTTAGAAAAATAATAAATAATATTGTAGACAAGTATCTTTTCTATTTTCCTCATTCTTAATATGCTCAAATCACATGCTAATTTTGTAAAAGTAAGAAACATTGGAAACATTTAATAAGTTAGACAGTGACAAGATAACTGTTTACATCAAGCAAAAGCAAAAAAAAAGAAAATTGTTATCAACTTTATTATTTTGTGTTGTTGTCAGTTTGCTGTTGTCTCTGGTGATAATGATATTGTAAAATTAAGCAGTGAAAATTTAAAATAGAACAATTAAATCTATACTACTAATTTGATTATCTCCTGCTGTGTTTACTAACAGATGGTAAGAAAAAAAAAGTGTATTTTTAAACTTACATTCTACTCTACTTTAAAAAGACAATTAATCAAATAGTATGCATTTTCAAAGTTAAAGTTTCAGCACTAACTAAAAATATTTAATTTATTTGTTATAAATCTTAACACTCATGTTTTTAAGTAGGATAAATTGTTTACCCGCTTTCATATTTTGACTAAAAAGTGTATTCTTTATTATCTAGTATTATTCTTGAGTTTTTAAAAAAAAATTAGTTAAGTAATTATATCTCAAGATGTTTCTTTTTTCTTTACGGAATGTAAATACTCTTGATCTAACTTCTAGTGAGGTCATGAGTGCGTCACAAATTAAGATGAAACAGATATCTATTGCTCCCTAGTTTTAAAAGTTTTTTCTAGTTGAGGTCAGTAATGTTATAACTAAACTAATATTTACAATCATCATTTGAATAATTATATTTCATTGATCATTTCTTTATCAACCATAGAGCTTGTAGCACCCAAGAAAATTTAAATATGTTATGCGAATTAAGAGGGTTAAATCATTTCAATAAAATAGGTGGAAGAGAAGAATATCTGAAAATTCTTCAGGTTGAGACTTTCAATTAACTAACTTCAACAATTAACCTGTACGGCCAGTGAAATATCGCTGAACCTTAGCCGAATCATCCAGTATCTGGGTCACTGAATGTCAAGCGATTCATCGATCTCTGTTAATTTCAAGGACAACCAACGCGCACTATTTAATCGTACGCCATGCACTGGTCGGTGAGGTGGTGGTCACACTTTCGCTTGTACCTACTCTAACCAGTATATTTCTGTAAAGATGTCCTTTGTATTATACAGTCTTCAAAACAGCTGTAGTATCTTAATGTGACGAAGGGATAAATCAAGTTAGGCACTGACCACGAGGTGTGGCTCCGAAATTAGCTGTTAGTCACACCATCCCCATCTAACTGGAATAGGCCTCTATCGTTCGGCAGATTATCTACGTTGGTGATGTACAAACCTATTAATAATATTCAGATGTGAATCCCAGCAATCCAGAGTGACTTTTTCATCCTCAATATTCCAGGTCAGAATGAATTTATAGCTCAAGCATTAAATATCAGGATGGATAAGGAATTCTACTTGAGGTTTTTTGTATGCTTTCATGATGCTAATTTTATACTAGACCCTTAAAAGTTTCAGTTTTGATTCATTTAGGTCAACCTTTTAGGATAAAGGTCTTAAACTGTTATTAATTTCTTCGTGATATTTCCTCAAACATGCCCGCTCTTCCGATTCATGTCTGGAAGCATATTATGAAATTCTCTTGTATGTGATGGTCAGTATTGTGTTCAGTTCAGTCAGTGACTTCTCCTTGGTAGTTTATTCCAATATTTGTTTCACTGACCATTGATAACAATTTGATACTCTATAAAAGTTCTCAAGATTTTAAGTTGAAAATGGATTTGTTGTTCACAGTTCGATCACTCAGTATATTTTTACAACTGTATTTAGGCGTGATGATGCGGTTGCCATGTTATTATAGTGTCTACAGATTATGAAACTGACTACTAACTTGATGCCACTGTTTTACTTAGGATTACCTTTTGGCGGTTGCTATATTGGGTTATATTACTTCAGGATGTTGCTGTGCAAACTGATCGTTTCAGTTTTCATCATTAAAACTTGAGCGTTTTCCCTACTTTTTAGGAACGTTCACTGTTGATAACCGGTGATGAGTTGCATAATTTTTGCATTTCCGATATCATTTTCATTTTAGACTTAGTTGGTTACTTTGGAGGAAATCGAATTAGCCTGACGCTTTACTTGAGTAGAATTATGTCCATTGGCTGGTGGGGATATCTTCTCTATTGTGAAAGTTTGAATTTACTAAGCGTTATTATGCGTACTGTCTGTGCCTGATGGAAAAGTATTGTTAAGGTACATTAAGTTTAGTTTTTATTCACATTTTTTTTAATAATAACTTCTATATCTTCTTGTAGGTTTGGACACGTTATGACAAGAACTCAATGCCACCGTAACATTTAAGCTATGTTTTCAAGATGACAAATCTGCGAGATCTTAAGAGTTGAAATAGAGAGTATGTTTGAGCAAAGATATAGATAAAGGTATATATCATTATTTTTAAATAATATACCCTTGTGGGCCAGGGTAATTTTACATTAGTTTTCAGGAGAACCAGACACCGTCCAGACTTTCACGTGATAACCCAAACAGTACAGTTCAATCCAGTTTAGCAGGAGAGCCAGACACCGCCCACGCTTACATTTTATAACCCGAGCAGTACAGCTCAATCCCGCTTCACAGGAGAACCAGACACCGTATAGGCTTTAATGGTACAATCTGAATAGTACAGCTCAATCCTGTGGCGCAACCACACAGGTACCGAGCACCCTGGTGGACCATTCGCACCATTCATACACACATTCACATCACATTTATAGTTATTCCGATCAATGATCGCGTGAATCAATTATGCACATCATGAACAAGCCAAAGTCGACCTATTCCGCTTACACGACAGTCAAACTCATTAATGTTAGCAATGGCGATATGCCTTAGAATGTCCGAATGACAATGGCCCTTGAGAACACTGAAAAGCAACCACCAGTATGAATGAAATCGGTTAACCAGCAAACCAATTTTGTGCATGAACAGTTGGCAAAACTTGCCAAAGCAATGCCGAACCATCCACAAAACCAAGGGCGAACCTCCAGCCTCATATGAGACCTTCAGCTCTACATAGACATATGGCTTATACTGCATACAACACATGTGTAGGATAGTAAGCGACATAGCTCAGCCTGATGCGTTAGGGCCTAAATAACGCTTAAAACCGATTGTCTGGTGTCGAAATATTATAACTAGACCACAAAGATCATTTTTGTTGCATTTGCGAAATTTTCATTTTTATGACTTTTCAGACCCTGAGTTAGGAGTAGTATCCCTATTAAAGTTATATGGGGTTAATGAATTGACTATCTGGATAAAGTGAAGTGTGGCACCTAGGTTGTACCAGCAAGGACCATTATCGAATATCTGTAAGGCTTTTTATTTCTGTTACTCGACAAAGATTTGTGTTTTCGAGCTTTTGAAACCATAAGGACTGTCAAGAGACGTGCAGGCATGTGGTATTTGTACGAAATAATAATTCTTTTGTACATGATGACCAACTGGTTTCGAATTCCAAAAACAGTGCGTTCATTTGTTTTCATCTAGTTGCACTTCCTGTAAACTGTACTGATTTTGGAATTCCTATTTAATGCAATGATTCAAACATAAGACAGCAACTGATTGGAACAGTATTCAGCCTTTTTCTTGCCCTATTTTTACTAACTAATGGCTCTTGAGAAGTCAACATAAACTCCTGGGATTCCAGTTCACTTATAAACTGAGTTTCTTACTCTATAAACTACAGCTGTAGTAACTTCAGGCACCTAGCTACTCACAACTCTCGACAAAATTTCTTGTTTGGACAACTGGAAGGCCGACCACAGTTCGAGAGTGAAAACACCGACAGGGGATCTTTATCGAATAAGTTCTCATGTATTACCACGTTTATGTTTGGAAACTGTGGTATTTCTACGAACTAATTATTCTTATGTATTTAGTTGTTCGCTGATCACGAATTTCAAACATAGTACATTCATTTGTGCTCATCTATTTCTAACTGCCTTAAATCGCACTATTTCGAGAATTTTTGGTTAGCGTATTAATTTGAATAATTCTAATCATCGTGGAAATCCCTATGAGTTTATAGTGTATGCTGTCACCCAACACCAATGGTAGGGGTGCATTACTTCACTTTTTGACCTATGAAATGTAGCAGGGTACTCGAAGTGGTCTTCTGTTAAGGTAGTTCCACGAAACTCTTTTGTTCTCCTTTAATAGAATACCAGCCCAATTCATAAAGTCCTTTAGTTCGTCTAACCAACAAAATGGCTCATTCTAACGTACAGAAGGTAAATGTATTGGCGTTAAATCATTTTTTCTCACTTTCATATACTGAGGTCCAAACTCGAAAACACAATGGTCAGGTACTATTAGACATGAAAACTTATCCCCTCACATTAACTTTAAATGAAAGTTCCTATGCTACTTTAAATAAATGATGTTAACATACGACTGGATGACTGCCATGTAGAAGTCATCTTAGTTGTCCTAAGAGACGTTTTCTTAGGATAAAATGTTGAATGACCTATATTAAAACTAGTGATATATAGTTCTATAGAGATACAATCTCGATTTGGACGTATCAACACATGATGTTGCTGAGCATTCTGAAAAAGATCTGGTGATTTGCGACTGGATAAAACGAACAAATTTCCCAGAGCGAACGTTTAGATTTTGGCTTCCGAACTTATTGGGATCGTGTTTCTAAATGATCAGTCCAACGTGGAGACAGCTGGCAAGACATTATTAAGAAAACCACCGGTTAGTTCATGATAAATCAATATAAGACTACCTGTAGACCTACTATTGGTATCTCATTCATTTTTTAACAAGTAAGGAAAACGTTTGATTTCAACTAGTTAAACCGGCTCTAGAATTTCCATTTCATACTTCAAACGAGAAGTTAATGCCTGATCGCTCGATATTTACGGAATGCAGCCTGTTGATCTCGAAGTTGGACGCCTACTGAAACATTCATCCGGTTCAGCAACACTGTGTTGAAAACTTTTCTTGTTACCGATAGTAATATGATGCCTCTATAGTTCTCACAATTGCTCAGATCCCCTTTCTTTGGTATCTTAATGAAGCGTCAATCTTTCCAGTCTGGCGGGATATTATCTCACCCCTAAATCTGTCTGTATTAAATGTGACGCATCTTTGCAATCACCTTCATGTCTGACTTCAGTCTGCAGGTTGGTATGTTGTCTGGTCCTGATGCTTTATCAATCTTAAGTAATTTGATACCCACGCCCATTTCTTCGGCTGTTGGTAGGGTAACATCTATAGGAGTGTCTGTATGTGCTGCATTGATGTTCAATAGGTCCAGTAGCTCTGGTCTATTCAGTCATTCAAAGTGGTTTACTCCCCTATCCCGCTGTTCTTCAATGTCAGTGACTAACTTACTCACTTTGTTCTTGACTGGTCCGTAATAGTTTCATCACTTTGTCATGTAGTTATTTCAGCCTTTTCCGCTGTCGTTACCAGGTCTTTCACATATTTCTGCTTTTCAGCTATAAAGCCCCTCTTCACTTGCTGGTTTGCTTCAGTGTATTCAGTTTGCTCATTGACATCCTCCGTTCTTGTTCGGCTGTTCTTAGTTACTGTCTTCTTGTTCTTCCTCTCGTAAATCTTGTCCAGGCTTTCGATAGAGATTCATTCCTTGTGATGATACTACTTGCAGCCCAGTACCTCTTGGTACATTGAAGTTAATGCTTCATTGTTCCCTTTCCAGTTTTCCTCCATAGATATTGTCAGATCTAGTACCTGTTTTTGAGAGCTGTCTTAGATTCGTAGTTTGTCAGTATCTCGAAGGAAGGTCATATTGAACCTTTGCAATGCTGTCTCCCTAGTTGTCCGGTGTTTCTCTAGCTTCAGTTTCATCTTGCTCCCAACCAGTTGATAATGATCTGAAGCTATGTCAGCTCTTTTCCTGGTTCTCAGGTCTTCCATTGACTTCCAGAATTTTTTATCGATACAAACATGGTCTATCTGGTTCTCCATAGTGTGATATGATGAGACCCGCGTAGCTTCGTGTATGTGTTTGTGTGAAAATATTGTGTCGCCTGCAGCTATTTTGTTGACTGTACATCAATCTTCGAATCCGTCATCATTCTCCTTCCTTGCTCCCATTCTATACTCATACCCGGTGTTGTCCATTCCGATTTCGGAGTTTAGATCTCCCACCGAGATGGTCAAATCCTACCCTGGTCACTTCATTATGATCGATTGCAGCCTCTCGTAAAATTGGTCTTTATTGCTATCATTGATGGACGCATAACATTGGATAACATTCATTATGATCCCCTCCTTCTTTGTTTTGAAGGACACTTTGATGATCCCGGATCCATGAGATTTTCATCCAATAAGTTCACTTCATGCCTCTTTTGACATCATCGGAACAACGTCCTACCTGTGTGGAGCAATTTTTCTGTAAAGCAGTGTACAACAATATCTCTCCCGAATCTAT
Organism: Schistosoma spindalis; assembly: GCA_946903255.1. Lineage (NCBI taxonomy): Eukaryota > Metazoa > Platyhelminthes > Trematoda > Strigeidida > Schistosomatidae > Schistosoma > Schistosoma spindalis. The sequence goes on from OX336420.1 coordinate 48,562,401, forward strand.
CCTTTTTGTTCAGCTTCAGTACAATTGGTTTTACCTATTACAAGCACCGTCAAGTTGTATCTCCTTATTTTTGTGGTTATTTGACTGGTCTTCCCGGTCTCTCACATTTTCCGTACTTTTAGTGTACCTATAAAATTTGTCGTCCTAGTTGTTAGAAGGAGCATCAGCTCTGTGACTTTCGAAGATTCTCGGCTTTCACCATGAGGCTCTTCTAGTTCTTCTAAATAAACGTCCTTCAACTCTCTAGGCATAGTTTAAATGGTTTGATTGTTTATTCTAGTTGGTGTCTTTTAGCGAGATTGTTTTCTACTGGATTTGGCTGCCGGCTCTACGCCGAACCCTCCTCCTTTACTTGAACATGCCACTGGCAGTAACTCTAGAAGACCTACAGGCGCTATTAGGTAGATGTCATGTTTTGAAGTATTTAAATGATGGTACAAACTATGAATCACAGAAATCACGCGATTTAACCATGAAGTACTAGATGAGAACGAACGGACGTATTGCATTTGGAAATCTAAATCAGGCAGTCATTAACTATGAAGGAATCATTAGTTCGCACGAACCACAGTAGACAAATCTTTGAACGTTATAAGTGAGTTGAAACAAAGCTTTAATTACATCACACTCTTGTCACTATGGTTTGCACAACCACGCCATAAATGTAATGTCTTTACCATAGATTGTTGTTTATAAGGCAGCTTCAATAGTCATTACTGGTTTGAAGTCATTACTTACTATAACTACCAACTACATACGAATAAAAATTTAAGACAAAGACATTACATTTATGGCGCTCACCAATTTGTCTACTCTGAGAACCTTCTTAGTTATCCTTATAATCTTGTCCTGTCGACATCATTCTGAAGATGCCACAGGTACTCGGAGTTTGACAACGCTTTAACCAGTGACACCTTCTAATATGAAGCTTACCCATCAAGTAAAATCAAAAGACAGAAGCGAAGAGGTTCGAAGACATATTTGATAGGCTATCGATATATCGAGGATCGTCTGATCTAATCTGGCTAGCTATTGCATTAGATGCTGAGCACGGCGTTCCCACACGTGATCTGGTGCGGATGCATGACCAAACACCTTCAGCTAGATGAGTCCATCAAAACCAATGTGGTCAGGATCCAATGTCAAAAACTTACACAGCTATTTATTTTGGGGATTTATTTACTGCTACAATTCCGTACATGTGCTCACACTTCCGTCATCCAAAAACTTTTGTGGGTAGATGATACACACAAAACTAAAAAAAACGTAGGCTCCTTGAGAATTTCGATATTCCTAGGTTCTCGTGATGTTGAAGAACTATTTAACTCAACAATTTACCATTTATTTATTTAGTCAGTAATTCGATCTCTAACTACGATTAATTCACTCTAAGACTAAGGTATGAAACCATATCAGTCACTTATGTTGATGCCTATAAAGACCACACCTACGGCAGACATTCTAATAGTCATTGAATCAAAATCTTATTTTTCATTGAGACTGGATATACATGAAATAATAAATGCTCAAAAACCATATTCTGTGAATAGAAATTTCTCCCCATCAAAAACTTGAATAAGGCTTGTAAGTGAGATCGAAAACTTACAGAAGGATACTTAAAGGTGAGGAACATAATTTTTTGAACTGAGAACTCCACAATGAAATATAAAGCATTGAGACCAATGTACTGTTGAGGCGCACTTTCTGGAATCCGTGTCTTCATATGGTTTTCATCGTTATTATTTAAGATATCACCATTGTTTGGGATATTCAATTGCCAATGCATGACATCTCTAAGTGTTCAGACAATTTAGACTTTCTGGATTTGCTTGCAACCGTTCGTGCGGATCAAATTCACTCAGGATCAAACAATACACGCACAGGACCGTATTTGATACGATACTCCACATTCCTCAATCACTTACAAAGAATTGCTATACACTGTGGTCTTCAATTGTCTTCAGGTCCATGCTCGGGTAGTGGAACATCTACTGGAGCATTAGTGTGGAGATTAACATCTGAGTGCTTTGCAGTAGTAGTTGCTGCAACTAATAACTCGATCACAACTTCTGATTCGACTTATAATAACTCACCAGAACTGACGGATCTTATTTCTATTGCCGCAGTTTATTTCGAGTTTAATCATGATAAAGCTGTGGTGAGTTTATCACATAATCGTATTAAAATTTCCATGCATAATACCGTTGTCAGATTTTGGAGATTGGATTGTCTATTTATATTCCTATTTGTTTCAAACAAGCTCAGGGTTCCGGATTTATGAATTTTAAAACGTTTTTGCCTGGTTTACACATGTAAGACGAAATATTTACCACTCGAAAACATATGTGAGTTTCCGTACATAGGTTGCATCCATTTCTTGTAGTTGGTCACCAAGTTTCATCCTAGTGGTGATGGCTTAACTAACGGGAGCCTGCGGTCCACATTAAGCGACTTTAAGGCTGTAAATTAAGACAGCATTCTGCTTACTGGTTTATTGTAGACATACTAGTTTCCAAGAATTGTGCCTTCAGGCTATGATGGAGACAAGAGGTTTTTATGAACAGCTTGTTTATTCTTATGGATTTGCGTGATATTTGTCACCTTAATTAACACTGGTATCATTGTTCATCATTTCCTTAACAGTTTATTCAAAGGCTCAAAATTTACTTCACTCTAAAATATTTGGTTGCAGTTAAGTATTTTTCAAAATAAGATATTCCGTCGAAGAAACTTACTACATCGCTAGTATCAGTCGAAAAGTGGGACGTGTACTCCACAGGTCTTTATTCCATTCCTATTAACTATAGTAATATTAAACATTGGAGAATAAAATTCGAAAAAAGGACAAATTCACTCACTAAACAGCATAAAATAAAGACAAAGCTCAAGAGTCAGGGGCAGATTGAGTAAATGCATCTTCATTGCTTTGGTCGATACTGATCCATTTCATCCGAAGATTTCAACCATTAACCATGATTGTTTGCAGATTCCAACCAGGTAGTTTGGACCTTCTTAGACTGGTCAGTATAGCCTATTCTCACTTCTAACCCACGTCGAGTTAGGTGGTGATCAGGTACTCTTGACGCACGTCCACGACATCTCATGTTTATTCATATAAAAATGAGGATATGTGTAACTATCCCAGGTAATTTTGTATGCATTAAATTAGATTCATAAGAGTTACGATAGCCAGACAGAAAATAAACGATGTGGATTTCACAAACATGTATCTAGCCAAGTTTTCACATTCTACTAAAATTAATCATGCTAACATTAGTTGAGATCTAATGATGTGACGAGTTAAATACGAAGGCACAAAATTTAAAACGTATTTAAAATTAATCAAATAAACATCTTCGAAAGGTAGAATAATGCCATGTCCATAATTTAAAGGAAATTGTAGGTTGAATGCATCTGCGTCACTGCCATCCAATATAAACCATGTGAGTTCTCAGATATTTAGATAACGTACAATTTTTTAAGTTGTGTCCCAAAATGAATAAATATAGTTTCTTAGCTAATCTCGGGTCGTCCCTCGTTAATGTTTGGCTGAGGTTCAGCTATCACCTGTCCGAATGCATTACACTTAGGAGCACCAGAATTTAATAACATTGAGGGCAATTAAGCTTATGTATAACATTAGTCAGTAGTTATAAACTCATGGCATTAGTTGTTTAGACCTAGTTACTCTGGTTTGAAACATAGATCGATATAATTATCAGATCCTACATCCATAAGTGAGTAGGATCTTATACATTGGCTATGTAATGGAGATAACTTGAATAGCAGCTACTTTGTGTGTAGTTTATTGCATTTTACAAGAGGGCAAGTCATCCCCTCCTGGACTGACTTGTGTCATTGCCTAAATTAATGATATGAAGTGAATTAGTTGAGTGTATCACTCCTTTTTCTTGGGAGTCTCATTAGTCCTGATAAGCTGGTGTCTGATGAAATCTCGATATGGATTCAGAAAGTCCGGTTCTCTTTTACTAACTTGCATCTCGTTACGGTAAGATATCCATCTGCTAACCTGCTTCAGTTTGGGCACCCGGGCAGTATCACAGCCCTCACACAAATCAATTGAGATTCGTGTGTCGCATATGTACTTGGTGCCTCCCTGTACCTATACTTATGTGTTAAAATAAATAAATAAATAAATAAACCAAAGAATGAGTTTACTGAGCAACAGTCCTATTTTTCCCACTTTATGCATGTGGAACATGGTCATTAAGAATAGAGGTTATTCGTAGGATACCAGTATTCAACCACATGTCCTCGTATCATTGCTTATGTATTTTAGGATCACCAAGTTAGTAATGTCTGGGTTAAGGATAAGGTACTAGGTAAGGACGGGGAATCGATTAATGAGGTAGTAGGTCTCCATTGGTTGAGGTAGTTGAGACATGTATTACATATCCCTACCCACCACTTACCTCATTGAACGATGTCTGGTTGGATGAAAGCTAGGGGCGGCCAAACAAAAAAATAGCATCAGTTCATGAAGTCAATGACAAATGAGCTGGGCCTTGTTAACAGATGTATATTACCCTGTTGGGATCCACGAGATTATCGTAACCAATGATTAAAGGCCTTAAATGACATGGTTCAGGTAGATCCATTCTATATTTCCTTAGATCCTGAGTTTCTAGATTCGTCATAGTCTTTTTATTTCACTAATTTCTACTTTCTTGAATCGTATCTTCGATGTTTAATCTATTCTATTACATCTGATATTGTTCCTACTTTTATTACTATAAGATTCTTCCTAACAATTTCATCTCGCTGCCCCAATGAGGTATAGCAACGTCAACCGATGTACACGTACCGAGTTTAACGCAGCATTTTGCTGAATGCATTTAGAACTATGCTTCAAAGTCTGACCACCAGATACAGGGATATAAATCTCAAGCGTTTAATTTTTTTATAGTATATCTTACTTTTTGCCCTAAAGACTTCTATAGTGTTTATTTCATTCATACAGCCCTGTCCGGAGCTGGCCACCGATCTCAGTATGGGCAAATATAGTTCATTACTACAGCATGTAGATAATCTTCTGACGATATATGCAGTTCCGGGTGATAAGTAAGTTGTTTTGTTATCTGTAATAATACATAAAATTCTTATTTGTTACATGGAGCTGTATGTAATCTAGCAAGTAACCAATGTGTGAACTGGATTTGGAATGGATGAACTAGCTCCTTGTTGAATCACTGGATCTTCTTATCGTTTTGTGTGAGGTATTACACTTTCACTTTATTTTCTACAGTCGGGTTCTCGTAGCTATAACTCATCTTGTTACTTTGGTGTGCACCACAATGAATATCTCATTGTAATATACTTCTGACCGCCATACCATTTCTCTTAGAAAGTCACGTTATTAGGTATAGTGTTATGGGGATTGTAGTCGTCGGTTAGTGAATAGAAATAGATTTCTTTTGAGAATCCCGAAATAATTTGATATTATAGTCTCCATAGTTATGACAGTGGTATATATATATATATATATATATATATATATATATTATATAATGGGCTTTGTCCCTTCCATGTTTGTAACATTCCTTGCAAAATCAGTAGTTAAGTAAAATACTGATTACAGAAATTCTGCTTAAAGTGAAGGAAATGAGTTTCTCCCATCCGCACTTCATTTAACAATGAAAACTCAAGGGGTAGAGTAAGTATAAACAGTGGGAATTGTTTTTAGTGGTAATGATAGATTTGTGAGATTCCAGTGAATTAGGAAAACTAACTTCCGATTTTTTTAGTTTATCTGTTTGATTTCCATGCTTATTTAAATACAGATAATCGTAATGCCCTAATTCAATCGATAATCTAAGCTATATTTTGCGAATCCACTCCCTATTGAAGTAAGATTAATTTCTAATTCATACAGGTTTGTTTTAAATTGATATCTGTTGTTTATCTGAGTGACTGATTCGTGTAAAAGAACCGGAATATATATTTCTTTATACTTATCTCGTGATTGTAAACATTCATAGCATAAGATTTTAGCTCACTCATCTCAGTATGCAACTTCTGTTGACTGGATCTCAGGTTCAGTTTCCATTTACTTATCTAGTACACATACAAAAGGAATGGCTCAAAACAGTGTGCCATAACCTAGTCGGTTATTTTTAGTGACTAACGGGTTTACTTAATTGTATTCTACTCTTAAACCCCTACCGCTTCAGCGTTCTCCTTCACTTTTATGTTTGAATCACTAGTCAATGAGATGGTATTATCCTTTTGTTATTAATATATATGTTACCTATTTCTTATTTGATAGGTTTCTGTGGTTGGTTGGTTTTCATTGGACAAATATTTATTTTCAATCATTCTATATTATTAATTTATACCATATTTATGTTCTAAAGACGAACTGAACTGAAAATAAGAGTTTTTAGTGTTCTAAATATAACTCCTGCTTGAAGTCACTAACTTCTGGTCTGAACCATGTTAGTAGATGCAGACTACTTGGTTGGGGTCCACGTGACTATCGTAACCAATGGTTGGAGACTCTTGGTGACATGGCTCAGAATCGATCACAATGGCGTAGGTGTATCCACTCTCCGTTTTCCTTTAAACTAAGAGATTAAAATCGCTTCATATCTTTCTTTCTACCAACTAATTCTTTATTCCTGTACTATCTCCTTATATGCAATTTTCTTTTATATATTACCACCACTGAATTAACTACTTCTATGAATCCGGTGTTCATCTTGTTGTGCTAACGCGGTATGGCAACTTGGACCGATGCATGTATGTGCCTGGCCCTAAGTTGCAGTTGACTGACTGACTGAAATATAACTCCTTAAAATTAAATTGTCAGTGTTACACATCGAAATTCAGTCAAGTATGTGTGGTTAAAATAAATCCTGCAAAGTTTGAAATGATAACTAATTTAAGTCCGCTAATCCTGCATTATCATTTCAGTGACCTTGGTTTCCTTGTCAATTGAAAGGTCTATATTTCTTTTCTATTTCTTTTTAAGGATTGATCGTGCTCGAACCTACTTGTGTTTACAGGCTCTTGAGAAAGACTTGAGTATGCTGACTCAGGCAATGAGAACTGACTTAGAAAATAATATCGATGCCATAAGTACATTTAGGCGAGCACCAAATCAGAAACATGATGTATTTAGTATGCGTGACCTAGTAAATCGTTCACTCGTTGGACACTTTGTTGGACGTACAGGAGGCCGGCTAGCTAGACTTACTTACCTAGTCACATCTGCACAGGCTATGATCAGTAATGCAACTGCAGTAATCAAGAATAATTTACAAATGAATTCAAAAAGTGCATATTCAACTAGTATTGGGTGCGGATCTCGTGATGGTCTAATTGGAGGATATATGGCACGCATCGGACTTTGTCCTAGGTTGTCGTATGTGGAGGATACTTCCGCAGTTGCCCAGTCTACAGTTCAAAGACTTCCATTTATGCCTTTAGTGACACTACAGAAAGATGCTTATGGTATAAGGTGAGTAATTAACTGTGGTTATCCTTACTTTCCTTTTTTTGATAAAAAAATTGATAACGTGTTTGAACAGCAAGTGATTTTTACTTCCACAGACACAAATTTGTGATTGATGAGTAAAAAATGTTGACTGGCTTTTCACAAAATTCAAAGCTTATAATATTTTCACAATTTGAATACTTTGTATCCATTTAGATCAATCTGTAAGATACAAAAACCCGCTCCATGGTATCAATAATTCCTGTCCATTTTTATCTATCTAGTGTTGGATGGAAACGAAGCAGTTTTTTTCTTCTCTTTGCGTGAAGCTAAATTACAAATGGATCCGGTCGTTTATCACCTTAAGTTTATTTTAAAACCATATTTCTTTCCACGGAGTTCGGTTAATACAAACTACTTCGAAATCGTCTGAATTTATATTCGTGTTCTTTGCTTAAGAGTCAGTTGTTTGTTTCGCTTGCTCCCAGAAACTGGAATTTTACTCGTGATTTATGGATAATTTTTTCGTATCATGATAAAATTACACTATAAAATGAGATTTGTGTGGATGTTCTTTAGTTTTGAGTCCACATTTTTAATAATATGATAGAGTTACATGTACGGTCTGGAGACTTCATCTACCTTTAAAATTGTGTATTTTATATCCTTATTTATTCATACTTATTATTTCCCTGCTATTTTTTCTTTAGTGTTCCTCATTTCGCTCAACCAGATGAAATCAAGTGTATATCAATTGAAGCTGAATTCGTACTACATCTAGATCCTCCTTTACCAATCTCAACAGATGCAATTCAACAACTTGAGCGTACTACAGGTAAACTTCTTCTCCCCTTAAGTGCCTCCACTTGACTTGTAGTCTCTATCATACTTTTCGATTTATAGTAGTATTTTAGAATAGTTATTAGTTGTATTTTTTCTCTTTTAATGTAAAGGTTTAAGCAATACAGAAATCATAGATCAGAAAGAAGAAGATATAGTTTTATTGATTTTACGGAAATATAAACAGGAACATTTATATGGAATAAACACACATTTAGTGAGTGAATGTTTACGTAAATTTTTCGAATACATTCAATATATTTTTTTAGAATTTATTATCTGTATGATAATAAAATAAATATTTAAGTTAAATAATACATAAAGTTTTTTTTACTGAAATCAAAATAAGAAATGTTTGTAAATTAACATTTTCCTTGATTATCTAGTGTTAAAATGTGCTTGTGAATCAAGTTGTACATAGAAAAAGTATCTATTAAACTTGGTAATGATTTGATACCTGAAATAAATCAATAAAAGAACTCAAAACTATAATTGGTTTAGTCACTATCATAATCACGGGTGTCCTATTTAAATTTTATATGATTTTCTTGTCATTTGAATAGCTTTTCTATTTCCCTGGAAGATATTGATATCTCAGTCAGTCGGTCAACTGCAACTTAGGGCCAGGCACATACATGCATCGGTCCAAGTTGCCATACCGCGTTAGCACAACAAGATGAACACCGGATTCATAGAAGTAGTTAATTCAGTGGTGGTAATATATAAAAGAAAATTGCATATAAGGAGATAGTACAGGAATAAAGAATTAGTTGGTAGAAAGAAAGATATGAAGCGATTTTAATCTCTTAGTTTAAAGGAAAACGGAGAGTGCATACACCTATGCCATTGTGATCGATTCTGAGCCATGTCACCAAGAGTCTCCAACCATTGGTTACGATAGTCACGTGGACCCCAACCAAGTAGTCTGCATCTACTAACATGGTTCAGACCAGAAGTTAGTGACTTCAAGCACTGATGCCACGTTTTGGTTTGGTCGCCCCTAACTTTCTTCCAATTATCCCTCACACCAGTGAGCATTGCACGTCGTGGTGATCGGTGTTCAAGCATACGAAACACGTGGCCCAACCATCTCAGTCGATGAAGATTCATAACTTCGTCAACTGATTTACCATCATTCCCTAATACCCTGCGTGTAACCTCACTATTGCTTACCCGATGATCCCAGTAATATTTCTAAGGTATCTGTGGTCAAATACTAGTAACGTACGAGTACTTGTAGCCTACGAGTATCTTCTACTCTTAAATGCCATGTTTCGCAGCCGTATATTAGAACGGAACGAACTGCCGCGAAGTATACTAGTCCTTTTATTGATAGACGGATATCTCGCCATCGCCATCGGTGACGTAAGTTGGTGAAAGCCAAACGAGCTTTTCGAATTCGTGCTGAGATATCGTCACACACCAACTCATTAGGGCTGATCAGACTTCCAAGATAAGTGAAGTTGTCTACACGTTCGACTACTTCACTCCCTATCCTTAGTTCAGGTGTTGACGAAGACCAGTCCTGAAGCAACAACTTGCATTTGGAGGGAGAAAAGCGCATTCCAAACATTCTGGCATTGTTGCTCAGTGCTACCATAATACTCTGCATTTCATCAGCGTCTTCACCAAACAGGACTATGTCATCTGCGTATTCTAAGTCGATAAGTGGACCTCCTGGTAGGAGATTAATATCCGAGAATTCAGTCGATGAGAGCGTTATTTCCATCAGTAGATCTATGATGAAGTTAAACAAAAATGGAGAAAGTGGACAGCCTTGACGGACACCACTTGAGGTTGCGAAAGCAGATGACAGTTCGCCATAAGCTCTGACTCGACTAGTAGTGTTCGAGTAAAGAGCCTTCATAAGGTTTATGTACTTCTGAGGTACACCTTTCAATGACAGACACCGCCACAGAACCTCTCGGTCCACAGAGTCAAATGCTGCTTTTAAGTCATGGAAGACCACCATTGTCGGACGTCGATAAGTATGCCTGTGTTCTAGACCTGACGAATGGTGAATATGTGGTCGATGCAGCCACGACCAGGTCTAAAGCCAGCTTGATTCTCTCGTGTTTGCAGTTCACGAGTCTTAGTTAGGCGTCCGATAATTATCGAGGCTAGTATTTTAGATAATATATTAGTTAAACTAATACCTTTATGGTTGTCACAGGATGATTTTGACCCTTTCTTATATATTGGGACGATAAGTGATTGTGACCAGTCAGAGGGGATTACGTCCACCCCCCCAGATTTTAGCTAAAATATTAGTCAACCTAGTCGCTAGAATTGGGCCACCATCCTTAAAGACCTCTGGAACCAATCCATCTGGACCTGTTGACCTTCCTCGTTTCAGATTAGCTATAGCCTTTTGAACTTCAGCTAGAGTTGGGGGACCTACTTCAATGTTCCATTCACACTGTCTGGGGATAGAGGGTAGTTGTAGAGTAGCTGAAGGCCAGCTGAACTGCTCCTTAAAGTGTTCCGACCATCGTTCTAAACGTCTGGACTGGGAGCAGATAAGAACGTCGTCTTTTTCCGAGATAGTCTTACTTACATCTGCCTTTTTAGTTCCAATTTCTTTTATGAGTCTGAAGAGCTGTCTGGTGTTACCTATAGCCTCTGCCAGGGAAATCCTACTCACTGCCTTCTCGTGGCGGGGGTGTTGTTTACGAAAATGAGAGGATGAAAAGCGAATGTCCGGCGCTTTAACCGGATCGCAAATCAATGGTGCACATGGGCTCCAATATCCTGAGGGAACAAATGGCGTATGAACCAATCGTTGGTCACCGGCTACCATGGGACTACATCTCCTCACGATGCTCCACTGCCTTGTGGATCAGATCTTCAGGTCAAAGGCTCGGGGTGTAGCCCCCTAAGAAAACCACCTGCTTCGGTTTGGGCACCCGAGCAGTATCACAGCCCTCACACATATCCAATGAGATCTGTGTGGCTCATATAATATTTGGTGCCTCCTTGTACCGATATCTATGTGTTAAAATAATAATAATAAATACCTATAACCGCTGCCTTTTCCACCTCTTGCTTTCGTTGCCTACCACTGCTCACGGTCGTTCCTTAGACTTTTGCTTAACCTGGATCTGATTTGTTTACCCTCTTCATCGTGTTCAGAGCCTGATGGGATGAGTTTACGAGAATCCATCGGTGCAATAGACCTTGAAGAAATCCACTGGTTCTTTGTAACCCTGTGGTTTAAATCGCTAATAGATGTCACAGCTGTTTCCACAGCTGATTGTATATCCCTCCAAGCAACATCTGAGTCAGCCTCGTTTTCAGAACTACCTAAGTGTGACCTCAGTTGTTCCTGGAGCCTACTTTTGTTTTTCTCGTTACTCAGTTCAGTCGTAATGGGTCTTTTTAATGTGGCTTTTTTGCGTCCAGTGAGGCGCAAGCAGATGCGTGCTCGTATTAGGGCATGGTCGGAGTCAAGGCAGGTACTCCAGAATGAGCGACAATCTTCTATCGACCCTCTCCAACGATGACTGATGGCAATATGGTCTATTTGAGTCCATCGTTGATTTGCTGCAGGGGGTCGCCATGTTAGACGATGTCTCTCCTTATGCTTAAAATTTGTGTTTGCTAAAAATAAACGATTGTCTGAGCAAAGTTGCAGCAGACGATCACCATTATCTGTTCACTGTGCCGGAATACTAAAATACCCACCTAAATGTCCTTCTGTTTCGTTTAAGCTACCTACTTGGGCATTAAAGTCACCTTCTACATGTACTATGTCTGAACGTTTAGCTTTCTGAAGAAGTTCAGAGAGTTTTCTGTAAAATTTATCTTTCACTTCATCCGAGCTGCAGTCAGTGGGAGCGTAGGCAGAAACGACGTAAAGGCAACGACGTGTGTTCCTATCCTTCCGAGTTCTTACCGAGCCGTTAAGCCGAACTTTATGGCAGTGAAACATGGCCAGTAAGAGTTGAGGATATTCGTAGGTTACTAGTATTTGACCATAGGTGTCTTCGAAACATCGCTCGTATATCCTGGGACCACCGAGTAACTAATGCAGTTCTTAGGAAACGGGTACTAGGTAAGGATGGCAAATCAATTGATGAAGTAGTGAAACTTAATCAGTTGAGATGGCTGGGACATGTGCTGCGTATGCCCGACCACCGACTGCCCCGACGTGCTATGTTTTATGGTGTAGGAGTAGGTTGGAAGAAAGCTATTTTTATTTATTTATTTATTTTAACACATAAATATCGGTACAAGAAGGCACCAAATATTATATGAGCCACACAGATCTCATTGGATATGTGTGAGGGCTGTGATACTGCTCGGGTGCCCAAACCGAAGCAGGTGGTTTTCTTAGGGGGCTACACCCCGAGCCTTTGACCTGAAGATCTGATCCACAAGGCAGTGGAGCATCGTGAGGAGATGCAGTCCCATGGTAGCCGGTGACCAACGATTGGTTCATACGCCATTTGTTCCCTCAGGATATTGGAGCCCATGTGCACCATTGATTTGAGATCCGGTTAAAGCGCCGGACATTGGCTTTTCGTCCTCTCATTTTTTGTAAACAACACCCCCGCCACGAGAAGGCAGTGAGTAGGACTTCCCTGGCAGAGACTGTATACGCGTGGCCATGTGAGAGCATTTCGAGAGGAGGAGCGCACTCCCCACACTCTCGGCCATACCAGGGCATTTGGGGGCTGGAAGAAAGCTAGGGTCGGCCAGACCAAAACATGGCAGAAATCCATGAAGTCACTGACAAGTGGACTGAGTCATGTTGGTAGGTGTAGGCTACCTGGTTGGGGACCGCGAGACGATAGCAACCGATGGTTAGAGACCTTGAATGACATGGCTCAAAATCGTTTGCAATGGCGCAGGTGCATCCACTCCTTGTGTTCTCCCGAATTCTAATCTTCTGAATTCTTCATGTCCTTTATTTTCTTTCTCAATTTATTCCACTGGACTATACTCCTTTAATAACATCATCAAACCTTAATGTCCCCTATCTCTACTTATACTTTCAGTACCTCTACCACTATAGGATTTGAATCGATAACTGAATCTCTGTGGTAATGTGGTATGGCAACTCGAACTGATGTACGTACGTACGAAGTTCCACGTTGTTACTGACTGACTGACTGATAGACGACTGTTAACGGGGATCCATTCTAATAGCGCTTGTTCCGCCCTCATGCTTAGTGTTATGCCTACACCTGCCAGTCCACGAGAGCTAGCCATCGGGTCGCCAGATACACGGAGGGTGTATATCGTCGGCTCTCCGTTTTGCCGAGGTGAGGTCAAGTGAATGACCACACTAGGATCCTGTATGCGTGTTTCGGAGACACAGCATACATCAATTGTACGAGATTCTAGGGTTTTAGCCAAGGAAGCCTGTTGACCGATTTGACATAATGTGCGTACGTTGAAGGCTCCAATGTGTAGTTTGGAGCGAGGTTTCAGTAGACCTGAGACAATGTTTTGCGCACTAGAATCGTTGGCCGTAGTGACACTTGAGGAGGAAGCCGAAAGAGGGAGTTTAGATTTGAAAGTCGATGTAAGAGGAATAATAGGAATTGAAGAGGTAGGTTGATTATGAATACAGTGGTCTTGAGTGCTGTTAGAGTTATAAGGGCGGTTATCACTTCCGGGTTGCCCACACCGTGAAGGGGTTTATCTGGAGGTACCTGAAAAGGAAATTGGATTAGAGTTGGTCATAGTGACCTGAGAGCGTGACCGCAGTGCCCAAGGGACAGTTGCTTGAGGTCGGTCACACACGACCTTTCTATGAGTAGTTTTTGTGTTAGCTCCGTACTTGTTGAGACCTTACCGCCGGACACGGATATCCGTGGGATAAGGTGAGGTGTGCATTTTTAGGGTCGACCTTTTCTAACCCCACCCCTCCTTGTGGGAAGGCAGCATTGCTGTTATGCTGGTTGTCTGAAAGAAACACCTTACTGCTGTCACACCTCTGTACAGTCAGCAGTACGACTTCGCCTTCAGACCTTGGTTTTGTTGCTTTTAGTCTTACTGCCCTTCAACCGACCTGTCTAGCATGGTAAGACCTTGAGAAACTGTTGTTCCAGCCAGTATAGCTCAGTTGCTTCATCACGATAGACAAGCCCGACCACCACATCAAGGTAGCAACAACGGTCTATGATTATTCAACAATGTAACTTAATCGTCACAAAGGTTTAGCCTTCAAACATCGGGTCAAATGTTCGAAACTAAACTAGATCCATTTTATTTTGTACTACCTCTTGGTTAGTTATGAGGATCCATTAATATTTTTAATCAGCTGATTTTACAGTGAGACAAGAAATAAAGTAACTTAAACTATGTACACACGATAACTTTATATGTGTTGCATTTATAAAAACCATGTTAGACAACATTTATTTAGACTATAAGTTAAGATTCTAGGTATTGATAGGGCTTTTTACACAATAATTAATGTATATTGTTTTATTTTCAGTTCAGTACATCAACTCTAATTTTTTTGATTGTTTGGTTTTATCTAGCAAAACCCAAATATTACACAACATAGTTATCAAATTAAGAGTGATGTCAAAGCCTATCTTGTCAGCTCAGTTCCATTTACATGTTCAGATCAAATTGGTGAAATTATTTCTATTCTTCGTAAACAAGCATCAGCTTTAGCGTTTTATGAAACATTTATTGTTCATCCTGATAAACCAGTGGAAAAAGGTGGGTTCACACAATTGTTTATAGTATACAACCCAAATTTAGGTTCTAAATGTTTTTCTGACCGTAATGACTATTGAATTTTAAATTTTGACTACCACATGTGAATAGATGTGCACTGAAATGATCGAGATTACAAATCAAATGGTGTTTGTTTGCAAACTATAAAGCAAAAGTCCATGGAGTGTTAGTTTGTTTTATATATAGGTGTCTGAATCTCCTAAATAAGGTCTTTAAAATCGTCAGAATCATGGGTTCTATTACTTTGGGTGATATATCTTTAAATATTTTGTCAGTCAGTTAGGATATGGCCGAGTTCGTTGTGGTCTAAGTTGTCACATCTCACATCAGCATAACGAAAGGAAATCAAAAGAGCAAGAAGCATAGGATGGAAAATAATATCGAAAATAATAGAAAATACAGTTCAAATGGAATAGTTGCAATCGAAGGATGAAAATTTAAGAAATGATACTTAACTTCAGATTTGGTTAAATAAAATGAATGCAACTTTGTTGTTATGATCGATTTATAGATGGCACCAAATTTATTTAACCGATGATTTTGATTATTGTTTGTGGCCCAGCGAGGAAGTTTTCACCTTCCAACATAGCTCAAATCATGTCTCGATTTGCGCATTACTATATTTTCTCCAACCTACTCCTATGTTAGTCAGGATTATATGTCAGGGTAGTCAGTGCTTAAATAGTTAGCAGTTTGGAACCTTTTTATGTTTAGTTATCTTAGTATCTAAACCGTTAATATGCATAGTAATGCTTATTTTGTTTCTTCCAGATGACGCTTTAACGTTCTCGTTTAATATTAGAATCATGAGTGGTCAGATGATTTCACTAGAGTTTGATGATCCTAATCGCCTGGGAGCGAAAATTCATGGTAAGTAGTTCCTCAAAGATAGTAGTAACGTACCATCAATATAAAACAATAAATGTATCAATAGGAATTCAGGGTGTAATGTACTCAGTGCCCAGTTTTTGCAAGTGCACTGTACAAATGTGCAGAAAAGTGGGGATTAAAATTTTACAAAATTTACCATTAAATTTACGGTGAAGTAAACAGATTTTCTTCATCTGGATATCAGTTAAAATTGATACGTGTTGATAATGCGGCAGTAAATTCAAGTTCTACTATTACGGACACAGTCAATTTCTTATCCTCCTTTTTAACAGCTCCCGAGATGTTCAAATTTAAAAGGTTAGGTTTTTTTGAAAACTTAGAAGATAAGAGTATATTAGCATTGATTGAACATGGATACATTTACAATGCTCTTCAGTCAATCAATCATATGGAACATCGAACTTGACACATATGTGCATCGGTTCAAGTTACCACATCGCATTAACACTGCAAAGTAAATTAGTCAAAGAATATCTCAGAATGATAGGAGTAGTAACAGTATCAGTACTGATATAAAAGATTAGTCATAAAACGTGTGATTCTAGCAGAAAATATGGGTTTGTGGAATTAAAAAATAAGATAATTTAAATACTAATGATCTTAAGGAAGGAAAAAGGTGGGTTTGCTTACTTCCTTAGAACTAAATTTGACATTCAAACAGCAACTAACGATCGTCTTTAGACGAGACAACTTGAATCACTGACGGGGAGAATTTTGTTTGAAAAACATGAAAAATTCTGCAAGAAATAAATAACATAACGGGAGATGATACAAACGGTTTTTGCTGATTAAACCTTCTTGAAGAACTATACTAATGAAGTTATTAGTCGAACCCAAGTGTAATGTTTAATTCGAACACATGCTGACTTAAGTTCCTCCCTTAACAACTATTGACAAATCGTCACAAATGATATCCTTACAAACGTTGATTTTTGAAGTTTCGAATTAAACTAACATTTTATTGGTTGCTCTATATGCCATGAGTTAAGTACTTGATTTTGTTTTAATAATTTGGTCCTATGATGTAACCAATCACTGTCTTATTTACTTCTTAGCTTCTTTACATGTGCGTCCGTTCGATGTCCAGTGTCTGGAATTAAATTATTTTTCAAATACACATGATCGCTTGAATAGTAATTGTACAAGTAATGACAAAGAAGATGTCATGCAACTGAATAAGCTGGACATAGAGTCTGGAGGTAATCTCAAAGCTAACTTCAGCAAAATTCTCACAAAAACACATACATTACCAATTGGTTTTGTCTGGTTACTTACTCAACTCCAATGTCCTGTTCATAAACAGTTGGTAAGCATGAAGTTGCCTGTAACCAATTCATATAATAGTACTGAGAATAAGGAAAGCTATTCATCAGTCAGTCAAAATCAATTGACTTCTTTAAGGACAATGCTTAATCGTGTTAAATCATCTATTATAATCCGTGGGGCTAACGGTACTGGTGGTGTACTTTGTGGTGGAGATCGAAAAGTTTCACTGGATTTCGAATCTTCCTCATCATTCGCTGCAGCACAAGTATTTGCTTTAAACACACCAAACTACTTGAACAGTGCTAAAAAGATACCTCCTTTACCTCCAGGTGTCATGGCCACACCTCCTCCTGCGTTTACTCATTTGGATACAAGCTCAAGTATGTTGTTATCGTTGTCTTTTGTGAGTTTAGAAACGGTAATTATAGTAACGAAAACAAGTTCAGTTTATTAAATACAGTTATGTTTAATAGAATAGGAGATTCCTAGCATAAAATATTTCAACATGTTCCTCATAATCGTCATTTACATTACCATATATATTCTCACACCGTGTTCGTCACATATTTGTGCTAGATAAGGTATTAAAAGCGTGTCGATTTGCCTTTTTATGAGTGGATTTTGATGTAACTGCGTTTCGTTTTTGAGAGGCTATTCAGTAGAGAAGTCGTAAGAAAAAAAGTGGTTTGTATCTAATAAAAAACACTTGCAGTTATTTTTCGGATTTAAAAGGGATCCGTTTTAAATGGTTTGAATAATTTTTTCTGGTTGGCGTTTTTTAGCGAGTTAGTCTTCTACGGGATGGGGTCGCTAACCTCATGCCCAATCCTCCTTTATCCGAGTTTGGGATCGGCAGTAGCCCCCGGAGAGACTCCAGGCGGAGTTTAAAAGAATCCGTGCAACCGTATTATAATAAATACCAAACCATCAAAGTAATTAATTCAAGTTGACATCACTTACTGTATTGTGATGTTCACTGTACCTAACCACAAGTTTGTAGATCTTAATATTAATAAAGTAGTGTTGCTTTCTCATGTAGGCAGTCATTCAGGTATAAAGAAGGTTAAGTACAATGAGTCCTCAAATATCCTTAGTTGATAGAGGCCAGGTTTCGGAAACACAAAGATAAACTGGTTGTGTACTGCAGCTAAATCTATCTTTTCTTCAATTTTGATTACAATAAAAGTGACGACCCTTGTGTTTTATTAGTTGCTGGATCAGCTATTTCATTTGATAATTCCGTACATTAAACAAATATTCGGCAACTGTTAAGTGTTTAAACGAGACTTTTGAAAGAAATATGCTTTTATTTAAGATAAAAAATAAACTAAGACGAAATAGAATATAAATTTCATGGAAGCCAAACTCCATACAGACATAAGGTGATTTCATTTTAGCTTGATTATAATAAAGTGACTAGGGTTTATAAAATGGATTATTCTTATATTCTCCCCCTTCGATCGTAACAGGGTTGTTGAAAACTCATCTTATTCAAGGGTAAAATGTTATAAGTTCTCTCAGAATCATAGTGAGGATAGAATAACAGAAAAGTTCGAATCAAAATTGATGTTTCAGCCTCAATCTATTATGTAAATTACAACTTTTTTAATTTATGTAGTCCAGGGCTTACTGGTAGTATATTCTTGGTATCTCTAGCATTAAAAGTTTCAGTTACTGATTGCCTATATTTTGATAACTAAACTTTGCTATGCATTGTTTAAAATATTTATCTAAATGGTTCTGTATAACTATATTTAAAATATTTTACCCATTTAACATATCCTTAACAGGTGACCTTGGTATTATATCATCGTTGCGACCCGTGAACTCTCAAGGCAAACTACGTGATATGCATTCCAATTCCAGTTTACCAGTTGTCTCAACTAATCCATCTCGTGGTTTAAGACTAGATGACTTATTAGTTGATAGTACATTTCAAACACAACAACAGTTACAACAGCGTAATCCACCTCCCATTTCTTTTTCCCACTCGTTACCAAGCTATGTATCGCCTATTCCTGGGACACATACTACCTCTTTGGCGGATGTGAAGGAAGCGTATTCTGATATGATTAATCCCAACATTTCTACATCAAATTATCTTTCATTACCTACTATTCATTCCTCACATAAGTATGGGTCGTCTGTTTTATCCGGATCAAATAGTATCCCTTCAAATTTGTACAATATACCTTCTATGTCTGTTAGTACTTCCAATTCAGAGGCTACAAGTTCATCTGCTGTAGTCAAATCTAAAAGTTTTACTGGTAAGCTTTTTATTAACAGTATATTTAAATGTAAATTTTTTACTAAAGCATGTTTAGTCAAAATTAAATGGATCTCACTGAAACTTCTGTGGTTACTAACACTGACCGGCAACTGATTACAATTCAAAGGCTTATGAATCATTAGTTTGAATCGTCAACAAGGACATTAATAAATTGACCGCACTTTTAGATCAACCAGATTCTTTAGTTTGAATTATATAAGTATGCGTCCCTTTATCGGCATTGCAGTTTTCAAAGTATTCATCACTTAATAGGATAGTTTTTTTAAAAATGTAAATATAATTTTCATTGAATATTCAATTGCATATGGCTTAGTAGTTGTGCTGCAAATACTTGCAAAATGAACAGTAACCGCATTCGCCACTTGTCAGTTAAACCATTGAGTCTTTAATTCATTAGTTTGAGATTAGTTCTCATTGCTCATCAGTTGTTGACATAATTACAGTTTGTCTTTTAGAACTAACTTATTTTTTATCAGTGATGCTGAATTATTGTGACTTTAGGTGAGATTTCCCATTATACTACTAAGTACTTAGTCATTCGGTCAGTCATAATCAACGTAGATTTTGCCAGAAATATACTTTAGCCCGAATCGCCGTACCACATCAACACTATAATTAACGTTCAATTTGTTCCCCACTGGAATCGAATTAGATAACTGAATAGTCAATGGACTTATCTTTGATCCTGAAAGATCCTACTTTTAAATTTTGAAGTGGTTATGGTTGCGTACTCCTTAAATGAATTAGATCGACAATGAGGTAGTCTATATTTTATTTACTCCCAATGATTTCCCAGTTAATATGAAATTTTGATAGAAGTTGGGTTGAAGTTTCTAGTTTTTATCTCTATATTCACATTGCTGATAACGAAACATTATTTTTTCTTACTGTTAGCCTCACCGGTTAGCGATAACTCCAGAGCTCCATCAACAAGCGGATCTATGCTTGTTAATCTTTTAAACGAAGATTCACTTTCTACTTCCATTCCTTTGGTGTCTCCATCCAGTATGACAGATCGTCACCACTACAATCCCAGTCATTCTTTAACAAATCTTCAAAATAGTCCCCTCACTTCAGCTGCGAGCAGTATAAACGTTTCTAATAGTCGACTTCCTGGCATGATGTTATCCAATAACTCTCAACCGTCTAGTTCAGATGCACAGTTACCCCAAGGGTGTGGGAAATCTTTAAGTTCATCCGCACCAAACCTTACTCCAAATAGTTCCCAGTACCCCTCCGTCCGTAACTCCAGTTTAATCACTCCTAATAATGGTCGTACTAAACATACAAGTTTAAAGAACACTCAAGCTAGTTTAACTGTTAACCCCACAAGTAATCCTAAAAAACCTCGTAAAAGGCGTCGAGGAACGGTGGAAGGTAGTTTCCGATGCATTAATAGTCAAAAAGGTAATACACCTATTCCTAGTGTATATTCTAACTATCCCACTACAAAGCACCAGCGTGTTGACACCGTTTTACCAACTACAAGTATCTCATTGTCAGGAACCTACCAGCGCCCTACTTTTAGTCAAACAAATCCAAGTTTCTCTTCATGTTCACTGCCATATGTCCAACAGAGTACAGTAGCATCTACAGTGCAAAGTATCAACATGCAAATTCCTAACCCTAGTAAATCGGTCTATGACTTCGACGATAACCCCACTTCAATGTTCGATGTCCCGGTTGGTAATATATCGTCCTCCAATTCCCTATCGTTTTCAAGCGGTTCCTCATTAACAAGTCCTAAATCTAGCGTGTCTGTAAACCCATTACAGTCTGGTAGCCTGGCAGTTAGTAATACTAATCCAATTTCGAATTTTCCTGTGACAACAATGATGTCATCAAATTCAAATTTAGAACGAACCATCGAACGTAAAACTAGTCTGAAGATGACGATAAAAACAATACCATCTCAACCAATTACTTCAACTCCTAAGGCTAGAGTAAACTTTAGCCAGAATGAAGTTGATAAGTACAACAAAATCCAGTCTGTTCAATCAAATTCGACCCCTAATAATACATCGGACTCTGGAAGTACAGTTCACTCAGCCCAAACTTTGCCATCCGTTAAAAAACGTAAAAAACGTTCCGTAGAGGGCAAACCATCAGCATATATGTTGCAAATGCTCCAGCTTGCCAACTCCTCAATTAGTGGTTCTGATGCCTCAATTACCACTACTAGTGTTACTACTGGGGCTTCTGGAGTTCCTAGTCAGTCAGCAATTACTCCTCTTGTACTTAATAACTCTGGTATGAAACAAATCAAAAGTACGAATAAATTAGTTGGTCATGGTTCTGTCTTAGTGAAAAAGGAACGTAAGCGTCGTCTAGGTCATGGCTTCACAGAGAAGACTCATTTTTCCTTCATTCCCAATAGTAATACTTATAACCAGGTACAAGAAACAGCTGACAATTCAAATATACCGAAGCTGATAAAAATAAACCGTGTTTCCCGGCCACCAACTTCTGATGTACCCAAAGATAATCAAACGGGATCAGGTACAACTCCCAATTTGTATAATAACTGTATTTCGATGTCCCCCAACTCATCATTAAAAAAGAAGGTTTCTGCACTTAATTCTACTCCACTTGGGACTGGTGCTGGAACTAGTTCCGGGGGTGATGATATGATGGTTGCCAAAAGGTTGTTTTCTTCATCGACTTCGCCCTTAGTAAGCGGTGACAAGCGCAAACGCAATCCAGAAACTTCGAAGCAGTCTAACAACTCTCAGTCTGCTTATTCTAATTCAGGTACCTCTAGTGATTCTGCATTTATATCTTCCCCCCTACTTCCTTCTACTAGTTCAGATCCACCTAACAACAGTAACACATCACGTAAAACACCTCGTCCATCATTACATACAGCACCTAATTTACCTCGTGTTCCACATACTCCCACAAGTAAATCTCAACCTGTTCAACAAAGCAATACTCTCAATTATTTATCCTCCAGTTCAGTATGCACTACAAATCCAGCTTCTGTAAGTGTTGTTGGTTCTTCATCTGGATTAATTAAAGGCTACAAGATTCCTAAAAAGAAAAGTACAACCACTGGCTGTTTACCAAGTGTACCTTTATCGGACGCAAGTGGGGACAAGTCAGTTGGAATGCTGTCTACCACACTTCAGCAGATACAAGAAAGCGTTTCATCCTACAGGGATACACCAGATTCTCAATCTCCAGAAAAATCTGACGAATCCAGTTTAACTATTGTTGAAAATATATATCCAAGTTCTAACGATCCTAATCTGGAGGGCGTAGATCCAATAAATGTAGCTGGGTACAATGCAAATATCAATGATGTAGCAAGTAATACTGATGACAATTCTTCAATCCCGTCCGATTCAGTTTCAGGCTTTACGGCCCCTAATACTGAAAACTGTTCACAATCCATCCTTCATCCAATTTCACTACAGTCCAATTCGTCCGTTTCAGGACAATGTTCGCAATCGTCACAACAGCATCAACAACAACAGCAGTTTCCCCGTAAATCTTCAGTGAAGAGTATTAGTGATATTGTTGATAAATTACGGGCAAAATCTACGACTACCATAACTTCGTCTACTTCAACAATTATCAGTGATTCATCGAATATCGGAAGTTCTGACACAACAGCAATCACTTCATATGAAGTTAAAGATTCTACAATGCTCTCTGATAATCCAAGCTGTCTCCGCAGTATAACTAAAAAAAATGATGAATTTCAAGACCAATGGAGAGACAATATCTTCGAGAAATTTTGTCCAAGGTCAGTTGTATATATATATATATATATATATATATATATAATTTCGTAATTGTAAATTTATTCTTCTCTTTAACGAATCTTTTTCATCAAGTTTTCTCGTTTTGTGTGCTTAAACAGTATTTTATTGACATTGACAATCATTTTTCATGCCATGTAACATTTTTTAAGGGAATAATGTTAATAAATAATCAATTATTCAATTATGAAAATCATTGATCATTGCACAAATGTGCGTCGGCTCAATTTGCTGCACTTCAAATCAACATGTTAAGATTAAATT
Organism: Schistosoma spindalis; assembly: GCA_946903255.1. Classification (NCBI taxonomy): domain Eukaryota; kingdom Metazoa; phylum Platyhelminthes; class Trematoda; order Strigeidida; family Schistosomatidae; genus Schistosoma; species Schistosoma spindalis. The sequence continues at coordinate 48,585,871 of OX336420.1, forward strand.
AACCAAAGAAGCTTAAATGATTGTATCTATGGTAATAACAAAAAGACTAAACAATAGGAATATAGTTTGATGAGAAGTATTCTGTAAAGTTGTACATGAAGGGATATGTAGGCCTTAAAAGCAAGGAAGTATGTTTGCACAACTGTAACTGATTAGAAAATATTAGAGCATACTTGGAAGTGATACTATCCAAACTATCGTATGTAAATAACAGATTGAAGTATATTTTTATCCATACTTTATGTTTAGTTGATAAAAAAATGTGACTATATGTTGGCCATCTAAATATTCACGATCAATCGTTCCCTATCTTAAAACAAACAATGCAATAGAAAGTGATCTCATTTCCAATCTTTAAGTTTTCTTTCCTTATTATGATAAAAATGTACAATTTGATTCAATTTTCTCGTGGGAATAAGCAACATAATGAAGCTAGCATTATATTTTTTACGTTTTCACTTTCAACTAGCTAATCCAAAAAGTGTAATTCTTGGACTTTGTATTTCATGTGAATATCAAACACATCATTGTTTTTTTCTCTGAACGGTTCTTTATCATTATTGTCATGAGTTGTATGATGGATACGATACTGCCTGAATGCCTAAACAAAAACAGTTTGTTTCCTTAGAGAATTGCCTTCCATGCCTTTTACTTGGTAATCTAAACTGCAAAGCGATAGAATAACGTCACTAAATGCATTTCCATGATAGTGGGTGATAGGAGGTCGATACCCTACCCATTTCTATACAAGGTTGGAGCTTATGTATGATAATGGCTTTTGATGTCACGATTCTTCCACACATCCAAGTAAAACCTCTTCATCAACCAACACAGTTTAGGCCACGGATGTTCATTTTTTGTCCATACTTGTTCCATAATGCCCCTGCCAAATCGAAAGCTGTGGTAAGTACTTTTTTATAAGAGACTACATGGAAAATTATTGTGATCCCTCTTTGTCTTCACTTGTACTGGTGCATTTTGAGGGCTCCTAGTACTTAACATCACTGACGAAACTTTATTTTCTTACGTTGCTAAATTGGTGAAATTCCAAGCGGGTAAGTTCGTGCTCCATAATTTAAAACTCACCTAATGGGCTAAGCATGTTGTATGATTGATTTACTTTGTTTGAAGTAAATGAAGTGAACTCAAACCTAGAAGCCAGTCGAAAAATGTGTATCTAGATTTCTGAATCACCTTCATTACACTATTTGAACTACCCCTTATAATAATCAGTCCTGTACAATCCTATTTTTCTGTTGATCTCATTTTTCGCACATGTTTTTTATTCTCTGGAATAATTACTTTCGGATTAACTTCTATATAGTGGGACACCGACACCGCACCAAACAGAAAATGGTCAGAACAATATATGTAGATCAGATTCTGAAGTGGATTTGAGCACATCGATTGAAAATAATGAAGAATCTGTATGGACTAGTGGAAATAAAGAACCAGTGCATGATAAAGATGAAAGAAATATATCCTCATGTAATTCAAATGCTCCAATGATTCATTCGAATACTCAGTCTATCTCAGATTCAGAGGGGAAACAAGGCAAACAACAATTTGAGGTTTGTTGTTTAGTTTTGCAATAAATCTTTGTGTACATTACTAAGAATTACATAAAAAGTGCCATTTTTCGGTTGATAGAAAATATAACAGCGTAAACGTAAACGAATAGGCAGTTACGAGTAATTAGTTTTCTGTAATGTCCTAGTTTAGGAGGTTTATCTGAAAATTTAAAAAAACTGTAATATTGGACCTTTACACTCTTACTGTAAAGACTCGTGTATTCGTTTTGCATGCTAGAGTTATAAATGGATGTTATTATTCATTAATATGGAGGAACAATAACCTTTCAATTGCTCTGAACAGATGATCATTTTTGACCAGAATACTGTTAAAATGTCTTAACAATCAATCCTAGATCAGCATGTAATTTCTAGTTAAATGCTCGTATTCTATCCAATAAGTAATTACTTCGTACATAAAGATTACTATCTGGTAAAATTTGTTTCCAAAGTTATGCTAATGTATGATGAAAACATGTACTGGGTTATTTTGAATTTAGATGCAAAGAAAGGTTCTGTGGCAGTGTCTGTCATTGAAAGGTGTGCCTCAGAAGTACATAAACCTTGTGAACGCTGTTTACTCGAATAGTAACGGTTGAGTCAGAGCTTATGGCGAACTGTAATCTGATTTTTCAACCTAAATTAGTATCCGACAAGACTATCCACTATCTCTATTTCTGTTTAATTTCATCATAGGCCTACTGTTGAAAATAACGTTTTCGTCGACTGCATTTTTAGGAATTGATCTCCTTCCAGGAGGACAAGGTTCTGAATCTTCATCTACTGAGATGGTTGGGTTGTGTGTTACGTATGCCTGAACACCGACTAGCACGGCGCTCAATGCTGATTGGTGTTGGGGATGATTGGGATCAAGTTAGGGGCAGCCAAACCAAAACATGGCATCAGTCCTTGAAGTCACCAACTTCTGTTTTGAGTCATGTTGGTAGATGCAGACTACTTGGTTGGGGTCTGCTTGATTATCGTAACCAATGTAAATAAATTAATATATTTGTAATATCCCAGTTAGTAGAAATGGATTTGGTTATTTATTCTCTGAGGAAATGGCTTGCACTCAGTCACGAAACGTCAAAAAATTTAATTTTCCTACCCATTAGAATATTAAAAATATATTAATTTATTTATAACAATCTACCCGATGCTCAATTTATTCGAAATTATCAAGTCAAACCTTGGTAATGATATCGTAACCAATGGTTAAAGTCTCTGTGTGATATGGCTTAGAATCGGTCACAATGGCGCAGGTGTATACACTCTTTGTCTTCCCTTAAACCATGAGATTAAAATTGCTTTATACCTTTCTTCATACGAACTAATTCTTTCTTTCATATATTACTACCACTGAAGTAATTACTTCTATGAATTTGGTGTTGATCTTGTTGTGCCAATAAGGTATGGCAACTTGAGCCGATGCATATATGTGCCTGGCTTTCGTTGTAGCTGACTGACTGAGATGCAAAGATCTAAGTCGAGTGTGAGTGATTTGGTCATCACTATAGTCCAAGATTAGAAGACTAACTCCGATGAGATTAGGTCAATAAAAGATAATTGCGAATATTGGTCTGATCTGTTTAGACGAATGTTAACTTTCTGTATGAGGTTTTCATAATTCTAAAAATCATTATTTAAGTACTTTAGATTCCTAAGATCAACTATAATTGCATAGGTGCATCTATTTTTCTAAATCTTTCATGTTTATCGTAATTTCCTCCTGTTTGTTAATTTCCTTCTTTCGTACTTATGTGAATTGTTGGAATTTTACCGACACATTTCACTGTCAAGTTTGTTGTCGTGTGCTTATCTGTCAAGTAAATATTTTACGGTGTTTATTATTAGTGCCATATTGTCAAAGCTCATTGAAAATGTCACATTGATCTTAATGTAATCGGTAGTCTGCTTCATAATTTTCAAAAACAAATAACCCCTGTCTAATGGATGCTCCGTTTTATAAGAAATTGCATTTCTGCCAAACTTTAATTCATTCATTTCTGTTTATTATTCTCCATTTATTTAGTGTATTAAAGCTAATACTGATACACCAGCATCACCTACTGAATTGTTAACCACGGTGCCCACATCTAATTCAAATATGTCAAGTAAGATTATCCCTATATCTCCTACAAGTATGAAGTGTCTCAACTCCACTGGTTCAATATCGGGTACCAATATGAAGCCCAACATAGTACGACATAGCTCTTTACGTTTCGAAAAGAAAACTGGATCTGGGCGTTACTCTCGATTAGGGGGAGGTGTAAATGGAATGATAATGCATGGAGGTCTTGTTCAACGTAGCAATTCTGATAAGTTAGTGTAAATATTTTAGTGAAATTTTATTGTTTTTGAAAATTATTATTTTTTCCTATTATGTGTTTCGTAATTTTATGTTACATAGAATATAAGGTTTAGTTGCATATATAATAATAACGAAACTATTACATAGTATATAAAAAGAATCAGCAATTTTTTGTTGAAAGGTCAGTGTTATAGTATCTATGTAAGAATCGAGAGACGGTTTTTCAGATTATGTAAAAATACAAAGTCAAAGAAACTGGAAAATTGTTTATCAAAGCTCACTCTTATACTGATGGCCAAGGTAGTGAGAGTGTTTTCTTCACCTTATTTATTAACCTATGATTTACAATTTCTTCGGTAGCGTTATTTAAGAATTTGCAGAGAATATTAAAAAGAAAGCCCCATATTGTTTAATTCATATTCAGGTACTTTGTTTATGCTTTCTCTTTGCGTATATTTAATTTGTCTAAAATTTGTCATGAGTTTTCATACAATAATTATTATATTTGTGTGTAAACTGTGTAATTGCATATTTGGTCCTAACTTATCATTTAGAATAGTTAATACTTTGCTAAATTCACGGAAAATTGTTTTCAACATATCCTGTTGATCTACAAATTATCATTACTATCACTCGACTATCTGCCGTTATAGTTGTGTAATATCCTTCATTTTCGTATGCAATTATACTCGTAATGACTAATTTGGTCTTTTTGTGTTTGATAATTTTTATAGTTACAGTCATTCTAGCGGTGTACATGGTCATTCAAATCGTCTCCCACGTGGTGGAATGAATAATCCGGTAAATTCAGTTTTTATTACTATTTCTTTCGTTAAATTATCTTCAATGCTAGGAGTTTGCTCTAATCTCCATGTTGAGTAGTTTATACTCTATGATGCAAGGCTGCAACAGTGATACAAATTTGTTCAAAAGAACATTCCTATGTGTATGTAATTCACTGTTGAAACATCCTTTTTTTCTCAGTAATCAAAATTTATTTTCTCGTAATGGCTTGGAATGTTATGTTGTTTCGTTTTCATTACAAGTTATTGGTTATATCGAATGTCACTTTTGTTAACCGATATGTGTTAGTGAAGAAGTTTTTTTACTCTTACCGTATTCATATTCGAACTCCTAAATACGCCAATTTTCAGAGAGATAACAAAAAAGAGAACACATTGTAATTGCTAAAAGATGAATGTAACTAAAGGATAAAACTGTGTACTTTTGATACCATAAGAAATAAATAAGTGAAATTTGATAATATTTCAGCAATCAAGATTATAAAGCAAGAAAACGTTTTGTTTAACAGCAAAGTATATAAAATAATGATTTTCAAATAAGCCGTTCCTAGTCACCCAACGAATTCTTTCCATAAAATCAAGTCAATTGATGATAGATTGTGCAAAGTTAATTCAATTAAGGGGTAAGCTTTTGTTGATATTGTTATAGCTGTAGGCTATTTACTTGTATTCGAAGATGAGATTGTTTAAAAAAATTAGTATGATCTAGTCAACATAACACACATCTTTGTAACTTGACAGTATACTTCTAGTATTGTTTAAATGAATTCGACTTAACTTGTTGCTCAGTGAAAATTTCAATATTGTACATCCGTTTGTCACTTGTTTACTTGATATCGTTCTGGTTCATTTAACTATTCCGTGTGTTCTTAATAGCCTGTTCAAATGAGTAACTTCACAACTTGAATCGATTGCTCTGTGGTCAAGTAATCGTGGTTAATACTTGACCAAACAAACTATTGTGCACATGCGTCACACATACCTCAGATTCGTTCGACATGAAACAAAACTCGGGTAGAAAAATTATCGTTTGGTCAAGAACATGTTAATTTGTATGTGTTCAGAATGTACTGTATTTAAGGTAATCGGAACTAACTAAGGAAACAAAATATACTACTCTTGCTATCTAACTAACGAAATTAATATTTCTGGGTGTACAGGTATATAAATGTTTCTAACTTGAACATGGAAAAATTATTTGAGAAGCTTGTATTTTCAATTCTAGTGTGAACAGTCATTGCTGTTAATTAAAACATTTGTTTGATAGATTCATCTAGTCATAACCATATCTTATGACAAAATCGGTTAACGATCATTCAAGGAGTTAACAGCTTATCGTTTGTACACATAAATATTGTCTGTTATCATTAAGAGAACATTAAATTTCATCAATCTATTGTTATTTAGTACATTCAAAAAGGTATTTTTTAAGTATATTTTATTAGTGTACACTGATAGTGTAAATAGTGTTGTACACTATTGTTGTTAAATGCTACCGTAAATTTGGTAACATTTTTGTTTATTCTCACATAAACCAATGTCTTAATAGTTCAAGTATACGAGTTTCAACCGTTATATCATGAGTTATATTTCTAGTCCTTTTACACTACAAGTTTAGCTCAAAGCTAGATTTCTGAATCTAAACTTGATTGTTGAGTTGCATTGAATTTCATATGTCTCAATGTAGGTAAATCCATATGCTTTAAATTTTCTGTTATTTTTATTCCTTCTTGATAGTTTCATGTTATTATATTATATAGTCTAGTGTAGTAATAAGGTACAACTCAGCAACCAAGTACAAATACATTTTCTCAACTTCATGTTGAACTTCTATAAGGGCTATAGATACTACTGGATTGCCTAAACCTTATTAGACTATGGATTATGTGTTTAGAAACATGTAACTTGTTAGTTAAGAAATTAATACTAAATAATCATTTAATCATCACTCCATTATAAGACTAGCGCATAATACATAATGATAAATAATTATACTCTTATAATCCTCTTTTAGGAATACTGGCACAAAAACAAAGTGAGTAATAAATAACCAAAACAATATATTTTCACTACTAATCACAGCTAATATAACTCAATCATATATATATATATATATATATATATATATATATATATATATTATATGTTTGTCCTGTAATGATTTGTGTATTTTTCTCAGTACAAATCTTTTGTAGAAATCTACATTACTAGAATGTAGTTTTCTTTTTCATTTTACACTGCAATCCTAAATATTTTTGTGTGTATCTGTGTTTTTTTTCCTTAAAAAACAAAGAGAAATATCACTCGACTATAAATGTTCTAAGATTTTGCAGTTATCTTCTTGAGATTGGTTTAAAATATAAATTCTTAGTATTTACTACTAATGAATTAGTTTATTTTTATGTTCAATCTATGAAATTCGGTAATCAAGAAAATCAATAAAATTTACTTTTCCTGATTGGTGATGTTTTACTTTTTTGTTTTTATTTGTGTGGTGTTTAGCTATTCAGTTGTGTTATTATTCTATAGAATAATATTATCGTTCAAAGCAGTGAAAACGAATGTTCACTACAATATTAATAGATTTGTGTTTTAATTTAAAATATCTACCAACCTAATGATATAATAGCATTGAACCGTAATTGTATTCAATAGTTAGTTTGTTAATCTGGTAAACTGCAACGAATTTTGTAATCCATTAATTTTACTCTGATATTTAATCTTAATCGGTAAATAATTTTAATATTGCTGGACTCATATTTATATATATCTTTCAACGATAATAGAAAGATATCGAATTTATGCTATGAAGAAAATTTACTAATTATTTGTTGTCAGGCTGACAAATAGCTCTGTTTTTCAGTAGAACTTAAATTGATATCATCTCGTTACATAAGTGACCTTTAAATTCATCATTTTAATTTACGCTACCCTTTTCTAAAAAAACAAATGAGATAAAACATACCATCTAAGTAGTTTGGTGTGATGTCCTAAGTTTTTGGCATAAATGTGTTGTTATTTCTGCCCGCTTTATTCTCTACTGAAAACCTACTTCTTTGAGCTTCAATACAATCGTTTAGGTTACATGTTTGTAAAATGAGATTGTTTTCATTTTTTTTAACTAGCGTCATAATAAAGCACCAAATTTTAAACCACCATCGAATTGGGGTCCGATGAATATGGATTATGGTAACATGGGTGTAGCACCGTCGTCTTCTTCATCTTCTGCTCCTGGTTCATCATCCATTGATATTAATAATAGTGGGAATATGGGTCATTGGATGATGCCTTCTGGTGGAAATATCAATCAGAATAATCCAAATATGATGCAGTATAATAATCCACATTCTATGCAGCATCATCCATATCATTCAGCCCTTAATAATAGACCTATGCGGCCAAGTTATAATCTGAATGGAACTGCCGGGCATAATCCATACAATACTGGTATGATGCGTGGAAATAAAAAGTAGTATTTTTTTAACTACCCAAATGTTGACTGCTAATGAAGATTACCTATATGTATATATATATTTTTTATCGACCTCTTTTGGTACTAAATCAAATTTCCCATTTGTTCTTTAATCTTGTTTTTATTGAAATAATTTTGCACAAATATGAACTATTTGTGATGGTGTTTCTCCTTTCTTTTTTTTCAAAAAAAATAACAAGAAGATGTTCAGTGTATTTTTTTGCTAGTTACTTTGTTCACTACTTGACTTGTTTTTTCTTGTTGTTGTTGTTGTGTATAACGAGATAAATATTGTGATGATAATACTGATAACTATGATTATTGATACTGCTCGTTTGTTCTTTATCCTCGTAAATTATTTATTTATATTTTGCTCTCAATTTTTCTCTTCCGTTTTTAACTTGATAGTCGTCTTCATATCGCCTTTGAAATATACGTGATCATATTTATTAATTATTTGCTTGTGTAAATAATGAGCACAAATTTAGAAAAAAATATATACTCACTGCTATTCCTTTAATTCAGTTTTGTTCAAAACCTTTCAAATTAACATGAAAATTCGTTCAAAGTATAACGAATACTTGCTGAAAGTTTTAGAATATTTTTGTATGGTATACATATAAAATAAAATTGATAGGTGGTAACACAAATACTTAGTGGTTGTCTATTTCTCACTGGTGTTAGGAATCTTGTCTTCTATCCTGCAGTATTATTTATTTCATTGTCTTTCTCGTACACTTGATGAGCTAGATGAATATCATATGTAAACAAGCTTGTGGAAAAGAAAGTCAACTTAAGTTCCACTCATTTTGTCAGCGATGAAAATAATGTATTGACGAGTCCGAAAACGTATATTAAATGAAATCAGTGTAAAACACCGACAGACCTTTCTCATTAAGATAAAAATCCAATAGTTAATTGCTTAAAAGATGTATGGATTAATTCGTGTTGGTGGATTTCCAAAAACGTCGCAGTTTTAAGGGATCATAACCAACCATGCTAACGCACTGACATTTTGGGTCAAAGGTTCCTGAAGATTTTCGTTTGTTTTTATTAAACCCTGCATCCAAAAACAGCAATCTAAAGGACAGGCCGCTGTTCACAGTTTTTAGGCTTGTCTTTTAGATTCACTCCGGCGAACAGTGACCTAGCATATGTTCAATGCTGGTTTTCAATCAGGGTTTCCCCAGATCCCCTAGGTGAATTCTTCATATCCACTAACTCAGATTTCAGCTTCTCGACCTCTTTATTTGATAAACACAACCCTCACCGCGAGAAGGTCGTTAGTAGGATTTCTCTGATAGTGTCTATATACACGTGGTCATATGAGAGCATTTCGAGAGGGATAACGAACTCCCTCTGCCCTAGGCCGTATAAGAGGATTCGGAGACTAATAATATAAAATACTTATGCAAGTATCTTCCTTATATTAGCTCTTTAATGAACAAGGGTTGCACTAATGGTAGTCAAAACAGTTTTAATAGCCACTTGTGAAAATAAAAGCGTCTTTTCTCATTACATTACTGATAAAGAGTATAATTATCACAAATTCCTGACTAACCCATTCAGCTTACAGAACAAAACATTTGTTTGGATTAATAATTTTTCCTCCTATTTATTTATCAGACCCTTAATATGTGAATCAGTTCAAAACAGTTACTTGATCATACTACATGCAAATAATAATTATTTTTCTTTGTTAGAAAAATTAATTATTCAGTTGTAAAGCAGTCATCTACGAAAGACAATGGAAGATGGTCGCGCAATATTGTGGATTGATTGAAGTTAGACATTAACACCTTTGGACGCCGGTTCAATTGTCTGGAAGTTAAGCATTTGCGCGCGGGACCGAAGTTCCTAGGTTCGAGTCCTGCGTGTGGGACTGTCGATACGTACTTCTAAGGAGTCCCACACTAGGATGAAACGACCGTGCAGTCCTTCTAGGTTTTCACTGTTGGTCTAAGATTGATCGGTTAATAATGTAGAGTAAAACTCAATCTCCAAAATTTTTCTCATATAATTAAAATATGTTGAGTAGTGAACTTCATTTCAAGAAAAGTCTGTTTACCAATATCTGCTACCTTGAAATCTGAAAGATCGTTAATATCACAGCATTGTAAATTACATAATATATTCGGATGTTACCCTATCGAATATTATAATTAATACTGGATTTCATCTTTATCATATTAGATGATATCAAAAAGGAGAAATGATTATTGAACTTTGTATCAATACATGTTCATTCTCATTTCAAACATTTCTAAATACCGAAAATAAAAGTGCACATTGTATTAGTGATGTTCGTATAAATTTATTATTAGTCATATCGAAATATTATGTAAGTGAACTGGTTTTCTAGGTATCGTCTATTTACTAGGTAATTTTCACCCTGAACTTAAGTCAGAGGGTTAATAATCTCTTTATTATCTGATAAAGTGACATTTTTTTCCTTAATTTGAGTACTTCTATGCTGTGAAAAGAAGTTTCAAATCCGATGCCAATCACCTTTTTTAAAGATTACTATGTTCAGTATAATCCCCTGTTAACGACCACCCTGAATAGTCTGAGTTGACTGAACGCTATTTATTCTTATATTTCAGAACAAACGGAATATTTCCACCTTTCATTGCTCTGAAGGATTAATAGGATTACAGAATTAATGCAACATAATTTTCAAACTTTATGTATGACTAAACTGAGTACTTATAAACGGATATGATCATATAGAATAAATGTAATCTCTATTCTCAGGGATAAAAGTTTTGTGAAGGATATATTTTCAGAAAATGATCACAAAATCCCAAAAGAAAATACACTTAGTTAATAATCTCGATCGGCAATTTGGATTACGTGTACAACTGTACCAAACTATATGTATTGCGTTTTGTAGTTCGATTCAATCACTATCCCCGTTTCCTAAAAGCTTGACCTACCCAATTATGCAAATTATGAATATAAATGCTGTGTTAAGTCTTACTGGTAAAAACCCAATAATACTGATTATAATTCTTGGATATGCTGACGAGTGCCAAGTAGCACGAAACCCGGGTCCAGGGTTTCCTGTCGACCACCTCCAACCACCATCTAACCTTACAATAGTGCCCGCGGTGTCGAGTCACATAGACTGGTGGCCACATTGCAACATGATCGATAGCATTCGATCAGCACTAATAACAAGGACTAGACACGCATGACATTGGTCACCTAGTGATCAATCAATTGTGATTACTCTTAACCTACCTTGGTAATACTGATTTATTATCCAGAATGGTTATCACTTTGTTTCCGTGTACCTTATTTTTCCTTGTTACGGATCACCATTAAGCAGTCTAGTCGCCCTTATATTTTTTTATAAAAATGTCTTAACAAGTATATGTGTGATCAGATTGTTCGAAATGTACTGCGCAAATATATCACATAATTCTGATAACTTTCATCTTCTCATTGCATTATCGAAATTAATCAGATTACTAAAATGTTTGTAAGAAGACAGTATTAGTTGACGAGCGTGTTGTACTTTGAATACTAACTTAAAATATAGACATTAAAAAAAACCCTAACAGTACAAATGAATTAATTGTTCACCGTTATCAACAGCAGCATGCATAAACGAAATGTCTCTCATGATATTGATGCGAAATTTTACATTACTGTTAAATACAAAGTAGTATATTCATTTGATGTAAAATTAATATTTAATAATGTCTCCAGATTAAGCTACTTCCTTGTTTTATACTAACTTCAATCAATGGTTACTAAATATGAAGTTTTTTTCATTACATGACTAACATAAGTTTGCAAAAAGACATTGAAAACCAAGTAGCATTCGGTAGTTATTTATTTCGAATTCTGGAGTCTACAGCAATGTGTACTCAAAATATTCTTAAACCATTAAGTCAAATTAGAACATTCAACAAATTTCAGTTCAGCTAATTCTTGAGATTACAAGACCACTGAACATTGTTTTCACTAATGACTAGCTTAAAGGAGGCTTGAAGTTTCAATGAGAAGTCATGAGCATTGAATTTCATCCCTGTTGAAATGGTGACATATATATAACCTGGTACACACCTGATAATTAATCAATGTTACAATCGTACAGTATATTAACATAACACAAATCGCTCTGTGAACTAAACGTTTTTCGAGTGGTTTAAAACCACACTACGTCCATTTATTTAATTTCACCCACAATCTTCTTGGAGTTGAATACCTGAAATGAACTCTTCCATCACATTTCTTATTCGTCTTTTATTACTACCGTTCTTCAATGGAGCTATCTTAAGTGCTGAATAAGAACTTAACTGGGAAATTATGCTTCATTTATCGTCATCATCATGGAGTCAACACGGCTTGACATCATACCAATAGTATTGGATGAAATATTCAGAAATAGTAAATATAAAACACTAAATATCAATTCAGTGGTTTAACACTATTATTCTTCTCATAAAAACCTTACAGCATATGCCTAGTTTCGTCTGAGACCTTAAGTGTGCGCCGTTGCAGAGTACCAGGCTATATAAAAGAAGTGGTCTTACTTACCTACTTACTAAATTGCACCTCTTACCCTTCGTCGAGGAGCATAGACTGCCAAATAACATTCTCTATCGAACACTGTCCTCGGTAATCCTTTCCAGGTGCTATTCATCCTTTTCATGTCTGCTTCTGATTCTCTACACGATATGTTTATTAGTCTTCCCGATCTCCGTTTCCCTTCACGATTCCAAGTTAGTGCTTGTCTCGTCATGTAGTCTGACGATTTCCCTAATCTATGTCCTATCCACTTCCAACGTTTCTTCCTAATGTCCTCTTCGTCTGGAAGCTGGTTTGTTCGCTTCCACAGTAGGCTGTTACTTATGGCATCCGGTCAACGGACATTGAGTATTTTGCGTAGATCATTATTTATAAATACTTGTACTTTTTTGATGATGGTTGTGGTAGTTCCCCAAGTTTCAGCTCCGTAAAGTAAGACTGTTTTAACGTTAGTATTGAAGATCCTGATATTGATATTGGCTGACAGACTGTTGTTTTGAGTTCCATGTGTTCTTTAACTGCAGAATGTTGCCCTCATTTCGCCGAGCTTTGCATTCACATATGCATCAGATCCTCCTTGTTCATCGATTATACTGTACAGGTACACGAAAGATTCTTCACCTTCAGAGTTTCTCCACCAAGTGTGATTAGTTTGGTGCTCTCCATGTTGATGTGTATGGGACAGAAGAGCCAGGTCATCCACGAAGTCCGAATTCTCCAATTGATTCCGAGCTGTTCATTGTGTTCCGTGCTTTTTCTAAGATGTCGAGGTCTTCATATTTCAGTCAACCATCAGAAGAAGGAGAAAAGACAAAATTAAACAGCCTTGTCTAACACCGGTCCCCACTTGGAATGTGTCTGTCGGCTATTTTCCACCCACGACTTTTCACTGTAGCTCGTCGTATGAATTACTGATGATGTCGACGATGTTCTCAGCTACTCTCACTATAGTGTCGAAGAAGTTTCCATAATGTTCTCCTATCCACATTGTCAAACTCTTTCTCATAGTCAAGGAAGTTGATATGTAGTGACGATTTCCACTCAATTGATTGTTCAACGATGATCTGTGGTGTCACGGTTTGGTCTGTGCATGACCAATCATTACGGACCTGTTGATCACAAAGTTGGACGCCTACTGAAACATTCATCCGGTTCAGCAACACTGTGTTGAAAACTTTTCTTGTTACCGATAGTAATGTGATGCCTCTATAGTTCTCACGATTGCTCAGATCCCCTTTCTTTGGTATCTTAATGAAGCGTCAATCTTTCCAGTCTGGCGGGATATTATCTCACCCCTAAATCTGTCTGTATTAAATGTGACGCATCTTTGCAATCACCTTCATGTCTGACTTCAGTCTGCAGGTTGGTATGTTGTCTGGTCCTGATGCTTTATCAATCTTAAGTAATTTGATACCCACGCCCATTTCTTCGGCTGTTGGTAGGGTAACATCTATAGGAGTGTCTGTATGTGCTGCATTGATGTTCAATAGGTCCAGTAGCTCTGGTCTATTCAGTCATTCAAAGTGGTTTACTCCCCTATCCCGCTGTTCTTCAATGTCAGTGACTAACTTACTCACTTTGTTCTTGACTGGTCCGTAATAGTTTCATCACTTTGTCATGTAGTTATTTCAGCCTTTTCCGCTGTCGTTACCAGGTCTTTCACATATTTCTGCTTTTCAGCTATAAAGCCCCTCTTCACTTGCTGGTTTGCTTCAGTGTATTCAGTTTGCTCATTGACATCCTCCGTTCTTGTTCGGCTGTTCTTAGTTACTGTCTTCTTGTTCTTCCTCTCGTAAATCTTGTCCAGGCTTTCGATAGAGATTCATTCCTTGTGATGATACTACTTGCAGCCCAGTACCTCTTGGTACATTGAAGTTAATGCTTCATTGTTCCCTTTCCAGTTTTCCTCCATAGATATTGTCAGATCTAGTACCTGTTTTTGAGAGCTGTCTTAGATTCGTAGTTTGTCAGTATCTCGAAGGAAGGTCATATTGAACCTTTGCAATGCTGTCTCCCTAGTTGTCCGGTGTTTCTCTAGCTTCAGTTTCATCTTGCTCCCAACCAGTTGATAATGATCTGAAGCTATGTCAGCTCTTTTCCTGGTTCTCAGGTCTTCCATTGACTTCCAGAATTTTTTATCGATACAAACATGGTCTATCTGGTTCTCCATAGTGTGATATGATGAGACCCGCGTAGCTTCGTGTATGTGTTTGTGTGAAAATATTGTGTCGCCTGCAGCTATTTTGTTGACTGTACATCAATCTTCGAATCCGTCATCATTCTCCTTCCTTGCTCCCATTCTATACTCATACCCGGTGTTGTCCATTCCGATTTCGGAGTTTAGATCTCCCACCGAGATGGTCAAATCCTACCCTGGTCACTTCATTATGATCGATTGCAGCCTCTCGTAAAATTGGTCTTTATTGCTATCATTGATGGACGCATAACATTGGATAACATTCATTATGATCCCCTCCTTCTTTGTTTTGAAGGACACTTTGATGATCCCGGATCCATGAGATTTTCATCCAATAAGTTCACTTCATGCCTCTTTTGACATCATCGGAACAACGTCCTACCTGTGTGGAGCAATTTTTCTGTAAAGCAGTGTACAACAATATCTCTCCCGAATCTATCCTTTTTGTTCAGCTTCAGTACAATTGGTTTTACCTATTACAAGCACCGTCAAGTTGTATCTCCTTATTTTTGTGGTTATTTGACTGGTCTTCCCGGTCTCTCACATTTTCCGTACTTTTAGTGTACCTATAAAATTTGTCGTCCTAGTTGTTAGAAGGAGCATCAGCTCTGTGACTTTCGAAGATTCTCGGCTTTCACCATGAGGCTCTTCTAGTTCTTCTAAATAAACGTCCTTCAACTCTCTAGGCATAGTTTAAATGGTTTGATTGTTTATTCTAGTTGGCGTCTTTTAGCGAGATTGTTTTCTACTGGATTTGGCTGCCGGCTCTACGCTCAACCCCCCTCTTTTATCCGTGCTTGGAACTGACAGTAACCCTAGAAGATCTACATGCGGAGAGGTTTATAACCCTTAAATTTCTAAATGACATTAGTACGTGACAAACACTTACTTCAGACGGAATAACGTCTATCAATTCCACATCTTATCATCATTATAATCGTTGAACATTTACAGAAATAATCTCATACTCGAAAAGTAACGTTTTCTTAAAATTGATAGTTTTGACAGACTAATTCATATAATTTAATTATCCGAGTGTATTTGAATATCTTATGTTAAGAAAACGGTTAATAAACTTGTATCATATATGTGATATATCAATAATACTAAGGTAACACACATGTATGCTGTTAAATACTTGGTACTGTAGAAATATTTTTATCAATTTAGCATTGACGAAATCAAACCAATTAAAAGATTGGTGTATTTTCAATATACCATAAAACTTAGCAAAAACAGGTCAGTTAGACTTTATTTGCTATTGATTCTGTCAAGCTAGTTATCTAACTCTAACGAAACTGTGACGGGCCCTATTGTTTGGTTATCTAGTTTTTGAATAAGATTTCTTTTTCAATGGTTTGGTAATGTTTTGTGTCCAAGTAGCTTCTCAAACTTATGAATGTTATATTTCTAATACAGAATCACTCTGGAGCTCCCTTTTTCAGCTGAAATCATGACTGAGTTCTGAATAGCTCTCAGTTTCCCTCAAGTTTTGTTATTTTGTGATGAGCTAAGAACGATCCGTAATTCACCGTTTCAGGTATCTTCCTGCCTCACCTATTTCTTGCCATATTTCTTCGTTTAATTTTGATGCTTGGAATGAAAACTCTAGTTTCTTCGAAGAACATTCGAAAAGTAAACGAGGCTTAAATCAATCACTAATTAGAATATATTATATAACCAAGCTTAGTCGTGTTGAGAAAACAACACCTGTAATTTAAAACAAATTTCATCACATAAATGATTACGTCACACTCTACTATATTGATCAATTTATATTCATATGCTTGTCAGCAAATATATCTAAGGTAGACTAAATTAGCTACAACCCCCCCAAAAAAAAAATGATTTATTAATTGAACTAATGATAAATCATTTTCGATTCAAAAATAAAATTTATGTTGTTTCTTTTTTGTTATTGTTTCTTTCTCCTTGTTCGTTCATAGAAAACGTGTTCTGTTTTAAATTCAATCGACATAATAGATAAATTACTTGGAAATATTACGTAATATTCAGTCTATACAAACATACAGATAAATATTTCATTAAAAAAAACCATTATTGTTGTAAAAACTTTGTTTCTATCCAATTAGATTAAATTAAATAATATTTATTTATTAATAGTTACAATGTTATTAGTTTCTTATGAAAGAAATTATTTTTAAACTGAACACTTTATACAAACAAATAATGCTATGGTTAGAAATTCTAGTTTGGAGTATATTTTTTCATCTATTAAAAGCTTTTATAACACAGGATCAAGGTAAGTGATAAATATTTTTTAAAATTTTGTGTAATTTAAATATTAAAACAATTGAAAATGTATTCTAATAGTTGAGTTTATGAGTTGGTTGATGTCAGTAAAATGAGTATCCATTGTTTGTAGGAAAAAAACAATAGTGATCATCTTACATTCCTCAAAAACATAACTTATAATAAACACCAAGTTTAAGAAAATTAATTTATGGATGATTCTAACCTCATCAGAGATTGGCAAGTATGTTTCCTTAAAGATAAATTGGTCAATAACATTCAAAGATTCGAAATCATCTTGTAACATAAACAATCAATCCCAAATAATCAAACACCATACATTAACTATAGCTGTCTCATACCAAAACGCAATTAATGATGGTATATATCTTTCTTCATAGATTATGTTTGAATAGCATTAACTCCAAAGTATTGAAATTACCACAAATTGGTAAGCTGTAAGTACTTGCTCCATTATAAAATGATCAGGTCCGATCAATAAAAAATAGGAGGAACTAGGTATTCTTCTTAATGTTATTATCTCTTAACTGGATGGTTCAAGTGTGAAGACTTTGTAGTCTTTACAAACAACATCATCTTGACAAGGTTTATGAAAAGTAAGAGATCTAGAAGTTGGATTACTACACATGATTAGAACGTCTTCATATCAACCATTGAGAAATATGAAGAAACATGAATCTACTGACCCCAGTAAACTTATGTACCATTGTTTGTAATAATAATTGAAAATGAAACCATTATCAAACGGTAGGTAAATTTATTTCCGTAATAAATAATGGGTAAATTATTTTTGAATCCTTGTGTGACTGAATGGATGTGAGCAGATAAAGCGATGATTAATACATAATGATACTTTAACTGCTGACAAACTACACGTCAGTAAGGTTAAAGTTCGTGCAGTTCAAGAGAGCTTTTTATGTCTACAGGAACATCACATCATTTAGAGCATTCTATAAGCAAGAAATAATAAAATCACTCGTCAGTCATATGGCATTACTACATCATAACAATATTGATTTTTGTCATCTTTAACATTTAAGCATCAAACAGATGGATGTTTTCCAAATTTAATTCTACATTTATTGAAGAATAAATACACAGTAAGTTTTGTTAAAATCTATTAACTAAAATAAAATAAAATCAAGTTAACTACTGTAGACATGGTTTTGAGCAGAATCTGTAAGAGTTATGATGAAAGAAGTGAATAATCTCAGAGAAACTTTATGTGATTACATTACTGAAACTTTTTAAAAATTTATTTTTATCAAAAAATTCACTTGGTGTTGTTTACTTGTATCTTCCCATTGTTATTTAGGACTATTGGCATACGTGCATCCTGTGCGAATTGCCTCGATATTACCTTAGGTCACAAGCTTTATAAGCAAAGACGAATAGTGGCTAGCAGTGCAATCCAAGATGCGCGTTTCATCCTATTTGGGACTCGTCAGCTGGATGTCCCAAATAAGACAGTACACTCATCCTGGATTCCACTGCTAGCCAATATCCATCTTTGTTTATTTATATCAGCTTAAGTACATAATGCTTAAAATTATGGAGCAAAACACTCAGTTGACTTTCTTTAAAACCAGAAATCATGTAAATAAGTAGACGAAAATGGAAAGTATATTTCTGTTTGATGGTAATTAAATTAGTAAATATGGTGGTTTGGACTTTAAAAATAGACATCAAACAATATTCATTAAGTTTATTCTTTACTGAATAGAAATAATACCCTAATAGGTAACATTTCACTGTTATATGAATACTGAAAATAAATATATCTATAACTGTCTAAAATGATCAGAAGCAAATTAGGTATGCCCATCAGTGTATGGATGACAATAAAATGTTTTACACTATTGTCTATTATAATTAATTGTAGTAAGCTTTAAACATGGATACATAAATTCTAACAAATTGTCAATAATCAATATTAATATCAATTGTATTATTTCATCAAGATTATTTACTTCCAATTGTCTTCTCATTGAATTTGTGTTCTCTGAGTCGAACAATTTAATTATTTCTCTAGACATCATCATATCACTTGAAACTTTCTAATAGTTCATTTTATTTACTTCTTATTTATTTCCAGAATGTCTTCAGTCAATCAAAGCTGATGTTGTTTTTCTTTTAGATGGAACTACATTAATTGACAAATTTTCATTTGATTACTATGTGAAAGACTACTTAAATGATTTCGCTAAAAAGGTAAATAAACTTGTTCTAAGAAAAAATTAACACTTCCATTTTGTTAAAGAGAGCAAGAACAAAGATTGGTGCAGAATCATATGAATTCATTTTATTTCGTTGGGTTCTCATCAGCTGCTTACAACCTAAAATATTTGAAAATCAACGTTATTACAGATATTGACATACTTATACATTAGAGGGTGAAATTCGCTGAAGCGTTAGCAATCAAACGTCTGAAAGCAGACCTATGTATACAAAAAGAGACAGTAATAAATCTTTCTTTACCCTGGTAACAATAACCACCTTTTTATTCATTTATTTTTATTTATCTATTTACTGCGTCATTATTCCAACTCTTTCTGAAGTTTAGATTACATCATACATTATTGACAGATTTCAGTTCATATTTTCGTTATTAACATTTATCTATTTTCATGAGTTCTAATCACTATTTCAATGTTCTGGAAGTTTTCCTCCAAAACTTTATTGATTCGAGACAAAATTTTATGACCTCGTTAACTCTATCGGAATCTTCGCTACACCATTATACATTTATTCACCTTAATCACCCGCTTATGTATAAATATGTCAATATTTGTAAGAACTCTGAGTTTGAAATATTTTAGGTTGTAAGCCGCTGATAAGAACCTAATGAAATAAAATGAATCCATATTATTCTGCACCAATCTTCATTCTTACTTACTTACGCCTGTTACTCCTCGTGAAGGAGCATAGGCCACTCACCAGCATTCTCCATCCAACCCTGTCCTGGGCAATCCTTTCCAACTCTTTCCAGTTGTTATTCATTCTTTTCATATCTGATTATATTTCCCGACGTAATGTGTTCTTTGGCCTTCCTCTTTTCTGCTTCCATTCAGGATTCCAAGTTAGGGCTTGTCTCGTGATGCAGTTTGATGGTTTCCTCAATGTATTTCCTATCCATTTCCATCGTCTTTTCCTAATTTTCTCTTCAGCTGGAAGCTGGTTTGTTCTCTCCCACAGAAGGCTGTTGCTGATGGTATCCGGCCAATGGATGTTGAGTATCTTGCGTAGACAGCTATTTATAAATACTTGTACCTTCTTGATGGTGATTGTTGTAGTTCACCACGTTTCAACCCCATACAGTAGAACTGCCCTGATGTTCGTATTGAAGACTCTGACTTTGATATTGGTTGAAAGTTGTTTTGAGTTCCATATGTTCCTTAATTGAAGGAATGCGGTCCTTGCTTTGCCGATCCTTGCCTTTACGTCAGCAGTTGAACCACCTTGTTCATCAATGTTGCTTCTCATGTATGTGAAGGAGTCTACATCTTCCAGAGTTTCGCCATCAAGAGTGATTGGATTGCTGTTCTCAGTGTTGTATTTGAGGACCTTGTGTATGTTGAGGTCTACTGATGCACAGACTGCTGCTACACTGGCTGTCTTCACCTACATTTGTTCGTGTGTATGTGATAGGAGGGCTAGGTCATCTGCGAAGTCCAAATCGTGTAATTGTTTATGAGCTGTCCATTGTATTTTGTTTTCCCTCAAATGTCAAAATATTCATAATCCAGTCAACCATTAGAAGAAAGAGGAAGGGGGAGTAGAAAGCCCTGTCTGAATCCGGTCCTTACTTGGTATGCATCTGTCAGCTGTACTCTATGCACGACTTTGCACTGTAGTCCGTCATATGAGTTCCGGATAATGTTGACAATCTTCTCAGGAACTTTATAGTGTCGAAGAAGTTTCCATAACGTCCTCCTATCTACACTGTCAAATGCCTTTTCATAATCAATGAAGTTGATATACAGTGACGAGTTTCACTCAATTGATTGTTCGACGACGATCCGTAGTGTCGCAATCTGGTCTGTGCACAACCGATCCTTACGGAATCCAGCTTGTTGATCTCGAAGTTGAGCGTCTACTGCGTCTTTTATCCGGTTCATCAACACTCTGTTAAAGACTTTTCCTGGTACTAACAGTAGTGTGATTCCTCTGCCGTTTTCACACTTGCTCAGATCTCCTTTCTTTGGAATCCTGATGAGGTGTCCTTCTTTCCAGTCCATCGGCACTTGTTCCTCCTCCCAAATCTTCTTGAATAGAAGATGAAGCATGTTCGTAGTTACTTCGATGTCTGACTTCAGTGCTTCAGCTGGTATATTGTCGTGTCCTGCTGCTTTCCTGCTCTTGATTTGTCTGATGGTCATTCTGATTTCTTCGGTCGTTGGTGGATTGACATCTATAGGAAGATCTGTGTGTGCTGCTCCGATGTCCGATGGATTCATTGGAGTCAGCCTATTCAGGAGTTCCTCGAAGTACTCTGCCTATCTGTTCCGCTGTTGTTGAATCTCAGTGATTGGTCTTCCTTCTTTGTCTTTGACTGGTCTCTCTGGTTTACTGTATTTCCCTGCTAGCTTCTTCGTCGTATCGTAAAGCTGTCTCATATTTCCTTCTCTTGCAGCTTTTTCCGCCGTCGTTGCTAGTTCTTCCACGTATTTCTGCTTGTCGCCTCTAATGCTCTTCTTCACTTACTTGTTTGCTTCTATGTATTCAGCTTTTGCTTGGACTTTCTCTGCTCGTGTTCGACTGTTGTTAATTGCTGTCATCTTGTCCTTCTTTTCTTTGATCCTGTCCAGTGTTTCTGCAGAGATCCATTCCTTATGATGATGCTTCTTTAGGCCCAGAACATCTTGACACGTTGAAGTTAATGCTTCTTTGATAACTTTCCAGCTATCCTCCATAGTAGTTTCTTCCTCCTTCAGTAGATCCTGTAAGGCTTGGAACCTGTTGTTGAGAGCTATCTTGAATTCATTGAGTTTATCAGTATCTCGAAGGAAGGTTGTATTAAACGTTTGTGGTGCTGTTTGTCCAGTTGTCCAGTTATGCTTAGGCTTAAGTTTTAAATTGGCCACAACCAGGTGGTGATCTGAAGCTATCTCCACTCCACCAGTGGTTCTCATATCTTCCAATGCTGTCCAAAGTAGCACGAAATGCACTTGTAGGATGGGAATCTCACGGATCCAGAATCATCAAAGCATCATTTAAAACAAAGAAGGAGGGGATCACAATGAATATTATCCAATGTTATGCACCAACCAATAATAGTAACGACGACGTTAAAGATCAATCCGATGAGAGGCTGCAATCAATCATAGAGAAGTGCCCAAGAAAGGACCTCACCATTCTGATGGGAGATCTAAAGGCCAAAGTCGGAATAGACAACACTGGATATGAATATATCATGGGACTACATGGACTGGAAGAGAGAAACGAAAACGGGAAAATATTTGCAAATCTGGGAAGCAACATTGATGAACAAGGTGGTTCAACTGCTGACGTAAAGGCAAGGATCGGCAAAGCAAGGACCGCATTCCTTCAATTAAGGAACATATGGAACTCAAAACAACTTTCAACCAATATCAAAGTCAGAGTCTTCAATACGAACATCAGGGCAGTTCTACTGTATGGGGTTGAAACGTGGTGAACTACAACAATCACCATCAAGAAGGTACAAGTATTTATAAATAGCTGTCTACGCAAGATACTCAACATCCATTGGCCGGATACCATCAGCAACAGCCTTCTGTGGGAGAGAACAAACCAGCTTCCAGCTGAAGAGAAAATTAGGAAAAGACGATGGAAATGGATAGGAAATACATTGAGGAAACCATCAAACTGCATCACGAGACAAGCCCTAACTTGGAATCCTGAATGGAAGCAGAAAAGAGGAAGGCCAAAGAACACATTACGTCGGGAAATATAATCAGATATGAAAAGAATGAATAACAACTGGAAAGAGTTGGAAAGGATTGCCCAGGACAGGGTTGGATGGAGAATGCTGGTGAGTGGCCTATGCTCCTTCACGAGGAGTAACAGGCGTAAGTAAGTTTTCTACGGGATGGGGTCGCTAACCTCATGCCCAAGCCTTCCCCTTTATCCGAGCTTGTGACCGGCAGTAACTCTAGTCGAGCTACAAGCGGAGTTCAATCTTAATCCTTGATCTCTTTAAAATAATAATGGGAACTATATGTATGAAACTTCCATTTTGTCTGTTGATAAAACAATTTGATTTTCTAGTTTTCTTAGAAAAAATTTATTATTTCGGTTTTAATTTATTTCGTTTTAGTTATCTATCAAAAGTGATGGAGTATTAATTTCTGTTATCTTATTTACGGATCAAATATATTTTGCAGTTAAACCGGAACATTCTATAAATTTGCCCAGTTTATTAATAGCAATCAATAATATGAAACAACCTGATAAAAATTTAATGAAAGCAAATATAATTAATGCAATTTCAAATATTTTAAATTTTGGATTTATTCCAATAAATAATGCTGATACACAAAATATTACACGAATACTTATTCTACTTACAAATGGAAATATTCCAGAGAAAATACAACATAAAAATAATCAGATTTTTATTAAATCAAATGAAATTATACGAGAATTACATAAACGTGTAAATTATGTGTTCAGTATAGGAGTACCAGGTGCTAACCAACCAGGTGTACGTAGATTAGCTAAACCTTCACATTATACATTTACACTAACTGAATTTAATGGTTATAAAGAATTAGATTTAAAAAATTTCGATCCTACTGAGGTAATTTGCCCCATGAAAAGTAAGAATTTTAATTTAATTATATTATGTTAGATGAAATAAAATTGATCACTTGTTTTTTTTTAAATGCGAAATAAGTTTGAGTTCATTTCAGTATTTTTTTTTATGTCATATTTAGTTTAAATGTTATGTTTAGGAATAAAAACAGAAGTTCAACTAGGTAATCTAAATGTTTTTTTTTAATGATTTATACGGTGTTTTAAAGTCTATAATACAAAAAAAGATCAACAGTTATGGAATACTAGTTATTAAAAAATGTGAATGATTATCTCTAATATAATGATTATCTGATTACATAGTCACTAAATGTATAGCTAGTTCTTATTAATCAGTCAGTCAGTCAGTTACAACGTAGGACCAGGCACATTATTAATAGATGACTACAACTAGAAAACAACTGAACACCTGAGAGAACTAAAATTCTGTATTGTCCCAGTTATGAACTCCTAGGCGGTGAGCTTCTTTAGACTTCACATGGGCTTGTATCAAGAATATTCAGGTCTCATGGAGAATACTAAGTCATTCCTTTACGCTCAACATTTCCATCTTTATTTAATGTCACGCGTTTTGAAAGCAAAATTAAAGGAAAAGCTTTTATCTTTTATTGAGACTTTTTCTAAATGGTTAGATGAATAAAATATTGGTTTCGTTTAATAAATTTATTTCTATCAGTTCCAAAATATTGTAGTGAAATTAAAAGATTACTAACTTTAAAAAAGCCCATTGAAAAAGTGAATGGACAAACAGCCGTTGTAAATCCCTGGTATCAATATGCATATCAACAGAGACGTTCGGGTATGAGACAACCAAGACATCGATATTCCTACAATGATTACGAATATTATTATGATTATGGTGATTATAACGACAGAAAACAGATTCCGGTACGCCCAGTTAGTGTACCATACCAAAAAAGCAAAACAAATGATGAAGAATTAAACGCGAAGCTTATAGAATTATTGTATTTACTAAGAGATCATGACAGTAGGCAAAAGAAAACTGGTTTAGTGAAGTTGAACCCCATCATTACAGCTACCACCACAGCTCCAACCATCATACCTACGCCTTCACCAAACTATTATAAATCCTCTCAACATAAATTAAAGGGCAAAAAATTTAGCAGAGAAAGATATCGCTTATCTCCTATATCACCTTCATATTCAATATCTGATGATATTAGTCAAACGATACAAAATGAACCACATACAAATTACTCAATAATGATGAATCAATCTAATTTAAACAATAGAACCGGAAATAATTGTGAAGTAAAATTAAATAAGATGGCAAATCTATTATTAAAATTAATTGAACAAACTCTTCATAGAAATTACTCAAGTTCATCAGTCCATGAAAATTCGAGCATTAATAACAGTTCCAATGAATTACTGAAAGTAAGTGTTCGGAATTTGAATTCCATACAAAATGTTTGTTTATTGGTTTGGAGTCACACATTTTCTATTAAAATCAGTATAGAATTAAAAAAATAAATCTTGTTCCTTTCGCTTTTTGGAATTTTACTCTGCGTTCAATATACATATTTATAAATTCTACTTAAATCCTCAGTAATTATTTAACCTATGAGCTATGCTCATCATGGAATTGCTGACCAGACTGATTCCTTGTTCAAAAAGAAATCTAAAGGATTATTGACTCGCTTGACTCGGTTACAGTCGACCAAGCATATCTTGTCCTTATCATTTTGATTTATTTGTAAATAGACATTTCAAACGACCTTCAACTGTATTATCATTTCATATTGGGAATATGTTTAAAATACATCTGTAATCAAATTGACTCTGTAGTACTCAGAATTTCTACAAAATAATTTTAATGAAAATAGTACAATTTGATAAATTCTCATATAAATTACATTTATATATTCAATGGGAATTAAACACAGGATATTTCAACATTTCAATAGACCAATGAGAAGACGGAGTTGATCTGAAAAATATAATGTATTTGAGCCACACATTTCGAACAATCTGGTCACATATACTTATCAAGACATTTTATATGAAAATTGATAAAGGTCAATTAAATGAAGATTCATGTAAACAAAGAAATAAAGGATAGCGAAAATTAACATAGTATGGAAAGAATAGGAAATCATCGCATTACACTAGGCCATAAAATGATTGAAGGATTACCAGGGTAAACTCAAGGTTACGACAAATTGTTTTTGTACACGTAAGTGGGGTTTAAAGTTAAGAATAGTTAAGGCTTCTATAAACCTAAGAATTCGCCCTTGACAATTGCTATGCAACGTTTTAAAAGCTGTACTGATGTCAATTCTGTACCCCAATGCAATTATGTGTTTTGCTATCGATGAACATAGTTTTCTACCTCCAATGTTGATCGGACCATTTGACACTAATTCGTTTTGAAGACACCTAGGCACATGTCCCATAACCCTGCATTGCATTGTTCAATTACTCCTCCCTAAGTGTGTCCACACAAACATGTAAATTGGTAAATGTAATCGGATGTGACGCAATCGTTCGTGCGTCTTCTAGGTCTATTAGGAATCATGGGCTTAGTCTTTCAATCACAACCAGTTTAGTAGCGTAATAGGTTTTCTCGGTGGCTGCTTTTAATGTATCTTAAAACCATACTATTAGGTTCACCTCCTATTTGTAGATAGATATAAAAAGTTTTATTCGGTCCAGAATAAACGAGAGGTTTCATTGCTGACTGACTTTGGCACTTATTTATAAAATTTACTGGATAAAAATTTGCTATTAATGTCACTCAGCAGTTTTTCATCTCCAACAGTATCTGTGGGTACTTAACCATGTCAGAAACTGTGGAAATTTAGATAATGACAAGTTCGAGTTGGCTTCTTATAAACTGACCATCTTATAGTTCTATCCCCCCTTCGACTTAAAAGTATGTCTATAAAGGGCGATTGGTCATTACTTACTGCCTTATAGGTGATTACGATATCATTCTGTACGTCATTGAGTTTATCCTATAAGTGAGAAACACCAAAATCTTAATCACAAATAACTAATATGTCATCCATATATCTCTTATACAAAGTTACCTAGATGATGAGTTCACTCGTCATATTTTCAACATATGACATAAATACATGTTACAATTTATTTTATTACGACCTTTGTTACTCCTATTACTTAGTATTCTTAGACACTATTTCACTCGACAAGTCTCCAAATCAGAACACGGTTGAACAGGAACGTAATTATATTCCAAATAAAAAGGTTGGATGAAAGTAGGGATCACAATAAGAGAAACGTTATTATATTTATAATTTTTGCATTAGAAGATTCTCGAGTCTTCTCCAAGTATCCACCAGCGCTGATTGGATAAGAAATGGCCAATCAACATGCCCCAACATAATCCTGTACGGAACATGCTATATCCCTCTAACGATACATCAGTTAAGAGAGGCCCCAAAGTGTTACCACAGCAAAACCCTCAACTTGTCGAAGATATTCACCTTCAAACGTGAATTGAAGTTTTGCAGTATATAACAAAAGTAGTTCTTTCAACAGTGTTGATGGACTAGAAAAAATGGGGAAATTACTAGATATATGGTCACAGTCTTAGTTAAAAATACAGTCGAAAAAGAGAGTTTACATCAAAAGAATGCAGAGTTTTTATCTTTATTAATATCATCAAGAAGATTAATCAGTTCAAATGTATCTCTTAAGGGAAGCTTACACAGTTTATTGTGGATTGGTTTAGGCAATTTATCTAACCATTTTGCTAGTTCATGTGTAGGTGGACCACGGATAGATAAAATTGGTCGTCATGGATTATTAAGTTTATGAATTTTGGGCAATCTATATAATAAGAAAGAATAATTCAGCGAAGAGTTCTCTTTACGGCGAATTCACTTTCAAAGCTGTACAATAGCAAATATATATATACTTATTTTTACAGGATCATAATAGTACTGATAATAAAGTTGTTATACATGGTGACAGTGAGGTTAAATAAACAAAGGTATTGAAAAAATTTTTTAAAACAAGGAAAGTTTAATCGTTTGATTGTTAATGGCTTAAGTATTCATCAAAAGATAGATAGGGAAATTATCATTGGGAAAGGATGGCTCAGCATGATAAGATGAAATGTAATCGGAATGATCATGGAAATACAAACAAACCAGTTGGGGGTAGAAGATTTAACGGGAAGATAGAAGGTGAAGCAGATGGTTGTAAAGGAACAAGAGTATGAAAAAGAGAGAAAAATTTTAATACATTAAGACCATGGTAGAAGAAGAGGTTGTACCAGTCTCTTTTGCACACACAATTCTGGTTTTTCCAGATGTATGGCTATTGCTTCGGCAATGCAAAGAAGATGAAGTCTAATTGTGTTAGGAAGACTTCTACTTACCTTGTAGATGACTTTGAACGCTGAGTCTGTCTTGATTGAGTGACCTGTGTTCACAAGGTGTTCGATTATAGAACTTCTCATTGAGCCGTTGCTTCCTCTTTTTAGCTACAGAACAGAACCGGTAGGTATCAGCATATTAATTTCCTCCTTGTTTATGACATTCATTTTAAGGAGCTTCATTAGATAGGAATTTACTCCAGATTCCAATTTTCTAAAATTAATATTGGGTGGAACTTCCTCTAGGAAATTACTCTGACCAAAAAATATACATGACATTTTTACCTTATAGTCACATTTATTAATAACGACAACCCAAGAACCTTTTTTAGATTTGAGGATCACAAGGACAAACTCTCAGGTTTATAGAAGCCTTAACTATTCTTAACTTTAAACCCCACTTACGTGTACAAAAACAATTTGTCGTAACCTTGAGTTTACCCTGGTAATCCTTCAATCATTTTATGGCCTAGTGTAATGCGATGATTTCCTATTCTTTCCATACTATGTTAATTTTCGCTATCCTTCATTTCTTTGTTTACATGAACCTTCTGTAGGTTAATAACTTAGATCCAGTAACTTTTATAAATAAGTGCCAAAGTCAGTCAGCAATGAAACCTCTCGTTTATTCTGGACCGAATAAAACTTTTTATATCTATCTACAAATAGGAGGTGAACCTAATAGTATGGTTTTAAGATACATTAAAAGCAGCCACCGAGAAAACCTATTACGCTACTAAACTGGTTGTGATTGAAAGACTAAGCCCATGATTCCTAATAGACCTAGAAGACGCACGAACGATTGCGTCACATCCGATTACATTTACCAATTTACATGTTTGTGTGGACACACTTAGGGAGGAGTAATTGAACAATGCAATCCAGGGTTATGGGACATGTGCCTAGGTGTCTTCAAAACGAATTAGTGTCAAATGGTCCGATCAACATTGGAGGTAGAAAACTATGTTCATCGATAGCAAAACACATAATTGCATTGGGGTACAGAATTGACATCAGTACAGCTTTTAAAACGTTGCATAGCAATTGTCAAGGGCGAATTCTTAGGTTTATAGAAGCCTTAACTATTCTTAACTTTAAACCCCACTTACGTATACAAAAACAATTTGTCGTAACCTTGAGTTTACCCTGGTAATCCTTCAATCATTTTATGGCCTAGTGTAATGCGATGATTTCCTATTCTTTCCATACTATGTTAATTTTCGCTATCCTTTATTTCTTTGTTTACATGAACCTTCTGTAGGTTAATAACTTAGATTGCCTGTATCGAATGATTGGGAGACTAGTCGAGTATGATGGGAAAGGTGTGATCAACCAGCTAACGTTGAAGTCACACCTCGCGGTTAGCACCTAACGTGGACTACCCTTTCGTCGTATCCAGGTACTATGGCTGCTTTGATAACCGTACAACACAAACGATGTTATTACAGAAATATATTAGTAAGAGTAGGTACAAAAAATGGAGTGTGATCACCACTCCATGGGCCAGTCCATGAAGTCCAATTAATGGATGCGCGTTGGTTGTACTTGACCTTGACGAGAATCATTGAACTGTTCAGTATTCAGTGACCCGACTGCTAGATGATTTGGCTAGTGTTTAGTGACATTTCATTGACTCTACACTTCATTTAATTGCCCTTTAATAATTTTCATATAAAACACCTTGAAAAGCGTATGTGACCAGATCGTTCAAACTACATGGCTCATATACATCACATCTTTTAGATCAAATCTATCTTCTCATTGCTCTATCAAAAGTTACAAGCTGGACTAATTACTTTATATTTCATCACTGTTGAAATTAGTATATTACAATGGTTAAATGCCGTGAAATGCAGTGTGTATTCAATAACAATATCTACTTAACATAGAACTTTGTGTAAAACACCACAATCAGACTTTTCAGATGAATACTGAAAGAATAGTAATCCAAAATTCGAATTAAATAAGACATCATATTATCACAAAACGTCTCAATAACAAAGTTAACAGATTAAAAAATAAATTTCGTTCAGAATATTTATACAATTGATATAACTAATGAATATCTTAATACTTCTTTCTAAACTAGAATACTGGTATGTATGTTGAGTATGTACTAACATATATTCATCATTATATCAAAGACTATAAATAACATTAGTGCGCTTCTAAGATTAGTAAGTCAGTTAAACCAACATTATTAAAGAACAATTCATTAAAATCATGGACTGATGAATGTCAGATCACTACTGGAAATTTGGAAGTTCTGGGCGACGGTCCGTCCTAGTATAAAGATCCTCAGAAGCACCTTTCTACAACCCTGCACAAGAGACTCGAACCATGACCTTAGGTCTCGCGCGCGAACGCTTAACCTCTAGACCAATGAGCCAGCATCAACCGGTGTTTATGTTTAACTTCAATCAATCCTAAGATATTGTGTGACTACCTTTTATTTTTTTTCGGTGGGTAACTCCCTTACACCTATGGATATCCACTGCTGGGGAGTTCCATACTAGAACGAAACGGCTGTCCAATACTTGAACGTTTTCAATGGTGGTCTAACATTGACAGGTTCATGATTTCAATGAAACTCAACAATCTCCAAAACCTTATACTGAAAAAAAAACAACTCAAGAAGCTATGAAGGTTATAGAATTACACAATAAGTGGTAAACTAAATGTGAAGTTTACTGTCCAAAATATCAGAATCTAATATAATAAATACTTTTTAAGCTTTAATACAGAGGTATAAAACAGACGGTCTTAAGTCCGTGATTTCAACATATATGTATTTTGTCAATACTGACACAGACGTAATATGACAGACTACCTACTAATACTAAATAGAAAAAATATATTTTTAGTTATTTTAAATTTTACTGTGGTTAATCAATACTTCATAACATAGAATACTTTTAGGTTATAACTCCCGTTTTTTTATTTTAATTACATTTAAACAGCCAGCCAGTATAAGTTATTCATTAAATAATTCACAATATGCTTACCCAGAAGTATCTACATTCAAAAAAGGAGAACCTTTAACATCAATAAGCGAAAGGTACAGGGAAAATAAACCACAGCTAAGTAATGATAACAATAATTCACAAACTAGTAAACAGTATAAAGATCGAAGTTACCATTCAACTTATAAAGCACATTTTCAAGCTACAGATTGGGAAGATTCTGCTATGCACAATGGAGCAATTCTAATGTTTGCAATGAAGTCTCATTCTGGGTTGTCAATAAATAAAATGTACTTTTCTAGCAGAAATATTACAAGCATATCAGATAAGAATACAGCTTCGAATGAAATAACAACTAATCATACTACTGGCGACATGGATATAAGTAGTAGGATGCCAAATAGTTGGTATAAGCATGATTTATTTGATCAGTGGTATAGTGGATCATATAAATATGTATTATTTGAATTATGGTCTAATAATAATCCAGTTGTTCAACTAAGATTCAATGCACGATACTCAGATAAGTATACATGGTTCAATAAATTGTTTTTAAAAGCTTCCTATCCTTGGAATGAATATGAACTTTTGGAAAAGGCTAAATTCATCCTCACAAGGTATGACTCTTTTTGGTTAAAATAATCTTTAGAGTATATATGATTTATATTTGTATTTTTCACAAAAGTGGTTCAGTTGTCAAAGTTCGAAAAATTTACATGTATTAATATGCACGTTCTCAATAAACTTATTTAGTGTGAATCGAATTCTTGAAGTCATTCTTGATTATTATTATTATGTTTATTATTATCAACATGACTACAACTTCTATCTACATAGACAGAAAATTACGGAATTACACAGTGAGATATGTTGAACATTCGTAACTAAATATTGGTTTATTTATCTGTTGACATATAGAAGTCAAATGATTAATCTCTTTTTTACCTAATATTCAGATAGTATTTCACTGATAACTGTGAAAGAATGAAATCAAGAATAGAAGGCGATGATAAACCATTATTATGAAGAACCTTTGAGCCAAGATGTCATTTCATTTGGCTAGGCGAACCGCCACATTGGAAGTTGGAGCCCATGTGCAAATAGTGAAGCAAGTACATTAATGTTGCAATACAAGAATGCGTCATTCTATAAACTAATTTCACTAGGAAGGTGGCGTCAAATTCATGTGAAGTTTATTGCCAAATCCAATGCAAGAGTTGGCCTGAGAATGAGGTTTGGCGAACAAAAGGGTTATTCGATATATATGTTCCCCAATACGGCCCTTAATAATTTTATCACTCTTCTTTGGTGGATTAAGCGGCAGAAGTTAACAATAGCGACTAAGTTAGAGTCTATATCAAATGACCATTAACAAATGTTACTTATTAGTAAATAATAAGCACTTTTTTATTTTTAGAAGGGGTTTTGTGAAGATTTCAGTAATTTCAATAGTTAAAATCATGAGTCAATTGAAGCTAGACCACCATGGAAAACCTGGAAGCACTGGACTGCCGTTTCGTCCTAGTATGGGACTCCTCAGAAGTGCGCATCCACAAGTTTAAAATGTGATTATAAACACTATCCCATTAAGATCTATATGCATCTATTCGATATTGATATGCTGCATACAACTATTGTCGTATGTTAAAAAACAATTCGTTGATAAATTCTATTTGAGGTAAAAAGAACGTGATATGCAATTTAAAGAAAAAGCATTACATATGTTTACAATAATTACATAAGCTGAAAGAAAATGGTCTTATAATATGAATCAACGATATAATAAACACAAAATATTGCCAATTGAAGTTTTTCTATCACATGATATCACATGAAAATTTGAAGAGAACCAGTTTTTGTGCAAATTTAGAGGGTTGAAGTTGGACATTAACACCGTTGGATGTCGGCTCAGTGGCCTAGAGGTTAAGCATTAGCGCGCGAGACTGATAGGTCCTGCGTTCGAATCTCGAGGGGCGCGTAACCGTGAATGCGCACTACTGAGGAGTCCCATACTGGGACGAAATGGCCATCCAGTGCTTCCAGGCTTTCCATGGTGATCTAGCTTCAATTGACTCGTGATTTCAACTAATGACATTTGTATTTGTTAGAACACTAATATGAAAAATCCAACCAATCCATTTAAAGTTAAGCCTGTAATTTTATTGTTAGTTATGACTTCATAATCCCAAATCACCATGAATTTGAACCGAGTTTTGAGTCATACAGTTAGATCACAGAAAAAAGTCCACCAGTACTTATCTAATAACGTACCAATCGTTTTTAATAAAGCTATTAAAAACAGTTGTTAATGATGATCACTATAAAAATGATAAAATTGAATATATTTAGAATTCGAAACTGAAGTTAGGAAGCAAATTGTCATAAATCTAGATGTGACCAAAAGATTTCCTAAGCTAACTCCTATACAAGCAAGTGATTTTTTCTCAGGCATAAAATTTACTGTTACATATCCCCTGTCTGAATTTGAGTTTTCATGAATTTTTTCGACAAGCTATTAAAAAACGGAACTTACGCAACTGTCACATAATAGATCCTGAATCAATTTAAATCCCCTATCACAATAGTAACATGAGATAGAAAGTATAGAGTAATAACAAAAACTGAAGGAAATGATAGAAACTAGGAACTAACATGCCGTGAACGATAGTATTTTAAAAACTTAGAGCAAAGTAATACGGGAATAAATTCTCAATCGTACAAAATATATGACTAACAGTTTGTCGACCATCAATCAGGAACTTAGTCCGACACAATTTAAACTACTAGCTAGTAAATTAATTGATGTCCTAACTATCATGTAACCATAAGTTTATTTCTACTCCAACTCCACCTGAAACTAGATCTAAAACATATCGGCAAAAAGTAAGTTTATAGCCTTCTTTCAGAATATAGGTAACAATATAAAATTTAACATCGCTTTTTCTTATATTCCTACACAAATGTTTTTTTCAGCAATGAAGCATTCTCCGTAGTTTTTGATCCAAATTATATTGTCCTCTTATCATCGGTTGATTATAATACAATTGAAAAGTTGAAGAGTGAACGAATAGATTGTGAATTCCTACGAGGTTATATATTAATTGTTGACAATTCTAACTCAGCGATTTCCCGATGTGAATGGAATAATGCAATCAATTCGAAATATAATAATTTCCCAAACACCAGTAATTATCATGATTATCCGAAAATTTTCTACACATTACCAATAAATTCACATAAAAAAGATAGTTTAAATTATCAATTACCACCAAAATTTTCAAATTATTTATTTACCTTATATGAAGCTGATGAACTACGTATTTATGTCATACCATATGGGTTAATGCCTAGTAAAAATGATGACATTTTATTACCACAGCCTAACAAATTATTATTCGTCCTTGATACAGGCATCAATTTATCATTTAACAAATTATGGTATCAAGAAATAGCCAGTCCACCTAGTGCATTTCCACTAAAACGTAACATCCTATGCCATTGTTGGTATCGTAACGAGTTATTAAACAACTGGTATAAACCCAAAACACATTATCATACGCAAAATACCAACCATTTTTTAACATCAAATTTATTTTTTGGTTTCCAAAGTATTAGGATTGAATTATTTGATCGGATCGGTCATGTGAAATGTTGTTTAATATTTGATACACATGGTGCACAAGTAAATTCATGGTTTTCACTAACACGCTTAAAATATTCGTGGCCGTGGTCAATTAAAACACTAACTAGATATAATTTTGTACAGTTTGGTGATCAAATATTAACTAGTGGTAAGAAACATTATTTATCATTGAGAAATTGGTCGAATTTCAACTTTTGGATTGGTAAACAAACGTTATTAATTGAACCATCATCCAATGCGAAACGAACTACTTATACAGTAAAATGTTTAAGTATATTTCTAGTTTACAGTAAAAATAATGAATCTGACCATTTCAAATTACCAGAATGTATGAAAGGTCAAACTAATTTATTTAATGATACAACCAAATTAACAATATTAGCTTTTAATGAAGAATTAACAGAACTGAATAATATGAAAAAAGCGCAACAAATTACAATCTGGTCAAATTAATGACAAAACCAAAATACTTTATATAATAAACAATGGTAAATATAATTTATTTGTACTAAACGAAAATCTTTACTGCTTAAAGGTTTAATTTAATATTTGTGACAGTATACATATATCAACATAGTTAGTCTTCTAATCTTGGAATATAGATATGACAAAACCACTCACACTCGGCTTAGATCTTCGCATCTCAGTCAGTCAGCTACAACGTAGTGCCAGGCACACATACGTATCGGTAATTAATTCAATGGTAGTAATTGGTAAAATAGAAAAACCATATATTAAATCGTTAATTTGTAAAACATCAATCCTTCATATTAAACTGAACTGTTCCTTTTGCAAATATCAATCCATTGACTGACATTTCATTGTTCATGATTTTTCATACAAATACCATCGTGTTGCCGCTCTTCCTCTCTTGATTTTCCCCCATCTTCTGCTGCCCGACATTATGTTTAAAACTCGCGTTATATACTACTTATTATATCAATATAAGTAGCGCGCACCACAGTAATAAACAGAGTGTATACACCTACGCCATTGTGATCGATCCTCAGGAACGTCACACAGAGAATCTAACTATTGGTTGCGATAGTCACGAGGACCCCAACCAAGTAGTTTGCATCTACCAACATGGCTCAGAACAGAAGTTAGTGACTTCAAACACTGATGCCACGTTTTGGTTTGGTCGCCCCTAACTTTCTTCCAATTATCCCTCACACCAGTGAGCATTGCACGTCGTGGTAATCGGTGTTCAAGCATACAAAACACGTGGCCCAACCATCTCAGTCGATGAAGATCCATAACTTCGTCAACTGATTTACCATCATTCCCTAATACCCTGCGTGTAACCTCACTATTGCTTACCCGATGATCCCAGTAATATTTCTAAGGTATCTGTGGTCAAATACTAGTAACGTACGAGTACTAGTAGCCTACGAGTATCTTCTACTCTTAAATGCCATGTTTCGCAGCCGTATAGTAGAACGGAACGAACTGCCGCGAAGTATACTAGTCCTTTTATTGATAGACGGATATCTCGCCATCGCCATCGGTGACGTAAGTTGGTGAAAGCCAAACGAGCTTTTCGAATTCGTGCTGAGATATCGTCACACACCAACTCATTAGGGCTGATCAGACTTCCAAGATAAGTGAAGTTGTCTACACGTTCGACTACTTCACTCCCTATCCTTAGTTCAGGTGTTGACGCAGACCAGTCCTGAAGCAACAACTTGCATTTGGAGGGAGAAAAGCGCATTCCAAACATTTTGGCATTGTTGCTCAGTGCTACCATAATACTCTGCATTTCATCAGCGTCTTCACCAAACAGGACTATGTCATCTGCGTATTCTAAGTCGATAAGTGGACCTCCTGGTAGGAGATTAATATCCGAGAATTCAGTCGATGAGAGCGTTATTTCCATCAGTAGATCTATGATGAAATTAAACAAAAATGGAGAAAGTGGACAGCCTTGACGGACACCACTTGAGGTTGCGAAAGCAGATGACAGTTCGCCATAAGCTCTGACTCGACTAGTAGTGTTTGAGTAAAGAGCCTTCACAAGGTTTATGTACTTCTGAGGAACGCCTTTCAATGACAGACACTGCCACAGAACCTCTCGGTCTACAGAGTCAAATGCTACTTTGAGGTCAAGGAAGACCACCATTTTCGGACGCCGATAAGTATGCCTGTGTTCTAGAACCAGACGAATGGTGAATATGTGGTCGATGCAGCCACGACCAGGTCTAAAGCCAGCTTGATTCTCTCGTGTTTGCAGTTCACGAGTCTTAGTTAGGCGTCCGATAATTATCGAGGCTAGTATTTTAGATGCTATATTAGTTAAACTAACTCCTCTATAGTTATTACAGGATGATTGTGACCCCATCTTATATATTGGCACAATCAGTGATTGTAACCAGTCAGATGGGATGACGTCCAACTTCCAGATTTTAGCTAATTTACAAGACTACCATACTTAAAGACTTCTGGAGACAATCCATCTGCCCATCCTCGTTCTAGATCAAACATTAGATTAACTATAGCCTTTTGGACTTCAACTAGATTCGGATTTATTATTATTATTTTAACACATAGGTATTGGTACAAGGAAGCACCAAATACATATGCGCCACACGAATCTCATTTGATTTGTGTGAGGGCTGTGATACTGCCCGGGTGCCCAGACCGAAGCAGGTGGTTTTCTTAAGGGGCCACACCCCGAGCCTTTGACCTAAAGGTCTAGTCCACAAGGCAGTGGAGCATCGTGAGGAGATGCAGTCCCATGGAAGCCGGTGACCAGGAAATTGGTTCATACGCCATTTGTTCCCGTAGGATACTGGAGCCCATGTGCGCCATTGATTTGGGATCCGGTTATAGCGCCGGACGTTCGCCTTTCGTCCTCTCATTTTCGTAAACAACACCCCCGCCATGAGAAGGCAGTGAGTAGGACTTCCCTGGCAGAGGCTATATACGCGTGGCCGTGTGAGAGTATTTCGAGAGGGAGAGCGGACTCTCCCCACTCTCGACCGTACCAGGGCATTTGGGGGCTGATTCGGAGGGCTACTTCAATGTTCAATTGACGCTGTCTGGGAACGGTAAGTAGTTGTAGAGGGACAGCTTGACTGCTCCTTAAGGTGTCCAGCCCATCTTTTTAACCGGGTGAACCGAGAGTAGATAAGTGTCGTCTTTTCCGGGATCGTCTCACTTACATTTGACTTTATAATTCCAGTCTCTTTTATTAGTCGGTAGAGTTGTCGTGTGCTACCTACAGCCGCTGTCTTTTCCATCTCTTTCGTTGCATACCACTGCTCATGATCGTTCCTTAACCTAGATTTGATTTGCTTTCGCTCTTTATCGTGATCAGAGCCTGATGGGGTGAGTTTACAAGAATCCATCAGTGCAATAGACTTAGTAGAAATCCATCGTATTTCGTGACCCTTTATCTCAAATCACTAATAGACGTCACTGTTGTTTGTATATCTTCATAAGCAACATCTGGGTCAGCCTCGTTTTCAGAACTGCCTTAATGTGACCACAGTTGTTCCTGGAATCTACTTTTGGCTTCCACATCACTGAGTTCGACTCTAATGAGTCTTTTTAATGTGGTTTTTCTGCGTCCAATGAGGCGCAAGCAAATGTGTGCTCGTATTACAGCATGATCAGGGTTTAAATATGTACTCCAGAACGAGAGACAGCCTGCTATCGAGCTTCTCCAACATTGACTGATGGCAATGTGGTCTATCGTTAGTTTGGTGCAGGCGGTCGCCATGTTAGACGATGTCTCTCCT
Organism: Schistosoma spindalis; assembly: GCA_946903255.1. Taxonomy (NCBI): domain Eukaryota; kingdom Metazoa; phylum Platyhelminthes; class Trematoda; order Strigeidida; family Schistosomatidae; genus Schistosoma; species Schistosoma spindalis. Next base: position 48,624,545 of record OX336420.1, read on the forward strand.
TATGCTTAAAATTAGTGCTAGTTAGAAGTAAACTATCGTCTGAGCACAATTGCAAAAGACGGTCACCACTATCTGTTCGCTGAGCTACATACTTGGGCATTAAAATCACCTGCTACTAGTACTATGTCTGAGCGTTTAGCTTTTTGAAGTTCATTCATTCATTTTTGAAAAATTAAGAGAATAAAATACTCCCATCAAGCTTGTTACAATACTCATCAATCCATACCATTCCGGACGGCCTTTTCTCTATCAATACTTTGTTGGACAGTATATTCTAAATGCAGTCTGACAAATACATCTTTCGATATATAATACAGAGTTTCCTCAATAATTCTTAACGAAATTGTTTGTCATTGTTATCCGTCTTATTTTTTACGGATTTAGCTAAGGTGGTTATTCAGCGGCTAGTTACGGACATTTGTACTCATAGTTCATATTGGACTGATACTTGACTCACACCACCATCACCTGTCGACAAAGTAAATTGGTTTGATACAGCTAATAGTCTCAAAAAAGTCAGTCCGATCTGATCAATAATATACTCCGAGTTATCATTACATTGCAATGACAGTTAATCGTTTTTCGCTTTTAGTCCAAAGAACTTATAACCATAAAAGTCATAGAAATGTAAACAAAAGTTGTCTAAAAGACTTATGTTTAAATGGAAGAGTGATCGACAGATATTGAAACTACATCCGAACAAATTTCGAAACATGTAGAAACAGTTTAATAGTGGGATTACAATAATATCTCAAAAACAAACCACATATACGACATGATGCAAGAAAAAATTGGATATTGTTCTATGCTAACATATTGAACACTTAATATCATTTGGATCTATATTTGCGGTTAGACTTTTTGCTCACATTTATATAATATCACGACATGATGCTTAGTCAAGAATTAAATAAATTGCTACTCAAAAAGAATGGTTGTCTTCATGAAGAAGTCAAAAAATTAGTTATAGAAATACTTGTATGATCATCATCCGTTTAGTTGAACAGATATGCAGAACATTAGCAGTCATCATAACAAAATATACAAAAATTGTGAACAATATGTACGAGCGAATACTAGGAGCCTGAATGTAAAATGCTAGCCAAATGAAGCCAAGTGAGAGATAATGGTATAGGATCTGAGAAACTTGGTGGTGTGGACAAATTCCATAGGAGTATTTTATCGAGCTTAGCCCCAAATTTAATTGGTTCTGTTCCAACATCTGACACGATACCACTATGGTGAACAACCACTGGTGAGTAACTGTCAGGGAAACTAAGTCGAACCCCTCGTAATGGTCTGCCGCGGAAATTTGAAACTAGTACATGATTACTTAATGCACCAGATTCATTACTAAAATAGAAAACGATAAGTGTCATACAAACACAAATTACTTTAAAGTTTCAGAAGACTGAAGTTCGGAATTTACTTTCATCCCGTTTGCTTCGATTTTACATGGCATCCAATGCGCGATCATTGTCAAGGTAGAATTAAAAGACCTAAATAAATGAGAAGCCAATAGACCAAGCCCATAATTAAAAAAAATAAATTGAGAAATAACACTTCAGTATTACTATATTAATTGAAGTAAGTAAGTTTTCACACTAAGCTAAGTATTTTTAACACACAAGCTGTAGTTCTGAACTAATATAAAGAAGTCTTGTCTAAATAGTTTTCGAGTTTACAATTAATACCATGAAAGATCAGCTCGGATACGAGGATTATAGGTCACAAAATTAAGAACCTTAATGGTTTATTGTGAAGGTTAATGGTAATCGCAATGTCAAAAGCGTAACTAGTTTCTTGTAGTAATTAGCAGAACTTACAAGTGATTATGAAAACGAAACCCGTTTGTTACGCCCTTACAAAACCATGTACTTTTGTATGAGTAACAAAGAGACTGATAACAGTCAAACAATATCCGTTATGATAATGAAAGAGTTGGTTGCAAATTAGCTCGTCAGAACGGTCTTTTTAAGTTGTACCTAGGTAGAAGTGTGGTCGTCAAATTTCCTTCAAACGTTCAATCATGACACTACTAAAGTACATAGCATATTAAAAGAAATTATTTAACATAATACGATAGTATAATGTCTTGACAACGTTGTATTGTAAAACTTTTACAGGTTGAACTGCAATTCAAATACACACCAAAACTAGAATCCCGCATTTAATTTGACCTAGCTTTTTAAGTTTCATAAATAACCCAGGTAGTAACACAGAAGTTGCATTGCTCTATGGTAGAGGATTTTTGCGTGCGTACAGCCAAAGTTCTTGTCGCAGTCCCTCAATAACGTTAAATAATTAAAATATCAACCAATAATAAAAGTGACAACTTCGACTTAAATATAGCTTCCCAGAAGTGGGAAACTGTTTGTTTATTGAGATTCACGTCTGAACGGTTGTATTTGATCTTTAGTGTGAAAAAATATATCCTTTTTTACATTTTCCCCGGAAAACGGAGACAGAGAAATATATATATATATCGATGTTGGCCCACCAACAATTGAAGAAATCAGCATGGCTATCAGACAAATCAAGAGTGGCAAAGCAGCAGGACTAGACAGCATTCCAGCAGAGGCACTGAAAGCAAACGTAGCGGCAACTGCAAGGATACTCCAAACTCTCTTCAGAAAGATCTGGGATGAGGAACAAGTACCAAAAGACTGGAAAGAAGGACTTCTAGTCAAAATGCCAAAGAAAGGCGATCTCAGCAACTGTGACAACTACAGGGGAATCACTCTTTTCTCAATACCAGGAAAAAGTCTATAACAGGGTATTGTTAAACAGGATGAAGGACTCCATAGACACACAACTTCGAGACCAACAGGCAGGATTCCGTAAAGATAGATCGTGCACAGACCAAATCACAACTCTACGGATCATTGTGGAACAATCAATTGAATGGAATTCATCACTCGATATCAACTCCATCGACTACGAAAAAGCATTTGATAGCGTGGACAGAACAACCCTATGGAAGCTTCTTCGACACTACGGCGTGCCTCAGAAGATAGTCAATATCATACAGAATTCCTATGATGGATTAAACTGCAAAATCGTGCATGGAGGACAGTTGACAAAGTCGTTCGAAGTAAAGACCGGTGTCAGACAAGGTTGCTTACTCTCACCCTTACTCTTTCTCCTGGTGATCGACTGGATCATGAAGACGTCAACATCTGAAGGGAAGCACGGGATACAGTGGATAGCTAGGATGCAATTGGATGATCTAGACTTCGCAGATGATCTGGCTCTTCTATCGCATACGCAACAACAAATGCGGGAGAAGACCACCAGTGTAGCTGCAGCCTCAGCAGCAATAGGTCTCAATATACACAAAAGGAAAAGCAAGATTCTTCGATACAACACAGCATGCACCAATCCAATCACAATTGACGGAGAAGCTTTGGAAGATGTAAAAACCTTTACATATTTGGGCAGTATCATCGATGAACACGGTGGATCTGATGCAGATGTGAAGGCACGGATTGGCAAAGCAAGAGCAGCATATTTACAACTGAAGAATATCTGGAACTCAAAACAATTGGCAACCAACACCAAAGTCAGAATTTTCAATACAAATGTCAAGACAGTTCTACTGTATGGGGCGGAAACCTGGAAAACTACGAAATCCATCATCCAAAAGATACAGGTGTTTATTAACAGTTGTCTACGCAAAATACTTCAGATCCGCTGGCCCGACACTATTGGCAACAACCTACTGTGGGAGAGAACAAATCAGGAAGAAGCGCTGGAAGTGGATAGGACACACATTGAGGAAAGCACCGAACTGCGTCACAAGACAAGCCCTCATATGGAATCCTCAAGGTCGAAGGAGGAGAGGAAGACCAAAGAATACATTACGCCGGAAAATGGAGATAGATATGAGAAAAATGAACAAGAATTGGATGGAACTAGTAAAGAAGGCCCAGGACAGAGTGGGTTGGAGAATGCTGGTCGGCGGTCTATGCTCCTTTGGGAGTAACAGGCGTAAGTAAGTAAGTACTGTAAACTATGACCTTGCGGAGATGCGTACGTCAAGTTTGTTCTAGACGACAGAAGTTCCATAGCTGTACCCTCAGAGCAAGATTCTGAAGAAAGAGAAAAGAGAAATAGAAAAGCAAAAATGCACTTGGATATGAACGCCAATCGTTGCTTAACATTTTGTAGTAGAACAGACAGAGGTATAATAAATTAGATTAAATTCATATTATCTCTTGTTAGAGTGAAATGAAGTCAGAGGCTCCACATAAGAGAATGTAGTAATAAAGGATAATGAGTTACGATGCTCAACAAGTTGGAGTAAGCTCATATGAAGGAAGGGAAGTCAAGGTTAGTACAAGGAAAACTGTTTATTAGATGGGAGTGTGTATATAGAGGGTGAAGTGTTAAGAATACTAATAACTATACCTTTTATTGTCTAATTTTTTTTCTTTCCTTTTTTGTCCATCTGATGTCAGTCAAATAATCCTAGTGTAAAGGTCCCAGTTAGTATGTCATAGGTTGTTTAAGTAGACCAGCATAAAATTGAAAACATGAGTCTGAGTGGTGAGTGTAGGAAGACAATCTATATCACATATTGATTGACTTATTCTCAATCATAAAGAGCCTGATACACACAAAGTGTTCTGCCCCACACACATGTGTGGGTTGGAGTCATCGCCCTCACCATAGATCCTTGCTAGTCAGTAACTCCACACTACCTCCTTTTGTGATGTTAGACTCATTCAAGCTTATTTTTTGGATATATGTCATACCTTACACAATTGTCTGTGTTTCACAACCTGTTGGAAAACACTATTTCTATAAGTACTATTTTACAAGCTTATTAGGCAGTTACAAGTTATGGACTGTGTGTGAGGCATCAACGCAGTGCTTTAATTGACTATAGTATAAAGTAAAGTTTGCCAATCAGAGTATAAGCATTAAGAAGGGTATAATGCAGGATAGTTGTTTATTAAAGCAGGCGAGAAAGTATAGAAGTATATGAGTTGTAGATAAGGTAACGAGTGGGAAAGTAATTTTAATTGCCAGCCAAGATAGTGTGCAGAAGAGTAAAAGCTAATATATAATAAACAGGAAGAAACTCACACTAACTTGGTGCTGATATAATTTTGTGTTGTTATAGCCAGTTGATGGGTAACAGGATCCATAGATGCAAAAACACTGGTAGCAGGCAGTCGATTGTGCGGTACCCTTGACTTTTTAGGGTGATAGTGGGTTTCCCTTTGAGACCGAGTCTATTTGAACAGTAAGATAGGTCCGATGAGTTACCAGTCTATTTGAAGTGAAGAAATAAGGAGAAATAAGGCAAACTGAACTTAAAGTCCAATTGGTCTAGACATGGAGAGAGCCTATGATGTCTAAGTGAGGCGCGGATGTGTTCGTACGTGCTAGATCAGTGCAAATGAGGGATTGATCAAACAGTTTTACAAACGTATGTAATTCGTGTGCCATGCGTATTTCGGAGGGGAGACTGTTCCAAATTATTGCATACTTGATGAGGAAGAAGTTTTCCCGAGTTTTTGATCTGTATTTCTCAACTTTGACCGTAGATACTTTGTTTCGAAGTACATATTCATGTGAATTTCGGGCAAGAACTATATTACATGTTGAAGAAGTAAGGTTTTTGAGTAGTTTGAAGTATAGAATCAAATTAGACCTAAGCCTTCTCTTCCAAAGGGGTTCTATTCCTAAGATTTGGCATCGAGAACTGTAGTCAATGACCGATTCAGTCTTAAGTACTTTGCGGGTGAAGTCTCGTTGTATTCCTTCCACCTTTAGTATATCAGATAGGCGAAGGTTGGAAAATGAGAACGAGCAGTATTCAACGATAAGTCTTACACAAACTTTATAAAGAAGGATTTTAGGTTCATTTTGATAGAAATTACGGAGAATGAAGCCAAGCAATTTCCGCATTTTAGATGCTTTGGCTGAGATGTGTTCAGAGAAATTAAGACGTTGTGAGTAGTGTACCCCTAAGTCAGTTACAGATGCCGGTCTGGGCAATGTATTGTTGTTAAGTGTTAGTTTTATTTTAAGAGATGTGTCTTCTATACATAACCAGCCGCATTTCCCTGTGTCGAGCTCTAACCTCTAGTGTCTGCACCAGTTGCCTACCATGTTGATTTCATGTTGGATTGTTTGCATAGTACTACGTACACCGCAAGTGTCGGTTTTATAGATGACTTTTAAGTCATCGGCATAGAGGTATGTCTTACCTGTGCTAAAGCGCTTGCACATATTGTTGATGTAGATTATAAAGAGCAATGGACCCAAGACACTACCCTGCACAACACCACTGGTTATTGGTCGAGGTGTAGATGTTGTAGAATTAATCTTGGTTAGTTGGTATCCGTCCGTAAGAAAAGCCTAGTTCCATTGTAAAAAGGGATTTATAATTCCAACTGTCGATTTGAAGATTATGAGGCACTTTATCAAAGGCTTTCTTATTATCGAAATATAGTATAACCACTAGTTTCTTCTGATCACGTATGCGAGTAACCTCGTTAAAGAATTCTATCAGACATGTACTGCAGGACAATGTTCTAATGGAGCCATGTTGTGACGGGCATATTAGATCTTTCTTAAGTAAGTGATCAGATGACACAAGAACTGCAATAATGACTTTCTGACCTGGTGGATCCTCCTGAAAAGGATTTGTGGTTCTTTAGCCTTCTGGAAAGGATAGATTGTTCACTGTCTTGTATACTGAGTTGATATACGGTTGTGTGTCGACAGGGAGGAAATTTATATCTGGGACTCCTTAGGGGACTGAAGAAAAGATCGAAGAAAGTAAATCTTGGCATAGAATCTCACCAGGTTTGGTATCGTGCTCCATAAATTGACGCTCCAATTGTACGAACATCGGCGTAGGGTCGCCACGATCAAGTTCTGAAGGTCGGTATTTCGTAGTTAAAAAATTGTCTATCTCTCGAGTAAAAAGTAATGTCAATTTTTCTAGCTTTCACTCCATGGTTAATCTGACATTTTATCACTGATGACTAACTTTTAGACGAAATATATACACGTATAAATACGTCCAACACTGAATTATGTTTTATTCACTTAAAAAAGAGCAGGGATGCTGATTTATAAGGTCTGCTTCTTTTACTCACACTGAAAATAGGAAGCTTTTCTCGAATTCAGAACCATGATTAAAATATATCTTTCAGGCACGAAAACTCAGTGTGAAAAGCATGAAAAAGCAGGGAGACGTGCTGCTCTCATTGTTATATCTAATTACTAAATCTCTTTACTCTGCTAGGAAAGCGCTGATTATAATATTGATTCCATATTGTATGGTGGAGTTACGTATGGTGGCAACAACGTCATCTATGATCAATCCAGTCTTCATCAAAAAATGTGAAACTATCTTGGGCCACATATATCAATATCAGCATCTACTTGGATTTCAATGGTATTTACGCTACCATCAAAACACGTAATCCTTATGCCATTTCAGACCGCTGTGACCCTGTAGAATTATGTCTACTATGCTATTAGTACTGCCCTAATAATAGACATAGATTTGTCATGATGAAACTGCCTAATATATAAGATTTTACGTGGAAGTTACTTCATCGTCTACACCAACTGATTGAATTGTAATAATTACCAATACGTGATAGAGAACAAGCTTAGGCTAGAGGTAGAATATATTTGATGTGAATAAAAGATACAAGATAACATTCAGCTGAGACCACGCCTACAAAGCCGAGCCATGCCATCCGATCAACTCGGACTAATTCAATTTATTCTCCTAGCCTTCTCCATTCTTTTGTATTCCTCCGCGTTAAAAGTTTAATGTCTATATCTCATATTGTCTCGTGGTAGGGCCCAATGCCACTACAACCCCATCAGTTCTCTGAAAAATGGTTACGTCGGACGACTATACTATTCTTATAGTCCGCAACATTACGACGAATCAGATAGGCAACGTATATTGTACTCAAAACATAAATGTAAACCTAAAAAGAGCCAGAGCAGATCTAACTCCTGTTATATTACACATTATGGAGAAAAATATAAGATTGAATATTCTGTCAACTACTTGGAGAAGGAGCTATCGGAACCACACAAAGTAGCTCCAGTAAACAAACGAAGTCCTTAATTACATGTCTGAAAGACTTTTTAGCGAGGTTTTTTGCATCTGTGACCTGTAGTAACTGGTGATATCAACTTAGCCTTTCATAAGGCACCTCATAATCTCTTAATTCACATGTTGAAGTCAATCATAATTGCGATTGCTTAATTTTCTTTGAACAGATCACAAATAACCAAAACTCACTTAGAAACACCTGTACTTCCATAATAACCAGTAATGTTTTACAGTAAAGTGTCTTCATGTGATTGATTCTCACAATCTAAATAAAGTTTTTATAAATATATTTAACGTAGGTAAGATGTACTTCAGCCCTCATAGATGATAATTTGCCCATAATGCTAACATTCCTACCCATCCGCGCAGATCAATAAAAGTATAAGAAGCAGTTGGACCAATCTGAAAACAAGCAACCGAAGAGACTGTTTTCGTACATAAATTACAAAACAATAACTTTGCACTGGATTCCCATTCTATTTACTGAAGGGGAGATCTGAAATGATAGAGAATGATCGGGAAAAAGCAGAGGTAATGACAAACTATTTTGGGACAGTCTCCACTCAGGGTTTCTTCTCAACGAAGAACTAGATCCAGATTCAAAATCACAAAATCAGCTGCTCAGTGTGGACTTTGGTCGAGACGATTTACTTAAGGTTCTTAGCACTTTAGATAGGGAAAGATCAACAGGACCGGGTGAACTATACTCTCAAATCCTGAGAAAAACCTCACAACACATTACATCCACACTGTATACGATATTTGACATGTCACTTGGCCAAGGTGATTTACTTACGGACTGGAAGAATGCAATCGTCACTCCAATACATAAAACGAGATCAATACAACTTTTGTCAAACAACAGACCTGTCAGCCTTACCAGTGTCGTAGTTAAAATACTGGAAAGAATAGTCAAGAAGACCATGATATTCGTGGGAACCAACTTGTTAAATATTGAAAATCGTGGTTTCAGGGAAGAATGATCTTACACAATGAATCTCCTTATCGCAAGAGAACAATCGGAAGAGACGCTAGATATTGGAAAATCAGCGGACATTTGTCTACATAGACTTCAGCAAAGCATTTGAAAGGATGCCAACAAATAGACTGCTCTTGAAGCTGGAAAATCTAGACATTGCCGGATCTCCCCTGAAATGGTTCAAGGATCTCCTGGTAGGTCGCAGACATAAATTCATGGTAAATTCCAAGTGCCCCACCTAGAGACGAGTACTTGGAGGAGTACCGCAAGCTTCTGTCCTAGATCCTCTACTCTTTATGGTGTATGTCAATGAACTCCCAAGTATAGTTGAGTTATCAATGTTATTACAGGCTGATTATGTAAAAATTTTGGGAGAAATAATGTGCGGCTCAGATGCATGCGCATTTCAGACAAACCCAAATATTGTGATTTGCTTGTCTAAAGAGTGGCTGATGCCTATTAACGAGGCAAATTGTGTCTACATACACATAGGGGATATATATAAGTAAATAGGTACGGCAGAGGATAAAATTCAGTGTCCACATCTCAGTCTCATAGGAATGCTGAGGTGACAATACGTTATGACCTTAACGCCGCGACCCATTTCCGCAACTAAACGGTTTTATAACCTTATGAACTTCAATCTATGTATTTACCGAGTTGAATGATACTACCCGTGGCATACCCGAAGAAGTAGTTATTTACAGCTCATATTTGCTAGAGCTCGATGCTTAAAAAGTCTATTTCGCTGAAACATGTAAATGTCATCAAAGCTTGTTAATAAACCATCTTAGCTGATAATTAGTAACACCCATGATTACATTTACTTTAACACATCGGAAATTGTTCAAATAACTTTGCTCCTTTTCATCCCTGGACTTTGATTTGATTGGCTTTGGTATTGTATTATAAGAATGATAATATAATTAAAGGTAACAATTAAGAATAGTTGTTACAAGTTACGAGACGTATATCATGTCAGACACCTCGTAGGAAAAACCTCGCCAAAAATGAGCTAATCAAAAAAATCAATTGTACCATTTAAGTTCTGCTCTGAGGGCCAAAGGGTCTCCACTTAGAAGAGCCATGACATCCCACCGTCATAAGACCGATTCCACTTCTGACAACCAGAGTAATAATTAATATAAACACAAAGAATGTCCGAATAATGTGGTAAGCAGAGAGAACCATCAGATTAGCCGAAACAAATAAAAAGATACAACCTGATGGTGCTTGGAACGATTGAAACCCTCAGGACAAAAGCTGAGCATGAGAAACTAGCTTTGTGAGTAGTTGTAGTAGTAACACGAAGATGTCTCAAACATTTAAGGGGTTTCACTGAAGCTCTCGAATGAAGCACAAAACTCACTTACATGACGGGAAACTCATGGATTCAGGATTATCAAAGCATCTTTCAAAGCAAAAAAGAGAGAGATAAAAATGAATGTTATTCAGTGTTAAGCACCGATCAATGATAGCAATGAAGACAATGGAGATAAGATTTACGAGAGGCTGTGGTCGACCGTAGAGAAGTGCTCAGAATAAGACTTGATAACCCTAATGGCAGACCTAAACTCTAAAGCTGGAATGGATAACGCAGGTTATGGCGATATCATAAGACGATAGGGATAAGTAGGAAGGAACAAGAATGATGAGAGATTTACGAATGTATGTGTATACCATAAAATGTTTATAGACGGAACTATATTCTCCCACGAATACATACAAACAAACAATGAACCACATCAAATAGCGCTCGAACGATTACATTTGAGCCAACGGAAAAATTTTGAAAATCCACGTAAAACGTAAGAACAGAGAGGGTAGCTGGTATCGCTTCAGATCACCATCCGATTGTGTTCAGGATGACGGTGAAGCTAAAGAAATACTGGACAACCGGATAAACGAAATTGAAAACGCTTAGTGCTTCCTTTCTCTCTGATACCGACGAACTCGACAAACACATGATGGCTCCAAGCAACGAGTTCTAAGCCATACAAGATCCAACCGAAGGAGGAATCGCTACAGACAAAGATTAGAAACGGAGGAAAGAACCACCGACTTCAACGTGTAAGAATTTAATGGGCCGGAAGAAGCATTCCTATAAAGTGTGGATCTCGCTAACACTCGTGATAGAATTCAAGAAAGGAAGGACAAGAAGACAACAATTAATAAAAGCTGGACAAGGGTGTGGAAAGCCAAGGCACTGGCCGAATTTGCAGGATCAATCAAGCAAATGAAGAGAATCATTAGAGCCGAAAAACGAAAATACGAGAAGGCCTAGCAATGACAGTGAAAAAAGCTGCAAGTGAAGGAAATATCAAACATTTATATGATACACTGAAGGAACTAGGTGAAAAGTGTGGCAAACCATTGTAACCGGTCATGAACACATGAGGCAAACCAGTCACTGAGATTGAAAAATAGCGAAAAAGACAGGCAGAGCGTTATTATGACCATTGTCAACAAGACGCTCATTAGTACATAGGCGTTGCGAAAAAATATTTAGTTTATTCATCAGTGGTTTTTCATAATGCGATAAGGGTCTCGACCAATTGCTCAGTCAAATATTAGTTTATAAGGGTCATGTATACATAGTGAAGATAACACGGATCTGTTTGAGCAATTTATTTCGGTAGGTGCAACAAAAGATGTTCTTTTTATTCAGAAACTCTAGATGAATAAGAAACAAATGTATGTAGAAGGAAAAAAAGAGAGAGAATATCTAGTGTGTTACAGCGTCAACCACAATAAAAAATCTTAATCTGCTGAGAGATCAATCATAATTATAGCAATTTACGAACATACATATATATATATATATTGTCATAAAAATGTCAGTCAATTAAATAGATGTCGGAATTTGTTTGTAGATATCGTAGCAATCACATAGACATTTAATAGCTGATAACCATTTTCGGAGAAGTCGTTAACGAGATTATTGAACTGAATTACAGTTTTACTGTTACGGAGGTTATCTGAGAGTCTGTTTCACGTTTTTGAATGAGTAACAAAGAAATTAGAATGTTAATTTGTATAGATTTTCGGAGTTGATATAATATCTTTTTTATTGCACAGGTTGTGACCTGATATGGTGGATTACGATGGAGGGAATGTCGAAGCGTAAGAAATGCTACTTATAGGCAAGTAGGGTTAGAAAAATTCAGTGTAATTATAGCTTACTTGATATCGGTGGACGAAAACTTAATTGTGGACAGATGCTCAGATAACAAAATTGAAAGAGTATTGATAGAGGTTTCTGCTTCTGTATTGTATCGTCTCAAGAAATAGTGATTCGATTGTCTATAGATAGTGTCAGGGTCATCTACAATAGTGCCGTTAATTATAAGGAATGTGGCTGGATTAATAGAGATTCCTTTCACGCAAGACTTGTACAGCTAAAGTGTATTGAAGTCTGAGTTTTTGTCACCCAGAGCTTTATTATCTATAGACAAAAGATACTTTCGTCGAGACAATTCATTTCTGTAAATTGAGTTTAATATGCCCTGAAGCGCATAAAAGTCTTGGCGCTTATGATAGCGTCGCCTTCATTTCCTCCTCTTTGCCTTAAAAGTTTTGGAAGTATCTTGGCTCTTATTGACGATTTAAATGACATAGTCAACATTTGGAACTATACAGTCAAGGCAACGCACCTAATTATGGTATGATTTGAGATGCGCAATGTCAGTTTTATTTATGGTTATTAATGATTTCCATGGTAAGCACTGAATAACCATTTCAGTGCGCTTTCGTGCTTATTATTTAAACTTTATCTAGTACTCGGTTGTAGATTTATATTATGGTAGGTTAGTGTTTGGAGAACGAAGTATGTTCAAAATGACTATGATCACTCATGAAAATTCATGACATACGTGCACTGCAATGTAGTCGAGCTTGTTTTAAACATTAGGTCGAGCATTTAGTTTCTCCTAATCGGCCTTCTGACCTATTTGACCTACACACAAAGTTTTGCTGATACTCTCGCTATGTTTAATAAAATTTCCTTGTTTTAAAGGTAATAACTGTTATTTCTCAAAATATAATATAGTTTTCTAAGTAGATGTAGTGAAAAATAAATCCCAAAAATAAATAGCTCTATAAGTTTTCGACATTGGATGCTGACCACAGTTTTAATGGGCTCATCTAGCTGAAGGCGCTCGGTCAAGCATCCGCACCAGATCATGTGTAGGAACGCCGTGCTCAACATCTGTCACAATCGCTAGTCAGATTAGTTCAAACGATTCTCGATATATTGATAGCTTATCTTCGATCTCCAAGCTTCTGCCTTTTGATTTCACTTGGTGGGCACGCTTCATATTAGGTATTACTGGTTAAAGCGCTGTCAAAATCTGAATACCTGTGGCATCTTCATAAAGTTTCGACACGTAAGACAGGGCTAAGTTTAATCCATCCTAACCATAAAGTATCCAGTTTCCTTGCTTCAAATCTATCTTTCAAGGTAGATAAGGAGTAAGGTGTGCTATAAAATGCGTTATGCTTTCTTGATTTTCTGTAAGTCTAGGAAAGGCATCAAACTGAATATGATCGAGCAATATTCCAGTAAGGGTTGGAATAGTTCACTCCTAAGTTGCAGATGCTACTTAGTTGTCTAAATTCCAAATTGTTCAGATTCGAGCTTATCTGTAGGTTAGATGTGCCAGACTTCATGTGCTCAAATATTGCGGTATTAAGAGGGAGGAATCATGCATCAAACCAGATCTTTCTGTACTATATGGCTTATGCACTGACCGAGACATTGGCGGAGTGCACATGTCAATTTTTTGTTGTTAGCAAATACAAATGTTTTGCCAGGTGTAAGGCGATTTGATATGCCATTAACATACACGATGAACAATCAAAATCCGACGACAGTGTCGTCGAAAATATCACTGGTAATGTCCTAAAAGCGGAAGATGTGTTTTTCTGTTTGAAATACCTGGGTTTAGTCCCTTAGGAAGAATGAAGTTCGGTTATATATTTTACCTCTTATATAGGATGGCTTGCATTTAAATAGTAGAGACGAGTGATGTACTTCATCAAGCGCTTTAGTAAAGTTAAAGTACATGGTGACTGCTAGTTTCCCTTCAAACATATTTTTTGTTATATCATCAACGCATCCTAAATGATGGATTACGAGTGGCTCCTTAGAAATGAATCAATGTGCCAGAAATATGGTAAATTGGTGCTCATCTAAATAATCTCACATTGTCGCAATAATTTTTACATGGTTCTTGGCAAGATGGAATTGTGACTAATCGAGCGATAGTTGTTTGCGTCCAGATTAACTCCTTTTTTCAAATGAGGGGTAATGTACTTGGTTTTCCATTCTCAAAGGTAAGCACCTGGACAAAAATAATGATTGAACATTTTAGCAAGCACGATAAGAATATCTGGTACACTATTAGTGAATAAATTAGTAGGTTTTCCATTATGATCATTTTTGGAACGTTTTAATGAATTTTTACAGCTTTCACAATACTTGGCGTGAGTTCCAAGCCTGCCATTTTATATACGTTGAAACTACTGGCCATAAATTTATTCCGATTGCGCCTATTTAGTGCCTAAGCAAACGAGTTGCTAAAGAGCACACATAGTTCTTGTGATTCTCATATACGTTCATCACTGACCTCTAGGACAGTAAGAATATTAGGCTGAACATAATGTTTTTTTAGAGCAGTTGTTAGAAAACTATTCTTAGTTTGTAAATCGGAAAACTATCGTTCAGCTTCTAATTATTTCGTCTGATGAAGGTCTTTGGTGTTCATAAATACTGGCTGAATTTCGAGATTGCCTGAAAAGAAATTTTGAACAAAGAACCTCTATCGAAACTTCTTTAGTTTAGATATGAATTTGATAGGAATATAACCATACTAACGGACATACAACTGTTTTCATTTCAATTAACGCGATTAAGAACGAACAAATCTTTAGATTAAAATAATTGCACTGGAGGGAAAACCATACCGACTAAAATTTCGTAGTAGAATTTCGGGGTTGGATTAGTCGGTGTTTGAGGGGTTTCTGATAGAATCTACAAGAACTTCAGTTGCAATAGAAGTGGAAGGGTGTTTCACGAAAGAATTTGGCAGGCTAAAGCCTTGTGATCACTACCTCAAAATTCAAGTCCAGTACATTCGTAATATGTTGGAGCATCGTGCAAGAAAATCAAGTCCAGTTGGTAAGCTTTTCTACTGGGTTTTCAGATTATTCGCCTGTTTGTTTCCAGTACTTCAAAGAATCCTCCAAAATGAAGACTACAATGGATTTTGACTAACAGACGGCGTATTGAAGTCACCACCTATTAACTTAGCTTAACGTAATGATAGAAGTATGTGTGTAATTGACTTAAATGTGTATCCACCACATGAGTGGAGCTTGGTGTTCTACAGATGCAATAGATTATTAAACGCTTATTGGCACAGTTATCCATAGTGATGAAAATAGCATCGTCTAATAGTTTGCAATCCTCTGAGAAGATCAAAGTCGACAAAATATCAAATCGTACTTATATTATGTAGCTTCCAC
Organism: Schistosoma spindalis; assembly: GCA_946903255.1. Classification (NCBI taxonomy): domain Eukaryota; kingdom Metazoa; phylum Platyhelminthes; class Trematoda; order Strigeidida; family Schistosomatidae; genus Schistosoma; species Schistosoma spindalis. The sequence continues at coordinate 48,640,150 of OX336420.1, forward strand.
CCTTACGTATATTTCATTTTTAACGGTGTATTGTTTAACTACCAATACACGGTGTTAGGTTGTAGGCATAAAGCATGCTTCATTTAAATAGAATGAAGCACGGATTGACAAAATAAGCTAGGGATCTAAGATGGGTCATCTTGTCGCAGATAGAGTGTAAAATAAACAAAATAGTAGGGAACTGTGAAGAGATAATGAAATCGTATAAAACACCAGCTAATCTATTGCGTGGAGAGTTATTTTGTTCGGTATTTAAGTAGTTGACATTCAGAGATAGCCTTTCATAATTAAGTGATTGTCCTCGGTAAGGAGATGTCGTAGTCGTCGGAGTGGATAAAGATACCCTTCTTAATGCTTATACTCTGATTGGCAAACTTTACTTTATACTATAGTCAATTAAAGCACTGCGTTGATGCCTCACACACAGTCCATAACTTGTAACTGCCTAATAAGCTTGTAAAATAGTACTTATAGAAATAGTGTTTTCCAACAGGTTGTGAAACACAGACAATTGTGTAAGGTATGACATATATCCAAAAAATAAGCTTGAATGAGTCTAACATCACAAAAGGAGGTAGTGTGGAGTTACTGACTAGCAAGGATCTATGGTGAGGGCGATGACTCCAACCCACACATGTGTGTGGGGCAGAACACTTTGTGTGTATCAGGCTCTTTATGATTGAGAATAAGTCAATCAATATGTGATATAGATTGTCTTCCTACACTCACCACTCAGACTCATGTTTTCAATTTTATGCTGGTCTACTTAAACAACCTATGACATACTAACTGGGACCTTTACACTAGGATTATTTGACTGACATCAGATGGACAAAAAAGGAAAGAAAAAAAGACAATAAAAGGTATAGTTATTAGTATTCTTAACACTTCACCCTCTATATACACACTCCCATCTAATAAACAGTTTTCCTTGTACTAACCTTGACTTCCCTTCCTTCATATGAGCTTACTCCAACTTGTTGAGCATCGTAACTCATTATCCTTTATTACTACATTCTCTTATGTGGAGCCTCTGACTTCATTTCACTCTAACAAGAGATAATATGAATTTAATCTAATTTATTATACCTCTGTCTGTTCTACTACAAAATGTTAAGCAACGATTGGCGTTCATATCCAAGTGCATTTTTGCTTTTCTATTTCTCTCTTCTCTTTCTTCAGAATCTTGCTCTGAGGGTACAGCTATGGAACTTCTGTCGTCTAGAACAAACTTGACGTACGCATCTCCACAAGGTCATAGTTTACAGCAAGCGCTCAACGGGTCTACTTCACAACAACTACAAACTCAATAAATTGGGAAGCATGCTATGAGCCAACAAGTGTTGCAATTTTTAGATCATGCCTGTAAAATGGCGTGTACCTGCTCATGCAGAAATATATTATTATTGTTATCACTATTATTATGTGCAATTTCAAAAATATGCAGGGGTAGGACAAATCAGAGAGTGATGTTTCTGAGCAGTAGTCAGAAGTTTAAGTCGTAAAATTTTTACAGCCAAGTGGGATTACTAGTGATTGTACCTCATCTCACCTGAGTATGTTGAGGATAGCTTCTTATTGCAGATCTATCGAGCGTTGATAATACGTAGATTAAACAAGTAGCCCACCAAGTTAAAATAGGTGAGTGCATCTCCAGTAAAGCAGCTCTTTAATCCTCAGAAGCGTGACGTAGGTTTAAAGCATGAGACTGCTTGCTGTTTGATGGCCAGTTTCGTTGAGTACAGGGGCTGGACAGGATATATCAAATGAGCATTTAAATTTGCTTAAAGTGTTTACCCAGAGGAGAGGAGTGGTAATATTGTCCAATTAAAGTTGTACGGAAGAAGCGAGTTTGTATTTCGCATGTAGTTTGAAATGATAAGATCTAGATGCCTCAGCAGAGATGCCACAAGAGACTGTACCCATAAAAATCTTGTACAAGATGACCGTGAAGCGTTACAACGTGTACAGTGTAGTCCTGATAGTCAAGCTCGTGGATTGGGTTACAACCGTTTGGATTAGTGTTACCTTGGGGAGGATCTACTGTTTATAGTTGGCAGTTATTGTATTTGTTTTCATACTCAGGAGCCACTTTTATTTAGTAGTGATTACGGTTGAGATCTTGAGGATAAGAGATAGAGTGTGGGTTGAGAGATCTGTTATTACCATGTTCATTAATAACCCTAGACTTTAGTGGATGAGCAGTGTAACCAGAGCTTTTATAACTACTAGTCTGCGTTTTCAAAGGTCGATTGAAATTGTGCCTGTAACCAGTTTGACTGCTTAGAGATTTTAGTGGTAGGTCACCTGATGTCAGAGGAGAGATCCATGGAGCAGTTAGGTTGAGCCTTGTCTGCTCATTGTCTGGTATCATGGATTTCTTCTGTCCACCCTTCTTTGGCGGAGCTGGAGAGTTTCATGCCGTCTTTGTAGTGTTCTGTAGGATTCTATTCAGGTTGTCTCTTGTCAGTTGTGTGTTGCCATATGGCTCATATTCAAATACTTAGCTGTGCTAACAGTCTGGATTAGAATCGTCAACGTCGTTACATTGTACGGTATCAGTCGGAATATGTATCATATTCTTGTCAGTAGACTCATTTAGTTCTAAATATTTGATATTCTTCACAGTATTGGAATTTGTCTCTAGCTGGTTATTTTCTGTAACATGACCATGCCATCCAAATGCTTCACGTTCTAATACACGGCACCATTAATTTGTTGGGTCTGAAGTGACTTTCATGCTTTTGGTGAAATCAAAGAGCTAATAATTTTACTAGAACTGATAAACTATTTGGCACCGTCACAACAGCTGAATTTAAACAGTATGGGACATGTCAATTTGTTCGATCTTTTTCTAAGGCGGGTGACCTGACAGTTTACGTTCAGCATACCATCTGTTCGACAGTAAATATCCCTTAGCTCTGGAAGGGGGCGCAGTTGAAAATAAATTCCCAAAATTGATAGCTCTATATGTCGTTAACATTTGATGCTGATCTCATTAGTTTTAACTGATTGACCTATCTGGAGGCGTTTGGTCACGCATCCGTGCCAGATCACGAGTGGGGACGTTGTGTTTCGCATCTTCTACAACCGCTAGCCAGCTTAGATTTGTCACTTTTCGATATATCGATATTCTGTAAAATATATCTTCGAACCTCTTCATTTCTGACTTTCGATTTGAATGGGTTGGAATGTTTTGATTACAAAAGCTGTTACTGGTTAAGGTGTTATCGAACTCCAAATACTTGTGGCATCTTAAGGGGCATGGTCACGGAGACTGCGTAGACCATAATCCTACAACTGTACGTAACTACATTGTTGGAAGATATTACTTTTTCATCGCTTCTTAAGCGGCAAAGTCTATGGGACATTCTGATTTAGCTAGTTATTTGCGGTTTTCGTCATTATTCAGTGGTCATATATGCGGGAGTGGTGTTAACTGGCTATGTTTATTGTTAATTTCAGTAAGCTTTGTAACTGCCATGTATCGTGATAATAGAGATCAGTATTTTGGTGTGTCGAGTAGAGTACTAAGCGCCTTGGTCTATGAAGCAATAAAAATAATTGCAAATGACATGAGAGAAAAGGAATCTGATAGCGGAAACTAGAATACTATTGATCGAATTTGTTGATGCGTTGCATGCCACGTGTTGTCATCGATCTCATCCGCGTGTGGGTGATAAAAATGATTTATTGGGGCTTACTATTGTGCCAAATTCCTAAATTTGTTTACTCGGAATGTGTACAAAAATAGGATCTTGAAGATTATTAGTTTGCGGAAATTCGTTACTTCTGTCAAGGTCGAGGTTGAGCGCTTATGCTCCAGTTTCGTTTTCAGTAGTTAGTGAAGATGGGTTCCTTGTTCCGGAGCGAAGAAATGCAACTGTCTCAAATGTTTCTGCACACAGATATAGCTTACATGTGCATATCAGAGTTAGGGGAGTTAGGACTGGTGCAATTTCGAGATGTAACTAGTGGTCTCTTTTTATTATAGCATTAGACCGTCCCAGGTACCAACGCCTTCCAGAGAAAATTTGTAAATGAAGTTCGAAGATGCGATGAAATGGAGCGAAAATTAAGTAATTTTTTTAGCTTAGTTCGTGCATTTACTTAGGATTCCTGGAAAAGGAGATCGAAAAAGATAAATTTCCCATATTGGACACTGGCGAAAATCCAGAAGCTCCGGCCCCACGTGAAATTATCGACTTGGAAAGCATTTTCGAGAAATTAGAGAACGAACTAAAAGAAGTGAACTCAAGCGCAGAAAAACTAAAGAAGACATACTTGGAATTGTCTGAACTAAAGCAGATTTTGCGCAAAACGCAGACATTTTTTGACGAAGTAAGTTTTATTTTCTCGTTCGAGTTAATGTGTCGCCCTCAAACTGATTTAAAACATACATTCGATAATTTAGATGTTGTATTCTAGTTCAGTGATGTTTTAGTAAATACGTCAAGTCATGGTCTATCAGGCTCGATAAACATAAAATATTATGGTTAACATAAGTGACAGTAGTTCACTCATATTCATAGGACTAGGAATAATTTCAAGTTTTGTCTAGACATGGTATTGTCAAGCTAACCTCTATTTCTTCCCGGTCTGGGGTTTAATAAGTTTACGCGTAATACTCATATCATTTACTAGTCCTACTTCATTGTGGGTAACAGGTTGAACTAACCAACTGGTTATTCATAATCGATTAACCATAAACTTTTCTCGGCGTTTATAATCATAAGTTTAGTTGCTAGTGTAGATATGTCATACTTCCATTGATCTAAGTGTTAGTTCTCACGCATTTGTCCATACAGTATAGATTTCTGGAAATTAGAAGTGTTTAGACTTTCTTCTGGTCCGTAACTCGTTCATCACAGTTTCATGAGGTGTATTGTGGGGAGTTTTTTATGACTTCATTAGTTGTTTTCGTGACTTATTGTGCCGAGAATATTTAGAAATAAAAGTGACTGGGTTTAAATAAGAGGAATCATGACGGTAGTTATGCAGGTTTTGGGTCAAACTCGGTATAGGACGGTAACGTTCAATTTCAGTGTTCTTACGCTTTACCTGCCATGATGAAAATCTAGCTATTGCTCGTTTATAACTGAAGAAAGGCAATGTCTGTTCAAACTTGTAGTGGTTAAGAATATGTCAAGCCTGAGTTTAGCATAGACTACCAATTATGGTTTCAAACTAAAACCGTGTGGCATCCTAAATTGTCACTCAGTTGATCACCTTTGCGGCGTTGTGGAGCGTGACTAAATTGTTACGATTAGCATTCACACTCAGGCGTAGGCTGCCTTAGACATCGGCAAGTTGTCCGTTGCTCTTTTCCTTGTATTGCATGTGGTTATACCTAATTGCCTCAGCCGTTGTCTGGTCCTTTTGTCGGTTTGTCCGACTTCGGTGTTGTACTGCTGTGAATAAATTAGTGCCAAGATTTACCGATTGAACGTCTGACCATACCTTCCAATGATTTGCCCCTTCGTCGACTGAATCGCGAACAGGCTCTGCACGATCCTGCAATGTCAGAAGAAAATGTTGGACTCCTTGGCGGTGAAGCAATGGGTGCTGCTGGCACTGCTGGTGGATTACGACTGGGGTAAGTTACAGCTTTTTTATTCTCGTTATGTATATTTTGCTTACTAATCTGTTTGTGATTTTTAGGCCAACGTAGAATCTCATCTAGACTTAAACCCAACGAATGATCCCAATCATAATTATTCGGAAAGGGATGTTACAGGTCATACTAACAGTAACAAACGTCATGTAGAGTGAGTATACAAATCCCGGAAATCACCTATCGACTCTGGGAACTTATTGGTTGTAACTCCCTACTAATGATCACAAATGCTTTGTTGATTTATGGTTTGTTTCCTATATCTCATCTAATCAGTTTCAATTAACAATCTTATCTACCAACTTACACTCCGTACGTTAATTTTTGTGTCCGACCTTAGAAATACCAATTCAGTAGTTTAAATACAAACACTTTCGTGAAAACAAGTATGGTTGTATGCTTAGTCAATTTTGTGGACCGATACGTTAGTGCACCATTAAAGACTACCTATTTTGTATCTCAAATTGTCACTATCCACCAAACGGATTGCCGTCTAAAATATCCCAAAGTTCTCTCATATAATCTTCAAATTCATTTTCCAAAATATTGAAAGAGCTAAAGCGAGGGTGTGTGTACTCATTTTTCAGCATATTTCGAAAACCATTTGTCTTAAAAGTCTCATGATCCTTAAATCAATTTGGTTTGAATCATATCTTCTATTATTTAGATTAGTTACTAAGCAATATTATAGTAATTTGGTTTTCTAATTGCCCTACTGATTTATTTCTGTTGAAATTTTAGCCATTCGTTACCTCATGCACTCCCTAGTACTCATAGATTAATCATGTGATCCTCGCTCGTTTTTCCAAATATGTGTAAATTATTCAAACCTTCCTTACGATTGTTACGTTACCCCCATCTCACTCCCTTTTACATTTCCTAGAATAGTTCTGTAGCGATTACATGGGAATAAACCCATCAGTAAACTGTCACATTTCGAGTTTTCAGGCATTGAGTCTGAATTTACAGCACCCTATCCCCTTCTTCCCCAGTTATTACATTTGGTGAATTCGAGTCAAATTAAAAGTAATAAAATATAACGAAATTATATGTAATGAAGAAGTACATGGTCTCACCAACTACGAATTCGAAAGACAGTATTCGGGATTATTTCAGCAATTGGTCAAGATTTCGTGAAAGTCGTCTGAGGTATCACATTTGTTTAGATGAAGCCTTGGGAATGATGAAATATCATGATAGCAAATGGGTCTATTAGTTCTTGTTCAGAAATTCCACCTTTTGCATTTCTAGTTTTTATATTCACATAACCATGTTTCGCACAGTCGCTTTCAAACAAATCACGATTATAACGTACAAATAACAAATAAACTTTTTCAAAATTAGGTTTCTTGCTGGGATTATCCTTCGTGAACGGTTACCGGCTTTCGAGCGTATGCTGTGGCGGGTGTGTCGAGGAAATGTTTTCCTTAAGCAAGCAGAAGTTGATGACCCATTAGAAGATCTTACAACGGTGAGTAAAGCAATACGTAGTTATATTGATGGGTCTTGTAATAAAAATTGAGTGATTAATTTCTGCCATAAGAGTTAGGAAAGCATATGTCGTAAACCTTTACATATTGCCATCACAACAGTGTCCAAGTATTAATATTCTTGTTTCAGTAACAAAGTTGTTAGCTTATCGTACATAAATGGATGTTTTTTATGAGCAGTATATGACCCGTTGCTTTCTGCAAAAAAGCTTAAGATCATTTGTAAACATTTACTTGCTGCGATGGGTTTTGTTTCTTAAGTTTTGTGCCATCCACAGATATGAAAACCGGAAATGTTGCATATATTTAACGATTTCTGGGTCGCGTAACGTGAAAATTTTTCTCATCCATTTTTTTAGTTTTCGGACTCGATCTGCATTAAGGCGTTTTCTCAGGCTACTGTAGCTCACAATCTCACAAATAAGTACTTTGTTCTTTGTGTTTAAATACTTTTTAGGGATGGATCTCTAGCAGCAGTGATAACTGTTGTACGTTTGTGCATATGTATAGATCTAAATTTGACTCTAACCTTGTCAACCTCATCTCGGTGTGCTAATGTGAATAGTAATAATTTCAGTATTGGCACCTTTGTCCACATCTTACATTTATATGTCTCATTGGGTGGCATGAATTAAGCATCAATATAATTAATTTTTGTAGCTATTTCAGAAAGTTTTGTGAACTCCATGAAGTCGCTAATAAAAAGTTTACTGGATTTTAACCTATAGTTTATTACATATCATTTTTGTCTAGTATGCGAAAGCGATCTCAGATGCCTGTGATTTTCGATTTCTAAGTGTTATTTTTTGGGTAAGGTGTTGCAACTTTTTACAGTGCACGAACGTTCAGTTCATATTTTTAGCACAAATCATCTATCGCCTTTTCAGGTAAAACAATAAGAATCCTAGAAATTATAAATGCAAGTACATATTAAGTTTTTTAAACAAATTTCATATAAATTGGAGTGTAGATGAACTTATACATCTGAAATGTCTTATTCCGCTCTTATTATTAGCTCTATCAAAAATAAAAGGCAAAATTTCGCGTTGTTAAAGTCAATGAATAGGATTCTAACCGATGTATGAACGCAATCATACAATGTGGCTGAGTGATGGCTACTCACGAGACCATATCATTGACTTGGGTATTTTAATAATTAAACATCAAAGACAAGACCGCCAGTCATGTGGGCAGTTTTTCATATAATAAAGTAACATGCTTATGTACAAATTATGAACACAGAAGAAACATGAAAAAATGCCATAGGCAATTGGAGGAAATTAGCTTTTAGATCACTTATTTCCCAATCGATTAAGATTTGACTATTAGGCCTAATCTTTGGGGATCGTATCAGACTTATCAAAGGAATATGTTTAATATCTTTCATGTATTTGTATCTGTATAGTTTCAAGGGCGAGACTATAGTTTATGGTCGGTCCAATCAGATATAAGATAACGAGTCACGAATTTCGGCGCGAAATTCATCCATACATTTGGCTAGATAGAGTTTTGGCACCATAACTGATGTCAGTTCGTGATGAAAATTCCAAATCTAATTTTTAACCTTAATCAATTGTAAATGAGAATTCTAACTGCCTTATAACCTTTGTTTAGTCCTAATAAGTAGATGTCCATTCTCAAGGTCACCCAGCGTCGCCCAAAGATCGTCCATGAATTATAGTCTCTTGTTTGTATGTTCTAGTAAGTTTTTAGCGTGCTAAATTTATCCTTAAACATTATGTTCAGGTGTGGTTTTGCTTATGTCTGTATCTTTTACAGGGTATGCCAGTCCACAAATCCGTATTTTTGGTATTCTTTCAGGGTGATCAGCTTCGAACTCGTGTTAAAAAAATATGCGATGGGTAAGTTTTAGATCTTACTAACGTCTTTGCAATAACTTTAGCCGCTTCTAGTTTTAATAATAATATGATTACTTCATTAGTATTTGTACCGATTCAAGAAATGTGTGGCACATATATATTTGGTGCTCTCTTGTACCAATATTTGTGTTCAAATAAATAAAATGAAAAAGGTTCAAGAAAGCCGATTATTTGCACTTGCTTGTGTGTTGCAGTGACCATAAATATTAAGAGATAACGACACGGAAACGATACAAAGTTTAAGTTTTAGATATTTGAGTTCTATAAATTATGCAAATCACTGTTTACAAATTTTTTATGTGGTCTGTCTGTTCCCTTTAGATACTACGGTTGAATTAGTGATATGAGTTGCCGAATATATTTCAGCATTCATCTTCCGTATAAACAATGGGAATTAGGTTCACAAAGTATTTCGTCCTCGCAGCCTCGTATATATATATATATATATATATATATATATATATATATATATCGCAGTTGCCCCTGTCACCATACAAGAGACTAATGTGGAAGAACGTGTCGCATATTCAGAGGAATAGGCAGTTTTTTGACAAAAATCGTCCTTTTAAGTTATTTGAAAGTTTTTAGTCTTTTGTTTTATGTATAAAACCAAGTTAGTTTAGCGTTCAAAGATCATCTTAACAAAATACGTCAAGCTGACGTGTTGTACGCCTTTTACGAGATTTCATTGTTTTGAACAATCTAGGGATTCCGATTGCTAATTGCTTTCAGGCTCAAACTAATAATGGTTTATTTTCTTACCATAATACCAGATTTTGTTCTCAAATCTCAGTAGTTTCGATTCATTCGACAAAGGGGTTGTCTGTTGATCACGTAATACAATTTTTATTGTAACGCTTGCTGACAAAAAAACAATGTATAAATGAACAGCGATTTTTTACAGATAATTTTCATTAAGGACTGACATCAGCTAAAAGCCATTTAAACCCATGTCTGACAATAAGGCCTCAGGAATTTAGGTTCTTGATCTGTACTGATAAATTCTAAGGGAGTGATTGTAGGTATTTGAGAAAATGATTGGCCGATTTGTTTGAAAATGAATTCTCGCTGTGTTCAGGTACACACTTCATGTTTTTGAATTATTTAGTTGATTAGATAATTTATTATTGTAATCTGATTAGTTAGAATCTATGTAGTGTTAAGTACTTCTAATTAGATGCTGACCTTAATAGTTCTTACATTCGAAACCCATTCCATTCAAAAAATTATATTAGTCGATTCAATTTCCGTGAAATATCAAATCCGCTTAATCACTGAAAAAGGTAAACCAATGATGATTGTCCTTAAACTAATAAACAAGATATGCTTGTGTCAATACTCGTCAGTATTCAGTAGTGATATTGAATGTAAGAATACTTTTATTATTACCAATCGCATGTAGATGGAACTAAATGTCTAGTCATGTAAAATGATTTAATTAGACTTGTAAATTGGGTCGTAAGTTGCTCTGGAGAGGTTTATTTATTTATTTATTTGAACACATAAATATTGGTACAAGGGGCACCAAATATATATGCGCCACACAAAAAAATGAGGAATTCAAAGAGAAGGGAAAAAAACTAACGACCAGATTAGTGTAAGGTAGTGTAATGGTAGTAATAATGGGGGAAACGAAAAGGTACAGTCAGGAGAAATGTTTCAGTTAAGAAAGAAGCAACCACTGGCTTCTATTCTGAGCCATATCCGATAACGTTTCTAGCCACTGTGTTGCACCATCTCTCGGACCCCAGCCAGGGAGTCGTGAAGGACCAACACAAGCTAGCCGATTGCAGCTTTCTTTCATACCACGACACCATGTCATATACTGACCACCTCTCCGCTTTTTCCAACCAATCCCAGAGTCAGCAAATAATGCACGACGAGGAATTCTCTGGGACGACATTCGTAGAACATGTCCAAGCCACCGAAGTCGGTGTCTCAAGATGGTGACACCAATGGAATTATCGTCTCTGTGCCCGAACACACGATGCCGAACCTCTGCATTACTAACATGGTGTTGCCACTGGATGCCAGCAATCCTTCGGAGACAGCGATGATCGAACACAGAGGGTCGTCCAACATCCTCAACTCGGAGAGGCCAGGTTTCACAAGCATAGAGCAGAACTGCTCTTGCCGACGCGTTGTAGATCCGACCTTTTACAGCCAGACTAACATCACGAAGGCGCCAAAGATGGCCCAGATTGGCATAAGCCGCTCTGGCTTTCACTATACGTGCATTGATCTCATCACTCACACCACCACCAGTACTTATGCAGCTACCCAGATACACGAACTTCTCGACTACTTCTATCTGCTCACCATCCAGAGTGAGTACATGATTAGAATCCTGCCAGTCTTGTAGAAGTACTTTGCACTTCGAAGGTGCAAAGCACATACCATACCTACGGACACTGATTGCCAACTGATTAAGTGCGGATTGCATGACTTGGGCATTCTCGCACAGTAAGACAATATCATCCTCATATTCAAGGTCGAGAAGTCTTTCTCCAGGCAACAGATCCACACCACCATTACTTACATCCGTCAGAGCTGTTTCCAGAATGTCATCGATGGCAAAGTTGAAGAAGAATGGTGAGATTGGGCAACCCTGCGTAACTCCACTGTTCGAATGGAATAATGGAGAAAGGTGGTTATATGCCCTTACTCTACCTGAGGTGTTTGTATATAGGGCCTTTAGGATGTTAATAAACTTCTCAGGCACACCGTTCTTCAATAGACAATCCAAGAGAACAGTTCTGTCCAACGAAACGTAGGCGGCCCTGATATCAAGAAACACTAAGATTGTTGGTCTTTGATAAGTATGGCGGTGTTCTAACACTTGGCAGAGGGTGAAGATATGATCAATACATCCTCGACCAGAACGAAAACCAGCCTGCTCTTCGCGAGTCAATCCTTCTCGGGTCTTGAACAACCTACGAAGTATGACGAAAGCCAATAGTTTGGACGCAATCGGAAGTAGACTTGTACCCCGATAGTTGTTACAGGAACAACGTGAATCCTTTTTAAAGATAGGGACAACTATCGACTCATTCCATGACGTTGGTACACTCTCTAGTTCCCAGACCTTTGTAAACAACGTCGTAATTTCCTTAGCCAGAAAGTCACCACCATCTTTAAAAAGAGCCGGAGGTAAGTCATCTGGGACCGGTGATTTGTAACGTTTCAAGAGTTGGAGTTCCTTGCGGACTTCCGCCTCATTTGGTGGATCAGTCGTCACCGGCCATGGAGGGCAGGACATTCTGACCGATGTTGCCGGAGCAGCAGGCCAGTTGAACAGTCCTTCGAAGAATTCTGCCCATCGTCCAAGACGTCGATGGATGTTAGTGATTGGCGTTCCGTCATCGTCGCAGATTGTTTCGCTCACACCAGACTTCTTGCTGCCAGTGGCTCGGATTCTGGAGAGGTACTTGTTTTATTATCTTTGTCGTCCTTACTGCAGAACTCTTCCTAGTTGATGAATCTTACGACTTTCTCCTTTTAATGAATTGGTGTAAAACCCATATCCATGTTCACTTGATAGTTGTGATGATTGTAATTTCATACATCTCCATTTATTATTATCCATATTCGATCTCAAAGAGCGAATTGCAGTTTAACGGATCATATGATACACTGAAAGTTTCTGTAGTATTGATAACGTTGTGCATATTAACAAATGCAGTGACCTCTGTTATGTGTAGATATAGATGATGGATCAATAACTGAAACGCTGCAAGTATCAGTGCTTCTAAACAAAAAATGAAGTTTGATGTTTAGTCGTAGTTTTGTCACTGCAGTTTGTAAAGTATTTTTGAACTCGAGATTGTATCTAGTCCATAAAGTGTATAAAGCACACTGAAAACAGGAGTGCTTCTTGCCATTTTGTGGAATCCGGTGCATCGACTTCCACAAAGTTGGTATTTAATTGTCCAGTAGATTGGTTAGCTGTCAGAAATGTATCTAACCATTCATGTTGCTTTGGTAATAATTGGTAGCAGATATCAATAAATCGATGCGTTCGTGGCTTCTGTCAGTGACAAGTTCAAAAAGTATAAGACAGTTAAAAAGTATTCTGTTCACTTGTTTACGTTTTTCATGTACATCAAACGGAAGAACAACTGAATAATCTCCAATCGCAGCCTCTGCAGTTTTACTTTAAGTTGAAGATAATTCATTGAGTAGTTTAGGTGCGCTCATCATAAAAGGCTATGCGAGTTCGGATAATCTTCCGTTATTGTAGCAGCTGCTGGGGATAAGTCATCTATAATCATCCTAGGCACATTTCGTTCATTTGTTGACTCCTCGAGAACTCAAACCGATGTGCACATATACCAGTTTCTACGCTGTATTTGACTGACTGAATATTACAGCAGAAATTATTTGACAGATGAGTGGCACATTTTGATATTAAAACAGATTTTTGTCGTTGATTTTGTACGTTTCATCAAAATTAGCTAACTACATCCAGTTCACGAGTAATTAAATAATTCGGTCAGAAATTGATAAGAAAAAACGTCAAAAATCATTATCTTTATCCAAGTGATATATTCTCAACATCTGCCAAAGCAAGTGGTGTGACTTCGAAGTGTTTAATAACTCCTCTCATTTCATTCATGCTAACATGCGCATTACTCATCTAGAAGACTAACCTGCCGGAACACTTTTAACCTCACTTTGAAGCCGCTCGGCGTAAATAGTCGTTCCCAATCTGACGAGTGTAACGGGTTAACTGCATTGTTTGCTTGCTTAATTACGTCTGTTGCTCGTGGAGGAGCGTAGGCCACTCATCAGCACTCGCCATCCAACCGTATCCTGAGCAATCCTTTCCAGCTCTTTCCGGTTGTTATTCATTCTTTTCATATCTGCTGCCGATTCTCTACACGGTGTGTTCTTTGGTCTTCCTCTTTTCCGCTTCCCTTCAGGATTCGAAGTTAGCGCTTGTCTGGTGATGCAGTTTGATGATTTCCGCAATCTATGTCCTATTCACTTCCAACTCCTTTTCCTAATTTCCTCTTCATTTGGAAGCTGGTTTGTTCTCTCGTAAAGTAGGCTGTTGCTGATGGTTTCCGGTCAACGAACTAAGAATATCATGCGTAGGAAACTGTTTATAAATGCTTGTACGTTTTTGATGATGGTAGTAGTAATCCTCCAAGTTTCAGCTCTATAGAGTAGAACTGTCTCGACGTTTGTTTGAACAATCTGACTTTATATTGGTTGACAAATGTTTTGAGTTCCATACGTTCTTCAACTGTAGGAATGCTATCCTTGCTTTGCCAATCGTCTCTTCTACGTCTGCATCCGATCCTCCTTGTTCATCGGTAATGCTATCCAGGTACGTGAAATTTTCCAACTCTTTCAGAGCTTCTCCATCAAGTGTGATTGGTTTGGTGTTCTCCATGTTGTATTTGAGGACCTTGGTTTTTCCTTTGTGTATGTTGAGGCCTATTGATGCAGAGGCTGCTGCTACACTAGTTGTCTTCACCTACATTTGTTCGTGTGTATGCGATAGGAGGGCTAGATCATCTGCGAAGTCCAAATCGTGTAATTGTTTATGAGCTGTCCATTGTATTTTGTTTTCCCTCAAATGTCAAGATCTTCATAATCCAGTCGACCACCAGAAGAAAGAGGAAGGAGGGAGTAGAAAGCCCTGTCTGAATCCGGTCCTTACTTGGTATGCATCCGTCAGCTGTACTCTATGCATGACTTTGCACTGTAGTCCATCGTATGAGTTCTGCATAATGTTGACAATCTTCTCAGGGACTCCATAGTGTTGAAGAAGTTTACATAGTGTTCTCCTATTTACATTGTCAAACGCCTTCTCATAGTCAATGAAGTTGATGTATAGTGACGAGTTCCACTCAACTGATTGTTCGATGATTGTGTGCTACCATCCCGGAAGTAAGCAAACGCTGAATACTTTTAAATACTGCGTTAGTCAGCTGTGAGATCTATGCATAGAAAATTGTATTCATGATTGTCTTCCAGATTCCCACTAACGATTAGCCGGTATGCTTCCGGAAATTCGGCATAAATGACGGTCGGTCATTCATTCTATTGAAACCGTTCAGGAAAAAGTCTTATTAAGTTGCTCAATTCACTTTCTTTGAATATCATTTCCGTTTATCCTTGCTACACTACGACCTCTTTGCCAACATTTCATGTATAGTTTCTGATTCTGACGGAAGTGGGAATCATGAATCACATATATTTTCTTGTTAGAAATCCCTGTTATCGTTTTTTAACCCTTTCATCGACGGGAGTGTTATCAGTAACTGGATTGTCAGGGCCATATTTCTGTGTCAGCTGCCAAGTTTGAAACAATTTCACTTGTACTTGTTTGATTATTATTGCTCATGATCTGAAAAGGTAATTTTCCCACAAGTCTTTCACTTTTTACATTTGTCTTGAAATAGTAATAAGCAATGAGTTCATTTTTGGAACAGTCAATTTTATGGGATGCCAGGAGACTGAGTATAGAGGAAGGAATGAAAAGTTCTTCACTTATGACGGAGTGGGTGCGGATGTTCGATCAAGATTATCGTGGCAATTATATGATTCATCGGGACAGAATTTATTAAGTTCTGAATAAAATGATCACAGTGGTTTTAATTTAATATTCTCGCTACTTCCATGTTTCTTTTGTAAAACATTTAAATGAACGTTGCTTATTCACAAACTCTGTTTTCTAGTACGACTGAATTTTTTCCACCTAGCTTTGAACGGTGTGTTTGGAAATGTCTGTTTCCTAAACTTCCTATCCTTCTTATTCTGATTATAATATTCATCTGTGTACTGTTAATGACTTACAAATCACATTGATTAGATAAATTATATATAGTGAAGAGACCTTTGGGTGATATAATCAAACGACTGTTCGCTTATATATGTGCGCCCAATTTTTCAGAAGTGTGCTATGAACTCAGGGCTTGAGGATTGGTTTGTGTTGTTAAGAGGATAATGTGGGGAGTGACTAATGTCTAAGTTGATAAATAGGGATAAGTAGACATATTCATGTTTTTCTCTAATTCAATGTAACCTTTCGTGACATTAATTTTTATTTCCAGTGTCATTTTGACGTGATTTTAATTTATAACGTAGCATTTTATTCGGTACAACATTAGCCGATTTTCAGGGTGACATTTGACATCGAGTTTTTGTTCAGTGTTACATTTTATTCAGTACGACATTGAGTTTATATTTTCCAGTGTAACATTATTTTAGGTCAATATATTCCATATCAGTTAAGTGTAAATTTGGTTCAATATGACAGGTGTGAACTCGCGTTTTGGCAATTATATTCTTTACATTATTTTTGTTTGAACTTCGTTTGTGTTTTACAGTAAACCTGTATATTTTTTCATTTATATGGTACCTATTAACTAATCGTCAAGTGTGTAAAATCAGTTTGTAAATGAATATTTGGTCTAACTTCGTCTGCTTTTGCTGCTTTCACTTCTTGTTATGGGATTCCCTGTGTTCCCCGTTCCGAAATATAAGCAATAATATCGCAGATACTATGATCCGTTGTAGATATTAACACTAGGAAATAATGTTATTGATCCCACCATTACTTTAGCCGTTTTCATGTACCATTTTCTCAAAACATATACTTTAGTCACTCAAAAATAAGTTATGTTGTGGTATAGATTACAAAATCATAGTTTTAGATTATATCAACTTTGGGTTTAGTACAATTGAGATCTTGACGCTTGTTTTTATTTACTTTTAGCACAATGATACTTTTACTCCTGACTCTCACAAGATGAAAAAATGTAACTTAATTGAATGGAATTCGTATATTAATCTGCCTTCATTTAAGTTCATGACTTTCCGTATTCCCATTAAAATATATTGTATGTGGTGATTTAATGTTTTTCTGTTCAAGTTGAATATTAGTTTTGATTGCCGCATTAATCTTCATTTATTATGGACATAATAAATTTGAGCTATCAGCATACGTTAATGAATACGCATTCACTGTGTAGATTAAAGTTCTACGTCTATTTTTTCTGTAATGAAATTTCATGTTAATCAATGTTAATCCTTGATTTACTTTTTTCTCCAGATTTCATGCAACCCTATATCCTTGCCCAGATTCACAAGCTGATCGACGTAATATGGCCATTGAAGTGATGGGTCAGATCCAAGATTTAGAAACAGTGCTAACGCAAACTAGGCAGCATCGTCAACGTATTTTAGAAACGGCCGCTAAAAATTTACGTACCTGGTTTATTAGAGTTAGGAAAATCAAGGCTATCTATCATACTTTAAATTTGTTCAACCTTGATGTAACTACAAAATGTATGGTTGGGGAATGTTGGTGTGCAGTGAATGATGTGGACAAAATTAATTTAGCTTTACGTCGTGGTATGGAACGCAGCAATAGTACTCTACAACCGATTTTAAATGGAATAGTAACTACGGAAAATCCTCCGACATACCATCGAACAAATAAATTCACCTATGCTTTTCAAAGCATCATTGATGCTTACGGAGTCGCACGTTATCGAGAAGTCAATCCAGCTCTGTTCACAGTTATCACATTCCCATTCCTGTTTGCTGTAATGTTTGGGGATGCTGGTCATGGATTGCTTATGTTTCTTTTCGCTTTGTGGATGGTTGTATGTGAGCGAAAATTAAGCGTAAGTTTGGTTTAAAATTAGATCTTTTTTAAATCTAATACTATTAGTAAAGTTCAGCTACCTTTATATATATATATATATATATATATATATATATATATATATATATATATATATATATATATATATATATATACTCAAGTTTGGACACAACTGATTTTGTAAACTTTGTTTCTTGCTAACTAACTTGCAAGCTAATTTTCATATATCTTGTAAATAGCGTATAACTGAACTTACGCTAAATTCATTAACCTTAAAGAAATCGATAAACGCATCACTTTTTAGTTGATAACATTATATTACATAATTAAAAATTCATTTGTTTGTATGTTGAAGTCATTTCTTATGCATTTTACTAATAATGCAAGCACCCTTTTCAATTTACCTGAATGATTTCTCTATGTATCATACACCCTGCGGATTGAAATATGACTAAGGAAATTTGATACAAATATGTACTGGCCATAATCACAGCACACCATAGAAATCAGGCATTTCATAATGAGTTAATATGTAGAAAAGAAATGAAAAACAAACTGTGAATGAAAGATGTTGTTCTAGTGTGGCGTTACTCATTGCTGTTACCTTTTTTATTTTTAATATGTTTTTAGGCTAATAAGTCCGGAGGTGAAATTTGGAATATATTTTTCAATGGTCGTTATATTATACTTCTTATGGGTTTGTTTTCAATTTATACTGGATTGATATACAACGACATATTCTCTCTATCTGCTAACATTTTTGGGTCCTCATGGTATCCAACTTATGATAATAGTGCTTTATCAAAGGAAGTTAGACTCCAGTTAGAACCTCGAACAAGTGTTAATGTATCGGACCGAATGTATGCCGGATATCCTTATCCTTTTGGTTTAGATCCTGTATGGCAGTTATCTGGTAATAAAATCATGTTGACAAATTCGATCAAGATGAAGATGTCTGTCGTTCTTGGAGTATTGCACATGCTATTGGGCATTAGTTTAGGTGCTTTCAATTACAGGTAAATTCTCTTTATAATTTTGTTTTCTATGTTTCTTATAGTACATTCTTAAGAGCCGATCTTTGTATCAACTGTTATTCCTAGTAGCTCTTTCATTTTTATCGTTACATCATTTTCATTAAAAGTTTGTTCTATTGAATATTAAACAAATGTGATGATGGTATCCTACTTTTATTTTGATATAACTTGTGATCTGAGTGCCCTGTTAATGTATAACGTAATAATACCGCCAATCAGAGAGCAGTGAATTATCGATCGGACCAAGGACGCGTAAAACACGTTCGAGCAGCCTAGAGTCCTGATTAGTCCTGCTTTCCGCCTAGCCCAGCCAGTTACGTCCAGAACACCGGTCTCAGTCTCTGCAATATGAATCATTTATTCCAAGCATACGGGGTTTATATGCCAATCAAACAGACCACAGCGTAGCATAAAATAGAAGACAACATTTGTAAAAAATTTGGCCAAATGTGGTTGTGAATGTGGGAGGCAGTGACTAATAGACAGGGCATAATTCAAGAATGGTAAAACGTATAATAATGGTTCATAGGTCAAATCAAAGCTTATAATAAGAGAAGTATGAATATGAATAATTTAGTTATTTAAAAATTATACGATAAAAATATGCGTTTAGTATTGGTCCATAAATGAATCCCAAAGTTACCGCTCATTATGCTTATGGGGACCTAACATATTTCCTTCAGTTCTCATCACATGTGGCTATTTTTGAGCATTGAGATATCAAAGTTGCTGCTTTCATATATATAGGCCCATCTAGTTTTCTGGTTTAGTTTGATCTCAGGTGTTACAGTCGGGTTTTCTACGTGCCATAGAAAGATGACGAATATAAAATGACAGAGTTATCAGCATAGTTATTAGAGGTAAAATTCTCAGTAGGTTACCCCGTGAACACTCGCTTGAAATAATAAAACTAACTTTGTAGTCGCGAGAATCAAGGAGTGGAAGAAATGATTACTCTAGTGGGACTAGCTTTAGCTTTGTATACAAACAATTTGGAAATGGAATAAATTAGATTTATGTGTACGACACTAAACATGTGTTTTGTACATCTTTTACCTAAATCTGAAATAACTGGTAGAATGTGATAAAAATTTATTAGAAAAGTTGCAACTAATGATCATGTATCTTGTGTATCAGGTCTATGTTTATACGAGTAATTTCAGATAATTTTTTTGATTGGTGATACATGTTTACCCAAACAACTCGTCACTTAAGAATAAGAGTCAAACAATCGAATATAAATATTCATTGTTATTTGTAAAATAATCAATATGCGATTCATAAAACGGGTACGTGCACATCATTGTACTTTGTAAATTAACATTTATTTCGATCTTGTGTCAAGTTATATCTTAATTGGTATTCTTCAAGTCATGTTTATTTGGGTTATTCGGTTTTCATTCTTTTTAAAGATATTTATTCTGTTCAAGTAATTAGTTGGTTTCACTTTGCCACCTTTCACTTTCCCATTCATTTTGAGTGCTCAAAATAAATTAAAAGGTACTCATCTAATACAGACGATGTGAAGAATATGTTTTCTTTCAAATCTAACTCAGTGAAAGTTTAGTTGCTTCTGATTTTTGAATTTTTCAGACCTTTCCTGGAGACAAATTTTGTCTGTTAGTAGGGAAAGTTTTTTCCTTTTTCATTACATTACTTTGTTATTAGTTTTTACATATATTGGATATACACTTCAATGATTTTTGCATTCTCTTTCTATAGTGTTTTTCGTTGTTGTATTCTCTTAGGAATAATAAAGATAACTTATCGATTTGGTGCTTACTGCTTCCTCAAATCCTTTTCCTGTCATGCATCTTCCTCTACTTGGTGATATTAATCTTTTTCAAATGGGTTGCGTATACGGCGGAAACGGCCTCCTCTGCACCAAGTCTTCTTATTGGTAAGTTCTCAAAATTTTTCGGATAAAGAGCTCTACTATTATTTGGAAAGTTAATCATAATATCTGCAAAATCTCACCAAAAACAAAATAAGCATCGAGTTTTTCTTCATTCTAACTGATGCAATGATTATTGGTTGTTTGTTGCCGTCTTTTGTTGCTATTTATAATTAGTCTCTTTATGTTTTGCTTGTCTATGAAATCTTTTATGCTGTAGTTTTGTCTAGTTTTCTGCTATTCTTTGAAATCACGAACCGATCAGTGTTTGACCACCATTGATATTCACTTGCTTATCATTCAATATTTGATTTCTTCAGGCGGATCGTCTTACCGAATGCACTTTGATAACAAGAAATTCGATAATTTTGTTGTTTCTCTATGGGTATTACATAGTATTTTATTTTGATCTTTGTTCAACATTTAATCTGTTTAGTTACATTCGTTTAGATATGATACTTACAGTAATACATGATTGATTTAAAGACCGGTTTATTAGCATTTAGAGAAAATATGTGTGCCATCATGGAGTCTAATTGGTACTTTTGTTATGACTCTTATTGAATGTACTGCCTACGGATAGCTTTACGTACTGCGTTAGCTTTTGACTCGTCATTCTTTATTTGGAATATCCTATCCTATTTTTTTTATAAATATTTTTATATCTTTTAAATTGTATTTTCTCAGGATTGATCAATATGATCCGTTTCAGTTATTCGGATGAAATTCCTCCTTTGTATTCTGGACAGGTTAGATTTCTGTTTTTTGTGATCTCAGAGTATTTGTGTGACCTCGGGTTTAATTATTAAAAATATCGCTAACACTTTTAGTGGATCATAACAACCAGTCGATAATGACTGATAATTCTGTTAGTTAACAATCTCATACCTAGTATTTGGTACCCGGTACATCATTATAGTTTACATCTCAGATATTCTCACATTTCATAACAAGTACGTTTATGGAATTTATTTTCATATGTAATTTAAATTAAAGACCAAAGAAATTACCATTCACTAGTTTCACTACTGTGTTTGAAAACTTAGATGATGAGTTCCAAACAGCGCGAGATATTATTATGAATGTCGGTTACTTTTAACTTGAACATCAGTTCACGCTGAATAATTAACTAGGACGTTGGGTTGGATACCCAGAATCACAGATTTAGAACAGTGTCAATTTATAAACAGGGATAGTGGTTGGCGGTGGGACTTAGGACGCGGGTTTCGTCCCTGTATGGAACTCGTCAGCTGAATGTACCTTCGTTTCAGTGTTGATGTTCACTCTCCGTGCTTGAACTTAGCCCCTTCCGCTTCAAATACTCATGTTTTATACAATTAGTTACTGAGCCACTGGCTTATGTAACATGGAAGAATAATAATTCATTTTTAACGTTTCTAATCCTCCCATGTATCCATGTCTGCTTGAAAATGCTTTTAACTGACCGAAGTATGAATATAATCCGCTCAGGGTTCGTTTATGCCAAAAAAGACAGATCAATTGCAGTCCCTAACATCATCGACAAGAATATTTAAACTCTTATAACCGAATGGTTATTTAGATGCTTGTTTAATCAAATCGTTTCATAAAAACATTCTTTCTCTGAGATTTTTCAAGTACATTCTTCCCATTTAATTACTTATTACATTTTATGATGAACCATGAGAAATAGTATGGTTAAAACAATTACTTAAATACATATCTTTTTAATAATATATAGGATTGTCTACCTTAAACTCTCAATTCGTCACTGTACAGTTAAGATGTTATCAAAAAATTGTACAATAAACCATCTACATGAGTTATGCAGCGTTTATCGTAGGACATAAAACGACAGGTTTGGCATTTCATTCATAAAGTATTTTTGAGTGTTAAGAACCGTGAAATTTATCCTTGATTTTATAGATATTAAAGCTGTTAAAGTTCCAAATAGAAAAAATGAAGAGCAAATTAATTAGTAAGATTTGTGTGAATCATGTAATAAACCATTAATGTTGGATTTGTTAAATAAATTGTACAAACATGTAAAAATAAAATAATCAGTTAAATCAGATGACTTTAGATTGTGGAAATGCATGCATATGAAGAATGTCGGGTTATTTTATAATAAAGTGGTTATGTCATTTACCCACGTTTGACCTTCTATTTCCAATGTTTAACTATTGATATGACTTTTGTTATGGTATTTTATTTTATTATTCTTACTACTATCAGTACACCTGTCTTCCTACTATAAACTTGTACTTTTACCTATTATGTGTGGTGACTTATTCTATTTCATTGTGATTATTGATCTAAATTACCTTGATTGGTTTAACATTTTCGTATAAATATTACTGTATATTGGAGTAAAGCCTGATGATGATCTAATTGAAAACAATTGTTCGCTCACATGTGTTGTTCTAATCTTAGATTGTTTAAATGTTGATCATATAAACAGGATTTTGTTCCTTTTTTCTATCACTGTACTTTTTACTCTTAATTTTAGAAAGCTGTTCAAAGTATATTGATGGTTGTTGCAGTTTTATGTGTTCCTTGGATGTTGTTGTCTAAACCCTTAATTTTGTATATGCGTCATCGTGCCATCATGAAGGTAATTAAATTTATTTGTTTTATGTTAATCGTATTATCCACCTATCTGTGTATAGTGGGCATCTTGATTGACTTCAAATTATAAGGATACGATTTTGTCTGCAAACATGTGTTTTTTTATTATTTGTTATACTTTGGTTGAAGAATTTCACCTTTTAGAATTTTATTTTTAATCTTTGTACCTCATTCTCTATTTCCTCTGTATATGTTGACGACAGTGTTAACCGCATTTTCTTGAGTTCGATTAAAACTTGGTAAACAACTATCAATAGGAAATTTGTTATTTTCTAATAGCGTGTTGTAAATGGTCCAATTATCATCTAGTCACTTTCATATATACAACACTAGTTTTATTTTGTTTTTGTTTTTTCATCTCAATCTTATGAATTCGGTTCTACTTTCATACATCAAGTAGCGTGCATGTGTGCGACCTATAAACAAATAGTAATCCACCGATCCAGATCTTTCATATTAATTCATATCAGTATTTAGCAACTTGAGTACGTTTAATGTAGTGCTTAGTTGCAAACTGATCAGCATAATTTATTTATTACTCAGATCCTCAAAGTTGTGTGTTTGAGCGTGTTTACTGTATTTGTAGTTACTTTTTAAAACATTCAGAATGTTAATGAAAAGAAAGTAATAATTACTTGAGAATTTCCAAGGGAAATACGTATTCAGTGGTTGTATATCATTAGGTAGGTACTAGTTTAATGGTATTTTGCAAAGTATCGTATAATGTTCGATTTATGTTAAGTTTAATTGGGCCTACTAAAAAATTTATCATACCAAGTCTTATCCATTAGCTTAATTATCAATTCTACGCTGTTTGAAATTTACTTTCATTATAATTAATATACATACATTGTTTTTACCTTTGATCTTTTTATTTTGTAAAACATTTAAACTTATTGTGTGGAAATAGAATAGACATTATGTGGATCCTGATGCAAGTGTGCATGTGGTCGTTGGTGGCGTAACAAATCCAAATATGGATGATAGTTTCATTGGTGATAATAATGGTATTATGTACAGTGACATGTCTCCACTACATAGATCATCATCTGAAAAACGTTCTAAGGTTTCATTAATTAGTCAAACAGATTCACCAAGTAGTCATGATGTTCATAAGGTGAGAGTTTTTAAAAAATAATTCTCTTCCTATTTCTTTACTAACTCTGTCATGTTTTTGCTATTTATTTAAAAATTTACTGCGTCTCCAAAAAATTTATTCAACGAAACAAATAAAAATTATGCGTCTATGAGGCTCGTGGCCCTGCCATTCACCCTGATGTTTCAACTAAATCATCCGAAAAAATAGCATTAGACGGCAATGGTCTTGGAGATGGAAGTGGTATAGGTTCGATGGATATGCCTATGGAGTCTGTAAGTATCTTAACTGAGGTTCACTAACCAATAATAAGTGTTGTGTGTTCACTTTGTTATCACTTTTGAATGTATCTTCATTGTCGTACATAAAATTTTCACTTGTATCTTATAGCCTGTATAACCTGTAGGGAATCTGATAAGTGGTTACCTTATTAGGAAACGAATACTTCACTTCTGTGTTTAGGTTTTTATTTAATCGATTCACGATTAAAACTAGTATACTACCCTTTTTATGTAATAAGAGCATGAAGTAAGTCACAGGCCAGTATATAACTAAGCTGGCGAAGGATTTTTCATGTTGTTATTGTGTCTATCACTAAATTGAAATAACACCTTCCATTTTCGTTGTGTAACTATTGTATCTGTTGTCCTAAAATGTTATGTTTTTATTTTAAATGAATCTATAACTATATGGGTATATTGCATTTATTTCCATGTATTTCAGTTTGATTTCGGAGATACAATGGTTCATCAAAGCATTCACACGATTGAGTTTTGCTTAGGTTGCATTTCCAACACAGCTTCTTACCTTCGTCTATGGGCTTTGAGTTTAGCACATGCACGTAAGTGGTACAGTCTTATCTTTTTCGAACTCTAACACTTTACTTTTTAAAGCTTATCTGAATGTTACCTCTTACTTTCGTTGCCTACCACTACTTATGGTTATTGTGTATACGCTTTGTCATTCTACATTCAAATTATCTTAACTCTTTCTTGTATTTGGAGCCTGATAGAATAATAGGTTACCAAGATCCACTGATGTTTCTTAATCTTCTGGTATAAGCCATTTGTAGATATCACTACTGTTTTCACAGCTATTTGGTTATCGTGTAAATCTACATTTACTTCAACATCATTTTACTTCCATAGTTCCTTCTGAAAGGTACTCTTGGCTTTTTCATTATAATAATAGACCTTAAGGGACCTCCTTAATGTGGATTTTCCGCATCATACAAGACGCATGGAGACATGTTTTCACTAGGTCGTGATCATACTCTAAAGATTTGCTCCAGAGCGAACAAAAGTCTTCTATCAAGTTGGTAGCCTATATTTATGTCAATTTGGAGGGCGCTATGTCATACGATGTTTCTCTTTTTGCTTAAGGTTGGTGCTCGCTAGGAATAAATAGTTTTCTCAGCAAAGTTGCAGCAGACGATTGTCATTATATGTTCACTGATCTAAGACGCTGAGAGACTCACCTTATTATTTTTACAGGATGATCTACACTGGCTACTTCGGATATATAATCAACTTATACGATTATTTTTGTGTGCTTGGTTCCTTGAAGTTAATCAGTATACTTGTCAAATTCATCCTTTTCTTCGTTCAAATTTCAGTCAATGGAGCGTAGGCGAAAATTAAAAACAGGCAATAGTGTGTATCATTACCCTTACGAACTCCTGGTGTTTTATTTGGTTTGATCGCACACATATGACTCGACTAAAAGCCAATCCAGGGTTACCTGTCCTACTCTAGGACTTGACGTCATTCTTGTGCATGTTGTTCAAACATTGAAAGCTCCAATACATAGTTTCGAGCTCATTTGCAGGGAACCACAAATAACATTTCATGAGCATTGTTCGTGCATTGAGATAAAGGTGACCCTATAGGAGAATTTTTGGATATTAAAGATAGAAGAAATATTAAGTAGTGAAGATATTGATCGTGAATAGGATTATCTAGAGTGCTGTTGGTGTGTTGGCAGTTATTACTACTCAGTTTCTCACATCGTGAAAGGATACTTCTTATTGTATCCGAAAAAGGGACTTGTTGATTTAGTTATGTGACTCTGTCCAAAAGACAACTGTTTATTACTGGGGACACGGCCTTTTTGTTAGCTGTTTATGATTTTAATTCCATTCTTTTCAGACCTTATTGTTTGTTATTAAAATCTGTGAAACAAGATATGGTCTTGTCTTTTCCAAACCATTTCGCTGTGGGAAGACATGATTACCTGAGATACTAGTTGTTTAAGAGCAACTATTTGCTGTCGTCATATTTCAGCATAATCCTCAGTTTGTTTTTACCTGCAGACCTTAAATTTTCGGCTGTTTGTTTCCGCTATAGTAACAGTTACTTAGTGTTGTATTGATCCTGTTCCCTGTTCCGATACTTTCAGGCCTGTGGTAGAACATACATCAAAAATAGGGTTTCTATTTTATTTTCTAATGAGTCAGTAACAAAAGTACCTTTATTGTGCTTAAATTTTTAAAGCTTGTTCAGTTATCTGATTTTCTTGTCTTCATTGCTAACCCGATGTGTTACACAATAATTTCGGTATGTTCGTTGTTTTGTTATGATTTGTGTACATGGTTCCATAATGATACCTTTGATTTCAACCTGATTTCATTTGATAGTGGTTTGTTCATTATAAACTACTGCCAATTTGCACTCTTTTAAATAAGGAGTGAATTGTGTCCATCACCAACTCTTGTTTGCTTGTATTAAATATAGTCGTAATTTCTTTTTTTCCGAAATTAGATATTTTTCCATTATATTTGTATCTATCTGCCTTTGTATGTATGGTATAAGTTATTATCGCCGATGTGCCACCTGGCGTCCCCCTTCTGCATCTCAAGCCTGGACTCAGATTGATCACATCGCGATCAGCTACCGCTGGCGCGGTTGTGTACAAGACTGCCGCTCCTTTTGGAGTACCTATCTGGAATCTGATCATGCTCTGGTCTGCGCCAATCTTACCTTACTTTTCAGTGGACAACAAAGTGACCGCCACCAAAGGATTGATGTTAGCAAGCTGGCTGCAACTTCTGTTGCTAGTATGTACCGAATCGAGCTAGCTTCTAGGCTAGCTACCATTCCACCGAAAAGTATAGATGAGCATTAGATGCAATTGCATGACGCCATGAAAATGGCGGGTCAAGTCAGTTGTGGGTTTGCGAAACGTCCCGCTTACAAGCACTGGGTTTCCTCTGGTTCCTTACAACTCATGAAAATCCGTTGTTCTACTTCGGGTGATCGTGAGTTTGACCATAAACGAAGGATGTTACGTAACGAAATCGAGCAAAGCTTGCGTAAGGACCGAGAAGCCTGGTGGTCGGAGCGTGCCAGTGAGTTGGAAGCAGCAGCTGCATCTGGTAATTACCGGAAGCTCTTCCAACTCATCCGAGCCACTGGCAGCAAGAAGTTTGGTGTGAGCGAAACAATCTGCGAGGATGACGGAACGCCAATCACTAACATCCATCGACGTCTTGGACGATGGGCAGAATTCTTCGAAGGACTGTTCAACTGGCCTGCTGCTCCGGCAACATCGGTCAGAATGTCCTGCCCTCCATGGCCGGTGACGACTGATCCACCAAATGAGGCGGAAGTCCGCAAGGAACTCCAACTCTTGAAACGTTACAAATCACCGGTCCCAGATGACTTACCTCCGGCTCTTTTTAAAGATGGTGGTGACTTTCTGGCTAAGGAAATTACGACGTTGTTTACAAAGGTCTGGGAACTAGAGAGTGTACCAACGTCATGGAATGAGTCGATAGTTGTCCCTATCTTTAAAAAGGATTCACGTTGTTCCTGTAACAACTATCGGGGTACAAGTCTACTTCCGATTGCGTCCAAACTATTGGCTTTCGTCATACTTCGTAGGTTGTTCAAGACCCGAGAAGGATTGACTCGCGAAGAGCAGGCTGGGTTTCGTTCTGGTCGAGGATGTATTGATCATATCTTCACCCTCTGCCAAGTGTTAGAACACCGCCATACTTATCAAAGACCAACAATCTTAGTGTTTCTTGATATCAGGGCCGCCTACGTTTCGTTGGACAGAACTGTTCTCTGGGATTGTCTATTGAAGAAGGGTGTGCCTGAGAAGTTTATTAACATCCTAAAGGCCCTATATACAAACACCTCAGGCAGAGAGAAAGCATACAATCACCTTTCTCCACTATTCCATTCGAGCAGTGGGGTTAGGCAGGGTTGCCCAATCTCACCATTCCTCTTCAACTTTGCCATCGATGACATTCTGGAAACAGCTCTGACGGATGTAAGTAATGGTGGTGTGGATCTGTTGCCTGGAGAAAGACTTCTCGACCTTGAGTACGCGGATGGTATTGTCTTACTGTGCGATAATGCCCAAGCTATGCAATCCGCACTTAATCAGTTAGCAATCAATGTCCGTAGGTATGGTATGTGCTTTGCACCTTCGAAGTGCAAAGTTCTTCTACAAGACTGGCAGGATTCTAATCCTGTACTCACTCTGGATAGTGAGCAGATTGAAGTAGTCGAGAAGTTCGTGTATCTAGGTAGCTGCATAAGTGCTGGTGGTGGTGTGAGTGATGAGATCAATGCACGTATAGTGAAAGCCAGAGCGGCTTATGCCAATCTGGGCCATCTTTGGCGCCTTCGTGATGTTAGTCTGGCTGTAAAAGGTCGGATCTACAACGCGTCGGCAAGAGCAGTTCTGCTCTATGCTTGTGAAACCTGGCCTCTCCGAGTTGAGGATGTTGGACGACCCTCTGTGTTCGATCATCGCTGTCTCCGAAGGATTGCTGGCATCCAGTGGCAACACCATGTTAGTAATGCAGAGGTTCGGCATCGTGTGTTCGGGCACAGAGACGATAATTCCATTGGTGTCACCATCTTGAGACACCGACTTCGGTGGCTTGGACATGTTCTACGAATGTCGTCCCAGAGAATTCCTCGTCGTGCATTATTTGCCGACTCTGGGATTGGTTGGAAAAAGCGGAGAGGTGGTCAGTATATGACATGGTGTCGTGGTATGAAAGAAAGCTGCAATCGGCTAGCTTGTGTTGGTCCTTCACGACTCCCTGGCTGGGGTCCGAGAGATGGTGCAACACAGTGGCTAGAAACGTTATCGGATATGGCTCAGAATAGAAGCCAGTGGTGATCGTGCTGTAACCTTCTTTTACTTTCTTCATAAAAATTGGTTGTATCGTCCTTAACTGAAAGATCTCTTCTGATTGTATCTTTCCGTTTCCCCCACCATTGTTCACTCTCTCTCATTACTTTTTTTTTCTCTTTTCTCCTTCTCTTCAAATTATATATTTGGTGTTCAAATAAATAAATAATAAAATATAAGTTATTATTGCATTTTGAGAAAGCTTATATTCAATTCCTCTTGCTCAGAATTATCGGAAGTCCTTTGGAGTATGGTTATGAGAATGGGCTTACGTATATCTGGTCTATATGGCGGTGTTGTGTTAGCATTTATTTTCGCATTCTGGGCTGTGCTAACCGTTAGTATTCTTTTGTGCATGGAAGGATTATCTGCTTTTCTCCATACACTTCGTCTCCACTGGTAAGTTCATTACTTCGTTTAGAGCTCTTGTTTATTTTTTTTTTCGTATATACAGGTTTGTAATTATGATTGATATAAGTCCTCTAAATGTTAGTGGGGTTGAAAAGTTTATATTTAGTCTAATACGATGGAGAGTGGCATTCTCTGATCTTTCAACTCTAGAGATCTTTAGGGAGGATGTTTTAAGTGTAACCACCAAGCCGACTAAGATTCTATGTATTATTTAGAGTCTGAACCTAATCCTATCTGACTGGTTTCACTCTTCTATTGTCCCAGTTTGAAGAAAGGACGGAAATCCACGTGTGATTAAAGAAACGATTGGTTTGGCAGATATAATATCTGAAATATTATCATCTGTAATCATTTAACGTTAGTAGTGAACTTAAAGAAATCAGACTGGTTTCGGACCTGGACATAGATTTATGGACTGAATATTCACTCGTCAGATTTCAGAACTTAAGTGCACTTCGAGCTTAGCTTACGCCTGTTACTCCCAATGGAGCCTAGGCCGCCGACCAGCATTCTCCAACCCACTCTGTCCTGGGCCTTCTTTTCTAGTTCCATCCAATTCTTGTTCATTTTTCTCATGTCTATCTCCATTTCCCGGCGTAATGTATTCTTTGGTCTTCCTCTCCTCCTTCGACCTTGAGGATTCCATATGAGGGCTTGTCTTGTGACGCAGTTCGGTGCTTTCCTCAATGTGTGTCCTATCCACTTCCAGCGCTTCTTCCTGATTTGTTCTCTCCCACAGTAGGTTGTTGCCAATAGTGTCGGGCCAGCGGATCTGAAGTATTTTGCGTAGACAACTGTTAATAAACACCTGTATCTTTTGGACGATGGATTTCGTAGTTTTCCAGGTTTCCGCCCCATACAGTAGAACTGTCTTGACATTTGTATTGAAAATTCTGACTTTGGTGTTGGTTGCTAATTGTTTTGAGTTTCAGATATTCTTCAGTTGTAAATATGCTGCTCTTGCTTTGCCAATCCGTGCCTTCACATCTGCATCAGATCCACCGTGTTCATCGATGATACTGCCCAAATATGTAAAGGTTTGTACATCTTCCAAAGCTTCTCCGTCAATTGTGATTGGATTGGTGCATGCTGTGTTGTATCGAAGAATCTTGCTTTTCCTTTTGTGTATATTGAGACCTATTGCTGCTGAGGCTGCAGCTACACTGGTGGTCTTCTCCTGCATTTGTTGTTGCGTATGCGATAGAAGAGCCAGATCATCTGCGAAGTCTAGATCATCCAATTGCATCCTAGCTATCCACTGTATCCCGTGCTTCCCTTCAGATGTTGACGTCTTCATGATCCAGTCGATCACCAGGAGAAAGAGTAAGGGTGAGAGTAAGCAACCTTGTCTGACACCGGTCTTTACTTCGAACGACTTTGTCAACTGTCCTCCATGCACGATTTTGCAGTTTAATCCATCATAGGAATTCTGTATGATATTGACTATCTTCTGAGGCACGCCGTAGTGTCGAAGAAGCTTCCATAGGGTTGTTCTGTCCACGCTATCAAATGCTTTTTCGTAGTCGATGGAGTTGATATCGAGTGATGAATTCCATTCAATTGATTGTTCCACAATGATCCGTAGAGTTGTGATTTGGTCTGTACACGATCTATCTTTACGGAATCCTGCCTGTTGGTCTCGAAGTTGTGTGTCTATGGAGTCCTTCATCCTGTTTAACAATACCCTGTTATAGACTTTTTCCTGGTATTGAGAAAAGAGTGATTCCCCTGTAGTTGTCACAGTTGCTGAGATCGCCTTTCTTTGGCATTTTGACTAGAAGTCCTTCTTTCCAGTCTTTTGGTACTTGTTCCTCATCCCAGATCTTTCTGAAGAGAGTTTGGAGTATCCTTGCAGTTGCCGCTACGTTTGCTTTCAGTGCCTCTGCTGGAATGCTGTCTAGTCCTGCTGCTTTGCCACTCTTGATTTGTCTGATAGCCATGCTGATTTCTTCAATTGTCGGTGCGCCAACATCGATTGGGCGGTCCGTGAGTGCTGCTTCGATGTTGGGTGAGTTCAGTGGGGCTGGTCGATTCAAGTGTTCTACCCACCTGTTTCGTTGTTCTTCAACGTCGGTGATTACCTTGCCTTCCTTGCTTTTCACTGGTCGTTCTGGTTTACGGTAATTTCCAGAGAGTTTCTTTGTTGTTTCATACAGTTGTCTCATGTTTCCTTCTCTGGCAGCCTTTTCCGCCGTCAATGCCAAATCTTCCACATATTTACGTTTGTCAGTTCTGATGCTCCTCTTCACCTGCTTGTTTACTTCTGTGTATTCAGCCTGTGCCTTGACTTTTTCTGCTCTTGTTCGACTGGTATTGATTGCTGCTTTCTTGTTCCTCCTTTCTTGAATCTTATCCAGTGTATCGATTGTGATCCAATCCTTGTGATGGTGCTTATTATGGCCGAGAACCTCATGACATGTTGAAGTGATTGCCTCTTTTATCTCTTTCCAGTTGCTCTCCATAGTAGTTTCTTCTCCATTGAGTAGATCATGAAAGGCCTGGAACTTATTGCTGAGGGTTATCTTGAATTTGTTGATTTTGTCAGTATCCCGAAGAAGAGCAGTATTAAACTTTTGGGATATTGTCCTCCCCGTTGTCCAGTGCCTCTTGAGTTTCAATTTCATCTTGTCGACCAGCAAGTGATGATCTGATGCTATATCAGCTCCTCTCTTTGTTCTCACGTCCTCCATCGTCCTCCTGAACTTTTTGTTGATGCAGATATGGTCGATTTGGTTCTGTGTGCTGTGATCCGGTGAAGTCCATGTGGTTTTGTGTATGCGTTTATGTGGGAATATAGTGCCGCCTATGACCAGTTTATTGAAGGCACATAGAATTGCAAATCTCTCACCATTTTCGTTCCTTTCTCCCAGTCCGTGTCGTCCCATGATCTCTTCGTATCCGGTGTTGTCCATTCCAACCTTGGCATTTAGGTCTCCCATCAGAATAGTCAGGTCTTTTGTTGGGCACTTCTCGACGATTGACTGCAGCCTATCGTAGAATTGATCTTTAGCGTCTTCATTGTAGTCGTTGGTAGGCGCGTAGCATTGGATGACGTTCATTGTAATGCCCTATTTCGTTGTTTCGAATGAGGCTTTGATGATCCTTGGTCCATGAGATTCCCATCCTATAAGTGCATTTTGTGCTTGTTTGGACAGCATCAATGCAACTCCTTGTGTATGTGGAGCATTTTCTTGTTCATGTCCGGAGTATAACAGCAGCTCCCCTGAAGCTAGTCGTTGTTGTCCAACTTGCGTCCAATGTGTTTCACTGATCCCAAGCACCTCTAAATTGTATCTCCTCATTTCTGCAGCAATTTGGAAAACTCTCCCAGTCTCCCACATTGTGCGAGCATTCCATGTACCTAAATAAATGGTTGCTCTGGTTGTCAGAAGGGGCATCGGCCTCGTGACTTCCGAAGAAACTCGGCTTTCATCATGAGGCGTCATAATTCTTCTAAACGAAGACCTCCTGACTCCCAGGGCAGAGTTTAAATGGTTTGAATAATTTTTTCTGGTTAGCGTTTTTTTAGCGAGTTAGTTTTTTACGGGATGGGGTCGCTAACCCCATGCCGAACCCTCCTCCTTTATCCGGCAGTAGCCCCCCGAACGGGACTCCAGGCGGAGTTTTAAGTGCACTTACTGATATTCAATTATAATCGTATATGTTTACCCTTCAATACAGTTTTTAACTATGTTGATCAAGAGGTCCTGTGGTATTGTCTGTCATTGAATGACGTCCTAAATAGTATACTCTACTCAGACAACATTAGTCAAATCAACCGTATGATTGACTTTAACGACATTGGCAGATTGCTTGTGATACCCTTCTTCCTCTTTAAATACAGAATATTTCCTCACGGTTAATTTGCGTCAACTCGTGAACTAGTGATCATAGGTAAAGTAGTTGAGTAAGTGGATCACTTCACTTCTTTTAGAGGTCTCATCAGCTCTGGTGTATCGATATCAAATGAAATATTGGACAGCAGTCCGCTCTGTATTATTTCATTGATGTGAAACATTGCTTTTAAAGTTAAAGCTATACGTGCGCTGCGGTTGCTTTTAAAGCATTGCTCACATTTCTTGGAATAACCAAGTAAACGTTGTTGAGGTTAGTCATGATATGCTAGGGAAAGATGGCAGATTCGTTAATGTGGTAGTGAATCTTTGTGTTTTGTATGTGCTACATATTTCCAACTACTTCTTGCTAGACCAACGGTGTTTTCTGGTGTAGGTTGTAAGGAATCTAGGGTTGGTAAAACCAAAGACACCAGCAGCTCATGAAGCCCGTTAGCAGTTATCCAGAGTCATATTGCTACAACGAGTATACTGCGCAGCAGTTCGTTCTGTTCTACTTTACAACTGCAAATCGTGGCTATTAAGAGAGGAAGATGCTCGCAAGTTGCTAGTATTTGATCACAAATGTAGCTCGCATCTTCTGCTCCTCCATTTTTATCATTGTCGCTACATTATTTTAGTTTCTTTTGTAATTGTTCTTGTTAGCCTTGTTTTGTCCTGTCATGTGGTATCACAGTTTGAGTCAACACAAATCTATCGCTTACTAATACATTGTTTTACATTACTGACTATTCAACCATATAGTCTATACCAAGGTAATCGATCTGTCTAATATGTGATTCTGGAGTAAACGCAAATAATCTGCAGTCACTATAATTATAATTATGTTAATTTTTTCTATTCTTTTGAAAAAAAATAATGTTGTATTTATTTTAGGGTACTGTTTGTGAAAATAAACTTTTTAAAACTATTTATCTTTTAACAGGGTGGAATTTCAAAATAAATTCTACAGTGGTGATGGTTATCCTTTCGTTCCATTTTCCTTCGAGCATTCCAGCAGTGTAGTCGACAATTAAAATTAGATTTTATTATTTTGCTATGTTGTGTGTGTTCACTTAAATTTATCTTCCTAAATGTTGTGATTATTCTTTTAAACTGCTATAATCATTTCATCTACCCGACAATTATAGTAATTTAATACTTATTACTTAATTATTTAACCCTTAAAGTTATCATCTACTTAACCGATTTCTTTTTATCTTTGATCATTATACATTGACTGGGTTCGTTTAATATTTATTCATTTTTATGTTGTTAGATCTAATAAAGCTGTTCAAATCCGCTTTCACATTTTAAGATATTGGTTCATCACTGGGAGTTTTATTTGTTTCATTTGAACAAAGTATGGATCAAAAAATGGTTAGCTCAATTCTAAATATACTCAATTTTAATTGCAACATTTTGATTATGAGCGCCCAGAAATTAACGGGTACAATTTCAATGTCTCCATTACCTAGTCTTACTGATACGTCTTTGTTATAAGTTGTGATTTTCGGGTGCTATAATCTTCAGATTTTCAGAACCATAATAGAAACCAAGACAAGATTGGATCTAACTGTTTAGAGTCAAACGATGAATAAATCAATTCCAAACATGTACCAAAAAATTAGTAAAAGTACGGTATTGATAATCGTAGTTTTCAGCAAGTTAGGTGCCTCTAATTTCTCTCGACAAAAAGAACGTTCTTTCCACAGGCAAATACCCACAATCCATACGCAAACGAACATTTTAATTGATCGGACAACAAACAAAAAGAGGAGGCCCATAATAGTCCAACTGAAGCCGTTTTAAACTGCTTGATCGTTAGAACTCGCCAGTACGCCTACTAACCAGAATAACCTAACTCTAAATGACCTGAGCATGTACATTTTCTCAATATCCCAATAGTTTTTTTGACAGCAGCTGCCTGCAGTCCGTTCTGCTATGTTGTATCTCCAATTTCCGGGTGTTAACCCTTAGGTTAGTATTGGGACTAAGCTTAAGTAGGTGTCTAAGAGAATGTCCAGAATTGTTGAGGATACTGTAGGTCATTAGAAGGTCACCTCTAAGACACCTATACTCTAATGGGTAGAGGTAAAGTGGTTGGAGGCGCTCTTCATAGGGTTTAAATTTGAGTCCCCGGACTGATTTCGTGTCTCGCCATTCGATACGCTCCAGAGTGTCCTTATCCTTTTGGAGTGTAGAAGGAAATACTATATTTCCGTACTCTAAATGGGGACGAAGATTATGTAGAAGGTTCTTCCGTCAAACTGACCAAAAATGCGCTTCAATGTTTGCTCGAAAGGCATTTCTGCCACAGTTAGTGTAAGACTTTAAGTCGTAGGGCACCAGGACAACTAAATCTTTTTCGACTCAGGATACTACTAGAGAGGAGTTTCCTAAGTTGTAACTGTAATCTGCGACGTGTCGCAGATGGACTACTTTACACTTTGAAGTGCTAAAGATTAGTCAGTTGTCGTCTGCCCAACTTTGAAGCCGAGTTAAATCCTCCTGAAGTGACTGTATGTCCTCTTGGTTGCGTATCCCTCTCTAAAGTTTCACGTCATGAGCAAAAAGTAATAAGTCCGACGATACCTGTTGAGAAAGATAATTTATATAAATGAAGAAGAGAAGAGGTCCTTGTACTGAGCCCTGGGGGACCCCACCAGGACATTCCATAGCCTGTGATAGATTGAAGTTGACCCTGACATTAAAATGTCGATTTGTCAGATATGAACTGAGGTGGTCTGATACCCAATTGTCTGAGCTTATTGATAAGACATATATGGTTAACCCTATCAAAAGCTTTTGAGAAATCAAGGTAAATGGTATCCACCTTCCCCTTGCAATCAAGGATGCTTGTCCATCTGTCCACCGCAGTCAGCAGGTTGGTCATACAGGAATAGCCCTTCCTGAAACCATGCTGCTGGGGTGAGAAGAAATTTAAGGACAGTAGACAGTCATGTATACCATTGTATATCAGGGATTCCATGATTTTTGAAGGTATGGAGAGAAGAGCCACTGGTCTGTAACTTGAAGGTTCATTGCGTCGACCCCCTTTGAAAATTGGTGTTATATGAGCCAGCTTCCAGTTTTCCTCGGCTTAGCTAGTCTGAGAACATCACACTAAGCGGTGTTGCCAAGATTGAAGCTGCTACCCTCAGCATGGCAGAATGGACAATATCTGGGCCAGGAGAAGTGTCTGTTTTCAGATGCTGCAGTTTTCGGAACACCATGTCAGCGCTCAGGTTCACTAAGGAAAGTCCTGTGCAGTTGTAGATGAAGCTGTAATCAGCATAGTTAATGTGGGTCGGTTGAATTGTCCGGGAGTATTGATCAGCCAGAAGGTTAGCGGCGTCACCGTCATTATCGGTCGGGCCGTTAGGACCTAGCAGTTGAGAAACTACAGTTTTGGCTTGACGAATCGAGGCTGCGTAACGGAATAAGCTTTTCGGATTGGAAATAAATTTATCCATAAGCTTTATCTGGTACTAAAACCTGTCTTCGCTTATAGCCTTCGTGCATATGTTCCTTATATGTTTGTATTGCCTGTGCGCGCTGGTTTTGTCGGTTCGTTTGTATTCTGTCCAACAGTGCCTTTTGCTGCTTAACAAATGAAGAGTGGGATTCTTGATGGTTGTAGGTTGCTTGTGGCTTTTGGGGACCGTTTGAAGGTCTGACTGCTTTGTAGCACACAAGAGCGTGTGTAATATGAAGTTCCAATAAGCATCCACATCAAGTTGAGTGTAAACATCCCAATCCATCTGTTGTAGATAGTCCTGTAGAGCTGACACATTCAACCGTTTGAAATTCCAGCGCCTGTTGTTGTTGGGATATCTTAGCTCAGTTCTGCTGACAAAACTGAAGGCTATAACGTCGTGATCGCTTTTCTCCAGAAGAGTCAGAATTGAGAGGTTGTCAACTAGAAATTCTTCATTTGTAAAAACACAGTCTAAGCGCGACTGTGTTTGACTCTTCATCCAACGAGTAGCCAACTTCACATTTTTGTATAATCCCAAATCCACAATGAGGTTGAAGAACAGAACTTCTGTTGATTTTTCACCTCCAATATACGTATGTTCCGTGAAGTTGACTCTAGGGAGATTGAGGTCCCCTAGAATCAGGATATGAGTGAAGCCGAGACGCGTGGAGCGGGATACTCCTTCCAGCATACGACTGCCATACTCGATGTCGGCAGTGGTCTTCCTATATATGACTTCTACTAGGCACATTGAAGTAGTAGACAATCTTACAAAGCACCGTATGGATTCCCCAAGATTGTTAAACTCATGATTGTGAACTTGGTTTACCTCCAAGCCAGCTCGTATGTATACGGCTACTCCACACCAATTCCTGTTTTTCTGTCGTCGAGAAACAGAGACATCCCAGGTATTGCTAGCTCCTGGTCCGAAAACTGAGAAGATATCCATTTTCAGATATTCCTATCAGATGAGCATTATTAGCATTGCTGAGTTCACATAGCTCATCCGTCTTATTTGGTAAAGTCGCGGCGTTCATGAATAAGCAGTTTATGCTTTCGATTTGAAACACGTGTGCTTCTTCCTATTTATCTGTATGAGCCTTACGTGAGTGGACAGGTAGTCTACCTATATAAGGTTTGCCGAATTGGTAGGCCCTGTCTTTTACACGTTTTTTTATCTTCAAGACCGTCGACAAGTCGAATGGTCAGCTCCAGCTTGCTTTTGTGCTTGATCCTAGCGTCATATGGCCTGTCCAGGTGCATGTGGACCCCAGTTGGCAACTGACGTCTGTTGACACGAAATGCTTCCAGAGCTGCAGCCACCATATGGGAGGATGGGAAATTTATACCCATTAGTCAGGGTCTAGGATCCCCGTCCTTCTTGGCTAGTCTCGTCACATGTTGATTCAGTATGTTTTTGAGCCTCAAGGACTGTTTGATGAATTTCCATTCCCTAATATCAGAGTTTGCTTGATTAGGGTCCGTGTTTTCCGGTACACCTTGCACAATTAAATCTCTTCCGCGGAAAAATTTCTCTCAAGATCCTTTAGGGATGTTCCGGATGGGATTGCTCTTAGAATACCTTATGTCGGGCAGTATTCTTACGTTCCCATCGGAATTCAGTAAGTGGTTATCTAGCAGTACATCCTCTACTTCGGTAGCATTCTTAAGTTTTACACGAAGTAGCCTCGGGTGATTCTAATGCTTGGATTCCTTTACCCGAGTGAGCCGTGTGACCGTCTAAAACTCTATTTTAGGAAGTGAAAGCTTTTGTTCAATTCGCCCCAGAGCATCCTGTCATTTTTGTCCTGCAAACTGAGAGAAAGGTCAGCTTTGTCTTTGAGGTTCATGATTATGAGAGAGTCATCACGGACCGTTATTGTTTTCCCAGGTTTTCCGGTGCGTTCAGGTTCAACACCTTGTTGTTTGGAGCTCGAAGAACGTTTCTGAATCCTATGCTTTTTGATAACCGAGCGGACATTCATTGGGGTACACTGTGCGATCAAATCACCGGTTGATTTCCGTACAACACTTGAGTTGATCAGCTTAGTCGGTGACACCTGGTCCATTTTAGCTCTGTTAACGTGGGTTCAATCACCTGAAGAGCTTTTGGGAACCACTGTCGCGTTTAAGGACCCTGAGCTGGGAGAACCGAGTTTACTGAGGGAGTCTATTACCGTCGACGTAATGATAGTGCTGAGTTTGAACATGTCATCATTAGAGCTAATGCATGCTCCATCGATGGTAGACCTATCCACATCCCTATTCTTGTTTTCGTTACGTGCTTTTGTTTGTCTAGAACAATGATGTTACTCAACAAAACTACAGCATCCGTGCTGCACGTAACACATACCCACTTATGACCCGCGTTAAATATTGAACATCTCGTGTTTAGCTTTGAGGATTGTGTGGTTATGGTCCAATGCCACTACGACCTCATCTGAAAAAGCGCGAACGACTGAGTGACCAGACGCAGTCGCAGGATGTCCTGCACAAACCGTTGTTGTCTATTTGGTGTCGTAAGGAAAATCATTTGCGTAAATAGCTTGTCTGGGGTTGTTTTGGATTATTTCAGAAATTCTGAAAGCTAGTTTTTCAGATGTAAATACTCATCTTTTTCAAGGAGTATCAGAAATTGTTTAGATGGTTTTATTCATTTTCGGAGTTTATCTGTAGGTTATGAACAACCAACAATGCGTTCAAAATTACAAAAACATAGACATTTGGTGAAGCTTAAACTTTTTTCCCATAAACAACAATCGGTTTAATAATAGATATCATTCTATTTTATGAGGTCGGACTCTAGTGGTGTGGTCCTTTATCATTTGTATTCAAACGCAAGTAGAGAACATGCAATGGTTGTGCTGAACATTAAGTTTTATCTATGGGAAGGTTGATCTCACTACGCTAATCACCTTGAAGTGATTCATTTGGTCTGAAATGTGTCAAAATTCGTTCATAATGCCAAAGCGATCACTGGAAAGACAACTGCTATTTAATTTAATTGTGCAATTTTTTTACTTTGGAAAGGGTTTACCAGATGCTATTCGATTAAACTATTACTACTGATAGGTTTCACGAGTTTGTAATATTATATTACGATCCTTTCTAATAAATATTTGTGCATTAATGTTGATTTCCTCCGAAAATTCGTAAGATATTCGTGGATAAAATTTGTTATACAGTAGATACTGAAATCAAAATGTTACTTTGTAATCAACAAAGAAAATATAAAAAACTTGGGTAATTAACATTGCCCTGAGAGACAGAAAATAATGTCAGAATAATTTTTTGAAGTAGATATAAGAGTGGACGTTGTTCTTTTTCTGTGACAAAAGAACTTAGGAAGCGGAAAACGCCTGCGTGAGACGATTGCAAATTTTTGATCAGTTTATGACGTACTTCTATTATTTGAAGTCGTTTACGTTGCTTTTAATAAAGCAAGACCAAGCAGATGGAGCATGATATAGCTTGATAATATGCGGACTGTGAAATCAATTGTACTCAGCAGCATAGAGTTATATCGGAGTATTTGCAGGTCAATGAGCAAATACGTTTGTTTTGTTTTGAGATGAAAACATAGCATTGAAATCCATTGTTTGTTGTGAAAAAGAAATGCATGAAAGTAACCTAATCTTAACATCACTGAAGCTATGCTATTACGAATTAATTTACAGAATAAAAGTAAAGTTGCAGCGTACCATTTGTAAATTGTTTTACAGAATTGGTGAAAAGAAGATAGGGTAATTGCTCTCAACCCACAACTCAAAACCTAGATGAATGTGTAATGATGCGAGATACTCGCACGTTCAGGAAAAATTTAGAAATTTTAAGATGTAGCAAAAAAAAATTTTTCTCTAATGTTGTTAGTTAAACAGTCAGCAATATCAATAGAACAGTAGTTTGATAATTGGTTTATTGAATAATTTCTCATACTCAGCACATTGAAAAGATAACATAGGGCCATGTGGTGTTTGTATGAACTAATAATCCTCCTCCGTTTGTTGATTGCTTGATTTAGAATTCCAAATACAATCCCTTTGCGTTATTTCTTGGATTCTTAGTTTGTTCTATAATTCAGATACTCCTGATAATCTCAGGCTACCAAAATATGGAATCTTTGGGCCATAGATCTTGATAATGATTGAACAAATTCGCTGAAGCCACTTCTGCTCGTCTCTTGACAGGTAGTTATGAAGGATGAAACATGCCATGAATATTCGATGCCTGAGTGCATTGTTGTCTACAACAAATTTGTAATAGAGGATACTAAACACAGTGAAACGAGCCAGAAATGAAAGATTTTGAATATACACCTGAAATATAAGCGTGTTATCGAGATGTTAGTGACATACTTATTGCAAAGGTTGCGTAGCACAACGAATATTTGGTTGTGTTCCATAAAACTAATGAGGTCAGCATCAGTACAAAACCATCTATGTCAGGAATTTGCTGCCACAATTATTACGCGACTCTTATCAGACAGCTTTCGGAATACTTATTTGCAAGAAGCAATTATTATTTTAAAACAGTCTTCATAGATCTAATGCATTTGGTGGCACAATATCGACTCTCTTGATGATAGGCGATGACAAGGTAAGAACGAAAAGCAGTTTCTTTGGTAATTATTTTATTCGCTATCCTACTGTAGACTTGGAATGTCTTCAGAAGCAGTGTTATAGAGAGCATGTTGCTTGTAAAAAACATTGATGCACTTAAAAGCATCGAGTGTTTTTGATACGATTGGAAGGGCTGGATAAGTTACACACCTGACTGATTGACGTTATTGTCCACCTCAACGAAGTTCTGAATTTCACAACTACCCGTCTGTCGGTTCACGAAAATAC
The DNA here is from genome assembly GCA_946903255.1 of Schistosoma spindalis. NCBI lineage: Eukaryota > Metazoa > Platyhelminthes > Trematoda > Strigeidida > Schistosomatidae > Schistosoma > Schistosoma spindalis. The sequence continues at coordinate 48,682,111 of OX336420.1, forward strand.
ATGCACCTCAAAAGCAGCAGTTCGTTTTCTACAAATTTATCTCTCAATTGAAGCAATGTAAGTGACTTGTTGAACCAACTTGAAAAGCTACGACACCAACTTTCTTTGAAAGCTGTGGTGACGATATAGTGAAAACAATAATCAATATAGAACCCCTTTGATGTAATGTTTTTATATGAAGAAACTCCGGTTTAAAGTCACTCTTGTGGAATCATGAAAGAATTGATCAAGTACATACATTATAAGTTCGTGTATTTTATGTCGTTTAAACTTGAGACAACCAACAAAGCACAAATATGCCTTCCTGAAAGTAGGTTTTATAGAGTTCTTTTTAGAAATTTTTGTTAAGAATAAAGACCGACAGACTATGAAAGCGTAATTTTACGGTCTAATTGTGTGTAAGTACATTTATCTTTGCTACTATAATAATACACCTAATTGCAAAAGTGCAGATATGTGATGATGCGACTACATTACCTATAGAACCTTCCGCAAAAGTTACATCATAGTCTACACTGACTAGTTCTATCGTGACAACTAACAATAATACGTCTAGTACTTTTGAAGAACACAATCGTGCTGGGTAGGGAGTAATTTATTCAACGCACAAGTGATATGTTATACAGAGTGACCTCGCCTGCACGACTGAGTCATGCCGTTTCTGCTCATTGTTGCCATGTTCACCATTTTCGACTCTCTTAAAGTGTTACATGGTGAATGTTAGTTATCTCGGTAATTATATAATAAGCTTTAAAGATTGTATGGTTAGGAACCAGTAACATCAGAAAAATATTATTTTCGTTCAAACCTAATGCTGGAAAGTAAGGTAAAATCTTGAGTCATGTAGTTGAAACTTTTCCTGTGACACTATGTTCAAATAATAACAAGGCTCCTGAAGTAAGACACAATTTCAGTAGATCCGACAGTAGATTAAGTGGCGATTTGGTTATGACGTACCAGAAACTCACAAATAAATTTAAAACAACCTAGTATTTTTCATTCAACCCATGTCAGAAAAACTCGCAAGACGCAGGAGACAAATTCAAATGCTTAAAGTGAACAATAACCTCTTGGAATATAGAATTACACATTGTATAATTCACACTTGAAATATAATACAAAAAGTTTGTCTGAATTTTTAACACCTTCATGTTTGTGGAGTGGCATCCCAGAAAAGAAAAAAAAATGAGGGTTTTCTATTCAAAGTCTAGATCTGTGTGGACATTGTTTTGATATACCAATACTGTCAGCGGCTTTTCGAACCTTTCTCTTTGCTGTTAAGGTTGCTCGAAAATGGGTCAGCTGCACAAGTTAGATAATAGGATACAGATAATGCTTAAAAATGGCATTCTTCGGAAACATAGATCGATGTTTGTTATGGTTGGGAATAAAGGCCAGGATCAGGTAGCCAAAATTAAATTCAGTAAATAAATGTAGTCCTTGGTGTGTAGGTCCCCATAATGCACCAAATTTTAAATTCTCTCTCAAGTAAAGGACGGCTCAGCATTTTGTGGTGCTACAAAAAGGAGTTAAGTTTTAGCACGTAAGCTTTGTTTTTCATTGTCATGTTCTTAGTCACCGCAAGAAGAATCTCAAACTTTTGAAGTATGTTGTCTACGAATAAATCCTAATGTGTTTAGCAAAAGGCGGAAAGCAGGGTTGACATCTAATGCTACAATTTTTGAGCAATTTGTATGCTCGACAGATATACGTTGGTGCTATTACGACGAGTCACATAAAATTCTTGGACAAACATTCGATATGTGTGTGCTTCAAGATTTCGAAGCTCTAACACCGAACTTACTTGCTCGGACTATTGAAACTGTATCTGGTGGAGGTCTCATAGTTTTTTTGTTAAAATCTATGACTTCTTTACAACAGCTTTGTACTATGGCTATGGTATGGTGTTCTTCGTTCTATACTTAGTTTTTCAGGATATTCATTCTCGATATCGCACTGAATCCCAGCACAATGTTGTCGGTCGATTCAACGAAAGGTTTTTACTATCATTGGCTAGTAACCCTCGATGTCTTGTATTAGACGATCGATGGAATATCCTACCATTGTCCCGGAAAGTTCTTAGTTCACTAACGTCATTGCAGGATGATATTAATGATGAGTCTATTCTTCTAGAACAGAAGGAACTCCAAAAGCTTAAGGTAATGTCAATAAAGTTAAAATGTCACTTTATAATGATTAGACCGTGAATTATTTATTATTATTTATTTGTTATTTATTTTAACACATATCGGTACAAGGAGGCACCAAATACATATGCGCCACACAGATCGCATTGGATATGTGTGTGGTCTGTGATACTATTTACTTCATTTTATGTGCTAAATTGATTTTTATTATTCCAGTAAGTTATAACCCACAACGTAGTACTACATCCATTCTAGTTTACACGTAATCTTTCAATCAGCCAGGTATCTGTCCATTGCTTGGCACATATTGAGTTCTTAGGACCGTAAAACTATAGTAATGACTTGTTTAATAATCACTTTTACAGATCTTTAATCCAGTTATTTGGTGCTTGTTCATATAATTACTTGGTCATGGGATTCTTTCTAGTCTAGTTATAGTGCCGTAAGTATATAAACGTACCCCGTTAGCACGATATTTTGAATTGCAGGTTGCCCAATCTAATGCAGCAGCAATCATGAAAAGAAGGGTTGATACTTGGGAATATGGTTTTAAACAACAGAATACGAAGTTATACGCAGATTACTGCGATTAAAAACCAAACATACATATAATTAACAAGGCAGTCCTTATGTCAAGAAACACTAAGATTTTTGGCCTTTGACAAGTATGACGGTGATCTAACATTTGGCAGAGGGTGAAGATATGATCAATACATCCTCGACCAGAACGAAACCCAGCCTGCTCTTCGCGAGTCAATCCTTCTCGGGTCTTGAACAACCTACGAAGTATGACGAAAGCCAATAGTTTGGACGCAATCGGAAGTAGACTTGTACCCCGATAGTTGTTACAGGAACAACGTGAATCCTTTTTAAAGATAGGGACAACTATCGACTCATTCCATGACGTTGGTACACTCTCTAGTTCCCAGACCTTTGTAAACAACGTCGTCAGTTCCTTAGCCAGAAAGTCACCACAATCTTCACAAAGGGCCGGAGGTAAGTCATCTGGGCCCGGTGATTTGTAGCGCTTCAAGAGTTGGAGTTCCTTGCGGACTTCCACCTCATTTGGTGGATCGGTCGTCACCGGCCATAGAGGGCAGGACATTCTGACCGATGTTGCCGGAGCAGCAGGCCAGTTGAACAGTTCTTCGAAGAATTCTGCCCATCGTCCAAGACGTCGATGGATGTTAGTGATTGGCGTTCCGTCATCGTCGCAGATTGTTTCACTCACACCGGACTTCTTGCTGCCAGTGGCTCGGATTCTGGAGAGGTACCTGTTTTATTATCTTTGTCGTCCTTACCGCAGAACTCTTGGTGACATGGCTCAGAATCGATCACAATAGCGCCAGTGTATGTACTCTCTGTCTTCCTTTAAATTAAGAGATTTAAATCACTTCAAATCTTTCTTTCTAGGAACTGATTCTTTCTTCCTGTCCTATCTCCTTGTACACAATCTTTCTTCTATATATTACCACCACTGAATTATCTACTATGAATCCGGTGTTCATCTTGTTTGCTAATGCGGTATGGAAACTTGGACCGATGCATATAAGTGCCTGGTCCTACGTTGCAGCTGACCGACTGACTGAAAAGCCTTCGTTTATGATCAAACTCACGGTCACCCGGAGTAAAACAATGAATTTTAATGAGTTGTAAGGAGCCCGAAGAAACCCAATGCTTCAGTATCCTGCGGGAACAAATGGCGTGTGAACCAATTTTTGGTCACCGGCTACTATGGGACTGCATCTTCTCACGATGCTCCACTACCTTGTGGGTCAGACCTTTAGGTCAAAGGCTCGGTGTGTGGCCCCCTAAGAAATCCACCTGGTTCGGTCTGGGCACCCGGGCAGTATTACAGCCCACATACAAATAAAATTTAAATGACTTTGCTGAAAATTTTATTCACTCCATGTTGGTAAGTGTAGACTACCTGGTTGGGATTCGCGAGACGATAGCAACCGATGATTAGGGACCTTGAATGACATGGCTCAAAATCGTTTGCAATGGCGCAGGTACATCCACTCTCTGTGTTCTCTCAAATTCTAATCTTCTGGATTCTTCATGTCCCTTTTTTTTCTCTTTCCAAATTTATTTCACTGGATTATACTCCTTGAATAACATCTTCAAAGCTTAATCTTTCCGATTACCGCTTATACTCTTACTACCTCTACCACTATGGGATTGGAATTCGACAACTGCATCTCTGTGTTAATGTGGTATGGCAACCCGAACTGATTTACGTACGTACGAAGTTCTACGTTGTCACTAACTGACTGACTCTAAATGCTGTTGGTTGTGATTTTAGGTTTGTTCTTATTTACTTATCAATTCTAAGCAACTGTATAATAGATTCATTAATGCGTTAGTTTGTTTATTCCTTTCGTTTTATGTCTTTCAATTTTCTTAGCTTCTGTGATTCATTTGAAATGAGTTTAAATGAAAAGCTTAACTAAACATACAGTGGTTGGTTTGCGACTGTTACGAGTTCTACGTTATTCATGAACATAGTATAGTCTATCTATGTATTTTGGAATGGTTGGTATAGGTGCATCATTTGGAAGGCTTTTTTCATTATTTATATTATTTGTTTCCAGGTCTCCTTAGCTGAAGATGGCTCACCATTTGCTCCTTTAATAAAGTTGTGTATCACATTTGACCAGGCTAAAAGTCTTGTCCAATTCTGTGCTTCATTGGCTTCGGCTTCACAGTTGCAAAATAAGGGCTGCAATAAAAATACTCAGGATACCACCTCCCTGGCTACGGCGAACTCCCTTCTTTCGTCGATCGGAGCTGGAACTAAGGAAACTAGTAGCTCATCAGCCTTTGTTGTTGTAACCTCCGGTAGAGGCCGGGGTAAATCTGCAGCACTGGGACTTGGATTAGCTGCTGCTTTTGAAACTGGTATGCCTAACTTGTATGTTACTGCACCTAGTCCGGAAAACCTAAATACACTTATGCAGTTTGTTGTAAACGGCTTAAATGCTTTTCAGTATGAAGAGCACCAGGATTATATTGTTAGTCGCTCAATGAATCCTGAACACAACCAAGCTACAGTTAGAATCGACGTTTACAGACGAAGTCACAGACAATCTCTTATCTATTTACCACCATGGGAAATGGCTGCCCTCTCGAGTGTCAAACAAGCAGATCTAGTATGTATAGACGAAGCTGCCGCCATTCCACTACCTCTAGTACAATCCATTATCAGTGGTCCGAGAATTGTATTTATGGCATCTACTATTAATGGTTACGAAGGTACTGGTCGATCTTTATCCTTTAAACTACTGCGTCAACTGCGATCACAATGCACCATATCAGGAACTACAACAAAGTTGTCAACAGATAATGTAAAATCTCAGTCTGTTCAGTCGACGGGGAAAGACAAGATGTTATTGGGGAAAGGTTTTCGATCAGGTAAAATTTTTAAAGTATTCTTGTTTTAATTCAGCCCAGGCAATCGTTGCATGTTTATTTTATTCGTAAAAATTCTTAACGACTGATGAGACCGAAATAGTATTCAGCACTATATAAATCAGTACGACCCAAAATTAGCGTCCCCTCACAGTGATTTATCGTTTTGGATTGCTAAACTATGACGTAGTAAAATTGAGGCAACTAAAAAGGCTGTTGATAGCCAGAAAATTGCGAAAGACGTTGTTCGATTTGGATTTAAAGATTTCGATTACTTAGCTGGGTAGGTAATCAAATAATTTGCTACCAGATGAATAGATTGAATAACCTGTAATCAATACTTCAACAATAATCCTTGTCGCGATAGATGAGTAAAAGGACTTGTGGGGAGAATGTATTAACAAAGGCTCCGGATACACTGTATTTTTTCAGTAGTTTGTTTTGTCTTTAAATTGATGTTTTGGAAATATTCCCTGTTATTTATTCGAAATTCTGCAGAGTGCACAAAGTTTACTAAAGAGACATCTGTCTAACTTCTATTATTGTTATTTTATTTATTTTATTTGAACACATAAATATTGGTACAAGAGGGCACCAAATATATATGCTCTTAATGACAATCAAATTATATCTTCACAATGATTTAAAACTTAGATAAATCAATAACGTTTATGTATGTGCTTACTCTACAAATTCGGATACTCCCTATCCCTTAGTTATCACCAGTTACTTTGTTCCAATAGTTATAATGTCGTGTCATTCTTCGTTTAGATTACTTACTCCTGTTAACCCTCTTAGAGCAGCATAGGTTGCTCACCAGCGCTCTCCATCCAACCTTGTCCTCGGTAATCCTTTCCAGTTGCTAGTCATTCTTTTCATGTCTGCTGCCGATTCTCTACACGGTGTGTTCTTTGGTCTTCCTCTTTTCCGCTTCCCTTCAGGATTCGAAGTTAGCGCTTGTCTGGTGATGCAGTTTGATGATTTCCGCAATCTATGTCCTATTCACTTCCAACTCCTTTTCCTAATTTCCTCTTCATTTGGAAGCTGGTTTGTTCTCTCGTAAAGTAGGCTGTTGCTGATGGTTTCCGGTCAACGAACTAAGAATATCATGCGTAGGAAACTGTTTATAAATGCTTGTACGTTTTTGATGATGGTAGTAGTAATCCTCCAAGTTTCAGCTCTATAGAGTAGAACTGTCTCGACGTTTGTTTGAACAATCTGACTTTATATTGGTTGACAAATGTTTTGAGTTCCATACGTTCTTCAACTGTAGGAATGCTATCCTTGCTTTGCCAATCGTCTCTTCTACGTCTGCATCCGATCCTCCTTGTTCATCGGTAATGCTATCCAGGTACGTGAAATTTTCCAACTCTTTCAGAGCTTCTCCATCAAGTGTGATTGGTTTGGTGTTCTCCATGTTGTATTTGAGGACCTTGGTTTTTCCTTTGTGTATGTTGAGGCCTATTGATGCAGAGGCTGCTGCTACACTAGTTGTCTTCACCTACATTTGTTCGTGTGTATGCGATAGGAGGGCTAGATCATCTGCGAAGTCCAAATCGTGTAATTGTTTATGAGCTGTCCATTGTATTTTGTTTTCCCTCAAATGTCAAGATCTTCATAATCCAGTCGACCACCAGAAGAAAGAGGAAGGAGGGAGTAGAAAGCCCTGTCTGAATCCGGTCCTTACTTGGTATGCATCCGTCAGCTGTACTCTATGCATGACTTTGCACTGTAGTCCATCGTATGAGTTCTGCATAATGTTGACAATCTTCTCAGGGACTCCATAGTGTTGAAGAAGTTTACATAGTGTTCTCCTATTTACATTGTCAAACGCCTTCTCATAGTCAATGAAGTTGATGTATAGTGACGAGTTCCACTCAACTGATTGTTCGATGATTGTGTGCTACCATCCCGGAAGTAAGCAAACGCTGAATACTTTTAAATACTGCGTTAGTCAGCTGTGAGATCTATGCATAGAAAATTGTATTCATGATTGTCTTCCAGATTCCCACTAACGATTAGCCGGTATGCTTCCGGAAATTCGGCATAAATGACGGTCGGTCATTCATTCTATTGAAACCGTTCAGGAAAAAGTCTTATTAAGTTGCTCAATTCACTTTCTTTGAATATCATTTCCGTCTATCCTTGCTACACTACGACCTCTTTGCCAACATTTCATGTATAGTTTCTGATTCTGACGGAAGTGGGAATCATGAATCACATATATTTTCTTGTTAGAAATCCCTGTTATCGTTTTTTAACCCTTTCATCGACGGGAGTGTTATCAGTAACTGGATTGTCAGGGCCATATTTCTGTGTCAGCTGCCAAGTTTGAAACAATTTCACTTGTGCTTGTTTGATTATTATTGCTCATGATCTGAAAAGGTAATTTTCCCACAAGTCTTTCACTTTTTACATTTGTCTTGAAATAGTAATAAGCAATGAGTTCATTTTTGGAACAGTCAATTTTATGGGATGCCAGGAGACTGAGTATAGAGGAAGGAATGAAAAGTTCTTCAACTGTAGGAATGCTATCCTTGCTTTGCCAATCGTCTCTTCAACTTTGTTAGGTCTTAGATAGTTGAGGGCAGTTATCAGAAAATCCCAGGTGATTTTCTCTAGCTATCCGCTCTTTGTTTAATCAATTCTTTTACTCATTACCCTAATAGTTTTACTAGTTTTTGTTAATCCTTTTTACTGTCGTCAGGTATGTCAGCTTAGTGACACACTTCATAGCATGCTTTGTTGTGTCGAATGCTAGATTAATTCAGTATTTAGGTATTGCATTCGATTGATAAGTGCTCTGTTGTTAATTAATTTAGTGGCTGCTCTTAAATTGTATTTTAAATTACTTGAGAGTCACTACCCTATTCACTTTCATAACCCATTCAACGATATAACTTGAAATTAACCTCATCTACAAAAACGAAAAATCAACCATTTTTTATAAGCTTTAAGCAGATAACCTTTGTCAACCAAGATTTTAGGTGATTAATTTATTAGCAGTTTGGATAATGTGAAGACAAAACGAAATTTATCAGTATTATGCAATATATTTGTAACAATCTGACCACACATGTACTTGTTAAGGCATTGTATGCGGAAAATCTAAAGTCCACTAAACAAATTAGAAGACAAAGGGAGACAAAAATAATAGTAAAGTACACAATATCAAAAATAAGCAGGATAATGGATCAGTATTACCAGGGTAGAAACAAATTGTTTTTAAACATATATAATGGATTTCAGTTTTTGTATAGCCAAGGCTTGAATAAACCTTAGTATTACGCCCTTGAAAACTCTTGTACAAACTACAAGGGATGACTTAATATCAACCTTTGGTATTGCCAAAATATATCACATAATTCTGGTAACGTTCGTCTTCTCATTGCATTATCCAAACTTATCAAACGGATTACTCATTCTAAGTTTTATTATCCATAGTTGGGAATTTCATACTCGGCAAGTGAACAAGGATCCCCAACATACCAGTTGTATAATATGTTTTGCACTAACTTCGGAGCCGATGTTTAGTCATTTCTTAATCTGGATTATAATTTCTAAACCGTTATGCTGTTTACTTCTTTTACAGTTAATACTTCACGGGTTTTATTTGAAGTATCTCTGACTGAAGCTATTCGTTATGCTAGTGGCGATCCAATCGAAGCTTGGTTATTTGACTTGTTGTGTTTGGATTGTGGAGAGTCTCTGTCTCGTGAACAACAAGCTAATGAAGTCAATATTTATCTTCCTCCTGTTGATCAATGTCAGTTGTATTATGTTAATAGGGATACTTTGTTTTCATATCACAAGTCAACGGAAATATTTTTACATAGACTGATGGCTCTTTATGTTTCGTCACATTATAAAAATTCTCCCAATGATTTACAACTACTTTCAGATGCACCAGCTCATCATATATTTTGTCTTCTTGCTCCATATGATCATAAATCTGGGTGTGTACCAGAGGTTCTTTGTGTGCTGCAAGTTTCTTTAGAAGGGAAAATAAACAAGGATCGAGTGATGCATAACCTTTCTCGTGGTTTACGTCCTTCTGGTGATTTGATCCCTTGGACATTGTCTCAACAGGTATTCTTCTATTAAGTATAAGATTATGTTATCAGTTTTTTCTATATGGTGGATGCATGAAAAGTAGTGATTTGACCTTTTATCCCAAAGACGTTTGTTTTTTCGGATGATAATATTAGTAGAGTAAAATCATTCACTAGCTCCACTTTCAGCTTTACTTTTGCCAATAAAAACAATCTGTAGCGCAGACTTCTTTTATATTTGTCATCATTGTAACATTAATTCAGAAAATTGAATGAAATAATTTGAACTGTAAGTTGTTTGGCCGTAAAGTGATAAAATCGAGCTATGTATGCCTCAATTTCTGTGTGTCTATTGATTGGAGGTAGGTCATCAAGGTCGGTCAAACTGTTATTAACTGAAGGGTAACATAATAGTCAAAGGATTTGATTTGTAGCTAATAGGTCGCGGGTTCGGAATAAATATTCTTGGTAACTGGTGTTGACCAAAGCTTGAAATATCAGACTTTATTTGGTTGATGAGCTTTATTCTCCGTTTTACAGTTAATGGTTTGCATAATATACCATTGGATCAATCAGTAGCCTAAGTTTCTTGTGGTTTTTATGTTCCTTAGACTAGAAGATTGAACAAGTCAATGTGTTCCTCAAATTTTATTAGCATCTGCTTATAAGTAAATAAATTTCCACTTTAGTTATTGTATCTGTTACGTAGGTTATATCCGAATTCCCTTTGTTTTTTTATAGGTTGTGCTCAGTGTCTCTAATCCTTTTTAGTTTTAACTAGAAAACTTTTAGGTAGTGTAGTTGTAGTTTGTTTTAGAGCATAAATAAATTGTGTCAATTCCTTTAATTCAGAAGTTCAATTACATCTCTTTGATTATGTCATGCAGTGTGTTTGTCTCAATTGATTACTGTACTTGATTGATCCTTTGTTTTATAGTTTTGTGATGCCAAGTTTGGTGAATTATCTGGTGTTCGTGTAGTACGAATAGCTACTCATCCTGATTATCAAGGTCTTGGTTATGGGACAAGAGCGTTGAAACTCTTATATGACTATTACAACGAGCAAACGGTAAGAGCTTTCATTTTATGAATGAGAAGCTTCGCTCTCTGTTATTTAATGACCATAAATTGTCTGCTTTTCCTTTTTAGGATATTGAAGTTCTTCCAGAAAATCAACATATTGACGTCCAAACTGAAAAGTTTGGCTGCAATGGTTCTACCGAAGGGACTAAAAGCTTGAAACAAACATCCAATAAATCTTTAAAATCCAAACCTTCAGCCTTAGGTTTTAACTGTGATTTAGATGAAGGCAACTATGACAATCAGGATGATTCAGATTCTAGTTTGGAATCTAACAATACAAGATTATCTGAAAATAATTCAAATCTTCTCACGGAAATAATCAAACGGCGTGAACCTGCGAGTCTGCCCCCTTTGCTTAGTCGTCTTAATGAACGTCCTTCTGAGAAACTTGATTACATCGGTGTTTCTTTCGGTGCTACTCCCAGCTTGTTAAGATTTTGGAAACGATCAGGTTATATCCCAGTTTATCTTCGTCAAAATATGGTGAGAGTTTTCTAATGACCAATTTGTGGTCATTTTTTCGGTTATGTTGAGAATGCTACTGCTTTGACTTCTGTGCGATTATTATATGTCAGTGCGAATCGGAAACTGAAAAATGCTATTCTTATGGATGTAGTATATACCAACGGGTTGTTTTTGGTGGAGCTAATAGATTCTCATGTGATAACTTAATTTAAATTGGTACTTCAGTGTCGACCAATTACAAATGACAAGATGTAATACGTTAGCACACTAGTTCATATTAGTCTACGTAACAACAGAATGTACAAGTGCACATATTTCGATTATGATTCCCCTCTGGCGATAGTAAAAATAGGCACCTAACATCAGTAAAAATGTTAGTTACTTTAAGTCACTTGTATATAATCCTTTTATGACGTTGAATCTGAAGATATTTTCTGTAATAAATGTGACCTTTGTGGCTGTATATGCAATTCAAAGTACTGATTCAAAATTGTCCTTTAGCTTGTTTTCACTTGTGCTTATGAATTGAAGTGTATCTATAGGTGCCTGTAAGTGATTTTTATACTTAAATGTCAAAACTATAATCTATGTTGTGCATATAACTATCTTATAAACTGATAATAAATCATTAAATGTGACCGATGACGTTGTTATATAATGAGTGGGCTTTACATAAATGCAAACAACTTGTACAACATCTGGGGCACCTTATATTTAATCCAAAGTTAGTGATCATTACTGCAAATAGTAAACGATAGTCACATGTACCAAACTAATGTTTTTCAATACATGCATAGAACACTTGTGTATGATTTTATTATTAGGTTTTGCTCATCAGATAGATTAATTCCATGTGGTTACATAATTGTCTTCAAATTTGGTCTGTTTGTCTTCATTATTTTCGCACTGAAGACAAACTATAATTGTTCAGTAGTAATGGGTGCCTCAAATAATTATTGTTGTAGTGAATAGAACACGGGTGGGGAACAATCGGATGTATTTGACAACAAATTGCAGAACTTGTTAATAAAATCTAACAACTATATAGTAAATGCTCAATTTACAAAATGACTATCAATTGTCTCAAAATGACCCAGACTTCATTGTTCTTGTATTTTTATACAAATTGCAATCTGTTTCCATTCTTTACTGTTCAATCCTCTTGTCTCTGCTGCCAGACACTCTGTTCCTGACTAACGTCTTATAATACTCATGTTAATGTAAGTAGCACACACCGCAAATGCCTTTAAAATATTGACAGCTTAATAAGCATTCATACCACTGGTAGTATGCGCGTAGATCTTGAAGATTTATATGGAATTTATTAGATTTACAATATCTCTTACTTTTAGTAATTTGATGTTAGTTATTTATTTTGTGACAAATAGTATCACTTGTCTGAATGCAACATCTTGGATTTACATGACATTTTTGTTTGTTTTTAATCCTAAAGAATGAGCTGACAGGGGAATTTACGTGTATAATGGTGAAACCATTTAAGCATCAAAGTGTCTCATCGCAATCGGTAGAATGGCTACAGAATTACTTTTATGGTTAGTTCTTGATCGTATTCATTTATATATATCATCGTTAGCTGTTTATTTTCTTCCTTGTTATTTATTTATTTGAACACATAAATATTGGTGCAAGAGGGCACCAAAACAATGAGAATTTGAAGAGAAGAAAAAAAGAAGGTAAGGAGCGTAAAAAAAGAACAATAAAGAACAGATTAGTGTGATAATAATAATAATGAGGCAAACGAAAAGGTGCAATCAGAAGAAATCTTTCAGTTAAGAAAGAAGCAACCACTTTTTATGAAGAAAGTAAGAGAAGGTTACAGCAGGATCGCCACCGGTTTGTATTCTGAGCCATATCTGATAACATCTCTAGCCACTGTGTTGCACCATCTCTCGGACCCCAGCCAGGGAGTCGTGAAGGACCAACACAAGCTAGCCGATTGCAGCTTTCTTTCATACCACGACACCATGTCATATACTGACCACCTCTCCGCTTTTTCCAACCAATCCCAGAGTCAGCAAATAATGCACGACGTGGAATTCTCTGGGACGACATTCGTAGAACATGTCCAAGCCACCAGCACTTATGCAGCTACCCAGATACACGAACTTCTCGACTACTTCTATCTGCTCACCATCCAGAGTGAGTACATGATTAGAATCCTGCCAGTCTTGTAGAAGAACTTTGCACTTCGAAGGTGCAAAGCACATACCATACCTACGGACACTGATTGCCAACTGATTAAGTGCGGATTGCATGACTTGGGCATTCTCGCACAGTAAGACAATATCATCCTCATATTCAAGGTCGAGAAGTCTTTCTCCAGGCAACAGATCCACACCACCATTACTTACATCCGTCAGAGCTGTTTCCAGAATGTCATCGATGGCAAAGTTGAAGAGGAATGGTGAGATTGGGCAACCCTGCGTAACTCCACTGTTCGAATGGAATAATGGAGAAAGGTGGTTATATGCCCTTACTCTGCCTGGGGTGTTTGTATATAGGGCCTTTAGGATGTTAATAAACTTCTCAGGCACACCGTTCTTCAATAGACAATCCCAGAGAACAGTTCTGTCCAACGAAACGTAGGCGGCCCTGATATCAAGAAACACTAAGATTGTTGGTCTTTGATAAGTATGGCGGTGTTCTAACACTTGGCAGAGGGTGAAGATATGATCAATACATCCTCGACCAGAACGAAACCCAGCCTGCTCTTCGCGAGTCAATCCTTCTCGGGTCTTGAACAACCTACGAAGTATGACGAAAGCCAATAGTTTGGACGCAATCGGAAGTAGACTTGTACCCCGATAGTTGTTACAGGAACAACGTGAATCCTTTTTAAAGATAGGGACAACTATCGACTCATTCCATGACGTTGGTACACTCTCTAGTTCCCAGACCTTTGTAAACAACGTCGTCAGTTCCTTAGCCAGAAAGTCACCACCATCTTTAAAAAGAGCCGGAGGTAAGTCATCTGGGACCGGTGATTTGTAACGTTTCAAGAGTTGGAGTTCCTTGCGGACTTCCGTCTCATTTGGTGGATCAGTCGTCACCGGCCATGGAGGGCAGGACATTCTGACCGATGTTGCCGGAGCAGCAGGCCAGTTGAACAGTTCTTCGAAGAATTCTGCCCATCGTCCAAGACGTCGATGGATGTTAGTGATTGGCGTTCCGTCATCGTTGCAGATTGTTTCACTCACACCAGACTTCTTGCTGCCAGTGGCTCGGATGAGTTGGAAAAGCTTCCAGTAGTTATCAGATGCAGCTTCTGCTTCCAGCTCATTAGCACGCTCCGACCACCAGGCTTCTCGGTCCTTACGCAAGCTTTGCTCGATTTCGTTACGTAACATCCTTCGTTTATGGTCAAACTCACGATCACCCGAAGTAGAACAACGGATTTTCATGAGTTGTAAGGTGCCCGAAATAACCCAGAGCTTATAAGCGGGACGTTTCGCGAAGGCACAAGTGGCTTTACTCGCCATTTTGATGGCGTCATGCAATTGCATCTAATGCTCATCTATACATTTCATTGGAATGGTAGCCTAGCCTGCATACTAGCTCGGTTCGATACCTACTAGCAACAGAATTTGCAACCAACTTGCTGACATCAATCCTTTGGTGGCGGTCACTTCGTTGTCCACTGAAAAGTAAGGTAAGATTGGCCCAGACCAGGGCATGAACAGAGTCCAGATAGTTGCTCCAAAAGGAGCGGCAGTCTTGTACACAACCGCGCCAGCGGTAGCTGATCGTGATGTGATCAATCTGAGTCCAGGCTTGAGATGCAGAAGGGGGACGCCAGGTGGCACATCGGCGATGACTGTGCCGAAAGTTAGTGCTAGCCAGAAACAGGTTGTGGTCTGTGCACAGTTGCAGTAGACGTTCCCCGTTATTTGTCCTGCGACCAACGAGTCCCCGTCGGCCACCTAAACGACTCTCCTCTGTACCTTGATGCCCGACCTGAGCATTCAAGTCTCCGGCTAGTACTACAATATCCGTCGAACGCACTTTCTGGAGAAGAACAGTTAGTTGGTGGTAGAACTCGTCCTTGATTGCATCCGGGCTGCAATCTGACGAAAAGACATCGTTTCTCACGCTGATTTTTTCTCACTGTGGTAGAACTTTCTAATCTAACAGCACATAACCGACCGTTAATGGGGATCCAGTTGATTAATGCTGTCTCAGCTCTTGCGCTTAGTGCGACACCAACGCCAGCAAGACCAGACAAAGATGCCACAGGGTCCCCGGATAAACGCACGTAAAACAAGCTTTCTGAAGTGACAGATGGAGAGCGAATTTGTAGTACTTCACCAGAGTCTTGAATACGGGTCTCGGATAGACAACACACGTCAATATAAAGACTTTCCAAAGACATAGCCAGCCATATCTGTTGTCCGACCTGCATAAGTGTGCGAACGTTGAAGGCAGCCAGTTTGAATGGTTCGTGTGGTTTCAGAAAAACTGCTTCAGTACTCTTATTCGATGGTAACATACAATTTTCAACCAGGCAGTGACACGAGAACGTTTAGATAGAGCCGAATGTCCACCATAGGCGAGCTGCTGTATAAGTCGAAAAATAACGATAGACAGAGTGGGAATAAAAGAGTGAATAAATGACGTAGTAAATAATAACAATCATAATGATAATAATAATAATATGAATCGTCTGACTGTTAATCGAAACAAGAAAAGTATTTTCCATAAATATCGACATTTCATATTTGTGTGGGCCGTGTTACTGCCAGGGTGCCCAGACCGAAGCAGGTTGTTTTCTTAGGGGGCCATATCCCGAGCCTTTGACATAAATTTCTGACCCACAAGGCAGTGGAGCATCGTGAGGAGATGTAGTCCTATGGTGAACGGTGACCGAAAATTGGTTCATACGCCATTTGTTCCCGTAGGATACTGGAGCCCATGTGCACGATTGGTTTGTGATCTTGCAATAGCTCTGGACATTCGCTTTTCGTCCTCTCATTTTCGTAAACAACGTCCCCGCCACGAGAAGGCAGTGAGTAGGACTTCTCTGGCAGAGGCTGTATACGCGTGGCCGTGTGAGAGTATTTCGAGAGGGAGGGCGGGCCCACCCCACTCTCGGTCATACCAGGGCATTTGGGGGCTTTCTTCCTTTTACTGTTGTTGTTTGCTGACTATCTTTTTTATCAAGGTAATGAATTAGATAGACAATTAGAGATACTCCTAAATCAATTGTTTATATTTAGTCACAAAAAGAACGAGGACTGTCAAAAATATGCATTTTCGAAACACCTCTATTAACGTTAGCCTAGTAATGGGTAACTAACGAGGTCAGACACAAGGAGTGAAATGTTCTTAACCTATAGTTAGATGACATTGCGCGAAATTCACCTGACACGGATGCATTAAGTTTTCAGCGTTTTATTACTCCATTCACTTCATTAAGTATTAAATTTTGTTCTTGTAAATTAGATTTTTTATTGTCAGTGGATTATTACCGTTGGTATCATTATTTTCACTCTTTTATTTTTCGTGTTGATTACTCTGCTGTGTTTACGTAAGTTGTGGCAACTTGTAATGATACATTTTTGGGATATTTTCTACATTTTTAAATGACCGATTGACTAAATTCATCGTGCAAAATTCCGTTCTAATATCAGCATAAGTTTTCTTAGCAACAAAGTGATGTGTTCAATTTCGCCTGCTTGTTTCTCTCTTCTTAGTTCATTATAGGAGTGCTTTACTCTGCATAAATTTCGCTCGGCAGTTATGTTGTTGATGGTACTAGAGTAACTTTACTTCAAAGATGACTTTTTCATACTCTACGTTAATTCCTGCAAACATTCCCCTTTATTCACTTTCTGAAATGTATGTTTAATTTAAGAATTAAAGTATAGCAAAAGTTATTGACGTAATTCATCTTGAGACGATTTTTTACAGTTGGTGTAGAGTCTATTTTAAATCTATTATTTCTATTTACCGTATGCTTAATGTCCAAGTTAATTATACCTTGGCTAATATTCAACCTTTCATAAACGCTACCAAAGTAATTAATAATTTTTCTTTTATATTTCATACAGATTTTACCAAACGTTTAATACATCTTTTCCCTGGACCATTTAGACATATGGATGGAACTTACGGTCTTGAACTCCTTAGTCATAAATCAATGGATACTGCAATATCCAATGGTAATTTGTTAAAATTGTTAAGTTTTTCAACTTCATCTAGTTTAAATGCCCTAAAATTCTTCTAACCTCTTAAAACTAGTCAATATATATTCATTTGATGTTATCGTTTGTGTTTATATGATTTGGAGATGTTCGTATTTCTGCTAGGATGTAGTTACAGTTTCTATAAGGCTGTCATTGAAATGATGACTCTTTAGGTTCCCCATGTTTGATAAGTAGAGTTTTCGTCGCCATAAGTGATAACAAGCCTAGGATCTCCATAACGGCCATATTATTTAAAAGAAATTGTAATAATGAAAACATAATGACTAACCTTTAAAATATAAACCACATATTATGAAACTTTTCGCTTAGAAATCTATAAGAAACAACAATCTGTTGCTTTTCTATCAATAATGTTGTACTAGATCTATTTTTTCGTTTATGACTGAATACGTAAAGTGGAGTACATGTGAGCACTATAAGAATGTTGTTAAAAGTTGGATATTTGGTTTACATTCGAAAATTATGAATATGTAGTGCATATGCTAAACTACATCCTATTTAGACATACAGTGGTGGCTGTAATGGGAGTAGATTGGAGGATAGTTAAGAGTAAACTAAATAGAGAAGTAGGATTAACTGCTAATTTAATCTGTGTTACTACGTGTCTTCGGACCACACTCCAAGTGTAAGAGCTAGTATAATTACTTGATTGTTCACATGCTAAGTAGAATGAGGTTCGAACTTGTGATTTATCAGCTGAAAGCCGAACTTCTTAACCTGTTATCCACTCCTTCATGCCATAATTGTTCATAGCTGATGACCTTAAAAAATGATACGAAACATATCGGTGTAATGTGATTGTATACATACTTTTTATTCCCTTATTTCATTTATCTAGTATAATATGTCGGTCTTTGTCGTTTAGCATTGCTTCCTATACTATGCTAATCTTGACGATTATTCGGCACGAATCATGTAATTACTTTCAGAATATATATGATTTTTTATCATTACTTTCGAGCTATTTCTGTGTTTAGTTATACCATTACCAACCGCCTAAAGATTCATTTTTGTTATTTTTATCTCGTTGTGAAAAATGTTTTAAGTTGAGACGATACACATTCATACTAGGTTATTTATGGGTTCTGTCTAGTCATACCAACGTCTGTGAAAAGTTTTATCTTTTAACTTCATGATGCCTATGTGAGTATCGTTGATTTTATCAGTCCACTTTAATTCTAGAATTTTAGAAATTCCACTTCTGTCATGTAAAATAAACAGTGATTAAATTTTTTATAGTTTTTAAGTTAATATAATTGTTTAGCATGAATCTTTCTTTTTCATCGATGTGTTCGCACTGTTGATTTTAACTCCATTCTCTTTGCCTTATCGATTGTTTGCTTGAAGTAGCCACGATTCGTCTTGATACATTACCCAGTCAGACATAAACCTGTCCATAATGTTAGTTTTGGCTTAAAACCGACTTAAATTATTGAAATTATTCAAATACTTATCTAGATCGTTTATTCTGAATTTCATTTTTTTCCTATGAGTAGATTTTCAGTGTATATTATATTTTGATGGATCACTCTTATTTTATTTATTTGATTTGATCACATAAATATTGGTACAAGGGTGCACCAGATACATATGCGCCACACAATAACAATGAGGATGGAATTATTTATTTATTTATTTTAACACATAGGTATTGGTACAGGGAGGCACCAAAATACATATGCGCCACACAAATCTCAATTGATTTGTGTGAGGGCTGTGATACTGCCCGAGTGCCCAAACCGAAGCAGGTGGTTTTGTTAGGGGGCCACACCCCGAGCCTTTGACCTGAACGTCTGATCCACAAGGCAGTGGAGCATCGTGAGGAGATGCAGTCCCATGGTAGCCGGTGACCGACGATTGGTTCATACGCCATTTGTTCCCGCAGGATACTGGAGCCCATGTGCACCATTGATTTGGGGTCCGGTTAAAGCGCCAGACATTCGCTTTTCGTCCTCTCATTTTTGTAAACAACACCCCCGCCACGTGAAGGCAGTGAGTAGGACTTCCCTGGCAGGGGCTATGTAAGCGTGGCCATGTGAGAGCATTTCGAGAGGGAGAGCGGACTCTCCCCACTCTCGGCCGTACCAGGGCGTTTGGGGGCATGAGGATGAGGATGGAAAGAGGAAAAGAATGTTAGGTGCGTATAAGACGAGAGAAAAATAGAACAATAATGACCACAGATTAGTGTATGGTAGTGTAATAATAATAATAATAGTGGGGGAAACGGGAAGGTACAACCAGAAAGAATTCCTTCAGTTAAGGAAGTTACAACCACTTTTTATGAAGAAAGTAAAAGGTTTCAACAGGATCGCCTTCAACTTCGCAATTCATAATAGCATTTTATCCAAGCTGGTGTAGATTTACTGTTACTTATATCTACTTGTATGATGCTAGTACAAGCACAACTTCCAACTATACTGGTAAAAAGTGTTTCATTGATTACTTCTTTTTCTATATTAGAGCTTACCCAGTCAGAAATTAGCAGCTTATTTAATGCAATGGATTTAGAAAGATTAAGGCGTTATAGCAGGTCACTTGTTGATTTCCATCTTGTCAACGATCTGTTACCTCGTTTAGCTCAGATTTATTTCCAAAGGCGTTTGCCAAATGTGCGTTTAAATAAAACTCAACAGGTAAACATAGTAATTTTATTAATTTAAATATAAATATATTTCTGAAGTTTCAGTAAATTATAATATAAATTTCTGACATTTTGCAACCTAGCGCGATATGTTTCTCTGAATAAGTAATATCAGAAATCTCAAATTTATACTCATTGGAACTTTACAAATGTACGATTGTTTATATTATTAACAATATAACCAGTACTTCTTTTATTTGAAATTATCATGTTAGACCTTGGTAGTGATAATTACAAAATCATAATAGTTTTATGGATGATATGTAGTTCATATCATTACAAAACAATAGCAAAAGTGTCTTGCTACCTTATTATTCCTTATGTTAAACTAACTTATGTAAACCGATGTACGCGTATGCCAGGTCTTAGGTTTTGCATGATTAAATCATCAATAACTCTCACACAACAAGTGTGGCTCGAAGCCGAGTACCTAAGTTTATATTGTATAGATATACTACATATTAACATTGTTTTTGGAGGTGTCTGTCTTCTCGTACAACATATCCGTAAAACTAATTATTTCCTTTGAAAATTAACTTAATAACTTCCACTTTTACAAATATTATTGGATTTTACAAATATTATCGTAAACTAAATGTGCATTAAATCAAGTTTCATTTTTCAGCCAGCAACTTTTCAACAATAAAATCTTTAAGTAAACATATCCAAAAATATGTCAATAGTTATTGTACTCTTGGCTACCAAAATTGTGGATTATAGCAGTAGGAACGTTTTGTTTTCATATCAGTATTTTCTCTGAAAAAAAAACTAATATTCGACGAGTGTGTTTGGTTTTATTCGTCAGTAGTAAACGCAACGAATTGTGTTAGCCTATCAAAAAATAAAAGATAACGGAAACTGATCTATGTGTGGTAATTTGCTCTTGTTCTTAGTTGAATATTGTTTTGGTCCACTCTTATAAACATCAACCTACCCACTTCTGATATATGTGAAGAATATAATTGTGCATTGTTTTATTGCAATCACATGATGAAGCTTTGTTTTTATTTATTCATGTATATACCATGTCAGTTGTCTAACCTTTTTTCCATGTAGGTTATCCTATTATGTATGGGTTTACAACATAAAACAGTGGAACAAATATCCAGTGAATTTAATCGTTTACTTGGTGATTCTACTCGTCCTCAAATTCGAGTTTCTGGACTTGCACGGTCTGATGATGCTGTATATTCAATACTAAATTCTCTCAAAGAAAAGGGTGAACCATCTGGATCTACATCTAGTATCGATTCTTTCGGTCCTAAAAAGAAGGGACCAGATACTGGTGTTAATTCAGGTTGGACTAAGTGTATTCTTGGTCTTCTGTTTGTTATTGTTCGTGAGCATATCAAGTCATTAGACTCAATACTTGCATCTGAGAGGAAATGTAGGATAGAGTCAAAGAAAGATACTATCGATGGACAATTGCAGCCAGTCATTGATGTGGATCTGAAAGTAAGTGTTCGTACTGTAAAACCTAAACTAAGCTAGTTCTAAGCCATATTCAAGTATTTTGAAATATCGGACCTATCAAATGTTTCTGATTTTAAAGTATGTATTTTTCTCGGTACTCACTGTTTATTATTATAGATGGATAATGTTCTGTTACCGTTTTTAATTTCTTTGTAAATGCATTAATTGTGTAGCATGATTTGTATTTTCGTCACATTTTAATTTTTCTAGGACGGAAATTATGCCGCGCTTAGAATAGATGAAAATACTTTATCAGAGTCTGACGAAGACAAGTCTGAAGAGTATGAAAATTCACTTTCAGATGATGATAGCGATAGTAATTCAAAAAATGCAGAAAACACCAATAATCATCATTTGGAATGTAAGTCGGAAATCAGTGACTCTGAACGTGAACGTAGATCTACTTTAGTACATCAACTAATATCTGAAGAAATTACCGGCCAAAGTAATTTATTCTCTGCTTACAAAATTCAAGGTTCGGAAACTGATTGGGCTGAAGCCGTAGTAGGACATGGAGCTGATCTTTCTTCACTTACTGTTAAATTACCATCTAATAAAAAAATTAACAATAAACGGTAAGTATTAAGTTATGTGGAAAGTATAGTTGAAGTCGCTCCATTTAAAAACATACTAATGTTTTGTATATACTTCGCATAATTACTTGGGACGATTTGATAGATGGTATAGCATTATTACATCTTACATTCTCGATGCGATTCAGTCTAACTTATAAGTTTCATACTTATTATTTATTATTTATTTTATTTATTTTAACACATAGGTATTGGTACAAGGAGGCACCAAATACATATGCGCCACACAAATCTCAATTGATTTGTGTGAGGGCTGTGATACTGCTCGGGTGCCCAAACCGAAGCAGGTGGTTTTGTTAGGGGGCCACACCCCGAGCCTTCGACCTGAACGTCTGATCCACAAGGCAGTGGAGCATCGTGAGGAGATGCAGTCCCATGGTAGCCGGTGACCGACGATTGGTTCATACGCCATTTGTTCCCGCAGGATACTGGAGCCCATGTGCACCATTGATTTGGGGTCCGGTTAAAGCGCCAGACATTCGCTTTTCGTCCTCTCATTTTTGTAAACAACACCCCCGCCACGTGAAGGCAGTGAGTAGGACTTCCCTGGCAGGGGCTATGTAAGCGTGGCCATGTGAGAGCATTTCGAGAGGGAGAGCGGACTCTCCCCACTCTCGGTCGTACCAGGGCATCAAATTGTACTTACTATGTTCTTCTTAAGCATGAAATTTCAACGAATTTATTATATCTTCAAGAAAAAAAAACGAATTTCTTTCTTTTGCTTTCAGATCGGCATGGTCAGGTCATTTATTATAGGAGCAGATAATAATTTACTCCACCTATTGATTAATTTACCTATATTGCTTGTAGGATCATTGACTTATTCGCTATGAATAATCACTATGATTATCTTTTAAATCTCCTCTTACATAGCAAAAATAATTTAATTCATAGTGTAGGAGAATTAGGATTTATTGCTATTAATTTTTGGTCAGTCAGTCATTCAGCTACAACGTAGGATTGATATTAATCATAAATTCCAGATACCTATTTAACATATATAGATATTTACTTAATAGTCTTTTGTTAATGACTTGTTTATATTCCCTTGGAAATTTTATATTTTATACTGATTTACCGAAAACAATTTCAATTTGAATCAATTGTGTAACGAAAACATCTTGCTTAATAGAAGCGTAAAAAGTATTTCTTGTTAAAGACAAAAAGTTATTTCCACGAATTATAGTAACTCTTTCTGTTACTTTAGTTCTTTAATCAAAAAAGTACTACAAAGTAAATACCGTGTCTTCTGGTTTTTATACTGTCTCAACATTTTATCTTTTCGTGTATTATTCAATTCTTTCACAGTTATTAATCTTGATATATCTTTCTGATAAAATATTCAATATCTTAACAACTGCTTATTCAGTTTCTGATTAAGAATAACATTCTTGTGTGTTTATTTATTCCCCTCTGTTACATGGATCAGTAAATTTTTATCATTATTTTTAACAGATATATTCTGACTTATTGTTTTAATTAAAATATATATTTGCGGCTATATGGCTTTGAAAGCAAATTTATTTAAGCAATCCTTTTTGTTTATTTTGTCACGATAAATGTATTCTGTTTATTTAGAAATTATAAGAACCTTATAACAATGAAGACATTTAACTGGTCTTTAAGTTACTCTTTTAAATTTACTGACATGAACACGAAAGTTAGCTTTCTCACTGACTGTAAAATAGCATAAATATCCTAAATGTTATTAGAAAATATTCATCAGAGTTCATATATATCCGATCTCTGAATCTCTCAAACGATGCACTTTAGAAATTTTTATGTCAAAAAGATTTTATATCGTTTCTTAACTTGTCTGTATCTTAATTTTTTTTAAATTTTGCTTTTCTTAGAAAAAATAAAGAAGATCAACCATCTTGTCACTTCGAGAAGAAAAAACATAAAAGAGGACTAAAACTGACTAAATCGAAGCGTCAAAAGCTGACTTGATTTCGGAATTATTATTTTCTTCTTGTGTACAATGATGTAAAGATTTAAATATATAATCGACTATGTATCCTCGATTTTTTTATTTTTCGTGTAACATTTTGATAGGCTGATTTAATCGGACTTATCCAACACATTATTGATTATCTTAGCATTATTCGTTATCACTTTCTAAGGACTGATGAATTTGAATGTTAAATGGGTTTCGAAATCTTATCTAATGTTGTTCATTCTCTCAATATTTTTGAAAATTAACCTGTGTAATCGAAAATTTCAATTTATTATCAGATATAACTATCTTCATGCTATTTTAGCTTTTTTAAAAGGTACACTTATCTATAATTATTGGACAATTCCATTAAATCGAAAGTTTTCACTAGGTTTGAGACATGAGTAAATACTGGAGTTAATCATTGTTTCCCTTTATTCGTTATTCAGGTTCAGTTACCTCCACTCCATTTCATCCAATCACGTCATTTTATTTCGCTTGTTCATGTAGGTATTCGTCTGTAATCTTTGTATAAGATAAGCCCTTTTGGTTCCTTCAAGCCAGTACTGCCTCTTACTTATTAATTTGACCATTTTTCGGAAATTACGTGCAATCCTTGATTCTCATATTTAATAGACTTATTGACCAGCTTGCGATAAATTTTTTCTGACCTCATCTTTTTTATGATTGGCTATTACTGTCAAGGTTACCTCTGCTATTATTTAGTCTATTGGACTAAATAAGATATGAAGCGGTTGATCAAGCTTCTTCCTTTCCCAACTTCGATATTTTAGTGACAGTCACTAAAAATGGATGAAGTAAACTCTCATGTTCTTTATCTACCTCGTAAGTAATTCGAAACGTTTTTCTCACAATTGATTGAGCACTTGGTGGTGGCCAATGTCATGCGTGTCTAGTTTTTATTATTTGTGCAGATCGAATGCTATCGACACGGGATCGAATCCTCCAGGGAGCACCAGTTCCCTCAAACATTACAGGTACACCTTGCTGACGAGTGCCAAGTAGCACGAAACCCGGGTCCAGGGTTTCCTGTCAACTACCTCCAACCACCATCTAGACGTCTTTCTTCTAATCGTTTTATTGTAAAGTCGTAGATTCGAAGAGACTACTTTCAAACTGACCTCATTAGTTTTTCATAAATTTTTAAGATAAATTCTCATGTGTATTTACCAAAGGTGTATAATATCATGAAAATAACAGTGACTTCAGTTCTTGAGTTCATATTTTTTGTTTGCGTTATCTAGTGGCACAACTTTATAATAAGGTAATTTCATAAAAAACTCTTTAATAATAAATCTGAAGAACATGAAAGTAGGTTACCAGTTCCAATAATTTACTTATATAATTGTTGAAAAATCCCCATTTTATGAACGAAGGGTATTCTTTTCAATAATTTCTCATCAGGTTCTACAATTATAAATCCAAATTAATAACCCATAAAATTGGCCAAGGCAGAGTAAATCATTTAAAGTTGTAACATATAAATCAAGAATTGCTTGTTATGTAAAATCAAACGAAATTGGTAGTGTTGGAATTACTATTATGAAGTGTTAGCTTGAATTAGTTTATAGGTGAAATGAAATTGTTAGATACATGATCAGTATAATTATGTTTAACATTGGGTGAGAGAGAGAATAATGTGATTACGTATATTGGAAATAATATTTTCGTCCATATAATTATGTCATAAAGCTGCATATAGGTATATTTACTAGAGATTTTTATGACATTTTGTTAAGACTGATACTACGCTGGTTAAGGTTACCAAAGTTTTGTACTAGAGTAACAGTGGTCAGATGCGAGTTCATAACCATCGATCGTTTTGAATTACTGTACTGAGAAATATTTGTCAGTTACACCACTTCCGCTATTTTAGTAAATGTTTTCCTTCAAACAATGCACTTTAACCGACTTTCCGAAATCTTCGATGCTGAGAAGCTATAAGCAATATCTATTTCACACATTCCTACTTTGTGAAAATTTCAAAGAACTTATATGAACCAGAGAAAAAATTGTCTAAGTATATGGATCACTAGTTTTCTCAATATTTATGGTCGTTCGATGTCTAACGAACTCATAACTTAATTATGGCCAACTTATCCTGTGTTAGATGAAGCACAATTGTTTGTTATAATTACTGTTACTTCACATGGAGGAGCATAAACCGCCCACTAGCATTATCCATCGAACTTTGTCTTGGGAAACCCCCTTCAAGTTATTAGTCACTTTTGATGTCGGCTTTTAATTCCCGGTCCGGTGTGTTCCTTGGTCTTCCTCTTTTCCTTCAGAATCCCTAATTAGCTATCACTTCGTGATGCAGCTCGATGATTTCCTCAATGTGTGTCGTATTCACTCTGTCCGTAGATCTTCTAGGGTTACTACCGGTCCCAAGCCTGTGTAAACGAGGAGGGTTGGGCATGGGGGCAGCAGCTCCATCCCGTAGAAAACAGCTTTGTTAGAAAAACGCTAACCAGAATAAACAATTTAAACTATATCCTGGAATTTGAAGGAACTTTCAAAAGAGTCATAACGCCTCATGGTGAAAGTCGAGATTCTTCACAAGGTCGATGACCATTTTAACAGCCAGAACAACAATTAATATAGGTACATGGAATGATCGGATAACATGGGCAACCTAGAAGACTAGTCGAATAGCTACGGAAACGAGGAGATACAATTCAGCGGTGCTCAGTATACGGGAAATTCATTGGACCTGAGCTGTAAAGGCTGTATGTTATAGGGTATGTTTACTACGCGATTTTCTTAGTACCATATATAGGTTGTGAAGTATAGTAAAATGAAGAACTCACCGAGGAGTAAATAAAGTGTTTTTGAAAGCTTATCATATGTCTGTGGACCAAAGTACCTCTAAACGTCTTGTTTTAAATGAATTAAGTCGCTTAGTAAAGTTGCGGATTTTCATTGGTTAAATTTTCTGATACATTCGTAGCGTGTATTTAATCACCATCTAACTAAATGTTTTGTCACCTGGATCAATTGTAGTCCTGACCGTTGTTGCTACCTTGACGTGGTGGTCGGGCTTGCCTATCGTGATGAAGCAACTGAGCTATACTGGCTGGAACAACCGTTCCTCAAGGTCCTACCATGCCAGACAGGTCGGTTGAAGAGCGGTAAGACTAAAAGCAACAAAACCAAGGTCCGAAGGCGAAGTCGTACTGCTGACTGTACAGAGGTGTGACAGCAGTAAGGTGTTTCCTTCAGACAACCAGCATGACAGCGATGCTGCCTTCCCACAAGGAGGGGTGGGGTTAGAAAAGGTCGACCCTAAAAATGCACACCTCGCCTTATCCCACGGATATCCGTCTCCGGCGGTAAGGACTCAACAAGTACGGAGCTAACACAAAAATCACTCATAAAAAGGTCGTGTGTGACCGACCTCAAGCAGCTGTCCCTTGGGCACTGCGGTCACGCTCTCAGGTCACAATGACCAACTCTAATCCAATTTCCTTTTCAGGTACCTCCAGAAGAACCCTTCCACGGTGTGGGCAACCGGGAAGTGATAACCGCCCTCATACCTCTAACAGCCCTCAAGACCACTGTATTCATAATCAACCTCCCTCTTCAATTCCTATTATTCCTCCTACATCGACTTTATACACTAAACTTCCTCTATTAGCTTCCTCCTCAAGTGTCACCACAGCCAACGATTCTAATGCTCAAAACACTGTCCCAGGTCTACTGAAACCTCGCTCCAAACTATACATTGGAGCCTTCAACGTACGCACACTATGCCAAATCGGTCAGCAGGCTTCCTTGGCTAAAACCTTAGAATCTCGTACCATTGATGTATGCTGTGTCTCCGAAACACGCATACAGGATCCTAGCGTGGTCATTCACTTGACCTCACCTCGGCAAAACGGAGAGCCAACGAGATACACCCTCCGTGTATATGGCGACCCGATGGCTAGTTCTCGTGGACTGGCAGGTGTAGGCATAGCACTAAGCATAAGGGTAGGACAAGCGCTATTAGAGTGGATCCCCGTTAATAGTCGTCTATGCGCTGTTCGGCTAAATGGCTCCGTAAGAACTCGAAAGGATAGGGACACACGTCGTTTCTGCCTACGCTCCTACTGACTGCGGTTCGGATGAAGTGAAAGATGAATTTTACAGAATGCTGTCTGAACTTCTTCAGAAAGCTAAACGTTCAGACATAGTACTCGTAGCAGGCGACTTTAATGCCCAGGTAGGTAGCTTAAACGAAACAGAAAGACATCTAGGTGGGTATTTTAGTATTCCGGCACAGAGAACAGATAGTGGTGATCGTCTGCTGCAACTTTGCTCAGACAATCGTTTATTTTTAGCAAACACAAATTTTAAGCATAAGGAGAGACATCGTCTAACATGGCGACCCCTGCAGCAAGTCAACGATGGACTCAAATAGACCATATTGCCATCAGTCATCGTTGGAGAGGTTCGATAGAAGATTGTCGCTCATTCTGGAGTACCTGCTTGGACTCTGATCATGCCCTAGTACGAGCACGCATCTGCTTGCGCCTCACTGGACGCAAAAGAGCCACACAAAAAAGACTCATTAGAACCGAATTGAGTAATGAGAAAGCCAAAAGTAGGTTCCAAGAACAACTGAGGTCACACTTAGGTAGTTCTGAAAACGAGACTGACCCAGATGTTGCTTGGAAAGTTATACAAGCAGCTGTGGAAACAGCATTGACATCTACCAGTGAGTTAAACCACAGGGTTACACAGAACCAATGGATTTCGTCAAGGTCTATTGCACTGATAGATTCTCGCAAACTCATCCCATCAGGTTCTGAATACGATGAAGAGCGTAAAGAAATCAGATCTAGATTAAGCAAAAGTCTAAAGAATGATCGTGAGCAGTGGTGGGCAACGAAAGCAAAAGAGATGGAAAAGGCAGCGGCTATAGGGAATACAAGACAACTCTACAGACTAATAAAAGAAACTGGAATTAATAAATCAAGTGTAAGTCAGACCATTTCGGAAAAAGACGACACTCTCATCTGCTCCCAGTCCAGACGCTTAGAACGATGGGCGGAACACTTTAAGGAGCAGTTTAGCTGGCCTTCAGCTACTCTACAACTACCCTCTATTCCCAGACAGTGTGAATGGAACATTGAAGTAGGTCCTCCAACTCTAGCTGAAGTTCAAAAGGCTATAGCTAATCTGAAACGAGGAAGGGCAGCTGGTCCAGACGGATTGGCCCCAGAGGTCTTTAAGGATGGTGGTCTAGTCTTAGCGATTAGGTTGACTAATATTTTAGCTAAAATCTGGGAGTTAGACGTTATTCCATCTACCTGGTCACAATCACTTATCGTCCCAATATTTAAGAAAGGGTCAAAATCATCCTGTGACAACCACAGAGGGATTAGTTTGACTAATATAGTATCTAAAATACTAGCTTCGATAATTTTCGGACGCCTAACTAAAACTCGTGAGCTGCAAACACGTGAAAACCAGGCTGGCTTCAGACCTGGTCGTGGCTGCATCGACCACATATTCACCATTCGTCAGGTTCTAGAACACAGGCATACTTATCGGCGTCCGACAATGGTGGTATTCCTTGACTTAAAAGCAGCGTTTGACTCTGTTGACCGAGAGGTTCTGTGGCAGTGTCTGTCATTGAAAGGCGTACCTCAGAAGTACATAAACCTTGTGAAAGCTCTTTACTCGAACACTACTAGTCGGGTCAGAGCCTATGGCGAACGGTCATCTGCTTTTGCAACCTCAAGTGGCGTCCGTCAAGGCTGTCCACTTTCTCCTTTTTTGTTCAACTTTATCATAGACATCCTGATGGAAATAACGCTCTCATCGACTGACTTCTCGGGTATTGATCTCCTACCAGGAGGTCCACTTATTGACTTGGAATACGCAGATGACATAGTCCTGTTTGGTAAAGACGCTGACGAAATGCAGAGTCTTTTGTTAGTACTGAGCAACAATGCCCGAATGTTTGGGATGCGCTTTTCTCCCTCTAAATGCAAGTTGTTGCTTCAGGACTGGTCTGCATCAACACCTGAACTAAGAATAGGGAGTGAAGTTGTCGAACGCGTTGACAACTTCACTTATCTTGGAAGTCTGCTCAGCCCTAATGGGTTGGTGTGTGACGAAATCTCAGCACGGATTTGAAAAGCTCGCTTGGTCCTTGCCAACTTACGTCATCTATGGCGAAGGCGAGATATCCGTCTATCAATTAAGGGACGAGTATACTGCGCGACAGTTCGTTCCGTCCTTCTATACGGCTGCGAAACATGGCCTTTAAGAGTGGAAGATATTCGTAAGTTACTAGTATTTGACCACAGGTGCCTTAGAAATATTGCGGGTATCTGCTGGGATCACCGGGTAAGTAATAGTGAGGTTAGACGCAGGGTATTAGGGAATGATGGTAAATCAGTTGATGAGGTTATGAATCTTCATCGACTGAGATGGTTGGGCCACGTGTTTCGTATGCCTGAACACCGATTACCACGACGCGCAATGCTGACTTGTGCAGGGGACAATTGGAAGAAAGTTAGGGGCGGCCAAACCAAAACGTGGCATCAGTGCTTGAAGTCACTAACTTCTGGTCTGAGTCATGTTGGGAGATTCAGACTGCCTGGTTGGGGTCCGCGTGACTATCGTAACCAATGGTTGGAGACTCTTGGTGACATGGCTCAGAATCGATCACAATGGCGTCGGTGTATACACTCTCTGTCTTCCTTAAATTAAGAGATTAAAATCGCTTCATATCTTTCTAGGAACTAATTCTTTCTTCCTTTACTATCTCCTTATACACAATCTTTCTTCTATATATTACCACCACTGAATTAACTACTCCTATGAATCCGGTGTTCATCTTGTTGTGCTAATGCGGTATGGCAACTTGGGCCGATGCATATACGTGTCTGGTCCTACGTTGCAGCTGACTGATCAATTGTAGCTTGGCAAACGCTGAAGGTAGTCAGATCGATAAATCTATTTAATGTTAACCGAATGGCTAAATTGTATCACTTGTAATCAGTCATACTGCTGCACGCAAGCTATTGTGTTTTTCTTAGTTTTGAACATTTTATTTACTTGTCCTTACCTACCGTTTTTAATTGTATTGTCTCTTTATTGATATTTACTTTTAATTTCACTTAATTCAAGAGTACCCACTTCAACTAATATCCATTCTGCTTTGTGACTTTCTGTCTATTTTAGCATCTTCATTCTTGATTATTTTGTGTGGTTCTACTTACAGTTTAGGATATGTAGAATATTTCATCAATTTTAACTTAAGTTGATAAGCGTGATTGTAACATCATTAACTTTAGTATTACTGAACAAAATTTTGAATTTCGGATAGAATCAGGATTTCCATGCTTGTAATAGTATTCAAGTGAATCGAATTAGTAACTAGTCTGGAAACTTAGTAAATGAAGTTTGGTCAGAAATAGAAAATAAACAACATGATATTGAATATAATCAAATAATCAATATATTCCTATCTTGTATATGGAGTTCAAATCAGCACAATTTAGGGAAAATTATATATTGTAATTTTTGGAACCAGATTCTTAGCTCATTTGTGTACCAAATAATATCACTCTATGAAGATTTATTCATTAGAAACTGCACTTTTATGAGGAAGATTATGTTTTCAGTTTCATATCATGTCGTTTTAGGGTATATAATTTGTTAGTTTATCTTAGGAAATGATAATAGACTTTATATAACCCTATTTATTAATATTATGTACGTGGTATTCATATCTTTCAGCTGACAATGTCACCAATTTCTGGTTTTATGCTGTCCTGGCAGCAATGATAATTTTTTCTTATTTCGTTGTGAGAGGGATAAGAGAAATTTAGTAAGTTTATTGTTTTCAGTATAAATTGTTAAAAATAAAATCACTGTTATGGTAGACACAATAAGTGTAAATTGAATTTATATTTACAGTATATCGTGACAAC
This sequence comes from Schistosoma spindalis, assembly GCA_946903255.1. NCBI lineage: Eukaryota > Metazoa > Platyhelminthes > Trematoda > Strigeidida > Schistosomatidae > Schistosoma > Schistosoma spindalis. The sequence goes on from OX336420.1 coordinate 48,714,088, forward strand.
TTTCGCCAAGAACCTAAAATTTTCCTTCATTTTCTGCATTTGGAAGGAATAGTATTTTACTATTTTTCCAATTAGCGCACCATTTTACAAGTTTATCTGTTGTGACACAGTAAGTATAGATCGTTTAGCCTGGAAATTTAAAGATGATAAGTACGCGTTATTTCTTTGGCGTTCTACTGATCCCCAAAATGATTAATGTCCTCATCTTTTTAAAAAAAGACAAAGTGTTTGTTAGACATGTAACCAATTTTTTAAGATTTAGTTACTTGCTGCCCTATAGGCACACGAAATTCGTGCGAATTCACACGGCATTTCTTTCAATGTAACTACACTTAGACTTATTCGATTTTAAGGCTAATTTACTCGTCCATAGTTACGTTAATTTACTGAATTTCTATTATCAAGTTTAAAACTATTGTTTCAAACGAACTCACTATTTAATCATAGAATATTTCTTATTTTTCATAGTTTTGAAACAATAACCCCAAATTTATGTCGTGTTCACCAATCACATAAACCAACAAGTTATGGTTCTGATGAAAATGGAACGAGAACTGGTCTACATTCATGACAAACTTCCTTCTATTAACTTTTTGGGCCGATCTATTTTTCGTTATGTATTTAAATCGTTTAACATTACCGGTCTTGCCATTTCTTCTTCAATTTATTTCTAAGAAGATGGATATTTTCTAACTACTTTATTTCTGAAAATAACACTGTTAGGAGAAACATTTAACTATTGTCATTAAAGGCACGGTTTTTAATATGTACAATTCATTCATGGAAAAAATTATTCGTTTTTCAAGGTATATACAATGTATTTCAGAAAATGACACACTTATCTTTTTTATCTCTAGTATGCCTACAAGGTATGAGCTAGTACATAACAAACAGCCCAAATATTATCTAATGTTTACATCCACCGAATAAATATTTGTATATAATTTATCAGTCTCAAGTAGCTGATATTTCTCGTTGCAGTTTGCTGGCAGAAATTTTCATTGTATTTTACAAATATGTCTCAGACTGTGAACCCTTCAAAATGATCAGGCACCAGTGGTATGATAAATGAAAATGAAATTAAACTACAATTATCTTCGGTCTTATATGTGTCTCTAGATCTATACACAATCTTCGTCTTTGACTGTGACCTTCTATATTTCAGCTATAAGCAGATTCTTAAACTGTGTAACCACATACGTGTTCTTTGCCATGGAATTGAAACTAATGCTTAACTAGAAAACTTTGGGCAAAGAGATTTAATGTATAGGGAAGTGCACAATCTGTTTTTGTATGATGGAAATAACGAGTATCTAAATAATTATGATCCACAGGTTAGAATTAGAAAGGAAAAATAGTTTTGTGTATTACTCAATAAACTATCTAGCGTCATATTCCATTTTCACTGTTGTGTTTCACCTCTAGTTATTTGGAGCATCAAATAAATTTTAGTTGTATAATATTCGACTCATGTAAAAACACGGAATTTTAAGTACTGCTGTGGAGATGCGCAAGCGTGAGTCTTAGCGTTGATTAGTACAAAGAATAAGTAGAACAAGTAACTGTCATTAAACTACAAGTTTTTACACTCATAATTTCACGAGCGAGTAAATTAACTTGACCTCAGCAAGCCATTTTTATAATACAAATTCCCACTGTACACGTAATGATTCTGCAACTTGAGTTCTTTTCAGTGGTCTCGAGTACAGCTCATTCAGAATTCCAAACTTCAAATGATATTCTCTTAACGGTGTGATCGAATCAGTTAATTTTTCACGGACTTTTTGTACTAGGCCCTAAAACTGAACTAAAATGTTATCGCCTCACAGAAGAATGTGACACAAATGTTGTGCTCTTGATTTTAGTCATAAATAACGTTTCTGTTTGCACATTGATGCTTACAATTGGTAATGTAGATTTCTGCCATGTTATAGCTTGACAGTCTTTTGATGAGAAATTTTTCTGGCCACAAAGTTCTGGTTAAAAAATATTCATAACTTGGATTTATTTTTCGAAAAAATTAAAATATGAGGTTGACTCGTAGTTAATTCAACTGTCATTTCACTTTTCCTCAGCAAGATTCGAAACAACATTCTGAAAATGACTTATTATCAAACTTTTCTTGTCTTTTAATTTTGCTTGCAACGATTTGGCTTCATTGCATAGATTCCTAATATCATTTGTGCAATTGTTTTCTGCTTGTATATGCCTTCTAAAAGCAGAGAAAATGAGTAAAGTCACAACTAACTCGAAACCAACAAGTGCACATCTTAAAGCATCCATTATATGACTGACATTATCTGCTAGAGTAATTGAGTTATAATATAAACTGCTAACAAACTTTTATCACACTTTTCAACATCTAAAATATTAGAGTCGTTAAGTAATGTTTGCGGTACAATGACAGGTTTTTCTTCATCATGATCACTAATAGAAATAATTCTTTTGTAGTCATTATTTTCTTCTACTGAAAAGCTAAATAGAACAAGTATTAAGGGGTTCGAAGTGAAAACCTGCGATGCATATTTGAACGAAAACAGAAAAAATATTTAAATGTCTCAAAGTTACTATCTGCTCAGTTAAGTGTTTTCAATATCCAATTCAATCTATAAACTTGGAGACAACTGGACTTATGTCACACAAATTAGGTTTTGGTCAATTATTCTCAATATTGAATAACGACGATTCATCAACGCCTCAAGGTAGGTGCCCAATTGTTTGGGTCCAGGTGACGTGATATTGGTAAATTATTATGTGAGCTTGTGCTGAATCTTTTATAACACACCATTTCGGCAGCTAATGCCTCTCGATGGCTTCTTTCGGATACTTTCATACGATAAAGAATGGAAGGTTTTGACTTTAGTATCAGCATATTTCAACATGCTATGGTGAATTTCCAACTTTAGATTCTGATTTATTTAGTAAGAACAGAAAGTCACCAGCTTTTGTTATTCCTTTTCTAGTGTGCATCTTTGAATGTCTAGTCTTCTCTTGAATGCGCTATGTGAAGGTGTGGACATCACTGTTTAGGGTAACAGGTCCCTATAATTAATGAATCGGTGTGAAACCTGTATGTCACGGTTATTTTGTTCGTTCTTGGCTTTACTGCTCTCCTGCTATGTCCTTTGAGATGTACAGAACTATTAGGAAGTAAACGAGTCAATATACTGGATCTAAAATCATCTCTTATTATCCTATACATCAGAATGAGAACACCTCATAATTTGAAGTAGTGCAGAGTAAAGAGGTTTGGCTTTTCAATCCGCTCTTTGGATGGTAAACTTCGGAGTTCTGGAATTGCACGAGTAGCTGCCCTTGAAGATGCTGATGCTTTCGTTGGTTCCGTTCTTATCGATTGTATAGTACTTAGATTTGCGTTGAAGAACTTTGAAAGGTCCTTCATCTGTTGATTCGAGAGGTCGTCGATGCGAGTCTCGACGCACGAAAACGTGTGTACTATGTAGTAAGTCAGGTTGAACGAAAACATCAGTTGATTGTGGTCGAGTGGAAACAGGTTTAACTGAACGCATTGCGTTTGTAAGCTTGTTCGCGTAGGAGGTTAGATCCATGTCCATCGAAGAGGATGAAGGATCCACGAACTCTCCTGGAGGTCGAAGGGTCGTACCATAAACGAGTTGAGATGCAGTGTATCCAATGTCAGATTTCACTGCATTGCGTATGCCTAGTAAGACTAGTGGAAGAGCGTCAGCCCACTGAGAAATGTTTGAGGCTGATAGTGACGCTTTTAGTTGTCGGTGAAAACGTTCTACTAACCCGTTTGCTTGTGGGTGGTAGGCCGTCATTCGGAAGCGAGTGATTCCTAGTTTCATGGTCAGACAACGGAACAGTTCAGATTCAAACTGACGTCCACGATCTGTAGTAATGGTTGTTGGGCAGCCGAAGTTTGCTACCCACCTCTCGACGAAGGCGCGGGCCACTATTTCAGCAGTAATATCTTTGATGGGTACTGCTTCTGGCCATCGAGTAAAACGATCTACGCATGTTAAAAGATAAGAATATCCATTTGAATCTGGTAAAGGTCCTACCAAATCCAAATGAACATGGTCGAAGCGAGCATCGGGAGTTTTAAACGAGCCTAAGGGACATTTGTTATGCCTAATAACCCTAGATTTCTGGCAGCTTACACAGGAGCGTGCCCACTCCCTCACGTCTTTATTCATACCAGGCCAGCAAAACCGTTCTGCTATAAGCTTGATGGTTGCACGAACACCTGGATGAGAAAGTCTGTGCAACGTATCGAAGACGTTGCGTCGATATTGCTTCGGCACGATTGGGCGATCCCTACCTGTCACAAAGTAAGGTTTCCTTACCTGTTCCCATCTGTTTAATGAGCAGTTTAAGTGTTGTCGAGGCCAACTCTTGCTGAAGATCAGTGTCTTCTTTTTGAAGTCGAGCGAGTTTTAAAAAATCGATTCCTTGGGAACTGTTCAAGGAATTTATACGAGACAAGGCGTCTGCAACTACATTGTTTTCTCCAGAAATGTGTCGAATATCTGAAGTAAACTGCGAAATGTAGTCCAGTTGTCGTGACTCACGTCGTGAGTACTTGTCCGAAGAAGAGCTTAAGGAGAAAGTAAGTGGTTTATGGTCCGTAAAAATGGTAAATTCACGGCCTTCGATGTAGTGTTGAAAATGCCGGACAGCACAATACATAGCTAGGAGTTCCCTACCGAATGTGCTGTACCTCGATTCAGTGTCTAGCAACCGTCTAGAGAAAAATGCCAAAGGTTGCCAGAAGTGGTTAACCCATTGTTGTAAGACTGCTCCGATTGCTGAGTCTGATGCGTCTACTGCGAAGCTAATGGGCGCTTTAGGGTCCTGATGAGCAAGCATTGCTGCTCGGGCGATATGTTCCTTAACCGTGGAGAATGCTTTTCGGGTAGTGTCATCTAGATTAATGGATTTCGCATTTCCACGAAGTTGGTCGGTAAGGGGTTTCATAAGTGACGCGCATTTCGGTGTGAATCGTCTATAAAAACTTACCAGACCGTTAAACGTGCGCAATTGCTTGATGGTGGTCGGTTCTGGGTAATCCAGAATGGCCGCCACTTTTGTTCTAAGGGGTCGAATGCCATGCGCATCTATGGTGTGTCCTAAGAAGTCTAAGGATTCGGTTCCGATTTGGCATTTCTGAATGTTTACGGTAATGCCATGCTTTTGTAGTCGGTCGAAAACAATGTCTAGATGCTGGAGATGTGATTATCTGTCCGGACTTGCTATTAGACAGTCATCAACGTATGCATGTACGAAGTTGAGACCTCGAAAAACGTCATCTATGAACCTTTGGAAAGTCTGTGCCGCGTTTCTCAGACCGAAAGGCATTCGCAAAAATTCATAGAGTCCGAAGGGCGTTATAATAGCCGTTTTAGGAATGTCTTCAGTGGCCATAGGAATTTGGTTATAAGCTTTTACCAAGTCGATTTTTGAAAAGACAGTTGCACCTTTCAAGGTAGCTGTCAAATCGTGAATGTGGGGCAACGAGTAACGATCAGGAATGGTTTTTGCATTCAATCTCCGGTAGTCACCAGTTGGACGCCAATCGTTGCTGTCCTTTTTAGGGACCATGTGCAACGGAGATGCCCATGGGCTATTTGACGGTCGTATGATTCCTAAGTTTATCACATGGTCGAATTCGTTTTTCGCCAACCTTAACTTTTCGGGGTCCAGTCGGTGTGCTTTCGAGAAGACAGGTGGTCCTGTAGTCGTGATGTGATGTGTAACACTGCTGGTTACACACGGCAATTTCGGTTGCGATTGGTAAATGCCAGAATATTTATCGAGTAGTGGTTGGTAGAAGGGGTCTATAGCGTGCTTAATAGTGACTGGAGATAACCTGCAACCAGAAAAAGAAGTCGGGCAAACAGATAAATTAGTGTTTCCGTCTACTAACCTCCGTTTGCGCGTATCGATAATTAAGTTGTGGTGTTGTAGAAGGTCCATACCAATGATTGGCATAGAAACATCTGCAACAACAAAAATCCAGTGAATGGGTTTGCGTAAACCCACGTTAAGATAAACATACCTTTGGCCATAAGTAGCGATAGGCTTTCCGTTTGCCGCCTGTAGATTTAAAACGGGCTCGTGTAGTCGGTCGTTGGAATTCGCTCGGAGAACGCTAACCTCTGCGCCAGTATCTACGAGGTAGCGAACTCTCGTAATCACATCAGTGACATATAACAGACGGCTATGTTCGCCGGCTACGGTCGCCGTTAACGCTTGCCGGCTTAGAAGTTTCCCGAAACATTCTTCGCGTCGACGGATTTTGCGTTGGGAAAATTGCAGGGTTTTCTGCCATTTCTGGCGGACTTTCCGTACTGGTTATGGTACCAGCACCAATCAGGATTATCCGTCTATCTCGTCTACGGCGTTGTTTTGAAACGAGACCAAAACAGCTTGCACCTGTTGAGGAAGTTTGGATAAGAAAAGTTGTTTGAATAGGCCGTCATCGAAGGTTCTTTGGCCAATGACTTCTCGCATTCTTTGCAACATGTCTGTGGCAGAACCGTGTTGCAGGTCGATGTTGCTGAGGAGTTGGTCTAACCTTTGTCGATCGGTTAGATCTCCGCGTTTAAGGATGGCATGTTTCAAGGTTTGGTATGGATCAGAAACATCACTAGTAAACAAACTAGGTGTTTCGTACCTGTTAAATTCGCGCGGTAGTGCCTTGACTACTGCGAAGAATTGTGTACGCGCATCGTTCACACGGTGCTCGAAGAAGTCGGCTTCTGCGTAACAAAACCAGGCTTCGATGTTGTCTGGCCAGAAAGGCATAAGTTGGAAAGAGGGTGGGGACACAGTCTTTAACTTAAATACTTTAGGGGTCTGTTCAGTCATAGTAATATATCAAGTACGAAAAGTTAACGAGTGGGAAATATGTATATAAACCCAAAAACACGGGGGAAAAAATTTCACAATGTTAAAAAAGATTAAAATAAGACAATGATATATAAAATCAAAAAAAGGAACAGACTCACAGTTTACAATATGGTGTACCAGATCACGTCGGGCTCACCAATGAAGATGCCACAGGTATTCGGAGTTTGACAACGCTTTAACCAGTAACACCTTCTAATACGAAGCGCACCCACCAAGTAAAATCAAAAGACAGAAGTGAGGAGATCGAAGATATATTTGATAAACTATCAATATATCGAGGATCGTTTGCTTTAATCAGGCTAGCGATTGCGGCAGATGTTGAGCACGGCGTTCCCACACGTGATCTGGTGCGGATGCTTGACCGAGCGCCTTCAGCTAGATGAGTCCACTAAAACTGTTGTCAGCATCCAATGTCGAAAACTTACAGAGCTATTTGATTTTGGGGAATTATTTACCACTACAAGACTAAACAACTGGTGTCTACTGTTCTCAGTGGTTGCACTTCATTAATTTAGTGGCTGTCATGATAAACTTCCGTCATTTTATCCGCCATATCTGTCAGATCGTCTAGGTTGACGGAGTTTTCGGACACACCAAGGATTTTCTAACATTATGTCGCGGTCGTTGAAACCACATTTGTTTCAGCAAGGCTTCGTCTAGTTTATACGGGCCCGCTAGTTGTTTCATAAGCCGTAATAATTGCGACGGTTTTTTCGTGCCTTTTAGTAACCCTCGCGTTATTAATAGAAGAAGCCAGACTCGTAGGTAAATAGGTCCTTATTTTCATCTTCGCGCAGTCACAGTGGAGCGTGGGATTTCTTACTCAGACAAACAAAACCTCTCAACAAGCAATATAAGATAGTTAGAAATATAACGCCTAAACAAAATAAAGAAGTGAATGAATATCTAAACTATAATGTTTTGATATATGCTTAGTTGCTTGAGATTAACTCGTAACAACCAACTTAAGCTGTTACATTAGCTTCCCCCTAGAATCGACTTCCGTAGGAATGTCGGTTCCATAACCTATTTATCAAAAGTTCTGTTTCCGCAGTCCAAGAGAGAATTATCAACTCGCTCACTATGACTTCAAATCAGTGACAACTCCATCGGTGATCGACGATAGTTCGTGGATGTCTCTTCATTTGCCAGCTTGCCATCTTATTTTGTAGCATGCAATTTTTACTACACTACAGCTGACGGTTTGTTACGTGCTCGCAAGAGAAAGTTTTTGAGAAAATGAAACAAGAATGTCTGAGGAAGTGCCGCGAGCGGGCTACCCAACACCATGTTGGTGAGGTACGATTTTTTCATGCTCTGTCCGGCTATCAGTTGTTTACTCACCTGCCTCTCGAGTCACCCTCAAGTAAAAAGTAAAGAAGAGTCTACTCCAAAGGTAATGATGAAATTCAATAAAACCTGAAGAACTGCCCCACTGCCTGCATAAAATAATAAGGTACAAAATGTAAATACACAAATATAGTTGATAATTATTCGGTTTCACTTGTTTTGCCTCGAGAAAATATTGGTCGTCTGGGTTGCTTTTTGAATTCGCCGTTACTGCCAGGGCTAGTTGTGTGGTTTCACAATACATGCTCACAGGGAAATCGTTCAACGTTTGCCTCCAGCTTTTTAATTGTTTACTATTATTGGTAAAATCTTATTTGGAGATTCGTCGTTCTCTGGTGTGACTTACCCCTTTTTATGAATTCGACTACTGTCACTCAGCAATTGTTCAGGAATACTTAGCTTATGTATCCAGTATTTTTTTAAAAAAAATAAATTTTTAGCGCACACTCATGTATCAAAAATAAAAGATCTGGGGACTTGTGGATAGTATGACATCGAAAAGTAATTTTTTTAGTTAAATAAAATAGGTGGGACGTTATGAGAAAAAAAATTTTTTAATAAACGCAGGATCCTACCAGATACGTGATTAGATTTTATTCTGCAGCCAAAACTGTCAGTATTCTTGACTGACTAATTGGATGTGCCCATCTAACCGTTTTAGTCACTTGTACAGATTTACCGTTTTTACATGTCGATTCCGCAATTGTTTTGTCAGGTAAGCGGTCTAACAACACGTACGGTGGTTCATGATCGAGATAAGCTGGTTTCAACCTGTCCATACTTACGGAGTCCGTGTTTCCATGCCTTTCTATTATGAAATATTTATCTTTTCTTGAGACGACTTTGAAAGGACCTTCAAACGGAGGGCTAAGCGGTGCTTTTATTTTGTCACACCTTATCCAGACGCGCGTGCAATTGCTTAGATCTTTAGGTATATATATAGCTCGCGATTGTTCACGAGTATTAATTGGCTTGAGTTTGGACATGTGGTCCCGTAGTTGATCTACGTAATTTTCTAAATTAAGTTTTTGACTGTTAGTATTAGGGTTAATAAATTCACCTGGTAGTCTCAGAGTTGTTCCGAAAACCATTTCCGTTGCTGAACACTGTGCGTCAGTTTTGACAGATGTTCGTATTCCCAACATAACTAACGGTAGGAATTCTGTCCACTGATTGGGGTTTGAGTGGGATATAAAAGCGGTTTTTACCTGACGGTGAAAACGTTCTACCATCCCATTAGCCTGAGGATGATATGCCGTACAGCGTATCCTGTTGGAGCCTAGAAGTTTAGCCAAGTTATTGAATAATTCGGATTCAAATTTTCCTCATCTATCCGTCGTTATTGTTATGGGTGTACCAAAAATGGTTACCCAGTTCTGCATGAAAACCTTGGCTACTGTTTCCGCTGTGATGTCCGCTATCGGGATGGTTATAGGGAATCTGGTAAATCGATCTATGCATGTAAAAAGATAATTAGAACGGTTCGAACGTGGTAAAGGTCCTACCAAGTCAATATGCACATGGGCAAAACGTGCATCTGGTTGCGAGAAAACACCTATGGGTGAATTTGTGTGACGAATAACCTTTGATTGTTGGCATGCAGAGCACTCTCTGACCCATCTGTGTACATCCTTCTGTAAATTCGGCCATATATATCTGGCGTTAATTATTTTAGTCGAAGTTTTGCGCCAGGATGAGACAAAGCATGGAAGTTTTTATATATCAACTTTCGCATACTCTTAGGAACGAAAGGTCGAGGCGATGCCTTGTTCGTGTCACAGTAAATTAGAATACCGTCGATAGGCGACGGTAACTGTTTTAATTTAAGACTTGAATTATTTGTTTTAAGTAGACTTCGTAATTCTGGATCCTTTTCTTGTTCGTGCTTCAGTGTCTCGAAGTCTACTGTAGACTGCTGTAGCACGTTCATTTCTAATCTAGACAAAGCGTCTGCAGCCTGATTGTCCCGACTTTTTGACATGTCGGATATCACTTGTGAACTGTGATATAAAGTCAAGGTGTCGAACTTCGCGCGGTGAGTATTCATCGGCTCTCGCTTTTAATGCATTCGTTAGTGGTTTGTGATCTGTAAAGACTATAAATTCCCTGCCTTCTAACATGTGTCGGAAGTGCTTAATGGTCAGGTAGATTGCCAGAAGCTCCCGCCTGAAGGTAGAATACCTTGTCTCTGCTGGAGCGAGTCTTTTCGCGAAGAAAGCAATTGGTTTCCAGGCGTTTTTAACCAGTTGATTAAGGGTACTACCTACGGCTTTATCTGAAGCATCCACCATTAAAGCAAGTGGAGAAAGAGAATTCGGATACATCAACGTAGATGCCTGAGCCAGTTTATCTTTCAGCTGTTTAATCGCTTCGACGGCGTCAGAAGACAGTTTGTATTCTTTTGGTTTTCCTTTAAGTGAATCTGTCAAGGGTTGCATTAGTTGTGCACAACCGGGTATGAATCTGCGATAAAAGTTAATTAGACCTAAAAAACTTCTCAGTTGTGTTAGAGAACTAGGTATAGGGTAATGTTTGATGGTGTCCACTTCTGCTTTGATAGGTGTAATCCCTTCTGGGCTTATTGTGTGCCCAAGAAATTCTAGAGTTTGAACACCGAAAACACACTTACTTTGATGTATGTTCATTCCATTTTCATCCAGTCTTTTCAACACTGCTCGTACATGCTGTTCGTGTGATTGTAAATCGGGGCTGGCAAATAACAAATCCTCTATACACCCCTGTGCAAATGGCATATCTCGAAGTAGGTTATCCATGAATCTTTGAAACGTTTGTGCCGCATTTCTCAGGCCGAATGGCATGCGTACAAACCCGAATAGACCAAAAGGTGTAGTAATGGCTGTCTTGGGAGTATCTTCATCAGCCACCGGAATATTGTGATATGCCCTGACCAAGTCAACTTTAGCAAATATGTTCATACCATGTAAACCGTTTGTGAAATCTTGGATATGCGGGATCGGGTACCTATCTGGTACGGTTTGACGGTTGAGCGCTCTGTAATCCCCGCACGGTCGCCAATCCCCCTCTTTTTTCTTTGGGACCATATGCAAAGGGGATGCCCATTGGCTATCAGAGGGACGGATAATACCCAGTTGTAGCATATAGTCAAATTCAGCTCTAGTGATTTTGAGCTTATCTGGTGCTAGTCTCCTGGGTCTTGCAAACACAGGCGCACCTTCGGTTTTGATAGTATGACTTACTTTTAGTTTGTCTTTGGCAGGTTGTGGGTTTGGTCTAGTTAAGTTTGGAAATTCCGCTAGTATATCTTGGAATTTCGCTGTTGTTACTGGCGGAGTTTGAATCAAGTTAAGGGATGTGATGTGACTTTCTTTGCCTTTTGTGTAATTCGAAGTTTCTTTCAGTGTTAAGCGTCGTTTCTTAGTGTCAACGAGAAACTCGTATCTCTCTAGAAAGTCCAGCCCCAGTATTGCCAGATCTAAATCGGCTACAGTGAAAACCCAGGGGAATTGCCTTTTGAACCCCAAATCTAGTGTTAAAGTTTTCTGCCCAAACGTCGCAATTTTAGTTTTATTGGCAGCTTGAAGTGTAACTGGGGATGTTTTTCGCCCCAGCTCAGTTTTGTTTTGAGGTATGATACTAAGAGCAGCGCCAGTATCTACCAAAAAGCACAAGCCGGAGTTTCTGTCTCTAACATAAAACAAGCGACTATTTAGGCGCCCCTCCTCAGTCGTCGCGACCTGGGGAGGGGTTACTCGTTTCCCGCATTTCTGGGATTGTGTTTGGGCCAGGCGCAGGGTTGCATGCACTTTGTTGATTTGACACCAAACTTCCAATGATACTAACAGAATTGCCCAGATTGTCTAGACGTTTGTAATCTGTTTCGTGACTTGGATCTTGATCGTTGTGGTGATCTGCTCCTGTTTCTATGATCCATTTGCATTTTGGCAACAGCCTCAGTGAGACTTTTCACACTCGCAATGAGTTCCTCTATGACTGAGTCTTTTGCTGTTTCTTTTTGTGTGTGGTTTATCGTGTTTGATCCAGTTGGGAGACCCCTTTCCATTACCCTGTCGGCTATACGCGCTAAATGAGATAATAATAATAATATATTTCTGCATGAACAGGTACACGCCATTTTTACAGGCATGATCTGCAAATTATAACATTTGTTGGAGCATAGCATGCTTCCTAACTTATTAAGTTTATAGTTGTTATAAAGTAGTGTCGTAGAGCGCTTGTTATAAACCATGGCCTTGAGTTGACGCATACGTCAAGTTTGTTCCAGACGTTAGAAGTTCCATAGCTGTGCCCTCGGAGCAAGATTCTAAAGAAAATAAAAAAGAGAAACAGCAGAGCAACAAGGCACTTGGATATGGACTCCAAACGTTGCTTAACATTACGTAGAACAGACAAAGTTATAATAAATTAGAATAAATTCATATTATCTCTTGTTAGAGTGAAATAAAGTCAGAGGCTCCATTCAAGAGAATGTAGTAATAAAGAACAATGAATTGTGATGTTTAACAAGTTGGAGTAAGCTCATATGAAGGAAGGGAAGTTAAAGTTGGTACAGGGAAAGTTGTTTATTAGAAGGGAGTGTGCATATAACGGGTGAAGTGTAGAAAATATTATTAACTATATCTTTTGTTGTCTGATTTTTTCTTTCTTTTTTTTCATCCGATGCCAGCCACACAATCCATGTGTAAAAGTCCGAGTTAGCATGTTATAGATTGTCTTAGTAGAATAGCTACTCCACAACTCAGGATCCCTACGATCAAATTCTGAAAGTCGGGATTTCGTAGTCATAACAGAGTCTATCTCCACTGGTGACAAATCCTCCAGGTTTTGGGTTTGTATTAAGTCTGACATGAAGTATATGAACAATATAGCAATAAACTTAGTACGAAAAACGGTTACTACAGCACGAATACCTTAAGATAATAAAAAAACAACTATGTATAAATATATATATATATATATATATATATACCAGACTATGTTTACGGATAATCAGAAGGTCTACTTTTACGACAAAGTAAAATAAAAAAAATTTATTAATAAAAAATTAAATCAACTTTGTGTTTCACAGGGCTCACCAGTTTCGTGTCTTTTGGTAACCCTCGCGTTATTAATAGAAGAAGCCAGACTCGTAGGTAAATAGGTCCTTATTTTCATCTTCGCGCAGTCACAGTGGAGCGTGGGATTTCTTACTCAGACAAACAAAACCTCTCAACAAGCAATATAAGATAGTTAGAAATATAACGCCTAAACAAAATAAAGAAGTGAATGAATATCTAAGCTATAGTGTTTTGATATATGCTTAGTTGCTTGAGATCAACTCGTAACAACCAACTTAAGCTGTTACAGTTTCTTGTCTCCAAGTTCGCATGATGTGAGCAGTTGTTGTAGTCGTTTTTCGTCAGAAAGTGATGTACGTTGGATTTCTGCAGCTTTGATTTTGTCATAAGGATCTGTCTCCGGTACATTGTCAATCAGATCACCGACTTCCGTAGCGATTTCTATGGGTAGAGCGCCGAAAACATAGGCATATTTAGTCGCCTGGGAGCGTATGCCTCTCGCTGAAAATAAGGCTTCTACCTGCGTGAACCAGATTCTGGAATTATTGGCACCGTATATCGGTAGTCTGAAATCGGAAATAGCATTCACCGAACTTAAAATATTATCGTCTACATCTGATGAGTCGAGGGGATTCACTGGGGGACACTCAATATCGATAAGTTTATTTGGAGAGTACATGATATGAAAAAAACTAGTGTTTCACGTAAAAATATAAACAATAAACCTATAATACACTCTAGGCTCACCAAATAATTGTGGTGAACCAGACAATATATTAATCCAAAAGATAATAACAGTTATTAATAGCAAATAATAATACATATATAGATATAAGTTAAATGTTATAAACACAATAGAAATAAGGAACGTTACTTAGTTCACCAGGAGAGTGCGTGTTCCAAATTGATCTGGTATTAAATATCCACAATTACAGATGGGTAATAATTCCAGTAAGTTTGGTGGATTCCCCAATGGTACGATCCAGCAGTATATATGGTATATTCCAATTACAGTCTGTAAAGGTAAATGGTATTTGATTCAGACTTCGGTTAACACAAATGCGAGTGAATGTAGAACGATAGATATGTGCGTAGTAGTGTATTTGGTAACAACCACAAAAGTGTCACACTATGTAGTATCACAACGGAAAAAGTGTTCAAGATCATACACTTAAACAACAGGTACAACCATTTAATGATAAATGTACATTCAGTGGGAAATTAACAGAATGAATACAAATAACATTAAAAACGATTTACAAAATAAACTTGTCAGGCATAACTCCACATGAGGGCAGTGCAATAGTTTTCATGTTTCCCGGCCGCGTGTTACTGTCGCGACAGCTCGTATGGTTTAGTTGCTTTACATGAACGGGATAAATCTACGCCCATATGGTTTAGTCTGTCAGCCCTACGAAATAAGAAACCAAGAAATTGAATTTCACTATCATATAAACGGTTACACTACTCTCTTTGGGTGTTACCAAATTCTTAAACCCTTACTATATTACAGGGAGAAATCATCTGCTTTAAACTATTATATGTATCTGAAGTATTGCTACTGTCGACAGTATTATTACCAATACCTATATTACTATCGTTCATAATAGACACCGAGTTTGGTACAGGTGCTGTCTGTGAATGCGGGAGAGATATAGATGGTAAGCCTCCGTTTACTCGTGGTGACGGTGATGATGACATTGATGATAAACTGACGTTAACCAAGCATTTACGTAAATGTCTTTCTGTTTTGAAGATATTGGGTATTTGATACTGGTTGTTAGTACTATTTCAAAGCATACGCTACTGGTCTCTTAACAATAGTAGTATTCAACAAGTGATGTTGAGTGCAATTTTAATTGCTTGTTGAGCTTTAAAAATGTTTCTCAACCCAAACCTTCTTGGACATGACTTCCGTTTCGAAACTTTTTGCTATCGTAGATGTGTTTGCGACAACCTAATCAATATTGTTTAAGTCTACGGCGAACATCTAAAAGCTAACCATGTCCAAAATGCACTTTTTTAGGGACAGTAAAAACGACCGTAAATGCATTTATAGGAATACATACTTGCACATAAACTCAAGTAGTCTTTTTTTATTTCAATGAACTCCACGAGTTTCATCTTCTATGCTACACCAGGACTACTGTTTTCGGTCGAGTTACTTTCCGCCAAAACATTTAAAGTAGCATCATTTTTATAACATCTTACCCGTTCTAGTTGCGCTTTCACACTTTTTGAACATAATTCACTTTCAAACGTGTTTGATCAAAAGAATTCTATGTCAGTTTTTATATCCGGTTTTCGGGAAATTTTAATGCGAAAATGTTTGAATGTTAATAGCATGAACTGCGGAAAGCAGTTACCAACGACCCAGTAGTTGATATCCAGCACTACGAGAACAGTACCTTCCGACTTTTGCTTATTAGATTTATATTCACCAACGTATCTTTCTCAGAGGCTATTATGTTCAGCAAACCAAACATTAGCGGTCAAACATCATACCAAGTGACTGAAAATGTTCCTGCTGGTCATCATACCTAAAACTATGTATCAACACCATACAGCTGTGCTTTGTATTCTCAGTATGGTAATCTGGCGTAGAAACGTCCTCATAATGTGATCAGCTGAGCTTATATAGCTATTTAATGACTTCTGTTCGTTATATGTTTGTCAAAAGGCGTGTTACACAGATAACACAAACACTGTTAAATAAAGTAATAAAATGAAATAACGCAACTGATGTTAAGGGGAATTTCCAAATGTATTTTGTCACCTTAGGTACATGAAGCACAAGCGTGTCCTATTGCAGCTGTCAACTTTTACGTACGCGAATTTAAAATCGTGATCACTGCATCCAAATATCATATCTAATTAACAGAAATAGGATAATAAATGGGTTTTTCTATGAGACTGTTGTAGTGATCAAGTTAGCCCTGATAAGCTTTAGAGAGAATAAAACACGATTCGTCTGAATTTCTAAACAGGTTCTATCACGGATGAGATATCCACTTATCTAGTTAGTCATGTTCAAACTATTGTTCTGTACCATACCATCGTAACATTAATGCTAAAAAGCAATTCGGTATTTTTCCTCCTTAGACTTTGGTGTTTGCCTATCATTTGTTTTTCTTATTAGGACCATTTGATATTAAGTGTGAAACTGCGTAGAGCTTTAGTCATAGGATGCTAGGTATAATAATAATAAGCTAAAAAGTGCTTCAAGAGTTTGTTGGCTGCTTTAATTGGTGTTTTGTTCAGTAATTGTAAGCCTCTCTGAATTATATTATTTGCTCAGTATTGTTTTTTTGTTCATTTTTATCCAGGTGTTTTGGAAAGTTGTCGAATTCTTTACTTTGTTTAAAATAACTAAAACATTAACTTGGTCGAAACTCTGAGTTTATCATCATATTCTACTCTATGGAGGAAGAAGGAGAACTAAACAAAGAACCATTAGACAACTCTTTGGCGTCATCCTGTCAAAATGATATTACAGAATCCCTTATGACTCAGGTAGTTACCCTTCGTATAGTCGATGTCAGTTTCTCGAAACATTGATAGATATGCGCTTATAGTGTCCTTGTTACTCAAGAAGCAAGACAAATTACAGTCTGGTTTGGGACTTTTATCTCGTTTAGTAAAATACGTAGTAATACGCATCACCTATTCTCTATGGTGGTTAGTGGTCACTGTTTTTAAATATACCTTTTTGCTTGTTCTCGACATCATAAACAACATATTTATATGATTCGAAGTACAAAAAGTAAAAAAATCTGGAGACTTCTCGAAGATTGCGTCAAAATGTTTTCCGAATTACGCTCGAAAACTAATTTATGACTTCTCGATCTAGGTTATACTTATGTAGTTTGGTTGCACCTGGTTTTATATGATTACTATTATATATATATATATATATATATATATATATATATATATATATATATACTCAATGTGTAGTTAAGTAGGTTTCCTGTCATCATGGCTTGAAATGTATAAGGGCTTCAAAAAAGGTTTTGTAAATAGCCATTTAAATAAAGTTCTCTCAGCTCTCTGTTTATTCTCCGTGACGTCAGTAAAATATGAAGACAGTTTTATAAAGTTTTTCTCAATGAAAAAGCCTTGAAAAATTATATAACCTTAGTCAAACCATTCTCATTCGTCCAGAATTTATCAGTTAATCCAAATAATTGGATCTTTTAAAATGAATTTTTGTTTTTACGTCGTATGAATTAAAAATCCAGTACATTCTTATCTTTCAAGTTATTGGTCGTTATAAGAATTTATTGTTACGCTTTTGTTTTACTAAGAAAACTATCAATTCTAAAATTCCAGTATGTTATCCAATATATGATTATGTCTGTCGGATTATTTTGTATAAGTTAGTGCTTTGTGTGCCATAACTTTATTCGTTCATGTGAATAGTACTAAGTTCCTCCCAGCTCTAAATCTTCCAAAGCGTAAGAGTTCGTAATTAGGTGCTTTTACTTATATTATTATGATGAAGAACTGAGCATATGATTCAGGCTGAGTTAACAATAAAGTATACCAATTATGAGGTTCAAAATATGACCAGTGCTTAATTCATCGTTTAACAAACATTTAAACTATACTATATGATACCGGATTTCCTTAAATTCAAAACAAACAAATAAACCTATGCTCATCCGTAAACTATGGTGAAAGAAACGGTAATTAGAAACTAGATTTTATATGATACATCTTTTATACATTGTCTTAGTTGATTTCATCTATTATTATTAATTTTCAGCCGATTCCTATCAACATTCGGATTGCTCAAGATATACAGGAGTTTTTATGCAAAGGTAGCGTTTTAGTAACTTGTTAAACCATATAATAACCTACAGTTATAGTCTATTGGTTTTTTTTAATATTCCGGGAAGCATTCAGAAAACCATTCAGACCATATAATGTATGAGTTTCTTAAACGAGTAACCAACATCGTTGTCAAACCATATCACCCTGTAAAATCACCATAATAACACCTTTTTACTTCAGTTCTAATAAGACTTAGTGAATAACCGTTTATTCAATACGCTTTAAAACAGTTTCAGTAGACGTGTACCATCAATACCTAACAAACAACGTAAATTGTTTTAGTATTTTTAGCGGTTTAGATTGGTTCTTTGCTGACGCTGGTTGTCTAAGAATTACTGACTTTATGGTAGTAACATTTCGGAATTTCACTTTTTTGATATATTACTGAGTAAGTAAACAAATATTTCGTACGCTCTCGAAAATGGCGTAAAAATCGCATTTCTCGATAGTGTGTTTATTCTTGCGAAACCCTTCATTTCAACAGCACCTAACTGGCTACTATTATAGGAATCAATGAGTAGATTTAAAAATGATATCATTGTTTTATAACCTGATGTTTGATTTATCCAATAAAATATTTAAAGGGTATGTAAAGTTTTTATCGGATCGCGCAGCTGCTACCTTTACGTGGTGGTTTGGTTTGTATTTCGTAATAAATCGATCTATATTAGCTGGAATAATTGTTACTTTGTGTCCTACCACACTAAATAGTTTGGTTGAAGAACGGTAAAACCAAGCAGCGAATTCGGGGTCCGAGGGTGAAGTGTTGCTGCTGACTACTCAGTTGTAATAGAAATACGGAGTTTTCCTCAAGAAACCAGCATCTACGAAGATACCGTCTTCCTACGAAAATTTAGACATAACGCTAATTTAAAAAGTTACTGACTGTTGACCTGAGTTGTATAAATTGGTGTATGCTTCTGTACGCGCGTTATAAAATATCGCTTTCGAATACCTACTATTTCTTCTGTTTATCCCAATTTCTTACTATTTACAATCTCATTACATTTTCAGCTATTCTCTCGTCTTGTATTCAAGGATTTATGTAGATACATGTATATCTGGCAGGTAATGACTATATTGATTGACCATATTTACTGCTAAAAGATAGCATGAGTTAAAAATGAGGTATAATATCTTCTTATCTTTCGATTTCACTCACTTAAGTTATAAACCTCATTTAAATACATACAGTAGATGTATCTGTTTTATGGAAATTTCGTATAATTTGAAATTGACATTCATTACACCAGCAAGAAAACCATTAGAGGTCAGAAAGAACGAAATAGGTGTTTCTTCATGATATGGAACCTCTCAACTGTGTAAATGATATCCTTATCATACGTAGGCATTCAGTTCTTCAAGAAAGTATCTGCCCTCAAGTTAAGAATGTTATCTCAAAAATGTATTGCTTTAATCAAATGAAAAGTATAGATAATTAATATTCTGAAGGAGCAAATCTAATTGAGCATAATATTGATAATGAATATAGTAGATATCATTAATAATGAATGATAAAATTACAGAATCGGCAATGTGGATTCATGGTAACCTAAAAATGTGTTTCATAATTAATAAGCTTACTCGGTTCTATAATGTTATATGTTATTATGCTGTCATTTATTTTTAAAACAATACTTTATCAGTTATGTACAAATACATTAAAAGCTTAATCGTTCACTTTGTACATAGGTTCTAAATCTTTTAAGTGTTCTCTGTGTACTCGAACATTCAGGCGTCGTGATAAAATCAAAAGACATTTGATTGAATGTCATTACGGTTAGTTTACCATTGTCATTATTTCCCTATGTTTGTGTTGGTAATTTTCTGTTCTATGTCCTAAGTTTTATTGTTTAGTATAGTTGCTAAAGATCGTTTAATTTGATTCTATAATCATACAGTTTGCAGTTTTTTTTAACAAAAAGGCTTTGGCATGATCTAAGAATACCGGTTTTCACAATTTTTCAAAGTAGCTTTTGGATTACATCAATTATTATCATATTATAATGCAACTTTGTAGGAATAAGCTGATCATCAAAGTTTCCTGAAGTATACAACGTTTTCTGAAGTAATCAGGATAGTTTGTTAAATACTACCAGTAAACAAACATAGAGAATTAGTTTATTTTATGATCATTATTTAGAGTTAGTTTTCAAGTATAAATGAGCAATATTTTTCCTAGTATTTAAGAATATAAGAAAGAAAGTACCGTGTATTTCATGCTTAATTACATTCTATTTAGAAAATTCTCATCAATGACTGCTATGTATAATTAAATTTCAATGTATTTAATTTACTGATAATGATTTTGTTTCTGAAGTCATAAGTTTAGTATTCTGAACTGATTAAAATTAAACGTTTCATTGTTTTCATTAACTTTCACACTTATCATACTGGTTCGAAAACTGAAATGACTGGTCTGAACTGAATAGAAAAGATTCGTTTTTTTAAATTTTATATCATTAGTGTGTTATTATAATATCAAACACATTATGTTGAATTCATCCAATCTCTTTTTCTCCCATGTCATTTACTATGCAGTATCTTCTACCGTTTTTATTGTAGGGATAAAAGACTATGAATGTTCGTTGTGTTTTAAAAAATTTGCTCGTAATGAACATTACAACCGACATATGAATGATGTTCATACTCGTAAGTTGTGTATAACTATGAGGACTTATAATGTTATATGTTCTATAATATTTTTACATGTGTATACTTTAACGAAAAATGTCATGATTTAACACCTTAAAATTGATGGTGTTCAAATACTATGTTATTCCTGAAAATGAATAGACCAATACATTTATCTTATAATCTATCCGTATGTTAACCCATACTCAACAGTACTTTATTCTCAGAATAAATAGTTTAGAACCAAATGACTGGCAAACATATAAGTAGTGTAGACTGTTTCTACGATCTTGTTAAAAAGATTGGTTGATAAACTCGTACTAATATTCTCTTCTAGTAATGAAAGCATACTCGAACATATAAATGACATTTAATCCAAAATGAGTGTTTAATGAACCCTTCAACTTCATTGTCTTAATGAAAGGGAACAAGAAAAAATAGATACTAAGTACAGAAATTGTATTCTTGAAAAACATGTAAATGATGGTCATAAAATGCTGGTTTAAATGTTTGATTGATTTATCTAAAAACCAAGTATAGCACTGTAAGAATATTGACCGAAAAAATTAAGATTTATTTAGTTTACAAGCTTTTGCAACGTGTAAACCACAAGTTCCGACATACAATATAGTACTACGTTATTGTAAAGATACACAGAAAAATGTACACAACCATTAATAATGCTCAGAAAAAAGGACAAATCCAGGGATCTTCTGTTATTTATTTTTAATTTTAAAAGTGGAACTTCATCTAGAGAATGAAGAGGTTATGACACATTCCAATATATTACGACATTTTTGTCCCACAAATAAACTTAAAGAACCAACTGCCTTTTTTTACTAGTTTCAGTGGCTGAAAAGAGTGATTGGTATAGCGATTACTAAATGGTATGCGTTAAATGAGTTACACTAACAGGATTTTATATTTCTAAATTTTGCTTATCGTAAAATGATATTGTCTTTTAGCAACAGTACAAGTTCATATGGTATAAACTGCAACTAAATATTATAGCTGCTGTCGCTTTGCTTTACTGAAAACGAATTGATATATCTTCCAACAATCTTCTATGGTATTTAAAATGTTAGACCCAGTATTTTGAAATACAATTAAGCTTGATCACTACACCAATGATTTGGATCATGGTTTTCTAATATCTATGACCACTTAATATTGGCCCATTTTATGAGATGTAGATCTATAGGAACTACATTGTCGTTCTCATATCACTGAAGAAATGTTGTTTTCATTAACCCTAATA
Source organism: Schistosoma spindalis (assembly GCA_946903255.1). Taxonomy (NCBI): domain Eukaryota; kingdom Metazoa; phylum Platyhelminthes; class Trematoda; order Strigeidida; family Schistosomatidae; genus Schistosoma; species Schistosoma spindalis. The sequence continues at coordinate 48,736,120 of OX336420.1, forward strand.
CTGTTAGCTGTTGTAAAAAACTGAATACTTATACACTATATAATTAAATTCCATTCACCATTTATTTATTTGCTTTTAATAGTATTACTTAAATCTATTGTATATTTACCGACCTAAACTCCATGAACTAGTTTTGTTTTTGTTTTGGTACTTTGGGATAATTACGTATATTTATGGTGTATTTTTCCTTTTCACAACATGACTTTTACTTCCTGTCTTCTCTTCTCTCTTTTTTTTTAAATAATTTAGTCACCAAAGGTTATCACTGCCGTTTGTGTAATCGAAGATTTAAACGAAATTCAGAGTTTTGTCATCATTTAAAAACTGCTCATCATGGTAACCTTTGTAAATTCACTATAAAAGGATTTCATTTCCTCAAAAATCACTTTATCGTTAATGCTTTCATCGTTAATATTATCGACATCTTTTATCTATATATTCAAAAGAATATATGTGATATTGTTTGAATAGAACAATATCAATTCAAAATAAATGGTCCACTACTTTGGTCATTGTACATGCTGACGTATAAATTAAATAATTTCATGATTATTGTCAAGTTCTATTCAAGTATTTACCTTTCATTAAAATAAACAAGTAGACACTAAAACAAAACAAAAAATTAAAATGAAAAGCCTATACTTCCTGATCCCTACAATATAATAGATAAATTTCAATATAATTTTTTTATTGGTAGCGTTAGGGAGATCCAAAAAACTCCTCGAAGAAAAGCCAAGAAAGGCTCTGAAAACACTGAGAAGCATCTTATCCAATCAGCGTTCACTAGAAGTTTTGCCATGAACATCTAGAAAGCGATAAGTCATATGTCGAGTTTCTGATTGGATGAGTACTCATACTGCTACTATGTTTAGTAACATTCCAATGACATTTAAAACACTACAAAAACCCTAGATAAACGAACCTTGGAGTAAAGCGTTTCTCTCCATATTTCGCACCTTTTCCCTCATGTTCAATTCCCTGTGTAGATTTAGCCTGGGGATTACTAAAAGAGCTTAGGAACCGAATCTAGCGTTTAATTAAAAGACTTATCAATAGTAGTCCAAGTAGTTCCATAAAGTTGTTGAGATTTTTAAATTCCTTTACATTTTTAAAAATATAAGATATTTATAGATGGTTTATCTGTATACACAAATAAATGATTTATGGAAGATATTGTTTTTTCACTTAGGATGAATAAGCAAAGCCATTTTAAATACTACTAGATAATTTTCATCTTAAATTGATATCAACTGAAGAATTATTGAAAATCAGGATGCACTGAAGTTATATCACAAACTATTAGTTTATATTGTCTTTTCTTTGATTTTCTAACGATTATGTATGGTTGTAATCAACTTTGATACTTATTAATTAAGTTCGTCATTCAAATATCTATGTTAGGTGATAAGAGATAGTCAACATGAAATCCTGTACTTAGGCATCGTACTAGTTGACAGCTATAGCAAGGTGTATCTGTAATCTTGAGGGAACTGATGCTACATGACTGATTCCAACCGTTTAACATCGAAATATAGTGCACTCGATTTTGAGTCACTCAAATTAGTGACCATATTGTAGTTCGATCGACAAGATTTATTCAGCACTAAAGTATTAGATAAAAATGACATTGGACCCTATTCAATAATTAATTAGTGTTAAACATTTGTCTTTATATATGTTCATCAATCTGTTTAAAGAGTTTTTAGAGTAATTTACACTGTAATGTGGAAGTATAAAAGGTATTTACAAAATGATATTTGTACTTCACACTTAAATTCTCTGCAAGTATTTGACAAAACGACTATGAGGTTTCAATATCATAGATAGTACACTCGTACTATTGTTTCGAAATTTTGACTGCGTTTATACATTCGATTTCCCGTTAGTTTCTACTGGGTTCTAATCCATTCTGGTTAATTTTATCTGAAAAACCTAGTAGTTTCATCAGCGTTCATACAAAATTTAGTTTACCATTTAAGACATACACCAATCCTTAATTAGTTACTAATTTGTATTTTGTAAGTCAAAATATTTGGCTGTATTTCCATCTGTTTAATTTGCCGTATTCAATAAGTTTCACTCCTTATTATTCTTATTTTCTCTTTAATTTTCCCAAGTCAGTTTTTTCCATAGAGATCAAGTCATTTTTTAACCTTCAATAACAATCACAAAGATTTATTTTTAACGTAGTGTGTAGTGCAGTGGAGGCTAAGTAGTTAAACTATTCGACTTTTAACATGTAAGTCACAAGTTAGAATCTTATTTCACGTACTTTAGTTTGAAAAAGCAAGTAGCACAACTAGCCCTATCCACCTAGAGTGTGTGTCAAATCAATGTATATGAGTCTGCACGAGGTAAATGAGTGGAATAACTAAACCTTAGTTTGTAGTTGGAAAGTGAAAAAAATTGCTTTAATCTGAATTTTTCATTTATTTTATCTTTTAACAATTAACATATATTACAGAACAATCTGGATTGTTTGCATCCGGTTCAGTTTTATTATTTAATCAATCCGAAGATACAATGAATAACAATAATGATCATTCAACTAGTAATCATCTTCCAAATAATTATGAACAGCAACAGTCATTACAAATTGATCAAGTGGACTCTAACTCAATCGATGTTGTAAGTTTCAATGATTTTATAATTTATAGTTAATGGACTAAAATGACCAACATTGTACAGATTTTTATGAATTCCTAAAAATACAATAACACTAATAATCTATCCTTTTGGAATATTTGATATTCTTCTGTGAAGAATGCAATTTTTCCATTTAACTACAATCAAGAAATTTGACACATCTAGTTCTAATGACCAAGAAATGTACATGTGTTGAGAAATACATTAGTATATAGATATAAGAAAAATATTAAGATTAGGTATTGTAGTAATTGTCAAAAGACAAAAAGCTAATTATCTTGGGATACACTATATTTTTGGCTTTTATTTTCTGGTAAATACTATTTATCCAATACTTAACCTTTTTCAAGCCATTAAATCCTACTGCTGTTTCGGCGTCTATGAGTGTTTATCAAATTGTATTTAAAAAAATCATTTTTCTACTCTCTACTTATTTGCTTCAGCGTTCTATGATGAAAATCAGCGCTTGTTTTGACGTTACTTTTATTCATCACGTAGACTTGTAAATACTGCCAAATTTCAACTGACATCATCTCAACTGTTTCTGCCTCTTCAACTGTTTATTTTTAATTACTATTCGTTGCCGAATCAGCCATATGTTAGACGCATTCATTGTCCTTTTAAGCAGGATCCAGGTCGTTTAAATGCGTTATTTATGTCTGAAACATAACTTATCACTCCTCATACTCGTCATCCGAGCATATAACCAATTTTGCAATGAAAAATCATAATTTCATATTTCGGTGATGTATCCACTATTTTGTATAATACACGATTCTAATCAATAGAGAAAATCTGATTTGGTATTTTACTTTTCATATGTGTGAGGATAAACTTCATATTTAGTGGTCGTGTCCTACCGTTTGCATACTGAGTAAGGCTGAATATATGGAGTCCTTTAGTGTATTCAGTCTTCCCATAATATATATGGTCGACATTAGGATAATGTTGTTGTTTTCCTGTACAGTTCATTCTAAAAACTGTGTTTTTTTTTAAACTTTTTCTTAGGCTGGACCAGGTTTATATGTTGAAGTAGAGTTTAACGCGGGTAAAAACGAAGACGGAGAAAGTATGTTTTTGTCATTTTTCAACATTTTTAGCAGCGTATTTAAGACGTTTATATATATGAGAATCAAAATGAATTCTTAGTAACATAAAATCATTTTTGTGAACTTAATGTCAACATGTACATAGCAATGAAATTAGATGCAATTTAGTGATTTGTTACACCCATATATAAAATTTATGTTCCTGATTTCACATTCAATCGCCATTGACTACTGAACAAACCATAAATCAGTATTTTTAGAGACTGTATGTTATGCGTAAAGAACTGTCAACGAACGATATTTGTGTATTCATACCACTACCTATATACATCTTTTACCCAAGATATTAATAGATGTAAAACCAATGGCGAAAGTCCACAAACTCATCATTAAAGACATTTATAATGTATTATACAACTCAGTTTATTCTCGTGTAGTAGAAATTGAGCTATACTTCTTGTATCTGAGATCTACTTGGCTACCCGGATTCATGTTGATAGGATGAGTTTTAACATATAGATCTTGATAAAACTAAGTCTAACAGGTTGGCACATTTAACATACACAGTTTCAAAAGAAGTCGGTAGGGAAACATAACAAGGAATTGGATTTAGTGCTAATTGTTATAGTATTGGAAAATAAAGAAAAGAAACTCAGCAGCAGATACCATCGAAATCAAGTAATGAACAATTGAATAATCCATTGCTCAATACTACGAAGAAACAGATGCTTCATCACTACCCCAATAGATTTTAAGCTATATTACTTAAAATATGTAAGTAATTATTAAACATGGTTCTCAGACTCGAACCAAAGACACTTGGTATTTCTGATCACTGTGGGTATCATTATCAAGATTTGATTTGATAATTTCGAACGAATTGAGCAATGGGTAGATTTTTTAAATAATATTTTTGTAATATCCCAATGAGTAGAAAAGTTAGATTTTCTGACCTCATGTGATATCATATGACATATTGTTCTTATTGTTCCGTTGTACTATTTAAACTTGGATTAATTTTAATTTGGTTATTTATTCTCTGAAGAAGTGACTTACACTAAGTCACGAAACGTCATACAATCTAATTTTTCTACTCATTGGGATATTACAAATATATTACTTATTAGATGGTGATTGGAGGTAGTCGACAGGAAACCCTGGACCCGGGTTTCGTGCTACTTGGCACTCGTCAGCAAGGTGTACCTGTAATCTTCGAGGGAACTGATGCTCCCTGGCGGATTCGATCCCGTGTCACCCAGCTTCACAGTCACAGACGTTACCACTGAGCTATCCGGGCCGCGACCGACCTCCTGTAGGACTGAGATGTAATCACAATTGATTGATCACCGGGTGACCAATGTCATGCGTGTCTAGTCCTTATTATTAGTGCAGATCGAATGCTATCGACCATGTTGCAATGTGGCCACCAGTCTAGGTGACCCGACACTGCGGGCACTATTGTGAGATTAGATGGTGATTGGAGGTAGTCGACAGGAAACCCTGGACCCGGATCTCACAATAGTGCCCGCAGTGTCGAGTCACTTAGACTGGTGGCCACATTGCAACATGATCGATAGCATTCGATCTGCACTAATAATAAGGACTAGACACGCATGACATTGGTCACCCGGTGATCAATCAATTGTGATATTACTTATTTCTGATCACTGTTTAGATTACCTTTTGAAAACTTCCTAGGACAGACATAATTTTAAGCTATTTAAAATACAACTGAAGTTTTAACTTAAACAAATACTACAGATAATTAGCTGTGACGTTAAAAGAAATGCTTCATGTATGGAGCGTTTTAACGAGTAAACTATCATTTTATAGAGCTCACTCATTCCCGGTTTTCTCTCGTATCTTTATAACATGGTAAATAATTTTCATTTCTCTTATATTTTGTTGGTAAATAGATCCTAAACCTTTTGAATGCACATTGTGCGGGAAATCATTTAACCGACAGGATAAGTTAAGACGACATTATCAGGAAGCTCATGATGGTATGCCTTTATTTTTTTTATCCAACTAATAATTTTCTGATATTAATTTTTTTGTCGAAATTACTAGTCGCGTTAAGTGTTTGAATATTGTCTAACTGTAGTTGTTTTAAAAAGAATTTAGTTATCCCTTCATAGTGTCCAACAGAATTAAGACCTATACATACATAAGTGTTATAAAATACTTATTTATTAAAAATTGACCACTTCCAATTAAAAATAAAAACGTTTCAAATCGTTACTTTAAAGTTTTTAAATATATGTTGAAACTTAAATTTAAACTTAAGATTTCATTTTTAGTGGCTAATTCTCAAGGACTTATAAAATTACTTTACAACTACTTATCATACTTCTCATCGTTTTATTATCGGTAATAGCAGCAAATAAGCTTCACACAGTTTAATGATTTTATTAAATGTTAGTTGCTATGATTTGAAATATTTAGGATGCTGGGTATCTAGATCCTGGATCTTTGTATCAGTTTATTCTCAGTATATGATATTTAGATAAACGATATTACGTCAGAAAGACATGAATGCACTGAGTACTCTTGTTTGTTAATGAATTTAAACATTTAATTTCTCTAATTCAACTCATTTTTTCATCTGTCCATTTTTTTCATGTTATTTTCTCTCATAAAATGTAAAAGATTTTGATAATCAGTCTCACCGTTTGCGTAATCAGAAATGAATTAAATTCTACGTTCAGTCTACTTATTAATTTCTTTAACGATGGTAATTAGAGAATTACTGTCATGTTAAATGTTTTGTTATTTTCCGATAAAATTTTCGTATAAGTCAAAACTCAAAAAGTACTAACGTTTTATTGTGAAACTATGTAAATAAATTAGATCCTAGGTTTATGTGAAGAACATAAAGTAATTGGAAGTAGATCTATTCTTATTCAACGTAAATTAGTTTTAAGATTTCCACTGGAACCTCGATATTCAGCGGATTCAATTTTTAACAATTCTGTGTCTACTAAGGTGGTTGGAACATGTATTGTATTTGCCAAACCACAATACGCCAACATCTAATTTTGGCTCGAATAAGAAAAGGTTACCTGGAAACTAGGCGTGATCTAATCATCACAGGAAATCAGGTCAAATAATAATTGACTATTTGACTGAGTTGTGTTAGCGTGTCTAAACTGACTTGTTGGGGTCAGTGCAATAATCATGGCCAGTAGTTCGAGGTGTTGGTTGACATAAATTAAAATCTATCACAGTGATGGAGATGCATTCACTATGTATCTTCTCTTAAGTCTTGAGCTTCAATATTATTACATAGTTTTTACCCCTCACATGCATTCCTTCTGTTATCGGCCCTATTATTACTGTGACCCTTTGCTATTCCTCTTGTTAATTTCAACTCGACTTGCTGACGTTATAGAACCAGTAAAACTACGGCCAGTATTCTTGATAGACAACTTTGAAACCACTTTTAACTAACAGGTAATTCCATGTTAAATATAGTATTTGGGATAGGAGAGAAATTTAACTAGAAATCTATGTTTCAGGTTGTTGATTGCTGAATTAAAATTTACTTTGATGTAATGTATGATTCATGCAATTTTCTAGATTTTTATCCTTTCTGAAGATGGTTAATCCCCTTGCTAAAAAAATCTAAGTATTTTCACATCAGATTTTATACACAGTAGGACTGTATATATGAGATTGTATTTCATCCTAGTATGAATATTCTTTGTAGTATCAGGTAATTTCATTTTATATGTACTTTTGTAAATAAACATAGTGTGACCAAAAATAATCTCTTTATTTATTTATTAACATACTAGTCTACTTTCTCACTTAATCTGTACGCTAGTTTTCCTTTGTTAATATCGCTTTTTCACTTATTAGGTGTTAGAGAAGAGCATCAATGTCCCTCATGTGAAAAAAGATTTCATCGCAAATATCATTTAAATCGCCATATTGCTGAGGTTCATCGAGGTAAGTAGTTTTATTTGTTTTGTGGTACAATATTAGTAGATAGTTTAATAATTTAAAAACCCATGTGGGATATTAAAAAAACAAAGAACGTCAGAGCGAATTTAAACATAATCATTCGTAAATTTCCTATCTTACGTAAAATTATGGCAAACTTAGCATAGTAAACTTTCTTGCTTATGTTATAAGATTTCTATAGATTAAAGAAGTCATCAGGGATACAAGGTGTAAATCGTTAGGAAAATGGTTAAAGTTTACTCTTTAATCAAATATTCTGTAGTAAGTTTTCATCGGTTTAAATTACTCCTCAGAATCTTTTATTAAGAAGAAATAAAACATCTTTTTTACTCAGAGTTAGGTGGTGGTTAGAAGTGGAAGTCAGGACGCGCGTCTTTCTGTTGGTAACTCGTCAGCTCCACTTAAGAAATGCTTTTGACTTTATGGCAGAATCTAGGGAGTCCGCACATATGCTAAAAAAACATTGATCAATTACAGTCTTAAACATTAATGGAAAGATTTAAACAACCAGTAAAAATGAATTAAATACAAAGTCCGTTTTTATTACGGGACATTGAATTAAGTTAATACACAACCTCTAATGAACGTCTTAGTTTATTTTATTATGTCAGTCGGTAGAAGTATTCAAATTATAAGTTTATGCGATAAACAGGCAAAGATTCTTCATGTAGAGTAATAGTATATTTGTTTACAACATTGTTTTGTCCGGTATATTGAAAGATCCTGTTGGATTCTTACGTTATTTATCTTCTGTTATTGAGTGATATCACTGATAAGTCTCAGTCTCTGTGTATCTTAAAATTAGATTTCTCGGTCATTTCCAAAATGCAACAAACTCATCCGATTTCTAATGAATACTTTCACAGTAGTTGGTAGGTAAGTGCGTAAAAGTTATTAAGAGTAAAATCATATTTTGCAAAGGTCTCAGAGACCAATATCAAATGACTTAAACGTTCGGCTCGGATTTCTGGTTTAGGCTTCAGAATTATAATCGAAATTTCAAATTATCGAACATAAGTGCGGCACCAAAAATGTCAGCTCTTTTTTATAAAGTCCAAAACTGTATAGAAGGACTTCGATTTGATAGAGCTGAATTTTGTGTCCTTTTTCTGTCCAATTCAACCTTATCTCCGATCTCTTTTCAAGTTTCTTGAGAACGTATGTAACGTGTAAGTTGAATTACTTCGACTATTCCTACAAGACTATGATGTTGCCTCACTCATGGTTTATCTACTGCAGGTAGCTTAATCTAGAGTACCCGCTAAACTTGTGCAGTTCTTACCAACTTTAGTGTCGGGATTTTCCATGGTCTCAATTTTGTCTTTTATTTAGGTGTTAATGTTCTTTAGAAAATAAAAGTATATGATTTAGCACAGTAGATATTTTAAATCCAATAACGATGCACCTTTTGTGATATAGGGTTTATAAAGTAGTGTTTGGGTCATTTGTTTTAGCTGGGAAGCCATTTTTATGTCCATACTGTCGTCGTGAATTCGCAAGGGAATGGTCTTATCACCAACATCTACAAAAATATCATGATGGTAAGTACTGACTAATCTGCTTAGTAGTTTCTCTGTTTTATCTATTGCATATTGTTTGAATTCGTTTCACTGATTCTACCTTTTAGATTGTGTGAATTCTGCACCAGTAACGTATATAGAAAATCTCGAGGGATAATACTGAATTTATTCCTTCCATTCAGTATTCAGTGTACATATTTCTGTTTTAATCTTATATATGTGTTTTTAACGGTCTAAAGACTCCTGTAAAGTAAAATCTTAATTATCATTCTGTCATTTTAAACAAGTTTTTCGACTTCTATTATTCTCGGTGTGCTGAGTAACTGACTTAATTTCTTATCCTTATTAGCCGAGCTACGTGTTGCATAAGATCATATCACTTTACTGAATGGAATTCGCGGGTAATATACTTACCCTTAAAACAAATGTTTACAGCTACTTCACGGGAACTTTTCTTCTCAGGAAACTGAAACAGCTCCAACTTCGACATTTTTCCTGTCAAAATATCTTTCCAATAACTTAATATAAATTGATCGGACTTTATGTACCAGTTTGGAATTAATTTTGATTTTAACGTCAAGCGACACACCTCAGCTATGATGTTGTGATGATTTTCTGGGAAGTATCAAGACATTTGACCTTAAAAATAATAAAGTATGTATATGAAAGACAATAGTAAACTCCGGAAAACGAGCGCAACATACCAGTTGACCAGGGTGTTAATAGTTTCTTTTAAACAATTTATTCCGGCATATCACGTTCTGTGATTCTATGTATTACGAAAATTCAGCAAATAAATGTCGTAGTAGAGGAATCGACAAATGACCTTTATTTTGAGATATCTAACCCTGACCGTTGTTGCTACCTTGACGTGGTGGTCTGGCTTGCCTATCGTGATGAAGCAACTGAGCTATACTGGCTGGAACAACAGTTTCTCAAGGTCTTACCATGCTAGACAGGTCGGTTGAAGGGCAGTAAGACTAAAAGCAACAAAACCAAGGTCCGAAGGCGAAGTCGTACTGCTGACTGTACAGAGGTGTGACAGCAGTAAGGTGTTTCCTTCAGACAACCAGCATAACAGCGATGCTGCCTTCCCACAAGGAGGGGTGGGGTTAGAAAAGGTCGACCCTAAAAATGCACACCTCACCTTATCCCACGGATATCCGTGTCCGGCGGTAAGGTCTCAACAAGTACGGAGCTAACACAAAAACTACTCATAGAAAGGTCGTGTGTGACCGACCTCAAGCAGCTGTCCCTTGGGCACTGCGGTCACGCTCTCAGGTCACTATGACCAACTCTAATCCAATTTCCTTTTCAGGTACCTCCAGCAGAACCCTTCCACGGTGTGGGCAACCGGGAAGTGATAACCGCCCTCATACCTCTAACAGCCCTCAAGACCACTGTATTCATAATCAACCTCCCTCTTCAATTCCTATTATTCCTCCTACATCGACTTTATACACTAAACTTCCTCTATTAGCTTCCTCCTCAAGTGTCACCACAGCCAACGATTCTAATGCTCAAAACACTGTCCCAGGTCTACTGAAACCTCGCTCCAAACTATACATTGGAGCCTTCAACGTACGCACACTATGCCAAATCGGTCAGCAGGCTTCCTTGGCTAAAACCTTAGAATCTCGTACCATTGATGTATGCTGTGTCTCCGAAACACGCATACAGGATCCTAGTGTGGTCATTCACTTGACCTCACCTCGGCAAAACGGAGAGCCAACGAGATACACCCTCCGTGTATATGGCGATCCGATGGCTAGTTCTCGTGGACTGGCAGGTGTAGGCATAGCACTAAGCATAAGGGTAGGACAAGCGCTATTAGAGTGGATCCCCGTTAATAGTCGTCTATGCGCTGTTCGGCTAAATGGCTCCGTAAGAACTCGAAAGGATAGGGACACACGTCGTTTCTGCCTACGCTCCTACTGACTGCGGTTCGGATGAAGTGAAATATGAATTTTACAGAAAACTCTCTGAACTTCTTCAGAAAGCTAAACGTTCAGACATAGTACTCGTAGCAGGCGACTTTAATGCCCAGGTAGGTAGCTTAAACGAAACAGAAAGACATCTAGGTGGGTATTTTAGTATTCCGGCACAGAGAACAGATAGTGGTGATCGTCTGCTGCAACTTTGCTCAGACAATCGTTTATTTTTAGCAAACACAAATTTTAAGCATAAGGAGAGACATCGTCTAACATGGCGACCCCTGCAGCAAGTCAACGATGGACTCAAATAGACCATATTGCCATCAGTCATCGTTGGAGAGGTTCGATAGAAGATTGTCGCTCATTCTGGAGTACCTGCTTGGACTCTGATCATGCCCTAGTACGAGCACGCATCTGCTTGCGCCTCACTGGACGCAAAAGAGCCACACAAAAAAGACTCATTAGAACCGAATTGAGTAATGAGAAAGCCAAAAGTAGGTTCCAAGAACAACTGAGGTCACACTTAGGTAGTTCTGAAAACGAGGCTGACCCCGATGTTGATTGGAAAGACAAACAAGCAGCTGTGAAAACAGCAGTGACATCTACCAGTGATTTAAACCAAATGGTTACAAAAAACCAATGGATTTCTTCAAGGTCTATTGCACTGATAGATTCTCGCAAACTCATCCCATCAGGTTCTGAATGCGATGAAGAGCGTAAAGAAATCAGATCTAGATTAAGCAAAAGTCTAAAGAATGATCGTGAGCAGTGGTGGGCAACGAAAGCAAAAGAGATGGAAAAGGCAGCGGCTATAGGGAACACAAGACAACTCTACAGACTAATAAAAGAAACTGGAATTAATAAATCAAGTGTAAGTCAGACCATTTCGGAAAAAGACGACACTCTCATCTGCTCCCAGTCCAGACGTTTAGAACGATGTGCCGAACATTTTAAGGAGCAGTTCAGTTGGCCTTCAGCTACTCTACAACTACCCTCTATTCCCAGACAGTATGAATGGAACATTGAAGTAAGTCCTCCAACTCTAGCTGAAGTTCAAAAGGCTATAGCTAATCTGAAACGAGGAAGGGCAGCTGGTCCAGACGGATTGGCCCCAGAGGTCTTTAAGGATGGTGGTCTAGTCTTAGCGATTAGGTTGACTAATATTTTAGCTAAAATCTGGGAGTTAGACGTTATCCCCTCTGACTGGTCACAATCACTTATCGTCCCAATATTTAAGAAAGGGTCAAAATCATCCTGTGACAACCACAGAGGGATTAGTTTGACTAATATAGTATCTAAAATACTAGCCTCGATAATTTTCGGACGCCTAACTAAAACTCGTGAACTGCAAACACGTGAAACTCAGGCTGGCTTCAGACCTGGTCGTGGCTGCATCGACCACATATTCACCATTCGTCAGGTTCTAGAACACAGGCATACTTATCGGCGTCCGACAATGGTGGTCTTCCTTGACTTAAAAGCAGCGTTTGACTCTGTTGACCGAGAGGTTCTGTGGCAGTGTCTGTCATTGAAAGGCATACCTCAGAAGTACATAAACATTGTGAAAGCTCTTTACTCGAACACTACTAGTTGGGTCAGAGTTTATGGCGAACTGTCATCTGCTTTCGCAACCCCAAGTGGCGTCCGCCAAGGCTGTCCACTTTCTCCATTTTTGTTCAACTTCATCATAGATCTACTGATGGAAATAACGCTCTCATCGACTGACTTCTCGGGTATTGATCTCCTACCAGGAGGTCCACTTATTGACTTAGAATACGCAGATGACATAGTCCTGTTTGGTGAAGACGCTGATGAAATGCAGAGTATTATGGTAGCACTGAGCAACAATGCCAGAATGTTTGGGATGCGCTACTCTCCCTCCAAATGCAAGTTGTTGCTTCAGGACTGGTCTGCGTCAACACCTGAACTAAGGATAGGGAGTGAAGTAGTCTGCGTATGCCTGAACACCGATTACCACGACGCGCAATGCTCACTGGTGTTAGGGATAATTGGAAGAAAGTTAGGGGCGACCAAACCAAAACGTGGCATCAGTGTTTGAAGTCACTAACTTCTGGTCTGAGCCATGTTGGTAGATGCAGACTACTTGGTTGGGGTCCGCGTGACTATCGTAACCAATGGTTGGAGACTCTTGGTGACATGGCTCAGAATCGATCACAATGGCGTCGGTGTATACACTCTCTGTCTTCCTTTAAACTAAGAGATTAAAATCACTTCAAATCTTTCTTTCTATGAACTAATTCTATCTTCCTGTACTATCTCCTTATACACACTCTTTCTTCTATATATTACCACCACTGAATTAACTACTCCTATGAATCCGGTGTTCATCTTGTTGTGCTAATGCGGTATGGCAACTTGGATCGATGCATATACGTGCCTGGTCCTACGTTGCAGCTGACTGACTGACTGAATCACTCAATAGCTAGATATCTCTATCTCTGTAATATGTGTACATATATCTTTGTAAATTTCCAAGCATAGGCTTCTGTTAAATTCATCGTTTTTCCTCGACAACACGTAAGGTCCTCAGCTAGTTTTTCCCTTCAGTCATTCTTTTCGGAATTCATATGTTTAACAGTATTGTATTTAGTTCAAAGTACACCATTGACTTCACTGAAATTTAGACTACTTGGGTGCTAGAATAATGTTCTTTTTCTGAAGTCTGAATAAAAATAAGGTAATCCAAGTGTCATAAGATTTTTTAAATAATTCAGATCCATTGGTATTACACAAATAGTGTAACAAAGGTACATAATGACAAGAAGAATTGCAATATTTAGTCACTTGTAAGCCTATTCTAAATATGTGGGCAGGCTACATTTCATATTATCGAGGATTTACGTTACGAAAGCTTATTACTTTCACTTGACTTTAAAACTGACCACGCAAGTGTTAGTAGCCAGCCTTTCCCCGCGAAAAACTTAATAGCTATTCAGTGTTAATCGTGTTAACAGACTCTTTTTGTATAACCTATCCAAAAATGATGTATTTGGACATTTCTCCAATCCTCTATTTCTCCCCTCAGCGTTTGCAATAAATTTGCCTTAGCCTTTGACCAAACATATTGTCCGTTTATCCTATTATCATCTCGGTGTTCGGCGAATAGTAAGTCCAAACATACATGTCATGTTAGTTGATGCTGTTACGGTTGGATAGTATGGACTAAGCTGGGTGAAGGTATATTTTTAGACATTTGCACCAATCTAGCATCTCATTGTGAGCTTTTTCTGCTAATGCATCTTGAAGAACGTTTGCCGATCCGGATTATTTTTTAAATGTGATTTTGCATCCACGGCAGTTCCATGTTTCTCCGATTATTTCAGTGTCTAAGACATTGATATACGGCGTATTGTGTGCTTCATGTTAATGTCTTTAAAATGTATTAAAACACACCTGTTATGTTTGTGGTGTAAATTTAGAATGGTGATATTTCTACAAAATTAATAGGTCAGGAATGAAACCCGATTTTCTTGTGGTTGAGGAGAGTTTTCAAGAATTTTCGGCGTGTAGTTATACTTAGGGATCTACTCTACTTCAGCCGCACATTTCAGAACTAAATTCCATGGCGATATATATGGTTGGATATTACTGATTAGGTTATCATGCGAATGATGTGCGCCATTTTCTCAGTAGGTATTCCCTTACATCTTAAGAGACGTTTGTTAGACTGATGATCCTCTATTTGGGATACTTTCCATATAAACGGAAACTGGGTTCAAGAATTCGTCGACTTTAATTCTTGCTGGGTACGGTAATGTGCATAGACTTATAAACATTCATGATAGTAGTATTTACACGTCCGGATTCATACGCTTTCCAGAATACAGACAGGATTTAAAACCCCACAGAAAAGACTTCAGAACAAGGTTACTGCTTCCAATATGAGACAATCTGCTGGTAGGAATTATTTATAGGATTACCGAAGTTAAGTTGATATTCATCCTGACATAAATCTTGTTATCCGTGTTAAACGACGATCTATAGGACTCCGGATAGATGAGAGACTTCGTAGCGTGATCTTACGTAGTCTTCGGATTGTCAAAGTGTTGAACCGAACAATACCAAAACCACTGTGTTGGGAGAGATATCACTGAATGAGATTAGCTCCTATGTCCGTAGTCTATCAAACGAAATGAGGGAGTCTTGTAAAATTTCCAGTGCAGAAAATCTTGATGCTATCGTAATTTGAAGAACTCTGTTGACGTCAGAAATAAATGACAGTAAAACCTGGCTGATAGATTTTCCAATCAGCAGAAGTAATACATCAGACCATATGGACGGTGTTATAGTCTTACATTAGGACTGCCTACACTGGGCGGTGCATCATTTGTCCTTCACATTATGTATGCCTCTTCCACTTCACAATTTCTTTCTACTCTCCTATTCTCTTGGACTTCATCTTCTTAACTTCTGCTGCCAGGTTTTCCACTTCTGATTGGTCTCACAAACTACTTAGGTCTGTCAGCTTTAGCGGCATACAACAGGCTAGCACGGTTCTGCAAACATACTCGCCTAAATGTATGAGAACTTGTTACGAAGGTAATCAACACAGCTTATTTCGAAGACTGACCGATAAATCGGAAGCATAAATAGGAGTTAGGGAGTTCTGAAATTTATGTGATTTGGCTCGCCACTCATCCTCGGAGTGACCATGCAATTTGTTGCTTATTTACGCGAAAAAGTCCTGACACATCTTGTTCAACAGAACTAAACGTTTTGACTTGAAATATATGCATTTGCAAAATTTGAACTCTGAAAATATGCACAAAACTTAACAAACCGTAACCAAGTATCCAAAATTATATCGTTCACCTATTGGCCACAGCGAGAAATGTATTGAACTCTTGCCCTGGTAACGTATTGACATGTATTTCAGACGACCGGAGGCAAGATCTATTGTTTCCCGTATTTTTTTACATATGGGCCTCCCTGTGGAGATGTTGCAGTAGAAGCAGTGTCACAAAGCCAATAATGTACTGTAGATACCAACCAGAACAAATCAATTTAAGTGAAGTACGTTTTAAAGACACTAAAAAATCATCAGACATTCATATATTCCATAATAACTTCCATTTTACTTACCATTCTGAAACACGATTACATTTAGAGTGCTACTTGGCAAATACGTATTACCAGCTGATATAACTTGTTAGACAGCTACAACAGCTTGAAGAACGCTTCTCTGTGTATCACGTATTATCTGATGGCAAGAGAGATATAAACACTATCAAGATAATATGAATTAGTTATATGTGGTCCGCATCAACTTCAGTAAAGTCCCGCACAATCGACGCTTTTGGAGCTGGGAAGCTCAGAAATCTACAGGCATCTGCCCAGATTTACTTAGCACTTCGTAGTTTGTTACTGTCTGGGAGAAAAAATTAATTATAAAGTCGAAATTTAGAAACCAGCAGAAAATTTAGAAGATTAGATCTACTGTTGCTCGACTCCCAAATAACGAACTTCCACGTATCACTCTGCCTGTAGCACTAATAACATCAATTATATTGAAATGTGAAGAGAAATAACAGAATGATAATGCAAGTGGAATACAAGCTAAACTCTATGCTCTAGTATGGTGATCCAAATTATGGTTATTGACTGCTGAAGTTGTTTAGTATTTCTTTAAGCACATCGTACTAGAAGATGGCACTATCTACATAAAGAATATGACTTTGCTTGTTATCCTGACTGTTAGTAAATAGAGTTATATCTGTAAGTATTGCAAATAATGTAAATAGTAGTTTGTTTTCAAATAACAATGCCCATGTTTATCAACCGATTTCTGTTAACTGCTGCCCAGTATATTGCATTGAAGTTTACTACTAACCAGATAAGAAAATAGTATGGAATCTAGTTATTTAGATATAATTACCTATCAGTGGTTAATTATTTGGCGAACAATAAGGTTTAAAGTCTTATCTTTTCAGTTATAGAATAACAAGTAAAAGATTGTGTTCGCAGTTATAACAAACAATCATAAAGTTGTTTAATCCGGTACAACGGTTACGGAGAAGTGGAAAATATGTCGTTAATAATTAATGGAATCCAGCTACTCGTATAACAATTGTGAAAGTCCATTAAAGCATTAGATACAAAACTACCTCAGTTTCCGTTTGAGTCAATTTCACATAATTAATAATTATTCTGCCTGTGAATGAGAAAATCAACGGCATATAAGCACGTCCTGATGGTTAAAGATCGTCCGAACAAGAAGTTTTGTACCATATTTTCAAATCCCTATAAGGACACGGAAACATCTTCAAGATTTTTCGCATCGTTCCTATTTAGCATTATGTACTAAGGTTAGGAAAAGAGGTTCAAATTTGAGGTTGCTACCTGACTTCAGCTATCATATGAACTTATTTGTAGACACATGTATGCATGGATATCACTCAAAAAACGCTGCGCCGTTTGCTTAGTTTAACTATGAAATGTAGTATAACAATTTTAATGCTTATTTCTTGATTAAGTGTTTACGTTTGAGATCCATGTGAATAAATTGCCCATAAAGTCGACTTGCTTTCTATATACAACTTAAAAGACCATAATTAAACATTTTAAAAGTTCGATCTCATAATTTTTACATTTCGGTAGAAGAACAGTTTTTTCCGCCGTCACTTTTAGCATTGCGAGCAGTACATATAAGTAATTTCAAGGATTCATTACAGTTCACTCATTGGTGTCACGCACTTGCACCAGACCAAGTGTGGGTACGTCGTGCTCTACATCCCTTGCAACTGCTAACCAGCTTAGACCAAATGTTCCTCAACAAACCAATAGCCTTCAAAACTCATTCTCAAACTTCTCCATTTTCGCATTCTGATTTTACAGGGTTTTTATACTTCGATTATGAATGTATTACTGGTAAAGGCGTTAACAATCTCCGAATGTTTGTAGCACCTTTAGTTTCTATAGTAAATTACTGCATTTAATTCTGGGTCGATACTACTACTAAGAAGATGATCTTTTGATCGATATTGTAAAATACCAAAGGGGATGACTTATGACGAATGACTGGGGTCCCACTCGAGCCTGATGGGGATTGTGTGACGAACCAACTAACTGGTTCGTCTAACAGTAAACATCTAACAAGGATTACCCTTCGTTGCACCAATGTGCCATGGCTGCTTCGAAGACCGTATAACACAATGGACGTTATTACGGAAATATATTATTAAGAGTGTATGCATAGATGATATGGGACCACCAACTTATGGACCAGTCCATGATAAACGAATAATGAATGATAAATAAACATTTACCTCAATGTTCTATCTTTTTATATTTATGACCTTTCTCAATAACAAAAGTTAGATCCAGTAAATAACTTAAGAGCTAATTCTGATCCAAATGCTTAATTTGGAACCCCGAGATCTAAGGCATAAATTTGTTCAGTGCGGTACACTGTTTGACTGTGGAAGTATATTAAGTAGTCAGTAGGCATAGGTGAAAGAGAAGTCATAACGATTGGTTTTAAATTCTGTTGCTTTTCACGCTGTATGAAGTAGAATTCAGTTTTGTCCCTAGTTCACCAAATTATTTTTTCATATTTTGAACAGTTGAAATCAACTCAAATTTGTTTTCATTTTTGGGTTTCAAATATCACTTTAGACGCTTTGGACTGAGCGTAAAGGACCGAATAAGTATTCAGGCATTTAGATGTTCCCTCGAGAGCGTACGGAACTAAGCAATCTCACTCTACTCATTTTTATACCTATCTATCAGATTTCACTTCTCACATAAGCATAATTCAGTCTACCCACCTTTCTAGCTAATTATTTTCTAACTCACTGTGCCTTTGAACAATATATCAACCGTAGTGTGTGGATATCAGATGATGCGTTGAGTGAAAAATCGCATATCGTACGTTCTTCTGGTTTCACTCCTTTCCGAACCATACTGTGTTCAGTCTCCTCCTACGTACATAGTGTAACGAATAGAGCTACATATCTGTGCCAGCTACTATGTTGTTTACGCGCGCTATCTAAAAGGACAGTGGTATTGTTTCTCGTTGAGTTAACTGTTTCGATCGTAAATTACTCATCGAAACTACTGTTTACACTTTAATTGAATCTACTACAGTTAAAGTGATATTGTATTGAGTGTTTCGATTTTGCCTTTGTGCATTTATTGCATCGAAGCATACTTGGTCGACTTTTACTTGATCTATTTAGTTAAGGTTTAAGAATTCTTTTACGTATCCTGTTTGTATCACCGTTGTAGTTGATTTTCAAGATGGCCAGCTCTACTCATAAATGTGGACAACAATATTGCTTATTCACCATGTAGGAAGGGATGCAATATGATGAGTGTAATAAGTGGTTCCACAAGTTTTGCACCCGATTAAGCCCGCTGCATATAAAAGGTGCACAAAGCCCAACTCTCATTGGCTTTAGTTTTTGTTGCTCAAGCAAAACATCACTCATCCAGGAAGAAATTAGCCTGCTGGTGTTGGCTAATAAGAAGGTTGATGAGGGCTCTACTGGCAACATTGGTACTGATGGCGAATATTGCGTTAGTGCCGTAAGTGCTGTCACGGCGCAAGTCAGACATCTAACTGTGCAACCCGAATTTAAAATTTACTTCGAAACAATCAATGAGTGACACCTCATTAGATGTTGGTGGCCATGTTGTTACAGCAGCAACTGGTGATCCAGATAAAACAATTACTGTCCCAAGTAGTTCTAATGTAGATGCTACGACTAATGAAATATGGATGACACTGAAACTCAGAAGAGTAGGAAAGACAGCTAAAACTAATGACCGTTGACTTGACAAGTCCTAGGTGAACTATCAGACCACTCCGCCATAGTCTCAATGTAAAGCCTCGTCAAACACTGTTGTGAGTCGCTCGACTCCAATGACTCTGTTACAATAAAAACTAATCGTAATATACCAGTAGTTAATATACAGGATCTAAGGTCACGATTCCAAAAGAAGCTAAACCCCTTCCTAGTTTAATTATTTGGAATCTAGAGGAGTCGATAGACAATGACCCTGCTAAGAGACATGCACATGATCTGAAGTTAGTGGAATCCGTGGTAAGAAACGTACTACCTGAAGAAGTTTCAGGGGTACATATCATGAAAGTGATACTTGGTAAATGGGTTAGAGGCGAGACCCAACCAGGAAGGATCATGAAGCTGGTTCCCTATGGTTTCGAAGAAAGAGATATATTACTGAAA
Organism: Schistosoma spindalis; assembly: GCA_946903255.1. NCBI lineage: Eukaryota > Metazoa > Platyhelminthes > Trematoda > Strigeidida > Schistosomatidae > Schistosoma > Schistosoma spindalis. The sequence goes on from OX336420.1 coordinate 48,756,444, forward strand.
AACGCACAAGAAATTCGTGATTCAAATATCCGTATCCGACCAGGTTGGCCGCTTGAGTATCGAATCAAGTGGAAGAATGCTCTTACGGAGTTGAGAACTCGCAAGTTAAATGGCGAGACTAACCTTACCATTAAGGGTTTTCGGGTAGTCAGGTCTTGGAAGCCAATACTTCCGAGGCCTGTATGGGTAGAACGAATGATTACCAAAACACCTTAAATGTATGCTACACGAACGCCCGTGGTCTTAAGAATAAAACGTCCGAGTTAAGTTCGTTGATTAAGTCCCAATATAATTGTTGTCACAAAAACTTGGCTCACCGTAGATATAGAATGTTCTCCCATCATTGCAGGTTACATCTGTATTAGAAGTGATAGAGTTTTTAGTCACAAGGGGGGAGGCATAATGTTATACATTAGGGATCACTTTTGTATACAATCAATCATATGGGAGGCTCATGTTAGTGGTACATGTGAGGTAGCATGTTGTAAGATCTGGAAACGGGTTAGTGACTGGGGGAATATACCTTAGTCCGTGTTGTCTGGTTGACGACTTTATCCTAAGACACATCTGTTCTAGGAGTATGGCAGAATGTTGTCTCATCATTGGGGACTTCAACGCAGCGCCCATCAATTGGATAAAGCTTACAGCTCCTGGTGGAGGTTTCGATAGCGACCTTTTATCAACCGTTATTCAGTGTGCACTTGTACAATGTATCACAAAACCGACACATATTGATTTGAAACATTATCCGTCTCTGTTGGACCTCGCCCTCACCCACCTCTGTGAGGATGTCTTTGATATTCAGCACCTTCCCCCACTAGTGAACAGTGGTCACGTTGTACTTCACTTAAAGTTTAGGACACATGGTATACGATTTGTATCTGCTCCACCCCGTCCCAATATCTGGCGGGCTAATATTCCGGCAATCAGAGACTGTGCTATCTCGACTGATTGATCGGTTGACATAGATGGATCGATCGAAGACGAATGGAATAAGTTTAAGGCTACATTCGAGTTCGTAACGTCGCCGTTTATCCTATGGTCAGCACGCAAGCTATTGCATTGCCCTCCATGGACTAACTTACTTATTGCGAGAGAGGATTGGACAGCACCCTTAGATAAAGATCTGTCTGTCGATGCTATATTCATAGATTTTAGCAAAGCATTTGACAAGGTTTCACACTTAGGTCTCATGCAGAAGCTCACGAGCTTCGGAATAATAGGTACTGTACAGGAGTGGGTATGAAACTTCTTATGTGACCGCAGACAGAGAGTGAGGGTCAATGGGACGCTATCCGATTGGAAGCCGGTCAAAAGTGATGTACCCCAAGGCACCATCTTAGGCCCTCTGCTCTACCTTCTCTACGTAAATGGGTTACCGCTGTTGCTTAGGTCGTCGACATTATTATTTGCGGATGACGTAAAAATCTGGAGAACAATAAAAAGTGAGGCTGATCATCTGGATCTTCAGGCTGACTTATACGATTTAGTTATATGGGCTCGAGATTGGGGCTTAGGAATCAATTCTAGGAAGAGTGTGCTAATTCACATCGGTCACGGCAATAGTTACCATTATACTATTGGTGATAAACCTCTTCCATGCGTTTAAGAACATAAAGACTTGGGAGTGATAATAAGTCATGACCTAAAAACAACTACGCACTGCAACGCAGCCGCTGTCAAAGGTTTTCGTGCGTTATGATCACTTCGCCGAGCGTTCGAATCTTTTGAAGAGGAAATGTTTCGAATTTTATATCCCACCTATATAAGACCACATTTAGAGTACTGTATCCAAGCAGCTAGCCCATGTCTGGTAAATGATACTAACTCACTTGAGCGTGTCCAGCGTGTGGGAACGAAATTAGTGAGGGGTCTTTCTAAACTCTCGTACAATGAGCGTTTAAAGCGCCTAAGCCTTTTCCCCTTGTCGTATCGTAGGACTCGAGGTGACCTTGTACTGGCGCTTCGTATCTTTAATTATGATTTGGGTGTTAATATGTCTTATCTTTTTGCTCCGTCCAGCACTAATAATCTCCGAGGTCATAGCAAGAAGGTTCATAAACCTTGATCTAATAAACTTAAATTGGTGTTCCGTTTTTCTCATCGAGTAGTCAATGATTGGAACGCCTTTCCCGAACAAGTGGTATCAGCCCCATCAGTGAATATTTTCAAGTAGAAACTGGACCTTCACTGGAGGGCAATCTGTTAAAATTAACACAGTTTCACCAACCTACTATCCTTATTACTGAAGACTGAAGATTAACTAAGTAGCCATTGATACCCTCCTTTCCATCTTTTCTAATATATGTCGAACTGGGGAGTCAAATATTAAATGGGGGGGGGGTGTTAAAAACAACGAAATAAATATCCGGCAGTTGTGTGCAAATGCGTTTACTACTTTCTGTGCAAAAAGGCTAAATCTCTGGCAAGAAACCAACAGTAAGGTACAGAGGGACAGTTATCTGCCTCTATTTTAAGTCTTTAAGACAATAAGAAATGTATGAAAGTAGTATTGGAAGGTCTTATGGTCAAAAAATCAGATTGCCCAATCATCGAGCTGAATAAGTCACATGTAAACGTCAGATATCCGATATTTATAACCTAACACCATAGCATCACTGAAGTTATTGTAACGACATGGACCCCCGGTGTTTTTCTGCAGACCAAACGATTGTCTCAAATTTTTGTTAGTACTCCAACAGCTATCCGAATGATGCTTTCGGTTATTTTTAATTGTTTTCCTCAAAGGATAAATACATGAAGATAACCCTGCCATTTTTTCCGGAGTGCTGAATGATTCCTACCCCCATGGATTTTTCCTGCATTTATTCTCTCAGGTTTTCACTACCATTGTCATTTGTGTTTTATCGATTTCTCTTCCCTGTGATAGTTAAAGAGTAAATGCTAATATATATATATATATATATATATATATATATATATATATATATATATATAGGGTTCAACTTCGCCTGTATTTTATTGAATAAAGGTGTAGGTAGTGAAGTAGTTGTATATGTCCCATAGTATTTCGAATTGGTAGGTTATAATGTCCATTTGTGCGTGACACTAAGTATAACGATTTTCTGTTCTGTTTAGTTCATTTCAATGATACCCTCGTCCGTTAAAGTGACGTACATGCACTACCTGAAATTTGAACTACCAAATCATAACAATTAACGTTGTTATGAACAAATTATCGTTAAAAGTAGTATATAAAGCAATTATATGTTCTGGACGTTCACTTTCTCTATGCTTCTCTTTTTTCCTTGCAGATGTCAGAAACTCCCGACAGACTGATTAGTCTTGAAGAGTTAGAAACTATGTTTAAGGATAGGTATACGGACAAGGATGTTAATTATCAAAACTACTTGTCGAATGCCAATGTACCACCCCCTATCATACCTCATTGGGGTACTCTTGTTTGCTACTAAGTTATGACGAATTCTAGATGAAATAAATCGAGAAAGATTCAATCATCGGGGTCGGAGAAATGTAAGTTTTATTCGCTTGTTGATTTGATTCATTTTTTTATAGGATAACTACAGATTCCAGAGAAATAGCTTCCAACGTAACAGTTTGGATTAATTCGATTCATTATCAGATCACAAGACTTGAGAGTAGTTTTTGTGCGAATAAACTTTTATGCAAACTCCTGCTTTATATCGACTTAGAAAACTTAACTACCGTGACTGGGAAACTGAAAAATTTAATTCGTGCCATGAAATGTTTAAAATTGGTATTTTTGAAGTGCTTAATGATCGTCTTGTTGATTTAAATTGACGGTTCTATATCCCTTGGTATTTCACTGGTTATTTTGTATATGCTTACCATCACATTGTGCCATTTAAAAAAGTTATTGTCGGCCACTTACTGGTTCCAATAACTTTATTATTACGTGCATTGATATATTGAAAAGTGGAACACTATAGTTAGTAAACTTTTGATTAACCATATATAGTTTTCCAGTCCCTCTGTCTACAAAAAAAGTGGAACACTATAGTTAGTAAACTTTTGATTAACCATATATAGTTTTCCAGTCCCTCTGTCTACAAACAAAGACCTGAATATGTTTTCTGATTATTCGCCAGATTATATATAACTTTCTTAGTTTTAGTGCCAAGGTTGAACTTGATAGTTTTTTATTCACAAATTAATACAGTGACGTCATACGAATTCGCGTTGACCAAAAATGGCTTGATATTGAAATATTCTGACCTATTATGACTTGTATTGTGCTAAGAATATTCCGTATTGTTTCCTCTGTACTATTTAAACTTGCGTTAATTTTATTTCAGTTATTTATTTATTCTGAAGAAGTGGTATACACTAAGTCACGAAACGTCAAAAATACAATTTTACACTCATTGGGATATCACAAAAAATACGTTTATTGTATATGATTTTCCTCTAATTTTGAAGAAACCTTATTGATCGTTTCCAAGCATGTTAAAATATCAATGTTTCAATAAACTGCAATGTCTCTGGTTATTGATTTGAGTTATTCAGTTAAGCGTAGGCTACGAATGTTGTTAGTTTCAGACAGCATGATACACTAATTTTTCTTGATATCGGGAAAACTTATTAACTTGTTGGTCCTGTCAGTTTCTTCATTTCAGTCAGATGTTGTTTACTGTTAGTGGGTATATTAACCAGACTTTCGTCAATTTTAAATCTTACTCTGGTCATTAACTGAAAGTAGTTTTTTGTCAATTGTCTTCGCATTTATTCTTAACTTGGCTTTTTTAATGCAGTATGTAAACGTCTATTATACTAAGCACTCTAAAAAATCCCAAGCAATCAAATTAATTTGAAATTGATTCTTACAGTGAACTTATATTAGTAAACGAACTACTGAGGACCGTATTTTGTAGGTCGAAACTCCTCAATGACGTACACTTATTGCCCTATTCAGCTGATGCGAATTCTTGTTGACAATCGTCTTCAGATTATGCGAAGCAATTCACACAGTCATCTGATATGCTAGTTCATTTAGGTAGTCCCAGTCTTTTGCATGGACTTAAGAGTGTAGTTTATGTAACTTGTACAACTTTATGTCACAAACATTTAAATCCATGATTGTGAATCTGTCATGAAACATTGCCAAATATCGATGCAAATGTTCAGATCATCCATGACTGTTCACTAAGTCGCGCAGAATAAAATCTGTACGAACCCATGACTTATCAATATGCAACTTTGTAATTCACTTAAGTAGTATTCCTCATGTTCTAGACAATAAAGTTAAAGTATAGTGAAACGTTAAAAAAATTTCACCATCATGCTTATAACCAACTTATCAAAGTGGAATAAATTCTCATTACCAGCCAGCTTCAAGTAGATAATCCGTTATTATTGAACTGAATTATTCTCTTTTAAAATTATTGCGAAATATTACTTACTTACGCCTCTTACTCCTCGTGAAAGAGCATAGGCCGCTCATCAGCATTCTCCATCCAACCCTTTCCTGGGCAATCCTTTCAAGCTCTTTCCAGTTCTTATTCATCCTTTTCATATCTGCTTCTATTTCCCGACGTAATGTGTTCTTTGGCATTCCTCTTTTCCGCTTCCTTTCAGGATTCAAAGTTAGGGCTTGTCTGGTGATGCAGTTTGATGATTTCCGCAATCTATGTCCTATCCATTTCCAACTCCTTTTCCTAATTTCCTCTTCATTTGGAAGCTGGTTGGTTCTCTCCCACAAAAGGCTGTTGCTGATGGTATCTGGCCAATGGATGTTGAGTATCATGCGTAGACAGCTATTGATAAATACCTGTACCTTCTTGATGGTGGTTGTTGTAGTTCTCCAAGTTTCAGCTCTATAGAGTAGAACTGTCTCGACGTTTGTTTGAACAATCTGACTTTGATATTGGTTGAAAGTTGTTTTGAGTTCCATATGTTCTTCAGTTGAAGGAATGCTGCTCTAGCTTTGCCAATCCTCGCCTTGACGTCTGCATCTGAACCTCCTTGTTTACCGACGATGCTTCCCAGGTATGTGAAGGATTCCACATCTTCCAGAGTTTCGCCATCAAGAGTGATTGGATTGCTGTTCTCCGTGTTGTATTTAAGGACCTTGGTTTTCTCCTTGTGTATGTTGAGGCCTACTGATGCAGAGACTGCTGCTATGCTGGCTGTCTTTATCTGCATTTGTTCGTGTGTATGTGATAGGAGGGCTATGTCATCTGCGAAGTCCAAGTCGTCTAATTGGTTCTGAGCTGTCCATCGTATGCCGTGGTTTCCCTCAGATGTCGAGGTCTTCGTAATCCAGTCGACCACCGGAAGAAAGAGGAAGGGAGAGAGTAGACAGCCTTGTCTTACTCCGGTCCTTACTTGGAATGCGTCGGTCAGCTGTCCTCCATGCACTAATTGCACTGTAGTCCATCGTATGAGTTCCGGATAATGTTGACAATCTTCTCAGGAACTCCGTAGTGTCGAAGAAGTTTCCATAACGTCCTCCTATCTACACTGTCAAATGCCTTTTCATAATCAATGAAGTTGATGTAGAGTGACGAGTTCCACTCAATTGATTGTTCGACGATGATCCGTAGTGTCGCAATTTGGTCTGTGCACGACTGGTCCTTACGGAATCCAGCTTGTTGATCTCGAAGTTGAGCGTCTACTGCGTCTTTCATCCTGTTCAGCAACACTCTGTTAAGCGCTTTTCCTGGTATTGACAGTAGTGTAATGCCTCTGTAGTTTTCACACTTGCTCAGATCTCGTTTCTTTGGAATCTTGATGAGGTGTCCTTCTTTCCAATCCATCGGCACTTGTTCCTCCTCCCAAATCTTCTTGAATAGAAGATGAAGCATGCTTGTAGTTACTTCGATGTCTGACTTCAGTGCTTCAGCTGGTATATTGTCGGATCCTGCTGCTTTCCCGCTCTTGATTTGTCTGATGGCCATTCTGATTTCTTCGGTCGTTGGTGGATTGACATCTATAGGAAGATCTGTGTGTGCTGCTTCGATGTCCGGTTGATTCATTGGAGCCGGCCTGTTCCGGAATTCCTCGAAGTACTCTGCCCATCTGTTCCGCTGTTGTTGAATTTCAGTGGTTGGTCTTCCTTCTTTGTCTTTGACTGGTCTCTCTGGTTTACTATATTTCCCTGCTAGCTTCTTTGTCGTATCGTAAAGCTGTCTCATATTTCCTTCTCTTACAGCTTTTTCCGCCGTCGTTGCTAGTTCTTCCACGTATTTTTGCTTGTCAGCTCTAATGCTCTTCTTCACTTACTTGTTTGCTTCTATGTACTCGGCTTGTGCTTGGACTTTCTCTGCTCTTGTTCGACTGTTGTTAATTGCTGTCTTCTTGTTCTTTCTTTCTTTGATCCTGTCCAGTGTTTCTATAGAGATCCATTCCTTGTGATGATGCTTCTTGGGGCCCAGAACCTCTTGACACGTTGAAGTTAATGTTTCTTTGATACCTTTCCAGTTATCCTCCATAGTAGATTCTTCTTCCTTCAGTAGGTCCTGTAAGGCTTGGAACCTGTTGTTGAGAGCTATCTTGAATTCATTGAGTTTATCAGTATCTCGAAGGAAGGCTGTATTGAACCTTTGCAGCGCTGAATGTCCAGTTCTTTTTTAGCTTCAGTTTCAATTTGGCCACAACCAGGTGGTGATCTGAAGCTATGTCCGCTCCTCTCCTGGTTTTCACATCTTCCATTGTCCTTCGGAAATTTTTATTGATGCAAATATGATCTATCTGGTTCTCTTTGGCGGGTCCGGTGAGATCCATGTAGCTTTGTGTGTACGTTTGTGTGGAAATATTGTACCGCCTATGACCAATTTATTGAATGCACACAGATTTGCAAATCTTTCCCCGTTTTTGTTCCTCTCTCCCAGTCCATGTAGTCCCATGATGTCTTCATATCCGGTGTTGTCCATTCCGACTTTGGCGTTTAGATCTCCCATCAGAATGGTGAGGTCCTTTCTTGGGCACTTCTCTATGATTGATTGCAGCCTCTCATAGAATTGATCTTTAACGTCGTCGTTGCTATCATTGGTGGGTGCATAACATTGGATAATATTCATTGCATATTCTTGCATATTACCTATTATTCTGTACTGTTCTCCGTTATTCTTTCCTGGGCTTTTGAGAAAAGACTGCTGCACTGCGGAGAGCGCTGAAGGCAGTTAGCAAGTTATGTGGTGAATCTTTCGAGACCATAATTAATATGATTGTGGATAGACATCTAAAGTCATGCAAACTCTTGGCAGATGTTATTTTATCAGATACTAACCATCCCCTTCACTCATATCTTTCTCCTCGTATATCTTCTGGTAGAACGAGACGAAATTACATTAAAATCCAAGCACGCAAGCAAAAGTATAAACGTTCTATAGTACCTTACCTAGCAAATGTACTCTGTGACGAACAGGTTGTTAGAGTTAACCTAGTCAATAATCTGCATTCTTAACATGACTCTAATTGAAAAGTTGTACAGTTTTTTTTTCTTTTTTTTCAGATTTCTTTTTTTTAACCGTTTTTTTCTTTTGTTCTGTAAAAGAAACTTGTTGAAGTATTTTTGGGCTGAGAATTCTATATTGCTAGAATGGGTTTTGTGGAGAATTGGTAATTTCAATGGTTGAAATCATGAATCAATTGAAGCTAGACCATCATGGAAAACCTGGAAGCACTGGACGGCCGTCTCGTCCTAGTATGGGACTCCTCAGCAGTGCGCATCCACGATCCCGCCCCCCACGGGATTCGAACCCAGGACCTATCAGTCTCGCGCCAGGCGCTTAACCAACTAGACCACTGAGCCGGCCGGCATCCAACGGTGTTAATGTCTAACTTCAACCAATCCACGAAGTTGCGCCACCGTCACCATTGTCTTCAGTGAGCTGCTGAGGAGTCCCATACTAGGACGAAACGGCCGTCCAGTGCTTCCAGGTTTTCCATGGTGGTCTAGCTTCAATTGATTCATGATTTCAACTATTGAAATTGTATATTGTACCAAAATATAATATCGAATAAAGCCATAAATAAATTTTAAAAAAATAATCCCCTCCTTCTTTGTTTTGAATGATGCTTTGGTGATTCTGGATCCGTGAGATTTCCATCCTACCAGTGCATTTCGTGCTAATTTGTACAGTATTAGAGCAACTCCCTGAGTGTGTGGAGCATTTTCCTCTTTGTGACCGGAGTATAGCAGCATCTCTCCCATATTTAGCCTTTGTTGTCCAGCTTGGGTCCAATGGGTTTCACTGATTCCCAGTACTGCCAAGTTGTATCTCCTCATTTTCGTTGCTATTTGACTGGTCTTCCCGGTCTCCCATATTGTCCGGACGTTCCATGTACCTATAAAAATTGTTGCTCTGGTTGTTAGAAGGGGCATCGGCCTCGTGGCTTCTGAAGGAACTCGGCTTTTACCATGAAGCGTCATATTACCTCTAACTCCCAGGGCAGAGTTTAAATGGTTTGAGTTATTTTTTCTGGTTAGCGTTTTTTTTAGCGAGTTAGTTTTCTACGGGATGGGGACGCTAACTCCATGCCCAACCCTCCTTCTTTACCCGGGCTTGGGACCGGCAGTAACTCTGGAAGAGCTACAGGCCGAGTTATTGCGAAATATCGTTTGGTGATAATCAGGTTAAGAAAAAAATCAGACATTTTTGTCGAATTTGTTAACTACACCTTTTGTTTATATGACAGATATGCGAAGTGCATAACATAAACATATGTCACTTCATTGTTTTAACTTGTCTAACCATGTACTACAGCATGATCGCAGCATATATATTTCTATTTTATAAAAAGAGATTTTGATACCAACATGTAATAATTAAGAAGAACAAAACAATGCAGTAAACATCTTATTTTTCCGGAGAATGAAACATTCCTATATGCTGTAACCGTAAATCGCAGTCCTTAAACTTTTTTCCATAAGAAATTCGGATGGTGATTTAGTATCTGAAGCAAAAATGAATGATTTCCTCTCAATAAGAATATACCATTATATTTTTATTTGCATGAAAATACCGTATTATTACTACATTGGCCTACTCATTATTGGGTGACATTCTGAAATGTTCTGTAAGTGAATAAGAATGTATATAACTAGTGGTAATCTGTAAAACGTGTATGTCGTGTTGTGGTTTTCCGATGATAATTACTCCGAAAATACTTGTTTTAAGGCAAATAACTCTTCATTTTCGTTAACAGGAAGTACTTCTCATATCTTATCATAACTACACCGTTTAGGCTACTACGGCGATTATCAATTATAATTTTGTCTTCAGTCACCTCCAATCGATGCTCTTACCGCTACGTGAAACTTGGAAATTTGAGTTGTACTACTCACAAATGTTAATCAGTAGCACTTTTAGAATGACAGTTTAATTGTCAGATTGATGCTGCTTTACAGACCATCGTAATTGCATTCTATGAATGTTTTTTTATTAAAAGCTATTTCATCGTACCTTTATTGACTGGCCGAACTTGACAATTTTTAGTTTTATGATTCGGCCATCTTCACAAATTTGTCGAAAATTTTGTAAATGGCTTTCGTTCCATTCATTGAACTATAAGTTAAATATATGTCAGCTATTCACCAAAATTCTGAAGACTAACGTCTTTGAGATTTCCCCTATTTATGACTTTTACATTATCTCCAATTTTCTGTCTATAGTTTTTAACATAATATTAGGGGTAATATCCTTTGACGTCCATCATCCAGTCGGTTTTCGAACTGAGATAGAAATGTATGTTGACCGATTCTTCCAATGTGGCGTATCTCGATATTGTCACAGTTTTCTTTCCAAAATTAATATTCTGCTAGTTTCCGATTGTTCCAGTCTTGAGTTTCGTAAATAACAGAATGCAAAGATTTTATAGTTTTCTTAGCTGGTTTAGTTCCGAATTTCTTATATAGTCTACTTGCTGTTCTTTAGTAATAGCAGTGCTGAATAAAATAAGCTCTAGCTCAGTGTTATTAGGCTTCCTCTTCAGTATACATTAAACTAATCATCATACAAAACAATTTATGATTGGAAAATGACAATCCATTTAGAGGAAATTAATATTTCTTTCATTTATAACTCCATTCGTATAAAATAGATTCTTACTATTTCCATATGTTAGATCACATTTTTCATGTTTTGTTTACAATGTCATTTAATCAAATTAACACTACTTCAGTGTGAATCAAACAATTTTTGTGGACTGTAAGTTAAGTGATTCAGTTCCCAGTCTTCACTGACTTTCTAGACAACAGCACAGATGCCAAAGGTTATTATACCATTCAAATCAATAATACTAACGAAAGAAATAATATGTGCAATATGAATAAAAGTGAACAATTTCTGTTCATGCCTTATGTGAAGAATTTATATACATTGAAACACATGACGATATCTTTCACTGTAGGCAAACCCAGAAATAAAGGGCATGCATTCAAATTGAATCAGGAAAATATTTGGTTGATAATTTGTCTCTAATCAAATAAGTGATTTATGAATATTTTCCTATGGTAAATAAACATCAGTCAAAGGCCATTGAGGACCAAGGAACACTAGACAAATATTTCATTCTAGTCTCAAAACCATTGGCAGTTTTCACCCAAAAGCCTATGATTGATCTAACTCATGACCTTCAGATTTTACAGTGCAGGATGATACATTTAGCCCACTAAATTAGAATATACCGATCGATATTTATATCTTCAGTTAAGTAAAAAGTTTGGAAATAATAAGAGAAACTTAAAGCCTAAAGTAATTGGTTCTTTTCACACTAAAAGCCTCAGTATCACAGTCACTTGCTGAGAATCATTACCATCCATAAATTATAATCGAAAACACATTGCTTACAAATATTAGGTCAAGGCTAGAGGAAACAATGATCAACGCAGTTACTAAGCCCATTAAAAGTCTTTTCCATGGAAATAGTTCCAAACAGGCACTTTATTCAAGATCTAAATATGATTATGTAAACCAACAATCGATTTAAGAACATCCTTTCATAATTATTAACAAAACTTCAGTTTATTTCAGCATTCTTGTTAAACAAAAAGAATAGTTTTAAAAAACAGATGGATACATTTGTACATCTACGATAAATTCTATCTTAATCAATAATTATTTGTAAAATGTTCATCTTTCTTCGAATACTTCATAAAGTTATTTTACATGGTAAACATTTAAAGAGAATCATTAACATAGATGAATTCATATTAATCTTACTAAGGTTTTATTTATTGATTTATTAGTTTATAAAGAAGGAAATTGTATGACTTTCTGTGTTGAACGATGTTTTTCATCAAGTCAAACATTATTTATTGGTTACTTGTTGTTGATTACTAACTCTATTATTATTGTTCTTCCTTACTTTTAGTATTATTAGTTTAACGTTTGTACTGATGATATTGTCCGAAAAGACAATATAAACTGTATATTATCAACAAATTTGTATGTGTGTTTGTGTATGTAGAAGAAGTACAATTGACAAGAAATGGGCATGTTGATGGTTAACTTTATCCATAAGAAAAGAAAGAACTTAAAACAAATTACGCTGAAGTTTGTATCTGCCAATTAGTAAATAACAGAATGTCTAAAAATATCACGATTGAAATTCATAACTTAAAGCCTGGGATAAATACACTTAAACTTAAATTGTTGTATTTTGCATTAGTACAGGGATAAGAAATTAAAAAGATAAGCATTAAAGAAATAGGAATAGTAGTAGTAGCAATAAAAAGAGAAGTTGAACATAAGGAGTAAAATGTGTTAGGAACGAACAAAATCGATAAATCAAAAGTGTAAAACAATACTAAAATTCAAGATCTTGTATTTTCATACAAATTGCATTCTGTCTTCATTCTTTATTATTCGATCTTCTCGTCTCTCTGCTGCCAGACATTCTGTTCATACTCACTTCATATACTACTTATGTCTACATAAGTAGCACACACTACAATAGTTATAAAATCTGTGCACAGGAAGCGAATAGTTTCACTTGCTCTGTTGAGTGGAAATTAAATTAACTCCGTGATAAGGAATAGTAGAAGCTTATTTAGCTTAAAAGTCTTTGAAGTAATGATTCGAGAGCGTTCTGTACTTCATTCGATACATAACTCACATTGTTTAGTATAAATCAGTATTTTCTGGACAGTTTGTTAGATTAATTATTGCTGAACATGAGAACATACTACAAAAAAATAATTTTCATTTGTCTGTGTTCGATATACGTCTGACAAGTGTATTGTATTATTGGAGGCTGATGAATAATATTTCCAAGTCAATGAATAATAAATAATTGTTCGAAAACATATAATGTATGAAAATCTCTTTTTTAAACTTCGTATACCAGTCATATTGTATGAAGTGATTTTTAAAGATGAAAATCGTATAATAGTCTTAACTATTCGATAGATTCCAAAATTCTATTAACTCTCATATGATGAGCTTCAAATTGCATTATATGGAACATTTTTATAACTGATCTATTACAGGGTAATGGGCATTGTCATGTATGTCTAGTCTTTTAGTTTTTATCTGTTGACTGAGTTGCAGTGTAGTTGCTAGGATGAGTAACTATACGTCGGGTAAATTATGTTAAGATTTTACATGATTGAAAGGAACCCTATAATCACCTAACAATAAATTATTTCAATGAATTCATAGTACTTTATCCTGATCACAGTTAGATCGTAACACAGGGGTTTAATAAATTTATTTAATTAGCAGCTGATTTCTAAGAAGAATTGTTTTATGTTAATATGAAATATGATTTTCATCCATCCTTTTTTACTTCAGTAAATATGGCATGAACATCAAAACAACTTAGATTTTATCGCAGGAATTCATTTCACTCTTATCAAAGTTTATTTAATTGATATCATTGTGAATAAATTATGTGTGAGATTTTAGAGATAAGATTTTGATGAGTTCTAGTGACAAACTAAAAAAAAACTTGAGAAGTCTATCAACACTGAAATAATCACATCCAATACGATACAACATTTATCTTAGAAGAACAATACATTTGTACGAAAAATGTTGGGGAAACGGATAGTGTACACGATTGCTTGATCCTGTATCGTTTTCTAGTCCACTTCACTAAGACATACTAGATTGATATGAAGTTTTGAGAATCGATCGAATTAATCATTATCTTGTAGATTTATTTACTAAAAGTATTCTGCAAAACTTCGTCTATAGCTTTCCTAGGACTACTGCCGGTCCGAAGCCTGAGTAAAGGGGGAGGATTGATCGTGGAGTCGTAAACCCCATCCCGTAGAAAACAACCTTGTCAAAAAATCGCTAACTAGTATGTAAGTATTCTTCAAAAGAAGGTCACAATCAATGAATGATCAAGTGAAATCTAATTTAAGATATGTTGAGACATTCTCAATTGAATTTATCAACTAATATACTGATATTTAATTACTACAACCAAAGAAACCAATTTATTCGCCGATAGTTTACATAAATTAGCTATGTACAGTTTATAAAACTGCGCTCATCATCAAGTTATCTATTGAAAAAACTTAAGTTTACCAAATATGACATTCTCCGCCTAGATATCCACTGTTAATACAGTGTGAAAGCTAATTTACTTTTATGAACATTGTTTTTGAGCATCTTTCAGTAGAAACATGTACTGCTGTTAACTTTGTTGGAGAAAAAAAAATCAATTTTATTGCCAGTTTGTCGTCAATTCTTCTTTTAAATTATAAACTGAAGATAACTTTCACATAAACTAAAGAACCATTGAATGCCAGGATGCTATCAATGGTTGCTTTCTCTAAATTTTGAACTTTTTAGCAGTTTTCATTCATGACGTCATAGTTGAAGGAAAGCAGACCGTTAAGTGAGCAAGATATATTTAAACGATTGGTTGGAAAAACACTAGTTTACATTTTCAACTTCAGTCAATTTATATCATAACATATCTTTCAATAAATGTTAATCGTGAGTAACTGACTCATATTTGACTAAGCTTATCCACAGAATTTTAATTTTTAAATCCTTAACTTAGTCTACAAATGGTGTTTCTCCACTATTATTATTTATGTTCACAATGTTCCTATCTGTTACATAGTAAAAATAGTATTGATGATAATTTAATGATTGAATTCATGAGTCAATTAAAGCTAGATCACCATAGAAAACCTGGAAGCTCTGGACAGCCGTTTCATCCTAGTATGGGACTCCTCAGCAGTAAGATCCCACCCCACGATATTCGAACCCAGGACCTATCAGGTTTTCCGTGGTGGTTTAGCTTCAATTGACTCATGAATTCAATTATTAAATTACTACAATCTCCACAAAACCCTCCTTTGATTAATGATAAATAATAATTATCATATCAGTTCGTATGCGATTTTTTTTCTGCGGTCAGTAAAAATAACATGTTAATTTTTGGAAAGAAAAAACTCCAAATAAAAGGCGTAAACAGAAATATTTCGACAAAACTATTAAAAGCAAAATTTTTTTTAAAAAAATTTCAAATATTTAAAGGGTGTAACCAAGGTTAGATGGAAAATTATTTCCCATAAATGAAATATTCTGTTTGATAATAACAACTGATAAGATTTTTATTTACTTAATCTCTTGTAGAATCGATGATATTTTTAAATAAATGAACAGTAGTAAAAGTTTAGTAAGAAGATGCTTGTTTTCTAGAAAAGTTCAAATTAACTAAACTGTTACTTGTTTAAAAGATTCATAATTATAAGCTGAATCATAATAAGTAATGAAATGTATATGAGACTTGAATATTTACAATGAAAATAGTTTTTTTTATAAGCTCCAGTGTGTAGTCGTTAAACACAACGTAGTATTTTTTATTTTTACTTGTAGGGCTAGTGAAATGTCACTGAGCCCTAGACAAATCATTCTGTAGTTGCGTCACTGAATATCGGACAGATCATTGATCTCTGTCAAAGTCACGGAAAACCAACGCGCATCAGTTAATCGTATGCCATGGACTTGTCAATGCGGTGGTGGTCTCACTGTCTTTTCTGTACTCATCATTACTTATATATTTCCGTAATAACGTCCTTTGTGTTGTACGATCTTCAAAGCATCCATAGTACCTTGATACGACGAAGGGGTAATACACGTTAGGTACTGACTGCGAGGTGTGATTTCGACGTTAGCTGTTGGTCACACCATTCCCATCTAACTCGACTTATTTACTTACTTACTTACTCCTAACTCGAGTAGGCTCCTAATCTTTCTATATAGATTATCTACGTTGGTGATCTACATACTCATTCTTTGTTACAATATTGTATATGAACCATCAAAGGATGCAAAAAGTTATATTATTTTTTAGTGGCAAAACCGGCCAGTTAATTGTGATTGACGTGAAGACTGAAATATTATCGTGATCACAAATAGTACTCTATTTTTTCAGTTAAAAATACAAGACAATGTTTTCACTAGTGAGCATATGTTGATTATTAATCACAGAATGTAAGTTTCTCAATTGAAAACTAGAGCTGTATACAAATTCAGATGATTCTAAAAGCATAAGACTATTTGTACATATTTAGCTTCAGCTCAAAGAACTTTGATATGTATGATTGTTCTGAGACTTCTAAGTCTACATATAAAGAGAAGATATGAAAGACATTTTTGAAGTTGGTCATAATGTTTTAAATTGTTCACAAAGATTATCGATTTTAAACATTTAATAGTGGTAGGTATTTAGCGAGACTTATAAAAGACATTCAACAATCAACAATATATACACTACAATAATATCCACAAAAAACCCTTGTCTGATCAAAATTATCTATTATAAAAAGGACCGCAAATAAAAGACCTAGACATTTAGCATTTTTAGTTTAGCACTGATTTTTCTGGTTATGAACAGTCAGTGTGATATCAGTTATTCTAGCTCTTGTCCATCATTTCTATTCCCTGTTACAGTGGAAGCTAGCCTTCGTCACTAAATGTAGTACTTAATATTGATTTTAAAAATCTTCCGAATGACGTAAACTACCTGGTTATGATGATATTGACCAACCGGCTTTTAGGCATCTTACAACTAATAGGCACAACTCATAGTTGCTCAATATGCGTGATCAATTGAAACCTAAATGAGTATGTTTGAAGTGTATTCCATTTCATTTCTACTTTAATATTTTCTCATACTTCAGCTATTTCATTTACTTAGATCGAAAATGGCAAACATGTTTTTACCTGTAAATGTTTTCATTAAATTAATAAATATGTATAAATCCTCTATGAATTTTACTATAATTAAGTTGATTAGAACAATGTCATTAAAATGGAAAAGGATCTATGTTTATTCATATATATGTATATATGGGCTAAATAAATCATTATTTTATGTTACCGTTCCTGTCAAAGTCTTATAGGTTAGATACATGTATAAATAGTTCAAAAGGTCAATAAATATTCATCATTGATTGTTAATATTATTCCATATTAACTTATTTCTTATATAAAAATTCTTGTAACATGATGACATCTATTTTTCTTGATAAAATCTCATTAACTTGTAAACGGTTTTAGAAACTAAACAATATTACCATTGTATGAGAAAATTATATTGGATTGGTTGAAGTTATACATTAGCACCGTCGAATGCCGGCTCTGTGATCTAGTGGTTGAGCGCTCACGAGCGAGACTGATAGGTACTGGGTTCGAATCCCGCAGGGGGCGAGATCGTGGATGCGCACTGTTGAGGAGTCCCACAGTAAGACGAAACGGTCGTCCAGTGCTTCCAGGTTTTCCATGGTGGTCTACCTTCAAATGACTCATGATTTCAACTATTGAAAATTATATCTGAAATAATCTCAGCAATTGAAATTTAAATAATTCCAACGTTTCGTCCAGCTAACTTGTCTGAACTTCTTCAGGGTAATAATCAAAATCAAATAATTTTCACATATAATGATTTTTCTATACTCGGCGTCCAATTTCTGTCAAACTATTCGTACTAATCTTGACGAATATTCGTATAAAATATCACCATTGACTTGAATTTATTTTCAGATTTCATTTAGACTAACTATCAATTCAAAATAATATTATGCATAGAAGAGAGAGTATGATTATGGATAAACTTAATATCAGCATGATAAATTATTACTCAGTTCTTAGGTAATCAGAAAACATCTCCAATAAATGAATAACTTATTGAAAAAGAAAACAATAGTAATACAAAGTAAAAACAGATTTTATATATTAAATACATTTGTTTCTATCTTCTAAAAGTTTCTGTTCCTGTAAGTTGATGAAGGAGCGATAAAAAAACTCATCCTTATGGATATAGATTATCCGTCTTCCCTATGTTTTCAAATGACCTAAATATATTTTTTCTGAGTATCCATACAGTTCTTGGTTAGATTTATGTATTAAGAGTAGGGAATGGGATTTAAGGGTTAGGATTTTCACAAACTGGTATCAGCTCTAATGGGAAAATGCTTTTTTCTAATATGAATGACCGAATTTTGTGTAAGAATCTTAAATGGTATTATTTGATTAGTTTTTTTCTATAAGATATAGTTGCACAAGGTTGAAGTTAGTTTCAGGATTAAGGGTTTCAGGTTAGAATTTATTGTTAGTACCAATTTACCTATTATCTACAATCTACAGAGATAGAATTGAGCACTTATTACACTCAACACTATCATTTTTATTCTGTGACATCAAAAAATAATTTCTCTCAATTTCAAGCGTTTTAAACAGTATAAAAAGGTATTTCGACTGCTCATTATACGTGATATTTGAAGTTTACACAAAAGCTTAGAAATCTCATTCTTGATTCAGATTAATTTGCTCCTATATCATAATCTTACCAATGTATATAAACAATATTGATGGTAAGACAATACAAACAATTTCGTATGTTCAAAGATCATTTATTATCATTTAATTGAAATGAGAGCAGTAGTCGTTACCTTGTATTAGAAGTATCAACGCTTACATTTAGTAATAACTCGTCCATGAAGCTGCAATCTGTAAACGATATGAATTATCTTCTTGTGAGTAAATTATTGAGTTGCTGTAAAAAAGGTTCATAAACCCTAGTTACTCATCTATCGAATTGAGATTTATGTACCATTCGTTTATTCTAAATGGCTATCATTAGTATTTATTATTTAACTCTTGTTAATATAATCATTTCCAGCCCAGTGGTCTAGAGGGTTATGTGTTTGCGATTGATCGAAAATCATGAGTTCGAATCTCGCGTGAGAGATTGTGGATGTGCATTTATGAAGAGTCCCATACTAGGACGAAACGGCAATCCAGTGTTTTCAATTGTGGTCCAACATTGATCGGTTCATGATCTCAGTTATAACCATTAGTGATTAATACTAACTCAGAAATGTTAAGCTTTTTGATAATTAACTAAAAAGAATATTATTCTTCCATGTATTTGTTAACCTTATAGCAAACCATTTCAATTCATTTATTTAATTAGACTTATGAAGTACGTAGTAATTTCATTTACTTTAATCCATAAATAACATTCTCGATTACTTTTTATTTTCATATATATAATTCATTTTCACTTTGCGAAAGACAGGAAGCTGGATGACTTGTGTTTGTCCCGGTGATGGTGGTTTGTCGGTTGGTTTAACTCTCTTTTGAATGTAACGAGAGATAGTGTTTTAACCACGTTTTTAGGTAGAGTTCCACTGGTTGACGATTCAATACAAGTCAGTAGCCAGGTAATAAGTAATTGGTTTTGAGTTTTTCAAGTTATTTGGAGTGTCCTTGTTTTGGAAAACAAGAAAATTCAGACCACATCAGAAGTGAAATTATTATTAAGTCATTTACAGACAATTAAGTTGTCTCTAGTCCTTCTACATAACATGATACTAAATTTAGTTCACTCAGTTTCTCATCACATGACCGAGTAGATATTCTAGGAATTAGCTTAGTTTCCCAACAGCTCATTATCTTTTTTATACAGGGACTGATTGCTTGTGTGCAATACTTGGGTTTTGGTAGAACGAATACCACATACAGTTTCCAGAATATCTAGGCACCTAAGTGATTTAGAGCACTAAGTAACTACAAGAGAGTCCTAAAACACTTTGCAGCTATTCCCTTGCAGTGAACAGCAATTTTCAAGTCTCAACTAATAATTACTCTTAGATCACCCTGTATGGGTAGCGGATATCTCGGTGTTGTTCACCTTGTATGTATCTATGTTTTGATGACTAATATAAATCATTATACACTTAAGAATACCAATCAATAACTGTTGAATTCTCGATCATTTTGCTGATTTCGCCAGGTGTTTGTGGAGCTATGAACTAACTTGTTGTAAAGAATTTCTCTCCATACTTTCATATCGTTGGCAGATAACAAGAGTGTTGTATACAGGAGTATGTCTGCTCTTATGTTGTTTTTACTTTGTATTTACTTTGGAATTATTACTATAAGATAACAGATTTCGTATAGAATCGAAATTTATTTAGGCAATGAAAAGATGTCTCGCGCCAGGCGCTTAACCAACTAGACCACTGAGCCGGCATCCAACGGTGTTAATGTCTAACTTCAACCAACCCACGAAGTTGCGCCACCGTCACCATTGTCTTCAGTGAGCTGATATCTCACAACAGACCTGGTTGAACTCCACCGGTCACGGCTTCTCACTAGAACTCTAGGAGTATCTCTTGAAGTCAGTCACTAGTGAGCAGATGATTATTACTAGAATGAGTTTTGTGGAGAATTGGTAATTTCAATAGTTGAAATCATGAATCAATTGAAGCTAGACCACCATGGAAAACCTGGAAGCACTGGACGGCCGTTTCGTCCTAGTATGGGACTCCTCAGCAGTACGCATCCACGATCCCGCCCCCCACGGGATTCGAACCCAGGACCTATCAGTCTCGCGCCAGGCGCTTAACCAACTAGACCACTGAGCCGGCCGGCATCCAACGGTGTTAATGTCTAACTTCAACCAATCCACGAAGTTGCGCCACCGTCACCATTGTCTTCAGTGAGCTGCTGAGGAGTCCCATACTAGGACGAAACGGCCGTCCAGTGCTTCCAGGTTTTCCATGGTGGTCTAGCTTCAATTGATTCATGATTTCAACTATTGAAATTACCAATTCTCCACAAAACCCATTCTAGTAATAAAAAGATGTGTCTACACCTTTCAGGTAGATTGAATAAGTATTTTGTAAGTAATATTAAATTACAAGCCTTAGGCTAAATGGTTAGAATTGCATCTTTTCACTCCATGGAACTTCTGACTGTTTTCCATCGAAATGTACACCCATTTGTACAGAAGTCTGAATAATTGTTTACATTCTTAAGGTCACCATTGTCGTAATTCACTGGCTTATTTCTTTCATGTTTTCATTTCATTATTATCTTGTCACTAATGGGAGAAGTGATATTTTCATTATTAGTTACCTTCAGAACAAAGCACATCACAGTTATTTACTATCTAATCGTATCTTTGACCTTTTAGTTACATTTATATTTCTGATCGATTTAATGATTCATTTGTTTATTTCAGTCACAATGTGAGTTTAACTCATCATATACCTACCCTCTGTATAAACATGTGTATTTACTAAAAAATGACCTTACCTTGATTATTTTACATAAACACTAACTTGTAGTATTTGAAATCACATTCTCCGTTAACAAATCAGACACTCGGGCAAATAGTCCAAATTAGTTACTGAGGTCAGTTGGATAGAAATCTGATAATCAAATAACTTCATTTGCTAAGATTCTATTTTCATGAGCCGTATGATAATATTTTTCTGAACAAAATTAACGTGACAATTTTGTTTATTAGTTAGTATGTATGTTTATAATGAGTGGGATCAGTAGAGAATGGTTCTTACTTATAAATACAATAGATTAATAGACGGAATATTTCTGATGAAGCTGGAATAAGATCACCTGTTTGGTTATGCAAGTTTTCATTGTGGAGTATGATTTCAACAAAGACATGTGAGTTTGGCAAAAATATCATTATTATAAGGGGTTTGTGAAAGTCGTCTAATTTTCACAGTTTAATTCATGAACTGATGTTACTTAGATAATTATTTTCAATGGTGCTCACCAGTCACTAACTAGTAGACGTAATTCTTTGAGTTCTGGTGAGAAGCCGTATCAGGTAGATTTCAACTTTATCCAGAGTTCGAAATGTATTGCGCTAATATATCACATAATTCTGATAAACTTCGTTTTCTCATTTCATTATCGAAATTTATTCAGAGTGTTAGGGTTATCCATTGCAGGCAATGAAAGATGGTCACGAGGTATCGTGAGTTAAAGTCAGACATTTACACCACTGGATCTCCTCTTAGTGGTTTAAATGTTGGGCACCTGCAGCAAGAACAAAGGACCTTGGGTTCAATTCCTGGCGAGGTTATGAGCAAACTGCTGAACGATCTCATATAAGGACAAAACACCTACCCAGTGCTTCTGGGTTCTCGTCAGCTATAATTAGTCAGTATTGCAAACTTAGAGTGTGTACATTAATCTTCGTCTTCTTATTACATTATCGAAATTTATCAAAGGGACTAATTGCTTTATAGCATGTGAATCATTAATGTTGGGATAACTAATATAAAGTGATAACTTGAATCAGTTTATAAGTGGAACCAAATTGTGAGATAAATGATCAGAATAAATATGATCAACATGGGTTGAGAGAGAGAATAATGCAGTTACAAACCAGAAATCACGAAATATTTAGAACAATATGATTTGGGTACGAATTAGTAAATAGCAGTGGATGCTTATTAACGTTCTTCTTAGTAACCCATTTACTCTTCTTGTAAATAGAACATCTATAAAGGCTATTCTAACTTTATTTTCTTCCTTATATGTGAATTTCATGGACGGATGAACTTCATTAAATTGCTTGAGTGCTTCTATCAGGTCAATATGTTCGTTACAAGGATGAACATGTCGTCCATATATCGGAAGTAAAATGAAAAGTTATCAGTCTGTTGTGTCAGTGGACGGTTTTCTAGGTTAGCGAGAAAAATGTCAGTTAATATAGGATCTAGTGATGAACGTATCGCGACAGCATCTATTTCTCTATATATTTCACCACTGAATTTGGAATTTACATTCACAGCAATAATTACTTGATAATCTCCATAGGGATTATGGTTGTTCACAGATATATTCTACAGCTTCCCTGAGTGGGGCATTTGTAAACAATTATGTTACACCTAAAGATATCATCGTTTGTCCTTCAATGTTTGTGTTTTTAATCTTGTCGACGAGCTGCAATACTGGGCTTCACTAGGTGTTTGTGGAGTGGTTTTAAAATGGTTACTAACCACTTTACCACATTATGATAAGGGGAATTATTCAGCGATTAAAATATTTGGGAAACTCAGTTTGTCTAAAAAGCCGAGTTTCATTCCTTACCACTGTTAAGAAACAATATGGTAGCTCACTAAGTTCCGTAGATATCGGAGACAACATCATGGCTATGACATAATCATACTATGAATATAAAATAAACTTCACTTATTTTGTCTTTCGATTGACATCAGCTCCGGGTTTGTTAAATAAAAAATTTTTTAAACTTACAAAATCAAACATTTTATTATTGTCAGAACTCCGTCACTTAAATTATATTATCAAGTATATTAGCAATAACCTTCATTTGTGTACTTTGAAAAGGTCAGAACATATTTTTATACCATATCGTTATTTTTGACCTATAGTCTTCCTTATTTCCAGTCAGTCTAATGATCTATTTACAAATTCTAGACACTAGTATTAGTTACACTCCGTGTATACTAACAAATAAACTTATTATCATGTTAATTATTTCAGATGAGTATCACTCTATAGCTTTTTTGAAAAAGCTATTCGTTACGATGAAAATTTCCTCTGAAACTTGAGGCTATGAATACATGTGAAGGTTTTTATATGATGCATTTGAAAGCAATGCAGTGGATACAACATTTGTACATCTTCCTTGAGCTGTCCTTTAGATACTTTATCATTTTCCCAATCCTGTTGTTATTACAATTGCTCTCTGCTTTCCTTCTTCCTCTCTTTGTTTCAATCTTCTACTGGCAAGCGCTCCAATTCCAATTCTTTCTACATAATGCTTATGAAGTGAAGGAACACTCAGATGGGGAAAACCGATTATTTTAGGCAATACAAAATTAATGACTTGGCAAATTATGAAAACCATACATTAAATATTTCATTTGCACACCTTCCATCACTTGTCATTTACATTCTTCATGATCCTTCCAATTATGTTTTTATTCCAATTCCTTTCTCCTTTTCTTTCGGTTCTCTTCAGTTTAATCTTCCTAATCCTCTTTTGACAGGTGTTCCACTTCTGATTGGTGTTGCATATTACTTATATCTGTCTACATAAATATCACCCACCACACTTATGTCTGTTCGTACAAGTAGCGCATACCATACATTAAGAAGATGAAGTTTATCAAGATTATATGATTTATTAGTTCAATACAGTTCGAGTGGTTTGATCAAATTTTCATTTTATTAGCTTGTTTTAGTTTCCCCCATAATCAGTGATTATCAATCAGTACTGTTTTCAGTTTATGAATTAATCCCAGAAACTCAGTTCCTACTAGACGGTCTTTTGGTGAAGACTGATTTTAAATTATCTCATTCTCATTCTAAATCCATTGTAGCCACTGAATTAGGTAATGTGCCATTGCTGTCTACTTATTTTATTATTGAAAAAGGTAAGAATAAATATTTGAGTAGTTTGAAGGCAAAAAAACATATCATTATATGTGAAAATTATACTTGAAGTAATTTCAGCGATTGAAATTTAATTAATTCCAACGTTTCATCCAGCAAACTTCTCTATACTCGGTGCCCAATTTTTGTCAAACTGTTCGTTCTAATATTGGCGAATATTCTTATAAAAACAAAGATATGCCCAGATTTGCTCTTGTAGCGGTAAATTAATCCTCAAAATAAATAACTCTGTAAGTTTTCGACATTGGATGCTGACCACAGTTTTACTGGACTCATCTAGCTGAAGGCGCTCGGTCATGCATCCTCACCAGATCACGTGTGGGAACGCCGTACTCAACATCTACTGCAATCGCTAGCCAGATTAGTTCAGACGATCCTCGATATATTGATAGCTTATCAAATATATCTTCGAACCTCCTCGCTTCTGTCTTTTGGTTCCACTTGGTGGGTACGCTTCATATTAGGTGTTACTGGTTAAAACGTTGTCAAACTCTGAATACTTGTGGCATCTTCACTCTCTATAATTTAGTAAAATGGACTACGTATACAGGCCTCACTTTGTCTGTTGGTAAATTAAACCTATTGTCTTTAGAGGATATTATTTTCCTCAAATTTGCGGAAACCCCTCGCTAAAGAATCCCATAAAGATTTAAGATCCCCGTTTTATTGAACTTAATTATTACAGAAAACTAACCTAGTCCAAATGGTGAGAGTAAAATAAAAATTAATGTACAACATTGAACCAGTTCGAAAACAATGAGCAGCATTCAGAAACCTGAGTTATTGGTTAGGTCCACAAATATAAACAGAAATTTTTTCTACGGAGACTAACTCAAGACTTCTAGCGTTTTGTTCTTCCAACAATAGAACTGAGACTTTGAACTCTCAGGTCCTCATTTAACGAAAACTGATACTGTTGGTGATTCTGCAAACATGGTGGACGAACAATCAAAATAACTTCAAGTAAGAATGAGTACAGAGAAGATAGTGAGACCACCACCTTATTGACCAGTCCATGGCGTACGATTAACTGATGTGCGTTGGTTGTCCTTGATTTTGACAGGAATCGATGATCTGTTC
The DNA here is from genome assembly GCA_946903255.1 of Schistosoma spindalis. Lineage (NCBI taxonomy): Eukaryota > Metazoa > Platyhelminthes > Trematoda > Strigeidida > Schistosomatidae > Schistosoma > Schistosoma spindalis. Next base: position 48,782,180 of record OX336420.1, read on the forward strand.
GATATTCAGTGACCTAACTGCCGGATGATTTGTCTGGGGCTTAGTGACATTTCACTGGCCCTACAATATAAACAATTAAATGATTTTGTTATAACTGTAATTATATGTATCATCATATAATTCATGTACCATTTCTCTATTTCTAATAACTGTGACAGTTCAGATGTTCTGAATCAATATTTCTAATTCGGAAATTAATGAAAATACATATCTACTGAAATTGTATTTTCTAAATTATAGAAATAAACTATTTAAATTATCTCAGTTTATTTAGGCCTGTTAATTAAATTGTACTTTATCGATGCAACATTAAAGACAAACAATAAAGTTAACTTTAATTTATAACTACAAATTAGATTCATTTAGTAATTTATCGATCACAAAGCGTGCACTCAATTTGATTATCTCTCTCCCTCTTTTTATCTATCTACTCATCTAAATATGTTGTTAAATGACTAACGTATGAGCTACACATTTCAATTGTATAAAAACCATGATCATTCTGAAATCCAATAGAGTACATTTAGATCAAGGATGACAAGTAAGTAACCCCAGTTACAACCGAATATCCAATATACTCATACAAATTGTGGATCATAACAAAAATGGTAAGACTAAACAGCTTGACAGTATTATGCTTGTCATGAGCCGTGAAGGTACTGAGACCAATCCGTTGAAGGATCATGGGTTCAAATCACTATGCCGTTCCAAATTAGAATGACTCAGCTGTATCATTCCTCTCAGTTGTCAATAATTTTTTTTCTAAAATTTTAATAGTTGAGATTATGAGTCAGTTGAAGCTAGACTACCATGAAAAACCTGGAAGCACTGGACGGCCGTTTCGTCCTATTGTAAGACTCCTCAGTAATCCTCGGTGATCAAAATTAAATTACATTTCCACAATATTGTACGATTCTCAACTTTCTTTGCAGAAATATAATAATTGTAAGATGTGTCATACATAAATCAAATCTAAAAATAAAACTAATCAGATAAATGAAAATAAACGCCATTTAATTAACATATTTGAACTAGACTTTTATCTCTAATAAATATGAATGCATTTACTGATGATTACCATTTGAAATTATCAATAGTGGTTAAATATTTAATCTTTTATCTGAGAATTGTCAAAGTTCCAAATAATTTCTAACAGAGCTAGTTTATAATTTTAAACAATGTCGGCCTTCTATGCATATAACAAAGGAGAATTAATTGTATACGTGCAGAGAAATAATCCAGAGATTGAAAGCTGTATAATTTGTCGTTTAAGCAAAAATATGTTCAAGTAAACCAGACAAAAATTTACATATACATAGGTTGTACAATTCAAAGCTATTGCCTTGCTAATAATATTTGATTAGTTAAATATTTCACGTTTAAAGTACTTACATATTTATGGCTGTTACCGTTGTTAGAGCATAAGACCCTGAAAAGGATTCTCCAAACAACTCTGTCCTGGGCAATACTTTCCAGTTGTTTTCAAGTGTTACTGATTCTTTTGGTGTCTGACTCCAATTCCCTGCGCAATGTGTTTTTTGGTCTGCCTATTTTCCTTTTGTTTTCATGTTTAAAGTATATCTACAGTAAATGGGATATTAATGTAAAAATGTGCTCAACAATCGATAAGCTGATATATCATAACGTTAGATAAGTTATTAATATATTATTTACTAACCTCAGGTTCTGTTGTAGCGTTTCTTTTCATTATATCATCAAATGAATTCCTACTCCAAAGATGACCAGAATGAGTGATACATTTTATTCACAACAGAGATGTTCGTATAATTTCACAGTAAATGTGGTACATAAACGATACTTCTGTCAGTATCTCCACTACAAAAATGAACCCTTTCACATTCATGTTTTATATGAGTGGTTGATTTCAATAAATGTTTGTCAGGTATATGAAAAGAGAAGTAACCCAACAGATTTTGCTTCAGTATAGGAAAATTTCAAATGTCCAGTATGTTAAACTTTAATAACGCTTCATTGTTACCGCCTTAACTAATATTTCGACACTTGAAAAAAGTCAGTTATCGAGTAAATAGGTTAGGTAAGAAACGTAATGCAGGTATTGTTTTGTGATGGCGCCATTAGTGTTTTAATAGACTCAGTTGATTTTTATTTTCATGTATTTTTTTCTATCGAAATCGCCTTTTATAACCACATAGGAAGCATTATTCCTGTTCAGAATTCTCATTGATCCCCACAATTTCGAAAATTGACTATTATATAATTCACATTAAGGATTAGTCGTAGTTGTTCTACTATCCAGAACTACAAAACACTTATCAACTATTTCATTCCATTGTGGGACTCCTCAGCAATGCTCACTCACGACCAGGTCAGACATCAAAATAAAAACATTTTCGGGCTAAAAAAATATCATCATGCTTGACCCCAGTATTCCATAGAACTGAAAACATGATCAGGGGTGTTTAAATATAAAATAATTTTAAGTAATAAATATTAATATAATATAAATTATTACTTTCATTATCGCTGATTCGAACACTCTTGGGATTAATTAATCATACCTAGTAGTGAATTATCAGGAACTGGTTTCTATAGAAGTTATTTACATAAGTAATTTCATACATGTTGACTGATGCAAATTTTAATAAAAACGGATAAATGTGACAGTACAACTTGATCGATAGAATTCAACCAATGTTGAACAATTAGATGAATATAACAATGGTCACTACTTAGCGAATAGTCAGTTGCAAATATCTCAGTACTGAAAGAGGTCATTCGAGGTTCGAACAGCTTAATGGTAATGTCTCAGACTGTGCAACCGTATGACGTGTGTTTGAATCTCCACAGGGAGCATCAGTCACCTTAAGAATTCAGATGATATTTGGCAACGAGTGTCAAATATCATGAAATCCATGTCAGATAGGGTTTCGTCTCAAATAGTTCGAACTCCTTATCTTAAGAGTAACATGTTTATTTTGTACAGTACTACCATATGGTCACATTGATCAATAAAGCCTATTTATATATTCAGACATAAATCAATAAGCTTATAGTTAACTTTGTATTTGAATTGGTTACAGATAACTCTTTATAACGCAAAGTTACATTAAATAGTCACATATTATACCTTAAATAATCAGACTAACTTAATATATTGATACTCCAAGTTAATATCAAGTTGAGTGAGATGTTGCAGAATGTATAAAATATAACAAACATTTCTTGTTCAAATGATTACTGTTTTTGTGATACTCCAACGATAATTTTCATTTTGTTATTCATGTGATTATTCAGAAAAACAAGCTGGTACATTATTTCAAATAAAGGCTTCCAGTAGTGTTTATGTTTTAAGCTAAATAAAGATTTTCTAGTCTTTCTGAATATACATTTTATCAGCTAATTTCGTTTTTTTTGTTGGTTTTTACAGATCATACTGTACAAGAAGAAAACAATGATGTATTATTGATTATTAAATCAACTAGCATAAAGAACATAACACAATCAAATTTATCCTTTTAAGGTCTTAACATTCTACAAACAATGAAAATATACGATCCATTTTTATCGTGTTAATTCATTTTATTCCAATTAAACAATTAAATATAATATTGATTAAATTTAATAATTTTATGGAAAGTTTAATGAATATTGTGAATATTTTTTTTTCACCATAAATTGGAATAATAGTAAAATCATTAAAAAAAAGTCAAAAGAAACTGAACAGTTATTTTATTCAAATCTGGAATAACTCAATAGTGTACAGTCATGTTGTCACCATTGAATCCAGCTCAATAACTTGGAATCTCATAAAGAACATTATATCAGTTAATTGTTCAGTTGAAAGCTACTATTCACTTAATCTAACTTTAGTTCATTAACTAATTTTATTCTATTCGATCAATATTTTGACCATCTTGAAATAAATTAACTTTGTATTACAATTAATATAAATTTTAAGTTCACTGTAGCAGAAAAATCTAAATAATCATAATTAAATGACATTTTGTTTTGGATAAAATTTAATGATTCACAAATTGTTTATTTATAAGTCTATCTGTAAACAACTATGATGATTTTTGGTTGTTAAATTTATCATATTGAATGGTTGTTTATTCAGATAGATTTAAGAAATCATATTATTAAATGAAATGATATATTATTAGATGAACAAAAAATATCGGTATATTTACATGTTATCCCTGTAACTAAATCGTTACTAATGAGTACTGTATTTTATTTTTAATAATACGAAAATTTTATTGATACCAGTAAATCTTAATTCATTAACCAGACTATCTTCAGTTGTGATGGATAAAAGTTTATCGTAAACCATAGTTATCTTTAGAAATGGTCATTCAATGTTGTCATATTTACATCCTTAGAGATTTCCTCGATATAATGTATAACACAAATCTTAGTATATTTGAGCTCAGTAGATAAAGCGTCGGCACTTCAAGTGACAGGTGTTGAGTTCCAGTCCCAGTGTGAATATCAACACTAAAATAAAGGTAGGTTCAGATAAAATATTTCAAGCAGGACGAATTGTACGTTCTATATTCTGCAGCTATCTTAGTGTTTATTGTTAGATTTCGGCAAATATTCGACAGAAAGTAATGAATTTTGATTATGTTTGTCGGTATTTATGAACAAGATATATCTTTAGAAAAATGCAAAAAGGGATTCATGGTTCTGATTGTGGGATTCAAATCTTCACCTATAAAAGTAATTCGGAAACACTATGGATAAAGTTCATTGTCTATAATTTTTTGATAATCTGGAAGACATTTTTACGCTTCATGTTCGATGAAAACAAAATTATTTGTTCACTGATTATAGTTGCATATTTAAAGATTTTATAGAAAGACTTTTCAAGACAATTTACCTAGCAGTGGCAGAGAAGAAAGCTGCAACAGGAGGTAATATGAAACAACCATATAATATAACGAAGAAACTAGCAGGGAAATATAGTAAACCAGAAAGTCCGCTCAAGGAATAAAAAGGCATGCCAATTATTGAAATTCAAGAACAGAGGAAAAGATTGGCAGAACACTTGAATAAATCAGCCGCGCTGATCTCACTGGACATTGAAACAGCGTACGTAGATTTCTCTATAGATTTCACTCCACCAACGATCGAAGAAATCAGGATGGTCATCAAACAGATCAAGAGTGGGAAAGCTGGTGGGCGGCCTATATTCATTCTCGAGGGATAACAGGCGTAAGCAAGTGATCAGCAACGGAACTTGGACCTCTCACTTCTTGGCTTCAACCAAACACATCAACATAACAATCAATGAATTTATAAATTAGCAATTGTTTATAAAAACCCATAATATCAAAATGAATATGATTATTTAGTAGAAGGTTGTCATCTGTCAACTAACCGCTAAAAGTCAAATAAATACTACCTTCATAAATGAGCTATGGATATCATCGATTATCAACATGATACAGAAGTAAACTTTACCAATTAACGATAAGCGATTTCGTTAAGATGTGTAGTTTAACTCTGTCGTCAACTTGAAATTCAGTGTTATTGATTGTATAGTAAGAAAGAAAACAAAGTATGATTTAAAGAATAGGTAATTAGATAGGAATGCTCTCTAAATCAGTTCTAAACGATATATGATTTGGCATGAATCTCCATCTCTCCGATCGGCTACACTATATGAGAGCAGATAGAAACAAAATTTACAGTATGGAAGCCAAAAAGGTCAAAATAAATGTCATTAATGGCAGTAAAACTAAGTATAATGTATATGGATTGTAAAGAATGCATGAATTTGACACGTGAAGTTCTAATTATTGGTATAGTTTATTTTAAAGCATCAGTCAGTTGCATTAAGTTTGTTACTGAATAAATCTTAACTATCTTAGCTCACATATTCGATTAAATATATATATGATAAAGTAGCATAAACGATGTCATGAATTATTAGTAATAACTTGTAAGCATCATGTCTGACCTTTAACCTTTATCTATCGAAGAAATTGAAACCTGATTGAGTTAAGATAAAAATAAAAATTGTGTACCAAACTTGAAATTGTAGATTTCATGAGAGAATCTTTCTATTTTATGACTTTTGACATAATTTTGACTATTTTAGGCATTATTTGAAATAGTATGAAACACATTTTGCTAGCAGGGTGTTCGGATTTAATTTAACAAATTAATAGTATACGGTGAGATCTTGTACATAAAATTCACAAAATCGTTGTAAGTTAACTTTGATAACCAAACAGTGTTATTATAAGCAGAGGTGCATGGTGACTGTAAATGGAATTCAGGACGCGCACTTCGTCCCACTTGGGACTCGTCAGCTTGGTGCAACTCCATCCCATAGCTGATGTTCTCATCGTGGCTTGAACTCAATACTTTCCGCTCCAAACCCTCGGCGGGTTATATACTTAGCTACTGAGACCAGATAGCCGCTGGCTTGTACAATGGGTTAAATTTTAATTTTAGTCCATACATATTGGCTGCTTGGATTTTACCAACCATCTATGCTTAAAGTGGTTGTGATTTACTGACAAATTTGAAGCGATCCGCATAGGATGCAGCTATACCAAAAGAGACTAATCAATCACAATCTTAAATATCAATGGGAAGATTCAACACAAGCAATATATATGAATAAAAACTAATAGTTAGTTTTTCAAAAGACTTAAACACCAAAAATCATCTCATGATTGGTAGTACTATTTCCCTAGTTGTCACGTTTTTGGTTGATAATTGTGTAAACATGAATTCTAATTTATGCTGTTAGTATCTCTATTCTAAGGGAATAGAGGAATAACAACATAATGATACGATAAGAAACAACTTAGAGTATGTACAAAACGTTATGAATTATTAAGAGTGATTTACGGTTCACTGATCCATTGTGTTTCGTTACACAATGAAAAAACCGATAGTTTCATTTGTACTGATATGTACCAATATTTTTAATGATGTCTTGGATGATTTTGATAGTGTAAATAAACATGAGATAGTAATACTAATTTGCTGTTAATTAGTCGCCAAACATATTTCTTTTTTTATTATTTGACGAAAGTTAAACCGAATTATGTTATTTAACCAGTAAAGAAGTCACAAATTTACTCTGTTGGTTAATTGTGGTGGAAGGAGGCCTTATTTTATGTACATTTAAAGGTTCAGCATAGAGCTTTAAAATGATTGTTTGCTTTTCAATTAGGGATTTCCTTCCTGTTTTGAATTGTACACCATTTCTCTTGTTTTGCTGTCATCGTCGGAATTCTTGGTTATCTAAAATATCATATCTCGTAAACCATCACATTTGACACATGGTTTCAAGATGTTTGACAAATGATGGATCAGAAGTGTCAAAGTTAACTTGTAGAAAAAGATCCAGGCTAAATAATACACGGTGCCAAGAATTGAAGGCAAACAACAAAAGGATGAGTAGTACTTGAAAATAATTTGAAAGGATAGTTCAGAACAGCTCAGGTCGGAATCTCCTGGTCTACATGAGGGGTAAAAGGCTTAGGGAAGTAAGTTAGTACTCAAACTGTTACTTTAATTATCTTCATGAGTGAGCAATAAGTCGAAATCATTTGTTTTTTTAGGGTCTGTAATGAAGACTATATGATATTAGCCTTTCTTGAAATCCAGTGATTGATGTGTGTTCATAGTCAACTCGCGTAATAGTGGAATCACACGATTTCAACTATTATTCCTCATCACTAATTTTTTCCGTGCGCTCCAAACATCAAGTGTCGACAAAAATCTGAAAGTTTTGTATTCAATAGTGTCAGTATGGTGATTTGTGGAGATTACTGAATTTTATAGTTTGCATCATGGACTAGCTGTAACTAAACAACTATTGGAACGCAGAAGTTAAATCATGTCTGGTGTTAGGCAGCCACACGCCGATGGCATTGGAAGATAGTTATTTACTATCGCTAACTGATTAAAGTTAGACATGTAAATCACCGAATGCTAATTCAGTAATCTAAGGATTAAATGCTTGCTGCTAGACTTAAATGTTCTGAAGTTGATTCCTGGTAGATATACACTAGTGAGGACTTCCATACTAAGACGGAACGGTTCCATAGTATTCCATGGCTTCCAGTAGTTGTCTAGCTAAAAAGTCAGTTGGCGATGTGTACCTTCAAGCTTTTTCTGATAAATAAAAAGAAATCAAACTGAGTAAAACGAGACAATTAGTTCTGCGGTATTTATTTATTTATTTGAACACATAAATATTGGTACAAGGGGGGGGGGCACCAAATATATATGCGCCACACAAAACAATGATAATTTGAAGAGAAGGAGGAAAGAGAAAAAAAAAAGGTAATGAACGTGGGGAATTATAAAAAAAAAGGGAGAGAGAGAACAATGATGGGGGAAACGGAAAGGTACAATCAGAAGAGATCTTTCAGTTAAGGAAGATATAAACACTTTTTATGAAGAAAGTAAGAGGTTACAGCACGATCGCCACTGGCTTCTATTCTGAGCCATATCTGATAACGTCTCTAGCCACTGCGTTACACCGTCATTCGGACCCCAACCAGGGAGTCGTGAAGGACCAACACAAGCTAGCCCTTTGCAGTTTTCTTTCATACCACGACACCATATCACATACTGACCACCTCTCCGCTTTTTCCAACCAGTCCCAGAGTCGGCAAATAATGCACGACGTGGAATTCTCTGGGACGACATTCGTAGAACATGTCCAAGCCACCGAAGTCGGTGTTTCAAGATGGTGACACCAATGGAATTATCGTCTCTGTGACCGAACACTCGATGCCGAACCTCTGCATTACTGACATGGTGTTGCCACTAGATGCCAGCAACCCTTCGGAGACAGCGATGATCGAACACAGAGGGTTGTCTAACATCCTCAACTCGGAGAGGCCAGGTTTCACAAGCATAGAGCAAAACTGCTCTCACCGTCGCGTTGTAGATCCGACCTTTTACAGCCAGACTAACATCACGAAGGCGCCAAAGATGGCCCAGATTGGCATAAGCCGCTCTGGCTTTCACTATACGTGCATTGATCTCATCACTCACGCCACCACCAGCACTTATGCAGCTACCTAGATACACGAACTTCTCGACTACTTCAATCTGCTCACCATCCAGAGTGAGTACAGGATTAGAATCCTGCCAGTCTTGTAGAAGAACTTTGCACTTCGAGGTTGCAAAGCACATACCATACCTACGGACATTGATTGCCAACTGATTAAGTGCGGATTGCATAGCTTGGGCATTCTCGCACAGTAAGACAATATCATCCGCATACTCAAGGTCGAGAAGTCTTTCTCCAGGCAACAGATCCACACCACCATTACTTACATCCGTCAGAGCTGTTTCCAGAATGTCATCGATGGCAAAGTTGAAGAGGAATGGTGAGATTGGGCAACCCTGCCCAACCCCACTGCTCGAATGGAATAACGGAGAAAGGTGGTTGTATGCCCTCACTCTGCCTGAGATGTTTGTGTATAGGGCTTTTAGGATGTTAATAAACTTCTCAGGCACACCCTTCTTCAATAGACAATCCTAGAGAACAGTTCTGTCCAACGAATCGAAGGCAGCCCTGATATCAAGAAACACTACGATTGTTGGCCTTTGATAAGTATGGCGGTGTTCTAACACTTGGCGGAGGGTGAAGATATGATCAATACATCCTCGACCAGAACGAAACCCAGCCTGCTCCTCGCGAGTCAATCCTTCTCGGGTCCTGAACAACCTACGAAGTATGACGGAAGCCAATAGCTTGGACGCAATCGGAAGTAGACTTATCCCCTGATAGTTGTTACAGGAACAACGTGAACCCTTTTTAAAGATAGGGACAACTATCGACTCATTCCATGACGTTGGTACACTCTCTAGTTCCCAGATCTTTGTAAACAACGTCGTCAGTCCCTTAGTCAAAAAGTCACCACCATCTTTAAAAAGAGCCGGAGGTAAGTCATCTGGGACCGGTGATTTGTAACGTTTCAAGAGTTGGAGTTCCTTGCGGACTTCCGCCTCATTTGGTGGATCAGTCGTCACCGGCCATGGAGGGCAGGACAGTCTGACCGATGTTGCCGGAGCAGCAGGCCAGTTGAACTGCCCTTCAAAGAATTCTGCCCATCGTCCAAGACGTCGATGGATGTTAGTGATTGGCGTTCCGTCATCCTCGCAGATTGTTTCGCTCATACCAAACTTCTTGCTGCCAGTGGCTCGGATGAGTTGGAAGAGCTTCCGGTAATTACCAGATGCAGCTGCTGCTTCCAACTCACTGGCACGCTCCGACCACCAGGCTTCTCGGTCCTTACGCAAGCTTTGCCCGATTTCATTACGTAACATCCTTCGTCTGTGGTCAAACTCACGGTCACCCGGAGTAGACCGACGGGCTTCAATCAGTTGTAAGGAACCAGAAGAAACCCAGTGTTTACAAGCGGGACGTTTCGCAAACCCACAACAGACTTTACCCGCCATTTTCATGGCGTCATGCAATTGCAACCAATGCTCATCTATACTTTTCGGTGGAATGGTAGCTAGCCTAGAAGCTAGCTCTGTTCGGTACTTACCAGCAACAGAAGTTGCAGCCAGCTTGCTAACATCAATCCTTTGGTGGCGGTCACTTCGTTGTCCACTGAAAAGTAAGGTAAGATTGGCGCAGACCAGAGCATGATCAGATTCCAGATAGGTACTCCAAAAGGAGCGGCAGTCTTGTACACAACCGCGCCAGCGGTAGCTGATCGCGATGTGATCAATCTGAGTCCAGGCTTGAGATGCAGAAGGAGGACGCCAGGTGGCACATCGGCGTTGACTGTGCCGAAAGTTAGTGCTAGCCAGAAACAGGTTGTGGTCTGTGCATAGTTGCAGTAGACGTTCCCCGTTATCTGTCCTGCGACCAACGAGTCCCCATCGGCCACCTAAACGACTCTCTTCTGTGCCTAGACGCCCGACCTGAGCATTCAAGTCCCCAGCTAGTACTACAATATCTGTCGAACGCACTTTCTGGAGAAGAACAGTTAGCTGATGGTAGAACTCGTCCTTGATTGCATCCGGGCTGCAATCTGTCGGGGCATAGGCGGAGATGACGAAAAGACATCGTTTCTCACGCCGATTTCTTCTCACTTTGATGGAACTTTCTAATCTAACAGCACATAACCGACTGTTAATGGGGATCCAGTCAACTAGTGCTGCCTCAGCTCTTGCGCTTAGTGCGACACCAACGCCAGCAAGACCAGACGAAGATGCCACAGGGTCCCCGGATAAACGCACATAAAACAAGCTTTTTGAAGTGACAGATGGAGAGCGAACTTGTAGTACTTCACCAGAGTCTTGAATACGGGTCTCGGATAGACAACACACATCAATATTAAGACTTTCCAAAGACATAGCCAGTCCTATCTGTTGTCCGACCTGCATAAGTGTGCGAACGTTGAAGGTAGCCAGTTTGAATGATGCACGTGGTTTCAGAAAAACTGCTTCAGTACTCATATTCGGTAGTAACATACAATTTTCAACCAGGCAGTGACTCGAGTACGTTTAGATAAAGCTGAATTTTCACCATAGGTGAGCTTCTGTCTAGGTCGAAACGGATATATAAAGTAGGAATAAGAGAGGGTGAATAAATGACGTGGTAGAATAATAATAATAATAATAATAATAGTACGAGTTATTTCAATATTAATCAGATAGAAAGGAATATTTTCCACAAGCAAATTGTTCATCATCATGGTTTTAGTGCTTGGGCTGAGATACTGCCCGGGTGCCCAGACCGAAGCAGGTGGTTTTCTTAGGGGGCCACACTCCGAGCCTTTGACCTAAAGGTCTAGTCCACAAGGCAGTGGAGCATCGTGAGGAGATGCAGTCCCATGGAAGCCGGTGACCAAAAATTGGTTCATACGCCATTTGTTCCCGTAGGATACTGGAGCCCATGTGCACCATAGAATTGGGATCCGGTTATAGCGCCGGACATTCGCTTTTCGTCCTCTCATTTTCGTAAACAACACCCCCGCCACGAGAAGGCAGTGAGTAGGACTTCCCTGGCAGAGGCTGTATACGCGTGGCCGTGTGAGAGTATTTCGAGAGGGAGGGCGAACCCTCCCCGCTCTCGGCCATACCAGGGCATTTGGGGGCAGTTCTGCGGTGGTAATAATTCGATACTTAACTTGAAGACTACTCATTTTTCATCAATTTCATAATGAAATCTTATTTACAATTCATCATACTCAAAAGCTTAGTAGTCATTGCAGCTTGGTTTCACAATGAATTGATGTCAGTCTGGATGCATAGATAAAATATTGGATGATGAAGACTGGTATTATCGTTTAATTCTAAGGATTAAAATGAAACCACAATGTTATCTTGCTGAACCGAATATTGATCAAATTTGAAAGTTTGTTGTTACTTCAACCTTTTTTTGAGAACTCTGGACGGGAAAAAATATATTAGATTATTTTCATGGACTATTGTTTCATGTTAAATTTTTATTTTATCCACTCAATTAGATTTTTGTTCAGTTAACATGTACAAAGAAACAGTTACCATTTCCATAAACAATAATGTGGATTTTCATTACTGAATTAAGTTACCATGCTCAATCAGATCAATCGTATTTCAAAAGTTTAGAATTATTAATATACACGGATTATCAAAAACAATATGCTTATATACACCGTTCGTTAACTATTAAAGTCGTTTTGTTAAACGATCTGTTGCTAGCGCATTCAAAAGTTGTCTGGATTTTAGCATGTGTATGTATTATTTCTTACAAGATTACCGGTCCTCCTTGCTGAGGAACTTCAACTAGTACAACACGTAGGTTTCCTATCAAATACCTCCAACCACTTACTAAGTATCTGTTAATTTTGTTCTTTGTTATCTTACTATTTAAGTTGTTAACTTGAGTTCTGTGTAATATTATAACTTGACACACTTCATATCAATTCAGATAATTGATTGTTAATATACTAAAACATTATATTTCTATATTATATGTGAAAATTATATTTGAAATAATCTCAGCGATTGAAATTTAAATAATTCCAACATTTCGTCCAGCTAACTTGTCTGGACTTCAGGATAATAATCAAAATCATCAAAGAAATATATAGCTTCTAATCTTGACGAATATTCGTATAAATTATATTTCTACGCTAAAACATGTATTCATATTTCTCGCTAGTCTAAGGTTTCTTATTGTCAACTAATATTTTTCAGTGTAAAAAAATATTTCAGAAGAGAAAAAAGAAGATAAATCAAAGTTGTTTAGTCATTATTATTCATTTAACTAATAAAACATACCTAAATACAATGGAATACTTAACATTCAGGAACCAAAAATAATACTTCTATGTAAATAATTCTGTACTCCTCAACATGTAGAAAACTTTTGTTATTTATACTTTAGTTATATTAATAACATCATTACTGTTAGTGATATGTGTTTTCTCCATTTATTTAAAAACAAAAACAAAAAAAAAACAACAACTAAATATCCTTGTATATGAATAAATGAGAAAGTGTTTTAAATCTCAAATAGTCTAGAAAGTTAATATACATTTTTGTTTATTATCTCTATCTTTCTCTACGTATCCCACTATTGAAAATCAAATATTCACTTTTGTTAAACATATCTCTTTTGTACAGACTTATAAGGATGTTCTATTAAATGATCTTATAAATAATTATGTTTATCTATAGACTATTGTATTTTTCTTCAATAACATGCTAATTTCAGTTTACAATAGACTAAATATTAAAAGAATGGGATTTCATTTTAAAATATGATAGATGATTAAAATATAAATCATCAATATCGTCAGTCTTTAAATCTGTTTGGATTAGTTAGGTTAAAATAAAACCATTCATTAAAATATACTGCAGAGTACTTAAAAGGAATATTTGTTCGTAGAAGAGCGGTCAATATATCGGTATAATAAATATACGAAATAACAGACAACGAGGCATCTGACTGATTCAGAAAGTTACTATGTATTTTACCAGTTATTCATGAAATACATAAAGATTAGATAGTCGAAAAATTCCATTCGATACACAGAATAACTTATATGTTTACAAGATAAATATTTTAATAATAGAGATAATGATCAAGTTGAAGTGAATATTCAATAAAAAAAATAAAACAATAATTAGGAGGTAGGGAGAAAATCTGGACTTATATTTAGTGTGAGTTGCCACTTGTCAACAAAGCGTAAATTCAGTTTTGAGAAAACCGGCGATCCCCATGGACTTGTCACTTACCATCATAATCTGTGACTGATCATGATGACTAGACTGGTGGTTTAATTGCAAGATTTGAATAAAGTAACTTGATTATAACATGATTGGTGACACCATATTTAATCTGACAATTTTATCTTAGCCGTTTGTCTTTATTTTCAGGGACTAAGTCCCAGGTTTGAACTCTAACCCACGTATTTTGGTTTGAGCGACCGGGTAGTATTATTAGCTTTCATACTTAGAGTGTAACTTATAACCAAGTACCTAGTGAATGAAAAAAAATTAAAGGAGCTTGATTACAGAGTTGCATTGAGCATTTTTAAAGATAGCACTTTAAATGAATGAATCCCATATTTACGACACGAAGCACACTATTATTCTGGGTTCATTTACAATTGCAATATTACATATTTATATACTATTTAATGATTTTAGTGATGATATGAATAGTCACTGATGTCTTGAAAGGCCTAGCTTCTCGGAATTCTGTTTCTATAAACCCACAGCTACCATGCACAAAGGAGTGAATATTTTAGCGAAGGAAAATTGCAAAATATTATCATATAATAATAACGGACAGAGCGAAGAAATCGCATTGTATATATAGCTTTGACAGTATTCTTTTTCAAATTACTGAAGTCATGTAAGGAAGAAGAATGTATTTGTAAAATCTCAGCGAATGAATTTGGAGCAAATCCAACGTTACTCCTGACAGTCTGGTTCAAGCTTTTTCAAGGAAATATAATCAAACATCGAATACAAATAAATACGTAGTTCACTGGTTAACTGTATACTAAACAGGACATCCAATCACATTGACAATGCTTAAAGTAGTTATTTGCTTTAGTGTAGGATACATATGGTGTGAAACGAAGTATGTTAAGATAATAGATTGTGTGTGAGAAGAAATTTCATCCACTTTTTATAGCCTCTGACCAGTGTCTCAGCATGCATAAAATGAAGATAAACAAACAAAATAAAAATAAAGGGATGAATGTTTGTTACTTCTACTGTTTCAGCTAATTCTTCAACATATCAGAATAAGACGATTGATTAGAATAATTGAATGTAATCGTTGTTATTCATATAATAAGTGACAGATTAAATAGAATAAGTTCGGGCTTACCCATTAATTATTAGTTGCCATGGGACGGCTAATTTTATTCCATCTCCTATCAATACTATTTGGATTTGCTCATGTGTAGGGCTTCGGCTGTTACACTTTGTAAGAATCAAAACATTTTTGAAGGACTCTTGTACCATTGGAATCAACTGTATGAACCGACTCTATTGAGTGTAATGCAATCGCTGATTTGTTTTCAAGTTTTCTTTATATCATGTGAGAATATAGGAATGTGCTTTAAGCACAGTTTGTGTTCCTTCACCCTCACATTCAGTTGTCTTGATGTTTCACCTGAAGTCATAGTTTGCATGGCTTGCCATCAATAACCTTAGTTAATATTGGTATATTATTATTCCAATCCTCCTTAAGAACGACGGATTCCTGCGATAAAACCAAACCATGTTCAGAGGTTTACTTTAACATGCCGGATTACTTGGAAGTAAGACGTCACAGAAAGTGAATGTATAAAATCACATCAGGAATTGTACTACACAATGGCAGACCTTGTTCGCTAGATAAGTCTTCTGAGTTTCACAAAAATAACAGTATGTATACCGTCAACCTAGCAAATAATGTTCACGCGGAGAGCCAATTTCAAACTTTAGTACCTACGCAGAAACTACAGATTTATTAATAGCAGACGACCTGTAACATCATGTAAGTGACCTTTTGATCGTTTCTGGTTCATAAGAACATTTTGAAACTTGTGTACCTACATAAAATACATTCAGGAATCGCCGCCTAACTTCTGCTTACTGAAAAGAGGAAAACGGTCAATACTTCCTATTATGCTATAAAACTAGAGACGTGATCGAAGTTAGTTTCACTTTAAATAATTAATAATCGTTTCTTTAACTGTTCTCTCAGTTTCGTGGATTCAGTAATTTTTAAATACCAATAACTTAGAATATCCTAACCATATACGATCCACATATATACACAGAGAAATAAGACAACAAAATGATATATCAAATAATACTCTAATACCTAAAACAAAAAATGTGATTTCGTCAACAAGAAAAACTGATTCAAATGCTCTCATTGGGAGTATGTAACTGGATACTGTTCTAATATGAACTACAGTAAAAATGAAATGTAATACTATAGAAAAATAATAAAAGGTAAAGTAAACAGTAAAATATATGGGCGAATACCGGGATATACTACAAAAAATAACTAGTTTAATAGATCAAATGAATTACATTTATGTAAAAAAGAGACAACCCGGTTGAATAGTATGTTAGCTATCTGCAACACATAATGAGCTGGAATAAACAAATGCAAAAGTTGACAAAAGAAAGACAGTATTGCTGACATGAAAATGGATAAAAGTAAACTGGAAGAGATTGATCACAAAACTACATAAATTATATCATAAGATAACTATGTTTAAAGTAATCAGAAAATTAACAAGAAACGCTGAACTGACACTTAATTTTTGGTACCACCAACTTTTAAAATCACTCCCGTGATAACTTGAAAGTCTAAAAAGAGAATGTTATATGCACAGTACTATAAACTATATTAATTTGTACGTAGAGTGAAGGATATATTCACCACATATAAGACCTGAGAGATGGAGACTAGAAATACTTTGTAAAAAAATAAGCAACTAAGACTAATTTTCTACTTACAGCAAAATTCTACCAAATGATGAGTGTAGGCACTTTTTCTAACGAGCTTACACTCTAAGGCGAGTCTAGGGAAATAGACCTATCACATGCAAAAGGACAAAGAAAAGAAATTGAGCTATAACTGTATAATTGTTCAAGATTTCGCAAATGATTTCCATGCAGATATCATGAATTGCTTAAGCATTTGATACTGGATAGAACTAATTGCAGGTTGAGTTCCTTGAACGTTTGAAGACGGAGTAATAGAAGAACTGTTAGAAAACGGCTTTTTTATCACTTTAGAACATCGAAGAGAGGAATTTAAATATGGATTGCTATATGCAGACTTCTGAGAAGCCAGATCACGATTCGCAGAATGAGAATACGAATTAGATGTTGGTTTAGGATGGTGTAAACTACTTGACACAGATGAAGAAACATTATCTGCATTTCTGGACTTTCTAGATAAGGCGTCTTGAGGGCGTGGTAAAAAAGTTACTGAACGAGCAGAGGTAGGTTGAGATTTTTCATGTACATTCGAATACATCCCACTACGCTGCACAGAACGTCTGGATAAATTTGAACTAAGTCGATGTGTAACATGTTGCTGCTGAAAAGTACTTACACTATTGACCGATTGTGTAGGTAGGTAACTATGTGTTTTATAACTAAAATCACAAGATGACTGTTCGAAGTCACAAGTTTTACTTTGAACCAACTTTGAATGCTGCTGTTGCTTGCGTCTTAACCTTTTGTTGGTCACTGGAGTGAAATCCTCCTCAACAATTATGGGTTCTTCATTTATGTAGCTAGTTGGAAATGAATTGGAAGGAAACAAAATATCACATGAATCTGGATGAGTGTTTAGATTTGTTGTTAATGATGTGGACACTTGATCTTCATCACAATCGCTGAGTAATACCATTCTGTCTGATACTTTTTCAGGGGTGTTTGGAGATGAACGACATTCAGTTTTTGATATAGGCTCATTAAATGGGTTAAACTCGACCAAATCACTGCATTGAGGTTTTGCATTTTCGTTTACCATATTAGTGTCATTCTTGGGAGTTTTAACTTCGATACATGACAGATCACCATTCTTAGAAGTAACAGTGTTGTGAAGGGACTTTCTATTCTCCGATCGTTTACTTCGGGTATGATTTTTTTCTCTGAGACAACGTGAATTATACGACTGCGTATGTGGTGAGAAATATTGTTCACTAGAATAAACTTGACTGTTTGACATTAAAATGTTTGAATCAGAGTCCTGACATTCATTTAAACCATGATTTGAATTGCAAATAGACTTTGAAGCCTCCTTCTTATCAGATAAACCGTTTGTAAGCGGTTCACATACGATTTTATCGGTGGACTGGGGAGACTCACTCTACAAAAAAATAAGCGAATAGGTCAACGGAGTACATGAATAAAAAATATGTAGAACAGTTAAAATGACAAGAATTAACGTCAGTTCAAATGAAAATATCATTTTCAATAATAAATGTACAGCTTTCAATATATGTATTTCAATGAAGGTAGGTGTATTTTGGGAAACCATTATTACGAAACCCATGCTTTATCCACAAAAATGAGAAAGTGAAGACAGAAATAAACGGCTTCTCAAAAAGTGTGTCGAAGTGGATGCTACAAATTTTATTGTCAATTATATTTCTTTCAAGCGAACCGCTAAGTAGTTTCGAATCTCCGATCAAAATTTATACTGAAAAATATGGCTATAATTAAAGGTAATCTAGACACCTTTCCTAACCGACTAAGTGTATGTTTGATGCCGATAAGCACAACTATATTACCATTCCAATGTTAATAACTCCAAAAACAACTAAAACCCTCCGTTACCAGTCCTCACTAAGTAATCTAGGAAGCATCGTTGATTATAAAACCACAGCAAATTGTCTTCGGACTACATCTAAAATTCTTAGGACAGAATGGATGTAAGAAAATTTTAAGAAGGTAGATACTAATATGCTCATTATTCATGAGATACAAATTGAAATGAAGGTCGTAAGACCCCTATTTGAAAATCGATCAGTCAATAAAAAAGGAATCTGATAATCGTCAAATGCCCAATTTTAGAAATGATGTTTACCATATGATGAACAGAATCGAAAGTTGAGTCTTTTTGAAAATATCAAACAGTAGGATAACAGGAAGATGTTTCATGGTGTACACGACACCACAAAGTGTTACACTTGTGATGTCCTCTTTTTCCTTCAGCTAGATCAGCAAGCAAGTCTTCTGAAAAAAATAGGTCGATATATAAACCCACCACCAGAAGACCTAACAAAGACCCCTAGAATTGTCTTCAGAGTGAAAATCTGACTCAAAATTTATTTATTTATTTATTTGAACACATAAATATTGGTACAAGGGGGGGGGCACCAAATATATATGTGCCACACAAAACAATGATAATTTGAAGAGAAGGAGAAAAGAGAAAAAAAAAGTAATGAACGTGGGGAATTATTAAAAAAAGGGAGAGAGAGAGAACAATGGTGGGGGAAACGGAAAGATACAATCAGAAGAGATCTTTCAGTTAAGGAAGTTATAAACATTTTTTATGAAGAAAGTAAGAGGTTACAGCACGATCGCCACTGGCTTCTATTCTGAGCCATATCTGATAACGTCTCTAGCCACTGCGTTACACCGTCATTCGGACCCCAACCAGGGAGTCGTGAAGGACCAACACAAGCTAGCCCTTTGCAGTTTTCTTTCATACCACGACACCATATCACATACTGACCACCTCTCCGCTTTTTCCAACCAGTCCCAGAGTCGGCAAATAATGCACGACGTGGAATTCTCTGGGACGACATTCGTAGAACATGTCCAAGCCACCGAAGTCGGTGTTTCAAGATGGTGACACCAATGGAATTATCGTCTCTGTGACCGAACACTCGATGCCGAACCTCTGCATTACTGACATGGTGTTGCCACTAGATGCCAGCAATCCTTCGGAGACAGCGATGATCGATGGAATGGTAGCTAGCCTAGAAGCTAGCTCGGTTCGATACTTACCAGCAACAGAAGTTGCAACCAGCTTGCTTACATCAATCCTTTGGTGACGGTCACTTCGTTGTCCACTGAAAAGTAGGGTAAGATTGGCGCAGATCAGAGCATGATCAGATTCCAAACAGGTACTCCAAAAGGAGCGGCAGTCTTGTACACAACCGCGCCAGCGGTAGCTGATCGCGATGTGATCAATCTGAGTCCAGGCTTGAGATGCAGAAGGGGGACGTCAGGTGGCACATCGGCGATGACTGTGCCGAAAGTTAGTGCTAGCCAGAAACAGGTTGTGGTCTGTGCATAGTTGCAGATAGACGTTCCCCGTTATCTGTCCTGCGACCAACGAGTCCCCATCGGCCACCTAAACGACTCTCTTCTGTGCCTAGACGCCCGACCTGAGCATTCAAGTCCCCAGCTAGTACTACAATATCTGTCGAACGCACTTTCTGGAGAAGAACAGTTAGCTGATGGTAGAACTCGTCCTTGATTGCATCCGGGCTGCAATCTGTCGGGGCATAGGCGGAGATGACGAAAAGACATCGTTTCTCACGCCGATTTCTTCTCACTTTGATGGAACTTTCTAATCTAACAGCACATAACCGACTGTTAATGGGGATCCAGTCAACTAGTGCTGCCTCAGCTCTTGCGCTTAGTGCGACACCAACGCCAGCAAGACCAGACGAAGATGCCGTGGTTTCAGAAAAACTGCTTCAGTACTCATATTCGGTAGTAACATACAATTTTCAACCAGGCAGTGACTCGAGTACGTTTAGATAAAGCTGAATTTTCACCATAGGCGAGCTGCTGTCTGAGTCGAAACGGATATATAAAGTAGAAATAGGAGATAGTGAATAAATGACGTAGTAAATAATAATAATAAAAATAATAATACCAGTCATTTCAATGTTAGACGGAGAGAAACGAATATTTTCTATAAGTAGATAGTTCATCATAGTTTTAGTGAAAACCTAGGGCATCTTAGTTTACAATGGCGTATTGACTGAGATCAATCTATGACGAACATCATCTTTAGTAATTCGTCTATGTTTTGGAAAATAGAGATGGCTGTATTAAAATATTTAGACTAGATCATATGCAACTGTCATAACATTTTTGACACGGCCTAATAACTGCGACATAAAATCCTAAAACGTAGTAACAAAACCAGTCAGTCAGTAACAACGTGGAACTTTGTACGTACGTACATCAGTTCGAGTTGCCATACCACATTAGCAGAGATTCAAATCCCGTAGTGGTAGAGGTACTGAAAGTATAAGTAGTAATAGGGAACGTTAGGGTTTGATGATGTTATTTAAGGAGTATAGTCCAGTGGAATAAATTGGGAAAGAAAATAAAGGACATGAAGAATTCAGAAGATTAAAGTTTGAGAAAACACAAAGAGTGGATTTACCTGCACCATTGCAAACGATTCTGAGCCATGTCATTCAAAACCTCTAACCATCGGTTGTTAAGTGGATAACGCGATGGCGTTTGAAGCGGACGGTACTGGGTTCGAGTCCCAGAGTGAACATCAACTCTGAGATGCAGGTACATGCCCCCAAATGCCCTGATATGGCCGAGAGCGGGGAGGGTTCGCCCTCCCTCTTGAAATACTCTCACACGGCCACGCGTATACAGCCTCTGCCAGGGAAGTCCTACTCACTGCCTTCTCGTGGCGGGGGTGTTGTTTACGAAAATGAGAGGACGAAAAGCGAATGTCCGGCGCTATAACCGGATCCCAATTCTATGGTGCACATGCGCTCCAGTATCCTACGGGAACAAATGGCGTATGAACCAATTTTTGGTCACCGGCTTCCATGGGACTGCATCTCCTCACGATGCTCCACTGCCTTGTGGACTAGACCCTTGGGTCAAAGGCTCGGGGTGTGGCCCCCTAAGAAAACCACCTGCTTCGGTTTGGGTAACCGGGCAGTATCTCAGCCCACGCACTAAAACCATGATGATGAACAATTTGCTTGTGGAAAATATTCCTTTCTATCTGATTAACATTGAAATAACTCGTACTATTATTATTATTATTATTATTATTATTATTATTACTCTACCACGTTATTTATTCACTATCTCCTATTTCTACTTTATATATCCGTTTCGACCTAGACAGAAGCTCACCTATGGTGAAAATTCAGCTTTATCTAAACGTACTCGAGTCACTGCCTGGTTGAAAATTGTATGTTACTACCGAATATGAGTACTGAAGCAGTTTTTCTGAAACCACGGCATCTTCGTCTGGTCTTGCTGGCGTTGGTGTCGCACTAAGCGCAAGAGCTGAGGCAGCACTAGTTGACTGGATCCCCATTAACAGTCGGTTATGTGCTGTTAGATTAGAAAGTTCCATCAAAGTGAGAAGAAATCGGCGTGAGAAACGATGTCTTTTCGTCATCTCCGCCTATGCCCCGACAGATTGCAGCCCGGATGCAATCAAGGACGAGTTCTACCATCAGCTAACTGTTCTTCTCCAGAAAGTGCGTTCGACAGATATTGTAGTACTAGCTGGAGACTTGAATGCTCAGGTCGGGCGTCTAGGCACAGAAGAGAGTCGTTTAGGTGGCCGATGGGGACTCGTTGGTCGCAGGACAGATAACGGGGAACGTCTACTGCAACTATGCACAGACCACAACCTGTTTCTGGCTAGCAGTAACTTTCGGCGATCAGCTACCGCTGGCGCGGTTGTGTATTTATTTATTTATTTATTTTAACACATAAGTATAGGTACAGGGAGGCACCAAATACATATGCGCCACACAAATCTCAATTGATTTGTGTGAGGGCTGTGATACTGCTCGGGTGCCCAAACCGAAGCAGGTGGTTTTCTTAGGGGGCCACACCCCGAGCCCTTGACCTGAAGATCTGATCCACAAGGCAGTGGAGCATCGTGAGGAGATGCAGTCCCATGGTAGCCGGTGACCAACGATTGGTTCATACGCCATTTGTTCCCGCAGGATACTGGAGCCCATGTGCACCATTGGTTTGGGGTCCGGTTAAAGCGCCAGACATTCGCTTTTCGTCCTCTCATTTTTGTAAACAACACCCCCGCCACGAGAAGGCAGTGAGTAGGACTTCCCTGGCAGAGGCTATATACGCATGGCCATGTGAGAGCATTTCGAGAGGGAGAGCGGACTCTCCCCACTCTCGGCCGTACCAGGGCATTTGGGGGCGCGGTTGTGTACAAGACTGCCGCTCCTTTTGGAGTACCTGTTTGGAATCTGATCATGCTCTGATCTGCGCCAATCTTACCCTACTTTTCAGTGGACAACGAAGTGACCGTCACCAAAGGATTGATGTAAGCAAGCTGGTTGCAACTTCTGTTGCTGGTAAGTATCGAACCGAGCTAGCTTCTAGGCTAGCTACCATTCCATCGATCATCGCTGTCTCCGAAGGATTGCTGGCATCTAGTGGCAACACCATGTCAGTAATGCAGAGGTTCGGCATCGAGTGTTCGGTCACAGAGACGATAATTCCATTGGTGTCACCATCTTGAAACACCGACTTCGGTGGCTTGGACATGTTCTACGAATGTCGTCCCAGAGAATTCCACGTCGTGCATTATTTGCCGACTCTGGGACTGGTTGGAAAAAGCGGAGAGGTGGTCAGTATGTGATATGGTGTCGTGGTATGAAAGAAAACTGCAAAGGGCTAGCTTGTGTTGGTCCTTCACGACTCCCTGGTTGGGGTCCGAATGACGGTGTAACGCAGTGGCTAGAGACGTTATCAGATATGGCTCAGAATAGAAGCCAGTGGCGATCGTGCTGTAACCTCTTACTTTCTTCATAAAAAGTGTTTATATCTTCCTTAACTGAAAGATCTCTTCTGATTGTATCTTTCCGTTTCCCCCACCATTGTTCTCTCTCTCTCCCTTTTTTTTAATAATTCCCCACGTTCATTACTTTTTTTTCTCTTTTCTCCTTCTCTTCAAATTATCATTGTTTTGTGTGGCACATATATATTTGGTGCCCCCCCCCTTGTACCAATATTTATGTGTTCAAATAAATAAATAAATAAATTTTGAGTCAGATTTTCACTCTGAAGACAATTCTAGGGGTCTTTGTTAGGTCTTCTGGTGGTGGGTTTATATATCGACCTATTTTTTTCAGAAGACTTGCTTGCTGATCTAGCTGAAGGAAAAAGAGGACATCACAAGTGTAACACTTTGTGGTGTCGTGTACACCATGAAACATCTTCCTGTTATCCTACTGTTTGATATTTTCAAAAAGACTCAACTTTCGATTCTGTTCATCATATGGTAAACATCATACGGTCGCCATTATTTGTTCTCTGTATCACGACACCATAAGATCCACTAGGTGTCTTTCCTTTTCGCTTAGTTTACCTACTTGAGCATTAAAGTCACCTGCCACTATTACTACATCTGAACGCCTAGCTTTTCGGAGAAGGTCGGAAAGCTTTCTGTTAAACTCATCTTTTACATCATCTGAGCTGCAGTCAGTGGGAGAATAGGTAGAGACGACGACGAGTGTCCCTATCTTTTCGAGTCCTTACTGTTCCGTTTAGTCGGACAGCACACAAACGACTGTCTACTGGGATCCAGTCTAAGAGAGCTAGTTCTGCCCTAGGACTCAATGCTATACCTACGCCAGCGAGGCCACGGGAAGCAGCATCAGGGCTTCCAGATACACGAAGCGTAAATCGAGTTGGTTCGTTACTTTGACATGGTGCGGTCAAATGAATGACACTACTAGGATCCTGTATGCGCGTTTCGGAGACGCAGCACACATCGATGGAGCGAGATTCTAAATTCCTAGCTAAGCAAGCCTGTTGTCCTATTTGGCACAGTGTTCGGACGTTGAAAGCTCCTACGTGTAGTTTAGAGCGTGGTTTCAGACCAGGAATAACATTCCGCGTACTCGAATCGTTCGCACTAGCGGGGCGAGGTGATAAAGGGACGTGAGCAGGGTTAGTCGTGGAGATAGGAGAGTTATTAGGAGGTGTAGCAAGGATTTGAATGTGACCAACTTGGTCTCGTGTGCTGTTACGGATATGAAGGCTGATGTCACTTCCCGGCTGCCCACACCGTGGAAGGGTATTTCTTGAGGAACCTGAAAAGGAAATCGGACTAGTGTTGGTCTTGAAGACCTAGGAGTGTGACCGCAGAGCCAAAGGGACAACTGCTTGAGGCCGGTCGCACACGGCCTTTTTGTGGGAGGTTTTTAATGTGTTAGCTCTGTTCTTCAAAAGGCCTTACCGTCGGAGACGGAAATCCGTGGGGTAAGGTGAGGTGTGACATTTTTAGGGTCAACCTTTTCTAACCCCTTCCTTCCTTGCGAGAAGGCAGCATCGCTGCAGATGCTGGTTGTCCGAGCGAAACACCTTACTACTGTCACACCTCTGTACAGTCAGCAGTACGACTTCGCCCTCAGACCTTGAGTTGCTGCTTTTAGTCTTACCGTTCTCCAATCGACCTACCTGGCATGGTAAAACCTGCAGGAACATATGTTCCAGACAATATAGCTCGGTTGGGTCATCACGATAGGCAAGCCCGACCACCACGTCAAGGTAGCAGCTAAGGTCGGGTAGCTGCTGCGTAGCAGTGCGTAGTTGTTTTTAGGTCATGACTTATTATCACTCCCAAGTCTTTATGTTCTTAAACGCATGGAGGAGGTTTATCATCAATAATATAATGGTAACTATTGCCGTGACCGATGTGAATTAGCACACTCTTCCTAGAATTGATTCTTAAGCCCCAATCTCGAGCCCATATAACTAAATCGTATAAGTCAGCCTGAAGATCCAGATGATCAGCCTCACTTTTTATTGTTCTCCAGATTTTTACGTCATCCGCAAATAATAATGTCGACGACCTAAGCAACAGCGGTATTATTTATTTATTTATTTATTTGAACACATAAATATTGGTACAGAGGGGCACCAAATATATATGCGCCACACAAAACAATGATAATTTGAAGAGAAGGAGAAAAGAGAAAAAAAAGGTAATGAACGTGGTGAATTATAAAAAAAAAGGGAGAGAGAGAGAACAATGGTGGGGGAAACGGAAAGATACAATCAGAAGAGATCTTTCAGTTAAGGAAGATATAAACACTTTTTATGAAGAAAGTAAGAGGTTACAGCACGATCGCCACTGGCTTCTATTCTTAGCCATATCTGATAACGTCTCTAGCCACTGCGTTACACCGTCATTCGGACTCCAACCAGGGAGTCGTGAAGGACCAACACAAGCTAGCCCTTTGCAGTTTTCTTTCATACCACGACACCATATCACATACTGACCACCTCTCCGCTTTTTCCAACCAGTCCCAGAGTCGGCAAATAATGCACGACGTGGAATTCTCTGGGACGACATTCGTAGAAGGAAGAGCAGAGGGCCTAAGATGGTGCCTTGGGGTACATCACTTTTGACCGGCTTCCAATCGGATAGCGTCCCATTGACCCTCACTCTCTGTCTGCGGTCACATAAGAAGTTTCATACCCACTCCTGTACAGTACCTATTATTCCGAAGCTCGTGAGCTTCTACATGAGACCTAAGTGTGAAACCTTGTCAAATGCTTTGCTAAAATCTATGAATATAGCATCGACAGACAGATCTTTATCTAAGGCTGCTGTCCAATCCTCTCTCGCAATAAGTTAGTCAAGCATGAACGCTTGTCACGAAATCCTTGTTGTTCAGGAGCTAACAGATTGTGTGAATCTATGTGGCTTAGCAACCTAACCCGAATTATCTTTTCAAGTAACTTAACGACAATGCTAGTTAGACTGACAGGCCGGTAGTTAGACACGATCTGTCTCTGACCATCCTTAAATATAGGACTGACTATAGCATCTTTCTAATCCCTAGGGAGTTGAGCGAGTGAAAGGGACATGTTGAAGAGTGTCGCGAGCGGTTGTGAAATAATGTCCGCAAGAGATGACAGCAGCCGTGGATGTAACCCGTCAGGATCCGGTATCTTACAAAGTTTGAGGTCAGTTATCAACGGAAGGACAGTTTCCTTAGTCACCTGTACAGATTCAATGGCTGGTATCTCAGTGTGACTGGGACAAGTATTTGTTACAATAAACGTAGAGTAGACTTCGCTAAAATAGTTCGAAAAAGTCTCAGCTTTGGTCCGATCTGATTCACCTAGTAAATCTGAATTATCTTGTAACAATAACGGAAAAATACCATCACTACGTTTTATTCGCCGTTTAACACACGAAAACAGTCGTTTCGGACAAGTATGGCTATCATATACCAACTGTCGTTCGTAAGTAGTACGGGACTTAGCTACGGTTTTCTTACAAATATTCCGGAGTTTTTGGTACTCACGCTTAAATGATGCATGACCTGTCAACGAGAATAAGTCCCAGAAGTGTTTCCTACGCTTTAACAGCTTACGGGTTTCCTTATTAATCCATGGAAGGCAATGCAATAGCTTGCGTGCTGACCATAGGATAAACGGCGACGTTACGAACTCGAATGTAGCCTTAAACTTATTCCATTCGTCTTCGATCGATCCATCTATGTCAACCGATCAATCAGTCGAGATAGCACAGTCTCTGATTGCCGGAATATTAGCCCGCCAGATATTGGGACGGGGTGGAGCAGATACAAATCGTATACCATGTGTCCTAAACTTTAAGTGAAGTACAACGTGACCACTGTTCACTAGTGGGGGAAGGTGCTGAATATCAAAGACATCCTCACAGAGGTGGGTGAGGGCGAGGTCCAACAGAGACGGATAATGTTTCAAATCAATATGTGTCGGTTTTGTGATACATTGTACAAGTGCACACTGAATAACGGTTGATAAAAGGTCGCTATCGAAACCTCCACCTGGAGCTGTAAGCTTTATCCAATTGATGTGCGCTGCGTTGAAGTCCCCAATGATGAGACAACATTCTGCCATACTCCTAGAACAGATGTGTCTTAGGATAAAGTCGTCAACCAGACAACACGGACTAAGGTATATTCCCCCAGTCACTAACCCGTTTCCAGATTTAATCTTACAACATGCTACCTCACATGTACCACTAACATGAGCCTCCCATATGATTGATTGTATACAAAAGTGATCCCTAATGTATAACATTATGCCTCCCCCCTTGTGACTAAAAACTCTATCACTTCTAATACAGATGTAACCTGCAATGATGGGAGAACATTCTATATCTACGGTGAGCCAAGTTTTTGTGACAACAATTATATTGGGACTTAATCAACGAACTTAACTCGGACGTTTTATTCTTAAGACCACGGGCGTTCGTGTAGCATACATTTAAGGTGTTTTGGTAATCATTCGTTCTACCCATACAGGCCTCGGAAGTATTGGCTTCCAAGACCTGACTACCCGAAAACCCTTAATGGTAAGGTTAGTCTCGCCATTTAACTTGCGAGTTCTCAACTCCGTAAGAGCATTCTTCCACTTGATTCGATACTCAAGCGGCCAACCTGGTCGGATACGAATATTTGAATCACGAATTTTTTGTGAGTTTTTCAGTAATATATCTTCAAAATCATGGGGAACCAGCTTCATGATCCTTCCTGGTTGGGTCTCGCCTCTAACCCATTTACCAAGTCGTATCACTTTCGTGACATGTACCCCTGAAACCTCTTCAGGTAGTACGTTTTACTGCTGCACAGTAAACCCGTTTTTTGGTTGGTAGACGGAATTCTCGCCTACACCATTAATGTCGCAAGTTGGCAAATGCTAGTCGAGCCTTCTGTATCAGTGCTGAGATTCCGTCACACACCAGACCATAAGGGTTGATGAAGTCGACACACTCAATTACTTCACTCCATCATTAGTTCGGGTTTAGATGCAACCCAATCCTGAAGCAACATTTTGCATTTCGAGGGGGAGAACCGCATCTTGAACATGCTTGCTTTGTTGTTTAGAGCGGTCAGAAGACTGCATTTTATTAGCGTCTTCACCAAATAGAACAATGTCATCGACATATTCTAAGTCCAAAAGTGAATCTCCCGGTAGAAGTTCAACCCCTTGAAATTTAGATGAGAAAGTATTATCCCTAAAAGCATGTCCACAATCAAGTTAAACAAAAATGGAGAGTGGACAGCCCTGACGAGATACTCAATTCTGATAACAGTTAGTTAAAATCAACCCCGAAACAAATGTTATTTAAGGATGAATACCTTTTTAAGCCTTGACAATGAAGTTGAAACAATAATTATGCACAAGTGTAACTATATTATGGTCAAATAAACTCCAATGACAAACTTACAGATTGTATTGGTGATTTTGCCATCTGATTGAGAGCTAAATTTAAGCTTAGAAAATAAAATAAATGTTGCCCTACCTGGTGCACCTTTGGGGAGGAGAATATTGCTAGACAATACTTCAGAAACATGTAAACCAGGAGCCAAAGGGATAGACAAAATAGCGTCACTGTTAAACGATATATCTGTTAAGTTTGAGATCAAACTCCCCGATGATGAGTAAGTTTGACGTAGTAATGGGCTCGGAAGAGAACACACAGGAACGTGTTCCAGGAGACGCCTTGTATTTTTAGAAGATATGGAACGTAAAGTCAGTCTGGATTTTTGGTCTCCAAACTTAACATCGCTAGTAAGTCCAAGTTTCCCTTTCAGTGGACAAATCCGCGATCTTACCGGGATATATTCGTCATACAACCTATCCAAAGAGTAAAGGCACGGTTTCGAGGCAACTTCTGATAACAGCTTTTGATGGAACTGATTGTTGATTTTGTTACATTCAGATATAGATGTCACAGTCACTTTAGCATTGAGGGAGACATCAACCAAACGTTTCTTTAACTCGTTCAGTGTCGGTGAAGCCATCCGTGGGGTTTTTACTTCTTCTATATCTGTGATTTCTACCTCTTCGTCAAAACTTTGGTCAATTTTCGGGTAGAATGAGTCAGTGGTTTCATTAGAAATTGAGTCTTCGGATATGAATAGTCTACCTGACTCAGGAGTTGTATTGACATGTGATCCATTGCACTCGGACGCATCATTGAAAGTACGACAGTCATCAATACTGAGGAATGGGGAGGTTAGACACTCATATGAAGCAACAGCAGTTCCGTTCATCTTCGCAACGACGAGATGGCAACCGACCACAGCGCCAACCAAGCTACACAACTCTGGTGAGTAAACTGATATAATAAAACAATAGTGTTGTTAGAGGTAGCAAAGCATACACCTAAATTTTTGCGGGAAACGTAAGGCGGTGTGAATACTTTTGTAATTATTATTGAAACAGTTTGATTTACATCGTCAGTTGTTTAACTGTTATCAGTTAGTGTTGCTCTTCAGTGTCAGAGCCTTTAGGACTGTCTGTGGTAATGTTGAACCTGGTAGATTGTGAGCTGATTAAAAACTAAGGTTGGTAATTACTGTAACATTCAAATTGTTGGGTAACTAGTGTCTAATCTTCCAAATTGGAGGCTGTACTTAAAATCAAATGTATCTGGTTGCTTCATAAACAGGATCGGAATTTAGAATTCGCAAACTGTTATTATTGCTCTTAATAACGACACAAAGGCTTGCTGCTTAAATCAAAAAGTTTACGTTTAAATTATTTCGAAGTAGCGATGCAACTGTGGTGACAAATAAATCGCAGCAAAAATAGTTCGATGAGCTTTCAACACTGATACTGACCTCACTAGTCTTGCCGGACCCATCTAGCTGAATGTGTTCGGTCACGCACCCGTACCAGATCACCAGTGGGCACGCCTTGCTACGCAACCGTTGCAACTGTTGGCAAGCCTAGTTAAATCATTTCTCAACAAACCGACAGCTTTTCAAATACGCCTTCGAATCAGTCATTTTTGATTTGATTGTGTTCGTATACTTCAAATGAGTTGTCAAACTTCAAATACTTGAGTGAAATTTAGATTGCTATAAATGTGCGTTGTTCAGCTCTGAATATCTATTACACTTTGGCATTCAATCTGATTGACCATAAGGTCTGTTTGAATAGCCGTAAAACAAAGCAAACTTGAACGGTTCTACCAAAGATAACTATTTACAATCGAAAAAACAGTGGTTCTAAAATATAACATGATTTGACGCAAAATGTATGGCATAGGCCGGAAAGTAGTCCCATAAAGTTTCGGATTGAGCCAAGTCCTGTTATGTAGAAGAGTGACATAAATGTACACAACTGCGCAATGGCTATTGAACACCAGAGAATCGATCCGAGAGCACTGGTTAAAACAGTTTAGCCACTCTAAAAAATCCAGGTATTCTTATAGCTCAACCATACAAGTATGAGCAGTTCCAAAGAGGAAACCTCATGGCCGTTTCTGGGCAAACATAAAGAATTATCGCCCGCTGAGACGAATGAAAACGCTCCGAAACATCGATATCAGCTCTCAGAGTGTATGCACTAAAACCCTTCAGATTCACCTGGCATCATTACATCAACACAATTTATGTTGCTCGGGGAAATATGAAAATCAACCGATGCAAAGTTTAATCAAACATCTAAAGCAACTACATTGATATACCATTTAAAGATCAATGACGCAGTTTGATTCTTCAAAAAACATCAGTCCATAAATCCCAGACGAAAAGATATCAATTTAAAATGCACACCAGAGCAGATTGCTTCGTGACTTTCTTCTGATATGAACCTCCACTCAACGTTTCATGACCTCTGGAAACAATGTAAAATTCGACACTTTGCGTAGATCTCAACCAAGACGGTGTTTTTTTATAGCACTAAACTACTAAGGTACAAAGCTGTCAACAGGGTTGAATGATCTCCATCTATAACGTCTGAGATAGCGAGCAACACAACTGTAGATTTCAAACCAAATGAGTTTGAAATGAGGTATAACTGTTTGGGTAAGTTTAGGTATGCACTACCACCCTTTCGAAACCAAAATACATTAACAGGGAAAATGACGGTTTTGAATTCGATTATAAATGTAAATGTACATTATTACCTAAACAAATGTTACCATCCAGTCACTCAATCGATAACTGCTTGACCAGTACTTCAATATTGATTGTTTAAATGGATAACCTGGTCAAAGATATTATAGAATGACCAGATGCAACATAGAAATGTTCCTACCAATATAGGAATTTTACTCAATCTTTTCTCGATTGATCACGTGCAGACTGTAGGAAAAATGGTATACAAGTTTGTCATAACACGGAATGTTTATAATTCTGGGAAAGTGCTTTGATTCACAATCAGAAATGCAGAATTCCAATAAATTCATGCAATACAACGAAAAAAAGAGCCAATTAATATAGCAGGCTTCATAACTAAATACCAACAAATGCAACATAGTTGTAGTTTGGGAAGAAACATGGACATTTAGTGAAGACACGAAAAACTAATTACTACGATAACCTATGTATAATATTATCGAACACACGGTAACTTTTTCACTCCATTCTTTGAATTTTTCATTCTGTTTCGTACGATTAAATGATTGGTTTTCTTGGTAATAGTTGGTCAGATATCTCTTAAAATCAATATAAAGTGTAAGCACTTGTCGACAGAGCACCTTTTTTCAGATTATGGATAATGATAACGTACCAAGTGAAAGCCTTATCGTTTATCACGTTGTCACGGACACGGATAACGCATTCTCGAGTACACTGCTTCTGGAAGCGTTCCAATAACTTGACGCGTTAAAGAGCGACATCAGAACTTATGAAAGAACAAAGTACTGCCATTATGCAGTGCGCAGTTCTCATTCTTATAAGGACTAGATCTGTATATCGATTTTGTATGTTCGAAAAATGGCTGTAGAACACCTAGCGGATCCTCACACCCGATTCGACGACGGAGGTGGTTCGAATGGTGTTATTATATTGTTCATGAATGATCGCTATTAGTACTCAATGTTCAGCCTTCATCTACTGCAAGTTTATTGAAGGTCAGTAAACTGTTGTCAGTGGGAACATGCATCACAATCATGACTGCAATTTCCTGAGGTACGACAGCGATTCTTGAATGCACATGTTAATGGACATGGAATTTGAAACACACCGTGTGACACACGCAATTTTGCTTAACTGCCAAGTGAAACTGCTAATGGAGTCACTTGAATTTTTTGTCACTACAGTGCAATGATTCATTCATTTTGTGCCTAGGACCCTATTTGCGGCGCGATAATAGAATAAAAACGACGCGATTGTTCAGGACAGTCAGAAGTGTTAAGAGACCGAATGAAGGCCTTTTTTAGGGCCACACACATACAGGTTTAAATTCTTTTTCTCATTTTGTTACAAACTGCATCAAAAAGGTTTTTGTTAATCCCACTCTAAATACCTTCTCCACATTTTTTAAACGACAGTTCCGCCACAATTGCGTTTGACATGGATTTCCAGTGAAGTAGTTTAACAGTTTCATCTGATGCGTTTCTCATCATTTCGGTCAGAAATTCACTAGCTCATGTGTTCTTTCAATACGAAGGCATAAAAATCTTCCAGCCTTACAATAATCGAACGTTTATTATCTTTGCTAGGTCTTATTTGTCTAAGTATTCGTAGAATTATGGCTTATATCGTTAGCAGTACTATTATAATAATAGACCGTGTCCTAAAATTGTCAATACGTCATGATATGACCGACCATCTATAATATCTTATGTGGAAGGCACATCATTGTCTACACTGACTCATAGCATCGTGACAACTAACAATGTGATGTCTGAAGTTTGTAAAAAACACATTTGAGCTAAAGGTGGAATAATATGTCTAATGTGATTATAGACGAGTTATACAGAATGGCCACGTCTGCGAGGCTGAACCATGCCATCCGATTGAATGCATGAATATCCCCGCATTCATCATTGTTGGCCTTCTCTCCGCATTAAATTATTATTATTTATTTTCCCAGTTATCTAATATTCAGCTCTGAGGATTTTGTGGTTATTACCGATACCACTATATATTCTTAGACAGCTAATATCCATCGTGTTAGTGTGTGGCATTATTTCAACCGTAAATTTAATGAACTAATCATTATACTATATATGAGTGCCTGTGATCACCTTTCTTGCGTAAAACTATTCAGTCGCCACTGATAAAAATGATTTTTGACCTTTAACTGGTTTACTGAAAATTAGCACGAATAATTTTAAATTATCATTAACGTTCATTTATTGTACTATACGTCCGAAATTATGTGCTAGGATCAAATCACTGGTACAGCAATATTATGTCTATGGGAAAGATCAACTGAAATAACACTGATGAATTAGAATCAGACCATAATCATTAAGCTATATAGTCATTTGAGAATAATAGTGTTAACGCGATTACAACCGAAGTATTAGGAATACTTTTTACGGTTTATCAAATACCCATACCATCTAATTAACACTAATCTGTCTAACAATAGTACATGCAAAATTTAATATGAATGTTTCAATGTTTTCACGTGATACAGCTAGGCAAATACATGCTTTTATTAATTACACTGAAATTAAACATTGCCGATTTTCAATTGATGCAATTGACATAAAAATTTATTATGTCAGGCCCGTTAATTTGCATTTAATCCGACTAATATTTCAATCACTTGTCAAAAATGGTTACTTCTGTAACGAAAAGCTGTTCCAGGTTTAATATTAACATATTTAAATATTGCTAATATGTACATAGAATTTGTAAGTGTCCATCTGATATGTTTAGCAAACAAAACCGATGATCTGAAAAGTGGATTCAGAGGTTATTAATAGAAAACTTTTCAGTGACATATTTCTCTTTTCACTATAACCAACCACTTCAGTTCAATTTCTACTTGGTCGAAAAATGTTTATTCCAATATACATCTACAGACAGGATTATAGCATGGCATTCAAATAAAATTGGTGCCTATTTCTTTAATAGGTTGTAGTGACCTACTTTTGTCAACAGAACGTGATTGTTTAGATGAAAACAATTATTATTATAACCAATCGTACCAGTGACTGTTTTACTGTGCTCGTTTGTTTAACTATACTAATGACAGCCATTACACTTACTCTCCCGTTGACTTTGAACTCGGTAGCGCTCAGTAACCACGCTTGTACTCCTTTGGCACGATCTTGATATTCTTTCGATACCACGAGATTGCCAGCAAATATATCTCGACTACAGCCGTCATCTGTCTTCTGATTTTGGCCTACGGGAATCTTGTTGGTTGTAGCGGTGTTCATAGTCAAGCTCAACTCGACACCACGCTACAATTGGTGAGCCAAATATTGGAACACGCCTCAACTTCGATCAAATCTTCTACGACTGGTGAACCTACATCTACGAACACTTGGCAATCGCAACCAAACCTCCCAAAGAAGTCAATTTCGGTGAGTCTATCGCTTATCAATCCCTGTCTGTCATATATTTTCATATTAATTTTTAATATATAATATATTTGACATGACGGGTAACAATAAGAATAGTAATAATGTAATAGACTCTGACGTACAGGTTATACACTTTCGACCTGTATCTTTTATTCCCCACGACCCCGAAGTTTGGTTTGCTGCAATAGAGTCTCAATTAGAGACCCGTCATATTACAAGTCAACGGCAGAAGTACGCCTACGCTCTCGAATGTTTACCGGGAGACCATTTAGTAGCTTTCCGTGAGGTAGTCTTCAATTCCAATGTGCCCAATGTTTACGATCGTCTCAAGGAGGCGATCCTCAGATATTTCCTCCCATCGAGGGAGGAACGATTGAAGACATTATTAGCACGTCACCCTCTGGGTGATGCTAAACCGAACCACCACCTTACGCTCCTGCAATCTCTTGCAGGACCCACGACAGCCGACTTTGAAATCATTAAAGAACTGTGGCTCGAATCTCTACCAGCATTTATCCAACCTACAGTTACGGCCCTGCTCGAGGACGCACCACTGAAACAGGTAGCCCTCACAGCAGAAAAAATTCTAGCTAGGACTGGGAACCGAGACAACTACGTAGTTGCCTCAACGTCGCGTCCGAAAGTCGATATCGACGCCAGCCGCTCCTCGGCTCAAGGTGACAGGGAAGGGTGTATTCACACACGTCTTAGTTTTCGAGACCGTTGTAACGTACCCCGACCCTACGTCCCTCGAACCCGCTCACACTCTCAAAAAGCCGTCAACACTCGCCCAACGAGGGCATCTTCTAAGCCACGCCAAAAGACGTCTTCGAAAGCGAGTGAAGGTTGGTGCTGGTTCCACCGATCCTTCGGATCTGGTGCCCGCCGTTGTCGAGCCCTGTGCTCATACAAGGCGGGAAACGCCAAAGCCGGCGAGTAAAAGCGGCCGTACTCGCCGGCCCTGCCCCACAGGTTGACCGTTTATTTTACGTGCACGATTATCGCACAAACGCTAGGTACCTGGTGGATACAGGTGCCCACGTTGCTGTCATACTACGTGGTAGCATCAAGTCACAAGCTACAATGCCTCGACTACGCGCTGCAAATAGCTCAGCCATTCCTACCTACGGTGCACGAAAACTCGCGGTCAACCTGGGCAACCGACGACGGTATCTGTGGACGTTCATCATTGCTGATGTTCCCACAGCCATACTAGGTATTGATTTCCTACAACACTACGAATTGCTAGTCGATTCACGTAGGCCGCAGCTAATCGATATTTCGTCGAACAGCAAATTCATGGGCTTTAAAGCTCACACAAACGCGTACCGAATCCTCGGTACTTTTATTCGCGTGATGATAAATTCCACTCTTTATTCGAGAAATTCCCCAGAATAACTAAACCACTCGAGGAGACTTCATCAGTGACCAATCGCGTGGTACACCACATAGTCACCCGCAGACCACCAGTCACGGCAAGACCAAGCCGACTGGCACCGGACAAATTAGCTTTTGCTAAACGTGAGTTTGACAATTTACTATCTACTGGTATTATTAGTCCTTCTCACAGTCCTTGGGCCTCTCTTCTACACATGGTGCGCAAAAAGGATGGGGTTGTAGAATTATGGTCTACTGTGATATTAGCACTGCCCTAATAATAGACCTAATCCTAAAATTGTAGATTTATCATGATGTAACTGCCTAATCTATAAGATCTTACGTGGAAGTTACATCATCGTCTACACCAATTCATTGCATTGTAACAATTACCAATACGTGATAGAGAACAAGCTTAGGCTAGAGATGGAACAATATATTTAATATGAATAAAAGACATAACGTAACAATTAGCAGGAGGGACCACGCCTGCATGGTCGAGCCATGCCATAAGATTAACTCGTATTAATTCCCTTATTCAGTTCGTTATTCCCGCCTTCTCCATTGTTGGGTATTCCTCCGCACTAAATATTGAATATCTATTTTCCGAGTCACCACGGATCATCGTCGAACAATCAATTGAGTGGAACTCGTCACTCTACATCAACTTCATTGATTATGAAAAGGCATTTGACAGTGTAGATAGGAGGACGTTATGGAAACTTCTTCGACACTACGGAGTTCCTGAGAAGATTGTCAACATTATCCGGAACTCATACGATGGACTACAATGCAATTAGTGCATGGAGGACAGCTGACCGACGCATTCCAAGTAAGGACCGGAGTAAGACAAGGCTGTCTACTCTCTCCCTTCCTGTTTCTGCTGGTGGTCGACTGGATTATGAAGACCTCGACATCTGAGGGAAACTACGGCATACGATGAACAGCTCAGAACCAATTAGACGACTTGGACTTCGCAGATGACATAGCCCTCCTATCACATACACACGAACAAATGCAGATAAAGACAGCCAGCATAGCAGCAGTCTCTGCATCAGTAGGCCTCAACATACACAAGGAGAAAACCAAGGTCCTTAAATACAACACGGAGAACAGCAATCCAATCACTCTTGATGGCGAAACTCTGGAAGATGTGGAATCCTTCACATACCTGGGAAGCATCGTCGGTAAACAAGGAGGTTCAGATGCAGACGTAGAGACGAGGATTGGCAAAGCTAGAGCGGCATTCCTTCAACTGAAGAACATATGGAACTCAAAACAACTTTCAACCAATATCAAAGTCAGATTGTTCAAACAAACGTCGAGACAGTTCTACTCTATAGAGCTGAAACTTGGAGAACTACAACAACCACCATCAAGAAGGTACAGGTATTTATCAATAGCTGTCTACGCATGATACTCAACATCCATTGGCCGGATACCATCAGCAACAGCCTTTTGTGGGAGAGAACCAACCAGCTCCCAGCTGAAGAGGAAATTAGGAACAGGAGTTGGAAATGGATAGGACATAGATTGCGGAAATCATCAAACTGCATCACCAGACAAGCCCTAACTTTGAATCCTGAAAGGAAGCGGAAAAGAGGAATGCCAAAGAACACGTTACGTCGGGAAATAGAAGCAGATATGAAAAAGATGAATAAGAACTGGAAAGAGCTTGAAAGGATTGCCCAGGAAAGGGTTGGATGGAGAATGCTGGTGAGCGGCCTATGCTCTTTCACGAGGAGTAACAGGCGTAAGTAAGTAAGTAATTATTTTCCGAGTAGTCTCATGTTCAGCTTTGAGGATTGTGTGGTTATGATCCGATGCCACTACAGGGTTAGTTGGAGACCATGCGGCGACCACCGAGCATTAAACGTAGTTATGCGCTTTGATAGCTACCCCATCTCCCACATACACGACATCGCGGCATCGCTCAAGGGCACGACTATCTTTTCTAAGATCGATCTGGTACGAGCATATCACCAGATCCCAGTAGCTCTTGAAGACATCGAAAAAACTGCTATCACGACTCCTTTCGGTCTGTTTGAGTTCCTAAGAATGCCATTTGGATTACGGAATGCTGCTCAAACTTTCCAAAGGTTTATCGATAGCATAGTACGAGACTTGGATTTTGTTCACGTCTATATTGATGACCTGCTGATCGCATCATCAAACGTAGATGAACGTTATCAACATCTTACACTATTATTCCAACGCCTCTCGGATAATGGAATAGTAGCCAACCCAGAGAAATGTGAATTGGGTAAATCAGAAATAATATTTCTGGGTCACATCATCAGACAAGAGGGTATTCTGCCTTGCGAGGACAAAGTTCGACCAATCAAGGAGTACAACGTGCCGTCCTCACTCAAGGAACTGAAGGCTTTTCTCGGTTTGGTTAACTTCTACCGACGTTTCATCCCTCACGCGGCAGAACGGTTACGACCATTAACCGATTTACTACGCGGTAATCCACGCAAATTAGAATTGAACGATACCGCACGTACTGCATTTTTAAAGATCAAAACGGCTCTGGCGCAAGTTACACTTCTCGCTCATCCTGACCCATCAGCCACGCTTAGTATAGCGGTTGATGCATCAGATTTTGCTATAGGAGCCGTTATGCAACAGAATATCTCCGGTAGTTGGCAACCGCTTGAATTTTTCTCAAGACGCCTTACTCCCACGGAGACGAGATATAGCGCTTTTGGTCGCAAGCTGCTTGCAGCCTACTGCGCCATCAAACATTTCAGGCACGCAGTAGAAGGACGCCAATTGATCTTATTCACCGACCATAAGCCCTTAACGTATGCCCTGCATACCAAGTCTGACCGCTACTCACCACGAGAGTGCAGACATTTGGACTATATCTCCCAGTTCACGACAGACCTTTGTCACATTAAAGGCGAGTCGAACTATGTTGCCGATGCTCTATCACGTATCCAGACGAATGCAGTTACCTTACCGGTGCTCGAACTTCCTGCTATGGTCGCCGCGCAAGCAAACGATCTTTTCTGTACAGAAGCACCACAATCTTCGTCCCTTCAGTGCCAGGAAGTACCCCTAGCTACTAGCTCAGGTACTATCTCATGTGATACTTCTACCGGTCTTCCTCGACCCATCGTACCTCTGCCTATCGCCGTCTCGTCTTCGATGCCCTACATGGATTGTCTCATCCAGGTATCGCAGCTACATTACGTCTCATCGCTGCACGATACGTCTGGCTGTCCATGAATAAAGATGTCCGTATGTGGGTAAAGCAGTGCTTACAGTGTCAACAATCAAAAGTGCATAGGCACATAGCTGCCCCCATTGGCACGTTCGCTACGCCTGATGCTCGCTTTGATCACTTTCATATGGACATTGTAGGACCATTGCCACCATCGCATGGGTATGATCACATACTCATGTGCATTGACCGTCTTACAAGATGGCCCGAAGCTATTCCCATCACGTCTATTACGGCGGAGACAGTTGCTCACCGCTTCGTAGATCGATGGATAGCACTGTATGGTTGTCCCTCGACTGTCACGACTGACCGAGGACAACAATTTGAGTCCGCATTATTCTCCTCACTGACCCGGCTGCTTGGTACGAAACGCATACGCACTACCGCCTACCATCCAGCATCGAATGGTTTAGTCGAACGGTTTCATCGCCAACCTAAAAGTGCTCTTCGAGCACACGAAAACGACGATTGGTATGAAACCTTACCGCTCGTTCTCTTATGTATCAGAACGAGTTCGAAGGCAGATATTCAATGTTCCGCCGCTGAACTTGTATACGGCACGACATTGCGTCTGCCTGGGGAGATCTTCACACCACGGAGCAGTAACGATTTCGGTAAATCAGACTACGTCCATCGACTGTCTGCATTTATGCGAACGCTATCTCCGGTGTCAACTCGAATACAACATCGACAGGTCGCTCTCCCTCGAGAGTTACCTACCTGTTCACATGTTTTCATACGAGTAGATTTGGTACGCAAACCTTTGCAACAGCCTTACGAAGGATCTTAACGTGATCTCTCGTCACGAAAAGATCTTCAAGGTTGATCGACATGACAGCGTCGAGATCGTCAGGATTGATCGTCTCAAACCAGCACACGTCGATGACAGTGCCCTACCCGATAACTTGAGACTCAATGATAGACCTATCAAACCTTCTAGAGGGATCTACACATCTACCTCGGATCTCACGCTAGATACATCAGAGACCTCATTCTCACGTCCCAGCCACAGCACGCGTCATCTGCACCATCTACGAACGAGACTTCAGTCTCACGTCCAAATCGTCAGACCACGCCGCCCTTGACCTCGGATGAGATCGTAGGCTCACGAAGTACGAACGAGACTACCGTCTCACGTTCCGGTCGCCGAGTACGCTTACCCGTACGCTATCGCGACTAAACGCACAGTCAATAACGGATACGGTGTAGGATTATTCCTATACTACATGCATGCTACACTTTTCTTTTTTTGATTTTTTTGTATCCTGAGCCCACGCCTTCGACCATCGTCCGTTTGGTAACGTCGACTTCAGTCAAATTTGGCAAAAGCTGGTTTGGCCCTCCATGCTCTAGTCAACGCACTAAGTCGATAATTTGGTTTCGAATCCGTCTGGCATACGTTTGGTTTCGCGCTTGGTCGTTATGGTCGCTTCCGGTTTCTTGGCTCAACGTGGTTTCGTCCTACGTCTGCGGTGTTTCCTGGTCCGCATCCCTACGAACGCAGTCATCAGGTCCTGAATACAAACCACTTTGGTGTGGTATGCTAATTCGACCAACAAATACAGCACACTTCTCCTGGTACCGTTCTTCGCAAAAGACCTTTGTTGGCAACTCGAGGATCAACGATTACTTCCTGTTCCGCCAATTCTTCCGTCCCACAACCTCACTCTTGCCGATCAGTCCCACAAATCAAACCGCTAACTATCGAAAGTGTAAACCCTATCTAGCGGGGGGCTCCTGTAGTGACCTACTTTTGTCAACAGAACGTGATTGTTTAGATGAAAACAATTATTATTATAACCAATCGTACCAGTGACTGTTTTACTGTGCTCGTTTGTTTAACTATACTAATGACAGCCATTACACTTACTCTCCCGTTGACTTTGAACTCGGTAGCGCTCAGTAACCACGCTTGTACTCCTTTGGCACGATCTTGATATTCTTTCGATACCACGAGATTGCCAGCAAATATATCTCGACTACAGCCGTCATCTGTCTTCTGATTTTGGCCTACGGGAATCTTGTTGGTTGTAGCGGTGTTCATAGTCAAGCTCAACTCGACACCACGCTACAAGATGAAAACTTTTTTTGTCAAAACTCGGATAGAATAGTCAAACAGCACTGTTTATTCAAAATAAAATTAGAATATATAAATGCAAATCCTCATACTTGATCAAAGCACTTTATGTTACTTGCATTTCAGTTAATCAGATTACAAAGATGCACAGCCCATGGCCAATTAACATGTGATTACAGGCAACAACATGTTTGTTCATTATCACATGAGCACACACTTTCAAAAGCAAGTTCACCAGTCACCCATTTCGAAATTTTTTAATCACACACCGAAATTTCTCATCAACGGGGAGTGAGGAACCAGAACCACCACGCAGTAATTGTCAACAAATATGAGTATTACCATCTGAAATTCAGCCAAAAGAATAAAGAACTGTACATCTGAAGGAATCAAGAAAAATAAATCACAAAAGTATTTACGTGTAAGGATTTTCACACATAAAGCATCCGAAAAGTATCTCCTCCCCTCTTACACATACTCAAAATACCACTTAGATGGAGTGAATTACTTTTAAACCAAAAAACGTAAAAGTCATCCCAATTGGAAAAACATACATTCCGGTTGGCACAAAGAGGGTTGTGACGAAATATTGAAGGGGTTAACCAGGTTGACCATTGTGAAATAAAATATGTGGCGGTCAATAAACCCCCAAGATAAGCAGTTTGGTAACTCTTTGACATTGATTTTGGCCTTGACAGTTTTAGTGGGCACAACCTATCACTGGGACTAACGTTTTGGTGCTGTCAAAAAATGGTGAGAAAAATCAAAAAATCACGGTGCGAATACAAACCCGACCATCCACGAAATCATAGACATGGGAGACTTGTTTTGAAAAGTTGAACGTTTTTACTTTTGGTTACAGATCAAGAAGTCATAATATTTTAACATATATGATGATAACGTGAGACTTAAAGCTCGATACGTCACAGATTTTTCCTCCAACACAGGACATTTCAGCAGCGATTGGAGGATTGTATAATGTCCAGTAACGAACAAAAAAACCTGTGATATCTTGGTTGATTAAAATTAACGAGGTTGGCGTTCATACTAACAAACAGAACAGTAACTAACATAGATACATAGAATGCTCGGACAATGAGGGAGACCGGGACGACCAACCAAATAGCCACAGAAATAAGGAAATACAACTTGTCGGTGCACGGAATAAGTGAAACCCATTGGGCCCAAGCTAAACAGAAAAGGGTAGATTCGGAGGATATGTTGACGTACTCTGGTCACGAACAGGAAAACGCTCCACAAACACAGGAAGTTGCTCTGATGCTGTCCAAAGTAAAACAAAAAGCACTCATATGATGGGAATCCTACAGATCCAGAATCATCATAACATTCTTCGAAACAAAGTGGAGGACCACAATGAATGTTATTCAGTGTTATACACCCACCAATGATAGTAAAGAAGACGATAAAGATCAGTTTTATGAGAGGCTGCAATCGATCATAGACAAGTGCCCAGGAAGGGATCTGACCATCCTGATCGGAGACCGAAACGCCAAAGTCAGTATGAACTACATCGGGTATGAAGATATCATGGGAAGACATAGACTAGGAGAACGGTAACAGATTAGCAAATTTATGTGCATTCAACGAAATGGTTATAGGTGGCACTATATTCCCCCACAAACGAATACACAAAGCTACATGTGTCTCAATGGACCACACTACACAGAACCAGATCGATCACATTTGAACCAATATAAAAATTCAGTAGATCCATGGATGTATTAAGAACAAAGAGAGAAGCTGATATAAATCCAGACCACTACCTGGTTATATCCAAGATGAAACTAAAGCTAAAGAAGTCCTGGACAACTGGAGAAACAGCATCACAAAGGTTCAATACAGTCTTCCTTCGACATACTGACAAACTCAACGAATTCAACATAGCTCTCAGCAACACGTTCCGAGACTTCCTAGACCTACTCGAAGAAGAAGTCACTACACAGAAAGACTGGAAACGGAGTGAAGAACCAATGAGTTCAACATGTCAGAATGTAATGGACCGAAAGAAGCATTAGCATGAAGGGTGGATCTCACTGAGTACCTAGACAGGGTTCAAGTAAGGAAGAACAAGAAGACAGCAATTAACGACAACCGAAAAATAGTAGAGAAAGCCAAGGCACAGGCCGAATGCACAGAAGTAAACAAGAGAGTGAAGAAGAGCATCAGAGCTGACAAGCAGAAATACGTGGAGAACCTGGCAGTAACTGCAAACATGATCCATGTCATATTCAAGAAGA
The DNA here is from genome assembly GCA_946903255.1 of Schistosoma spindalis. Taxonomy (NCBI): domain Eukaryota; kingdom Metazoa; phylum Platyhelminthes; class Trematoda; order Strigeidida; family Schistosomatidae; genus Schistosoma; species Schistosoma spindalis. The sequence goes on from OX336420.1 coordinate 48,826,339, forward strand.
TTTGGGAGGAGGAACAAGTGCCACAGACAGACTGGAAAGTAGGATACCTCATCTACATACCAAGGAAAGGAGATTTGAGCAAGTGTGGTACCTACACATGCATCACACTACTATCGGTACCGGGAGAGCTTTCCAACAGAGTGTTGCTAAACCGAATGCATGATCGAGATCAACAGTCCGGTTTCCGTAAGGATTGGTCATGCACAGACCGAATCACGACATCTCGGATGATTGTTGAGCAATCAATCGAATGGAACTCGTCACTATACATCAACTTCCTTGACTATGAAAAAGCGTTTGAGTGTGGATAGCATAAACTCATGGAATCTTCTTCGACACTATAGTGTGAGTTTCTGAGATGATCGTTGACATCATACGGAACTCATATGACGGACTACACTGTGAAAACGTGAATAAAGGACAGCTGACAGACGCATTCCAAGTGAGAACCGGAGTCAAGCAAGACTGTTTACTCTCCTCCTTCCTCTTTTTTCTGGTGGTTGATTGGATTATGAAGACCTTCACATCTGTGAAGCACGGTATACAATGGACTGGTTGGATGCAATCTAAAGATTTGGACTTCTCAGTTGGCTTAACCATTCTACCCCAGACCCGCGAACAAATGCAGGTCAAGACAACCACTAAAACAGAAACTTCTGCATCAGTAGGCCTCAGTTTGCCCAATGGGAAAGCAAATACAATACAGTGAACACCAAGCCACTCACACTTGATAGAAAAGCTCTGGATGAGGTGAAAGTTTTGCGTGTCTGAGCAGCATTGCTGAGAAAGTTGAGTGATCTGATGCATGTGTCAAGGCACGGAGTTGTAAAGCAAGGACTGCCTTCCTATGATCGAATAATATATGAAACTCAAAACGACTGTCATCCAATATAAGTCACAATTTCCATTCTGAAAGTCAAGACGGTTATGGTGTACAGAGGTAAAACTTGGAAAACTGCTGCAACCATCACCAAAAAGTTACAAGTATTTATAAACAATTGTCTACACAAGATACTCAATATCCATTGGCCAAACACCATCAGCAGCAGCCGACTGTGAGAGGAAATAATCCAGCTTCCAGCTGAAGACGAAAGTAGAGAAAGCCTTTGGAAGTGGACAGGATATAGATTGTAGAAATCAACAAACTGCTTTGGGAGGCAAACACTAACTCAAAATCATGAATGAAAAAGGAAAGGTTGATAATCAAGTAACACGTCGCGTCAAGGATCGACGAAAGAAACCCACAGAATTAGTAGCCATTAAAAACAGCTGAAAAGAATCGTCCAGGACAGAGTTTGTCACCAAGTTCTGGTCGATGCCCTCTGCTGCACGAGGAATAACAGGCGTACATAAGTAAGTATACTGGTTTTCTGATTTAATAGTCAATTCTCTGAACCTCCCACCGAAAGGAGTGGTGTGCTACCTTTAAATAACGAGTTCAAGAAAAGACTTTGATGCACATATATTCACTAGTAAAAGGCCAACACAGGACTTCGTTACCCTTTCATCAAAATAAAAATTAGTAGGTTTCAAAAAGGGTAGTGATTTTTGTACTTGTTGTGATTATCCTTGCTTTGTGCACTTGTCGCACCATAAAACATTCTTGGTCTACTTTAACTAATAGTACTTTGGTTAAGGATTGAAATTTTTGATAAACTTTGATCTGTGGTACCTTTGTTCTTTACTCATTGACCGACACTCGTGTTCACATTGTGATCATATTGTGTTTTAAACCTTTTTAATCAAATTACAACAGTTGATAAGACTTGTAAATGTGGACAACCAAACTGCTTGTTCTTGGTTGAGGAAGGTATGCAGTGCGATGAATGTAAAAAGTGGTACCATAAGATGTGTACACGTAAGTGCTGCTCTTGGACCCGCTAAACAGCCTATTGTGATTGATGGAAAAGTGAAATCTCCGTTAACAATAACGAGGAGTGAAGCGCCGCTTGATACTGACATTGGAAATCATACACCTCTAGTGGAAATTGAAGACCTGGATGAAACTGATGATAAATGGACCTCATTACGGAAAAAAAGAAATGAGAAGAAAAAAGCTGTGGGCAAACTGCATCTGGTTGGTAAGTTATTGAAAGAGACGGTATCGGAAACAAAAATTCCACTGCCTGTCAAGACGGATCTCTCTGAGAGGTCAGTCATTTTTCATAAGTTAAGAGAACTGAAGACACGACCTCAGTCACATTAAGTCCTTAGTAAGCAAACCACTCCCAGATACATTTTCAGGAGTTAGCATTTGTAAGCTTTATAGAATAGGACAAAAGGTGGATTCTGAAAGCCCTCAGAAAAACCGCCTCTTGAAGGTTACGTTTGCCACGGTTGAAGAAAAGAACCTGATTCTAGGTAACTCAAGTAAACTGATTAAATCCGGAATATATGTCCGTGGGGATCTCAACGTAGTTGATCGTAGTAAGAGACTAGCTGAAGAAGTAGAGATAAATGAGTGTCGCCGAAACTGTGAAAGTAACCTCGTTCTTAAGGGTTTTCAAATTGTAAAAGTTAGGAGCAAAACGATCCCCAAACCACTCTGGGTGATAAGGGAAAGTTCTCCACAGACTTAAATAAAATGCTGTATGACTGCTTGCAGCCTACTAAATAAAATGGTGGAGCCTAATTCAATGGCGGATAAAGAAAAAACCGGATGTTATTGCTGTCTCAGAAACTTGGTTAACGTCAGAAGTATTAGATAATGAAATTCAATTGACTGGTTTTTTATCCAGTAGGGCTGATAGATTAAACCGTAGGGGAGGTGGGGTTATCCTGTACACGAAAAGTACCCTACTCATAAGAGCAGCTGAGACAGTGGCACATGTTTCAGGGACATGCGAACTGGTGCAATGTGGACTGAAATGTAGACGGCAAGATTTTGAATTAGTTGTAGTATATAGCAGTCCAGAATATGTAGTAGATGATTTTCTCCTAATTAAACTGAAGTCCTGGTGTAACAAGGGTAAAAGCCTTGTAGTAAGCTACTTTAATGCACTGCATATAAACTGGGATAACTTAGAAGTAGGGTCATCGATAACGTCGTTCGATTGCAAACTGTTAGAAACCTCGGTTGGATTAGCTTTATTCCAACACATTAGAAATTCCACAAGATATGACTTATGAAACTCTTCTCTTTTAGATTTAGTCTTCACACACGGCGATGACGTTGGTCAAATGACTTTCCTCCCACCACTAGGGAGAAACGACCATGCAATCATTCAAATTCATGGCTGAGATTGCCTGTCATACAGTTGCGCCGGCCCGTACTAACATATGGAAGGCAGATATGGAGGCCACCATCTCCGCAGCATCGGCTGAAAACTGGGAAATTGACTAAAGGGCATCAGCACAAGAGTCATGGATTCATTTCAGGCAGTTATGCAAACGGGTAACTCAACCATACATACCCTGGACAGTCCCAAAGAAGAAGAAGCACGGCCATCCATGAATAGGCAGGGATATTTGACGTTTACTAGGAGAAAGAAGAAATGTTGGAATGTCGCCATCCGCCATGGCACAGCAGGTAGTATGGAACGCTACAGATCAGTAAGAAACAAGTTTATAACAAAAATTCGAGAAGCTCAAAGAAAATATGAAATGCAGTTAGCACAATCAGCACTCAAGCAGCCCAATAGAATATTCTCGTACATAAACTACAGAACAGGGACGCATCATTGGATTCCAAATCCAATTAAAGAAGAAGTGAATCTGAAATGACAGAGGAAGATGAGGAAAAAGCAGAGGCTATGGCTGACTATTTTGGGGCAGTTTTCACTCAGGAACCTCCTCTAGACAAAAGACCAGACCAAAATAAAGGGTCAACAAACCACCTGCTTACCGTGGACTTCGATCAAGACGATGCGCTTAAGGCTCTTAGCACCTTAAACATGGAAAAGTCAACAGGACCAGATGAACTACACCCCAAAATCTTGAGACATATTGTACAATAAATCGCGGCCCCACTGACTATGATATTCAGTATGTCACTTAATCAGGGTGTGTTACCTATGAACTGGAAGGACGCAATCGTCACTCCCACACATAAAACAGGACCAAGACAAGTGTCATCGAACTACAGACCTGTAAGCCTCTCCAGTGTTTTAGTTAAAATATTGAAAAGAATAATCAGACGGACCATAATGGCATTCATGAAAACCAATAACTTGCTAAACATAGAACAACATGGTTTTAGAAAGGGTCTATTTTGTGCAGCGAGCCTCCTTACGGCAAAGGAATTTTGGATAAAGGCGCCAGACAACGGAAACTCAGCGGATATTGTCTACATAGACTTCAGTAAGGCTTGTGACAAGGTGCCAACTAATAGACTGCTATTGAAGTTGGAAAACCTTGGTATTGCTGGACCTCATTTAAAATAGATTAAGGATTTCATAGTAGATCGTAAACAGAAAGTAAGAACGAATTCCAAGTGCTCCATCTGGAGACCAGTACTTAGTGGAGTACCCCAAGGTTCCTTCCTAGGTCCTTTACTCTTTATAATGTATGTTAATGATCATCCAAGTATAGTACAGTCTCCAATATTATTATACGCTGACGATGTAAAGATCTGGCGGGTAATAACTGGAGACACAGACTCAGATGCTCTTCAGGCAGACTTAAATAATGTGATTAACTAGTTTAAGGAGTGGCTGATGCCTATCAACGCGGCAAAGTGTGTCTACATGCACTTTGAAGACTCAAAGGCTAACAGGTACAAAATAGGGAAAGTGCCATTACCCGTGGTCCGATCTCATAAAGATCTGGGAGCGACAATGAGTCATGATCTTAAGACGACGGCCCATTGCCGGAAGGTCGCAGTTAAGGGGTTTCGAACCCTCTGGGCATTAAAACGGACATTCATTAAGTTAGATACTACCATGTTCACCAAAGTATACATATCCTTATTGAGAACTAAGCTTGAGAACTGCGTTCAGGCTGCAAGCTCCTGTTTAAAAGGTGACTCAGATATCCTAGAAAAAGTACAGAGCAGAACTCCGGGGTTTACCACACAAAGAGCGGCTTGAAAAGCTGGACCTCCTATCTCAGACTAAGGGGAGATCTAATTTTAATGTACAGAATACTGAGAAATGATTTTGAACCTGACATATTCTCTCTTGTTCTTCCCACTAGATCGGGACATTTCAGAGGACATAGCAGGCGAGTAAAAAAGCCAATAACGAACAAAATACCCGTGGCATACAGGTTCTCACACCGAGTCATCAATACTTGGAACCTGCTGCCCGAAGCAGTGGTGTCCGCGCCTCCAATTGACTTTTTCAAGAGAAGACTGGACACTCAGAGAAGCATACTAGAAAAGGAATAACATGGACCGTAGGCCTTCTGTCCTTACTATACAAATCTGAATCATAACATTAAGCGCCCTATATATTTGGAACGCTACTTTTAGATGGTGTTCGTAAGTGTTTGGGATTAAGTTATTCTTTTTCTTAGTTTCATCGGATTGATAATTCTTCTCCATTCACCACCTCGTACAGATGCTACCCAGTTTCCTTTTTAGCCGACAATTTTCGTTCTAGCGTGGAGAAAGGAGGAAAAAGTAAGACTTCATATACTGTGTAAGTGTTTTAGTTATCATGCCTCCATCTGCTTTAGATGTACTTAGTAAGTCTCAGGTTTATGAGTGTATAGAACTTTAAGCACGACTGAATGTCCAGTACCCAATGCTATTCAAGTTAACTAACCAACAAGCAAACCGAACTACTCATTGTGGTGTACTGGAATTTGTTGCAGATGAAGGGAGGATTTATGTTCCTTACTGGGTAGACATCTAATATATCAGTTCTATTTCAGATGCTTAAAAATCTACATTTGGAGGAGGGTGGTCTGGTCTCCGTAGTTAATGCAGCCTTACCTGTAGCTTCTTTTGCTCGTTTCCAGCCTCAGAGTACTGATTTTTTGGATATATCTAACCCCAAAGCTGTGTAATTTTATTATCAACTTATAGCTTCATTTAGGCTGGAAAATGCTCTTCGCGACTTTGCTTGCCTCACAGTCGGAGATATCATAGCTATCAACTACAATGAGCGTATATATGAGCTTAAAGTGTTAGAAACAAAACCGAAAGATGCAGTCACTATAATCGAGTGTGACATGAGCGTAATTTTCCCATTCATATATTTGTTCTTTTAGGTTGACTTCGCACCTCCAGTTGGATATCAGCCTACTGATTCTGGTTCTTCGAGCAAACAAAGTGACCAAGATCTACATAAGGTATATCTTTTAATTGTTCAAATATTTTTTTCGTCATTTTTTATTTAAAACCCATTTTACTGGCAGCTCTTCGGAGTTTATTTTTGTTGTCAACCTATATGGTACGAGTCTATTGGTGAGATCCGATTAGTTTTCTGAAGTTCAAGATTATAGCAGACTCATTTGTCAGAAGGAAGAATCTTGAGGGTATTGTGTCATCTCAGCTGGTTTGGTGGTAACGCTCTTGTTTTCTCTTCTGACTAACATCAGCACAAACGTCGAAAAGTGAGCTGTTATGTTTTCTCCACAAGTAACTAACAGCTTGTATTGTTGACATTACATTTGATTGGTTAGCTCTCAAACTTTGTATATTTTGAGGGATTGTTGTTGTTGTTTAGAAGTGAAGATATTGTATTGTTCGTTAAGTTTCGCTCAGATGTTACAATGTTAAAGTATAACATCAATCCGTCATTGATGGAGTCCGGGGCTAAGTCTACTAAATGTGTTGTTTTTAAAATTTTTATTTATAGGTTGTATCTGGGACCTCAGAGAGTAATACCTTAGAGCTTAAGGGAATTTTTAGTTTATATAATGTAGCTATCATAAAAATATGTGTGGACAAGTCCATTGGTTTTCAATCGCCATTAGTCTTCTTTTGATATTTCCTCTCCTTTGACGAGTTTGTTTAAAATTCAGAGGATCCGGCTATTCAGCTTTCAATCCACTCTAGTCCTCCCTGTTTATAACTACCAATTTAGTATTTCTTTTGTCGTCCTGAGCTCTAGTCTTGTTCTTATTTCTTAGATTATTTGCGTTTTATTCTTTTTTGTTTAGAATTTTGAATCCCCCTACGCCTACGCACATGTAAAAATTAAGAAATGAAAGTATCTGATGCTACTATCCTTATCTTTAACGATAGTTATCATATCATAAGAATTAAAATAGCATTGCTTTTCTGTCTATATCAATTACCTTAATGACCATACGTAATTAAGATGCATAAATATCATCGTCGTTTTGTCATCATTTCCGTTTTTGTGACAGCTTAAAAATTGCCAAGAATATTTTCTGACAATATATTTTCTCGTTGTCATTTGTTCACGCTGATTGCTTGTTTCAGATAGAAGAAGATCATATAGAAATCCCTTCAGTTGTTCAAGGATTTCAGGTAACTTGTTCATGTAATTTCTCTCTTATTTAAATATTATGGTGACAAATACTTAAATACTAACTGCAAAGGCTAAGGGACTCTAAGTAGTCTTCAAGATCCTTGATATTTCTATTTTAGAGATTGAGCAGGTGTTTACGTGTTTCGTTTGGTTGAAAAATACTGATTTATTAAGTGTGGAACATCAAATATATCAGTAAATCGGTACAGTTCGGAGTCATCGAATGAGAAGGATAAAAAACAAATAGCTACGCTTATCTAGTAGTGATCCATGCTAATCTATCTTGTATTTACATCCATTGAATCATATATCGAGAGTCACACTAAAGGATCTTAAGTGTCATCATCTCATATTACAACCACTGACTTCATAACTTATCATTAGCTCTTCATCTGACTACCTAGAAATATTTCTCAACCTGATAACTTAGTTAACATCACATTTGTTGATGGCCTGTAACTGCAAATACATAATAGATCTGTACCTCAGGTCGGTACAGATTCCCTATCGTGCTGGCTCATCGGCCCTACTGTCTGCAAAAAACACTTCATTCTCATCGGTTGGCAGATACCTTTATTGTAATATCACTTGTCATCAGTTGCAAATTAGTCTGATAGAATGAAACAAACTACCTCATCATATTTTGAGTTTACAATAGAAGTCTTAATGTTTTGATATGTATCCCCGACTGCCAAACAACGTTTCTTCTGCGACAATACTTCGTCAATTACTTACTATCGTAGTGTGAGAATGAACTCCTTGCATACATTAAGAATTCATGTTGATAAATGAAAACTAAATATTGAGTATTCATGTTTGTTTTCTCTTTGTGATCATACTTTTTTTCGTAATATTTAACCATAATATGTTATCTGTCATCCAAAAGTATTGATTTTCTTCCTGTTTCGGTTATACTTCCCTGTTTATCTTCAGGATTTTATGGTAATAATAGTAGTAGTGTAGTACATAGGTGAATTACTAGAACAAAGTGTTTATTTAGTATGTTCAAGTTGTGGATCAATGTCTCAGGTTTCACGAGTTGAATTGTCATTGGGACCTATGACTTATTCATCGTCTTTTAAAAATAATTCATCGACTTCTGTTACTTTGTCTTCTTTTTATATAAAATCGTCAATGGTCCTGTCAGCCTAAAAGATGAGGAACATAAACTTTAGTCACTTCATGGATACCACCCATTTTCTTCCGAATAAGCAAATCACCAGTATTCAGGTTTCACAATCCAGATGGGTTGTATTTGTAGCTAAATAGACTAATTCATAGGAATATTTGTATATGTGTTACCAGTTTTATTTGTTTAAACAGCCCATGAATTCTCATTTATTTTAGGCATTTAGCGGTACAGGTTATCGGTTAGATGGAAAAAATAAACAGGATAAAACCGATGAAACAGATAATAGTCAATCATTAGGGCAATTGAAGGAAAGAGAAAGGTAAGAATGACCATTGTTTCTAACTTTATCACTGTTACACCAAAGTGTTCACAAAATAAATTGAATTATTGGTAACATGAAAGTAATTTACATGTGATTTTGATAACGAAATCTGATCTTCGACCCCAACTAAATCGAAAGCTGAAGCAAATAATCATATCTTAACAGCTAAATTGAATAACTGAGGATAAATAAATTCCCACTCTACAGGTCTAATCATGAAGTAGACATCGTTTAATCAGTGAGACTCTCTAGGTTACTCTATTTCTCGAATCCTAAGCCAAGGGAAAAGCATCCATTTGAGGTTCCTTGATTTTCACTACTAGTCCTGGCTTCAACAAATATGAAATGGTCTTCCAAAACCAATGGTTTTATTTCAACTACTGACTATCTTTTCTCAGAATCTTGTCTGATTCGAAAAATAAAAAGTAACTTTCCTTGAGAGACTTATTAGTACTATCAAAAAATACACAAAAGTTGTTGTGCATTAATATGTTTTAAGTGCTTGGAAATATGGTGAGTAAATACCACATTAAAACATGGGTAAACCAGTAGGAAGATGACTACATTTGAGACAGTAAAAATATAAGACACTTAGTATAGGGAAATCAAACCTCAAATCTTAGCATAATTAAATTTGATAAGAATACTTTTTTGTACTTCCGTACATATTCGTTTTAAGATATTTTGTTCCACCTAAAAAGAAATATGGTTACCATTAAAAGGTAAAAGCAACTTGGTCACTTGGTAAAAGTTCTTAAATTCGATTGTGAGTTGCATCTATTTTGAGAGTTGGAAATACTATCCAGCTTCTCAAATAAAATGATCGCAGCGGGACTTAAACACATGCCTTGGCGGTTAGATATCTAGTTATTTCACCACTAAACCACAACTTTTAGTTAGTTTTTCAAAAAGTACCTTTTACTTGGCGTTTAAAATATTTTTAGGTTCAAATATTATTATACACAAGTGAGAATATGGAAAACAAAATTCCATCATCTGTTTTCTAAAGATAAACTTTCAAACAGCCATGATTACGGAAAGACCTAACGTCTTGAAGTCCCCTATACTATTGAAGTTCATATTAAATCCAAAAAAATCTAAAGCAATCGATGAAAAATCAGGAACTGTGATGCTAAATATTTTTAGCGTGTTAGAAATTTTTTATTGGTAGTTCGCGATGTCAGTCTGTATTAGCACAGTATATTCTGTAATGAATTTTATCTAATAATATTTACCTTATATTCTTAGTGATTATTTGGTAGAATGATTTCATTAAATTCAGTTTAACTTAATCTAATGAATGATTAAATGTTTCAAAGTAGTATTTCTGCACTCTTGACTTTCTCCTCAGGGGTGTACCAAACTACAATTATCAACCTGGAAGTTTAACATTTTTCCGATGTTTAAAACAAATTCCTGCAGAGGTAGGTTTATTTTATCAAATATTTTTTATAATACTATGTTGTGCTGTAAGCTAATATTCCGTTGCGAGTTCAATCAATATGTATCATACCATGGCTACGTTTAATTTATCAAAGGCGACGGAAAGAATTTCGACGTTGATACTGTCCATTAACTTAAATTTTCCTCACTGGGTATGATTTATAACCTTGGATCACGAGGCAAGGAAGGTCGAAGAACACACTGAGTCGAGAATTGGAAGCAGATATGAAAGGAATGAATGGCAACTGGAAAAGATTGCCCAGGACAGAGTGCGATGGAGAATGCTTTGCCCCCAAATGCCCTGGTATGGCCGAGAGTGGGGTGGGTTCGCCCTCCCTCTTGAAATACTCTGACACGACCACGCGTATAAAGCCTCTTCCAGGGAAGCCCTACTCACTGCCTTCTCGTGGCGAGGGTGTTGTTTACGAAAATGAGAGGACGAAAAGCGAATGTCCGGCGCTTTAACCGGATCCCAAATCAATGGTGTACATGGGCTCCAGTATCCTACGGGAACAAATGGCGTATGAACCAATTTTTGGTCACCGGCTTCCATGGGACTGCATCTCCTCACGATGCTCCACTGCCTTGTGGACTAGACCTGTAGGTCGAAGGCTCGGAGTGTGGCCCCCTAAGAAAACCACCTGCTTCGGTTTGGGCACCTGGGCAGTATCACAGCCCTCACACATATCAATTGAGATTTGTGTGGCGCATATGTATTTGGTGCCTCCCTGTACGGATATCTGTGTTAAAATAAATAAATACTTTTTTGTTAACAAAACTAAGTCTTCTAAGAAGTCAGGTGTAAGTGAGATAATCTCAGAAAAAGACGACGCTCTTATCTGCTCTCAGTCCAGACATTTAGAACGATGGGCGGAACACTTTAAGGAGCAGTTCAGCTGGCCTTCAGCTACTCTACAACTAGCCACCATTCCCAAACAGCCTGAATGGAACATTGAAGTAGGCCTCCCGACTCTTATTGAAGTTCAAAAAGCCATAGTTAATTTGAAACGAGGATGAGCAGCTGGTCCAGATGTCCAGAAGTATGATCAACCCTGATGGGTTAGTATCTGATGAAATCTGCACGGATTCAGATTCGTTTGGCTTATGTCAACTTACATCACCCGTGACGAATGCGAGATATTCGTCTATCAATTAAGAGACGAGTATACTGCGCATCAGTCCGCTCTGTTCTACTTTACGTCTGCGAAACGTGACCATTAAGAGTAGAAGATACTCGTAAGTTACTAGTATTTGATCACAGATGTCTTGGAAATATTTCTCGCATCTGCTGGGATCACCGGGTAAGTAATGGTGAGGTTAGACTCAAGGTATTAGTGGATGATGGTAAATCAGTTGATGAGGTTGTAAATCTTCATCGACTGAGATGGTTGGGCCACGTGTTTCGTGTGCCTGAACACCAATTACCACTACGCGCAATGCTGACTAGTGCTGGAGACGGATGGAAGGAAGTTAGGGAAGGCCAAACGAAAATGTGGCATCAGTGCTTGAAGCCATTAACTTCTAATCTGAGACATGTTGGTAGATGCAGACTACTTGGTTGGGGGTCCACGCGACTACCGTAATGGTTGGAGACTGGGTGACTGTCTGAGAATCGATCACGATGACTTAGGTGTATACACTCCTTGTCTGCTCTTAAACGGTGAGATTAAAATTAATTTATACCTTTCCTTCTACGAACTAATTCTTTCTTTTTGTATCATATTATTTTTCCTGTACTATATCCTTGTATGCAGTCTTTCCTTTATATATTACACCATTGAGTTAACTACTTCTATGAATCCGGTGTTCGTTTTACTGATGAGGTGTGGCAACTTGGACCGATGCATATATGTGCCCGTCCTACGTTGTAGCTGACTGACTGAAGCACGTACACCTGCTTAGAGTTTCTAGATTTTGTTGACTTATAGACAACATGAAGCTTGTTTTTTTTTTCACTTTGAACCAACCGTTTTTTGCTATTGATGTTCTAACAGTATTCATCCATATTCAATACTGAAGCTCTTATTATCCAAAAAAGAACAGTCGTAAAGTGAACTTTATAGGTACTGTATAAGTACTGCATAAAATAGCAAATTATTGTCATCCTTCAATTAAAAATATTTACTCACTTCTTTAAATGATGCACTGATATGGTTGGTTTCACACCTAGTTATATTTAAAAACATAAAAGAGTAACTCAATGATTTAATCTCGTACATTCAAATCACTGGATAATTAGCAAATTTGGACTCATCTCCACCCATTTCTTTTTAACCGCCATCCGGATAATAACACTGTCCATTGATTCTCATTCAGAAGGTATGTTTCAAAAGCCGAGTAAATGAGTTTTTATTTGGTTACCGAACTGCATTAATATTTTCTAAAGGTTAATCAGTAATTTTATTTCCTATTCGTTTCAAGTTGTGAATAGTTGAATCGGACAAAAAATTTTGTTGGAATTCATATTACTATTTACTTGACTATTGTTTAACATTTTCTATAATAAATCTTTATATATATATATATATATATATATATATATATATATATTTACCTGTTTTTACAGAAAATAGAAGAACCTGTATTCAAACCTTTCAGTGGTACAGGTCATCAATTGAAATCACGCAAGAAATGAAAGATAGTGTAATATCCTCTATATTAAATCGTTTGTCTGTCTTACTGTTTGTAACAAAGAATTACACTGTCAATTTTTCGAGTTTTATTTTATTTGTTTAGGAGCACTTGTATAATTTGATTGTTAATATTTTGTGCGTATCAACAAATTTGTTAAGTTGACAAATTTTCTCTGATGTCCCTGCGTCTCACGCACTATAAAATATCACCTTTTATGAAATAATTTGTTTTTTTATTCCTAAAAAGTCAGATAAGACCTTGTGACATAGCAGTGATTAAAATGAAATTGACGTTAGGTGGTTGGAGACGATTGTCAGTAAACCGTGGACTTAAGTTTCATGCTGGTTGTCACTCTTCAGCCAGGAATTTTTGCTATCTTGATGAGCGATATAAATATGAATTAGTGGTCAGTTATTTAGTAAACAGTTAATATCAAAAATGTCAGTCACCAAAACAAACAGTGGCTATTCCACCGACCACGACCAAAACATAATATCCCGACCGTAGCTGCTACCTTGACGTGGTGGTCGGGCTTGCCTATCGTGATGACCCAACCGAGCTATATTGTCTGGAACATATGTTCCTGCAGGTTTTACCATGCCAGGTAGGTCGATTGGAGAACGGTAAGACTAAAAGCAGCAACTCAAGGTCTGAGGGCGAAGTCGTACTGCTGACTGTACAGAGGTGTGACAGTAGTAAGGTGTTTCGCTCGGACAACCAGCATCTGCAGCGATGCTGCCTTCTCGCAAGGAAGGAAGGGGTTAGAAAAGGTTGACCCTAAAAATGTCACACCTCACCTTACCCCACGGATTTCCGTCTCCGACGGTAAGGCCTTTTGAAGAACAGAGCTAACACATTAAAAACCTCCCACAAAAAGGCCGTGTGCGACCGGCCTCAAGCAGTTGTCCCTTTGGCTCTGCGGTCACACTCCTAGGTCTTCAAGACCAACACTAGTCCGATTTCCTTTTCAGGTTCCTCAAGAAATACCCTTCCACGGTGTGGGCAGCCGGGAAGTGACATCAGCCTTCATATCCGTAACAGCACACGAGACCAAGTTGGTCACATTCAAATCCTTGCTACACCTCCTAATAACTCTCCTATCTCCACGACTAACCCTGCTCACGTCCCTTTATCACCTCGCCCCGCTAGTGCGAACGATTCGAGTACGCGGAATGTTATTCCTGGTCTGAAACCACGCTCTAAACTACACGTAGGAGCTTTCAACGTCCGAACACTGTGCCAAATAGGACAACAGGCTTGCTTAGCTAGGAATTTAGAATCTCGCTCCATCGATGTGTGCTGCGTCTCCGAAACGCGCATACAGGATCCTAGTAGTGTCATTCATTTGACCGCACCATGTCAAAGTAACGAACCAACTCGATTTACGCTTCGTGTATCTGGAAGCCCTGATGCTGCTTCCCGTGGCCTCGCTGGCGTAGGTATAGCATTGAGTCCTAGGGCAGAACTAGCTCTCTTAGACTGGATCCCAGTAGACAGTCGTTTGTGTGCTGTCCGACTAAACGGAACAGTAAGGACTCGAAAAGATAGGGACACTCGTCGTCGTCTCTACCTATTCTCCCACTGACTGCAGCTCAGATGATGTAAAAGATGAGTTTAACAGAAAGCTTTCCGACCTTCTCCGAAAAGCTAGGCGTTCAGATGTAGTAATAGTGGCAGGTGACTTTAATGCTCAAGTAGGTAAACTAAGCGAAAAGGAAAGACACCTAGTGGATCTTATGGTGTCGTGATACAGAGAACAAATAATGGCGACCGTCTGTTGCAGCTATGCTCAGATAACCGCCTGTTTCTTGCAAACACTAACTTTAAGCATAAGGAAAAACAACTTTTGACATGGCGACCCCCTAATTCGTACCAACGCTGGACCCAAATAGATCACATCGCTATCAGCCACCGATGGAGGGGCTCGATAGAAGACTATCGCTCATTCTGGAGCACATGCTTAGACTCAGATCATGCTCTAGTGCGAGCGCGTATTTGTCTACGTCTTACCGGAGGTAGGAAAAACGCTGCAAGGAAACCCCTTAGGGTCCTACTTAATGATAGTCAAGCTAAGAGTATATTTCAGGGACAACTAGAAGAACGGTTAGACAGCCATGTAAGTGATGCCCACCCCGAGGCAGCGTGGAATGACATCCGAAAAGCTGTAGAAACAGCAGTGATGTCTGCAAGTACGGTAAATCATAAGGTTAGGGAGAAACACTGGATCTCAGCAGCGTCTACCGCACTGATAGATGCTCGAAAACTCATTCCATCTGGCTCTGAACATAACGAAGAGCGGAGTCAGCTCAAGCATACTCAATGATCGTGAACAGTGGTGGGTAGCGAAAGCAAGAGAGATGGAAAAGGCAGCGGCAATAGGTAACAGCAGGCAACTGTTCAGACTTGTTAAGGAAACCGGTATTAGGAACCCAACTGTTAGCGAAACAATCGCAGAGAAAGACGGACATATTATTCATTCTCAATCCAGGAGATTGGACCGATGGGCAGAATACTTCAGGGATCAGTTCAACTGGCCTTCAGCCACACTTCGGTTTCCCACGATCTCCAGTCGACCTGAATGGCAAGTTGATGTAAGTCCTCCGACTCTTTACGAAGTTGAAAAAGCTATAGGAAATCTGAAGCGTGGGAGAGCAGCAGGCCTTGACAGGTTTACCCCTGAGATTTTTAAGGATGGCGGTCCAGTATTAGCAGCGAGATTGACTGAGGTCTTAGGTAGAATCTGGGAACTGGACGTAATCCCATCTGACTGGTCTCAATCACTGATTGTACCAGTCTATAAGAAAGGACAAAAGTCCTCCTGTGACAATCACAGAAGAATTAGTTTGACTAATATAGTGTCTAAAATATTAGCTTCAATAATACTTCGACGTCTAACCAAAGCTCGTGAAGAGCAGACTAGAGAAAACCAGGCTGGTTTTCGACCTGGACGTGGTTGTATTGATCAAATATTCACATTACGTCAGGTCCTAGAACATAGACACACATTCAGACGCCCCACAATCGTAGTATTTCTCGACCTTAAGGCGGCATTTGACTCTGTTGATCGTGAGGTTCTATTGCAGTGTTTGTCACTGAAGGGAGTACCAAAGAAGTACATCAACCTTATAAAGGCTCTCTACTCGAACACAACTGGTCGAGTGAGAGCTTAAGGTGAACTGTCATCAGAATTGATTACCTCAAGTGGTGTCCGACAGGGCTGTCCACTCTCTCCATTCTTGTTTAACTTTGTCGTTGACGTCCTTTTAGAGATGACACTTTCCTCATCTAAATTTCTAGGAGTTGAACTTCTACCGGGAGATCCACTTGTTGACTTAGAATATGCCGATGACATAGTTCTATTAAGTGAAGACGCTGACAGAATGCAGAGTCTGCTGACCACTCTAGGCAACAATGCAAGCATGTTCGGCATGCGATTTTCTCCCTCGAAATGCAAAATGTTGCTTCAGGATTGGGTTGCGTCGACACCCGAACTAGTGATAGGGAGTGAAGTAGTTGAGCGTGTCGACCGCTTCACTTATCTCGGAAGTTTCATCAGCCCTTGTGGTTTGGTGTGTGACGAAATCTCAGCACGGATACAAAAGGCTCGACTAGCTTTTGCCAACTTGCGTCATTTGTGGCGTAGGCGAGATATCCGTCTACCAACCAAAAAACGGGTTTACTGCGCAGCAGTTCGTTCCGTCCTAATTTATGGCAGTGAAACATGGACGGCAAGAGTAGAGGATATTCGTAGGTTACTAGTATTCGATCATAGATGCCTTCGAAACATTGCCTGTATATCCTGGGACCACCGAGTAATTAACTCAGTTGTTAGGAAGCGGATACTAGGTAAGGATAGCAAATCAATTGATGAAGTAGTGAAACTTAATCAGTTGAGATGGTTGGGACATGTGTCACGTATGCCCGACCACTGACGTGCGGTTTTTTCTGGTGTAGGGGTAGGTCGGAAGAAAGCTAGGGGCGGCCAGACCAAAACATGGCAGAAATCCATGAAGTCACTGACAAGTGGACTGAGCCATGTTGGTAGGTGTAGACTACCTGGTTGGGGACCGCGAGACGATAGCAACCGATGGTTAGAGACCTTGAATGACATGGCTCAAAATCGTTTGCAATGGCACAGGTGCATCCACTCTTTGTGTTCTCTCAAACTCTAATCTTCTGAATTCTCCATGTCCTTTATTTTCTTTCCCAATTTATTCCACTGGACTATACTCCTTAAATAACATCATCAAACCCTAATGTTCCCTATTACTACTTATACTTTCAGTACCTCTACCACTACGGGATTTAAATCGATTTTGAATCTCTGCTAATGTAGTATGGCAACTCGAACTGATGTACGTACGTACAAAGTTCCACGTTGTTACTGACTGAAGACATATTATAATGTAATTTTGTGATCATGAATTTGGTGTAATGTATACTTAATTTGTTCCATTCAAATTTACTGACAGTTTACTTAATAGCTTCTGATTCCAGAAGTTTCAAGTTCTTTATCAGTATATTGATGATAAACAATTAGCAAAATAAGGACGATTTTCTAAGAAATACAAATGAAATAGTATATACCCATCAAGCATTTTAAAGCCAGTAAATGAGCAAATAAAATACGTTATATTCATTAGTTATTATCACAACCACTAGTTGATAGTGGACAGGAATAAGACATTGTTATTGGTGTTCATAATACATCAGAAACTAATCAATATCCAAAACGAAAATTTGATAACCTACGATTATGATTGTATTACCAAGAGATCATTGTGTTAAGGATGTTAAATTCCCAAATGCAACATTAGGATGATGTCAAATTTTAAAATTCTTGTGGTGATTAAAGCGAATTTTCATTTGTATTAATTTATGAAGTACCAAGTTAGTTTGATTTTTGATTCGCTTCTCACTATATTCATAATTTCACTGATTGTGATCAAGTGACAATTATTTAGTTAAATAAATTTTTGTAAAAATATTTGGACCACTTGACAACCATTCAATTTAAATTGAACATAATTTAATTCTTCTGGAGTCTTAACCAGTACATCTTCTTGACAAGAACTCTTTTAATTGCGCAAAAGAATATCGTTGAGGTGTCACATATGTCCCCCGTCTATACAGTCCTCATAGGTCCTTTTTCGTATTAGAAGAATCTTCCAAACACTCGTCGTTCGAAACCACCATACCATTCTCATTCAAACAAATTTACAACATACTGTACGTACATTCTATCTATGTTTACCTGATCTTATAATTTTATTATGAAAAGTAGTGTTCCATTTTATTCTTTTGTAAACAAAAAGAAGCATACAATCTTGATTGTCTGGCCATTTTTGACTGTCATTCAATTTTTATGAGATTCTCTGAATTTATCCAGAAAGTATATTGAAGAATTTTGTGAACAGATATCGACCGGTTACATTAAATCATTCTGCATTATCGATTGATTTGCATTATATTCATCATTTCAAACAATAAGAAACCATGTACATGATACTAATAATAATTCGAAATCCGTGAACAATAACAATCATGTCGTAGCTTTATTAACTTCTGTGTTCATTCTCAACAATCAAAGCACTTTTTTATGACATAGAATCAACACCACATACGCAACTCGACCATATTATTAGTTACGGATTTAAGATGCATAAATTAGTACAGACAGCAGGAACTTACCTGGCGCCGGGTTCAGGTTAATCAGGAATGCTCTGACCCCGGGTGCGGGCTCACCATTGCACGTCGGTGGGTTCAAACTCGCGATGAACCCTAGTCGGGTGCGCTCGGGCGTGTAGTTTTGCTTTCTGATTTTCATTTTTCAGTAATTTCCTACTAATTGATCTTAGTTCTTAAGGGAAACGATACTGAGGTTATTTACGTAAGTCATTGAATTTTCTGTATATGGTATCTATGTGTTGTGAACGCCAGCTCAGGTGGGGAAAACCAATTTATTGTCAAATGCAAAATTACAGAGTGCTCTCGTAAAATATGAAAACAATATATTAAATACATAGTTTGCACATCTTCCACCAGTTGTTCTTCACATGTTTCATAATTCCTTTGTTATTACAACTTTTGTTCTATTCATTTGAATCTTCTCAATCTTCTGCTGGCATGTATTCCGCTTCCGATTGCTACTACATGCTACTTATATATGTCAACATAAGTAGCATACACCATAAATGTAGTTATGAAACAACAAGCTAGGTCATCATAAACGATTTGTGCATTTTATTGTATAGTTTCATCCTACTACTTTCAAACGTAGAAATGTCATCAAAACTATCAATAAACTGATTTTGTGCAAAATCGTTTTTACTGACAAACAAATATTTAAGGAAAAAAGCTAGCGATTGCTTACTTACGCCTGTTACCCCTTGTGGAGGAGTATAGGCCGC
This sequence comes from Schistosoma spindalis, assembly GCA_946903255.1. Classification (NCBI taxonomy): domain Eukaryota; kingdom Metazoa; phylum Platyhelminthes; class Trematoda; order Strigeidida; family Schistosomatidae; genus Schistosoma; species Schistosoma spindalis. The sequence continues at coordinate 48,845,662 of OX336420.1, forward strand.
CCACCAGCATTCTATTTATTTGAACACATAAATATTGGTACAAAAGGGCACCAAATATATATGCGCCACACAAAACAATGATAATTTGATGAAGAGAAAAAAAAGGTAATGAACATGGGGAATTATAAAAAAAAAGAGAGAGAACAATAATGGGGGAAACAGGAAGGTACAATCAGAAGAAATCTTACAGTTAAGGAAGAGGCAACCACTTTTTATGAATAAAGTAAAAGAAGGGTACAGCAGGATCACTACTGGCTTCTATTCTGAGCCATATCTGATAACGTCTCTAGCCACTGTGTTACACCATCTCTCGGACCCCAACCAGGGAGTCGTGAAGGACCAACACAAGCTAGCCCTTTGCAGCTTTCTTTCATACCACGACACCATGTCATATACTGACCACCTCTCCGCTTTTTCCAACCTGTCCCAGAGTCGGCAAATAATGCACGACGTGGAATTCTCCGGGACGACATTCGTAGAACATGTCCAAGCCACCGAAGTCGGTGTTTCAAGATGGTGACACCAATAGAATTATCGTCTCTGTGCTCGAACACACGATGCCGAACCTCTGCATTACTAACATGGTGTTGCCACTAGATGCCAGCAATCCTTCGGAGACAGCGATGATCGAACACAGAGGGTTGTCTAACATCCTCAACTCGGAGAGGCCAGGTTTCACAAGCATAGAGCAAAACTGCTCTCACCGTCGCGTTGTAGATCCGACCTTTTACAGCCAGACTAACATCACGAAGGCGCCAAAGATGACCCAGATTGGCATAAGCCGCTCTGGCTTTCACTATAAGTGCATTGATCTCATCACTCACACCACCACCAGCACTTATGCAGCTACCTAGATACACGAACTTCTCGACTACTTCAATCTGCTCACTATCCAGAGTGAGTACAGGATTAGAATCCTGCCAGTCTTGTAGAAGAACTTTGCACTTCGAAGGTGCAAAGCACATACCATACCTACGGACATTGATTGCCAACTGATTAAGTGCGGATTGCATAGCTTGGGCATTATCGCACAGTAAGACAATACCATCCGCGTACTCAAGGTCGAGAAGTCTTTCTCCAGGCAACAGATCCACACCACCATTACTTACATCCGTCAGAGCTGTTTCCAGAATGTCATCGATGGCAAAGTTGAAGAGGAATGGTGAGATTGGGCAACCCTGCCTAACCCCACTGCTCGGATGGAATAATGGAGAAAGGTGGTTGCATGCCCTCACTCTGCCTGAGGTGTTTGTATATAGGGCTTTTAGGATGTTAATAAACTTCTCAGGCACACCCTTCTTCAATAGACAATCCCAGAGAACAGTTCTGTCCAAAGAATCGAAGGCAGTCCTGATATCAAGAAACACTACGATTGTTGGCCTTTGATAAGTATGGCGGTGTTCTAGCATTTGGCGGAGGGTGAATATATGATCAATACATCCTCGACCAGAACGAAACCCAGCCTGCTCCTCGCGAGTCAATCCTTCTCGGGTTCTGAACAACCTACAAAGTATGACGGAAGCCAATAGCTTGGACGCAATCGGAAGTAGACTTATCCCCCGATAGTTGTTACAGGAACGACGTGAACCCTTTTTAAAGATAGGGACAACTATCGACTCATTCCATGACGTTGGTACACTCTCTAGTTCCCAGATCTTTGTAAACAACGTCGTCAGTCCCTTAGTCAAAAAGTCACCACCATCTTCACAAAGGGCCGGAGGTAAGTCATCTGGGCCCGGTGATTTGTAACGTTTCAAGAGTTGGAGTTCCTTGCGGACTTCCGCCTCATTTGGTGGATCAGTCGTCACCGGCCATGGAGGGCAGGACAGTCTGACCGATGTTGCCGGAGCAGCAGGCCAGTTGAACAGTCCTTCGAAAAATTCTGCCCATCGTCCAAGACGTCGATGGATGTTAGTGATTGGCGTTCCGTCATCTTCGCAGATTGTTTCGCTCACACCAGACTTCTTGCTGCCAGTGGCTCGGATGAGTTGGAAGAGCTTCCGGTAATTACCAGATGCAGCTGCTGCTTCCAACTCACTGGCACGCTCCGACCACCAGGCTTCTCGGTCCTTACGCAAGCTTTGCCCGATTTCATTACGTAACATCCTTCGTCTGTGGTCAAACTCACGGTCACCCGGAGTGGACCGACGGGCTTCAATCAGTTGTAAGGAACCAGAAGAAACCCAGTGCTTGTAAGCGGGACGTTTCGCGAAGGCACAAGTGGCTTTACCCGCCATTTTCATGGCGTCATGCAATTGCAACCAATGCTCATCTAAACTTTTCGGTGGAATGGTAGCTAGCCTAGAAGCTGGCTCGGTTCGATACTTACCAGCAACAGAAGTTGCAACCAGCTTGCTTACATCAATCCTTTGGTGACGGTCACTTCGTTGTCCACTGAAAAGTAGGGTAAGATTGGCGCAGACCAGAGCATGATCAGATTCCAGATAGGTACTCCAAAAGGAGCGGCAGTCTTGTACACAACCGCGCCAGCGGTAGCTGATCGCGATGTGATCAATCTGAGTCCAGGCTTGAGATGCAGAAGGGGGACGTCAGGTGGCACATCGGCGATGACTGTGCCGAAAGTTAGTGCTAGCCGGAAACAGGTTGTGGTCTGTGCATAGTCGCAGTAGACGTTCCCCGTTATCTGTCCTGCGACCAACGAGTCCCCGTCGGCCACCTAAACGACTCTCTTCTGTACCTTGATGCCCGACCTGAGCATTCAAGTCTCCAGCTAGTACTACAATATCTGTCGAACGCACTTTCTGGAGAAGAACAGTTAGCTGGTGGTAGAACTCGTCCTTGATTGCATCCGGGCTGCAATCTGTCGGGGCATAGGCGGAGACGACGAAAAGACATCGTTTCTCACGCCGATTTCTTCTCACTTTGATGGAACTTTCTAATCTAACAGCACATAACCGACCGTTAATGGGGATCCAGTTGATTAATGCTGTCTCAGCTCTAGCGCTTAGTGTGACACCAATGCCAGCAAGACCAGACAAAGATGCCACAGGGTCTCCGGATAAACGCACATAAAACAAGCTTTTTGAAGTGACAGATGGAGAGCGAACTTGTAGTACTTCATCAGAGTCTTGAATACGGGTCTCGAATAGACTTTCCAAAGACATAGACAGCCCTATTTGTTGTCCGATCTGCATAAGTGTGCGAACGTTGAAGGCAGCCAGTTTGAATGGTGTACGTGGTTTCAGAAAAACTGCTTCAGTACTCTTATTCGGTGGTAGCATACAATTTCCAACCAAGCAGTGAATCGAGAACGTTTAGATAGAGCCGAATTTTCACCATAGGCGAGCTGCTGTCTAAGTCGAAACGGATACATAAAGTGGGAATAAGAGATAGTGAATAAATGACGTGGTAAAACAATAATAATAATAATAATAGTGCGAGTCATTTCAGTGGTAATCGGAGCGAAAAGAATATTTTCCATAAGTAAATAGTTCATCATGTTTTAGTGCGTGGGCTGCGATACTGCCCAGGTGCCCAAACCGAAGCAGGTGGTTTTCTTAGGGGGCCACACTCCGAGCCTTCGACCTACAGGTCTAGTCCACAAGGCAGTGGAGCATCGTGAGGAGATGCAGTCCCATGGAAGCCGGTGACCAAAAATTGGTTCATACGCCATTTGTTCCCGTAGGATACTGGAGCCCATGTACACCATTGATTTGGGATCCGGTTAAAGCGCCGGACATTCGCTTTTCGTCCTCTCATTTTCGTAAACAACACCCTCGCCACGAGAAGGCAGTGAGTAGGGCTTCCCTGGAAGAGGCTTTATACGCGTGGCCGTGTCAGAGTATTTCAAGAGGGAGGGCGAACCCACCCCACTCTCGGCCATACCAGGGCATTTGGGGGCAAAGCATTCTCCATCGCACTCTGTCCTGGGCAATCTTTTCCAGTTGCCATTCATTCCTTTCATATCTGCTTCCAATTCTCGACTCAGTGTGTTCTTCGACCTTCCTTGCCTCGTGATCCAGTTAGATGATTTCTGCACTCTATGTCCTATCTACTTCCAGAGACTTTTACTAATTTCCTCTTCAGCTGGAAGCTGGTTTGTTCTCTCCCACAGAAGGCTGTTGCTGACGGTATCCAGTTAATGGATGTTAAGTATCTTGCGTAGACAGATGTGGAGGTCTTCATAATCCAATCAACCACCAGAAAAAAGAGGAAGGAGGAGAGTAAACAGTCTTGCTTGACTCCGGTTCTCACTTGGAATGCGTCTGTCAGCTGTCCTTTATTCACGTTTTCACAGTGTAGTCCGTCATATGAGTTCCGTATGATGTCAACGATCATCTCAGAAACTCACACTATAGTGTCGAAGAAGATTCCATGAGTTTATGCTATCCACACTCAAACGCTTTTTCATAGTCAAGGAAGTTGATGTATAGTGACGAGTTCCATTCGATTGATTGCTCAACAATCATCCGAGATGTCGTGATTCGGTCTGTGCATGACCAATCCTTACGGAAACCGGACTGTTGATCTCGATCATGCATTCGGTTTAGCAACACTCTGTTGGAAAGCTCTCCCGGTACCGATAGTAGTGTGATGCATGTGTAGGTACCACACTTGCTCAAATCTCCTTTCCTTGGTATGTAGATGAGGTATCCTACTTTCCAGTCTGTCTGTGGCACTTGTTCCTCCTCCCAAATCTTCTTGAATATGACATGGATCATGTTTGCAGTTACTGCCAGGTTCTCCACGTATTTCTGCTTGTCAGCTCTGATGCTCTTCTTCACTCTCTTGTTTACTTCTGTGCATTCGGCCTGTGCCTTGGCTTTCTCTACTATTTTTCGGTTGTCGTTAATTGCTGTCTTCTTGTTCTTCCTTACTTGAACCCTGTCTAGGTACTCAGTGAGATCCACCCTTCATGCTAATGCTTCTTTCGGTCCATTACATTCTGACATGTTGAACTCATTGGTTCTTCACTCCGTTTCCAGTCTTTCTGTGTAGTGACTTCTTCTTCGAGTAGGTCTAGGAAGTCTCGGAACGTGTTGCTGAGAGCTATGTTGAATTCGTTGAGTTTGTCAGTATGTCGAAGGAAGACTGTATTGAACCTTTGTGATGCTGTTTCTCCAGTTGTCCAGGACTTCTTTAGCTTTAGTTTCATCTTGGATATAACCAGGTAGTGGTCTGAATTTATATCAGCTTCTCTCTTTGTTCTTAATACATCCATGGATCTACTGAATTTTTATATTGGTTCAAATGTGATCGATCTGGTTCTGTGTAGTGTGGTCCATTGAGACACATGTAGCTTTGTGTATTCGTTTGTGGGGGAATATAGTGCCACCTATAACCATTTCGTTGAATGCACATAAATTTGCTAATCTGTTACCGTTCTCCTAGTCTATGTCTTCCCATGATATCTTCATACCCGATGTAGTTCATACTGACTTTGGCGTTTCGGTCTCCGATCAGGATGGTCAGATCCCTTCCTGGGCACTTGTCTATGATCGATTGCAGCCTCTCATAAAACTGATCTTTATCGTCTTCTTTACTATCATTGGTGGGTGTATAACACTGAATAACATTCATTGTGGTCCTCCACTTTGTTTCGAAGAATGTTATGATGATTCTGGATCTGTAGGATTCCCATCATATGAGTGCTTTTTGTTTTACTTTGGACAGCATCAGAGCAACTTCCTGTGTTTGTGGAGCGTTTTCCTGTTCGTGACCAGAGTACGTCAACATATCCTCCGAATCTACCCTTTTCTGTTTAGCTTGGGCCCAATGGGTTTCACTTATTCCGTGCACCGACAAGTTGTATTTCCTTATTTCTGTGGCTATTTGGTTGGTCGTCCCGGTCTCCCTCATTGTCCGAGCATTCTATGTACCTGTATTAGTTGTTGTTCTGGTGAGATGATGAGATCCCAATTAGTTAAGATGAAATCATATTATTTTGAACAAATTTTCTGTTTGTATTTGTTTCAAATTATCAATGAATCGGTTACTGCTGTTTGTATTTCTTTTTCAATCACAATATATTAGTGCCATGTAACTGTTGATTTTCAAATCACGTTAAAGTTTCATATTTTCGCAAAGCCACTTAAACTGAAGAATTTCCATTTATTACTCGAAATATGAAGAGGCTTTTCTGTTTCACGCCTCAGTCATAAATGATCGTTATTATTATTATTATTATAACGTTGTTGTTCTTATAGAATAAATAAAATGGAGACTGAGAATGTTTACAAATCAAGAATTATATAAATACGAAAGCGTTCTTGTGTGTATATACACATCCAAATATGCTATGCAGAGACATGATTGAATTCAGCATTCATTCACCTCCTTTATGACTGATATTTATATCCTAGTTTTTACACTCTTTATTTATCTTATTTGAATTTAATCAACAAACTAGTGTATCTTGTTAAATTTTTACCGATCCAAATTACATAAATTTTCATATTCAGTGTAATCAGTCATGAATACAATAAACAAGCTTAAATGATCCTAATAACTAGAAACTATTAATAATACAGACATGTCTAAATTATCTTCCTCATTTTTTTCACGTTTTCGATCATAAATTTTATTTATTGGCATGTTAGAATCTCTCAATTTTTCCTCTGATTAAGGAAGATATATGTATGAAATCAGAGAACAAGTAGATCATCATAAACTTACATAAAAAAAACCAGTTTGTCTTTTTAAAAGATGACATTATTCATTTCCTATACTACTCAACTGCATTAATATAGGTCAGCTGTTAATAAACTCCCATCTTTTTATTGTCATTTACTTATGAATGAAGGAAATCAAAACGTTTAATTAATCGACAAACGAAAGGTTATCTTTAATTAAATGTTGTTTATTAATCATACATATGAGCGGTGACCTTGTCCCGATGAGTACTTCACTTACAGTTGCCCCATCCATCCTTAAACTTTTCATTAACCACGTGTCCTTATGATAACATGTTATCTGTCTGAGATTGACTGACATATTACATTTATTGCATTTCATCATCTAGCATGATATAGTTCATATTAATTAGTCGTAAAATCCACTGTTACCATCTTATAGTTATTCAGATGGTTTATTATAGCTTCTTCATACAAAAGCTAAACTGTTCTGAGTCCTCAAAATTGGAGTCTATTAAAGTACACCCCGGTCTTCTGCAAAGTATTTATTATACCTGATTTAGTATGAAGTTACAAAAAGGAAATATGGATATTAATTTGGTTAGTAATTAGTTTCTAACTACCCATACGGTTTCTGAATAATGTTCCATGCAAATAAAGGATTTATCAACCCATATACTACTTAATTTACTTTAGGATCCCGATCTCTTTATTATTATGAGATAAATTATCATTGAAAATTTGATATTGACATTCTTTAGAATAACAGTTAGATCTGTGTTGGCTAAACACAATAATATCAAGGTTTACTTAAACAAAGTTGGCTTAAATAACATTCGAACATTTCACTAAGCAATGGTATATTATACCTGGAGTTCTAAAAACAAATATTGAGATATCTCTGATTAAGAATTCATCAGTTATCAGTTAGTTTTATGATATATCGGTTTATGGTAAAAGTACGCTTCATAAAAGGAATTTAGTAATCACTAGAAAGGGAATCCCCAGATCCCAGCGGAGGAAGAAATCAGGAAGAATCACTGGAAGTGGATAGGACACACATTGAGGAAAGCACCCAACTGCGTCACAAGGCAAGCCCTCACATGGAATCCTCAAGGCCAAAGGAAAAGAGGAAGACCAAAGAACACATTACGTCGACAAATGGAGGTAGACTTAAGAAAAATGAACAAAAATTGGATAGAACTGGAGTGGAAGACCCAGGACAGAGTGGATTGAAGAATGCTGATCGGCAGCCTATGCTCCATTGGGAGTAACAGGCGTAAATAAGTAAGAAAGAGAGTCTTACTTCCTTCTAATACTATAAGGAGAGTTTTATTAAAACTTAGTAAATTATACCTCAAAATAAAAAAATGAGTAGTCGGACCAATATAATACAAGTTTTTTTTCCATCGGATAAATAACAAATTACTATTCTTTTCCCCATAATATATATATTTATCTATAATTGCATAATATTTCTTTTATACTAATTATAATTTAATTTACAATTTTGTGTTACATAAGTACATCTTTCACAGGCACACATAGAATAAATTTCTCACTACTCTGTATTGTATTTATCTTCTTTCTAAATAATCATTTTCATTGTTCACTTAAATAAATGAGAAAACATACATCATTTTAGGGTTCTAGAGAAGAAGAAAAAAAGGGAAGTATAATGTCTAAATTTAGTGTCTGTCATTATAATGTAATGAGTTTATAAATAAGATTTTAGTAATATATGTACAAAACGGATTATTGGTGAACAGGAATCTATTTTCTATTTTATTTGTATAAGTAAGAGACCAACTTTTAATGTAACATTTTCTCAGGTGGATTGATTCAACTCATGATCTTCAACCAATACGATTATTGTGGAGTTTATTATTCAGTAATTTTTGTTTAGCTAGTCTGACTATTGACAGTACTATTTTAATAAGCCATTAGAATCCTTAACAACCTCAAATACCATTTGTAAGTATTATACTGCTAGCCAAAATCTATATAACTTGTAATTTAATGGTTATATTGAGACAATCCGCATAAGTTGCTTATATACCAACAAAGAATGATCGAAATTCTGTCTATACTATCAACGACGAAATAAGCCAGACCTTTTCTTATGATGATGACATTTGTAAATGATTGTACTTCCCCGTGGTTAGTGTTAAGGACTGTAACTCATCAGTCTGTATTGACATATGGACAGCTTGAGTGAACTACTTACATATATCCATTCAGTCACAAGCTTTTGCTGAAGCTAAATAGGGGCTAATGGTGGAATCCATGAACATTGAAGACAGGGAGGATAGCGTTACCCAGATATAGTTGACCAGGCAAATTGAGTCATTTTTTTCCTATCTGCGCACACACATCCCACCCACCATACATTGAAGTAGTAGCGAAGAAACCTGACAATGCAACCAACCTAAATACCTGTATGTAAAAATGCTTAAAATACTTTTGAGAGAGATTAAACAAAATTGTTATCATTAATGTTGAGAAACACTAAATGAAACAAGTAGGATAAATACAGGAGGGTAAGTTACTTTTTTTTGTTGGAAAAAAATAGATAAACTCAAATCTACAAAACGGTTCGTCTTTTCAAAAATAGAATTATTCATTAACAAGGCGTTTATAATAAGTGAGGTTAATTTGTTACTTTCTATACACTAAATTCAAGACAAATCACATACACTACTTGACAGTAATGATAATAATAGAAAAATTATTAATATTATTTTTAAACAAATAGTTCTAAATGGATGTAATTTTTTTGAGAACTTACATAGTATACAAATAGAATGTTCTTAAAATTTCCGCTACTTGAAATAGTCCTCCATTTAAACAATTGAAATGTGACAGCTGTAGAATTTTTCCAAAATCAACTAAGTAAATGAAACTACATTATACTGCCAAGTCAACGAAGTTTATAACACAGACATTTGGATCATTATAAGAAATTCAGTAAAGTAATAGTGACCATACACTGATTATTGAGTAGTTTTGACAGTATCAGTATAAATAGAACATAGCGTCTGGTATGATATCGTTGAGTGTAGAATGAAGTCAACTAAATTTAACGATACACGAGATGCCTATGTGTTGGTGAGGTCTTACATTAACAGCCAAATTAATAAGAACTGATCCACTTCATTGTTTCTCATGTTTTGTAGTTAACGCTTAGGTATGTCATTCAATTAGCAATCTATTAAATAATAAGTACTTATGTGGTGTATCTGTATTCAAATAGATTTGAATATAATTATCAAATTATTGTTCATTAATTTCACTCGATTGATTTAAAAATTCATATGAAAGACTCTAAGACTACGTCAGATTACTTATAAAACTAGTTATGATCTGATAAAGAATTCAATAAGAAGTCGATCTGTAGTTCCATGGAAGTAGTCATAAGTATGTATGATATAAAGACTTAATCCCTATTCATACATAGGGAAATCTATAGGAAGAACAGAGATAGATAAACTTTTTTTTCCATAATGGTTTGTTATCACGAGATACATATAAATTATGATTGGTATGGAAAGTCGTAAAAACTCACTACTCAGTCAGTTAACCTCAACTACTTTAAACAACGTGGTCAGCTAATAGCACACGTAAGATACGTTCTGCTTCATATACAACTAAAAGTATTTCGATTACGATTATTGTTCATTTTTGTTAAGAATAGGGGATAGAATTGACAAAAATAATTCATTAATTAATTATTCGAGAACTGAATACTTCAGATAATAAACTCTTAGATGAGCATTATCAGAATATTGTCAACTAATCCACGCTTAAACAAGTTATGAATAATGATCAGTTATTCGGATATGAAAACCTTTAAAGTAAACAACATATCTCAATGGTTGAGATCATGAGTCAGTTGAAGCTAGACCACCATGGAAAACCTGGAACCAGTGCTTACAGGTTTTCCATGGTGGTCTTTTTAAAGAATCGGAAATTCTCCTCTTTAGGGTGTGTGTGGCTCTGTCACTCTTGAATTCGATGTTCATGTATAATGTTTTCTGTTCTACTGTAGTTATATGTGTTTTCGGATTTATGCTCTTATCAATGAAAATCGAAGGATATCCGTTTTTAATAAGTATCTCCTTCAGATGATCCAATTCTTCATCTATCACTTCATGAATACGGATTCGTCGTATTCTTGTTGCGAGCGTCATTACCAAGTTTCTTTTTCGACTAATGGGGACCCAGCTGTGGAAACTTGGTAGTTGGCCATTCCACATTGGTTTCCTGTATATAGATCTTTTTAGAGTACCATCTTTCTTTCTTGTCATTTTCACGTCAAGAAAGTGAATGTTTTGTCTGTTTTCAACTTCTAATGTGAATTTTATTGTTGAATGGCAATTAATAAATGTCTTCAGAAGATGACTCAAGTCATATTTGTTGTCACAAACGGTAAAGATATCATCTACGTATCTTCTATACAAGTGAAGTTTTTCTATAGTCGCTTTGAGTTTATTGTTTTCTAAACTGGCCATGAAGCAATCTGCAAGTAATGGACCAAGAGGGGATCCGATTGCTATGCCGTCCTTCTGTCTATAAATCACGTCGTTGAACGTAAATTGTACATTGCAAGTGCATCGCAGTAATAGTTCCTTCAAATAAACATCCGGTATTCCGATGTTAATCTCATTGTTATTTACGTACTTGCGGATGAAATTAATGGTCTCTGTGAGTGGAACATTAGTGAATAATGATTCGACATCCAGAGATAGCATAATTTTGTCACTTACATTCACTTCCTTTATGTGCTCAATAAATTCAAAAGTATCACGTATGGAGTGTTTACAAATGTGTTTTCTGACGGGTTCTAAGAGATTTGCCAGCCACTTTGCTATAGAGTGATAAGGGGATCCTGACATATCGAGAATAGGTCTGAGAGGTAGACCAGGTTTATGTATTTTCGACAGACCAAATAATCGCGGTATTATTGATTCTGTTGGTTTGATCCTATTCAGTTCCAATTGCAGTTAGTGTCCACAACACAAAAGATGGTAAAGTTGGATGACACAGTGGGAAGACGAAGTTTATCAGAACTATGTAATATCAGATTAGGGCAATGACTTTCGAACAGTTCAATTATATGTATACTTGACATATAATTCCCATTTAAACATGAAAAATACAAAGTTCAGCGAAGGGAAAAATTAAATGAAGTGATATCAAAAGCAATTATTAATAAACTCATAAGGATATGAGACATAAGTAAAGGAAGAGGAGGATATTTCCAAATACGAAATATAACAATAACAATAATGTATACGAATATTCGTCAATATTAGAATGAGTAGCTTGACGAAAATTGGGCACCGAGTACAGAGAAGCATTTATATCTGAAATAATCTCAGAGACTGAAATTTTAAGAATTCCAACGTTTCATCCAGAAAACTTGTCTGGACGTCTTCAGAGTGATAATCAAAATTATCAAAGAAATATATAGTGATTAACAATTAAATATCAAATTCAATCATATTTAGATGTTCATTTTTGCAAGTAGGATAACTATAAGTCAGTTACATGCGAATCAAGTGAACAGCTCACAGCGTGAAAATAAATGAAGGCATTATAGTGTGCGTATGTACTATATTATATCCAAAAAGTTGTAATCCTTGCAGATTCTTTGGACTACCAAAGATTCACCAGAAATGATGCTCTACTTATACCAGTGGTTGATTTTACAAACTCACTGACATATCCAGCGAAATACTTACCTAGGATATTTAAACAGTATGACGAACTGATTAATCATGGAATTAAAAAACTTTATTGAATTCAAGAATAATATCAATACCTTCCATATAGAAGAGGATGAAATGATGACAAGTTTTGATGTTTCTTCCTCATTTACTAATGTACCTATCGATATAGTATAATTGTTTAGAATTTGACTCAGATTTGAATTTAAAATGCCCGTTAGATCCATTCGAAGCTAGTAAGTGCTTGGAATTGTGTTTACGGTCCACCTTATTCACATTTTGAGGATACCTTTACAGACAAAAAGGTATGGCAATGAGTTCACCAGTTTATCCGATTGTAGAGAATTCATGCATTCCCTAAAAAACCAATGCGATCACAAGATGTGTAAATCCACCGAAAGTTTGGTTACGGTATGTGGATGACATTTTTATTATCATTAAACGAAACGGTTTACAAGAATTGTTTGAAAATGTAAACAACACTTCGGAGACCATCAAGCTAACAAAAGAAATAGAGTCCAACGATCACAAACTAGCGTTTCTCAATTGTTTGGTTGAACGAACACATAATGATAATAAGTTGAAAATTAATGTATTCAAGAAATAAACACATTCTGAGAGATACTTAGATTTTTGTTTGACTCATGAGCATCATACGAAAGTCACAATTGTAGAAAATTTAAATAACAGGAATATTAATTTCACTACATATATGAAAGACCAACAGGTTGAATTGAATGGAATTTTGTCCACGCTTATGGCTAACAATCACCTCAAGGAGTTTATGAAGAGGATTATTAGAAATGGAAGAAAAACTAAATTGGATTGTATACTGACAGATTGAAAGTCCATTGTGGTGATCTCGTACAATAGTGAAACATATGAATAAATTAAAAGAATTCTAAACAAACAAAACATAAGTATGTACTTTCAGTGATACTTTAAAATCAGCATTAGTGAAAGTTAAGGATAGGTTTTCAAAGGAAAAACAACAAAATATTGTCTATGAGATTGTAATGCAGCATATGTAGGAGAAACTTCAAGACCATTGAATGTGAGGTTGAAGGAATACAAACAATATTTGGAAATTTTCTTAAATCCCCGGTCGATCCGAAGAAACTTGAGAATAAGTCGGTCATAGCGTTACGTGCGTTAGAAATAGAACTCAAGATCGATTTCATAGGGACCAAAATGCTTTAGAAAGCTTTAGACACCGCACAAGCACCGTATATACGAGCTAATAAGAACAACCCGGGTAGAAAAGAGGGTATTTAACTAAAAACTACTTGACGAATGTTCGTTAACAAGTATTAGACCCTATGTCTATCCAACCTGTTTATTTCACATGCACCATTATTCTGGCAGAAATTAATCTGCGGTATTTTAGTATTACAATTATATATTATTAACAGTTGAATTCATGAGTCTATCTAAGCAAGACCACCATTGGAAACCTGGAAGCACTGGACTTCAGTTTCCTTCTAGTATAGGACTCCTCAGCAGTGCTCATCCATGATCCTTCATGCGGGACTCGAACCCATGGACACTTAACATCTAGACCACTGAACCGGCATCCAATGGCCTTAATGTCTAACTTCAATCGATCCATGATCTTGCGCAACTATTCCTCCATTGTCTGAGTGAGAACATGATGATTGTTATCAGAATGGGAGTTTATCGAGACTGTAGTAATTTTAATAGTTGAATTCATGAGTCGATCTAAGCTAGGCCACCAGTGAAAACCTTTATCGACCAGACGGTGAAGCCTTTCCTGTACAGATACCAAAAACAGATTTCTATTAATCAACATTATTCGTAGCTTTTCTAGATAGAACGTCATTTTCATCGCTGCCGTTAACCGAATTTTAGCTGCATCAAAATTTTGGTCACGTTTAAATTCCAGATTCATATGAAGGTATTTCTTCGAAATAGAACTACCGGATTCCTTGTCCCGACTTCCTTTTTTCATACTTTTTTCTATGTAGCGGCTTGGATAGCCGTTTTAAGCCATAGTTTTCTAAAAGAATGCAAGTTCTTCGCTTAACTTCATGTTTTCAATTCGTATACTTGTGAAAACATTCTTATATATACGATAAAAGGTTAGCTAGACAAACTGAAGTTTAAAAAGAAACAAAGATAACCAAGCAATCAATTCAAATGAAATCATGGTGTCTTTTATACTGTTTTCCTGATTAGCCTAACTTACTCTTACTTACTAATTTGTCTGGTTGACCTTTTATTATTTATAGATAAATGTCTTAACAAGTATATATGTGATCAGATTGTTCGAATTGAGTTACGCTAATATGATATCACATAGTTCTTATAAAATTCATATTCTGATTGCATTATTCAAATTTATTAAAGAGACTTATTGCTTTAAAAAATGATAGACCATAACTCACTAGCTTTATCACAATCTCTGTCGATCTTGGAACTATAGGTGATGGGGCCAAATCCCAATGTAGACTCCAGCAAATATCTGTACTATGATTCACCCAAAATCAAAATGGAACATATGTCATTAATACTGCTACTACACACAATAACACAAAATACAAATAAAAAGAACTTGATTAAACTGTTCACTTGAATAAACTTTACACTTCCAAAGTAAGTAATAATTCCCGACTGGAAAATCATTGAAGGTCAATTTAAATTAAATCTGGTTTCCGTCGCACATCTGTACCAACTTAAATACCATTAAAAATAAGAGAGAGAGAGGAGAAAGCTAAACAGATATTTCTTTGTGCTATCGCACTTCTTAAATAGTGCTCACTCATAACCTCGTGAGAGACCTAATCAAAACCTACAGTTGACAAAAACTATCTACAAAATCAAATATCACATAACATGAATACGAATTGTAAAAATTTATAGAAAGGGAAAATAAAACTGTTTACTTTTAAAAGTATTGTTGAACAGTTGTTAACTAATCAATTAACTAAAATTTCCCCTTATTACTATTGTTATGTTTTTTCAAAGAAATTAAACTGTTTTCCATGTATTTTTAAACAAAGATGGATAGTGGCTAGTGATGGATTCCAGGACGCGCGTTTCGTTCTATTTAGGACTCGTCAGCTGGATTTATCTTCATCCTAGAGTTGATATTCACTCTGGGACTTGAACCCTGTACCGTTCGCTTCAAACACTATCACATTATCCATTTAGCTAATGAGTTCTTATAGTCATCTGCTTGTTTAATTAGGTGAAGTTTAAATTCATTTGATATTGTTTAACTTGTATCTTCCCATTGTTATTCAGGAATTCAATCGATCAGTTACTTCATGTATTTTTTGTATTTTTCTATGTTTACATACTTACTTTATTTGTCTAATTTACTTCTTCATTCATTCGTTATTATTTGTGAGTAGTTCATTTGAGAAGAGCCAATCATTTAATCAGGAATTATTTTACCTTATTATTCAATCAAATTGGATATTGAAATGATAAATTATTTGCTGATCATTGAAATCATTATAAAAGTAAAACAATTTATGAATGAAATTTTATTGTTTTAGAGAAAAAAAGCAGAAGAAGAAGAAAAAAAATTAATTGGACTTAATTTTGAAAACGGAAAGGAATTTTTGAATTCTTTTTCTTAAAAAAAAAAATTATTGTTGATCACTTATTTATATATTAATAATATACTTAGTATTGTTCTAACAAAGAGAAAACCGAAAAGAATAATTAGAATGAACAAAATAGTTGTTAATTTGCTTATTATGATTCTTGTAAGTCAAATATATTTATTTATTTATTTATTATTTACCATTTTTCCCCATAAAATCGATAAATTAAGTGTTACTTTAATCCTTAATTTTTTTTCTAAAAATTACGTAGCACCATTTTTTTTTCAAATTACAGATTATTATATTTAATATTTTAATACTTGGATTATTGTTAATAAGTTTTTGTTAAATGACATAACACCATACTATTTTACCATTGACTAATAATTATAAAAGTTTACTATAAATATAACTGTACAGCTGAGGTAAATAATATGGTTAATTCTTTTTAAAGGAATATTATTTAATGAAGTGGTCATATGAATAAAGATTTAATAATTATGAACTGACGATAACCTGCTGAGAGAAAAAAAAATGGATGATTGAATTTTAACTCATACATGTAAATTTATTACGTTTGTTATTACAAGAGACCTAAATATTCTATGCTTAATATTTTTTTGTGAAGTTGTACTGGATCACTTTTATGATGCCTTAAACCAAAATGAAATGTTTGTTTAGTGTTTATTTTTTATTTTCAATAGTTGCGTATCGAACGTTTTTATATAGTAAAAAAGATTTACGAAATCAATATGTCAATAGTTGAAACCATGAGTCAATTGAAGATAGACCACCATGGAAAACCTGGAAGCACTGGACGGTCGTTCCGTCCTATTGTGGAACGACTTAGCAATGAGCATCCACGATCCCACTCCCCACGAAATTCGAACCCATAACCTATCAGTCTCGCACATGAACGCTTAATCTCTAGAAATTAATATTGTTTGAAAATTATGTACTCATCATTACTTAGAAATCTTATTATGTTCTGAAATTATATTCCAATATGCTTATAGACATATATGTATATCATTGATGCGGTACATACCTAATAATTAATTTTTAAATTTAATATAGTTACTTCATATGAATTAATTAGTTGACAACAGAATATATATGTGTATCTATGTGTATCTACGATGTCCGCTTCTCATATGGGGAAAGCTATAATAGGTGCGCACCCAGGAAACTGAGCCAACAAGTTAGTGAACAGCTCTCTTGGTGGTTGAGAAAGGGTAACATCACAACAATACGCAACTTTTTCCTATAGCACTTGATCGATAGTGGTCATGCAGTAGATAGAGATAGGTCATTTAAAGTGGTTTATCGTATTCCTAGTAATTCTACTTATGGGGGTTAATTTTGTCGCTTACATATGGCAGAAGCTGTAGGAATTCGAATAAACAATCCAAATCTTTGTATTCATAAGAAATTTGCAACACTTTTATCTCATTCTTGGCCGAATTAGTCTTGATAGATTTTATTATTACTTTACTTCTCCTCCCTTTTTCAAATATACGCTTCATTGTCCAATTATCTGAGCACTTCTTATTACGCAAGCTTATAGTTTTTATGAATGTTATTTCAGCATCTATATTTTTCAAGTCATTGACCTGTTTTCCATTATGAAACATTGATTCAAGCCTTTATTATTCTTAACACAACTAGTACACCTGACATCACACTATTAATTTGTACTTTCTACTTATTATATTTATTTATGTAATCTATTCCACTATTATCACTGACTCATAAACTACCTTGATTGGTTTAATAATTTCGTATATGCTTATAAATATTATTGTATATTAGAGTAAAGCCTGATGAGGATCTAATCGAAAACAATATTGTTCGCTTATACAGGTTGTTCCAATTCTCAATATGGGAAATATATATGAAAGATTAAACATAAAGAGATGTTAACTCGAATATCTCATGAATAAATTAATTTCCTTTTTTTTAGTAGTATGAAATATGCATTGAAGCAAAATATTACTGGTTGATAAGTGATTTAAAACTAGCAATAAAATTATGTATATCATTCACTATTAAACAAAACGTTTAGAGAACCATTTGAATATTTTTTATTGAAGCAACTTTAGTGTAAATTGTATTACAGACAAGGAACTATTTTTACTTTTGGAATTGTAAATTGGTAATTAGGAATATTATCTCTCATTCCAACTGATTTAGTTTAATCATATCATCAATTAATCTGATAAATTTAACTTCTGTATAACAAATATTTTCTTTAACAAAAGGTTTTTTGACTGAGAAATCTGTTAAATAATTACACTGTCATTGAATATGTAACAAGTTAGATTTTGAAACACACTTATTATCATTAGTCCATGATAAAAATAGATTCAATACATTTAGATATCTTACTAACGATTTATTCCAACCACGGTGTATTTTAAAAAGAACGAACATTAAAAGAGAGCGTGAATAAGGGCTTAATTCAATAAAGATGAACATCAAAGAAGCGATTTAACAGTGTGATAAAATAAGATTACTAATATATTAACTGAGTAAATATCGTAAATTAAGTCATCATTAAAAGAAGGATTGAATTATGTAATTTATATGCTATTTGTATTTGTAAAGCTTTATAACACTGTGTCTAAATATGTGTTCAAATCATGTACTATTTTGTATCAACAATAGAATAGATCTGTTTCTACAATCTTATATAGTCAGTGTAATACGTATTACTACCTCCTTGTATTTCTTTTTTTTCCATACCGTTAATGGATCTCAACAACGAAGTGTTCGATTTTCAACTTTTTTAAAATTCTGTTCATTTTATAAAGCATTAATGAATTGTCTAAAGCTTCCATGCCATGCGTTCATCGTATTGTTCATTTTAATATTTTCCACCACGGAACAATATAGTTTGGAATACTAAATATACGCGGTTATCAAGTGTTTTAGGTTGCTCAATTCGGGTGTTCTCGAAATAACACGTGATTAGTTTAAATTCTCCATTTTTTTAGCGAAATGTTAGCTTCATTAGAGTATCAAATGAAATTACAACACCTACAACCAATACAAAAAATAATTCTGTCAACTGATAGGTTAGCGAATCAAAATTTTTATTCGTTGTTGAAAGTTAACTGGTTATTGTAACTTCCTATGTATACGTTGGGTCAGGTGGAACAACAAACCTCGTGGTACTGCATTTGGATATGGTTTTGAAATCGTTTTAAAGCTGAATGTTCGTAATCAGTCAGAACAGCTGATGAATTTACGGTCAGGCACCGTTCGTTTAGTTTATTGAAGGTGGGCATACATGAATTCGTACGTTTGCCACTCACTTGAATGTAAACCAGGAAAATGCTCTATATTGAATTCTATAACACGAATTGTGGAACTCTGTATAAATTAAGGCAATGAAGTCCTAATTGTTCCATCAGCGTATCAATAATCACACAGCTCCAATAATTCACGATTCCAAGTTGTCGAGAAGAATGACATTTGTCTTTATCTAGTTCATTAACATTCAAAATGAAATTCTTTTCTCTAACAGTCATTTTTCATTCAGATGATCCACCCAGTGAAGTTGGGTTTGGCAAGGTCATCTGATGCCCACATTGTGTGCTCCAAATGATCTGCTTCACCCGAATCACTAACGGAGGTTGAGCTAACACTAAATGTGATAAATCTACAGATGTATTAGCTACAATTTAATTTATCCCTTTTATTGATGAAAAAGCTCGATATTTTATTTCACCGATATTTTTGCCTCTACCTCAGCTTTATCCAGGACAAAATTGCGTTACGTCGATTTCTTTGTAACAACTTCCCATTTCGTACGACTTATCAACTTAAACTTATCTGTACAATATTCCTTATACTATCAAATCTTGTCATTATTCGCCAAAACATCTACCAACATTCCCTTCGTTCATTTATAGCACTTTATTTTCTAGTATACATTTTATCTATAATGTGTGTAATTACAAAGGAAATGTCCTTTTTTAAAAATGAACAGCTGATTTGTTATTATTAACATTTTTGAGGAAATTTCTATCATAATATTCGACTGTCTTATGTTATAACACTATTAAATTGATTCACAACTTTTTCAGGAGAACTGGACAGTGGTTAACATTGAAATTCATGACTCTCGTTTCGTCTTGTTTGAGACGCGTTAGCTGAATGTACCTATGCATCAGTTTCGACGTTCACTCTGAGAATGAAACCCAATGGTTCTCGCTTTAGACACCAGTGCGTTACCACTTAGCTACTGGGTTCGGTTTGCCACTGATGTGTGCAACAGAGATGAATTATAACTAATTTTGAATCTTCATGTTTTCGGTGCCCTAGACTCCATTGTTAGTCACTACGTAACTCTATTTAAAAGTGCTTGTGACTAATGCCGATATCAAGGGAACTCGCTTAGGGTGTACATATACCGAAATAGACTGATCACTTGCAGACCTTAACACTACTACTGAGAATATCCAAGCCTTTACCGATAAATGAAAAATAAATCAATTTAAATAACTATTTACTCATAAATTAACTGGTTGGTATAAATGATTGTATCCAAACAGAATAAATGTTCTTTAAATTAGTTGTTGTCATTTACATTGTAATGTCGATTATTATGTTAAGCACATATAACTTATTCTAGCTTTCGGACAGGCCAATCTATTTATTCTACTTGAGTCACATTTTGACCTTGTTGGTTATTCACTTATCAATGTTGACTTTTTTTATATGAGCGCATATCCATGTGTACATTTCTTGTCCTATTCATCATATGTCTGTAACTTATTTTTGTGTGACTATAAATATTGATTAACTTTTGGTTAAATTGTGTTGGCTTACCCGCTAACTCTACTGCGTGTCGTTTCGTTTCGCTCTATTCCATTCGCTTGATATACAAAATATATGTATTCGAAAGTCCATTCTCGTTATTTGACTTATTTAGTTCCGTTATTGACTAACGCGATTTAAGTCGATGATTATATACGAGGATAGGCCACACATACATTTCGATAGCAATCATTCATACGACCTACTTGAAGTCAGATCCCAGGCCATTAAAACATCACTTATTAGTAAAGCAGATAAAAGAGAGTAAAGTACTTCTTTACATAGTTATTATAAATTTTTTAAAAATCTTGAAAATTTAATCTATTCTCTTAGTTGAACTCATCAGTTCAACATTCATAATGAAATCCATTTACATACTGTCATTTATATTATAAAGTTACACCAAGTAAATATAAAGAGATTTCCATGATGTATAAAAACTCTGTTTATATATTCTAGAGATTTTCTTTTAATGTCAAAGAAAACTGACAGCAAATTCAAATTTTAAAATTTTATAATGGCTTAATTAATGTTAAGACTTTTTTAGATTAAAATCGAATTTTTAATTTTAACCAGTAATTTTTAGATTATTATTTTGTTTGGAATAATCAATTGTGTAAGAGTAGTTAAGTCGTTACATGACTATGACGATTACTTTGACTTCATGGTACATTTCTTTAAATCGAACATTTTTTTAATTATCAGAAGGGGTTTTGTGGAGATTTTAGTAATTTTAATAGTTGAAATCATGAGTCATGAGTCCCATACTAGGACGAAACGGCCGTCCAGTGCTTTCAGGTTTTTCATGGTGATCTAGCATCAATTGACTCATGATTTCGACTTTTTTTAATTGACTAAAATACTTTTTACTTTGTCTTCTACTAAGCTATGTAGATTGACTGAAAAGCTATAATATAATAGTACGAAAGACTAAAATATCGTACTAGTCTCACAGAGAACTTCTACTACTGATTGTTATTGATGCTTTAATGAAATTGATTTCTTTCTTACTACTAAAATTTGATGTAATGTATTTTGTTGTCCGTAGTGAGTTTCTATGCCTGATCTAAAATATTCAATCAATATTATCAATACTGTTCTGGTCAGTCTTAGCAAGACTTTCTTAGATTTATGTCCAAAATAATACATGACAGAGACAGATATATGACCTCACAATTATTTACCAAACAATTTAAATTTTATATCGTTTAATAAACACTGATAATTTGTAAAACTGTAAATGAATATATATATAGGATGACCTATTTCCCTGCATTAATTGAACCCGTCAATTTATTCAAGTTAACTGGTATGTACATGAATAAACGTAAACTTCGGAAAAAATATTCATTTGCAGTTTTACAAATAATCAGTGTTTATTAAAAAATATCGAATTTGAATTGTTTGATAAATAAACGGTCAACTTATGAGGTTATATATTTGTCTCTTTTATGGATTATTTAAGGATCTGATTATATGAAGAAATATTTGTAGAATTTGTCAAAGTAATTATTACGTTTATTCATGTACATACTAGTTAGCTTAAGCAAATTGATGGGTTCAATTAATGCAAAGACATGGATCATTCTACAATTATATATATATATATATATATATATATATATATATATATATATATATATATATATATATATATGGATTCTTGTTATTAGATCCACGATGGATTAATTAAGAAGTTAAACTGATTTATAAAATCAGATACTACTTAAAAATGTTTAGTAAGTATGATTATATCATGTTACAAATTATATACGAACATAAAAAAGTATTCTTCATCAGTTTCTCACTTTATTATCAATTGTCTATTCATAAATGATAATCAATAATTTTGAGAATAAGTTACTATAATGATATTGTATTATTACGAAATCCCAAACTGTTTTCAAACCTTAGTAGTTATTCTAACATATGACTAAATGTATTTGTTTCGTTTGTTTGTTTGTTTGTTTTTTTATTTTTCTTGAAAGACAATATAATTGACAATTATAACGAAATTTAACTGAAATATTCATTTTTATGAAGGAAATATTGTTTACGTTCATGTAAACCTGAATTATTGACTTTAATGAATAATACCTTCTAAAGAAAAGTAAACGTGTTTTTTTCTTCAGCATTATTTTATTTAAACAAATTCATACTGCTTATATTCATAACAAAGAAGATAAATATGGAAATAAACAAATTGTTATGTCATTTTTTGTAAAGTTTCAGTGCGTTTTTTTGTTGTTGTTGTTCATAACAGATTATTAATCACATTTCAGTATATCAATCAATGTTTCTTTAGTGTAATCTTTGTTATTGTTCATTATTTACTTTTTAAAATACATACACTATATAATAATAATAATAATAGCACTATTATTATTAATTGACATGTCAGTTTGTGTACAATAACAACTTATGAGAGTTTACATAATTATTAATGATAAATACACGCAGGTATTGTATAGTATGCTCTATTTCAACATGTAAGTTATTAGACGCAAGCATTTCACATTCGAATTTCCTCTTTTTAACTCTATATAATAAGAGTAAACACATCTGAAGAAAAATATGAACATGATAGTTTTTCACTGATTTCGAAGCGGTTGGCAAAAGGCTTGAATTCAATCTCTAGTGGGATCACAGATGTGAAGTTCTGATGTTGTCGATAATTAAATGAAATAACCTTCCCGCTTTTTCCTCTAGCTTTCAACAGTTTGCTAAATTAGGTCAAATAGTGGTGAGAAACTACAATTTTAAACATTCTCCATAATATCGTATACTAAAAATCTTTAGTAAAACATTTTGTTCTATGTTG
Organism: Schistosoma spindalis; assembly: GCA_946903255.1. Classification (NCBI taxonomy): domain Eukaryota; kingdom Metazoa; phylum Platyhelminthes; class Trematoda; order Strigeidida; family Schistosomatidae; genus Schistosoma; species Schistosoma spindalis. The sequence continues at coordinate 48,869,201 of OX336420.1, forward strand.
TTAGTTCATCAACTGGCTTTACCTAATTATGTAAATCATTTGGAATTATTTTTATTCCTTCTTCTTCTTCTCTGTATCTATTTTCTTAATGCATTGTTAGGCATATCTTACAAGTAATCAATAAGTAGTATGTGTTACGCTTTTTTCATATATATACCCAGGGATTTTGACGAAACCACTAGTAGTTGTGAAGTAGAACTGACATATCTTTAAATCGTCGTGGATTGGTCGAAGTTAGACATTGACACCATTGGATGCCAGCCCAGTGGTCTAAAGGTTAAGCGTGCGCACCTGAAACTGGAGGTCCTGGGTTCGAACCCCGCGTGTTTGTTCGTGGGTGCACACTGATGATGAGTCTAGTACTTGGACGAAACGGCTGTCCAATGCCTCCAGGTTCTCAATGGTGGTCTAACATTGATCCATTCATAATATCAATCTAAACATATCCTTGAGTTGTGAATTAAATAACTCATTACTACTGGTTTTGATCGTGTGATTCTTTTATTAATGAGTGATTAATGTATTATTTATTGTTCTTATCCTGTCGGTTTTTTTCGATTGAGTTTTTTTGGATTTACTCCACATATTACTTGTTATCAATAAGTAGTATTAGTTGTATTTCGATTATTTCTGATAAATATACATTTACGAAGATAATTAACGTACTTTTCACCATAAAATGTGTTTTATTCCATTCACTTCAATGTATCACTATATGACTGAAACTTTGTACATCTATCTATCTCTTCTCTCTCTATCCCTCTGGCAAAAAGAATTACTCACATATATTGTCTTTTTACTCTAGTAGATAAAATTATTATTATTATTATTATTTTTATGATCAATCTATGACAAGATTCGTAAACTACTTATAAGGTTATTATTAAAGTCACGGATAAAATAGTAACACAGTAATATAGTTATTAATGATACATAGGCACCAAATCTAGAAATATTTTACCTCATATAATTGATCTACCAAATTTTATTCGTATTTCAGTGTAAATTTTTCAAACCTATGAGTCAAAATTTAAAAAAGAAATTGGTTAGTCAACTTAGAAGTAGAAATCATTGCCCATCTAAGATAAATATTAAGTCGACTCAGATCAAATCTTAATGTGACCAGATTTATCTGATGATTATAAATTCAGTACAAATTGTTTTTTATGAGTTTTATTTCTATAATATGTAATTCGTGACATGCATCATCATGTCAATTGATTCGAATTACAAGGTTAAGAAAGTTTATATAATCAAAATTAAACTAACCATTTCGGCGATCAAGGTTTTGCAAAATCCAATGTTTGACTGGTGATAATATCAATATTTAATTGAGATAAATTAGTATGTATATTATTTTGATTAGCTGAAATTCCACAAATCCTCAAATAATTTTTGCATCACTGGATAATTTTTCAATAACAACGGAATATTTCCTTGGTTTTCATTTCATACCTCTTGGTAAAAATAGTATTTTCGCAAAACAGTTCTATTTTTTAAAGTCCACATTATGAACTGGCCATGGTTAAACAACTATTGACAATCAAGAAACACTGGAGAGCTCCTTCACTCTAGTTTGAGGCTCCTTAGCAGTGGGTAGGCACCACCTCTCACCTTCAGGCCTCGCATTTCATATGTTAGTTGTTTTTTCTTTACCCTTTCTCACATTCATTTAACAAGTTTTGACTGACAAAACTGTATTTTTACTGGTTTTAGCTGTCAAATTGTAATCATTCAAAATCTCTTCGATACAGAGGTAAAGTTTGTGACGAAGGGTTTGTTTTTAGAACCTTTCCATGGATCTATTGATATGATTGTATTCATTTATATTTTTAAAAAAATATTATAATAAGTCATATCAATAATTTTATATTCGTTGCTTACTTATAAAAATCATATCAATGCATAGACGTAGTAGTCCATCTCATTATATTTGTATTCTTAACTGTCAAATACATGTATACAGTTAAAGTAAACTTACGGAACAAATAATGAAATGTTAAGAAACTGAAAAGAAATTTGAATTTACGTCCTCTTTTTGAACTCCGATAATCTACCCTTGATAGTTAATGCACTAACATTCATTAAGTTAATTAGTTAACCCAGTAGCTTAGTGCATAACGAAGTGACATTTTAAAAATAAAGCTATGGGGTTCAAGTCCAAAAGTAAACATAAATGTTGAGATGCAATAAAATTCTGCTGACGAGTTCAAAATAAGACGAAGCTAGTGTCCCAGGTTTCTCTATTACCTACGATCCATCTAATTTTGTACGAATGAAAGTTTTCATTCTGAACTAAGAATATCTGGAAAACTTGTTAGAATCTAGTACGCTTATAATCATAATTGACTGGACCGTAAACTGGAAAGCTCATAAATACTACATGAATCATGAAGATTTGTTTAAAACAATAAACCAATCAGTAGTAAATACTCATGATCCCACGCTAGATAGAAACTATGATTTAAAGGTCTCTCGGGATAGTTTATTATAGCTATAAATAAACGAGTTTTAAGTCAGTAGATTACTTTTTTAAACTTCATCAATTAATGAAGTAGTGTGGTCTTCATGTAATATTATTGAAGATCATTGGCTACATCTTTAAATACTGCCTTGCACAGATCACTGATTTGTTTTAGAAACAGATATTAACGAGATAGTCATTTTCATCTCAAGAAGTGTAAGCATCAGTATGATGAACTTGATGTAAGTAGATATTTCTTTATTATATAACAGTCTAATGAAACACTATTTGATTAAAACTAAAATCAGACCTAAATAACAATTGAACCAATACCCCAGTTACGTACCCTAGTACTAGTTACGGTTTGATTTCGAGCTGCAGTAATTGATCACATCTAAAGACAAACACAGAAGATTAATTGTGTTCGTATATTCATTAAGTCAAATAATTAAATTATTTTTGATTGAGATCATGAATTGATTAATGTAAGACCACCATTAAAAACCTGGAAGCACTGGACGGCCGTTTCGTCCTATTGTGGGACTCCTCAGCAGTACGCATCCACGATCCTGCCTCACGAGATTCAAACTCAGGATCTACCTGTCTGGCGCGCGAACGCTTAACCTCTAGACCACTGAGCCGGAATACAACGGTGCTGATGACTAACTTCAGCCAATCCACGAAATCGAGTGACATATCCACCATTGTGATCAGTGAGTTACTATCTCACAACAGACCTGGTTGAACTCCACTGGTCACTGCTTCTCACTAGAACTCCAGGATATAATTCTTGAAGCCAGTCACTAATGAGCACATGATGATCATTATCAGGATGCGCACTGCTGAGGAGTCCCACAACAGGACAAAACAGCCGTCCACTGCTTCCAGGTTTTCAATGGTGGTCTAACATCAATCGGTTCATGATCCCAACCAAAACTTAATAATCTCTACAACCCTATACTAATAATTAAATTATTTCAACATATCTATTTAATTGTTTTAATTTACTTCTACTTTTTCCCCTTAATTTCAGGCTACCATAACATATTCACAGTTATTGACAAATATCAATCCAAATGATAAATTCTATGAAAATAACAATAAACCAACTAATCCGTTATTTACAACAACTAATAAAACTTCTTATATGAATTTATTACCAAATTCATACTTTTTAGATAATTTAAATACTGATTATTATTTAAATACTAAAGAGAAATTCAATGAACATCTTTATCCTTTGAAGAGTCAGTTGAAACAACGACAACAATTTTTAAAAGATATTCTTCCAAGAAATTCACATATTGATCAGTCATATTTAGTTAAACGTGTTTTAGCCGATTATCGAAAACGGCAAGCTATATTAGCTGATTACAAAAAACGCTCTACCTATTACGATAATGATTATAATTATGATGAGGATGACAATACATCTATAAATATGATCTGAAGTAATGAATTAATTGGAAAGTCATTACATTTTTTCTCGTGTGCGTGGGTGTGCATGCATGCTTGTACTCATGCGCTACCATGTTATAATTTATATTCACATTTAAATTATACTAAATTATAATGATAATCAAACAAAATAAAAATTTATCACATTAGTTTAGTAGTTATTTAGAGTTGGAAATTGTATGCGAATGTTTCCTAGTTTTTGTTTTTAAAATAGTTGCTTTACATAATGTTTCACATAGAAAGATATAGAATCTTCAAATATTTATGTTGCATGTGAAAATACAGACCAACAGTCAAGTTACTTGAAAATGTTAATCAGTTACGTAATGATTTCGGTGAAAATGTAGTCACCATTTCAAATGAAGAAAAACCAGATGCTAACTATTGATAATTTTAAGTGGTTTAGTGTGACTAAGTGAGTAGTAGTAGTAGTGTGGTGCATGCTATTCATGTTGACAGACATAAGTAGTATGCAACACTAATCAAAAGTGGAATACCTGGCGTCACAAGGTCGAGAAGATCGAATTGAAGAGAACAGGAATTTAAACAGAAAGTAATTGTAATAACAGAAGGAATGAAGGAACGATGAAGCTTGTAAGAGGCAATTGATGGAAGATGTGCAAATAAAGTATTTAATGTGTGGTTTTCATATTTTATTAAAACACCAATTTTTCATATAGCTAAAGATTGATCTTACCCACTTGAATTTCCGTTTACTACATCCATTTCGATCGAATAAATCTCTCCATAACTACTAAGAGAGGTAATTCACCAGTGACCGAATCACGTATTTGAGAATTCCATGAGAAATCATAATGTCTTTTTATTATAAGCAGATTACAGGAATCACACTTTATGGTTTAGTATTTATACTCATAACTAATTACAGATTTTTTTAAACAGCGAATTCACTAATCAACATTGTCTTGTGAAATAATTTTGCATACAACATACGGAAGCATTCACGCGTATAATCGCTGCATTATAACAGTTGGTCATATTTATTCAATCTAAGGTGTATTGAGTCGACGAATGTGCTTTATTGCAAATAAGTTAATCAAAGAAAATAATTATCAAAGGATTTCAATAACAAATAATCATATATATCATATTTTAGCACTAAGTAGATGTATAATTTCTGAAGTAAATATTCGATATTACCTATACTGGACTGCTAAAACTGTGGATCTATTAGCTGATAAGCGTATAGCTAAATGAAAATAAGAGTCTGTTATTAAAATGATAAGACTAGAGTGTGTACATGATATATTAATTTACTAAGGTTTAAAAGCTTTCAAGCTTGAAGATTCTTAACATATATTCAGCATAAACTCGTTTATATAACCTTAAATAAGTTTACTTCTAGACTTCTAGTAGAAACGTAATTCGTTTTTAAACTCTTAAAAGTAGCATCTAAATTACCTATGTTTGTACCCATTAACTGGTTAACATAATATATTTTATGGAGAGAAGGTCGATAAATCTACTGAAGCATGTGTTTTACAAATTGACTATTATTGAATCAATGATATTATTAACTTGAGTTAAATTTGAACTAACGACAAAGGACTTTATTATTTGCTTTAAGCTGTCAAATATGGTTCATATCAGAACGAGTGAACAATTTCATAGTTGCTGAACAATTACAGTATTTACTTATACTTCATTGTAGTATAGAAGACTAATTCTCATCAATTCAACACATTTTACATACTGTATAGTTGTTTACTTTTTAACATCAATAGTTAGACAATTAATAATTAAATGAACTTTTCAAATAATATACTCAAGCAATTCATGAAATAATCACAGATCTGATTAACTTGGAATTTTAAGTAATCTTTATATTTATTATTCTTTTTTTTGAGAAAAAAAGGGAGAGTTTTTTTAATTTTTTAGTGGATTTCAATATTTGGATTGTTGATTATTTCTTATTTTCAAATAATTCTCTAATAGATATCAATATTCTTCAATATTCAATATTCTTCGTTTATATAATTGTGTTTTAATATAATGGGAATTTTTCAAAGATATCAATTTGTAATTATAAAAAGCTGTTAAATAATGATATTAAATTTATGATTTATTCTATTGACTATTATCTAATGTAATTGTAATTATCTAGTTGTTAATTTGTTTTAAATAAAATGTTTTGAAGTTCTCTATTCTAATCACTCCTTAATTGACACATATTTTTGGTGTATACTACTCATATTGACAGATGTAAGTAGTATGTAACATCGGTCAAGAATGGAAGACCTGACAAAGAATGATTGAGAACATTGAATGGTAAGACTATAACTTATGGACGACCTTTGAGCGACGATGAAGTGACCTTGAGAGTGTTCACTTAATAATTAGGACCAAATGAGTGTTATGAATCAGTTTAAGGAATTGGAATCATGATTTACAGTTGATGGTTAAGGTTAAAAATTAGATTTAGGGTTTTCATCACAAACTGACATCAGCTATAATGCCAAAACTCGATTTATCCAAATGAATGAGGGAATTTCGTGCCAAAATCTGAGACCTGTTATCTTATACCAGATTGATTCATCCATAAATTATAGTCTCGCCGATTGAATTGAAGAAAACAGAAAGGAAATAACAAGTGGGAGAATTATAAAAGGTGTAATGGACTAGTTATATCGCTGCCAGGGTCACTTGTAGGGAATGAAGACTTAGTAAAGATAACCACTTTATTGTTGGCGCAAAATTACAGAGATGTGGAAACCATTCATTAAATACTTTATTTGCAAATTCTTCATTAATTTTCCTTTACATCTTTAGTGATTCTTCCATTTGTCAATTCCTTCCTGTGTTCTTCAGTTCAATATTATCAACGTTATTTGATAAGCATCCCACTTCTGACGGCGTTACATACTATTTATATCTGTCAATACAAGTAGCATGTATCACGTATTAAATTAAAACAGAAAATTTTGCATTGTGTTGTTTCTCTTCATTCTTATCACGTTTATCATAACATTTTAAAAAAATGTTATTATATATTCGATACTCGCTTTAGATACTCACTTGTTGAAATCTTATTTCTCATTGATTTAGATGAATTAGTTATCGAAATTACAATGTATCACAAGCGAAATGGTCGAACAACATTATTCTATAAAATATCATTTAAAGTAACCAGTATATATATATATATATATATATATATATATATATATATATTCATTGAATCTGTGTCAGGTTAATCAACATAGAAAATATCCTTAGTAATGGCGAATTAAACAAAAAAATTGCAAACAATTTGGAAATTATATTTTTAACAGTTGAATTCATGACTTAATCTAAGCTATAGCACCCTTGGGAACCTGGAAGCACAAAACGGTCGTTTTGTGCCAGTTTGGGACCCCTCATCAGTGCGCATCCATGATTCTGAACACGGAACTCAAACCTGGGACGTTTGGCCTCGTATGCAAACATTTAACCTTTAGACCGTTGAGCCGGCATTCAAAGGTGTTAATGTTTAATTCCAATTGATCCATGAACTTGCGCACTGTTGAATAGTCCCATACTAGGACTAAACAGTCGTCCTGTCTTTATTACAGTAGTAGTAGTAGTAGTAGTAGTAGTAGTAGTAGTAGTAGTAGTAGTAGTAGCATTCAATATAGCTAATTATTTCAAAATAATCCAATGATTTCATCTCATTCGCATTTACAGATGGTTTATCTTTGAATATAAAATTTACTAGTAAATACGTTAGCTTTGATGCAAAAGTTAGTCGCTTAAAGTTGTAAGTTAGAATTTATCCAAAAAGATATTCTTCGCAGAAAAGTTGTTCATGAGTCTTATTGACGGATGCAAATACCTATATAATATTATAAGCTTGATAAAGTTATTTACAATGTCCATCACAAACAGAACGGCTTCTTCTAGTGACGGTTGATTAAAACTTTATTCGAATATGATAGCACGAACAGATTTTATAATTTTGCGCAACCTATCTATAATAATGCAAAAGTTGAAAACAGTGTAAATTGCCAATGTAGGTGATATGTATTGATAATTGGGACCTTACTCGAGTTGGACGAAATGATATGACCAACCGGCTTACATCAAATTCAGACCTCGGGGTTAATTTATAAAATGTATTATCCTTTTGTCGTATCCAGGTATTATGTCTATTTTGATGACCATTTCGAACAAACATAACAATGTTATAAGTATGTATTAGTAAGAATGGGTACAAGGAACATAGTGTGATCACTACCTCATATGCCAGTCTATGACCCTAACGAGAATCGATAAACTGTCCGATATTCAGTAATCCGACTGCCGGATGATTTGGCTAAAGCCCGGTGACATTTTGCTGATCCTACAAGATGACCTTAACTGTGTAAGACATTTGCCAAATCAAAACAACGTGTTAAACAGACGATTAGTTATTCATACAATTCATTTATAATACGCAAACATTAAAATAATAAGGGATAATTTTTGGATTATTTTCATCAGTAAATTTAATTGTTAAATACTGATCCACATGTTCTGTATTTATTCTCTAACTATCGAAATAAAGTGGCAAAATATTGTCGTGTATTCAAAGTATTCTGATTGGACAAAAGGAATCCTATAAAGTTATCCGATAGCAAGTAACAAAACTCACTTAATTCTCCCTTATTCAAAGTTTCAACATCATTATTGCTTTCAAGTTTAATTTCACCTCAAACTAAACTATGTGTCGAGTACTTAGAGAAAAAAATCCATGTTTGGATAAACTAGAAAACGTTGTGGAAACCAGATATTATCTTTTGTTATAAACTATGTTCAAATAACAAACTTGGCATCCTATCAAATCATGAACCAATCTAATTTAGCTTACCACCAAAAACATGTAAGTACTAGATTTCTGATTTTCCTAGTATGAAACTCCTTAGCAGTGGGTATCCACGACTCTGCAAACGATCAAGATTTCAAAGAAGTTCAACTATCTTCACAACACCACACTAAAAACAAACTTGACCATAGAGTATAATTAATTGATGAAATCATCTCAGTAAAAGTTAGATACTTCTTGTACTTGGTCATACTGGAGTATATGAGCACGCTCATTAATTTTCTACAAGATATTGATTTCTATAAATTATTCATTACTCAATATTGAGGGAATGATCAACAGCATAAAATATGACTTCTGCATTAAATTTAGATACACTTTATACTACTATTATTTTTTAAGTAGGTAATCTGGATGTTGATAATTTCTTCGGGTTATTTCAGGAAGCATGATCAATAAGGAATACAAACTATCGACTGTTTTTAGATATACACCATTATATTTCAGCTTGGTGGCTCAACATCCCCATGCTTGCTCTGCCATGTGAAATCTATGGGTCCAGATTTTGTGGGAGTGTGGACGGATACACTTGAGTAAGAAGTTAAACCAAAGCATCCGCCCCCTTCACTTTGATTTTCAATCGATTAGCATTTGTTGTTAATTTATAATTAGTGCCAACCTATGAACACTATAAGTGCAAAGAAACGACAACTGCAATTTATAATTTGTATTGGAGATTGTCTTCAAAACAAACAGAATAACAAAAGCATAGATTGAGACATAATATGGTTATTGAAGGCAGCCGGCAAGAAACACTGGACCTAGATTTCATACTATTTGGCACTCATCACCAAGGTGTACCTGTAACTGATAGGAACAGGGAATTAAAAAGGCTATGGTGAACAACGGAATCTGTTTTCAGAGGCTTGTAAAATAGTAATATTTAGTTTCTGTTATGTTCTGTGGCCCATTAGATATTACGTGTCAAAATCGCCAACCACAATATCGATTTCCATGACCTTGTTCCTGTGCTAAACCAACGATGCGCCAATCAACACTATCAGTCTTGAGTCAACTTTGAGTCCTTATTGGTTCTGTGCATAGTAGCTTCTCGCCTAACCCAGTCCGTTCAGTCCAGAACACAACCTCAGCCTCCGCTGTGTGAATCGTATATTTCAGACATACGTGGTTGGTATACAAGCACACCAGACCGCATCCCACCATAAAAATAAAAATTATAATCATACAAGACCAAACCAGAAGTGTCTTTGAGTATAGAATACTGTAGCTAATACATTAGGAATAAATTAAGGATAGTAAATTGTATAACAGTAGCCAATAGATCAAATGAAAGTTTATGATAAAGGGAATACGAATATATATAATACTTAATAATTACCTAATGAGAATATATGTAATAATAGCCCATAAATAATTCCTAGCAATTACCATTAATTTATTTTTCGTTCGGGTATAACTGTTTCGTCTCTGGTTATTTCTATAAACCGAAAGCTTTCGTTGGATTTATGATTCACAGCCATACTTCTCTCTATTTCAAAGTTAATGTAATTTAAATGTCATCTTTTGTACCTAATTTTACTACATTACAACTTAATTGTATTTTTCTAATTGTTTTTGGGTTATGATTATGTTAGTCATCAATTTATTCCCACACCTTTTTACATTAATTTGAGTCGGGAATCAGGAAATAGTCGAGTAATGTTCCAGTTGACTCGTCTTCGCTTTCACTCGCTTGTCAACCAATTAGGTGATAGAATGGCTTTCATCCCTCTGTCCAACACCGACTCACGCGTTCCTAGTTTCTAGGTTGAACCAGTTAGTCTTAGCCTAGGTCGAGACGAATTCTCCCCCGTATATTGCTGGGTAGACAGATCAAGAATGTAACAGTATTCTTGAGGGAACTGGTGGTCTCTAGTGGATCCAACTCCATGTCACCCAGCTTCATGGTCGAAAATTTCACCACATGGCTATTCGGGCACAAGGTGCGGGTTTTCTTTCAACTACCTCCAACCAGCGTCTTACGTCTCAACACAGTCCAAGGGATGTTGAGTCACCTAGACAAGCGGTCACACTGCAACGTAGTAGATAGAATCTAATTGGTGGTAAGAAGGACTTGACTTAGATTAAATTGATCACTACTCAGTAACCAGTCAATTGTAAGTATAGGCATAAATTAAATAGTCAATATTTATACAATCCCAAAACTGTTTTTATAACGTCATTATTGTTTTTTAATTTCCAAATAAAATTATATTCATTAAATGGTAAATGTCTTTATTATGTTTGCTATTTTCTTTTGTACATTCGTTTCTTAGCAAGAATGAAATTGTTTCTTTTGTTCAGACATTTTAAAAGGAGGATAGAGAGAATTGTAAATTATTCGGAAAAGTAATAAACACCATTCATAAATTTAATGCATTATGGAATAAAATACAACTTTTATTATTATTGTATCTAAGGTGTGAAAAGACTCGTACTACTTATGTTAAGATGCTATTATTATTATTATTATTATTATTGTTAAATTCGATCTATTTACTAATAAATTTCGAAAATATTTGTTAGTTCTTTGTGTCCTGAGATCTTTGGTAGTTATGGTATTTTGAAGTAGATTGATCTGTTCTATTTGATCTTAGTACGTTTTAATTTACTATAAAATGGAAATGCAAGCAATATCATCAACTGTTTCTTCTTTTTACAAAGAATATGCGTTATGAGTTATCTTGGTGACCAATGTATTTTTTTAATCAAGTTGTAACATGGCCACTTGTTTAAGTGACTCAATATCATTTAAACTATGTTTAGGTGCTTAATAGATGAAGATAGCCAGTGGGAAATTCAATACTTAGGTTTTTTGGTATCTAGCACTCATCAGAAAGTCATGCATGTAATCTTGAGGGAGCTAATGCTTCCTGTGAAACTCAAAAATATATCACCAAGCTTCACAGTCTTGGTTTAGGGTTTTCTACTGTCTACCTCTAACCACCTAACGAAGAATTTATAAAAATGAGAAATCGATGTGAACTGAAAAGCCACTTAAGTTAACAAGTAAGCACTAAATAACTACAGTTACAACGTTCAGACTTTAGTAAGTTTTGGTCTAGCCTGATGGTACATTGTACGCTGAGGGAATGTGAGGAGCAGGATATGAGAAAATTCGGAAGAGAAAAGAACAAGAGAAAAAGAAAATCTACTACTCAGTAAGCACTTCTCACGCGCATGCATTTAACAATGAGATCAATCGACAACAATCAGAAATAACACGACAGTGCGATTAATACAATATGATAAACGAAATTAGAAGTCGACAGCGTAAAATTTCGAGTTCGCTACACAGCATCACTACAGAGATTGAACCCACGATCTTCAGTCTTCATTAATTTAAGCTGGATGTAATATCTTTAATTCCCTAAATTAGAATCATTCCAACATAGAGTCTTCTACATTGTGCACCCATCATCCGAGATTGGAGTCTCTCATTGAACACTTAATCACTAGGTCAGTTTGTTAGTATACAATGTTACACACTCCTAGACTTCAATCAATCCGTGATATAGCCTTCGGGTCATCTAATGCTATTTGTGACCACGATTCCTTACCAGAAATTTAGTAACCTATGCCAAATTTAAATTGCCCTCTAGTGTTCCGTAGTTTTAAAAGGTACTTTGCAATAAATATAACTTAAAAAATATAACCCTACAAAATCTCTTCATCAATTATTGATTAGAATATTTCTTTTCTTACTTAGATTAATTAAAAATATACATAAAACGTTCCATCCTATTAAAAAAATAAGATAGAGACATCTGATTTTTTTTTGTAGATCAGTGAAATATGTGATATTGATGGTCTGGAGGGGGGGATAATTGGTTTATGTATATTATCATTTAACTACAATATTTATTGTGTTGATCAAAACATCTAATTCAAAATCAATCAGTTTACCGTTTAAAACGTTATGCTTCAATTATATAAATGTCTAACAATTATTCGTATTGAAAATATTTCCTTATCATTATTAGGACTAAACAAGTTTATCTACTGCAATAATAAACTATTGTGTTGTAAGCGAAATTATTGAAAATTCATTGACTACTATTCGTCTCATATTGTGAGAGCCCTGGAGTGAACATTAACTCTGAGATGCAGCTACATCCAGCTGACGAGTCACAGATAGGACGAAACGCGCGACCTGGATTCGACCTCTAGCCATTATCCATATTCGCTTATTCTTCTTATGGTTTCCTTAACAATCTGGTAAGACAGATCTCATAACAGAAATTACTAAACAATGTAAAGATGGAAATTTTAGCAGACAATTTTCGAAATGAAATCATAAACGATGTTATTCAGTTTAATTAATTAATATAACCGGAGTAATTTTCGTCAAGAGAAAATGGGATTCTAGACAGGCTATTTTGTTTTAATAGTTGAATTCATGAGCTGATCTTTATTAGACCACCAGTGAAAACCTGGAAGCACTGGACAGCCGTCTCGTCCTAGTATGGGACTCAGTCTGGAATTCTTTATTAGTATTCAGATAACACTTCAAATTAAACCTAAGAATTGTCAAGTCGTATAATTTTAATTACATCCTTAATACTTATTGAAATCTGATACTAATTTCATTTTGGTAATGAATGTTTATAATCATTTCATCAGGTAAGACTTACTAGTCATTTTTTAGTAAATAAGACAATATTGATTAATTTGCAGAAAACCTACACATAATAACAAGAAACGTTCATGATAGATGAATAAATTGAATTATGGCTTCTATATGCATAATATTATGTAGATCAATAGTCTTACGAGACAATATACGGTAATGTACTTTTAAAGAAAAACTTAAAATATTTAACATCAATCAACTGATTAATATCATGTCAGTTAACTCGTAGTATATATGATCAACAGTTCTGATAAAACTGTACTATACTGATGATCTTGATTAAGTCGATCAAATTTAAAATAATACCCCTCGGATTTTTGCATGAAATTCAAAGCTCAGTAAAGGACAACATGTATCTTACTAAAAACTAAGTAAAAAATGTTTATATCTAGTTAGTGAAATGCTTTTAAAATATATCTTATGCAACCGAATAGTGTTTAACATATTCCGTAAGCCATACCTGCTCCATGTTGCACTTGTATCTGCAGATACTTCGAATTATTCAGGGCATAACCAAGATTATTTTTGTGGCAAAATGTATTATCCTACTCTAACATGTTTCAGTCGTAACCCTTAATTCTAACACTCCTAACCAAAAGTTCTAAACTTAACTGTGATGTAAGGTGGAGGTAGTCGATAGGACACCCTGGATCTAGGTTTCATCCTATTCGGTACTCATCAGCAAGATATACCTGTAATTTTGCGAGAACTGATGCTCTCTGATGGATTCAACTCCGAGTCACACAGCTTCACAGTCTGAGACTTGCAATCATAATGTACAACTGGTTTATAAGTCCTAACAAATACTCAAGCAAAATTATACTTGATAATTTACCACAGACTGAACTTAGTTAAACAATCATAAGAAACTATAAAGCATGATACTTTTCCAATGAAAGTAAAAGTTCGTGTGAAGCAATTGCTGGCAGGCCTAAAGGTTTCGTGTTTGATCTCCGGTGAAGTTTTAGATGCACACTATTTACGGGGTGCATACCACGCTGTGAAAATTATCCATTACTTTTCGGTTTCAAATGGCTGTTTGATTGTGTTCGGTCTATAATGAAATCACTAAAGCCCAATAGTCTTTACAAACCGCTTATACTAATACAATATTATGAATATAGGACAGTTACACATCAAAAGAAGTCTTACATTATTACCGAAATATTGATAAAATCAAAATACACATCATATATAACTATTTCAGAACATAGAATCACAGGTTTGTTTACAAAAACATTATTCTTATTTTGTTTAATTTATTTATGGACGATGTTAAAGTTTCTCATTTTCTTGAAGAACTCCCAACGAAACTGTTAGACATGATGAGGTTGGATTCTATGCTGAAATTGAACCACTGCTTGCTATTGATCTCATAACATCATTTGAGGAATAACTAGAAATCATTTGTAAAAATTAATTACAAACGCGAAGGAAACTTATGATAAGTGAATATACATGTAAATTTATCATACAAGTAATAAAAGAATTAATATCAACTGGAAACTAGAAAGCAATGTCCAGGACAGAGTTGGATGGAGAAAGCTGGTGGATGACCTATGCTCCTCCATAAGGGGTGACAGACGTAAGCAAGTAAGTAATAAAAGATCAGGATTATAATTAAAACCGACTTTAATCGATGTGATATATATATAAACTTGGATTTAAAATTTAACGATGATTTTGCAAATCAGTTTACTGTTCATATTTTTGAAATAACAATTATTAACGTCTATGAAACATTTATTTTGGACAATAAATTTGTTTTCATCGAGTTATCTGAGATACCTTAACAGTTCATGTTAAAATTAAAACATTTTCTGAGAAAAAATAGAATCGAAAACTAGTCATCTAAAATGTATTCCTTTCTATGCTTTTCAACATTATTTTTAAACGACCAATCAGATTAACGAAAATAAATAAACATCTGTAGGGGTATATTAATGGCATTTCTTGAATGGGTAAAATTTGATTGGTTTTAAAAATTGCTAAAATAACCAATCGAATATGGAAGCGTATTTTGTTTATTTTTGAGAATGATAATGTTAGAAATAATTATTCACAAAACTTACATGATTTTAAAACATGTAAGTCTATTCAACAATCTACCATAAACGTTCTTATTATTTTCTCTTTCTTTTGAACAGTAAATTAATAGAAAGTGATATATTGGAAACAATGTTTCAAAAATGAATAAAACGGGAAACTGTTTATTAGACTAGTTTGTTTTTCCTCACTAATACAATAATTCTCAGCAGATACTATTTCATTTCCATTAAACAAGTATAAATGATTTAGCAATAAACTTATCTAAACAACAGTTTTATTTACTTTTTAGATTCTAACAGAATAAAACACGTTCAGAATTTTTGCGAATCTACGCTTTAAACAAAAAAGATCAACAAATGTGGATACAAACATGGTGTGAAAGTGCTTATCACCGTAGTAATCGAGAGAATCCTGAATCTTCTAATGATCACTTTCATTATATGCAATCGATTCCATACAATTATCCTTCTATTCATGAAAATTTGATACAAAATGATAATCCTAATATAATCAATTCATTCTCTTATAATAATAATAATTTTATTGATACTAGACTGCCAATATCATTTTTACAAATTCCAACTTCATGTGATCATGCAAACTCGACAATGATTGCGTCACATTATTCATCTTCACCAGTTACTCTGGATTATTGTAATAATGAAAATACAAATAATATAATGAGTAACTCACTAACCAATTATGTTACTCCAACTGATTCTATATCACTAAATCATAATGGTAATGATAATAATAGCAGAAATATGAATAATATTGAAGATAATAATGATTATGTTAATATTCAGCATCAAGACGGCATCAAAATGAATGAAAACGAAAATATACCTTTACCAAGCCTTGACCTTGTACGGGAGCATTCCGACGAATGGGATCGAACGGTCAAAAATTCATCAGAACTAATGGATAATATCATAACAAATACTATCAGAGTAAATAATACAGAAAATAATCAATTTTATGAACAATCAAATCAACAAAATATAGATACAAATTCAATTAATTTTAAAAATTGTCTTTGTATCCAATCTGATATATATGCGGAGAAAATTAATTCCAGTAAGTATATGAATAAACTTGAAATATTGATAATTTTTGTCAAATATGAATTGGTCATTATAAAGCTATTGAACTGATATGCCAATAATTAAAACAATCGAAGTCAATGATTAGGCCATGTACTCAAACGTGTTTATTTCTTTTGTTTGCTTCAATTCAGACAGACCAAATAGTTTTATTAGTCCACACAATATAAAATGAACACTTTAAAGTCAAGTGCATAAATTTAAACTTGGTTATTAAGTGTATCAGTTTATTTAGATTATTAGCATTTGTCACTAGCTTTTCATAGTAATCTACTATTCATTTATGATTCAATTTTATAAGTAACTGAATTGTTAGAAAGATTTACTAGGTAACCAAAAGTAGACTAATTCAATTTAGTTAATAATAGACAATATATTTTTGAAGATGAATTCCTTTAAAATTCGTGAAGATCAGATAAATATTTTAGTCCATTTGTACAGTTCAGTTCTATGAATAACTATCACACATTTTATACTTGGTTCATTTGACAGGTCACAGTTTCATACTTAAATATTGAGGGGGAATCTATAAAAAATTACTATAAATAAACACAGTGAATAGCTACTAAGGTGGCTGACTGAAGTAAAAAAAATATGAACTGTTTAACTTTGATTTATCGGCTAATATAATATTGTATTGATCACCAGTTCTGCAGTTAGTAGTTTTATCAATAGATAGTTTGGCATAGGTTTGCGTAAACCTAACTTAGAATACCAAATTAACTAGACAAGATAGAGATAACAAGAGATAGAAACAATACAGTAGCAATGATCATGAGGAAGACTATACATTAAGAATTGGGTTCAAAATGACATAGTGGATGGGTCTGTATGTGAGATATTCAGATAGTCAGCATCAACCAATCTGGGTCAGTTCCACAATGATTGATTCTATGGGCTTAACCTTTGTTTTGTTTAGCCCTTTATTTCTGCACTTTCAAGCATCACTTATTGATCTGAGTAGTTAGCAGGCCTGCAAACCATATGTTCTAACCCCTACAGTCGATGAAGATTTACAGCCTTATCAATTGATTTTCAACCTTTGCACCGTACCTTATGCCTCAACAATGTTCACTCGGTCCTTTCACAAGAATACGAGATGTGCTTTGAAGACACCCATTATCAAAAAAACTGCAACCTACAGATGTCTTCTAAAATCAACATCTGTCCTTGATAACAATAAAGTAATGTACGTAAGCTACTGCACAGTATATACGCAGTTCAGTAAGTTTTATGTTGTATCCAGTATAGAAGGGAACAATTTCCAGGGGTATCAAACCAGAAAAACTACTGATAAAAACCACTTATCAGCAAGTCAAAATCCCGGAAAAGCTGAATTTTATTAATGTCACAAATCAAAGCCTGATTTACATCCAAGCATAGAATCATTAAATTTATCAAAGGGATTAATTGCTTTAAATTATTATTGTCATATTCGTCGATCAGTATGACTTTGTAGTACAAAAAACTTGAAATCTATTTATCACAATCTCCTTAAGATATTGTACCAATATACACAAATACTGACTGTTGACAAAAGACTTGTCAGTAGATTTCGACTTCCACACGAATCTACAAAATATTTGTAGCTCATCATCAGAAAGGTATTGGGTGACATGGTTTCAAAGTTTGTCACAATAAAGTCAGTTGTATTTATTATTTACCTTCGTTTAAATTTCATTTTTTTGTGTCTGAATTAGATTCATTCTATTTACTAAACTTCTCATCTTGTTAATTTTCTGTCTTGTTAAAATGACGTAGGTTCCTACAAAATCATCTTATTTAGTAATAATTACATACATAAGTCCAATTCACACAAATGCACGTGAGTCATTAATAAGATATGATCGCACCAAGGGCAATTTACCTTTAGATTACTTTCTGGCCCAGAATCAAAGAATCCATTGATGGTGTATTGGAAGTTAACCAGTTACAGTTTCATATCAGAACTCACATAAAATGTTTCTAGAAACTACTTACTTATGAGTATATGATTAGAATTAAGATAGAAAATTTATCTTAAATTTCATTTTATCTGAAGTGAATTCTTTATCCTTACGTACAGAACAACTATCAATTTTATATAAAGTATACGCAATAAAAAACTAACCACTGAAAAGAAATTTTAAACAAATTAAAATAAGCGTTTTTTCACAGTATTGTATGTATTAAACAAGTATTAAATTGACATTTATTATGGTGTGAACAATAATTCCTAGTTAATTCAATAATAATAATAATAGTGGTAGTATCTTATCTAAACCATATTTTCATTGTCTTATTTTCGAAACTTAAATTTGAAAACTTTCATCTCTTGTTACTATGATATTACCAAAACTGTAAGTTGCTGTTCAAATCGTTATATTAACTTTGTTTAAGTTATCGTGCATATATATATATGACAGTGTTTGAAAGCATGAAAACATACATGTCCATGTTTATATTACTTTTCTACAACAACCAAATAACTAACTCATCACTTATGATATTAA
This sequence comes from Schistosoma spindalis, assembly GCA_946903255.1. Taxonomy (NCBI): domain Eukaryota; kingdom Metazoa; phylum Platyhelminthes; class Trematoda; order Strigeidida; family Schistosomatidae; genus Schistosoma; species Schistosoma spindalis. The sequence continues at coordinate 48,888,261 of OX336420.1, forward strand.
CTAGTCGAATAGTAAACTGAAGAAGCCTTTGCAATTGTTTTGTTTACACAAATGAAAAATTATTTGACTATATTTGTTCACTTGTTTTTATATTTAAAATGTGTACGTATATGCGTACATCCATACAAGCATTTATATATAATGGTATGGTCAATTAAAATTCTATTTTCAGTTGCTGATAATATTTTATAGAATCACTAATATTTTTTTCGAAAATTCAAATCTTGTGTATCTGTCTGCTATTTGTAGTAAGAATGAGATTTTTCGTATTTGTTCCTTAAATATGATCGACATATTTATTTTTTTAATACTATTTTATATGTATACACTACTCGTTCCCCTCTTTTTACATTCTTCCACCCCTCCCTTATTATTGGTGTATTCATAAACAGTTCGAATATATGGACATATGTAACACACCTGATTATGGATTCCGATATACATAAATATTTACACAAACTCTTGAATCATCATTTATTCAAATATTGAACAAAGTATTTATTATTATCATAATAATTATGATAATTATTGATTTTTCTCAGTATATTTTTATAATTTAAACAAGTGAAATTCTGTTCACCAATCATTTAATCTAACCACTTAAATTGTGTATTTAATACAAAGATTCACTTATTCACACAAAATTAATGGATTAAAAAGTATGGGTTTATAAACATAATTAGATTAATAATAATAATAATAGTAATAATAATAATAATACATATCATAAATAAACACTCAAATCAATGCATACACATAATAATAATAATGAGGTCAAAGGTTTAACCGATTTAACTTAAGCGTAGCAACTAAATTTTTTAATGAAATTCAAAGAATTTATTTTAGACAATATTTGAATATATTTTCTAAGGATAGAAAAATGAATTGAAATGTTTATTTATCTGGGGGAACTTAAGGAAACCGTTTACATTATATATATATATATATATATATTAGTTGCCGTACAATATCATCATGAATAATTAGACTAATCAGCTATTCCCTTCTTATTCCTTTTGAAAAAATAAAGTAATTTATATCATTTCTTAATATCTATTTAAAACATTCTTTTAAATTGTTCCATATAAATATCTTCATTGATATTTAAAGTGATGTTTTAATGCATATCTAAAATGTTTCATATTGGTTAATAATTGGCCGTTTAAAGTTAGATACATATTCAGAGAATACCCTTAGTTGTCTAGTCAATATGTTTGTTTATTACTGGATAAGTTATTAACGTAATTGTCACCCTATAAAAAGTTAACATGAATTTAATTTGCATAAAATAGTACGATTATTATTATTTGTGATCTAGTAATCAATTTTAGTCAGTACACAAAATTAATTGGCATGATTGAATTAACTTAAATAATACAAGGTAAAGCTGTATTTTTTGTTGACACAATGTTTACATCAGCTGAGATTGGTCGATTTGTTCTATATTTTTGTAATTTAGAGAAATTTTAACAGTGACAATTATAAATTCATTTGTTATTGTTTAGTTGAATCTTCCCATTGATGTTTAGGACCGCAATTGATCAGTCTCTTATTGGCTTATGTGTATACTGTGTAATTTCCAGAGTGAACATCAACTCTGAGCGGCAGGAACTTCCAGTTGATGAGTCCAATATAGAACGAAACGCGCTTCCTGGATTCCACCTCTAACCACAATCCATCTTTGCTTAGTGAAAATTATATTTTTTATTAAAATATTAACCAAGTATTAGGTTGTGTATTGAGTTTTTACTCGCATGATTTGTAAACAAATTAATGATACTAGTGATCTGATCAATTTGAATTAAATGAAGTGGATGGAGTTCGAACCTACAATTAAATAATTAACAGTCAAAATATTTTATTGCTAGAATATATATATATATATATATATATATATATCAGCTAGAACGTAGGACCAGGCACATATATGCATCGGTCCAAGTTGTCACACCTTATTAGCATAGCAAGATCAACACCAAATTTATAGAAGTAGTCACTTAAATTGTGGTAATATATAAAAGAAAGATTGTGTATGAGAATATAATACAGAAAGAAAAAATTAGCTTGTAGAAAGAAAGGTATAAATTAATTTTAATCTCACCGTTTAAGAGCAGACAAGGAGTGTATACACCTAAGTCATCGTGATCGATTCTCAGACAGTCACCCAGTCTCCAACCATTACGGTAGTCGCGTGGACCCCCAACCAAGTAGTCTGCATCTACCAACATGTCTCAGATTAGAATTTAATGGCTTCAAGCACTGATGCCACATTTTCGTTTGGCCCCCCCTAACTTTCTTCCATCCGTCTCCAACACTATTCGGCATTACGCGCAGTGGTAATCGGTGTTCAGGCACACATAACACGTGACCCAACCATTTCAGTCGATGAAGATTTACAACCTCATCAACTGATTTACCATCATCTACTAATACCTTGAGTCTAACCTCACCATTACTTACCCGGTGATCCCAGCAGATGCGAGAAATATTTCCAAGACATCTGTGATCAAATACTAGTAACTTACGAGTATCTTCTACTCTTAATGGCTACGTTTCGCAGTGAATTTGAGTTCTATTAGAGTTATGAGTGAGGTTATTACTCCACGGTTGTTCACACCATGGAATGGTTTTTTTTTAGGAGAGTCGGTTATGAGTGGTCTCAGTTACCTCAGAGAGTAACCGCAGTTCCCAAGGATAAGACTGCTTGAAGCCGGTCATAAACGACCTTCTTGTGAGTATTTTTAGCGCCAGCTCTGCACCTGTTAAGATCTTACCTCTGGAGACGGATACCCGTGCGATAAGGAGAGGTGTGCATTTTTATGATCAACCTTCTCTAATCTCGCCTCTTCCTTGTGGGAAGACAACATCGCTGTTATGCTGGTTGTCTGAAAAAAACACCTTACTGCCGTCACATCTCTGTACAGTCAGCAGTACGACCTCGCCTTCGGACCTTGGGTTTGCTGGTTTTAGTCTTACGGCTCTTCAACCAACCTGTCTGGCATGGTAGGACCCTACGGAACGATTGTTCTAGCCAGTGTAGCTCCGTCTTAGTGTTATATGTTATTATTATCTCATCTAAGTTTCAGTTTACTTGTAAAAGCAATCACACTTTTGTTACAGATGAAGTGTAATATACTATCTTTATAACCATAATCACCGGTATATTTTGTAGGTGTTATATTCTCTGTAACGGATGATTTAGTTATAGAGCTTTCATTATCCTTCTAGATAATATAATCAGTAAATACTTTTAGAAAAGTAGTGAATCTTTTTCATAAATGGCTAACGACTCGTTCTGTTGACCTGAAACAAAACTGAAATTGTTATTGAAGAATAATTATAACCCGTCAACGGCTTCATCAGTACATCAAACCTTAAATCATTGTGGTATAAATCACTGTTGGCTAATGTATAAGGTCAGTCTACTGAAACGACGTTTCATTTCTATTAAAAATAAACAGAAAAGTAAACTTAGATTATCTGTGTAATGTTTTTTTTCGCACACTGAACAGGGTTTCTTATCATTTTTTTTCAACAGAAATTAAGGAATATGATACCTTCGGTAACCTCAAGACTGAGACTACCAGGTAGCTATGAACTGTAAAATTCATCGGTCATATAATAAAATAGTAATTCATAAGTAATATTTGAATTCCAGCTTAGTACTTAGGAAGTACTGTAATGATCATGAGATTCAAGGATCCCACATTTAATCGTATATAAACTTATAGTTTCGTATTTTTAAAGTATCACAAAAATGTAAAAAAAAATTATTCAATGTTGCATTTTCCCTGATTTTCAATGTCAGTCATGATGGTACTGATATTTTCTTAAACTTATCAATTTTATCTTGTTATTCAAATAATAAATAAATAAATAAATTCAAATAAAAACGCCAATGATATAAGTTGACGGATTTTCAAGCATATATAAATTTAACAACATGGTTTTATCAAAATTACCATTGATGACATTAATAACTATTATTATTATTATTATTATTATTATTATCGTTATTATTATTATATTTCGACAATCAAAATTCGTTTTATTCATTCAATAAACAAACGTAAAAGTAAAAACAGAAAATTCTCACAAAAATATAATTATCCACATTATTAATACTAACAATAAATAAATAAATAATAAAAATTGTAATGCCTATTCTCATTAACTCTTATTGTATTATCTACATGGTGAATGACTCGTGTCTATTTTAACTTCTCTAATTTAGTTTCAGAACTATTTGTTTCTGTCAAGTTCCTGTTATTGTATTCAAAAAGGTTTATTCTTTTTTTAGAGGGGGAGAGAGAGAAAAAAGTTAAACATTAATTTATCTGATTAGATGTCAGTTTATTTCAGTAAAATGGAAAAGATGATGACTATGAAAAGGTATAGAAGATATGGGATGATCTGTTTTATTCTTGTCTTTAAAACATTTCGAATAAATTTTTTTATAGTAGTTGAGTTTTTGAATTATGTCTTGTGTTTCAGAATGTTAGTATTGTAAATTTTTGTTGACATATATTATTCTTTAATGTTCAAGATTTTATGTATTGGGTCAAGTTTACTATTAATTTACTATCATACTACAATGTTTTGATGTGTTGTATTAATATATTCATATAAATACATATTAGTACAAGTATAAATAGGTATGTATGCACAGATCAACATAATTACTGATTCTTTTTTTGACAAAGTAGCTCTGAATAAAAAATCTCCTTAGTCAGAAAAGCTTTTTAGATGAATTTTCATACTGAGAGATCGAGAGAGAGAGAAGTGAATAAAAGGATGACAGAAAGTGAAATGGCTATATTTATGCGTACATTTGAGGTGGGGATAACACTGATGGATATGTATTCATGAATCGAACAAATTAGAATTGATCAAATCAACACTATACTTGTTTTTTAAGCTAATTTTTAGTTATCATCACTATCACCCCTATTCACGAATTAAATATGAATACGCACGTGCAATATTAAAGCTTAACGGAATAATTTTAAGATCGAATCTTTATAATAAAAGTTCTATAGGACACCTGGAAGATCTATTTCTCTTTCTACCTTTTCTCTCTTCTCAGAGGTATTTCTATAATAACCATTAGTAAATAAACTAGACATCACCACCACCATTAATGTCATTGTCATCACCTGGATAATTGTTGTGCCATTACAATTAACGAAACATTATCACGATCATCAATGTTAAGATTTTTCTTATTATATATCTAAATAGAAAAAAAAAGAAAAACATTCTTTACTAATCGAATAATAAGACTAATTTGTTCATTTTAACTACATATTTGTTCTACTTAAATATAAACAGATATCATATTTGTACTTATATCTATTCTATCCATGTAAAACAATTAAGTTTATGTATTCTAAAATACATGTACAACTTGTTATTCGATGACACATTGAATAAACTATATATATATATATATATATATATATATATATATATATATATATATATATATATATATATATATATATATATATATATATATATATACGCAGATATAAGCATACAAATTAACAGGAATACATTCAGTGGACATTCAAATCTATAAAGTGGCATCACATACCAATATATAAATATATTTAGAGTATTTACATCTTTGTGATATCTAATCACGTTAGGCAAAAAAATGATTTAAAAGTTGAAAATCGATATTGAACTAATATATATATATATATATATATATATATATATATATATATATATATATATATAGGAGAGAGAGAGAAGGAGAGAGAGAGGTTCCAAACAAGTACTAACTTATAATATAAATATAATTAGAGAATGTATGAAATTAATGAAAAATTTGAGTTTCACTTAAATAAACTTAGTTTATTATCTAAAAACTGTATACTTTAGAAAATTATTATTAATCTTTATGGCTTGAAATATCATGTGACTTTAATTTATTTTTCATAATTACTTAGAACAATGAAACTAATTTGCAGAGAATGAATGAAATTAAACTTAATATTTGTAATTTAAACTAAATGTATTTATTTATGTATGTGTACATTTAAGTGAAATTACCCTAGATAATATTTAAATAATTTATTTGGTTTTTAAAACAAATCATTAATATTTAGTACATAATTTTATACAAGTTAATCTGTGTGTAGTAATCTTTGAGATTTACGAAGTTTAAAGTTAACTGTATGTGGTTTCTTCATGTACATTGTGTTTAATCGACTGAAGTTAGGATCAATTATTCAGTGAATGTTTTATCAAGTATGTACAGAACAGCATGATGATATCTAGTTATTAAAAAAAAATTGGTAAACAATTATATCGTGTTAGTTAACTAAGATTCCAACATAAAACAATGAGAAAATTTCGATAATATAATACAAATACGAAGATGATCAGAACTATGTGATATATTAAAACAGTACATTTCGAACAATCTGATCACACATGTACTTGTTAAGACTGGAAATGGGGTAAGAGGAGTAATAATAATAATGTGAACACAATTCGAAACCTACTCACTCTGGATAATAAGTCAATATTACCAGGGTAGGTTTAAGGTAAGAACAAACTGTTTTTGAATACACAAAGGGGGTTTGAATTTTCGTATGGCTAAGGCTTCAATAAACCTTAGTATACGCCCTTGTACACTTTTATATAATACCACAAAAGCCGAGTTAAGATCAGTCTTATGGCCTGTTTCCATTTTATGATGATGGATATTCTTCCTCTACTCTTATTGAATCACTTGATCTTATTTGTTTCTGCAACCATTTTGGTACATGTCCACACACCCTAATTTTGAGATCACGATTGCTCCTCCCTATGTACGTGTGTTCAAGAAATAGAATTACCGAAGATTGATTTCACTTCTATTTCTGAAAACACTAATTTTTTCAGAAATAATTAGCATTTTATAGGAAAATTACCTTCATGTAATTTAGTGAAAATTTTAACTTAATATTGAGTAAATTTGAAATAAATCTTTATTCATACATATTAAGAACTGATGGAAATCTCCAAGTCGTTTTTTGTAGCATTATTAAATATTATCATTATAAGTCTAATTTTTTTATAAAGTGGTTCACAGGACATGATATGCATCGGTTTAAATTGCTATACTATGTAAATAAGGGGAAATGAGATTATCAAGATGAACCTTAGAGTAGTATAGTCAGTAATGGTATCAATGGTAGTAGAAAAAGTGAGACATAAAGAATATAGGCTGATAATAAAAATTGGTTAATGTCATTTTGATTAAGGTGATTTTCTGTGAGACATCACTGTGTGTATTTGAGCATATCCTAGTAGGTGTGTAAAATATTAAATCTGTAATGTGAAACATAAAATTCATTTTTGGAAAAGAAGATGAACATGATGATCTTCCATTCTTATACTGTTTACTTAGAGGAATTCTAACAGAGATCTAAATTTAAACGTCTAATGAAAATCGGCACAACCGAATCGGTACATCAACTTTAACTCAACACTTTCATTCAGTGTAAAAATTCGATTTTGATTGAATTAACTTTTCTGCCTGTTCTTCTATACCGTTTAAACTTGTGCCATTTCGATCCCATTATTTATTTACTCAATGAAGAAGCGACTTGTACTAAGCTGAAAAACGTCAGAAACCGAAACTTATACTCATTGGGATATCATAAATATATCATTATTTTATTATTTTGTTTAAATGTAAATTTCTTGTTTTTTCTATATATTTTTGTAAAATAGATTATTCTGAAACATCTTCTTCATTGTGTGAATTTCAATGTACCGAAATACCAGAAATTTCAAATCATTTATTGGAATCCACTGAAAAAATCTATCATCATCAACATCATAACCAATTTAATGATAAAACTAATCGATATTGTAACAATCAAAGTATTCAACATGATTGGTCAATATTAAATACCATGCCAAATGGAACAGATTATAAATTTGTCAAATCACAAATGAATTTAATGAAAAGTACACATGAGAATAATCCAAATTATGAAAATTATTCACCTTATTTCTCATATATGGATAATAATAATAATAGTGATAATCGTCATAATTATTATAATTATTTAAATAGGACTGAAATGTTAAATAAAATGATATTAGAAAACAGTGGTTTAAGTATATCATCCATTTGTTCTAGACCATCGTTTACATTACCATTGACATCATCAACATGTTTACTAACTGATTATTCAATGTCATCCAAACAACAAATAGCTGACTCGATTATTTCATATCCAAATGAACAGAAAATAATGACCAGAAAACAAACCTTACAAGAGAAAAGTCAATTGGATGAATTTCATAATTTTGATAAGTGAGTACTTAAAATATTAATGATTTTATAGTTTAGAATGTTTCATCAGTGAAGAAATTTTAACAAACAAATTAACTTTCAAATCATTCAATATGATACAATATACCAATTAGAAAGATCAATGTCTAACTAATAATTCTGTTGCAGTACTCCTCAGCAATGCCCATTCACGATCCCGGGTTTAAATATCACGAGGTGGGATCGTTAGTGCGCACTGATGACGAGTCCCGCAATAGGACGAAACGGCTGTCCAGTGCTTCCAGGTTTTCCATGTTGGTCTAGCTTCAAATGAATCATGATCTCAACTATTAAAATTGCTATAATATCCACAAAACCACTTTTTATATTAATAATTCTTTTTGATTATGAAAAAAAAAAAATAGAAATGCACTAGATGTACAGTAAGAGAAATTCGCTTAAATTTACTAAATTTTACAGATTCACACCAATAAATAAAGTACTTAGTTAGTTTGTTCAACCAATGTATCTGGGAAAAAATGATCATAATATCAGATGTCAAGTTAATTTGAATTTTATAATTTGAAGCTGATATGATATTAATTACTCCTGGATTGCGAATGCCTCAGCAGTGCATAAAATATTGATTCAACATCCCTTCGATCCGATTGTTTTGACTATGTAAGTTATTTTAAAAGAAGACTCCTTTGGAGTGATTCTTAAATAATCAGCTAAACAAGTGAATTAGTTTTTTTGTACGAAATTAATTCGTGATAAGAATATTCACTGTTAAACATTTAGAGAATAAAAATATCTACCTTCCATTTCGATTGACAAAATATTTGACTCATTTTCACGTACAACCTTTCCCTGATAAATATTTTTCCATAAAGTTGTTCTCATAGGATAATACAAAGGAATACAAAGTAAACTATACTTTATTGATAAAAACTGCAATCAATTACTTTGTGTTATATATTAGTAACGATAAAAAATCCATTTGCTAAAGTAGGTAACATTATGAAGCTTTGACTTGATAATTTAAAATAATTTTAATAGTTGAGATCATGAGTCAATTGAAACTAGACCACCATGGAAAACCTGGAAGCACTGGATGGCCGTTTTGTCCTATTGTGGGACTCCTCGACAGCGCGCATCTACGATCTCGCCTAGTGAGATTCGAACCCACGTTCAGGTGATTTGTTGACTGATTACGTATCATTATGTAACTGTTTTTCATTTGTATGAGATTTATCAAGTGTACATAGTCATGAATTTACAGGAGATCAAAACCAAGAACTTATGGATTTTCTGATTAACATGGTCCCTTTGATACAATAATTAGGCTCTTATGTAATATTTTATCCTTTCCTATCGACAAGTGACTTCTACACTTTTAAGTAATTAAATGTATTCAAGTAACACAAGTTTGTTTCAGAAATTCGAGGAAATTCGTCTCAAAACCAGTATTCAATTAGTAGATGAACATTCTTTTTCTATTCAGTTATTAGTAGTGTCTTTTTTCGATCAAATGTTACAACTGTTACAACTGGCTTCTGAATCATTGAAAAAAAAAAGAAAATGATAAACAGTTTCATTTAAAGTTAGTGTAATATCTTTTATTACGTTACTTTTTAAGAGAACAATCCATTTCTTCTATTTACAGAATTTTTTCTTTCCCCTCCACATGTGTTCATTTGAAAACAAATGTATCAAATTTGAATAGTGTTTCATCTGAATTCAGTGACCAATGTAAACCATTCATTTATCATATAAATAATAATGATCAATTAACTAATGAAAATACAAATGGAAAGTTTACTCGTCAACTGAAAAAAAGTAAACGATCTAATCGTTATTCACGTCGAATCACAAAATTAGAAGGGTTGAAAAAAATAAAATATTCAAACGGTAATCAAGTTCACCATCATCATCATCATGGGCAACACCCAAGTTTATCTTCGACAAATGAACTACTATCATTAGAAGTAACAAAGAACAAGAAAACATCAATCATCTCATCGACAATCCCATCACTATCACCTACACTAACATTGGTATCGACAGTAATACCAGCAACAACGCCAGTCACAACAACGGTCACTAACACGATCGAGTTAAAATCAATGCTTAAAAAAACCACGAAAGAAACTAATGATTCATTACTCAATAATAATAATCACAGAATGGATGAGTTGTATTGCTCTACTTTGTATGGTTCAAATAATAATGATAATAAAACGCTGAACAGTCCAGTTATGAAATGGGAACAAACTGGAGTGTTTAATGATTATATGTCGAACTATTGGTTGTCATCGCGTAAATCATATGATCAATTTTATCATCTTTCTGATCGATCTGTTTCACCTCAACCTATAGATGAATATCATCATCATGATCCTCCTCAACATCTACAATTACAACAGCTTAATCATTCACAAAATTATCATGAAAATATCCCCACAAGTAAGTTAAAGGCTAGTCATAAAATTATATTATAGGTTGACGGTAATGTAGAACAAAAAATCTTTATACTACCGTCAAAAACATAAAATCGCAACATTCTTGTTAGTTATCACTTGTCAAAACAATATGTATCTACACTCTTTGCATCTGAACAAAGACCCATATACCTCGACATAAGGAAGAAGGTAAAAACTGTAGATAAAGATTTATGAAGTTTTGATTACAGTTTCAGCTTGGAAAGGACAGGAGGCTAAGTGGTTTGTGTTAGTCCTGAAAATAGCGTTTTCTCAATTGATCCAACTTTATTTTGAAAGCGTGTACAGATGGAGCTTCGATTATGTGTTGATGTAATGAATTCCTTCCGTCGACGACTCGATGGAAAATTCGGTAGTCAGCTGACAGGGAATTTGTCTTGGAATTGTGGACATTTTAGGGTGTCCCTTAAAATTCTCTGTTTTGGAAGACAAGAAAAGTGAGGGGATATTAGATGCAAATTTATCACTAAGTAATTTAAAAACGGTGATCAAATCATCCCTAGTTCTTCTACACGGAAATAAAATAGATTTAGTTTAGCCAGTTGGGCATCATACGGGGGCCTTACAATTCCAGGAATCAGATTAGTTGTGGTTATTTGAATCTGTTTTCTATACCTCACTGTCTCTTTTTACGCAGGAGATAGTCGTTTGTGTGAAGTACTTGAGTTTAGGACTAATGAATACTGCATACAATGTCGAAAATTTTTTAATATCAACATCGTTAGAGGCTCTATATATTGACTATAGGGTTCTAAAACCTTTGACGGCTATTGCACGGCAGTGTGTAGTAGTTTTCAAGTCTTAGCTAACTATGTCTCATAGGTCATTGTGTGTACAGACAAAAAGTACCCCAATGTTATTCACCATGTTTGTATTTGTATCTTGATGTCCATTATCCATCATGATACACTTAGAAGCACATATCGGCAACCGCCAAATTCTAGACCATTCAGATAATTTCTCCAGGTCATTTTGAAGCTCTAAACTATTACCTTTACTTTTATCGCTCACCATAACATCATCAGCATATAACAAAACCCATGATAAGATAAGAGACTGAAAATGTCATTTACATACAGGAGGAACAACACTGACCTCAAATTTATATAACAGCCGGTTGCGAGGAACTTGTCAAAAGTCTCACTGAAGTCAATGTAGGCTACATCTATAGGTAACTTTTGATCTTTAAAAGCGCACCAACTTTGGCGAGCTACTAATAAGTTAGTGAGACGTAAACAGCCCATTATGAAACCATGCTGCTTTTCAGAGAGTTGGGTTTTCGTCTAGATACGGTTCAATAAGTCTTATGTGCAAATTTCTTAATACCTCACAAACCGTTTCAATAGAAAGTTCTGATTCTATTGTCAAATCTACTGAGGATGCTGGGTGTACAAGTTTGTGTATTTGCTTTGCTGGCGTTTGGTCTGGCTTGAACTGACACATAGTTGGTGACAACAAAATGTAGAACTGCATGGTTACCCTTACCTAAGAATGTCATATACCGGAGGGTTGTGACGTCATCCTCACAATGGGTCAATATGAGATCTAGTAAGGATGATTAGTAGTCCGGGTCGTACCTAGTTGTTTTCTTCACATGTTGCACTTGGACACATGTGACAACCGAGTTAGCTAGTTTCTGTTCGAAAGGATTTTCTGATCTACTGTAGGTGCATTAAGGTTTCATAAGATTAAACATCGACCACTTGATGACTGAGTGTTACAACTGTCTGGAAAGACCGCGCTCACTTCACAGCTTGAACTTCAGTAGACCAAACCAATTAGCAGCTCTTTTCCTTTGCATTTCATGAGGTAACTAACTAATTCACACTTCCCACTTTCATGGGATATGTTTTTGATAACGGCAAACGGAATAGTATTTCTAATGAGTAGAGCTGCTCCTCCTCTTTTACTCTTCTGGGCTCTGTTGTCTCTTTCTAATGTGGAACATTCGGAATTAAGTTCCCTATTGTCTACAGACTGCGTCAGCCAAGTTTCTGTGACAGCGATTACATCCGGCTTGGTAGAGTCTATCTGTACACCTAGCTCCGATCGCTTGTTGAGCAAACATATCCGAAGACCATTTTAATTATTTCATGCTGCACCCAGAGTGGCTTCGGCATCATCCTCTGTGGGAGCCTAACCATCTGAAAATTTACAGTTCTAAAGTTCTTTTCATCAGTACATAACCTTAGTTTTAGTTGTTTTTCAGTTTCTCGTCCTTTTTTTCGGATAACTTCATATCGATTTGTGTATCGACAGAGCGAGTACCATTTAATACATCTCGATCAAATGTGTTAGTATTCCTTTTAACAGCGTTCACCATTGCAATGGCTTCGGATAGCAAGCTGTTTGAGTCCAAGCAGAATTGCCGACACAAACGCACGCAACCATTTTTAATAAACCATTTGAAAGCCACGGCAGTTAGATTCGTACAAACTTCGTGGTACTATCCTTTGTACTCATCGCACTGCATACCACTTTCCATAGAGTATCGACAGCCCTGGAGATGGAAATCGCTCTTTTTTTCTCTATATAGTCAGTAATCAGAGGTTTCCAAAAAAAGACAGACGCAAACAGTACCCAGAGACAATAAATTTATCATTGTAAAAATTTAAACTGTTAGATCCAAAAGTGTAACAAATAAAAAACCCAATGTACTCAAAAAGAACAGACAATAAGATGCTTCCGAAAAAAGATACCCTTGGTGTTACCTTAAGTTAAAATTTCACTTAAGGTAACACAAAGAGTATCTTTTTTCGGAAGCAGCTTATCGTCTGTTCTTTTTGAGTACATTGGGTTTTTATTTGTTACACTTTTGGATCTAACAGTTTAAATTTTAAATAGAGCACGTGCATGCATTAGAATTAGATCATAAACTATGTGTGAATACATTGTATTTTATAAGATTTTATATTGATCAATAGTCAAATTTGAATCATTCGAATTGGATATCACTTGGTAAATGTGTACAATTTATAATATCAGTTGATCAAACTGTTATAAACAATAAATAGAACTGAGTTATATGATTATTCTTCCTCATCAGTAAGTTTGAAAGAACAGACGCTTCTGATGAGACTTGTACCCTGGTCACAGTTAGGACTATTACTGCATTGAGCTTAAGAATTACTTCCATCCGGGAGTGAGATTTTTTCCTACGGTGATAATCATTGCATAGAAAACCGTATCATGTTTGTCTATTTGGTGTTCATCTAATTCGATTGATCGAGTTACAGTTTGGTTAGTATACTATGTAATTCATAATTACTGTCTGAACTCATTCCAAATATAAGATAATTAAGAGAAATTTTACAGGAAAATCTACATCTATATTCATGTTGGTTATTATTCATCAAAAAAGTGTAATTCTTCAGCAATGCCTGTTATTCCACAGTTCCACAATAAGGAAACTCGGTTACTTAATTTAATTTATGACTGACAGTTCGTTCTCCCTTCCTCTCTCTTTCTTGAACCAGTAAAACATTTATCGAATTGACACATTTTAAAATGTTTGTGGTTTAGTTTAACAAAATGGTAGTGTATATTTAATTCTTTTCGAAGAAAAAAGTATTTGACTTATTTACTATTGACAATTAAATTCCCAAATATAATCTATGGTATAATAGAAATAATCAACAAGACACTGTTCATTGAAAACCAACTGGGGTGGGTGTGTGGGTGGATGCAATTATCTTATTTACCAAGGAAAATTTATTTTAAACAATTTAGCTTAATTACGCAATATACTGTTTAACTAAAATACACAACTCCCAATCTTGTTCTCTATTGAGGTATTATATATTTTTTAATCATAAATTCAAATGATAATGAAATAGAATGAGAAAATAATTAAATAACTATTCAAATTACACTTTACTGTTAGTTTTTTATCAGCTTCTTTTTTTTAGCGAAAAAAATACAACTAATTAAATTCTCGATGATTTATTTATTTTCAATTTAATCCGTTTAAATGAACTGATTATATAATAAACCAGTTTAGAACTGTATTTAAAAAAAATTCTAATTCTACTTGTATCAGTTTGTACAACACAAAAATATAGGGGGATAGTTTAGGAATGTTAATCGACAACCCAAATTATTTACTAATACAGAGCTTCGATAATAATAATTATTATTCTGTATGCCATACATCCCTCTCGAATTATTAAATACGCTAGGTGAAATGGACATGTGTGAAGTTAATTTATTACAACATAAATCCCCTAAAAATTGTTTACTAGAAATTAATCCGTTAAAATTGTTTATCATTAAGTATTCCATATAAATAAAATCCATTTCGTATGATTATGTCATCCATACTACACAGTTTTGGTGTAATAATAATTAGATTTTAAAATGTTTCTTTAAATAGAATAGATTATCTAGTAAGTCTTAACTTCAAAATGTAATAGATATTTTAAAAATGGTCTTAAGTTCACCGATAATCTGCTTAAAGTTATTACATAATGTCATTTAACTATTAAAACCTCTTTGAGGAGATTTATGTAATTGGAAGATGATTTCCGTCATAAACCAGCTTCAATTGGGGAACCGTTGATCAATCAAATAGAGTTGTTTTTTCATACTTTTGGACTCCTTAGAAGTGCCCGCTTATAATTTCATAAAGAGCCAAATTTAGGACTTCCAGGTTTCAGTGAGAATCTGATACATTGAACTCGAATTTAATGTTTCGCATCAGTAAGTTTTCGATATAATTGGGATAGTGCTATCTTCGACTTGTTTGAATATACAATCAGAGTTTTTTCAGCAGGCTTTTGGAATTATATATCAAGGCTAGTCTTTTGTTTTGATGTTCGATTGCTTTGAATGGTTTGTTAGATGTGTTCTGTCTGCGTTGTCATAAATTACCTTTACATTAAACTGTTGTTCACAATTCAATAAACCATATTTAATAATTAAATATGTATTTATCGATAACTTTATGGTAATTTAATTTAATCGATCAAGTTGTAATATGGATGCTAGATCAGTAAATATAAACTCCCATTTTACAATGTTTTTAGTATTGGGTTGTTTGGGCCAACCGGCAGTAAACTTCAGACATAGATTTCATGTTAATTCAAACCTTTCAACAACGTGTTTTTCTACTCTTTATTGATTCAGTAATCTACTTCGGATTTGGACCTGTCACATAAAACTACCACTAGGCTTATTTTACAATGAGTTACTTGTTAAACTATTTTGATGTTTTAGTTAATCAGACAGATTAGTTCGCTTTGATTTGAATGAAAATTTTCGGGAAAAATCTGGTGGTTTGTTCAGGGTTATCATACAGAATTAAGCAAAATAAGGTTTCAACGTCAAATCTAGTGGTTAACTTTAAATACTTTGATCATTAGGATAATGTTCTCTTATATTTATGAAAGCCTCAGAGTCATTGAGTAATATGAAAAAATTCTTTAGTTAGAATGGATAATAGATGGATACCGTGTGGAGTCGGGTGTTTAGACAGTGATCATATTCTTAGTCAGTTTAAACCGTTGGCTTAACTCGAGTTCGTAGCTTGAGAATATTTTTTTGATATTGAATCGCTTTTTACTAACTAACTTTAAGTAGTATAAATTCATCCTAAAATATTGATAAATTTTCGTGTTATTTTTCCTCGAATTTAAAAATTCTTACGAATAATGTAATAAATCTTATATTTGTTTTGCTAGCATTCATCACATGTAGTCAAGAACATATTCAACATATGCCTGAAAATCCTGTATATTGCTCTAATTTTGAAAAAGTAATATCTATTCAGCCAAATAATCCAGACGAATTAACTAATATGAGAAAATTTAACAGTGACAATAGTATATTAATTAAACAAATGGATGCAGATCATTTTGATGTGGATGATCAAGTAAGCTTTCGATCACTTTGTATCATAGTTAGATTTGACAAAATGACTTATCTTTCGTAGAAATTTAAAGTATGAAACGGTAATTGATTATAAATGAGTTATAAGAGACATGATATGTGGTTTCCTTGTTAAAAATTTAAATATATTATAACATTATAACATCGGCACATTCTTTTAGTAATTATTAGCTGATGTTTTGTTTATACTGGTGGAATGAATATGAATTCATGAAACGTGAACAAATTAAAATATAATATCAATACTTTTGATTATGGAGTTCACTTTTCAATTAAACGTATAAATCGAAAGTAGATTGATAATCAGTACAGATTCATTTCAATATAATTTATTATTATGATAATCAGAATTCAGTTTACATTTGTAAGTAGCGATTACTAACTTCAATCTGTTACTGATGCTCTTTTGGAGTAAATAAACTGAGGTTACATCTCACAACCTGTAATTTATTTCATAGCATATCGTATAACTAATTTATAAATATTTTGACGAGCCTAATAGATGATTAAAACATTTAATCAATATTGATCACCGTTTATGTAGTGACGAAAAATTACTTTCTGTTATGTAAACAGATAACTTTCGTCATGAATATATGGTTTTTCGATTTAATGACTAAACCAGTATCCATCAATTCACATTTTCAATTTCAGTCGATCTCCCACATACATCATTCTTCATTCAATTTCATTAGTAGATGATTACACAACAATCAATCCAGTTGATTCCACACATTCCATCTTCTCACTATGAACATCACAACCTAATCACCATTAAACATACAGTCATCATTCAGTTGGATGATTCGTAACGATTACAACTGTATTCAGTGGATTGTAGGTGATTCTGACAATATAAACCTCATTATATTCTATGCGGTCTTTCATTAGTCATAGACAATGTAGGCATTAACTCTTGAATGGGTGAATATTGTACAATTCTGAGTTATCTGGTGATGACCAATTTATGGTTTTTCACTATTTCTTAACATATCATATGCTGTCTCAAAAACATGATAAATGAGTAATTAAAGTTCAGATGGGATATTGTTAGTGAGCAGATTATTTACCTAGTCGGGGTCATTGCATATATGTCTGTGCTTGGATCAGATATTGTAATTTGCATCTGCACATATGATTTGTGTAAATAATTACTCATTATTTTAATAATAAAGTTTTCTATAGGGCCATGGCATTCTTCTCCTACATAATGATTTTCCTAGGCATTTAAGAATGATAAGCATAACACAGACGTACCTAGGATATATAATGTCTGTTGACTTATTGACCGTTTATTATTATCATTACTTCATAGATTAAATTTGAAAAAGAAATAATCAGTAGGAATGATTGTCCCCCATGTATTCAGTTAACAATGACAAGTACCTCAACCACGACGTCGACGACAACAATGGTGACAACTATGTCAACACAACCTGACCATTCATTTTTAATGAATAATTCGACCTCATTAAATTTACCAACTAGCACAATTCCTCGTAATACTACTACTAATAATAATACATTAATTAATTCGCAATTACTGAGTTCCGATGTCAATAATGATAATTTAAACTATCGAAATGAAAGATTCAATAATCATATCCTGGATATTAATAACAATAATAATAGTCGTATATATAACAATAATAGTTTCACAGCATATAAATATCCCTCTCAATCAATTTATACTAATAATTGTCAATCGTTACCGGTTTTGAATCCCCAACACCAACAAGAAACCACTTGCAGTGATCAAAGTGAGTTACTAATTTTTGCATTCATCATTAAGTTTGATGGTCTTATGAATTTTCTGTCATCTGGAGAACAGTTTGAAGACCAGAAGATACTGGACAGTTGTTTTAATTATTTTGGAACTGGCTAGCTTGAATAGCAGGGATCAAGTCGAGCTTGTATTCTCTATAATGAGGATAATAGTTTGTGACCATTACTTGTAAATACAGTGGTTTGTATGAATGAATATATACATGCATTAAAAGTAATGCTGATAGACATATACTCCTTCATAATACTGT
Source organism: Schistosoma spindalis (assembly GCA_946903255.1). Classification (NCBI taxonomy): domain Eukaryota; kingdom Metazoa; phylum Platyhelminthes; class Trematoda; order Strigeidida; family Schistosomatidae; genus Schistosoma; species Schistosoma spindalis. The sequence continues at coordinate 48,906,965 of OX336420.1, forward strand.
TTGTACAGTTTGTACTTGGAAGTAAATTTAACTCTGTTTCCGGTTTGACCTACAATAATACTAACAAGACATCGATAAACCAGAAACACACAATAGATTTATTCTAATTGGTACCTATATCATTTAAAATATCAACAAAGACTTAGTAATTCAATTCCATGGGAAGATAACAAAAGAAACGATTAACATAAAGTTTAAAATCCGTCATATAAATGTTGCTGCTCGTAATCTTGCTACCAGTTGTTAAAAATCGAGTATATGAAATGTTGACACTAAATCAAAGTCTAACTCGCAGTATGTGTAAGAATTTAGGTATAATTTATAGATTTATCTGTCTGTTCATTCAATAAAATAGGGATTTTTAGATCTGTTTGTTCAGTAAATGGGTAAAATATATGACTTAATTAATACCTCACTAATGAAAACATTATTTTGACATGAAGGTATAAGATTTACGGATCACCGGTCATGTTATTTGAAGTTCGTATATAGCCAGTACATACTAGTCAGCTACTACACGGAAATGATTGTAATGATATAAAATACTCAGAATTGATAAGAACAACACAACCAGTTATAAGTAAACGATGGATAAAACTTCATTTTAGAACAAGTTGTTATTTTTATAAAAGTTCAACTGGTCGATAACAAGGCCAGCTTTACTAAAACCTCTTTAGAATGAAACAGACAGTTTGATGAAAGTTAAATCAGTGATTGCTTCTATCCATAATAAACTTAAACTAGCCAAAACAATTTACCATAATAATTTGCCTACTCATTAGTAGCTAAACAGTAATTGATACATTTTTATGAACAACCTTTATGTGTAAAAGTTACTTGAAATAATCTCAACGAGTGAAATTTAGATAGTCCGTTTCACTGTGTAGACTCGCCAGTGCTTCCTCAAAGGGATTATTAAAAATTTCCCGGGCGAAGCGTTGGGATTCTTAAATTTCAATCTCTGAATTTATTTTTATTTTTATTTGAAGACATAAATATTGGTACAAGAGAGCACCAAATATATATGCGCCACACAAAACAATGAGAATTTGAAAAGGCAGAAAAAAAGAAGGTGGTAAGGAGCGTAAAAAAAGAACAATAACGAAAAGATTAGTGTAAGGTAGTGTAATAATAATAATAATAGTAATGATCATAATAATAATGGGGGAAACGGAAAGGTACAATCAGGAGAAATCATTCAGTTAAGGAAGAAGCAATCACTCTTCTCGAATAAAGTAAAAGAAGGTTACAGCAGGATCGCCATTGGCTTCTATTCTGAGCCATATCTGATAACGTCTCTAGCCACTGTGTTACACCATTTATCGGACCCCAGCCAGGGAGTTGTGAAGGACCAACAGAAGCTAGCCCTTTGCAGCTTTCTTTCATACCACGACACCATGTCATATACTGACCACCTCTCCTCTTTTTCCAACCTGTCCCAGAGTCGGCAAATAATGCACGACGTGGAATTCTCTGGGACGACATTTGTAAAATATGTCCAAGCCACCGAAGTCGGTGTTTCAAGATGGTGACACCAATAGAATTATCGTCTCTGTGACCGAACACACGATGCCGAACCTCTGCATTACTAACATGGTGTTGCCACTGGATGTTAGCAATCCTTCGGAGACAGCGATGATCGAACACAGAGGGTTGTCTAACATCCTCAACTCGGAGAGGCCAGGTTTCACAAGCATAGAGCAAAACTGCTCTCACCGACGCGTTGTAGATCCGACCTTTTACAGCCAGACTAACATCACGAAGGCGCCAAAGATGACCCAGATTGGCATAAGCCGCTCTGGCTTTCACTATACGTGCATTGATCTCATCACTCACACCACCACCAGCACTTATGCAGCTACCTAGATACACGAACTTCTCGACTACTTCAATCTGCTCACTATCCAGAGTGAGTACAGGATTAGAATCCTGCCAGTCTTGTAGAAGAACTTTGCACTTCGAAGGTGCAAAGCACATACCATACCTACGGACATTGATTGCCAACTGATTAAGTGCGGATTGCATAGCTTGGGCATTATCGCACAGTAAGACAATACCATCCGCGTACTCAAGGTCGAGAAGTCTTTCTCCAGGCAACAGATCCACACCACCATTACTTACATCCGTCAGAGCTGTTTCCAGAATGTCATTGATGGCAAAGTTGAAGAGGAATGGTGAGATTGGGCAACCCTGCCCAACCCCACTGCTCGGATGGAATAGTGGAGAAAGATGATTGTATGCCCTCACTCTGCCTGAGGTGTTTGTGTATAGGGCTTTTAGGATGTTAATAAACTTCTCAGGCACACCCTTCTTCAATAGACAATCCCAGAGAACAGTTCTGTCCAACGAATCGAAGGCAGCCCTGATATCAAGAAACACTACTATTGTTGGCTTTTGATAAGTATGACGGTGTTCTAGCATTTGGAGGAGGGTGAAGATATGATCAATACATCCTCGACCAGAACGAAACCCAGCCTGCTCCTGGCGAGTCAATCCTTCTCGGGTTCTGAACAACCTAAGAAGTATGACAGCAGCCAATAGCTTGGATGCAATCGGAAGTAGACTTATCCCCCGATAGTTGTTACAGGAACGACGTGAACCCTTTTTAAAGATAGGGACAACTATCGACTCATTCCATGACGTTGGTACACTCTCTAGTTCCCAGACCTTTGTAAACAACGTCGTCAGTCCCTTAGTCAGAAAGTCACCACCATCTTTAAAACGAGCCTGAGGTAAGTCGTCTGGGCCCGGTGATTTGTAGCGCTTCAAGAGTTGGAGTTCTTTGCGGACTTCCACTTCATTTAGTGGATCAGTCGTCACCGGCCATGGAGTGCAGGACATTCTGACCGATGTTGCCGGAGCAGTAGGCCAGTTGAACTGCCCTTCAAAAAATTCTGCTCATCGTCCAGGACGTCGATGGATGTTAGTGATTGGCGCCAGTGGGTCGGATGAGTCGGAAGAGCTTTCGGTAGTTACCAGATGCAGCTGCTGCTTTCAGCTTCATTAGCACGCTCCGACCACCAGGCTTCTCGGTCCTTACGCAAGCTTTGTCCAATTTCATTACGTAAATTCTTTAGTTAAAATTCTCATGTGATGTTTGCCTGATATTCAGGGTCCAATTTTTACCAGATTATTCAATCAAATTTCGACAAATCGTTCATATAAGTAACTATTTTGCCTGAACATTTTTTGTAGGTGAATATAGCTTAGACCAGTTAGCAACAAATTCTTCTATTAATGATACAATACAAGTATATTCAGAATTACCTACGAATAACTTGACCAAATCTTCCCATTCTTCTGCTGATATTGTCAGTACAAATCATTGTGATAGTGATATTATTCTCATTCATAATAGAGATAGTCAATGTACTCATCAGTCTAATCATTATCATCAAAAATCTCAATTAATTTTCAATGATATTGAATCTATGGACAAACCATACAATACATCATTCTATTGTCCAGTAACACCAACAACCAATCATCATGGGCATATACAATTATGGCAATTTTTATTAGAAGAATTACAAGATCCTGAAGCAAATGCATTTATTTCATGGACTGGTTATGAAAATGAATTCAAATTAAAAGAACCAAATCAAGTGGCACAACGATGGGGTGCTAGAAAAAATAAACCAAAAATGAATTATGAAAAATTAAGTCGTGGTTTACGATATTATTATGATAAAAAAATTATTGAAAAAGTTTCTGGAAAACGTTATGTTTATCGATTTACACGTAATTTAAATGAATTGATCAATAATCAATTTACAGAATCTGTATCATCATCAACCTCAGCCACATCATCCTCAGTGACATCATCGTCTATGCATAAAAATCAACCTTTTAATAATTTTCTAAATATGAAAAATTTCAAAAGATCATTACATAAAAATAACACATGGAAAAATGAAATTTTTGAAGAAATCTAATGTCGAGTTGTTTTCTTTTTCAACCAAAAAAATGAGATAGAGATTACATTTGTATAGTTTTTAAAAAAATAATTCGAAAACTAAAACAAACCCATCTATTTGAAAGTGTTCTAGTTATTTGTGAAATATTTCCTTTTTGAAAAATACCAGTCAAATACACTTGTGAACACAATCATATTAGATTACATTCCTTAGTGTTTCTTCAAAATATAACGTATTCTGAAGCGAATACTTCATTATTATTATTATTATTATTATTATTATTATTATTATTATTATTATTATTATTGATAGTTGCTCTTCTCTTGTGGACATAGAATATGACCATATTGACACAATCCTTAAAATACATTGACAAAGATATTGAATTATGAATATAATAGCTTTGTTGTGTATACTTTTTGTACATACATTTAATTTCTCAAGAACATGCTAATTAGATTTTCCTGTTTTTTTCTATGTACATGAAAAAAATCTATTTGGATTATTTCTGATCATAAATATTCCACTTAGTCAAATAATTAATAATTAGTCTATCAGTGTAAAATTGGATATATATATACAACATAGTTTACTTAAGAAATAATTCGAGACTACTTCATTATTAGTAAGTGTTTGCAATTTCTTATTGTTGTTATACAAGAATGGAACTGACCACTCTCTGCTACCATGTACAGTTCCTGAGCTGGTCACTTTGATATAGACTTCATTTAAAAGTTTTAGTATAGTTGGAAAGTACTGTATTGGAATCCCAATGTAAACATTAATACTAGGATGCCGGTACATCCATCTGACGAGTTCTAACTGAAAAGAAATGCGTGTAATAAATTCTACTGTTAACAGTATACTATGGACAGATCATTGTTGGCAAGCATATAGATGTTCATGGTAAACGAGTTTCGCTAAGGTCTCTTAATAAGCATCGTTATTAAATGACCGTATATATATATATATATATATATATATATATATATATATATATATATATATATATATATATATATAACCATGTATTAAAACATGGGAAGTAGAGTGAGGTGAAATCCGAACTCATGATAGAAGTCAAATAAACTACCTTCAATTAATGTCCTACTAATTATAATGTCAAATTTGATCATCGATAATGCTTCAGTCATTCTTCAATAACTGTGCGTTATGTCGATCTATTCATTATATCAGTTACTAAACCATGTCTCATCACTAATTCTGGTACCTTGAAGTTAGCTTAGGGAGTGTAATTGCTAGATTATCAATACATCATTTAAATTAACTGACACAAGTAAAGATTAATATACTTGAGATTTCTGAACTACACTTTTCGGTTGAAAGATGACGACATAAATTGGTGTCCGATTTCCAATAGATGAATCCTGTAACCCGGTAATCTAAGTGCTCATGATTTAATTGTTAATTCATCACTTTACTGACCCGAAACCAGATAATTTCGAGTGACAATAAAAAGATTTATTGTGTGAATTTATTGGAAAGACAAGAAATATAATTATCTATGATATTGACATAACTTTTTAAAAATGCCTCTCGTAACTGTATAACTAACTAAAGAAGGTTTTAATACAAATCACCTGATTACGTAATAACGACTGAAAAACAATGGTTATTAATTATCCGACACCTAAATAGGACTGGTGAGACCAATAAAATTTAAGGAGGATGAAGATATATAGATTAAATTAGGTAGTTGTTGTGGTGTGTCTTAAATTAATTAAAACTGAATTATTCTTGTTATTATATTTTAATTCACTGGTTGTGCGATAATGTACTCTCTTCAACACTTAAAGTTACTAGATTTGACGATGGATGAGGTACCTGTAGAATATATGCCTGATGAGGAGTGATTTTCATTGGTTTCCTAGATAACCTCAATCAATGGTGAAAGCTGAGCAGAAACTATATTCATATACATGTAGTGTAATCGCTAGCGATTATTATCGAGATAAATTCTCAAAGTTCCAGTATAAAGTTACGATAGTTGAAGTTAAATCATACTGGAAGTGGGATAGAGATTACTGATGAAAATATTCAATGATACTTGGAATAAAATACTCACCAAATGAACTTTAAAATCTAGTCTGTTGGGTTTTACTTTGATTCTCGACATGAGAGCTGAAAGTTCTGGATTCACTCCCGTGAAGGTTTTGAGTGTGCATCAATGAAGTTTCATATTAAGAAGAAACATTTTTTTAGTTGCCACCAAGTTTTCAGCGAATCTTCAACTAATACGAGTATGTGACAAAAGCCACCTCGAAATTGAATATCTTGACAGCCAACCTAATAACCAATATATCTGAACTTCAACAGCGTACTTCTATCATTTTAGCTCACAACTAAATGAAGATAGAACTCTTACCTTTAACATTAGGTACCACAATTAAAGACGCATTAATTTAAACTGGTGATCACTTTAGAACCTTGCCAACTGAAATTATTCAACACCGAGGATTATATAATGTGATATCAATTAATATAAGATCAGCTGTTGGCATATATTACGCATCAGGATCACCGTACCAAATTACTTTAAGTCTCATCTCCAATTTGGAGTAAAAATTAGTCTTATTAAAAGACTTAATGTTGTCTATTTTAAGTTAATAACATGTTGATTAGACTTAGATTAGACTTAGTAATCAATGCCATTGGTTTTGTTTGCTACTTATTTAATAATTATTAGGTATAATTCATAATAATTTATACAGAATCCCATGTAAACCCAAATCTTATAATTCCTATGGCATAATGAATTTAGTATTACAAATTTATATCAAGTATAAAATGTATGTATATATTTCCATTTTTCTAGTGCATTACATTTTTAACTGTTCCAACACAAATTCTGCACACAATTAATATGAGTAAGTAACAAAACCAATGTAAAGTGACCAGCTAATTCTGCTTCACTTTCACACAAAATTAACTGCACAAAAGTTATTTATTAATTCCTCAGTTGGATGCATAGAAATAGTGATTCATGCAGATGAGGAAAAAAATTATACCACAAAATTTTGAACCAAAGACCGACAAATGGAGTAATAATGATAACAATAATAATGATAGAAATATTAAATCATTAAAATCATAAATCGTGCTTCATGTGTATCTGTGTATGTATGTATTGGTGCGTTGGTGAAAAACTCAAATGAAATTCAAAACCGTTGTTTTTTTGTAGTACGTATATGCAAAAATTGGATTTAGGTGTCAAAAACGATAGATAGTTAGATAGATAGACAGATAGTTTTTTGACAAAAAAGAACAATCGGTTTCTTATTATTTTTTTTTTCAATAAATGAGAGAATATAAATGCTTGACTGTTGAATTTCAACATTGAAATCAAAATCGACAAACTCGAAAATGTTTAATTATGATGAAGGAATCAATAAGTTATATTAGTATGTACTGAAAAAAGAGTAGTACCGTTTCGTATTGAATAGTGAATAAATTCAGAAGAATAACAAACAACTATGTACCTGTTTTCAGTTGTTGAATATTTTGAAAATCTCATTAAATTGACAAACGTTTAATTTACTTAGTAGCGGTATATATATATATATATATATAAATCGATAAAAATGTATGGATGCAGAACAGGAATAAGTGTATACAGATACGTATATCGAATATTGATCATCATAATAATTATGATTGATTACGTATTAGCTGGTGTGATTTGTATGCATAACATTCGACAAAATTTCGAACATGATATTAATTTAAAATTTTGTTTCGAAAATAAACCTGGTGCATTGTCAACAATCGGTAAAGACACAGCTAATCCGTTTTCACCTGGATAAGTTGACTGCCAATTACGACATTTTGACTGAGCTGCATATTCATAATCACCATTTAAATAAATTGGTTTTTGACCAATCCATAAACATGGTGCACTATTTAAAAAAAAGTGAAAATTGGTAAAAATATGTCTCATGTGTATACAAATCTATCAATTTAAGTGGATGATCTTTGTAGATATAAAGGTAACCTGGAGAACTATTAAAAAAACTCCTAGGAGTACGAATAAAACGTTTATATTTATGACCTTTAGGTTTCTGTGTGAAAGTGTTATTAATTTAATGCACAAAGCCAAAATGAAATGGAACGCATCGATTAAATTTACAGATATTAATTTTTTATAAGCAAAGAATTTAAGACTGAAATAAAATAGTTATCCAGTATTTCTGTGGTTGAAAATAGTTAATAGAATATAAATAAATCTATCGTAGCCTTTAAACAATTGTAGGATATTGTAACTCTGGTAAAATTTTGTCGGACATTATTCGGATACATAAATAACTTGAATAAGTTACTTATTATTATCCTTTAAGGTGATAGTAAATTGAATATCAAGGTAGTAACCAAGTGGTATTATCAGCATATACTGGCTAAATAACACAATTTACACGAAAATTTCCCCTTTTCTTTGATACATTTGCACAGTGTCTTCTAAGTATTGAAATCATTTTTGATAAATGTCTTCAGGGGGTATGAATTACATTTGTACAGAATAGGATTTAAATATCGATTTTAATCAGTTAGTTGCTGATCAGTGGTAGTGGGAATATATAAATATTTGGACTGAAAAACAACTATTTTGTTTTATAGAAGTTTAGTTTAACATATTTTATTGTCGTTACTTTTTAACTTCATAGTATTCTTGTTGAATTTGCTGTGACCACTTACCAATTAACATAATTTTGACTATGTGCATTATGTATGACGCAAACATATTTTACTATTATCCTGTTTTCAGTACTGATTAAATAATATCGAATGATGATACGGACTAAAAATTAAGCAAATATGACAATGACCACTACTTCACTAGTGTAAACACCTTAGTCCTACAGGTGGTCAGTCATGAAACCAGTAGCTCAATGGTAACGTTTAAGAATGTAATCCTACTGCAAAAACCATTTCTTCAAGGATGCGGATACCCCTTGGTAACGATTACCAACAAACAGGTACGAAACACATAACCAGGATTTTCTGCTGACTTCCTCCAAACATCCAATATTGAATGCATTTCAAACGTATAATTCGGCCAGTAATAACAAAATATTAGAATCCATGTTCACTAACAAAATGATAGTATAGACTGACAGACCTTTATTTTTTACATCTATTAGATTAGTCATTCAATCTCTCTCACTCCCGATTTATACCTTAATGTAAACTTTTATTTTTTTCCAATAGTATCAATATCATTAATGATTTAAGCTTCAAAATGAAATATATTCACAACAACCTGACTAACTGAATACATTCAATAGTCATTCCTCATAATAATCCTCCCTTTTTGTCATTGCACAGTGGAGTTAATGTATATTTTACAATAAATAAATAAATATGTACATTAAAAAGAAATCCGTTAGTTGCTTAGATGAAACCCTTTAAAAAATGTCACGATTGATACATTAATTTATTATTGACTAATTCTATTAAGAAAACAATGAAATGACTTGACAACAATTCCTGTTAATTTTTTCCGCTAAAACGTTCAACTTTTTATTCATTTCGTATCGATTAGTCATGTTCATAATGCATTAATTGTTTAAATAGATAGATAAGTCAAATTTGGTTAGTTCTTTATTATTATTAATTTTCTCTCTTAATGTCTACATTCATTACTGTCATCGTTTTATTAAAATATCAGAATTTATGAAGTCTATATTGAATTATACTCCACATAAAAAATTAACTGCAGTTGAAAAGTATGAGTGAAAGCATGAAATAATACAGTGCAATTAAGTGTTGAATTACTTAGTCAATTATGCCAAAATGTAACAACTAGAAAAAAACATGATATAAGTTTAATTACTATCTGGAGATATCAAGTAACTTAAATAAAGTGATGATAAATAGTTTGCATAAATCAGTGTTGGTAAATTCATGTTACACTCCTATCTTCTTTTAGTCATCGTATGTGACTAATGAAAGACCGCATAGAATATAATGAGGTTTATATTGTCAGAATCACCTACAATCCACTGAATACAGTTGTAATCGTTACGAATCATCCAACTGAATGATGACTGTATGTTTAATGGTGATTAGGTTGTGATGTTCATAGTGAGAAGATGGAATGTGTGGAATCAACTGGATTGATTGTTGTGTAATCATCTACTAATGAAATTGAATGAAGAATGATTTATGTGGGAGATCGACTGAAATTGAAAATGTGAATTGATGGATACTGGTTTAGTCATAATATCGAAAAACTGTATACGATCCAGTGTATTGTCATGTATACTCATTTCATAATAATTCTAACCTTTGGTAAAACAGTTATCTACTGTTTCCTGGTATTCATTTTTTTCTCAGTTCATAATAATAATAATAACCGTCAATATATATTCAAAAGTTATTTAAAAAATCGTTTCACTTATTAACAAATCAGTCAGCCAAATTCCTATTAGTAATATGATTAACATAAATGTTTCTTTTCATAAAGGCGCATAACACATACATTGAATAACAAACAATAAAATTTTCTCATCAAACTCTTACACAATATCATCTGTTATATCAACACCATCAAAATTCAATAATTTCGCTTGTGGCTTTGAACGTCCTTCAACAAGACTCATAAAATCATCAAAGAGAATTTCACCCTTTTAAATAGACAAAAACGTAAAATGAAGTCAAGAAATAACATGTTATTTGTCACAATAGTAAAACAATTATTTTATTTCAAAAAGGGGTTTTGTGGATAATATAGTAATTTTAATAGCTGAGATCATAAGTCAATTGAAGCTAGACCACCATGGAATTGTTAAGAATAATTATTAATTGTTCTATATTAAAATAAGATGGTTAAATGACAATTGTTACAAATCTCCATCTAGACCATTATCAGAAGAAAGAACAAATGATTATTAATTTATTAATCAATAAATTTAAGCATTAGGTTCAATACAAAAAGAAATGTGATTACAAGATCACATAATCAAGATTAATTAATTAAATAAGTGATGAACAAAAGTAGTCAAATGATTAATGATTAACTAATAGGTTAGTGACTGAATAATAATCATGTTAACGATGATTCTGGATATTACAGATGGAGTTTCTCAGTGCTTTCAATAGGTGTGAGATACCGTACATTTGTAGTGTCAGTTATTATGTTAAGCCCATATAACGTATTCTGGCTTTCGAACAGCCCAATCTATTCATTCTACTTGAGTCACATTCTGACCTTGTTAATTATTCGCTTATCAACCTTGGTTGTTTTTATATGAGCACGTATGTGTGTGTGCGTTTCTTATCCTATTCATCACATGTCTGTAACTTATTTTTGTGTGACTATAAATATTGATTAACGTTTAACTAAATGGAGTTGGCTTACCCGCCATCTCCGCTGCGTATCGTTTCGCTTCGTTCTACTCCATTCGCTTCATAAACAAAATATATGTATTCGAAAGTCTATTCTCGTTATTTGACTTATTTAGTTCCGTTATTCACTGAACGCGGATTAAGTCGATAAAGACATACAAGGATAGGCGACATATACAATTCAATAACAATCATTCATGCGATCTACTTAGAGTCGGAACTCGGGTCACTAAAGTGCAGAGCCCGTCAACAAACATCGTCCGATCTAAATGACGACAAAATAAAGGGCCCCACTAAACATTTGATATTAATTTACCAAATGTAGACAATCAAACCACATGATCTGCAAAAGGATATGCTTTTGTGACGTTTGGCCATGGAGATGTAGGTATATTTTTCAGGTGTTCCTGAGCTAAAATATATTTTATATGCTTGTGCGTAACATCTTAAAATATATTATGTACTTTATTTGGAAATAGGGATAAACACACTTAGTCATCCAGTTTTAAATAATGTAAACAAATAATCTTGGAAAGTTAGAAACGAATTATATCTCAAAATGGCACCAAATAAAAAATATTTTATTCCGTAAATTTCTAGGTCTATACTCTATATGTTTTGTGACCTACACTTTGTTCTTTTAACCAATAGGTTGATGCTACCTAATAAATATATCAGAATATAGTGAGAATGAACAAATAGGCATAAAATTATTTGTATCCATTTGATCTGACTAACAAATACTGATGATGAATACAACTAGTACTCAGTTATTTCAATTAAATACTTATAAAATTAAAACCACTACATAACCGATGAGATTATAAAACCAGTCATAATTAACTCACATATAAATTAACCAAAGGAACACCATATCTATATGTTGGCGGTACAACATAATCCATATTGAACATATCTGTACTGAGTAGTGGATAGAATGCTCTTCCGAGACCTTTAAGATTTGCTGCACGTTGACACGCGAAAATTGAACCAGCATGTGCCCCAGTTATTCGATCATTGTATTTCAAATCACCACGTAATGGTTCATTTTGTGCAATTAAATAAAGCTGTAAGTTATGAAAAGATGATTGAAAAGAATGATTATTAGATTATGGTATCTACACTCTATTTAACATGCAGTAAATTAGATGATGGTTCATTCTTATGATAAAGACACTACCTTTGAATTGCCAAAATTTTCGACAGTGTTTCTGCTATTAATGAAGCAAAATTTACCCTACGAATCTTTTAAATGAAAGGTTCTCTGTTCAGGTCTCAGTATGAACATCAACTCTGGGATACAGGTGAATCCAACTGACAAGTCTCATCCATGACGAAAAGCTCGTCTTGAGTTTCAGTGCTGTTCACTATACAACCTTAAAAACAACAGGACTGTTTATACTTAGCTAATGATTTGAAAACCCTGGAAATTTACCAAATCTAATAATAATAATTAGTTCATTAGTTCGATTAAATTATAGTTGTACATAAGTAAAATCAACATGAAGTCAGCCTTTCGAAAATAAGCATATAATTTAAACAACTAAATAACATTCAACAGGCTGATTTTTTAATACTGATACTTTCCACAAAAGAAGAAAAGAACTAAAGAAAGGAAGTTGTAACTAGTCAGTATTTTTAAAATTGAATGAATATCCAGTCAATTTCATATTGTTATTTAAAACTGACATGTAGTCGATTCCAAAGTTAACATGATAACTTCGATCAGACAAACGAAAATAGGATATCAGGGATCACAAATTGAATGTTGATGATGAATTATTACTATTCGTAAGATAGTGATGAATGTTGAATATATCATATCATTATGCAAATTGTGTAGCAATTTAAAAAGACAGTTTTTGTTACATACTGTGACCAAGTTTTATTATTAAATACTGACAAGCGAAATACATAACTGATAATTTTATGGCTGCTAATGGCTGTAATCGAAATGAACATTCTGAAAGTTCTGATGAGAAGCTATTACGTGTGAACTCAGTCAAATCAAAAGTTCAACATATTTTCATCATGGTACTGAATGTTAGTCACGACATATCAAAAATTTCCTGAAGTTAAAAGTGTTAAGTAATAGTTTCCGTTATGTATTCTGAAGATAAATTCTGTGATCCTAGGTGCGATTTTGTGTATGAATTGATTTTTTTTTCACTAACCTCTGATTTTCATTGGTTGTTCAGCTGATATCAGTCCATGGCTAAAATTAGCCTCATATTGAATAAATCTTCTCTAATCATGTGTCTAAATTACTTGTCGTATGTTCTGATTAGAATATAATTCGCATATCATGTATCATATTAGGACAGTTATTAATGAAGTTCGGTTCAGTGTTTAATGATTCTTAAGTACATGCCGATATGTTAAATGTGAAATCTAGATTGTTCAACAATTAAACGAACTAATAATCAAAGTAGAATATTTATTCAAAGAAGTGATTCTGACCTGTCAGATGGTCAACCAATAGACAAACGAATCATTCTAAATACCATCATCACTGTCCGAAACTTCTACTAAGGTATTTTAACTACTGAGAAGTAGCATATAATATTCCTACAATAGAATGACAAGTTTGTTCTTGGGAGACATATTTTTAATAGTGCACTAAGAAATCGAAAATATTTCCAGAGTACAAACTTAACATTCATTTGATAATTCATAGTTGACATTTAGTACACTTAAGAAATTTTTGCTTAGTAAAAGATAAAAGCTATGAAAAAAATTAACTGGGGAAGTCAGTTAACACAATGGCTCTGACAGATAAACGAACTGATTTAAGTGTGATAAACTAACCAATAGTTTAAATAGATGTCCACAAACGTATACAAAAAAAACTTGATTATAGAAATGCTGACATACGTGCACATAATTACAAAACATAACAGGTATATTTTGATTACTTTAAATCAATTCACTAACAAATATCATTAAAAATCCTGAATTTACACAAGTCTACGTGACAGTCATTTGGTCAGTTTAAGAAATAGACTATGATAAATGACAACATTATTAATGCTTAAATTAAATCTATTTATCCTGTGAAGTATTTAAACTTGTTATAACATCCCATGTTTGGTTCATTTATTCCATTCAACATTATTTAACAGATAATAAAGTGTCATTCTTGTCAAAATTATTAGTTATGTTTATATATTAGCTAAAACTATAGTTTTTACACTAAACAGTATATGAATATTATCATCAATGACATAAGTTTTGATTTTCATTTCAAGTTAAATTACTATGTTTGATATTTTGAATAGTAAGAGAAATTTATAGTGTTTATTTGCTAATATTCATCAACAATACCTTGTTGGTGTTTGATATTATTCATAAAATTTGTCAATTTTCCCTAATTATCTAACATTGTAATTTGTAAAAATGGTTTATTTTGAAGATCATATGGTTAGTTATACATTAAAGTTGTGTTATCGTCCTGTCTTGACCCATTCACAGATTTCATATTCATGTAATAGATTTAAGAAGAAAATATCTAAACGTTTAATTCAAAGGAAAGTATGATCTAGTTTTGAAATTTGAACTTTAAGTATGGAATACTTTCAATTACATTATTTTTCGTATTCATATATATATATATATATATATATATATATATATATATATATATATATATATATATATATATATATATATATATATATGTTTCAAAGGTATCTGTTTAATGAGTCCTAAGAAGTCATAAACCGGTATTCATAACCTTTATTTGTTTCCTGTTTTAATAGTTCAATATTTAATTAATTTCTCACTCCATTTTTGCATGATACGAATTTGCATATTACAAGTGTCAACCTTTTAATCCATGGGAGTAATTTTATTTGCTTGTTTAATGGTTATAACTGGTTTTCTAATTTTTTACATTTTCGTTTGATAGTTTACTACTAACATTTGATTGTTTTGTTCATATTGATTTCTGACTATAATCGACATCATGATCTAAGTTGAATAACCTCTAAAAACCTGAGGGCATCAAATGGCCGTTTCGTCTTAGTGTGGGACTCCCCACCACTGCGGACACATGAAGCCTCAGTCGGCAATCGAACCCAGGATTTTCGGTCTAACGAGCTTAATCTTTTGTAAACCACTGTGCACCGGCTGAGTAGTCTAAATGTTAAGCGTTCGTTAGTGATACTGAAGGTCCTGGCGTTTTATTGTCAGTTGAAGCACAGTGAGTGCGCACTACTGATAAGCCCATTACTTGGACGAGACAGCTATTCAGTGCTCCCGGTTTTTCATTGTTCATCAAATTTAGATCGGTTTGTGATGCCAATAAAACTCCACAATCTACACAGCCGTATATTGATGTTTACTGTTTAATTTTGATACTTTTTGTAAAGATTAGTAGCGTTTGGAATAGCTCTCGATTACACACGAAATTCAACATGAGTCGCATTAGTATCAAACTTTTTACAGTAACCGGAGCAAATTTTAGTATACTAATAGCTATTGTAAACGATTTATTATGACATTAGTTTGGGCTTTAACCAATGAGAGTAAATATTGCTCATATTTATCTGACTTAAACATATTTTATTTTCACGAACTGTATTTTGTTTTTAGATTTCATAGTTTAAAGTTTCTTCGTATACTAATCCAAGGATGTAATGCTATATTTCTTTCATAGAACTTAATTTAACATCAGAAAAACACTTCATTAATTAATTTTCCGAGTCACAAATGTTGTCAGTTATATAGTTAAGGTTAAAGCTTCACATTTTTAAAAATTTTCAAAAGATTACTACAACTTCATAATTACATTGAAGATGATGAATTGGTTGTTTCGATAATGCGATTAGAAGACGAAGTTTATCAGAACTATATGATATATTAGCGCAATACATTTCGAACAATCTGATCACACATATACTTGTTAAGAATGTATTGCGCAAATATATCACGTAATTCTGATAAACTCCGTCTTCTGATTGCATTATCGAATTGTTTTGAATTGGTTGTTGCCTGAAAATTATTCGTTCGTACATATAAAAAATGACAACGCTTGGAAGTGGCCTTATGAAATAGGTTGTCTACAAAATAATGGTTGGACATTTAGCCTAATTTCTATTAATATAACCCTTTCACTATTTATCTGACTAGTTTATAGAAATTAATCACATTTGAAAACAATTCTCATTATAGTAATCAAGAAGTATCATGTTCGCTGCTAGACAACAGAGCGTCACAAATTCCATCCACGGATGAATAATTGGACACTAGAACGAAAGAACTAACCAATAATTCCAAATTTTAAACAGTTGTTCAACTACCTTTTTATTCATGACACAAACCATTCTCACATTTAATAAATCTATAATCATTGATCTCCCCATGACACCTTCTCTGAAATATATTTATGATGCTCACCTTTTTCCCTTTATGAACTGGATAATATTGTGGTTCAAATACAGGAGCTGGTGTCTAAATACAACAATGAAAAAAACGAATAAAAGTGATGAGCAATTAATGTTTACTTTCAATATAAAAAAGAGAATTTAATTATATTGCTGTGGTTTATTTCATAAATAGGTGTAACAAAGCTATACAAATATATAGCTGTTACAAAATGATATAATTCAATTAGAGTATAAGATGGTTGTTTATCTAGCTGATTTTTGAATTCTTATCCATTTACTAATTTCCAGTGAAGTTACCATGAATAGATCTTAACAGTGAACAAAAAGTTCATATTGACTACACTTTCTTTTTTAAAAAATTAATAAAACAGTACTACTATGTTAGATTGAAATATTTCCTTAAATGTCCTAGGCCACTGTTTACGAACAGATGTATATTGTAGAATAAATTAATGAATTATTAAAACAGATCTCTAATAATTATGATAGTGAAATTATTAAATCATTTATTTTAGAAAAAAGTTCAACAAGACATTTAACGTCATTGCAACGTTTTTGAAACTTAAATTTTAAAAATACCGATTGTAACTTTAACGACATTATCATCATGATGAACCATATCATATTTAATAAGTGTAATTATGAGCTTCGCATAAAATCCTTCGTACTGACTTGTCAGAATATTATTAGTACTATTTGTCAAGACTGTGAATACAATGGTTTACTTGGTAAAGGATAACGGAACAAAGATTGATATTATTTGATCCAAGGAAGAGAAGTAAAACTGCAAATGAAGAATTTATAATGTATTAAACAGAAATCTCCAAATGATCAAAACAACTTTGAATTCTATGATGAAATAGATATGTGTCATTTTGAATATCCGGTCAATAATTAGATTTGCTACGTCGAATTGGCAGTAATTGATGTACAGTAATCAACAATTTGATGTATGTATAAAATTGACAATATAAATAAATAAATTAATTTAAAGACATAACTAACCACCGAATTAAACATTTATTTTATTCTTGTCACCTTTATTCATAGCCTTGTTTTTATGATTTAACGTTTCCTGATATCGATTTACAGAAGCAAACTGACTGACTAATATAAGTTGAGATACTCAACTCACATAACAGAAAACTTAATTTTAATTTAATTATGGTTAGCATACGACTAGACATCCATATTAAACTATAGTCCAGTCACTTCTAAAGTGCATAACATCGAAAAGGACGTTTTCGTTTATTTTATTACATTTTATACTTCATTTTTACACTTATTACTTTTCATTGTACGTTCACTTCTAGATAAGATTCAGACCTTAAGAACCTCAGCTTCACTAACCAAACCTTTCTTCATATTTGTCACTGAAAAATGGTGCTCTAATGCAGTGTCTGATTCAGAATTAATTATCCAGAACTACAATTTCTATTTCTGTAATAGAGAAACTAAACGTCGAAGTGGCTGTCTTATATATGCCTTTGATTCTCTGACAATAAATAAAATTGAAGACAGTAGTTTGCTTGAATTGGTTTGAATGTCAGTCAACACTCCGAATAATAGCCTACTCCTGGGATGTATACACAGAGCCTCTGACAATTCGGATAATGTGAATGATCATATTACTGATGCGTCTGCTCTAAATTTCAATACAAAGGTTATTACAAGAGATTTCAATTACCTTGGAAAAAACTAGAATACTAGAGGTGGTCAGTCATGCAATGATGAAGTCTTGGCA
Source organism: Schistosoma spindalis (assembly GCA_946903255.1). Taxonomy (NCBI): domain Eukaryota; kingdom Metazoa; phylum Platyhelminthes; class Trematoda; order Strigeidida; family Schistosomatidae; genus Schistosoma; species Schistosoma spindalis. The sequence goes on from OX336420.1 coordinate 48,925,375, forward strand.
ACAATTAACATGCACTACTAGTCCCGATGGGTTTGTACCTCAACAAGGCATGATAGTATGCTTGATCTAATATCCTGTAGAGATACCAACCCACTATCTATACAAGTATATAATGAATTTGTAATCAGTCACCATAAAATAGTAGTTGGTGCTCTCCTTATCTGTCCCTCTTATAACCGTCATTACTTAAAGTGGCCGAGGATATCTAGTCTTAGTGCCATACTTTGATATTTCTAAGGCTTTCAACATGGTTAATCACCAGCGTCTTATGGTCAGACTCTCGTCTTACGGAATCAAAAACCCTTCTGCTTACTTGATTTAATTCTTTACTCGGTCGCCGATACCAAATGGTCAAAATTAACTTCTCCTCATCGGACGATTTCCCGGTCAAAAGTGGTGTAATACAAGGTAGTGTCTTAGGTTCTTCGCCTTTCTTTGGTCTATATGAATGATATTGCAGATTACTTCTGTATGAGTAAGTCTCTTCTATATTCAGATGGTCTTAATGTAGTGTATTCATTTTCTTCTCGTAAGCTGAACAATATGCGAAATGTTATCAGTATATAGCTCAAAAAGGTATCACAGTAGTGCTCAAAATGGCAGTAGGAGCTTAACATGGCTAAATTTGGATGAATATGCTTCGTCAATACTTCATTCAACTTAGATCTTACTATAGATGGTAAGGTGTTATCTAAGCCACATACAGTAGTCGACTAAGGATTTAGGTACTCCTGCAATTTGTCCTTCACAGAACTTCAAGTCCCAACATTTTGTGAGTTGCATAAAGTGTTAAAAATGTACTATCTAAACAATTCTGGAACTAGAACACTTTAGACAATCTAATATCCCATTTGTTTTCTACATTTAAGATTACTATCTATATCAAGTTGATCATGTCTGTAAACTGGCATGAATTCTGTAATTTTTATTTTCAGAATTTATTATTATTATTAGAGCGGAGGATTCCGTTCCTTTCCTACTTTGAACATAAGAAATCAATGTACATTGGTCAGTATCAAATTGTCCACTAAATGACACTGTTTCAAATATACTAAAATAATGATTCATCGGTTAATCAACAAGTTTCAGATGACTTGATGTTAACTCTTTAAAATCACAAATTGAAAATAGGAATTTTAACATTTAAACCAATTAATGTGATCCTTCACCTACACAGAATTTTAGTTACAATAATGCACATTTAATAAAAATTACATTGTTAAGCTGACTCATTTATTTAAAAAAAAGCAAACACAATAAAAGATTCAGACAGTTTCTTATTGGTTGATAAATAAAAACTTAATAACACTGGATTGACTTTTTAATTATGTTCTTGAATTTCTATTTAATAAATCAATATGTTAAAACTAAAATTGGAATATATTCATCTTAATGTTCATTTAAATAAAATTTCATTTCATAATAGCCTCAACTGATAAATGGGAGAAACGAACCAATTAAGTCTAAGATAGCCACTCTTTGATTTTTGTGAGTTGTTCAAATGTAATGCCAGTTAACTTATATCTTATGATGAATCTAATAAAATTCACTTTTATCCCGTTCTTAAGACATTTAAAATAGACAATCATAAGTCTTTTGTGCAACCGTATTATATGAGATGATGGCAAGCTTTAGTTACAAAAAACACTTGAACCTTCTGATTCAGATCGTAACTGGAATACAAATTACTTGTTGAGTACAGTTCGTATGACATAGAGTATAGTCAAGAGTGTTTATGGTATTTCTTAAGGTTCTTCATATAGGCTGACTTCACTAATATAAATAACTGGCATTGAGGCGAGTAGACTAATTTCTAACCTGTGAAATCTAATTCATCACTTTAAGATCATCTATCCATCGTATTTTTATTAGCTTTCTATCTAAATCCCATTATAACCAACCATCTTTTTGTATATTTATTCAATACATATAAAAACTGGTACAAAATAAATATGTCCCACACAAATTAAATGAAATTGTGAAGGGATAGAGAAGGAAATATAGTCGAAAGTAGAAAAGTGGATAGAAGTGAGTGCACAAAGACAGTATAGAATGGGAGAAGCAGTTCAGATAAAATACAACTAAAGAGAATTCTTTCAGATAAAGGAGTTCCTGTTATTTTTAAAATTAAGAATTTAAAAAATATACAGTAAGACCATCACTATATACTGTTTTGAGCCACACCTGACAACGTCTCAAAACGCTGAGCTGGACTGTCTAAAAGACCCCAGCAAACGATCCGTGATGGACTAACAAAGAGAAACCCTATACAGCTCTCCTTAATATCACAGCCATATCATAAACTGACCAGGTCCCTTTTTCTAACCCATCCTAGAGTCGGAAATTAATGTTAAGGTCTTCGGGATAAAATTTGTGAAATATGTACAAACCGAAGAAATTTGTGTTTTAAGATAGTGAAACCAATAGAATTATCACCATTGAGCTCGAACACACACTGTCATACCTCAGCATTACTAACATAATGTTGCTGTTGAATATTAGTAATCCTTCAGAGTTAACGTTGATCAAACATAGACAGTTGCCAAACACATTGTCAACTCAGAGAGAAGCATAGTGCAGAACTGCTCTCAGAGTTGTGAATCCAATCTTTTGCACCCAAACTGACATCACTACAGCACTAAAGATTCCATAAGAAACTCAGGCTTTCACTGTACGTAGATTGGTCTCATTAGTCAGGGCAAAACCAACGCTTAAATGACTTTTCAAACACATGAATTTTCGATTACTCTCAATAGCTCGTTACAAAGAGTGAGTGTAGGTATAGGCTTATCCCAGTTTCATAAAAGCACTTTGTATTTAAAAGGTGCACAGTACATGACATCACAACGGACATTGATTCCCAATCAATTGTACGGGATTTGCTTAGTTTGAGTGTCATCACACAGCAACGCAATAGCATACACATTCTCGCGATTAAAAAACCTACCTTCGTCTAACAGATCTGCACTACCATTACCTGCTTTCATTATTCCTGTTTTAAGAATTTCGTTGATAGCAAAATTGAAGAGGAATGTTAAGATTGGACTACTCTACTTAAAACAACTTTTGGAATTAAACAATGGAGAGAGGTGGTTGTATGCTCTTACATTGTCTGAACTAATCTTTGAATGATTTCTGAACTGGTAGCAAGACTCAAATCAAGCATATCATTAGTTGATATTAACTAATAAGTGCGTTTATTTGAACGAGTATTTTAAGTATAATTTATAACTTTTGCAAATATCGAAGATACTATATCATGCAAACTGATTTAATTTAGATGACTAATACTCGTTGCCTAGGTTACACAACTTTCCAGACTTTACCATCATATCTTTTATTCGAACTGGTAAAGGACTCCCATTTGCTGAAATGTAATTCTTTAGTTTTAGCAAATGAAAAATAACCACTATTATGAAGTCAGATTTAACTCAATCAATTATAAAATATAATATTCATTGATAACTTACTGGTTTTGGAATTGGTAAATTAATTGCATCTGCTTTCGACAGCTAAAAAAGAGAAAATTAAAACGAAAAAACCATATAAATACATATTTTTATTGTTATTCGGTGAGAATAACATTTAAGGAATGGAGTGAAATAAGGCTATAAAGGCTTTTTCATTCTTATTTATCCGACATAAACCAGACCACAATTATTATCTGGAATTATTTGACTAACATTTTTTATGCCCTCATAAGATAATGAATAAATGTTAATCTTTCATAGCCGGTCTAAAGTAATCATGCATAAAGAAGCACAATGGCTGAAGTTTTGAGTAGATCGATGATGATTAGCTACAATTAATTGAAACGTTAAGAGATGTTACCAATGATTTGAGATTCTAACCAGGCATACATTCTTTTTTGGATAAAAAGTATATTAACGGTGAATTATATTGGAAGCGTTTATTTTCTTACTGCAAAAATATAGGTTTTGTGATATTTGTGTACAGTCTTAAGTGTAAATTATCTTTTAACTCACAAATTGTTGATACATCTCTTATCGCTCATTAATTATAATCAACTAATTAAAAATTTGTTACTATGCTTCATATAAAGAAATGTACAATTAATTGGTCACTGAGTATTGACCAATATCATGTTTGTCTAGTTCATTAATGGTGACTGAATCCTATCGATCTAGTTGTAAACGCTTCATTATTACAAAGGAGTTCAGTCGCGGCTCAGATAAGTCGTTGGCGGTTTTGAAGACTGTAAAGATGAATGACCCAGGTTTGAATTCTACAGGAGACATCAGTTCCTACAAGATTGCAGGTATACCCTAATAATGAGTACCAATCAGCATGAAATCTGGGTCGACATGGTAACTTCAACTTACTTACTTACTTACACCTGTTACTCTCAGTGTAACATAGGCCTCTGACCAACATTCTCTAACCCGCTCTGTCCTGGACCTTCCTTTCTAGTTCTATCCAACTGTTGTTCATTCTTCTCATATCTGTCTCCATTTCTCGGCGTAATGTGTTCTTTGGCCTTGAGGAGTTCAAGTGATGGCTTGTCTTGTGATGCAGTTGGGTGTTTTCCTCAATGTGTGTCCTATCCACTTTCAGCGCCTCTTCCTCGTTTCTTCATCTGCTAGGATCTGGTTTGTTTTCTCACACAGCAGGTTGTTGCTAATAGTGTCTGGCCAACGGACTGTAAGTACTTTGTGCAGACAACTGTTAATTAATACTTGTATCTTCTGGATAATGGCTTTCGTGGTTTTCCAGGTTTCCGCCCCATACAGTAGAATTGTCTTGACATTTGTATTGAAAATTCTGACTTTGGAGTTGGTTGCCAATTTTTTTGAGTTCCAGATGTTCTTCAGTTGTAAATATGTTGCTCTTACTTTACCGATTAGCACGTTCATATCTACATCAGATTCACTGTGTTCATCAATGATGCTGCTCAGATATGTAAAGGTTTTTACATATTATAAAGCTTCTCCATCAATTGTGATTCAACTGGTGCATGTTGTGTTGTATCGGAAAATTTTGCTATTGACTTTGTGTATGTATTATCTTCAACTATCTAATATAACGTATTTTTCTGAATTGTGACCCCTGGCTTTTTGGTATTCTGTCTGGAGATTGAGCTACTTGGGGCATTGATTACTTTCCAGTTTAGGTATTTTTCGTAGAATCGATTAGTGAAAATCAAATGGTCTTTGTAGAATAACATATGACTTTTTCAATACTACTTACGTTCATAATTTATGAAGAGCTGATAATTAAAGTACGGTGTATCTATGAGTAATTATTCAAAGTTGTTTAATAGTTAATACATTCATTAAAACCATACTGTATTAACTTTTTCTTTAGGCCGGTTTTGTGACTCAGTAAAATAGCGAAATAATATTGTTATTAGATTTTACCAGATTTCAATCAAACCATCAAAATAATCATCATGTTAAAACCTATATTAGTATGAATAAGATTACAGAGACAAGTAGTAGTCCTCTAGCAAATAAATAAATTTGGACAACCAATTAGGCATCGTTTATAAGGTTATCTATTGGGCGTTTTTTAAAATTAATTTTATGCCAAATTCAATCAGAAAGAAGTATAATGCAAAGATAATTTTAAAACAAATATTCACTCAATATGTTTCTCCCGTAAATACTTATATAGTACTTGAAATTTTAGTGAATAGTAGTATGAATGAGATTTGCTGATATAATATGATAACAACAACATACATAAATAGTTAAGGAAGTAATAAAATAATACTGATTAACAGATGACACATTTTCAATTAGATGACAAGAATAATTTTCTCAATAAATATTATCATTATCCCAACTACAATATTATAAAATTGTAATTTATATGAAAATTCAAATAATCATACAAGTATCAATGTCAAGGTTGGATATGATAATTTCAAATAGAAAGTTAGTAATAAATACATTACTGTTATATTTACTCTGAGGACGTGGCTTATATTAAGTTATGAAACATCAGAAATACAATTTTCCTACTCATTGTGATACAATAAAAATATGCTTATTATTAAATAAATGATTATTCAAAGCACCGACTACTTATTGTTAGAATTGTTAGACTGTTTCTTTTAAGACATTCAAGTGATTAGTACAATTCATATTTCTTTTTTCACATCACTAATAAAACTTGGAATGAATTGTTAAATTACAGTAATTCATACAGTCCAAAATGTATATACTTAAATTTTATAATCAAATAAATAAACTTGCCAAATTTATTACACGCCATGTGTTCGTTTGTTCTATTGTTTTTAAATAAAATGTATCCGCTTCTCTAATATAAGCCATTGTACCAACAGGAAAAGTATGTGATACTTTACTTAAATCCATTTCAGTATTCAAGACCATTGCCTTTTTATCATGAAAATTTAAATAAAAATAGATAGTTGAATAGTAATAATGATTATTATGAATATTAAAATGATATAATTTATTTTCTGGAGAATTAAAAGTATACCCATAAATAAATAAACAGCTGTCATTAATTTATCTATATAGGTAATCTTTTCAATACTTCGGATAAGAAGCTGATGATCGTGTTCATTAATGGGTGAAATTGTATTCATCTAATGAAAAGTTGGTTTTATCAACAATCCAGGTAAACGAATGTTGTCATGTAAGTATTTTGTGTTTGACAAGAAGTGAGGCGATCAGAGATAATATTGTTAAACTATTCAACTTGTAACAAAGTAATATTAAGGTCAAGATAACAAAAATAGTCGACAAACTTCGTAATATAATTATTGAGAGAGTTTTAATAGATAATATTAATTAAGAACTGTTTAGATTTCATCTATCCACAGTACCACTGGAAATGTCACCGCTACGAGTTATGAATGATAGCTTCTCAGGTATGAACATAGTATAATCTGGAGAAGATAATCATCAGACTAACTTACCGTTCAGTATATCAGTATAAGCAAGACAAATTAACAAGATTAAAAGAAAGAATGTTGAAATAATAGTGATAATAATACTGTGAAACTGAACATAGAGAACATAATTCAAACGAAATGTTATGTACATTTATTCCAACTCCTTCAGCCTGATTTATTTTTAGGCGAGGAATGTAATATGACAGGATCAAAATAATAAAAATTCAGAGTGAAAATCGATCAGTGTGATGGTGTTATTATGTTAATTTAACCGTTTGACCCATCGTTTACATTGTAGCCTTCAATCTAAAATATTCATCTTCCCAACAATTTTATCACCTATGAAGACAAGTTTCAGAAAGATATGCATATTTCCTCTTGTTTTACTTACTTACTTACGCCTGTTACTCCCGATGGAGCATAGGCCGCCGACCAGTATTCTCCAACCCACTCTGTCCTGGGCCTTCTTTTCTAGTTCCATCCAATTCTTGTTCATTTTTCTCATATCTATCTCCATTTCTCGGCGTAATGTGTTCTTTGGTCTTCCTCTTCTCCTCCTTTGGCCTTGAGGATTCCATATGAGGGCTTGTCTTGTGACGCAGTTCGGTGCTTTCCTCAATGTGTGTCCTATCCACTTCCAGCGCTTCTTCCTGGGATCTGATTTGTTCTCTCCCACAGTAGGTTGTTGTTAATAGTGTCCGGCCAGCGGATCTGAAGTATTTTGCGTAGACAACTGTTAATAAACACCTGTATCTTTTGGACGATGGATTTCGTAGTTTTCCAGGTTTCCGCCCCATACAGTACAACTGTTTTGACATTTGTATTGAAAATTCTGACTTTGGTGTTGGTTGCCAATTTTTTTGAGTTCCAGATATTCTTCAGTTGTAAATATGCTGCTCTTGCTTTGCCAATCCGTGCCTTCACATCTGCATCAGATCCACCGTGTTCATCGATGATACTGCCCAAATATGTAAAGGTTTTTACATCTTCCAAAGCTTCTCCGTCAATTGTGATTGGATTGGTTCATGCTGTGTTGTATCGAAGAATCTTGCTTTTCCATTTGTGCATATTGAAACCTATTGCTGCTGAGGCTGCAGCTACACTGGTTGTCTTCTCCTGCATTTGTTGTTGCGTATGCGATAGAAGAGCCAGATCATCTGCGAAGTCTAGATCATCCAATTGCATCCTAGCTATCCACTGTATCCCGTGCTTCCCTTCAGATGTTGATGTCTTCATGATCCTGTCGATCACCAGAAGAAAGAGAAACGGTGAGAGTAAGCAACCTTGCCTGACACCGGTCTTTACTTCGAACGACTTCGTCAATTGTCCTCCATGAACGATTTTGCAGTTTAATTCATCATAGGAATTCCGTATGATATTGGCTATCTTCTGAGGCACGCCGTAGTGTCGAAGAAGCTTCCATAGGGTTGTTCTGTCCACGCTATCAAATGCTTTTTCGTAGTCGATGGAGTTGATACAGAGTGATGAATTCAATTCAATTGATTGTTCCACAATGATCCGTAGAGTTGCGATTTGGTCTGTGCACGATCTATCCTTACGGAATCCTGCCTGTTGATCTCGAAGTTGGGCGTCTACGGAGTCCTTCATCCTGTTTAACAATACCCTGTTGAAGACTTTTCCTGGTATTGAAAGAAGAGTGATTCCCCTGTAGTTGTCACAGTTGCTGAGATCGCCTTTCTTTGGTATTTTGACTAGAAGTCCTTCTTTCCAGTCTTTTGGTACCTGTTCCTCATCCCAGATCTTTCTGAAGAGAGTTTGGAGTATCCTTGCAGTTGCCGCTACGTTTGCTTTCAGTGCCTCTGCTGGAATGCTGTCTAGTCCTGCTGCTTTGCCACTCTTGATTTGTCTGATAGCCATGCTGATTTCTTCAATTGTTGGTGGGCCAACATCAACTGGGAGGTCCGTGAGTGCTGCTTCGATGTTGGGTGGGTTCAGTGGGGCTGGTCGATTCAAGAGTTCTTTGAAGTGTTCTACCCACCTGTTTCGCTGTTCTTCAATGTTGGTGATTATCTTGCCTTCCTTGCTTTTCACTGGTCGTTCTGGTTTACGGTGATTTCCAGAGAGTTTCTTCGTTGTTTCATACAGTTGTCTCGTGTTTCCTTCACTGGCAGCCTTTTCCGCCGTCAATGCCAAATCTTCCACATATTTACGTTTGTCAGTTCTGATGCTCCTTTTCACTTGCTTGTTTACTTCTGTGTATTCAGCCTGTGCCTTGACTTTTTCTGCTCTTGTTCGACTGGTATTGATTGCTGCTTTCTTGTTCCTCCTTTCTTGAATCTTATCCAGTGTATCGACCGTGATCCAATCCTTGTGATGGTGCTTCTTTTGGCCCAGAACCTCATGACATGTTGAAGTGATTGCCTCTTTTATCTCTTTCCAGTTGCTCTCCATAGTAGTTCCTTCTCCATTGAGTAGATCATGAAAGGCTTGGAACTTATTGCTGAGGATTATCTTGAATTCATTGAGTTTGTCATTATCCCGAAGAAGAGCCGTATTAAATTTTTGTGATATTGTCCTCCCCGTTGTCCAGTGCCTCTTGAGTTTCAATTTCATCTTGGCGACCAGCAAGTGATGATCTGATGCTATATCAGCTCCTCTCTTTGTTCTCACGTCCTCCATCGTCCTCCTGAACTTTTTGTTGATGCAGATATGGTCGATTTGGTTCTGTGTGCTGTGATCCGGTGAAGTCCATGTGGTTTTGTGTATGCGTTTGTGTGGGAATATAGTCCCGCCTATGACCAGTTTATTGAAGGCACATAGAATTGCAAATCTCTCACCATTTTCGTTCCTTTCTCCCAGTCCGTGTCGTCCCATGATCTCTTCGTATCCGGTGTTGTCCATTCCAACCTTGGCATTTAGGTCTCCCATCAGAATAGTCAGGTCTTTTGTTGGGCACTTCTCGACGATTGACTGCAGCCTATCGTAGAATTGATCTTTAGCGTCTTCATTGTAGTCGTTGGTAGGCGCGTAGCATTGGATGAAGTTCATTGTAATGCCCTATTTCGTTGTTTCGAATGAGGCTTTGATGATCCTTGGTCCATGAGATTCCCATCCTATAAGTGCATTTTGTGCTTGTTTGGACAGCATCAATGCAACTCCTTGTGTATGTGGAGCATTTTCTTGTTCATGTCCGGAGTATAACAGCAGCTCCCCTGAAGCTAGTCGTTGTTGTCCAACTTGCGTCCAATGTGTTTCACTGATCCCAAGCACCTCTAAATTGTATCTCCTCATTTCTGCAGCAATTTGGAAAACTCTCCCAGTCTCCCACATTGTGCGAGCATTCCATGTACCTAAATAAATGGTTGCTCTGGTTGTCAGAAGGGGCATCGGCCTCGTGACTTCCGAAGAAACTCGGCTTTCATCATGAGGCGTCATAATTCTTCTAAACGAAGATCTCCTGACTCCCAGGGCAGAGTTTAAATGGTTTGAACAATTTTTTCTGGTTAGCGTTTTTTAGCGAGTTAGTTTTCTACGGGATGGGGTCGCTAACCCCATGCCCAACCCTCCTCCTTTATCCGGGTTTGGGACCGGCAGTAGCCCCCCGAAAGGGACTCCAGGCGGAGTTTCACCTTGTTTTAATCACACAAGTTTCGCAGACAATCAGTACCATGGATATAACTTTCAGTTGTGGTTAATTCCAACAGTTCTCACATTTCAGTATAATTTCTGTGAATTTTTGAATAACGTTTTAAATAAACTTCTTTTGTAATTTATCTGATGGCAACTACTGAATTTTAAGTAAAGATCACTCCAGATGATATTTCGATGAATGATTCTTTTATTTTTCATTGTTATCGTTACTTTAAAATGCGAAGATTTAGAATGTGAAACATTTTATTCTGTTCAATCTTCATAGTTAATCTTCTATTGAAGTATAGACCTTATTATGAAATTTTAACATATGGAAAACGTGCTTATTACTATTTTAAGTAGTAGATGATTTATTAACATATCTGACGTACAATGTTGTATAACTAATTATCAATTTATCAATATCTGTCCTAAATTATTCATAAGAATTTACCAATTCTAGTCGACTAACAAAAATTTCAAGCGATCAAGCAAGATTTATTACTTAACCAATTGAACATTATGTCATTCACCAACTGATTGATAGCTAATTTCTTTATATGTTATTCATATTTTATTCTATTTCCATTTATCATTGTTACACACGCATATTTTAGTGTAAACACCAAAGATAATTATCCATATTTAATGAATAGATGTATTCTCAAGAATTATTATAAATAATAGATTTGAAATAAATGGAATCAGTAAAACAACCTACAACTTACACCATAACCTGAAATTTCACCATTATTATTACTATTAGTATTATGATTATTTTTAAAATTATTTAATTCATTATTTGAATATTTTTTCGGTGAAGAATTATCTGCTGCATCACTTAAACATGAACATTCACCTGGATCACCTTTAGGACCGCGAAATTGTTTTTGAATTTCCTTTTAGAAAAGAAAAAAAAGAAAAAAAACAATCTGATAGTGAAAGAGGTAACATGAAGAGATAAATAAAATAAAAAAATAAAATGAAAATTATAAGTAATAAGTCATATGTTTATTTGCGTAATCTACTTAAAAATGCATACATGGTAATAAAAAGTAATTAATTGCAGTTTTGAATATCAACATTGCAGAGGGTAATTACGGACTTTCATTAGTATTAGTGGATACTGGACTTAGTATCTCAAAGGATAATTCAGTGAATGTTCGAGTCTAAATATAAGCATCAACGTTATTAGTTTTAGACAGAGTGTAATGAGTTTCATGGGTTCCACTACCAGCCTTATACCACATATATTATAAAATGCGTGAGATTATTTACAGAAACTTTGGTTGTCAGGTGTTGTATACATATATGCAAAAGAATCATGAATGTTATTTGGTAATGATCTGATTACAACACAAACTGTAGTTAGTAATATGAGCCTTTGAATTTCAGATTACCAGTTTATTGATATGATGTCTACTGTAAAGACCTAGGGTCCTAAGTTCGAACCAATGTTTGATGGTGGGGAGCATTGCGAGGAACGAAATGGTTGTCTAGTGCTTCCTAGTTTTCAATGTGGTTCACCAATTGATGACAGGTTGTGATGAAAATTATTTCAAATGCATTTCTGAAAACTATCTATCCACCTAGGGGACTCTGAAAACTCTGATTCCAAACCAATGATGTACATGGGATCCAGGATCCTGAGGGAACAAATGGCATATGGACCTTTCGTTGGTCACCAGCTACCATGGAACTGCATCTCCTAACGTTGTTCACTGACTTGTGGATTAGACCTCTAGGTCGAAGTCGCGGGGAGTGGCTATCTAAGAAAACTACCTGCTACAATTTGGATGCCTAGGCAGTATCCCAAACCTCACATAATTCGAATGATGATGTGTGGCCCATATATACTCAATGTCTTATTGTACCGATGTTTATATGTTTGATTAAATAAATAAGATCACTATTGAAAACCTGGAAGGGCTGGAAACTAATGACTAGCTTCAAGATGTAGCTCCTGGAGTTTTAGTGAAAAGCCGTGACCAGTGGAGTCCAATCCGTGTTAAGTGAGAAACATTAAGATTATGGATTGACTGAAGTTGGACATTAACACGACTGGATACCGGCTCATTGGTCTATAGGTTAAGCGTTCGCGCGGGCGACCGAATGTCCAAAGTTCGGGTCCCGCATACAGGATGGTGGATGCACATAGATTTCAACAGTAGTACTTTTTTCAAAGCTATCACTACTTAAAGGTCGGAAGCGAACTTGTCCAGTCAAAAACATACGATTATCGATCTTGCCCTTGTATAGTGATTTCGGTTTCCAGCATTTAATAGGGTAATATCTTAATCTATGCACTTAATCAAGAAGTTCCTTTTCTTTATTCTTGAATCAGTTTTTGAAATTTACTCTCTTTAATCTGTTAATCATTTTACGTTTATTTCTATATAAGTTTTCACATCGATCCTCATTTTCTAGAAACATATCTATACTTGTTAAAGAAAATTTTATTCTAGAATTTTCACATAAGTTCAACCGTCAGAAATTTATTACTTTTCTGCTAAGTGTCATCAATATGATATAAAGGATGGACACTGGTTTTGAATAACGGTTATTATTGTTTGTAGGTTATAAGCAGCTGAAGAGTATTTCAAGAAATATATCGGTTCACATTATTCTGCTACAATCATTGTTTTTACTTTATTCAAATTTGTGAGTGTTAAAACCCATATGAGATTTACAGTGTTTTTGTAGGATACGTGTCCTGGAACAAGATATTTCATTTTAAGATAGACATTTTAACGTGAGTTCACCAAATCATATAATTATATTTGATGATAAAATTTATACTTTGACCATACTACGTTATATGGATTAGTCAAATGAACATTTATGGATTCCATTGTAAAGTGCTGAGACGATATGTTGACCAATTATCATGTATCTTTCTCATTTATACATAAAAAATAGAGTTTGTAAATTGCAAGAATCAAAACTGTCAGGCAGATAGAAACATTTTAGACTGATTTTATTTTCACAACTATCACAGTTGATATCAGTATAATTGTAAGAAACATCATATATTAACATGTTCAGATTTAAACGATAAACAGTTGTTTACTTGTGTCAAACTTTATATATATATATATATATATATATATATATATATATATATATAATATCAATTAGTTAAATCATTATTAGGTTAATTGTTAGAAGGATTCATCATTGAAAATAAACTTCGAATGCTTGTTCAATGATATAAAACTATTAGACAAACTAACTGACTAATTTGTAGTCAATCTACGTACATATATGCTCGTATAAAACTGTTCAATTGGATAAATGGAAGACACTAAGAATTTTTTGTTTAACTAGTACATAAATGCTTGTGCTTCTACAGATATACACTAGGACTGTTTATGATTTCGATATATACATAGGTAACGTTATATTCCTATTATTCTGTATTCCGATGAGTCAAATTAAAATACAAGTGATTGAGTAGAGATCATAATATTAAATAAGTCTCCAAAACCGCTTATTAAATATTTTGAAATAGTTTAGAAAAATATTCTAATATCAAAAGTTACTTACTGGTTGTAATATAAAATCGTGAATGGCTTGTTTAATAACTGAAATTGACTGATCATTTGTAAGATCTACTTCGCCTGGATCACCTTTTTCTCCCTTTTCAATAAAAAAATTTATAAATTAGCTTATATGTATGTATACACGTATTGATATGTGAGTGAGAAACGATTAATAATTAATTCTCTTGATATGAACAATATATCAACTAAGTGTTGATATATGCTAGTATACAAATATGTTAATAAAACAAAGGAACTACAAATTAAGTTGTGTTCTTTAATTAAACTAATAACGTTAATCACTTAGAGCAATCAGTAGAATTTAAATTCCATTAGCTTAATAGTATAACACACTGTGCATGATTGTATAATCCGATAACGACAAGTAGAGTGGATCAATGCTATGACCTTGAAGATATAAAACCAGTGACTAATTCGCTGAACCATAAATTTTTATTTTTTTCAGCGATGTAGTTACAATGGTAATCGATTTTCTTTACGATGCGAATATATGAAAAATCAAAATCGTATACTTACCTTGTGTTTCCACATATTGAGACATCTGCACATTAAACGCAATAATATCGACAGAGATTTTGCCGTTCAGCTTTACAAAAGTAAACAGCGGGAAGTCATTTCCTTGTAAAACAAAGACTATACTAATTCTTCGCCATAGCAGATGATCATTTGACCATCTATACAACATAAATACAATAGATTGACAAAGTCTAAACTAATTAAAGTGCTCATTCGAAATTTAATCACTACCAACCATCAAATGTGATTTAATCAAAATGTCAGGTATTTTACACATGTAATCCAAATTCAACAGAGATTAAACCATCAAGTGTTGAAAAAGAATTTAATATAAGGAAATTATCAGGTTTATTAAAAAAGAAAATCAATCTAATGGAATTTAATTCGAGTTATCGTGATGAGTATCTATTTTTCTGTTTTCTTGAAATGACTTTCATGTGTTATTTAGTATAAAAGTTTCTACAGAAAGTGATTTATATTTTATTTTAAAAATGCCAACTCATTCAACACTAAAATATAAATACCATTAACATAAAAACAACATTTAGTTCATAACAGTCATTAATACAGATAACTGATATCACTTTGTAAGTTATAAAAATTCACATGTTCATTAGATGAATATTCAAATTGTGAAGTAGATGAAAATTTTGAAGAAATGTTAACTCAGATTTTTGTAGGTATCATTACCAAGATTTGATTTGATAATTTCCAATAAATCTAGCATTGGGTAGATTGTTATAAATAAATAAATAATATATTTGTAATATCCCAATGAGTAGAAAAATTAGATTTTCTGACGTTTCGTGGCTTAATGTAAGTCACTTCTTCAGAGGATAAATAACCAAATTAAAACTAATCCAAGTTCATTTGTACTATTTAAACTTGGATTAGTTTTAATTTGGTTATTTATTCTCTGAAGAAGTGACTTACACTAAGCCACGAAACGTCAGAAAATCTAATTTTTCTACTCATTGGGATATTACAAATATATTATCAGGTTTTTGCGTTTTATATGATTCTCTAAGCACTAGAATTTTCTATTGGAAATCTAAATTACACTATATAAATATATATATATATATATTTATTTATTTCATTTACTTTTTCTCCTGGAGGTCCTTGAGGTCCGGGTATTGCAGCTTCTTTGCATTGATCAATGGTACAAACTCCAGGAGGACCGGGATCACCTTTAGGTCCCTATGAATTTATGAAAAGGTATGGAAATTTACTGAGTACAGTAGTTAAGTTTTTATTTTTTTGGAAAAAGTGGTTAATTGAAACAAAATAGAGTTTATGAATGGACAAATAAATTTAGCAGTGATTTCAAGTGTTTGTAATAAAAAAATAAATGAACACTAAGAATATTTTTAAAAATTCCGTTGAATCTCAGGCGTGAGTTTTCAGTGTGTAAAAATTTACCAACTCTTCGATCGCCATCACTAAATAATTTACACAGTTCACTAACAAAATAATATCATATGTACGGTAGTAGTTTGAATTGTATAACAATCACTGTGCTAAAATTGAGGAAGTGGGATATATAAAGATGGAGCTAAATCATACTGTCGAACAGAGAAAAGTTATGGCACTTATATAGAATTAGGGTAGGAATTCAAGTTACGAGTTAGAATCAGAGACAGGGGTTACAGTTTCAATCACGAACTGACATAAGCTATAATGCAAAGATCCTAAAAACATTTTAATCACAATTCTTCATATAAAAATTCATCGGTTTATTTTTGCCGCTTTCTGAGTGGCTGTAAATATTGATACCTCAAGGTTGTTCGGGACCATACTTTAGATTTATCGTAAAACCTAATCACTGAACAGATGAAACATTTGGATCTAATGTTTATTATTATTATTATTATCATTAATATGTATCTGGTGGAACAAGTAAATATTTGTGAAGAGAAAAACGATAATCTTTTTGTAATTTAAAAAAAATGAACGAATGATCTTGTTTCAAAACAAAATCGTATATACAGCTGCTAGTCTTTATAAAATCAACATTAATTTAAATATGTTTTATCTTATCATTTGGTGATTTTAAAATGTAAAAGATGAAATAAATCAAAAATACAATGGGCCAATCTTTAAGGAAAATACTCCATTTACATATAGACTACTTGTCTTTAATACAGGCTATTTACAGGGAAAAAAGTATAAAATTTCTTTTCAATCATTAAACTGTTTGGAACGGTTTTTTCAAAAAATAATTTTCTTCTTATACAAGGATGATAGTTCTAGTTGAATGATTGTGGGGTTTAAACTAACACATTCTGAATAACCAGTCTGTTATATGAAGAAGAGATTTAAATCTGGTTAACTGTTATTCATCTAACTCAGGATAGTAATGTACTGGACAAGCAATCCAGAAGCTTTTGATTTAAGTATAACTGTTACTTGAATTTTATTTCAACTTCACTGGCCATCTACATATAAATTTATACTGTCAATCAAGACTATTTTTAAAAAGATGAATTGATAATAACTCATGAACTAGAAATAACACATATATAAATATATTCTTTGTTTACTTGTATGACAGTCGATAGATTCGATCCACAAGTTGCAGGACAGGTTCCAGGGGGTCCTTCAGGTCCCTTTTTATGATAAAAAAACGAGAAAAATGGATAAAATCAGAAGCAAACTTGTCTATATATTTAAAAAGGAACAACTGGAAAATATATTCTCTGAATGGTATTGTTTTAATCGGTAAAAATCAGATAAGGAAAACCTGTAGATTATTATTTACTTGCGACTATGTACAATTATTGCAAGTTTTAAACGTATCTAATTTACAAAACTGCCGACTAAATATCAACCTCTTGATTGTTCAAAAAGAGAAAACAGTTGATATGTCAATTATTTTGTTTATTAAAGTTGTAGAGAAACAACACACTATATTTGCTAGGTTTCATAATAAGAATCTAGTTTAATTTGGAAAACCATTTTCATTATAAATCAACTAGAAAGCCACTAAATTCTTACGTATATGTTTTAAGGTATTTTGTTTACTGCGAGATTTGAAGTTACAAGTTTTAATTTAGTGTGAGAGTATGTAGGTAAACCTTGGCAAGGATGAAGCAGTTTTGTAGTGCTCCCATTTTTTAGTGTTTTTTCAGTCGATATAAGTTTATAAATAAAAATATTATTATTTATAACATCCTAATGAGTAGGAAAATGATATTTCCTGACATTTAATGATTCAGTGTAAGACAAACCAAATTAAATTGGTTATTTATTCTCTGAAAAAGTGGCTTACATTGAGTTATGGAACGTCAGGAAATATAATTTTCCTACTTATTGGGACATTACAAATATATTATTTTTATTGATAACAATCAGCCCAATGGTCAATTTATTTGAAATTATCAAATCAAACCTTGGTAATGATACCTACAGATATGAGTTTATATTGGAAATGTCCTTCAGAATACTATTTGTTGATCACACAATTATTTGAAGAAAATTTGTGTGAAATTATTTCAGTAAACAAGACCAAATGACAAAATATTTGTGACCTTCAGCTTTTGTAGTTTAAATAATAAACAACGAATCATTAAGTATTACACTGTTCCACCAACTCCGAAGCTACGTAACACAAATCGTCAGATAACTTTACACTTCATGCATGTGAAAACAATAAAATAAGAGTAAATTACTATTGAAACTAATTGAACGAAACTTAATTAGTTGCTAATCCAAATATGATATTTTCTTAGCACTATGTCGTTCTACAATTTAGGGTGTTTAGTTTTAATTTAAAACTTTTCAAAGCAGATATTAGTTTAAGATAAAACTTTTTAATTAACTTTTCTTCATAAACTATATTATTATAGATAATGTATACTTAGTGAAAAAAATCTTGGATTTGTATGTCGAAATTTCTGGTTGAACTCTTTGACATGTAATGTTTAGCTTCGCTTGGAACCCCTCTGGGGCTACTGCAGGTCCAAAGCCCGGATAAAGGAGGAGGGTCGGAGATGCGGTTAGCGACACCATCCCATAGAAAACTAACTCGCTAGAAAACGCTAACCAGGAAACATAATATGATGAGTGAAACAGACATATTTGATAACATCGAATAACTACGATACAATAAACTGAATTTGGAAATATATTGGACGTTCGTTTTAGATTTAGTGATGTAAAAGTACTTTACAAAATGATTGACTAGTGTGAATTTGATTCATTGAGAATAAGTGGATGGATACTGGCAAAGATGAATCGACTGACTGATGCTTTCTGGTTTTTATCGGCCATCTAGCTAACACAAGTTCTTGATAAAAACTTAATTCAAAATTTGGACACTAAACAAAGCCCTATCCTAATAGCAAACATTTTTTCCAGTCATATGTAATACAGATAATTACTACTGAATATTGTTCGGTCAAGCTTTAGAAAGACATTGTGAACAGAGGTAATGGTGGATCTTCTGTAACTGTGGAACACAAGATTAATCACTGAATTTTTTTTATAAATCTTAATCTTATTTATTAATAAATAAATGAATCATTAATAACAGCGTCTTAGAAAATAGAATTGAAAATTGACATAGGTAATTAAGCTTACGAGTCATCAAGTGGTAGACAATGTTGTGTTCATCTAGACCCTAGTGATGAATAAATTTTGTTCACTAGTGGCCAATCGGCAAATTAGTTACTGCGCAGTGATTAATTTCTCAACCAAAACGTTTGGTGGCAACATCTCAGGTTAGTGCACTAGTTGATTTACGTATTAAACCTATATCTAGCAACAGTTCCTTCAATATTCCACATATACCTTGGTGACAAGTGTCAACTAACACGGAATCTACGCACAAAATTTCCTCCCGACTATCACCGATTACCTAACATCAGGATCTAATGAATGTTTTAAAGAACGCAATAGAAAAACCTAATAAACTAACAAGAACCAATAATCATTTTTCTTACATAATATTACTATTATGTCCAGTCTATTGACTACCTATATGTGTAAACAGAAGTCATCATTATTAACCATACAACCTCATGTTTCATTAGGAAAATCAACTAACAATTTCTTATTTGATCAGCAGATGTGTTACTTTGTTTATCAGTATTTTTACAAAAGAAGGATTATAGAAATAATAAATTAACAAATTACCTTTGGTTATGACAATCAGTCAAATTACTTGATGTATTTTATGAAATCACTACTAGAATGAAATAGGATGGATGTCATCATAATAAAGTCACGAGTATTGTTTGTCTGAATTATATATATATTCTACTAAGTGGTTTTTTTAACTTTAAAATTAGGTTTTCTTAAAGTTGTTTCTTTTTGCATTTTCAATTTTTACAAGTTACAGCCCTGTTTCGCAGCATGGTTCTTCAAATCTTAAACACGTTCTAAGTATAATGACTTATTCCAAATACATTACATTAGAGATGTAATAAGATTTTACCGAAATAGATCATGAGCCCTATTAATTTTATTTTGATATGAATGCCAGTTACTGTGATAAGTCATTGTAAAAACCAACTATCTGTTACAACTGTAACCTTCATCAATAAGCAGTTAAAAATAACTATATGGCAAATTGATAAAAAACCTTGAAAATAAATTGTTCTCACTTTTGAACATTTTCATCGAAATCGTGAACCAATCTAAACTAGAAAACCATAGAAAACCTGGAGGCCTTGGATGACCGTTTTGCAATAGTATGAAACTCACCAGAAGTGCGCATCCAAACCTCTTTCCCCGGGAGTCGAACCCTCAAGAATGCTCAACCTACAAACTGATTAACCGACATCCATTTTGATTATTTCCTATTGGTAAATCCTTTTGATTTAGTGTCGTACTTAAAAGCCAGATTGTTTGTTTTAGACTTAATAGTATTGAAGCTACGTTTTCATACAATGCTATCAAAAACAAGTCAAAAAGTGTAACTTAGTCATAATCTTCGGATACAATAGATTGTATTTTAATATTTTACAATATATTTATATCAAACAAATTTCAATACTGAAATTATGTTAATTACATATAAGATTACTGAAAGTTCTATAAATTATTTATTGCTTCAAGTTTAATCTGTGAACTTTTTCAGTGATGCAGTTAGGTTTGCAGCTCTCATCACTAATTTGTCTATTTTGTCATAGTCATGTTGTGGTGTGTACTACTTATATTGACATAAGTAGCATATGACGTTAGTCGTGAACAAAATGTTTGGCAGCAGAGAGATAAGAGGATCGAAGAGTAAAGAATGGAAACAGATGCAATTTGTATGAAACTGCAAGAACAATGAAGTCTGAGTCATTTTGAGACAATTGATGGACATTTTGCAAATTAAGCATTTACTTTATGATTGCTAGATTTTATTAACATGTTCTGTAATTTCCCATCAAACACATTCGATTGTTCCCAGTGGTGTTCTGTTTACTAGAATATTACTTCTCCTTAATCAACTTAGAATAATTGTAGATATTATTCTCGTTATTTTAAAAAGTCAGATGCTTTGCGATAGGCATTAGCATCAACGGACTTATCACTTGTATTTGGTGTTCTGACCATAACAGTAGAGTTATGAAGTTGAATTGTCAGTCATATTTAAACGTAAAATAAATAGTGATGCGTCAGTGGATGATTTATATAAACAAAGGTTACCACTGAGATATCAATATTGATGTCGGTCTATTTGTTTATGGATGCATGTGCATTTGGATTTCTTAGTTCAATATTAATCAAAAACACTTCCCACACTGTGTTGTCTTCTCTTTAATGTCTAGTCAAGGTGAGCACATTTTCAAGACCGTGTGGATTAACTGAACTGGACTGTACACAATGACGTTTGTATTTAAAATTTCATACTATTTTCACGAGTTCATCAGCTGCCATTGTTTAACAAATGGCACCGCGCCGACTGGCATTGGACAAGTTAGCCTTCGCTAAACGTGAGTTTGACAATTTACTAGCTACTGGTATTATTCGTCCTTCTCACAGTCCCTGGGCCTCTCCTCTTCACATGGTGCGCAAAAAGGATGGGGTTAGTTGGAGACCATGCGGCGTCTACCGAGATTTAAACGTAGTTACACGATTTGATAGCTACCCCATCCCCCACATACACGACATCACGGCATCGCTCAAGGGCACGACTATCTTTTCTAAGATAGTTACTTTACAGGTGTTCGATCGTACTGTTATGGCCGCCGCGCAAGCAAACGATCTTTTCTGTACAGAAGCACCACAATCTTCGTCCCTTCAGTGCCAGGAAGTACCCCTAGCTACTAGCTCAGGTACTATCTCATGTGATACTTCTACCGGTCTTCCTCGACCCATCGTACCTCTGCCTATCGCCGTCTCGTCTTCGATGCCCTACATGGATTGTCTCATCCAGGTATCGCAGCTACATTACGTCTCATCGCTGCACGATACGTCTGGCTGTCCATGAATAAAGATGTCCGTATGTGGGTAAAGCAGTGCTTACAGTGTCAACAATCAAAAGTTCATAGGCACATAGCTGGCCCCATTGGCACGTTCGCTACGCCTGATGCTCGCTTTGATCATGTTCATATAGACATTGTAGGACCATTGCCACCATCGCATGGGTATGATCACATACTCACGTGCATTGACCGTCTTACAAGATGGCCCGAAGCTATTCCCATCACGTCTATTACGGCGGAGACAGTTGCTCACCGCTTCGTAGAACGATGGATAGCGCTGTACGGTTGTCCCTCGACTGTCACGGCTGACCGAGGACAACAATTCGAGTCCGCATTATTCTCCTCACTGACCCGGCTGCTTGGTACGGACCACCGCCTACCATCCAGCATCGAATGGTTTAGTCGAACGGTTTCATCACCAACCTAAAAGTGCTCTTCGAGCACACGAAAACGACGATTAGTACGAAACCTTACCGCTCGTTCTCTTAGGCATCAGAACGAGTTTGAAGGTAGATATCCAATGTTCCGCAGCTGAACTTGTATACGGCACGACATTGCGTCTGCCTGGGGAATTCTTCACACCACGGAGCAGTAACGATTTCGGTAAATCAGACTACGTCAATCGACTGTCTGCATTTATGCGAACGTTGTCTCCGGTGTCAACTCGAATACAACATCGACAGGTCGCTCTCCCTCGAGAGTCACCTACCTGTTCACATGTTTTCATACGAGTAGATTCGGTACGCAAACCTCTGCAACAGCCTTACGAAGGCTCTTTACGTGATCTCTCGTCACGAAAAGACCTTCAAGGTTGATCAACATGGCCGCGTCGAGATCGTCAGCATTGATCGTCTCAAACCAGCACACGTCGATGACAGTACCCTACTTGATAACTTGAGACCCAATGCTAGACCTATCAAACCTACTAGCGGGATCTTTACATCTACTTCAGATCCCACGCTAGATACATCAGAGACCTCATTATCATGTCCCGGTCAACAGCACGTGTCATCTGCACCATCTACGGACGAGACTTCCGTCTCACGTCCACATCAGCAGATCACATCCTTGACTTTGGAGGAGATTGCAGGTTCACGAGGTACGAACGAGACTACCGTCTCACGTTTCGGTCGCCGAGTACGCTTTCGCGACTAACCGCACAGTCAACAACGGATACGGTGTAGGACTATTCCTTTACTACATGCATGCTACACTTTCTTTATCTTTTTTTGATTTTTTTTGTATCCTGAGCCCATGCCTCCGACCATCACCGTTTGGAACCGTCGACTTCAGTCAACTTTGGCGAAAGCTGGTCTGGCTACCCACGCTCTTGTCAACGCACTTAGTCGATATTCTGGTTTCGAATCCGCCTGGCATATGTTTGGTTTCGCACTTAGTTTCTTGACTCAACGTGGTTTCGTCCTACGTCTGCAGTGTTTCCTGGTCCGCATCCCTACGAACGCAATCTTCAGATCCTGAATACAAACCACCCTGGTGTGGTATGCTAACTCGAGCAACAAATACAGCACGCTTCTCCTGATACCGTTCTACGTAAAAGACCTCCGTCGGCAACTCGAGGATCAACGATCGCTTCCTGTTTCTCCAATCCTTCCGTCCTACAATCGCACGTTTGCCGATAGGTCCCACGAACCAAACCGCTACCAATCGAAAGTGTAAACCCTTTCTAGCGGGTGGCTCCTGTAGTGACCTACTTTTATCAACAGAACGCGATTGGTTTAATGAAAACAATTATTATTATGAACAATTGTACCAGTACTCGTTTGTTTAACTGTACTAAAGACAGCCATTACTCTCCTCCACTACTCTTCCGTGGACTGTGACCTGGTACACTCGTTCTTTCGCCCACTAATTCTGATTGTATTTCTTTTGGCACAACCTCGGTATACTTTGGATACCACGAGATCGCCAACAAATAAATCTGGTTGCGATCCCTCTTCGCCTTCTGATTTGTCTGGTACGTGCTCTTCTTATAGTGATGTTCATAGCCGACCACGACTCGACGCCACGCCACAGTATAAACATTACAGTGATAAATCCTTGAACTACAATCTGAAGTAGTATATATCATCAAGTATCGATTTCTAGAATAGTTACAGTGATTTTTCTGTTATGGATATCAATAATCATGAAATATACATCATATGTTGCTTTTTGTTTTATTGAATATCTTTCACGGTCAGTTATTACTTAAAAACTTTTACCTATTCTATGTTTGAAAAGTTATGTATTGGATTGTTTTCTGGTAATGTAAGTAGAATAATTTAGTTTATTATTATTTTTTAATTCATATGATTCAATGTAAAAATGCCAATATCCTAAAATCGTACATTAAGTTGAAAACTTTGTTTAACTAGATTAATACTATAACCGTTTATAGTCGTATTTTTGATTGTTTTCATTGTAACACTTGTCATGTGGATGTACACATATGGTACCAGTTAATAAATATTCATTTGCATACAATAAATTTAATGTAAATAATTCTCAAAGTTTTAGTGTTCTATTCATGAAAAACAACTAATAAATTCCAAGGGATTGAAGAATTTATTATCGAAAGTAAGCTGAAAATGTGAGGACTGATAATTTGATATAGGTGCTAAGAATAAAAGCTGATAGTTAAGTCATTACTTAATTATTAATCGAGAGACGCAGAAATGCATTTATATTATAGTTTTGGAAAAGTTGTAGGTTGTATTCTCTACAGATTGATATCATCTGATCTCGAAACCAATCTCTGAATAGGGTTGTAGTTGAGCACTGATGAAGAGTCTTACACTAGAACGAAACACCAATCCGATGTTCCTTGGTTTTTAACGAAGTTCTGACTGATATCAAACTGTGATGTATATAACTTTCAAATTAAACCCATCTTCACAAAACCCTATCAGGTGAATTTGTAAGGAATGTTTTAAAAGACTTTTAATCATATTCGATGTTTTGTCTTAAATATTTCCTTTATTTTAGAAAAAAGTAAATATGGCGATAACAGAATCCTGCCAGTCAACTTTTTTTACATACTAATCCAGTAGTTTAATTTATTTCAGCAGAATCTAGCTGTTCCCGTAATTAGTAAGAAAAATACTGTCAGTCATATTAATTCATATTGATTGATTAAATAAGGCTGTTTATTAATGGAAGTTTAAACATAGTAAGTTTTTACTTTATTCAGCAAAGTTGTGACCACAAAAAACTATTATTTCTCAAACAAATATTTTTAAAAGTTAATTTACATACCATAGGTCCTGCATCACCACGATCTCCCTAAAAATATAATTAACAGTAATAAATTCTGAGCAATAAAATAATTGGATAATTTAATCGATTGAGAAGTAAACTTACTATCGAACTTATATACATTCTACAAATAAAATAACATTGTACTTAAATGTAATTTGAGATGAAATATGGCGATACCTCAATAGAAACATAAACATTCATCACTCAGTTGAAAAGTCTGAAATATAGTTGACAAGTGTACTGTGGATTTTATTATCTAAATATTATGAAACCACTTCAAGGTTCATTTTAGTGAAAAGAAAAATCTAAATTTATACAACGTTTAAATAATAATGGTGAGCACAACATCTGTTTAATTCCCTCCAGAACAGGTAAACATCTTATGGAACTTACCAAATATACTCGTACCAAAAATGATGTCGTCATCCGTATTGATTGCAAAATGCCTTTTACAGTTAGTTGAGATTATCTAAATGATTGAAGGTCGGACGTTTTAGCAATGTTTACTAACAACGACAGTCTACCACGTATTATGATGTAGTTAAACAGTTTTCTGTGGGGAGGGCTTTGGATGGATAAGTGCGTGGGATGAATTCCGAGCTGTCATTTAATACTTTTAATTGTTGATATTTATTTTGACAGAGAAGGTGATCGGCCAACATTTATTCGAGTAGTCCAAGTTCACTCACATGTTTAACATTGTAAATTTTATGTCAAGGCTTTCTCTACAGTAAAATTAACTGCAGATAAAATATCGCATTAGAAAAGAAAGTCTGAAGAACTAAAAGACATACTTCTCAGGAGTTTTGTAGATTTCCAATATAGAAACTCATTACCGAAATTACGTGTAGTAAGGAATACCAAATGCTCAATATCGAAATCTCTCACTTGATAGCAGCATTTGTTAAGTTTCCTTATTAAACAAATTTATTCAGAAATCACTGACCCTCTGACATTATTCGATCCCAACTGTCATTATTCACTCGTGTTTAGTATAATGAGAGACAATGGACTAGTGTAGACTAGGTCCTATTTGAATAACGCAAGGATTGTTGATTTGTAAATATAGCCTGAGATTCCTGTATCAAGAGCTCAGCAACACACTACTACATTACTTCAATCCTTTCAGTCATATAAAAGAGGTCATAATTCCTATGATCTTACTTCGAATATACGAGTTCAGACATCAAGCTGTAAGCTTTCGCTTGACACTGTATCTCATAAAAGTACATCAGACCCAATGCAATTAGATCAACAGTAGTCATAAGATTATTATACCGATGGGAAACGTGAATTAAATCTAGGGATTTATGAAATTTTTTATAATTACAAACTAATACTATTACCCCATAACTAATGATTTCTCTAAAGCTCAATAATTTGGCTTGATTTCACATTAATTTATGTTGCCCGATATTCACCAAATTTAGAGAGATATCATCAAACTGGAAATAGTGTAATGGTTTTTTGTTTGGGCGAGGAAACCCAGTAGCCTCTAAAAGTATGAGCAATGAAAACCCTAACTAGTTACGTTCAATAATATGGACCGGTGCATCTACTGTTTTCCCTATGACCTGATCAGTTGTTTTGTTAATTTAGACTCAATTTAAACGGTTGGGTGAAAATCATGAAGTCTTGCAAATAAGTGCGTTCGATAGGTTTTCCAGTTGATTTGATTGGTGGACCACTTAATGGTAAGGTCAACTTTCCATTTATGCATTTCTTTCCAATTGGTCAGTTCTTTTGTGGTGGATTTGATGGTCGATAAACTATGTGGCTAGAGTTCTGTTTCAAGGTTATGCTTCCACCCCCATGTTGTAAATCGATTCTTGAGTTTGTTAGCCTGTTTTAACTGGGATTGTTTTTATAATCATCAGTATGATTATTAAGCAGATGACAAACGACTGGTATCATCACAACATCCTTCTGTCAAACGTATGTGGATCTCTATGTCTTCAACTAGATTTATTTTAGAGTGACAGTTTTTCGTATCCAAAGCATAATCACTTACCTTTTCTCCTTTCAATCTCAAAAGACCCTGGAAAGAAAAGTATGTAGAATTTTTTTTAAAAAAACGATTGAATTTTTATGTAAGCTAACTTAAATCATTTCATAATAACTAGAAAATACTACTATAAGGTGACATATTACAGAAGTTAATTATTATACATAACTTTCTATTTGACTTACTAGTCGAATTCAGAAAAAACTATCAGTCTAAGCATTTTGTGTCAGTTAAAATGTTTCTAGTACAATAGTGAATTGATACTTTTAACAGTCAATTTCCTAATTGCTACATATATCATTAAAATTTGTCATTTCTGATAACCAATGGTATTTCGTCACAATTCGGATAGAAACTGACGATCAGATTTTATGCTATCAATATTTTCTTAAATTTTTTTATTTATTAAATGAAGGTATGTGGTTTTTCTTTAAAATTAAAGTTCATATCATTCTAAAAACAAATCACTGAAGAGGTGGTGTAGTCAAATTTCTCATGCAAAATAAGATATAGTTCAAACTAGTTATTCATTTTTGGATACTTTTATCTCTTTGGAAAATAGTTCTACGTGTGTGTAAAATTATTCCGATTTTATTTGAATACGATGTTTAAATTCGTAGCGAGAGAAAGAGAATCCCGTAATAAAAGACTTAAATTGATGCCCAGTACTGTTACACACATATATTGTTTTGTAGTAAATCTGTAACAAACTATTAATCTATTTGTTTTATTCAACATTCTTGCTTGTTTCTGTTTCATATATTTCTCTTGTTAAAACTTTATTAGTGTTGGTGTCATTAGTTTTCCTACACTTTCTCCTTTTTCAAATGGAACAATTTGAATCTGTATGGATTTGTCTCGGATTATAATGTATTTTTGTTTATCTATCTCGTTCATCTGCATGACTCAGTTCTAAAGAATACATTCTTTTTCCTCAATTTGTTTGATAAGTAGATCAAATACATGTACTTGAGGTAATATCAACAACAAGTAGACCTTGATCATTAACAGTAAAAGTATTTACTAAGATTTAGTTATGACAACGTTCGTTACATGTTAGTGCATCATCAAATACAGAAGGTTAACAATTTATTGGTACTCAGCCGTATGAGTAAAATAAATGTAGGGCAGACCAATGGTCAATCTAATATCATAAAATCAACATTGTGTTCAAATAACTGGTGGATTTACATGTATTTAGTTTGTATTCAATGAACATTCGTGCGTTCTGTACAAGCTCCTTTCAATGTATGTTAAACATATATGTGTCCCCATCAGTCTTGTTCTTGGTTAACCAGTTGGACGACCATTTCCTGTGGTCGCGTAAATATCATTTTATAACAAATATATACTGAGTTATGTCATGCTATTAGTCAGGACTATAATTAAATGCACACTTACAATTACGTAACCGAAGATTGGGCTTGATGTATGATACAACTTGCACCCCTACAGATCACTAGTCATCCTTGAATATATTTCTTAGGATAACATGTTATTTTATAATTGACTCATGTTACGGGTTTAAGACTACGGCTATGGTAAAACTACTATGCCAATCCATGACATTTCATTCGAATAGATTTTAACAATATATCCTTCTGTTTTACAAATGCACATAATAATGTCACACAGAATCGCATTGACTGAAGTGACATGACATTAACTTGATCAAATTTACTTTTGTTGTACTAAGTAATCTGCGTTATTGCTCTTTACTATTTGAAATCGTGTTAAGTCAGTGGTTTATTTGTTCACTGAAAAAACGACACCATAAGTTGCGAAACGTCAGAAATTCAATTTTCTACTCATTGGGGTTTTGCAGATATATCGCTTTATTAGCATAGACAACACACTTAATGCTCCATTTATTTTAAACTATCAAGTCAAACTTGAAAAGTCATTATGAATGTTTTTCTTGTATCGGATTCTTCCCAACACTATATTAAAAATGGTGAGGAATGCATTCGGAACTGTATTTAGGTTAGTTGAAACTGTCTATAAATTTTAAAAAAGATGATTTGAAATATTCTTTATCATTAAAATTTAAATTATAAACATTTTACTATGAGAGTGAATATCAATTGTTTAATTTTTGTACAATAGTACTGATGACAAGGCTTCGATTAGTATCAAGAAGTTAAAAATTAGTTTAATCAAAACAAATCTATATTGTTAAAAAGGGTCTTACTCGTCGGAATAAATCTTCGATACATTCACATGAGCTGGCGTTCGTTATCTAAAACGAAAACAAATATTTTAAAATATCGTCTTTATTATTTGTACAAGTACTTAGAATTTATGACAAAACATTAAAAACAAAATACCTCTTAATTTGATTAATTAGAAAATATTGAACATTGACTTACTTTTTCGATTTTATCTACGAAAAGCGTCAAAAAACAATCATTAGTTCATTAAAAGACTTAGGTTATCAAAATTATGTGATATATTTGCGCAATACATTTCGAACAATCTGATCACACATACACTTGTTAAGATATTTTTATATGAAAACTAAAAAATTAACTATACAGGTTAAAGGTAAGCCGTAGCAAAGATAACCGTCGTCTTCTAATAGCATTATCGAGATTTATCAAAGGGATTAATTGTTTTAAATTTCTGAAAAAAGGACTCCCTACACAAATTACTAAAATGTTCGATGAACTTGTTAACCTCAAGTGCGAAATTATATCTGAATGAGTGAAACTGGATTTTTCATAAACCCTGTTTGTCAAATCACAGTTTCCCGAATCAATAATGCAAGGATCTTCGTTCAAGTAAATTACAACCAAATATTAGTAATTAATATTCCAATATTAATTACTAAAAGTCAGTTACAGGAGAATGACAAACAAAATTGTGACAAGAAATCAATCCCATTGCAAACTATCCAAACAAATTAACATTTAGAATTTCTTTAATATATATATATATATATATATATATATATATATATATATATATATATATATATATATATAAACGCTGTTGTGTTTTATACAAGTTAACGAATGTAACTAATGGCATTTACTTGCTGTGATAGTATTGCAAAATCTAATCATTAAACATTCAAAAAGGAATTTTCACACCAATACAACGAGGTAGTGTGAAAGTAAGTAGTAAATTTTTACGTCTAAGTCACAGAATTTCCATACTCTTGAGTGTAACTAAACACCCTGTATATATAGATTTAAGAAGGGAAAAGGAAGTATTTACTGCCAGGATCTTTACGCTTTACGTTTAAATTAATTCCACTGGTATTGACAAAAGAAATCTTACAGTGCTATAACTTATATCACATAGGAGCAATGTGTTCGCTGCATTAGCGGTTTTTAGACTGGTAAATTAAGCGTTACCTTCTAAGTCAGAGTACTGAGTAAGTGATTATGATTGTTATTTCCAAGTTTGAATCTACCTTGCATATCGTTTATCATTACTTTCTTAATTTGTTCTAGCGTCGTAAATCTGTCTTAGTTGCATCATCAATAATCTTTAATCAAACTAGACTTTTCAGTGTTCTGTTTTCCCATTTTCTTAATTGTGAACTAAGTTATGGGTGTTAATTTTGTAAACTGATTGATTTTGTTTTGAAAACGAATAATTCAAATGATCATAGCTAACTCTGATTGGTCTAAATAAATTCTTGTATCACCAATACTCACTTAGAATACTAGAAAAACTAACGCTGTTTACTTTGTATTAGTAAACATAAACGCACATAGTTGTTTAAATCTGATACAAGATCAAAATGCAACAAAAATAATAAATTTCAACCTACACATAATTAGATCATTTGTGATTCAAAACTAAGTAGCGGGTATATAATAAACTAACTGTAATTTATGGACGATAAGATAAATTAACAACTAATAAGATTAATAAAAGCTTAGGATTAGTGTAATATAAGATGAAATACATAGGTTTTCCGAGAAATAGCTTTCAAGTTTCACAGTTTCTATTTGTTCACTCATTTCCAATAACCTTTTCAGTGCAAAGTAGTTTCTTCTTAGTATCTCTGTGTATAACTTATGTTTTATTTCCTACGTATCTTTAAGGATTACTGGTCTCAAGTATTTTATGTCATTGAATTAATTATTTTAATATTTCCTTTTTTTCGGTAAGATTTATTACATTAGACGGTCACATTTTTAATGTTAATTATTTCCCATGGAGATTTTATAGCTCTGAAAAAATTTTCTTAGCTTGAATATTTCAGTCTTTAAGGTATCCTTAAATTCTATTTTATTTTGGATAAATTACTGAGGTTTTTCAAAGGTAGAGGAATTTTGTTTCCATATTATCTTGTAATCACATTCTGTCTTACACTAATTGTAAAGGCTGACTTTTGAGGTAATCTTCAAGTAATAGTTTAATGTACCATATAAGTTTCCATAAATTTGTGTATAAACGTTTAGAAACTAAACTATTCTGGAGAAAACTGTTATTTTAATAATTTTATTTAAACTTTTAATGTTTATTATTCATTTAGCACGACATTATTGTTTAGGTATGTAACTGTTACTGTATTTAATTCTTGGTAATTACATTGAATGATATTTTAAAGTCACTTAGAATAAATCAGTTAATAGTAATTAACATGCTGAAACAAAGTACTTGTAAGAGCTTGAAATCGTATACTATTATCAACTGATCAACTCTACTAAAATAGATTGTGTGTCTGACTAAAAATTCACTTGGAAATACATTTTCTTGACTTCTTGTCAACTAGTTGAAAGTTCTACATTAATAACCTTCTAATAACGACTACATTTTGTCTGAGGGTTTTAATTAGAATCGGTCTGTAGTTTAGCTCATATTAGTTTGCGAATAAAACTATTCTAAATACTTTTTAAATTGAAAATCAACAATTGACTTGGGCATAGTATAGTGAACCAGTGGTAACCAACATCATCCTTTAGTTCGAATAGCTGAGTTGAGAGTGACTTATCAATATAATACATGGTATTGTGATCTTGGTGTTTCAGCAGTAATCCTAAATGGGACCTAACTGGTTACCAGCTTAATCAACTAATATCTGAGAAATTTTTTGAAAGTCAAGACATAAATGCAGAACTTACCAGGAGAAATTAAATCCATTTCTTCAGGTTGCTGTAAGAATAAGGAAGAAAAGAGTTTATTGTGCGTTAAATACCCTAAAATAATTTGATAGATATTTTCATTTTATTTAATTATGAGTGCAGCATAACCTCAGGAAAAAAAGAAACATTTTTAATTGTGAATATAAATTTCAAATGTGCATATGTAGCAAAGATAAAAATGAAAGGATTCAGTTTATTAGCAAGCATCGTGCAAATGTGTTTGCATATCAGATAATCGAAAAATTTGCATATAGTTAAATGTATACTATTACACAAAAATGTCTAAGATATATTCATATTTACAGAAGTGATGTACGCAGACGATTGCATTGAACTAATAAAAATAGTTTATTTTACAATGACTGAAAGTTTAGTTACTGAGGTGAGTTGAAAGCGTAAGATTTATGATCATTCAGTGAAAACTTTACTGTTTTGAAATGATGAACATAGTGAGTGGATAATTTAGGAAGCAGATTTTTATGACATGGAGATGGTAGTTGGTACTAGATTAAAAAATAATTCAATCACAATGAAAAACAATAAACAAAACTGATGAAATATGCAATTAAGAAACGTGGTCATTAGCGTAGATATATTAGCATTTCTATGATAAGCGTTTTGAAAATGATTAGTGTAAGCTATATAACCAAGTGCGTACAGTATAGTTTACAGACTTTGTAAATCAGTGGTTTTAAATAACTAACCATTTTAGTAGTCGAATTCAATGAGACAATTCGATATAGAGAAGCATTTTTACGTTCACGAAGTGTTGATGCATAAGCAGGTTCCGAAAGATCGTCAAACAAAAAAGAAGTGTGATTATAAGTGATTGGACTAAAAATTGATCCGTTTGTTAAATGAATGAGACCGTTTTCGTCAACAAATGAATCCGAAACAGCTGCACCTAATATAGCGTCATAAACAACTTCCTGCCCTGAGGATGCATTGCGAAAAACAAAATAGCGCTGACCGACAGGAACAGAAGAAAGCACAGGGAAGACTAGGCCATCCGTAAACTCAATCCAACCATCAGGCCGTAGAACAGCTCCTGGTACAGCGTGACCCAGCAACGTGTCGTAAATACGTGGAACGTCAACATCAACACCATCATAAACAACGAAACGACCACTTGATAAGTTGCCGACTGCGATTACTCCACCACCATTTACACGGAAAAGAGAACCACCTAAAAATGAAACGTTCAAAATTTCGCCTGTGGAAGAATCCAAAACCACAGCATTATTATCACCACTGCGAGAAAGTGACATGTAGCGAGGATATAAAACATCAGGTTGAAGAAATAAATCTCCGTCAGGGAGATGTATCATATTCAATTCATCTACATAGGCACCCACAACTTGCTCACCAGTATGTCTGTCAAAAACCAAGTTCTCCTTCGTTGTAGAGTCGAAGTGAATTAGATACTGTGAACTGTTATCATTGGAACCTGGTGCAACGCGCCTACCGTCTGGAAAGCGGATCAACCCATCTTCACTGTACACAGCATCCTTGATATGACTACCTGTCCGTCTGTCGAAAACTAGTTTTTCACCGTTGTTTGGGTCCGTCATTATAACATATCTATCTAGTTTAGACGATGGCTCGATGGCCATGCGTCCATCTTCGAACTGAATCAAACCATCGGGATCAACCTGTGCACCCTTGATCTGTTCTCCTGTAAAACGATCGTAAACTAGAAGGGTTTGGTCGTCTTCATCTGTGACTACCATGTATTTAGAGCCTTCCGGAGAGGAGGGAGCTACGAGCTGTCCAGTAGCTAATTTGATCATTCCATTATGGTGGAGCGTGGCATTTACTAGTTCTGTTCCGAGGCGACGATCAAACATCACAGGGTCTCCTGTCAGTTTATCTTGTGCCACAAGGTAGCGATCCATAGTTTCTGACGCCGAGATAGCCAAACGTCCATCTGGCAAGTGTATGACACCATCCTTGTCTAGGTAAGCATCTGAGACTTGCTCACCTGTCCTGCGATCGAATACTACTGGATTCCCTTCGCCCTCAGTCAATTCGACCACCATGTAATTTGCGCTTGTGTTTGAGCTGGGTGCAACCAGATTTCCATCGGGTAGCTTGACGAGGCCATTGTCCAAAACAACTGCTCCATCAATTTTCTGGCCTGATTTGGTGTCGACTACGAATGTGGTATTATCGGTTGTCTCCTGTAGGACAATGTACCTATGCTTTAGTTGGTTTTGATCTAGATGCAACTTACCGTCGGGGAGAAGTATTAAACCTCGTGAATCTACTGAGGCGCCCTCGACCTGTTCACCAGTATGTCTGTCAAAAACCAAGTTCTCCTTCGTTGTAGAGTCGAAGTGAATTAGATACTGTGAACTGTTATCATTGGAACCTGGTGCAACGCGCCTACCGTCTGGAAAGCGGATCAACCCATCTTCACTGTACACAGCATCCTTGATATGACTACCTGTCCGTCTGTCGAAAACTAGTTTTTCACCGTTGTTTGGGTCCGTCATTATAACATATCTATCTAGTTTAGACGATGGCTCGATGGCCATGCGTCCATCTTCGAACTGAATCAAACCATCGGGATCAACCTGTGCACCCTTGATCTGTTCTCCTGTAAAACGATCGTAAACTAGAAGGGTTTGGTCGTCTTCATCTGTGACTACCATGTATTTAGAGCCTTCCGGAGAGGAGGGAGCTACGAGCTGTCCAGTAGCTAATTTGATCATTCCATTATGGTGGAGCGTGGCATTTACTAGTTCTGTTCCGAGGCGACGATCAAACATCACAGGGTCTCCTGTCAGTTTATCTTGTGCCACAAGGTAGCGATCCATAGTTTCTGACGCCGAGATAGCCAAACGTCCATCTGGCAAGTGTATGACACCATCCTTGTCTAGGTAAGCATCTGAGACTTGCTCACCTGTCCTGCGATCGAATACTACTGGATTCCCTTCGCCCTCAGTCAATTCGACCACCATGTAATTTGCGCTTGTGTTTGAGCTGGGTGCAACCAGATTTCCATCGGGTAGCTTGACGAGGCCATTGTCCAAAACAACTGCTCCATCAATTTTCTGGCCTGATTTGGTGTCGACTACGAATGTGGTATTATCGGTTGTCTCCTGTAGGACAATGTACCTATGCTTTAGTTGGTTTTGATCTAGATGCAACTTACCGTCGGGGAGAAGTATTAAACCTCGTGAATCTACTGAGGCGCCCTCGACCTGTTCACCAGTATGTCTGTCAAAAAACCAAGTTCTCCTTCGTTGTAGAGTCGAAGTGAATTAGATACTGTGAACTGTTATCATTGGAACCTGGTGCAACGCGCCTACCGTCTGGAAAGCGGATCAACCCATCTTCACTGTACACAGCATCCTTGATATGACTACCTGTCCGTCTGTCGAAAACTAGTTTTTCACCGTTGTTTGGGTCCGTCATTATAACATATCTATCTAGTTTAGACGATGGCTCGATGGCCATGCGTCCATCTTCGAACTGAATCAAACCATCGGGATCAACCTGTGCACCCTTGATCTGTTCTCCTGTAAAACGATCGTAAACTAGAAGGGTTTGGTCGTCTTCATCTGTGACTACCATGTATTTAGAGCCTTCCGGAGAGGAGGGAGCTACGAGCTGTCCAGTAGCTAATTTGATCATTCCATTATGGTGGAGCGTGGCATTTACTAGTTCTGTTCCGAGGCGACGATCAAACATCACAGGGTCTCCTGTCAGTTTATCTTGTGCCACAAGGTAGCGATCCATAGTTTCTGACGCCGAGATAGCCAAACGTCCATCTGGCAAGTGTATGACACCATCCTTGTCTAGGTAAGCATCTGAGACTTGCTCACCTGTCCTGCGATCGAATACTACTGGATTCCCTTCGCCCTCAGTCAATTCGACCACCATGTAATTTGCGCTTGTGTTTGAGCTGGGTGCAACCAGATTTCCATCGGGTAGCTTGACGAGGCCATTGTCCAAAACAACTGCTCCATCAATTTTCTGGCCTGATTTGGTGTCGACTACGAATGTGGTATTATCGGTTGTCTCCTGTAGGACAATGTACCTATGCTTTAGTTGGTTTTGATCTAGATGCAACTTACCGTCGGGGAGAAGTATTAAACCTCGTGAATCTACTGAGGCGCCCTCGACCTGTTCACCAGTATGTCTGTCAAAAACCAAGTTCTCCTTCGTTGTAGAGTCGAAGTGAATTAGATACTGTGAACTGTTATCATTGGAACCTGGTGCAACGCGCCTACCGTCTGGAAAGCGGATCAACCCATCTTCACTGTACACAGCATCCTTGATATGACTACCTGTCCGTCTGTCGAAAACTAGTTTTTCACCGTTGTTTGGGTCCGTCATTATAACATATCTATCTAGTTTAGACGATGGCTCGATGGCCATGCGTCCATCTTCGAACTGAATCAAACCATCGGGATCAACCTGTGCACCCTTGATCTGTTCTCCTGTAAAACGATCGTAAACTAGAAGGGTTTGGTCGTCTTCATCTGTGACTACCATGTATTTAGAGCCTTCCGGAGAGGAGGGAGCTACGAGCTGTCCAGTAGCTAATTTGATCATTCCATTATGGTGGAGCGTGGCATTTACTAGTTCTGTTCCGAGGCGACGATCAAACATCACAGGGTCTCCTGTCAGTTTATCTTGTGCCACAAGGTAGCGATCCATAGTTTCTGACGCCGAGATAGCCAAACGTCCATCTGGCAAGTGTATGACACCATCCTTGTCTAGGTAAGCATCTGAGACTTGCTCACCTGTCCTGCGATCGAATACTACTGGATTCCCTTCGCCCTCAGTCAATTCGACCACCATGTAATTTGCGCTTGTGTTTGAGCTGGGTGCAACCAGATTTCCATCGGGTAGCTTGACGAGGCCATTGTCCAAAACAACTGCTCCATCAATTTTCTGGCCTGATTTGGTGTCGACTACGAATGTGGTATTATCGGTTGTCTCCTGTAGGACAATGTACCTATGCTTTAGTTGGTTTTGATCTAGATGCAACTTACCGTCGGGGAGAAGTATTAAACCTCGTGAATCTACTGAGGCGCCCTCGACCTGTTCACCAGTATGTCTGTCAAAAACCAAGTTCTCCTTCGTTGTAGAGTCGAAGTGAATTAGATACTGTGAACTGTTATCATTGGAACCTGGTGCAACGCGCCTACCGTCTGGAAAGCGGATCAACCCATCTTCACTGTACACAGCATCCTTGATATGACTACCTGTCCGTCTGTCGAAAACTAGTTTTTCACCGTTGTTTGGGTCCGTCATTATAACATATCTATCTAGTTTAGACGATGGCTCGATGGCCATGCGTCCATCTTCGAACTGAATCAAACCATCGGGATCAACCTGTGCACCCTTGATCTGTTCTCCTGTAAAACGATCGTAAACTAGAAGGGTTTGGTCGTCTTCATCTGTGACTACCATGTATTTAGAGCCTTCCGGAGAGGAGGGAGCTACGAGCTGTCCAGTAGCTAATTTGATCATTCCATTATGGTGGAGCGTGGCATTTACTAGTTCTGTTCCGAGGCGACGATCAAACATCACAGGGTCTCCTGTCAGTTTATCTTGTGCCACAAGGTAGCGATCCATAGTTTCTGACGCCGAGATAGCCAAACGTCCATCTGGCAAGTGTATGACACCATCCTTGTCTAGGTAAGCATCTGAGACTTGCTCACCTGTCCTGCGATCGAATACTACTGGATTCCCTTCGCCCTCAGTCAATTCGACCACCATGTAATTTGCGCTTGTGTTTGAGCTGGGTGCAACCAGATTTCCATCGGGTAGCTTGACGAGGCCATTGTCCAAAACAACTGCTCCATCAATTTTCTGGCCTGATTTGGTGTCGACTACGAATGTGGTATTATCGGTTGTCTCCTGTAGGACAATGTACCTATGCTTTAGTTGGTTTTGATCTAGATGCAACTTACCGTCGGGGAGAAGTATTAAACCTCGTGAATCTACTGAGGCGCCCTCGACCTGTTCACCAGTATGTCTGTCAAAAACCAAGTTCTCCTTCGTTGTAGAGTCGAAGTGAATTAGATACTGTGAACTGTTATCATTGGAACCTGGTGCAACGCGCCTACCGTCTGGAAAGCGGATCAACCCATCTTCACTGTACACAGCATCCTTGATATGACTACCTGTCCGTCTGTCGAAAACTAGTTTTTCACCGTTGTTTGGGTCCGTCATTATAACATATCTATCTAGTTTAGACGATGGCTCGATGGCCATGCGTCCATCTTCGAACTGAATCAAACCATCGGGATCAACCTGTGCACCCTTGATCTGTTCTCCTGTAAAACGATCGTAAACTAGAAGGGTTTGGTCGTCTTCATCTGTGACTACCATGTATTTAGAGCCTTCCGGAGAGGAGGGAGCTACGAGCTGTCCAGTAGCTAATTTGATCATTCCATTATGGTGGAGCGTGGCATTTACTAGTTCTGTTCCGAGGCGACGATCAAGTATTGATTCTCTCGCTGTTTCATTATTTTTCAGTACTATATATCGATCCTTGTCGAGTGAAACTAATATAGCAAGTGTTGAATTCGGTAAATATATTACTCCTTGGTCATCTACTTCCGCCCCTTCTATCATTTCTCCGTTGTGAGTTTCATAAACCTTTTTGTCACCTATTTGACTTATGTTTTCCGCTATGATGAAACGTTGGTTTTCAATGAGCGGCCTCGTTGCCACAATATCTCCATTTGGTAGTATGGCTAATTCATCTGTTAGTTTCATAGCTCCGTTTATAACTATATTTTCCTTCATATCATGTATGTCGACTAGACCTCGTGTTCCTGGATCTTTCATTATATATCTATATTTATATTCCGTTCTCAGTTTTATGTCAGTTTTCTCGGTCGTTGCCATTTCTTTGTTGTCAGTTTCTGTTGTAATTTCTTTTTTATTTTCTTGTTTTCTACTTTCATAATCTTCATTGTCTATTGTAATCTCCTTCTAAAATAGGAAGTATTTATCGAGAAGGGAATTAGGTGTTTTTTCCTACTTTTTTCTCCATTTACTCTTCTTTGTGTTATTTGTTCTACTATTCCTATATCGTGTATTATTTTATGGTAATAACTATCA
The DNA here is from genome assembly GCA_946903255.1 of Schistosoma spindalis. NCBI lineage: Eukaryota > Metazoa > Platyhelminthes > Trematoda > Strigeidida > Schistosomatidae > Schistosoma > Schistosoma spindalis. The sequence goes on from OX336420.1 coordinate 48,964,800, forward strand.
GCTATTTTAATTTCATGGTATATCGTTTTTGACTAATTTATCTCGTTATTTTTTAAAATACAAAATCTCTCAGTTTCCACTGTTTACATTGTGAATAAGAATTCAAAGCTCATTTATTGTTTTCTTCTTTTTGCAATTACATACCCTGGAAATGATGAAAGTCAAAAACATTCTGATTGAAATGTTTTACACATTTTTGTCCTTTTTTTAGATATAGGTATTTCGAGCTTATTAATAAATAATTTTTAGGCTTGATTTTTCAATTAAACTCAAACAGTTATCGTCATTTTATAGAATGCTCAATAATTACATGTAAAATTGGATCATTCTGAAATCTAGAAAGCCCCATTGTTTTGTTAATGATACTTTATCATTTTATATCAAGTTTTAGACCTTGAATAGCTGAAACGAGGATGTTTTCAGTGATTGGTTTTTATCAACCTATAGTAGAAATCTCATTTTACTTCTTGGTGGTGACGATCAGTGGAACACAGGACTTACATCTAGTTTTGTCTGAATTTAGTCAGTTTAATGTATCTGGATACTAATTTTAATGTTGAAAATAAGCCTACGACCACGGCATCTATCACTTGAAACACTAATGCGTTATACATTAGGCTACTGAGTCAAGATGTCTACAAACTTTCTAAATGGGTATGATGTGTATTGCTGATCGACAGAGTTCACATTTCCCATTTGTCTACATTCATGAATGAATTAGATCGGTTTTGTTGGATTATGGTCTCCTTTAGCGGATTCCTTATGTATTAGCAGTAACTACAAAACCCACTTATTCATCTAATTCATTAGCGAAATATTAACATATTAGTTTTGGACAAACTAAGTCACGATAAACAATTGAATTAAATAAAAGTTAAAAGTTGAGCATCGGTTAATAGTTAGTTTTGCTATAATAATATCTGAGAGTACAATTTCTCCTCTGCACTTCACAAAATACTCATTTTATAACGAGTTTTTATTTCCTAATTAAATTAACAGAAATTCATAATGAGACAGAAGGTTATATTATGAAAGCATCTAACACATAGGACTGAGGAGTTTATGTGTATATAAATACTCTTCAGGGTTACAGAGTTACTGGTTTTAGCATTAAAGTACACTAATTATGGAATGTAACTCATTAACCAAGTATAGGTTAATGTACCAGACTTTAAGTCAAACAGTTTCTGTGATGGTTAGCCAGCACTAATGAGCTTTCTTAATTTAATTATGTAAAACACGAATGAAATGTCGGTCTATTGATTAAAAACCAAGTTCCATAACTACTAATCCTCCTACTTCACTAAAATACACAGTCTTTTATTTCAGTAAGTGAATGTGTACTTCGTAATTTTGAAAGTATTAAATAAATCCGTCTAAATGTTTTCGTACTTTATAAAGTTTTAAGTAAATCCTAAACTTGTAGCGATACAGTTAGCTACTATATTGGTTACAAGATGTATTTCTTTGAGAAATTCTGAACATTGTAACTAAACGGTTTTTAGATTTATTATGGTATCAATATTGATGCAGTAAGTTTTTCCACAATTCACTCATTCACATTTAAGAAAGTTAATCGACATTCCATTTAATTAGATTTAATGTTATTTATGTGAAATGGAATAAACAGTAGATGTTCAGTTAAAGATCATATAAGGAATTCGGACTCATGATTTTTACTACAGGATTGCTAGTATATATTGTCTGAGTGTTGATACATATAAATATCGAAAATCCTTAATTAAACTGATGTAAAGGTACACGTTAAGTTTAAATAATGTGTTACCCAATTTGAACTATGCTTCATATTAAGACATTGTTATTACATACCTAATAGTTAAATGAAAATATCACTAGAATTAAACAGAATGAAATTTAGAAAATCCTGATTAATAAGTTGCATTTTCAACTGACCAAATCTGAGCTAAAGTAAAAAACCTCCTTGAGTTTGAAGATGTTCAGCTAGGAATAAGCTTCAGAATGTGTTCGTTGTTGAACAATATTATCAATTAAATATACTATGAATAGACAAACAAATATTTCACCAAGTTCCAGTTCTGATCGATTGTAATTAGGGTGAGACTATAATTTATGGACGGATCAATCAAATTTAGAATAACAGGTTTTGGATTTTGATGCCAAATTCATTCATGCATTTGGCATTTTGGCTGATGTCAGTTTGGGATGAAAACCCTGAATATAATTCTTAATCCTAACCATCAACTGCAAACCATAATGCTTATTTTCCAACATGTTTATAACCCTCATTTGGCCCTAGTAAATAGATGGACATCCTCAAGGTCACTCCAGTGTCGCTCAAAGGTCGTCCACAAGTTATAGTCTCACCCTCAGTTAAGCGATTCAACTGAAGAGGTTTCATTTGGCTCCCAGCCACCATCAGCAGCACAAGCGTAAGAAATTCCACTAGCTGATTCGTTTTATAATTTATGATATTGGTGGTGTTTGTAAAGACTGAAACAGATCTTCACAATTAATTTATTCGACAGAGACAGCCGCAATAACTACAAAGTCATCCGCTTTAACTACAGATCTCCACTGCGTCAAAAACTATTGAGTATTATATTATTTGTATGCTTTATATAAATTTTTGAAAACTTACCTCTTCATCGTCTTGTATTGAGCTAGTCTGTATTGAATAAACAAATAGAAACAAAATTGTTATGATTTACATGTCAAGAAAAGAATATGTTGTGTATATTTTGATGGCCTTAACGTTCTGTTGTGTATGTTATAATTAGAACGGAACACTATCAACTTACACATTCACGCACAGTCTAAAGATATTCGTTTTTATCTACTCAATATACTGAACTGTCATTTTCATAATTACTACCTAGGAACATTAGCCAGCTAAATGTATGTATCGATAATTGTTTACGAAATATCACTATGAATCTGTTAATATACACGATTCACTACAAGATAAAGCTCTATTATATGTTAGTAATAAACTGGTGATTTTTGGATCAAGTGAATGTGAATTCTGTTATAAGATAATATAATCAAACATACAATACGGACTAAGATGCAAACGATTCATGTCAAGTTGTTGAGTATGTCAATCACTGCTCTTCATCTTGAAATTTTCACAAACCTTGGTAGCTTGTTGGCAAACGAAATCTCGATATGGATACAAAAAATATGTTTATCAATCTTAGCCTTACATTCGACTTAATTTTGTTTCTTCTCCTACTCTTATCTTGGTAATTTTCTCACTGTACTATTCTGTGATGTAGCAGCTTAGACACAGTTGCATAACACCTACGTTGTATACGGCCACTTGACTGAAAAAGCATAGGGCGGGAATTTCTCACTAATTGACATTTATTTTAGTCCGTTGAACAAACAGAACAATTCTTCAGTTTACCAACGTTTGATACATATTATTGATGAATAGAAAGGAAGCCGTATGAATGTATTGAGGTGGATCACCTGTTTCTCAGTCACATGAAAAAGATGAAGTATATTGCGAGTTGGATGTGACTAAGCATGTGAATTGCTTGAGTCAAAACGCTTCGTCGAAGGATGTGAGTATAATGAATTTTAACAGTTGGATTCATGAGTCGATCTAAGCCAGACCACCATTGAAAACCTGGATTTCTAGTGAGAAGCCGTGATCAGTGGAGTCCAATCCGTGTCGGGTAGAGACAGGTATTTACCTCAGGTAGTGTAGGAAAAGCTGTGAGAAATCATGGATCGACTGAAGTTGGACATTAACACAATTGGATGCCAGCTCAGTGAAGTGTTTGCACTCGAGACTGACGGTCCCGTGTTTGAGTCCAGCATGCGGGATCGTGGATGCGCACTACCAAGGGGTCCCATACTAGAACGAAATGGTCGTCTAGTGCTTCCAGGTTTCTAATGGTGGTCTAGCTTTAATCGACTCATGAATTCGAACGTTAAAATTACTACGATCTCCACAAACTCCCATTCTGATTCTGATGAATTTCACATTGAAATGAATTATGCGTGCATACAATTCTGAGACATCACAAAAAGTAAAAACGTTCCCAGTACTTCATGACATTTAATTACTCTGTGAATGGTAGTTTCTTTGTTATAGGGAAAATATCCGAATCAAAAATTAATAATCATTAAAGTTAATAATCCTTTTCACTTGATTTATTAATTGATACAAGTGGCGGTTGTAAAAGCGTATTACAACTCATCATGCAAAATTAGCTAAAATTTTAACATGATGAAACACTATAATTGTTTACACATTAATAACTAACCATATTCACCCATAAACTTGTTATCAAGCTTATAATTAGTCGTTAAATTTAAATTTACTATCAATTTCTTGTATTTGTGTCTGTCAAAACTTTTCTGAAATTTTTCTTTTTCATTTTTAGTGAGTAAAATATTCAAAGTGTTTCTGTTGCTAAGACAAACTAAACCAGTTTTAATTCAAAACATTTAATGATAGATTAAGCGTAGATCCAGTCATAAAGTATGTTTTCTTTTAAACACACCTGTTTTTGTAACCGAATTTCTCTTACATCTTATATATTACAAGATTTTTGAATAGGCAACAGTTGATTTATATGGAAGTCATTGAATCTAGGCCATTTACCATATCATTGATACTCGTGCAAATTCTTAATTCAATAGTCAATATTTAGTATGAATCAAAATAGGTGAAGTTGTGTTCGATTTTACAGTTTTCATAGTTGTTGGCTGAAGGTCACCAGATTTAGTCTTTTTTTACATCAATAACTGAATATAATGAATAAGTGGCGAGTTTTATGACTTGGTAACAAATGAATAAAGCTATAAATTTCAAAGCGATTGTCATTGGATTAAAATATCAACATTCGGATCCAGGTACAATCAACTAACAAACTTTAACAAAGATGAAAAGAATCTACTTGTTTTTAATTCCATCCACCATTCAAAATCGACAACTGTTTTAACGCACGTTGACAAGATGATCAAAATTTAAACAGTGTAAAGTAAGTTTTGTTTCAGAAGTCAATTTTTTATGGTTATACACTCTCAGTGTAATTTCTAGACTATAGGATCTAAATTAATTTACAAGGAAAAAATTCAATAATTTAACCTTTTCATTTCTTTAAGGTATATATAAAACTTATTGTTGATATTTCCAGTATTCGTCAAATTTAACACTAAAATCTTTGTAACGGGATATGTGCCTTAATAGATGTAAGCAAATATATATATATATATATATATATATATATATATATATATATATATATATATATATCAATGTGACATGTTAATTATTTTTGGAGCAAGTTACTGATTACTGAAATTTATTTTTAAATCAGAAATAACAATAAATTGTAATTAGAATTAATTAAATTATCAAATGAAAAATAGTTTTAATACAAAATAATGATTCTTTTCTTGGTTGTTGTTGAACGTTTGGTTCATTTGACATAATAAAACAAAGTCAATCGTTATAATTTGTAATGAATGCTATTTAAAAAAAAAATAGAATACTAGTATAGTTTTTAAAATAAGTTGTCTGAATGGATCACTAATTTATACATTAATTGATTTATATTAACTGGCTTTAAAACATGAATAAGTGATTTTTTAATGTAAAACATTAACTATCAAACTCTGCAGTAGTTAAATGTTCACTGATAAAATTTTTTTGTTGCTATCATTCAATTTGTACTACTAGAGCAAATTTTATATTCAATTGAAGATGATCAATATTTTACAAATGGCTCTGATTCATTTTCTGTAAATATTCAGTTGAAATTGTCTCTCTTTTTTAATGATTTGGCTGATATATATAAAGTTTATTTTTGAGATACAAGTTTACTGTCAAATATCACTTTCTTTGAATAAATGACTTTATTTAAATTAGCATGGATAATGGTACAATACAAAGCCAATTTACTTTATTTACGTTATCTTTACAATGACGATTCATTGAGGAACCCAAGATGTTGAATCGGATCTCTTACTGTGCTTTTCTCTTCGACTGATAGAAACTCGTTTACAATCACTTTTGTTTATGGTTAATTTTGTCGAAAGCTTTTATTGACTTATTTAACAGACAGTATTATTCGAACATTAACAGTTTGTCTATTTCTTTGTCAACGTGTGTGCTTGAATCTTACTAATTGCCTTGTTTCGCTGCGCCTTGCATTCGATGTGACTATAAATTCACCTCTGTATTCGCTCTCACACAGATTGGCCTTTCTGCTCCAATTCGCTCGATGTGCTTGTAACTTTGTTATTTATGCTATCTGCTAATAAGCTGTAGTCGCCACTTCTTATTGCCTTCTGAATTTAAATATCGTTGGGGATTTATATGCTAAAGGTTATCAAGGTGATTGATTAACGAAGCTAAGCCACTACAGACTATTTTGATTGAGTCATCCCTTTGTTGTTTAAGCTATTCTTATTACTTAAACTACCATCATTCAGTTAATCGTGCCCAATTTTTATTGGGCATAGCATTCTACTGAAAAGGCGTTCAAAAAATAATATAGTCTGAGAAAATCTTTTTGTTTTTCCTTTCATGTAAATATTATATTGATTACAATGTGTATTGTTTGTAAATGATTCAAATAAGTAGTAGGATTGGAGAAAAAAATTGATGACATAATTAACTAGCTTACAAGTGATGACTTGTATTCGTCAAAATGCTGTCAATCGCCTTACATTATTGATTAAGAATACATATTTCCGGTCACGTATAACTATCGTTTTCATTTAGTAGGCTACAGTTAATGGACATGCAATGGATAAGGTTAATTGTGCTTAATAAATTTATTGCTAATAATGTCATTTTAATACTTGCATGATTTATGGTCGATAATTAAGGTTGTATTTGTAGCTGTGATAAGACTAAATTTGACAATGTAGTTTTTAGTAAACATCTCTGTATTATTCTAACGAATGAAAATCTCTTAGTAAATACAAGATGTTAATTATTTACTTCCATAGTATATATTTATCAAGTCCAAAGATCATATTTTTTCTGAGTTGCGATTAGCTTGAAATTCATCATCCCATGACATTAAAAGTGCCACACCCAATAATGTTACGATATATATATATATATATATAGGGGATACGCTTTATGAATTTACTAAAAAATATGCTCCTTTGAGAACTTACAATTAATATGTTTCCGAATTCGGGATCATAATTAAAACGATCTGCATCACCACTCCCTTCATAATTCTAAAATAAATGGTGAAATTTGACTAAAATTTGATAACCAATATTAATCAATAGTAAAATTTTCTCAATTAATTATGTAGTTATGTAGAGTAATAAAAATAATGTAAAATTCTTTCAGTACTTCATAAACAGTTTCACTCTCATTGAGTGAGTTGCACATTCTTGGTTGTATAAATGTCTTATAAACTAAATAAATAGTAATTATTTCTGATAATAAGATAATAGTATGTTAGTAATGTTCTGATGAATAGAATCTTGAATTTTCGACATTTCAAAATTACGTACAAGCCGATTCTTTAGTGTAGTTCTTTATATTTAAGTGCTCTGTGATTAGTTTATAATAGTACTTTCCGACAGGTGACAGTATAATCAAGAAAATAAAATATGAAAATTGTAAATGTTTACACATCCCATCAGGTTCTGAACACGATGAAGAGCGTAAAGAAATCAGATCTAGGTTAAGCAAAAGTCTAAGGAATGATCGTGAGCAGTGATGGGCAACGAAAGCAAAAGAGATGGAAAAGGCGGCGGCTATAGGGAACACAAGACAACTCTACAGACTAATAAAAGAAACTGGAATTAATAAATCAAGTGTAAGTCAGACCATTTCGGAAAAAAGACGACACTCTCATCTGCTCCCAGTCCAGACGCTTAGAACGATGGGCGGAACACTTTAAGGAGCAGTTTAGCTGGCCTTCAGCTACTCTACAACTACCCTCTATTCCCAGACAGTGTGAATGGAACATTGAAGTAGGTCCTCCAACTATAGCTGAAGTTCAAAAGGCTATAGCTAATCTGAAACGAGGAAGGGCAGCTGGTCCAGATGGATTGGCCCCAGAGGTCTTTAAGGATGGTGGTCTAGTCTTAGCGATTAGGTTGACTAATATTTTAGCTAAAATCTGGGAGTTAGACGTTATCCAATCTAACTGGTCACAATCACTTATCGTCCCAATATTTAAGAAAGGGTCAAAATCATCCTGTGACAACCACAGAGGGATTAGTTTGACTAATATATTATCTAAAATACTAGCTTCGATAATTTTCGGACGCCTAACTAAGACTCGTGAACTGCAAACACGTGAAAATCAGGCTGGCTTCAGACCTGGTCGTGGCTGCATCAACCACATATTCACCATTCGTCAGGTTCTAGAACACAGGCATACTTATCGGCGTCCGACAATGGTGGTATTCCTTGACTTAAAAGCAGCGTTTGACTCTGTTGACCGAGAGGTTCTGTGGCAGTGTCTGTCATTGAAAGGCGTACCTCAGAAGTACATAAACCTTGTGAAGGCTCTTTACTCGAACATTACTGGTCGGGTCAGAGCCTATGGCGAACTGTCATCTGCTTTTGCAACCTCAAGTGGCGTCCGCCAAGGCTGTCCACTTTCTCCTTTTTTGTTTAACTTTATCATAGACATCCTGATGGAAATAACGCTCTCATCGACTGAATTCTCGGGGATTGATCTCCTACTAGGAGGTCCACTTATTGATTTAGAATACGCAGATGACATAGTCCTGTTTGGTGAAGACGCTGATGAAATGCAGAGTCTTTTGGTAGCACTGAGCAACAATGCCAGAATGTTTGGGATGCGCTTTTCTCCCTCTAAATGCAAGTTGTTGCTTCAGGACTGGTCTGAGTCAACACCTGAACTAAGGATAGGGGGTGAAGTTGTCGAACGCGTTGACAAATTCACTTATCTTGGAAGTCTGATCAGCCCTAATGGGTTGGTGTCTGACGAAATCTCAGCACGGATTCGAAAAGCTCGCTTGGCCTTTGCCAACTTACGTCATCTATGGCGAAGGCGAGATATCCGTCTATCAATTAAGGGACGAGTATACTGCGCGGCAGTTCGTTCCGTCCTTCTATACGGCTGCGAAACATGGCCTTTAAGAGTGGAAGATATTCGTACGTTACTAGTATTTGACCACAGGTGCCTTAGAAATATTGCGGGTATCTGCTGGGATCACCGGGTAAGTAATAGTGAGGTTAGACGCAGGGTATTAGGGAATGATGGTAAATCAGTTGATGAGGTTATGAATCTTCATCGACTGAGATGGTTGGGCCACGTGTTGCGTATGCCTGAACACCGATTACCACGACGCGTAATGCTGACTAGTGCAGGGGATGATTGGAATAAAGTTAGGGGCGGCCAAACCAAAACGTGGCATCAGTGCTTGAAGTCATTAACTTCTGGTCTGAGCCATGTTGGGAGATTCAGACTGCCTGGTTGGGGTCCGCGTGACTATCGTAACCAATGGTTGGAGACTCTTGGTGACATGGCTCAGAATCGATCACAATGGCGTCGGTGTATACACTCTCTGTCTTCCTTAAATTAAGAGATTAAAATCGCTTCATATCTGTCTAGGAACTAATTCTACCTTCCTGTACTATCTCCTTATACACACTTTCTTCTATATATTACCACCACTGAATTAACTACTCCTATGAATCCGGTGTTCATCTTGTTGTGCTAATGCGGTATGGCAACTTGGACCGATGCATATACGTGCCTGGTCCTACGTTGCAGCTGACTGACTGACTGACTGACGTAGTAAAAATATAAGGTAAACCCTTTCATTAAGATTCTCGGTAAGTTTTAATAAATAACTGTTTAACTCCCATAAATATGACAAACATATTGAGACATGTAATATGTTAGTCTAATCGAACATAGATTTCTATCATTTTCTGAATAGTAATACCGGTTGAATACAAGTCTTACAAATAACCTTATACCCATTAGACAGGTTAGTAGCTGCCCGGAACCAGTAGCTTAGTAAATTAACCGTTGACATTTGAAGTCTCAATAACATTGGAACTAAGATTCAGGTACATTCAGATTATAAGTCCCAAATAGAACGAGACACGAGTAAAAGATTGTATTGATGCAGTGAATTTACTTAAAATATTATTTATAGTGAGTTTTACATTAAATTAAAAATCTTAGCAACGATACTTATTGGTATATGTTGGGTTACGTTACTGTGCTTTTGAACGAAAATAATGTATTTCTTATACTGTTGTGTACCTGCAATTTTGTTACACTTTAGGATTTTAAATTCCTACTAGCAAAACTGTCTGTCGTGTCATAGTTTACTTATTCTTTGAAGGAAGTTGTAACCATACAAGTCTAATGATATTTTCCCTAATATTAACAAAGTAACCAATTTATGCATTAAAGCAAATTATATCAATCTCATATTTTACTAATAATAAGCATTGAAATTATTCGTGTAGTATCTCTGATAGACAATTAATTCACTCATTATATTACAATCAAATAATTGCTCAGTAAATTACATCTAGTTTAAATAGAGCATAAATTATAGAGCTAAAAATATCATATACAGACAATATTCTGACAGCAAAATGTAACCGTTAACTTATTAATCTCTCTAGAACTAGTAAATATTTATGGAGAAAAAAACAAACAAAAATAACCTTACTTCCGATTTGGTACACATATATCGGAGAGCATTTTCATCTGAATGAAAACTGAAAGCTTTTAAATAACCCTGTGAAAGAAAACACAACAATTACCGAATCGACGATTAGATGGGAATAAACAACAGTTAATTAATGTATATACTTTGAACAAGTTAAATCTCAATCACATATCATATAAACATATGACTACCTTTTTAATAATATTAATGCAATAAATATGTTGAGATTGTTAGAAATAAAGTCGCTTAGATCTAATTATTGATTTGCTAATATCGATTTTCAATAGTAAGAAAAGTTCTATCCAGTATAGTTGCGCTGATAAGTACAATTACAAATATTTACTACATTTACTATATAAATTTACTAATCAAACCTCATTTTGAGGATATGACTGTAGCTTGACTTTTACATGATGCACCTTTTCATAAAAAGATGTCGGAAATAAACAAATGTTCATTTTAAACATTAACATCACGTAATCATAGTTAAGTGTGTAGTTGTTTAATGTATTGTAATTAATAGCCGCAATATGTAAATGTTTAGTTATTTAATTTAGTTCGGTTACAGAACAAGTTTATTTTGTATTCAAATGTATCCTTTTCATTTTCAAATGTACAATACATTAGTGGTTGTGTAAGTTTGCTTATACCTCGGAACTTACCTTGGAAAATACTCGTGGTGTATAAAATAATAAAATGTTGTACTTGATAATAAATTTTGTGACCTATTTCCCATAAATTTTAACTTTTGGTTAAAAGTCCACTTTTATAAAAACATGTCCGTATACTATCATAATTTAGATCTTGGAGTGATTGAGATACTCAGCTCGTACATTTGATTTAAAGTAGTGTTTACCGTTTTTTCTAAATATAAAAGTCTTTACTACGATACACTCTAAAAGAGCTCTAGTTTCGATAAAGAAATATTAAATAAGAGTCATTATTGATGTTAGTGTTTCTCTTTCTTTTTCAGTTACCCTCTAAAACAATAGCGTATATTTGAATCACTCATTAAAGTAGTACAACACAATCAGTTATACATGTGGTTTCCATATTTATTTACCTATAAATGAATTATAACCACAAAACCTACACTCTTTTAAAAAGGAAGATTTATTTTTATTGTCTACAAGTGAAGAAATTGCTGAGAAGTCAATTAAAATTTGAAGTAAAAACACAAATAAACAAAAGAAATTAAACAGTAACTAGAATGATTTGGGGAGTTTACCTCAAAATATTCAGATGCATTCTTTAGGCCACTATTAAGTGCATAAAATGTTGCACCTTTGCGAAATAATGGTTCACCTAGTAAACCTTGAATTGGATAGAAATGATAAGCGATCCTTTGAGTTTCTTCACACGATGTATAGAAGTCAATCTTTAATGGTATGGACGTGTGTACAAGAAGGAACGAAAAGAAAAGAAATGCAATGAAACTAAAGTTAGAATTAAATATTAATCGATAAAAAACATTACCATGGGCACAATCATAATACTAGAAACTACAGATAAATAAAATGATTTAAGTGACTAATACATCCAGCAGTAATCTGTTCGAATTTACAGGCTGGTAATACTAAATGCGTACAAATCACTGTATAAAATATTTCATGACTTTCGAATTAGTTTATCTAACGGGTTGATTACTTTATAAAAACCTATCTCCAAATTTATGCTTGTTTGAAAAGTAATTTGATTCCTCAGTTTTCATTTTGTATGGTAAACATTTAAGTCTTTTTGTGTGCATTATCTGTGCTGTTACTAAATTAGGACATCTTTTGGATCACTATGAAAAATAACTAAACAAGTTATCTATACCAAACGAATTTTTCAATCTGAACTGTTAGTGTTTTGTTTAGAACACTAATAAAATGTTAATGAGTGAATAGGTTTGAAATGAACACTTGTTTTAAGAATATTGGCAACAAAACGATTCATTTAGTACATGGTTCCTGTAGAGTGGAAACTTATTTGAGTTGAACAATAAATGATGTGAATAGTTATTAAATTTTTAATTAATATGTTTATGTCGCAGTGAAAACGGTATATTGATTTGTAATAATTAATAAGGGACAATTTTCCCTTAATGTCTTTTATATAACAAGCGGTGTACAAAAGTGATACTGATACACGAACTTCTTATACGTAGACCGTCAACCAGCTATCGAGTAAGAAGACCAAGAGTGAAGAAGGAAGTTTACTGGACTAAACTGAATCAAGTGTATAAGCACTTATTTTACATCTACTCCATAGAAAATGAAATCATTTCTTAGCCAATAACATGTACTTGTTATTAGGAGGTTTTTTGATTGGTATAACATAGGCATCTTACTTGACGAATTTTGATTGGTCCATTATATCAATCATAAGTTCAATCGTATTATATTTTCTTGTTAGTGTAAAACCAGCTATGTTAGTCGTTCAGCCAGCAATGTCTTTAAGTCAACCACTAAGATGAATTTTTGATTAACTGCCTCAATGAACCTTTCAAGTTTTTTTTGAAGTTTTGTTCTTGGAGCTGAATTTTATACTGATGATATTCTCCGGAAAGATAATAAGAGCTTCACATTTAAACCATCTAGCTTGAAGGACGAAACTTCACCAAAACCATCCGACTGAGCTGCACATCATATCTATCAAGTAGTCGATCAACTCATCAACACCGGATACTTCATCAAAGCAAAAGTATAACTCAATATGATTGACGAGATGAAAACAATCTTTTGAAATTAGAATCTTCTGTATGCACATAATGTACAATCAATTATCACGTAGTTGTTCTGGATTCATTGATCCTAGATAATCACGAATCTATGATTTGTTCACTTCTCTAATAAAGCTCTTTCATAATAATGAGCTTAAATCATGTTTTTTTTAAAATAAAAAAGTGTAGTATTGGTGAGATATTTCGGATTGTGACTAGCAACTGAATTCACGACCACTGTTTCGTCCTATCAAGGACTCATCAGCTGGATTTACTTCACTATAAGTGTCGATGTTGCAAATATTTCTAATTAGAAAACATAATATTCTGTCGTTTGAAGCAAATCTTTTATAACTACAGTAAATTCATTATTGTGTTTCGCCTTTAAAAATAACATTTTTGCATCGATCTAAAACAAACTGTAGTTTACGATGACATGGAACATTTATTTGTGGTTAGAAACAATTTTCGTAGCAAAAGTATGCAAATTGTTAAAATGTATTAATCAAAAACTTTGATTCAAAGAAACATATTTTTTAATTTAACAAGAACTTCATAACTTACATAAGAAAACAGAATTATTATTAAAATAAAAACAAACAAATAAACAAACGTATTTTTTAACACAGATATGGTATTCTGTTGATTGCTTTATAAAGTCTTTATGATTAATTATATTCCATAGTTATTTTTACCAGTCATATATTACTTCATGTGAGTAAACTACAGATTTATCTGTGTTTTTCTTTAATTCATAATATTAACTGCACAATTTATGTTGCACATTTCAATTTCGCTCGAAATGATTTTCTGTTTAAGTTCAGTTTGACTTAAACACAGACTAACTTGAAATATAGAAAATAACATGAAATATTCTATAGTTTTAGTTTTCCAGTTAGAATTTCAACATCATAATGCTGTTTACGTTTAAAAGTTTTCAACTTTATCATACATAACTCTTGTTTTGTCATTTAATTTTGAGGTATTCGTTGGAATTGTTTATAAGTTTGATTTTGATTAATAATACAATAATAAAATAGACAATTAATAATAGTAATAAACAAATTTCGGATATTAAAAAGAAAATAAAATAAACAGTATTAATTTTTACTTATATATATGCCAAACAAGTTGAACACACAACTAATTCTGACGTAAACTAACTTTATCTGGTTTAATTAATATTCCCAAATGCCAATAATCATCATTCCATGGAATGGAGAATTCCACTTCTTTTGAATTACCATCAAATGATAGTGGATTATACGTAAAAATTATCTGATAGGTAGTGTACTGTAGATAAAACAAAGGGTAAATAAAATCAATGGTATATAAATAAACAAACAAACTATACTGAAGAAACAGAAAACAATATGTAGTGTGGTGTAAAATGTGAAAAAGAAAACAACACGTTTATACACAGTATTTAAATGACTCATCTTTTGTCGAAAGTGTGTTTGTGTACCCATACACACATATAGGTAATAGTATTTAATGTTGTAGTATTAATACTAAATGAGAACGAATTAAACCATTGAATGTGCTTCTTTTTTGGAAACATTTCATAGACATATTAAATAACTGTTTAGTGAAAATGGTATGGAATATAGATATCACATTCATAATATTTTCTATACTTTCATTAAAATAAATCCAAATATCATTTTCTGCTTGTGGTTTTATCATGAAGCTTTTCTTATTCGATCGGATACACCATACTTGTATTTCAATGATGAATCCAACCTTTGGATGAATAATCATTTAAGCAATACATTTCATCCATCAATGTTATGCTTACGTTATGCCTGAGTTTATTTTAGATATTTTCAAATTCTCCTTAACTATTAAGGCAGTTTTTATCAGCCATTTGACTGAAAAATGTTAAAAAAGCTAATTCCTAGTCGATTAGTTACGAGTTATTTGAAAAAACGTGTTCATGCATAAATGGGGACTGATACATAGTTGAAAGTAGTTGATTGCATAAATTATAGAATTTATAATTTTTTTTCAGATTCATTGATGTCTATAAATCACGCTGTGGTGAGATATGTGATTTGATAGCAATTTTAATGATAAACAATAAACATTGTTTGTTCTTATCTCTATCATCTACAAGATGAACGTGCAGCAGAGTTTTAAATAAATATTTTAAGACACCAAAATCGATAATTTGGTTGTAGTGTGTGGAATACAAAAGCGAGGAGAATTATTACAATTTCAAGCAATGCTTCTAAAAATGTTTCACAATTAGTAAAAAACTAAATGCTCCGAGAATAATAATTACTTTTCTTGTATCCAATGACAGTACGAAAGAACGATGAGAACAACCGGAACATAACAAATTGCTTTATTCACTAATGTCCCTAATGCAATAACAAATGATCAGTTAATATTTTATCATACGGTTAACAGTCAGACAGACGTATACCTAATCTTTGAGTTAGACATACTAATTGTTCTGTTCAACCTCTATACTATTTTTTTAACCAACTACCACTCACATAATTAATACAGATTCAGGAGCAAACTAGGAAAACGCAAATATGTTATCCCGATTACTTTGAATTTGTCAAGAATTAACAAATCAAGAAATTTATGGAAATTTAAAATCTGCTTGTCGAGGTTAGTTTAATAAAAAATTTTTTTAAGTGGGTCAAGCTTTTTAGTTAGTTCTGTGTACATTGTAAAATTAGGATATCCATTGATTTATTATGATAACGGACTCATTGAATGTGAACAGTATCTTATTTCTTTCAACCATCGATTAACTGTCCAGATAATTGTCGATATCATAAATCTAGGAAAACTATCTGTTTACACAATTCCGATGAAACTGAAACAACCAGTTAGATGATCAGCTTGACTTTTGAAGGTTTCTAATGATGTTTTGATCAGTGGAACTGAAGAAAAAACATGTAAGTTTTCAATATTGGGAGGTTTATTGGAGGAAATAAGAATGACGCATATTACACTTTATAGAAAAAGGTTCTCATAACTTAAGGTCGTGCATTTATTGAACAGATTAGGTATGACTGACTTACTGAAAATTGGTTTAGATTAATACAACAGCTTCTGTTCAAATAGTTGATCTATACTTAAATTAAGTATTTTAAAAACTTTGAATCACATCATGTATATTTTGACAGAGAAGCAAATTATATTAAAATGATTCAGTACAAATAGTTTAATAGTAAAAAATACTTAGGTTATCTTTAAAATGGTACATAACATAGTAGTGATTCCATACCGTTACATACTTTATAAAATAAAAAAGGAATGGTGGAAATGCTTAATTTTAATTACAAAAGTAATAAAATATTACGTGATTGATTTATAAAGGAGACAACATTGGTACAAATTCAGTCTTAAGTCTGGTAAAAAAGAAATATAGTCACTAACCAATGGAAAATAATCGTCTTAATAATCTTTAGATGTATTTTTGCTCATTAATGTTCATCAATACATGTTTTTTCTAAAAAATTCTTTAAAGCACTTTCAATTATCACAAACAATTAACATTCTAATATTGAATTCATGACAGTAAAGCAAAACGGGTAGGTCGAAATGCCTTTTAATTGAAAAAAATAAATTTTAAAAAACAAATTCTATTGGTCAGTCGATTTATTTTATCTCTGTTGATAAACTGATGAAAGAGATAGGGTATGAGTAATAAACAAGTGCAAAAATACTTTGTCGAACTTGATAGATTATATTCATAACATGAGTGGATGAGATTCTTGATTGGTTTCAAATTTGTAATAATTATGTGAATCATAATCTGGAATTATTGGTTACATCCATTTTAAGTATTGATAGGTCGTGGCTATTAGTAGAATCCCATACTCATGTTTCGTCCTATTTGGGACTCGCCACCTGGATTTTCCTGCATTTCAGAGCTAATATTCACTTTTGGACTGAAACTCAGTGCAATTCAATTCAAATACCAAAGCATTATCTACATAACTACTGAGTCCAGATAGCTACTGGTTTGTGCAGTTGTTTGGATTTTAATTTTAATTCTTGTATTCCACTGATAGTCACCATCCATCTCTGCTTAAAATGCTTGTGATTTACTGACAATATGTAGACAATCCGCACAAGATGCATATATGCTAAAAAAGAGAATGATCAATTACAGTCCGAAACATCATCAACAAGATTCAAACGACCAATCTGTATGAATTAAAATATTCGTTCCATTGTATTAAGTGATTTATTACTTACAGTTAGTAACCAATATGTGTACTCATGAACCAAGTTTAAAAGAGTTAGGTGATTGTCATTTTGATTCATAAGAGAGTATAATTTTTTTCAGTTTTGTCACTAAGCTACCGTTAAAATAAGTTGTAAAGTGATATAACATACATGGTTAGTATTTTGCTTCAAATAAATTTATACAAATAAACCTTATTTTCGATTTGACAAATTTTATGTAAGGTATGTTAAATTTGACATGATATCACTCGCCTACATTTGAACAGTTATTTAATAAAAATAAGGAGGGCAACCAGAAAACTTGTTTCATTGCTTAAAATATTCTTTATTTGACAAAAAACAAAGACATTTTTGTCAACTAAATCAAATATAAAAAAAGAATATTTATAACCAGAAATTAAAATAAACAACTATAATTGCATTCAAAAGAAAGCACATGATAAAAATCTGTGAAATAAAAATAATATCGAATCTAAGTATATTTAATTTTTAATTTAATTCATTCTATAAATGCCCTGGTACGGCCGAGGGTGGGAAGAGTCAGCTCTCCCTCTGGAAATGCTCTCACATGGCCACGTGTATACAGCCACTGCCAGGGAAGTTCTACTCACTGCCTTTTCGTGGTGCGGATTTGTTTACGACATTGAGAGGAAGAAAAGCGAATGACCGGCGCTTAAAGAGGGTTGGTGGACACGGAGAGTTCACCTAGGGGAGCTGGAAAACCCTGATTGCAAAACTATGGTGCACATGCGCTCCGCTATCCTGAGGGAACAAATGGCGTATGAACCAATCGTAGGTCACCGGCTACCATAGGACTGCATATCCTGACCTTTCTCCACTTCTTTGTGGATCAGATCTTTAGGTCGAAGGCTCCGAGCATGGCTCCGTAAGAAAATCGCCTGCTTCGGTCTGGGCTCCGTTGAAGTATCACAGCGCAAACACAAATCAAATGTATTCAGTGCCCCTTCGTATAAATATTTATGTGTTCAAATAAATAAATAATTCACATTCAACGTAAACTTAGCTTTTCCTATATGGTCATTTGAAAAAATTTCAGTTAATAGTTACAAAAACTAGATTTTATACAAAAACTATAAGACACTTTTTTGTGTTTAAAGATGATTTCTTCCTCCAGTACAAATAGACATTTTAATAGAAACATCTGAAAACATGTAAATAAGAACATTGTTTTATTTTGTTTGATGAACTTATAGCGAAAATTATTACCAATGAATATCTGAGATTTCATACAATGTTTTACATTTAAAAAATTGAGTAAAGAAAAGACAAATATGGTAGTAGATGTTGATACAAGTTCTCAAACTCAGCTTGTGTATCAGTTCTGTTAGCGTATTTTCTTGGAATATGAAATAAGGTTCCTAGTTAAACTACCTTAGTTTCAATCAAAATAGCGGTTTTATAAACGTCTAATGGAGAGTCCACTTTTAGCAGATACTATAATGCTACAGTCTATTTATAGGGATTTTTCGAAAATGTCTGAGTGGTGTTTGATTAATTTTATTTCAAATAAGTTTTAAATGCTAAAAACATGCCTTTTTAAAAAAGCTCAAGTCATGCTCGGCATTCTTAACTGAATGTATTCCAGGAAACATTATCCTTTGTGTTCTTTAGCGAAACTTGATGAACTTTTATTCTATCGATTGTTGAGGTCTGTGATCATAATATTAATTAGATGAACAGGTGAAATATATTAGGTGGATGATATTCAATTATTTTTGTTAACACAAGAATGTTCAATATGTATATAAGTCAGATTATCATTTATTCCAGTCAAAATCATACATAGATTCACGTTTTACAGGTAGGAACGTTTATATAGTCTTTGAAATTAGCTTAAATTACGAATTCAAATGCATTGCAACCATATCTTATAAATGATTTCTCTGTAGAGGCGGTATCAGTTCATCATTTTAAATCTGAGCTGTTTGTTCAAAAGCTCCGTCATCATATTCGAGTCATGTTCTAACACCTAATTTCTCTCACACAGTCAATCAGTTACTGACAATTTATCTTAATGTTTCTTGCTTCTAGTCATTAATTACTGTCACTTTCAGGTTTTTTTAATTTGTTCTTCAGCTTTCTCATACACATTATATGAGTGATTATCTCTCTCGCATTTGGTTTGATTTCATTATTTTCCCTGTACTTCTCAGTCGTAACGCAATCTTATTTCGATCCTTGAACTCATGTACTATTTATATTTTTGACAGATTAAGAGGGGTAATAGGGGTAAGTAAGCGATAGAAACATTTAAAATTCGGATTACGACTCTCCGACACGTTGATATCTTTTCAGCCTGGTAAGGCGATTAAATACTACAATAAAATAATCCCTGCAATTTATTAACTGATTGAATATAATACACCAAAAAGAGGTAACATCAACTTAATACAGATGTAAATATTACATACGTTATAAAATTTTTGTAACACAGTTGAACATTATTAGACACGAACATTTAAATTATCCGCTATTCCAGGTAGATGATTAATTTCGATCAACATCCGTAATCTAAGATTAGCTCGGTACGTACTGTTAGCTCCCCATACTTTTTAAGTGCTATTGCTGGATTCCTGCGACAGATTGTTCGATTTTCAATGAAATATTGCGCTCTGTTCCATTTTCATGGTATCAATAAATTTCCATTTATTTTGATAAGCGGCACCAATAAGTTGGCTAGGGTCTAAGTGCTACTCGTCCACCATATTGTTAATTATGCTAAGGTATTCTGAAACAACATATTTTACACCATCAAAAATATTTCCCCCTTTCAATTGTCATTATTAATATGCGCCCTTTTTAACCACACACTTTTGGTCACATCCATATTCGTTTGGACCGACACTCAATGATGGTGAATTCTCTGGAATAATAAGGCGTGAAACTTTCAACCTCCTGAAGTGAACTGTCCTGGTAATAACTTTTGAGTTTTTCTACTTTCATTACAAACTTTTTAATTGATATCTGTGTTTCTATGTGCTTTTATATGTGAACATCAGTTAATCAGTGTCTATGACTTAACATGTAGTGTGATTTGTGTCATTTATATGGACAGATCTAAGTATTACGTAGCAGGAATTGGAAGTAGAATTCTTACTGACAAGAGGAATATGAGGATAATCAGAGTGACAGCAGGAATGAAAGCTTGTAAAGGATAACTCAAGGAAGAAGTGCAAATGGTATGTATCGTTTTCATATTTTACAAATGCAGTGTGTACGTTCGTATGATATGATTGATTTTCTCTTACAAGTTTTCGTTACATTGTTGTTCCGTAATAATTAATGTTATGAAACGTGTAAGAAAGAATCATGGAAAATGAATATTACTTTAGAGACCACTGAAGACAATAACCACAAATGTCTTTGATCTAATTCAAATTTCTCAGTTATTGTAGGTCCGTTCTGGACAGCTTACTCTCGCTTCCGACGTAACAGCCCAAGTTTGATTTGTGGCACCGTACAACCTATTTGTACTGGATGATGTAGGTTGAAACATATAACAAAGCTGTTTTATTTCAATTTGCTTATATATCAAAGTTCCGTTGCTGATGCACTTCACTTCTACATCCATATCATTTAATAAATAAGACATTTGTGATAAAAGTCTTAGTAAAGGTAAAATTACAGAATAACCCGAGAAATCTACTCTTGAAATTATTCAACATGATGCACCTATAACCCCATATCGTTTTTGACCTGAGATTCTCAGGTACCATACAACCATATTAGGACTCACTTCCAGTCAGTGACAACTTATTCAGTTTTTTAGCGCCATTTAATTCATAAGAAAGTAAAATATTGGTTCAGAGTAACCACTTTGTAGTGAGCTTATGTTTGGTATTGCTGTCGTCATAGATAAAACATTTGGACAGTATTCATTTAAATCCATTTGGAAGTTAAATATCAATAAGCACACGAACACCATTTAGTTAAATAAATGCTTTAGAAGAAAATGGCTTTTAATTATTGTAAAAACATTTTCATATACTCCCATAACTTCAAAAAAAAGGAATGTTTACTGGAGGAAGTATTGAGATGACCAGTTGTAATCAGATTAGTTGGAGTAAGATCAAATGGTGTCTCATAGTTTTGTGCAACCAACATATGAAATATCAATTATAAATAAATTACATAACATTCAAGTTTTTACTGATTTATATTTTGATTTCAGTGTGTTCTCGGTTCCTTTTAACTAAGAATAACAATTTAATACTTTTAAGGGCAGTTTTTCTTCAAGATTTTTTGTATTTGTTTAAACGCGGCTACATAAGTTTCATTTCATGCTATATCAGTTTGTAGCAAAGTTTAAAATAGAATTTGTCCTAAAATGAAACCATTTTCTTTGTTTTTGTTATTTTGACAACACTTTTATGAAATCAAATCAAAATGGCCTTCTTAAAACAACTTTTGAATAATTTCATCAAAAACATACATTATGTGTCATGTTTATTTGAATGAAGGAATCAAGTTACTGTTTCATGTTTAATAGGTTCATAGCTTTGATAAATTGTAACAAACTTGAGTTAAGTTCCTTGGTTTAATAAAACAAAATTTAAAGAATTGATTTATGTCTAACGTATAAACCACATGGTTTTAACCATATTTTTACAATCATAACTAATAACAACATTGGTGACACTCAAAGCGTGGAATAAAAGTAATGTATGTTACCTACTCACATCCCTTAATGGTCATCGTAACTTGATTGTAACCCAAAGAACATCACTAATCCGTTTAAATCCAATCAATTTTAATAAAAACTTAAAATTATTATAAATTTTTGTTCAATATTTTAAGGATTAGTATCAAACCTATGTGTTAGATCTCACAACTAGTGTATAAGTCCTTGTTTTTAGATTAGAAAATGTTTACATTCTAATTCAATGTGAAATGTGATACATAATTGTTATTTACAGTAATTATGAATATTGGATTTAATTTCAAAAAAGTATTTCAGAAATAGTGCTCAAATATTTCCAGTTGTTTTGTTACACTTGTATTTCGATTATTAATTTTACAACAAAAGTTTTTATCTAGTATTAAATTAAGTTTCAAAAAAATATTGACTGACATTCAGATGTGTAAGACTATGTTTTGTAGTGACATGGAATAAATTGAAACATAAATTAACTTTGAATAGGTAATACTTTCCTCAGAGTCCCATTCCGTACTAACATGAAGATATTCCCGTCGAATGAAATCTCACCACATTCGTTTTACACGCATTTCGTGAGTTGTGTTAAATAATCATTAGAGACTAACCGGATTATGGTGGGATAAGACGTAAAGACTTAAATTTTGTAGACCAGTAGTATTATCATTTAACATAAGTATTTAGTGAAACAATTTAGGTTAATTTTGTCTTATTTTTCCAAAGTTAATTACCAACAATTTCTATTTGTTTCCAACTTCAATGATAACTTCTTTCTGTTCATTTATTTGCTAAGATGATTTTATGTAGATTTTATAAAATTCGAAGCAAATTTTTTACTATAAACTCATTTCATCTAGAGAACTGTGGAAAAAACCCGTTTGGTATTAAACATCTATTTTGTTTTAATTTGAAACTCATTAGCGGTACACATCAACAACCCTCAAATGTGATAAAATTCAAATTGTACATTATTGAAAGTTGTTAAACAGCTCAGTCTTTTTATAACTATTTGAAATATACTTATAAGCAAAGATGGATGGTGGCTAGAAGTGGAATCCAGGACGCGTGTTTGTGCCCTATTAAGGACTTGTCAGCTAGATGTACTTGCACTTCAGAGTTGATGTTCACTCCGGAACTCGAACCCAGTACAGTTCGGTTCAAACGCCATCGCGTTATTCTCTTAGCTACTTATTCCTGATAATCACATGCTTGTGCGATGGAGTGAAGTTTAAATTCACTTGGTGTTGTTTGCTGGTATCTTTCCATTGATGTTTAGGACTGCAATTTATCAGTCTCTTATTGGCATATGTGCATTCTGTATGGATTGCCCCGATACCGCGTTGAGTCACAAGATGAACAAAGATGAACATAGACTCTGGGGTTCAGGTAAATCCAGCTGATGAGTCCCAAACAGGACGAAACGAGCGTCCTGGATTCCACTGCTAGCCACCATCCATCTTTGCTTACAATGCTTGTGACTTAAGGCAATATCGAGACAATCCGCACATGATGCAAATATGCCAATAAGAGACTGATAAATTGCAGTCCTAAACAACAGTGGGAAGATACAAGCAAACAACACCAAGTGAATTTGAAATATACTTGTTGTAAAAGAAGTTTTTATGATCATCAAATAACCAGTTATCAACTAAACAGAATTGTGAATGAATCATATGAGGATAATTTTAATAAATTTAAAATAATCTATTTAAATACATAAAGACTTCTTATTGGTAAATAATTACTCATCTTATGTTTTTTTGTAGTTAAATGAAATAACACTATAAAAACATTTTCCAAATTTGTCAATGTTATTTTATATATAACTTGTGTCTAGACATGAAGATTTCTATGGTTGGGATTCAAAAACATAAAAAGCGACATAACTCAAATAAATTTGATGTTTTCAAGAAATAATCATTATACAACTAACTAAATAGCATGATATCTATTTTTCAGTAACAATTTAATACATTAAGGTATATTGACATTTTAAAGTTGTATTGAGCAATCGTAACTATAACATCTATAGTTGCAAATATTCAATTTTACTGGATCCAATTTAGATTCTGGTTTTAAATGTTCACTTGAAAATAAGTAAATATATCAATATGAATAAGTAGAACTCTAAATTTATAATGCTATCGGGCTTGATGCTTAATGTACTGGGCTCTAATTGTGTGTATATCAACACTAAGATTCAGGTACATCCTGCTGACGAGTTCCAAATATGACGAAACACGCGTTTTAATCTTCACTCCTGGCTACTATCTAAATTCAGTATATATTAAGGTAGTCTACTCAAGATGTTCATATATCAATAGAGACCGATCAATTACAGTCTTTAATATCGGCAACGTAAGAATACAATACTTAACAATAATGAAAAGACAGGCTGTCCAATACCAATTGGCTTATGCTATATTTTTCAGTTCAAACTCTAAAAATGCTTTTCACCAAAAAAATCTAGTACGAATGATCTAGGAACTTGAATTTTCTTTTTTTAGCTACCATTAACTGCTATAGTTATGTTTTCATACAGAGCATTCGATCTCCTACTTTGCATTGAAACCTTAAAGTAAACGTAGTAGAGTAATTTTTGCAAATCTAAGTGGATATGAACTATTTAGTCTGTTTTCTATCTTCTGATCATTAACACTAAATAATCTGTAACATATCAATAGTGTTTATATATATATATATATATATATATATATATATATATATATATATATATATATATAACAGCACATAGATCGTTTAACTGTTCAAAGACAAATATTTTATAAATAAACTAACTTCAACTATTTTTAATCCAAGTCTTAACACATTATCTGGATCACGTATACTGAATAAATATAATCCATGTTGAATAGCTGTTTTATTTGGTTTGAATATTAAATGAATAAAAAATGTTTCATTTGGTAATTTTGATTGTGGAAATAAACGTAATGCTGGTACACTATATAAAAGATCCCCTGAAGGTGGTTGAATTTTGATAGGGAATTCTTCATCAGCACGTGCTATATCATAACGACGATTTAATAGATAAGTTATATCCCAATTAACACCTATATAAAGCAAAAATATAAAAAAGAATAATAACATAAAATTTATTTAACAGGGAAAATAAGATCTATTTAATTATATATTTTCACTGAATTAAATCCAATCGATTTTTATTATTGTTAAATTTATGACTTTCACGCTTAATGCTTAACATTAGAGCTGTCAAAGTTGGTTTTATGGAATTGTTTCATTTGAAGGTTATCATCATCAAATAATTACATCTACTACAAAGCTAAATTAAAGCAAATAGAATTGAGTTAACTGTTTCATACTAGTTTGATATTTCTCTAATGTAGTTTATTTGTTATTTAAATTATAGTAAATGAATCTTGTACAGGTTCATTGCAAGATTTTATCGATTTACATGGAAGGTGATAGGGCGTATTGTCTAAAGGTTTTATTTCATTCGTTTTGGGGAAAATTTTCAACTTAGCAAAATATCATTGTTTTGTATTAACAATACATTGTGTATAAATCATAGAACCTCTAATTTGATATTGTATTACCTAATTCATTTTTAATCTTCTTGAACAGGTTATTTAGAGAATTTTAAATGAATATAAATGAAATTCTGAAAATATTAAAACGTTTTGTCACCTAATTTTTGTGCACAAAGAAAATAACATTAAAACCTAATTATATGGTTGATTAGGTTGTACTACCGCTTATTGTCTATTCACTGACTAATATTAATAATATTCATTTCATATAGATTCGAGGGAGACCAGTGTTTAGAATGCTCAGGTTAGAATTAATTAAATGTCTTGTACTCATTGATCTTTACTGGTTTCTCAGTTGACTTCTGTTCATGATGAAAACTACTTGGTTAATTTATTGGAAAATATTTTTAATGATATAAGTAAAATACTTATTATTAACCGATTTGATTGGTACTGGATCAACAAATTCAAGTGAGAGTTCTCGATGACCAGGTTGAAATGAACTAAACACTGGGTGGTAGTTTTAATTATTTTTCGGAAAACGTATTTTTACCGACTAGTTCTTAAAAAAAAATTATTCTTCGGCCTAATATTGAGTCTGTCCATAAACATATATGTCCATATAGACATTCATATCTTACATTCATTCATTGTCTATTATCATCTGAAATCCTAGTCTTACAGATTATTTGGGCATATTTTTCACATTTGCATAGACCAAGTTTCACTTTATACTGTCATATACAACATACATTGTGTAAAATGTTGTATTGTATTACCAATATTCCAATAATCGGAACACAATGAACTGAAAATTAAACTTTTTTGTAAACTGTTGTTAGTGATGTGTTGAACTTTACTGTTATTCGCTTTCATATAATGATTAAATAATATCGAATAGAATTCGTCTGATTGCAAGATGGGTGAGTGTTAATTTAAAATAGCGTAGGTAAAATATAAGGAAAAATATATGATTACTGAAAGAGAAAAAAAATACTGAAAATGGAATTTGTTTGTAAACAAATATTGGTGATTAAGCTACCTAGTAATGATTACGAAATAAGAGAAACTAATTTAAGTTGCTTTGTTTAGATTGTGAAATTTGTAGGTAGTTTTTTATTATCGTAAACTGATATCAACTTTGTAACCCTTAAAAATTGGGAAAAATCGTACTTATGTATCACGTCAGTTTAGGACTTTTTAACATTATGACCTTGTGCTGTCACACATGATCAAGCTCCATATAGTACAGTGAGGATGTTATCATTCATTCACATAATTATCCGTCTACGAAACTGAATAGATATCGGATCATGTAGTGTATAGTAGCTGAATGGCTCACTAGCATCGAGTTAACCAAGAAATCTAATAATTCATGATTATATCTGTTGTGTAAGGTGTTATTTACTTACGAGTCACAAATTATATCTAAAACTCTCATTCCTGCTTCTTAGTTGTCAATGTGTCCCCAGTTGACATATGTTTATAATGAAAATTATTTGCAAATTAGTGGTTCATATCTATTGGAGATTAAAATCCTGTCCACATTCTTTTGATACCATAAATTTTCCGACATAGATGGAGTCGTTGAATAAAATATTGGATTATATTTAATTTGGTCTAACTTATTTTAGTTTTGTTATATTTTAAAATATTTCAGCATTGATTCGCAACTCTAGATGCTCGAGAACTAATTCAAAGCATTACTACAAATTTGACAATCATTTATCTAGTGTTCATGTTCGCTGATTAACCTTGTATTGTATCATCTTTTTTTATTGACAGAGTTAATATACAAGCTTATAACAGATGACTAGATAATATTTCAATCAATCATTAATAAATAAACTAATAGACATGAAGTTGATTTCTATACAGAGTATTATTTTATAGAACAGTTCAAAATACAATTTTTATTACATTCTATGATGCCAACATATTATTTTTCAAAATTTTCTGACTGTAAAACTGTCATTTATCATCCTTTAAAGTATTAATTTGAAATATGTTAAGATTTAATTTGCGCGAAATTCAATGGTGGTTTAAAAAGTAACGAAATAAGTTAGATAATATTTAAGAGGAAGAATGTATTCGTAAAATCTCAGCGAAAGAATTTGAAGTAAATCCAACCTTTTGCTTGGCAATGTAGTCCAAGCTATTTCCAGTTAGATAAGAGTTGTTCAATAAACCTAATGCTTATTAATTTGTATGTCTTATGAATAAACCAGCCTAAATATTTATACAAAGAAAAATTGAGAAAAACACCTTTTCGACTAATACATCAGATCTTAAAACTCTACAGTCTATAAGAGAAGAATAAACTTCGAATACTTGGAACTATCCGGCTTAAATAAAAAGAATTCGTTTCGTGATGCTACATAATATCAACACCTTGAACTTTATAAAGTATAATTCTCATGGATAGATTAAAAGTTCATAAATGCTTTCATTGATTCGTTGTTTAACCTAAACATTGGATTTGAAGTGATTTATTAGGCTTTTGAGAGCAAATATATATTCTACATATTTTAGGTCATAGTCATACGTATCGGTAAAATAAATTGGACAAACGGATTTAACGGACAAGTGTTTAATATAGCGAAACTACTATGATTTGTGCCACTTTTATCGACATGAGTAGTATATAATGATAGTCAGGATTAGAATGTCTGACAGTAGAAGGTCAAGAAGATCAAGGAGGAAAAAACGGGAGCAAACAGCAATTGGTATGGAAACGCAGGAACAGTAAAGTCTGAGACGTTTGACTGATATTTGCAAATGAACAGTCAAGTTTGAGACAACTGATTGATATTTTGCAAATACAGTATTTACTATATGGTTCTCAAATTTTACTTAGATGTTCTGTAATTTTGTGTTCAAATACATTCGATTGTCCCCACTTATTTTCTCGTTCACTACATTACCACCTTGAAGAATCAATTCTATATTCTTAATTTTCCATTTGTTTCTATTTCTCGATGATAATGGACGTTACATTTTTATAAATATACAAGTAAAGGTACTTAGCTGCTTGTTTGTGCTGTTCAAAACACACTTGGAACGAACTGAAATAATCTCCCTATGGTTTATAGATTAGCGGCTGACAAGCTTTTCGTCATTGTTTGAAAGTCATTCAGAAAAGGAACTGTAGAGTCTTTTTTTAAAGTTTTAATGAGATTTGTCTTTATGCTTGTAATTTATGTTCGTTTGTGCTTAAACATGGTTCGATGTAAACGGTAGTTGAATTTATAAACTCAAGTTATTTACCATTTATTACTTAAGTGTTTTTATTCCAACGATTTATTTTCAATATATATAAATGCCGTTGACACTGGCCATTTCGAAGAATCAACTTGTTATGATTACAAGTGGATGTAATGTATAGAATACTGTTTCGGAAATTATGTATATGTATGAAACATAATAAGGGATTTAAATGTCAACTATTTATCTTATCTAATTTAATCAAGTGTTTGTGATTAGTAGATAAGTATCTGCGATTTCTTAGTTTCAAAAACATGCCATTTTTATGTATGTTTACTATAGACTAGTCGGTCCATTATTGAGATATTAAACTGAAATTTATTAATTTGGATTCTAAGATGGTTCGGGTTTACTTTCAACTTTATTGATTAGTTTATTATACAACTGAGAATTGTAATTTAAAACATATCAGGGAAAAAGAAAAAGTCGCTAATTTATGATATTATATTCCATGTTTAAAATTGATCAATTCTTAATCTTTTTAATTGTTAAAGTTAGGACAGTTTTATGATATTCAATTTTGGTGAACATCTAAAAAAGTATGTTTAAAAATTTTTTAACACGTTTAAACATTCATTACAATCATATTCTTTCTTGTTCGTGTCTGTAAAAAGTTGCATTTCAAAAAAGTACATTTCGATGTCTATTCACAATTGTGTTGTGAGTGGGCGTTCACACTAAAGTTCAGGCTTAAATTTATTGAAGATTCTATTTTATATTCGTAAATTTTAGATGAAATACATCAAATGATCGAAGCTTTGTGATCTCAGAAATTGATAATAATTTTAATTATACCTAGTTAATTAATATTATTTTCCTAATCATTGAATGCATCCTCAAAAGTCTTTTGAAATTTCTTCCTCTTCTTCTAAACGCTTTTTTATCTTCATGTCTCTATTTCTAAAAATATTCATTTCAGGCGAATATTTCCATTTTTAGTTTCTATGACTACGTCTATATTTTGGATGTATTTTTTGTCAACTTATAATATTTTGTCGTCTGTTCATAAACTGATATGATGAAAAGGAAAGTCAATGTTCAAATGAATTGCTCATTATTAATTTTATTCAACATTACATCCGTTTTGATTCAACGTGATGATCATTCAGTGCAGTATTTGATTTGTTTTCACAGTATGATATTTTTCTTCTGCATAATATACAATATTCTTGTATTCATTTGACATGAACTATGCTCAGTAAGTGATTTGTTATAACTGAGTATGTGATTTAGTCCTAATTATTAATCAAAATGGGTGTAAAATCAATATATAAACCAGTGTATTTTAGACTATTATCATTCATCATAGATCATCATCATCGTTATCGTCGTCGTGTTTTGGGGCTAATAAATCTTCACTTATACCAGACTTTGTGTCCTTACTTTTGCGTCGTGGGAATTGCAGAGGTCCCTCGTACCGAATATAAGTGATCAGCGTTTTTCCAGCACAAAAGCAGCGACGACCAAACATAACATAAACTCGATATTAAATGAAAAGGCTAAATTACATCTCGTCATGAAAACTTTATACTTCGATAAGAGTATATGTGTGTGTGCGTTTACACATTCATGTATTTATAAATGTGTGGTAATATAAATGCGCATATGTACATGGTGTTAAGTTCTTAATGATTTTACATTTTCCAAGAATTTATAAGAATTCCAACTTGAATCAACTTTTAACTTGGTTCAATTATTTGTTATCTGTAACAAAATAATATCTTTGCATAAATTAAGCTTTAAAAAAGTAATAGTGGGATTATAGTTGTTGAGTTCAGAAATGAATTCGACAAAAATTATTATTATCTTCCTTGAATTAAAAAAAATAACTAGGGATGAGAAAAAACTATCATGTTTTATATTGCATCATTGCGTTTCCTTATTGTATATATACATATTACTAGCCTACTTGCCAAAAAGCCATCCAGCTCAAAGCACGAAACTATCAAAATCATTCACAGGAGCTACAAACCTTCACCATCTCTAAATCGCTTAATAACATCGTTCTATCAATTCAAAGGAAATACTCTGTTATCAGCATGTTGCATCGGGCCGTCAATTACAATTCGTATCATTCACCATGAAATTAATTGTTCATTTCTAAATAATATTCAATACACTAATTATAATAAGATAGTTTAAAATTACCATCTTTAAACTAAATTGTATATTCATTGCTACAAGTTTTTGATAACTCCTTCAGAATGTCTCTGGAAGCTAGAAGAAATATCAAAAACATCTTGGAGAATCAATAATCTTTGTAAATTCTGAAAAGACAGACAACGATCAATTTTGTTTTTTTTATTCTGACTAAATAATTACAAATTTTTTTTACTATATGTAGCATCTTTCTCAAAACTGACAGAATTTCAAGATTGTCTTCAAACCTTTAAATGCTTTTATTTTTCCTACATAATGCCACCCATGAATTTTAGCTCCTCTAACATCTTCTGTCTTCTGTTACTTGCTGAGAGTCAAGAAGTGGAAGAATTCTTGAAGCAAGAAAGCAACTGAAAATTTATTATATAGAACGTTCAGAGTACAAGATCTACCAGCCGCAAACTATCTTAACAAACAATTATTTTGTGCCGCATTCAATTCTCAATAATGCCAACTAACTCTTTTTATCCTCGCTTGAAATCAGATCTCTTGTGCACTGATTAGTTTGCAGTTTTCCCAAATTTCTAGACTTCATATTTTTTTAACTCAAGTAAACGTATAGGTGATTTTATTATATAGGGTACAAAAATGGTCTACTGGAATAACTAATGCTATCTAATTATGACTTACAGATGTTTCTGTAAAGCAAAGAACTAATCGTTTTTTTAAGTTTTAATCTCTATTTACTTACTTGAATGAATAATGTTCAGTATAGTGTATACCAATAAAATTTTATAATCATATTTATCCAATGCTGATAGCAATTAAAACAATATCAACTTATTTTCTTTTTAAGACCAACCTAATTATGGTTGTATTAATTAGTTTAATTGTGAAATCTAGTTAGTAACTGGATTACAACTGATCTGTCATTTAATATATTATCAATTAGGCTGAGAAAATTCTGTCTATGAACATTGTGTGTGGGCGAAAAATAACTCTATGTTATATGACTATTTATTATACATAATTATTATTTTTTTTTCTTGTCAACCAAACAACAGATGGGTAAAATTCTAATAAAATCCAAATGAACTGAAATTGTATGTTTTATGATCTATTTGTTGGTTAGATTTAAAAATTTACGTGGTCAATTTATAGATCACTGATTCGACAGCAACTAAGTACATTCATAATTTCTGTGTAACAATATTAACGAAGATTTTTTATGTGTGTGTATATTGAGTTATTTTTTTCTTGTTTTGACAAAATTACGAACAAAATTCACTATAATAGACAATACCACATTAAGTATTATGACGCAAAGATAGATGTTATGCGTACATGTATTTGAATTATTTTTTAAATTTAAGCATATATATATATATATATATATATATATATATATCTTCATGTGAATTTCATGTATGTTTACTATGGTTACAAGTGAATCTATTATGATTTGCCTACTTCAAGATTGATTATACGCTTTTGATTTTATATAAGCTTCTAAAATCCAAACTGTCGTAACGCATAGGTAAATAATAGCAAAAGATTTCCGTTTTCTCTCAATGAATAATAAATATGTGAACTATCCGGCAGTATAGAATGAATTCTTTGAGTTGAGTAATTAAACTATCATTCTGAAAAACATTGTCTGTGACTACTTAAAGTAGAAGCTGGTTTTGTGTAAGAACATATACAGTATAACAAACAATACGCAGTTTTATTATACGTTTCTGTATTTTATCAGAAGTCAGTATCTTTGTAAACTAAATTAATCCCCTAAAAGTTTATAAAACTACTGGGAGAACGTGAGTAAACATAGATAGCCGTATTTCGGCTATATTTCAAACTGTACATTTATACAACATTTACGAAATTGTTTAGAAAAAAATAGCAATTGCATCCTTTTCCTGATTAGAAGTGGACATGAGGCTGATCAGTCTAACAGTAACACCACTAATATAATGATCGATAATGACTTAAAAAATGGATTAACTGCTTTCCCACTTTACACATCACTGACTGATCTACAAATACGATTGAATCGTGCTTTGATCAATTTTGGTTAGGGTTAAGAACAATCGTATGAAATAAAGCATATATTTGATTCATCAATGATAGGAATACTACAAAGTGTTATTTTGTCATTGTAAAATATTTTATTTATATAAGCTAATTAGATTTATAATCAAACTGTAGCGTTCAGCTCAAGAAAAATCAGACAGTGCTCAGTTATGCCTTCGATACTGAAGGCAGTTTACTGAAGATCCATTGCTAATTATTCACTTCACCATTATCT
Organism: Schistosoma spindalis; assembly: GCA_946903255.1. Taxonomy (NCBI): domain Eukaryota; kingdom Metazoa; phylum Platyhelminthes; class Trematoda; order Strigeidida; family Schistosomatidae; genus Schistosoma; species Schistosoma spindalis. The sequence continues at coordinate 48,998,213 of OX336420.1, forward strand.
ATGTCGAAGACTTTAGAGCTTTATATCAGTTAATCTTAAATTTGTATTTATTCTTTCGTTTCCGCTCTTAACCTTGAATATTCAGTAGAACAGAATTATTATTTGTCAAAAGTGCACTGATTTTTACGAAAAATAGAACAAAAAATTAAAAAAGAACTTACAAACATATACCTGGGTATGTAATTCTACTTTTATTTATCGGTTAGTTATTATTCTTACACAACTTACAAGTCCTTGTTCATTTTTATACAATGAATTTTTAGATATTAATAAATAATTATTGACCAGTCACCCTAAATCTCTTGCTGAATAGATCATTGGTAAGGAGTTAAGAAATTTGAAAATATTAAAAAGGATTTTCAACCTGAAAGTTTTTTCTATAAATAAGAACACACTGATTTATTCTAACAAAAAATTATAAACGTAACAATTGGTAATTAAATTAATTTGAAAGCTTTTGATTGAGATCATGAATCGATTGGTGTTAGACCACCATTGAAAACTTGAAGGCACTAGGCGGCCATTTCGTCCTATTATAGGACTCCTCAGCAGTTCGCATTCACGATACCGCTCGCGGGATTCGAACACAGGGTATTCAGTCTCGCACGCGAACGCTTAACCTCTAGAATACTGAGCCGGCATCCAGTGTTGTTAATGTCTAACTTCAACCAATCAAATTTAAAAGCATTGAAAGTTTATTTACAACTTTAATTAGTTTGCAAATGTTTATTTCTATGACAATAAAACAAAAAAATGTGTTTTGATGAAATGTCATTAAGAAAATGTTATTAAATTGAAATCATTTTTATCTGTGAACTAGACTGATGGTATTTGTTCTCACTGAAGTATGCATCAAATACTGTTGAATTATTCAATCAGGATTTGGTGTACTACGCTTTCTGGATTTAATCGACTTGTAATACAATATGGATTTACTCAAAGTAATTTAAAGACGTTCGACTTTTATTTCTTCCATTTTTGTTTCTCGTTCATTTAATAATGAAACTTTTATTTGGAAATTTTCTAAAATCTATCTAAGTGTAACCAAATGTTTCTATTATTTCATTTTTAATAATCTTTTGAATTTACATGAGATATATTCCTGTAAATTTTTAAGAAAATGCAAACAAAATTCCAAAATAAATCAGATCGTTAGTTTAAAATTGTTTGATTTTAATTTTTGTGATCTGAACAACTCTTTCCATGTTTTATTGGTATTAAGAAACAATAAGTAAGTCCTTTAACACAATGATTAAATATGTAACTTTTAGTTATGACTATTCAACTCACATTAATGAAATCGTTATATTGATTGGGTTAGAAAATATCCTTCAGAAATCTCAATGGGCGACATAATGAATTGTACATCATGAAATGGTTGGTTAAAATAAACAAGTTTGGTTACTACAATGATGATGATATGAGCGTACTACTGATTTCTACTAATAAGTTATGAGTTGGTATAATACGACTTGTTTTTAGTAAGCTGCTAATCGTATTCAGTACTTTTGTTCTGTTTCCTTACATATTTGGATTCATCATTTTGTGTAGTGCTGACAAAAGACTTTACAAACTATAATCGCTAGGTAGATACACTTGAAAGGAATATAAATCCGCAACTGCCTCCTGATTGCCTTCAGTCATATAGCATTAGACAAACTGGACTACGATATCTTGTCGCTTAGTCTAGTGATTATATGCTGTATTTATTCAACAGAATTTTACTTAGCATAAATAGCTAGACATAAGTGTATTGGTTTATGATTTTTTGTTTATTTTGCTTTATTAGTTGAAAACTATTGTGAGTTGTTAATCTGTTATCCATTTAACGCATATGAACCAGCATCACTTGATGGAGTTGGCAATTTGATGTATTATAATAACATAGCAGAATTTAGCTATCAGTCTTAATTAATAGTTGGTAAATTTGATCATTATGAGTTATATTTTCCTTCTTAGTTTCTCATTGGCGACTAGTATCTTAGTGACGATTAACGCAAGTTAGTTTCGAATACGAGTAAGTCTATTAAGATTTGTTTACAGAAGTATTGTGTAAACATTGAAAACAATTGTTACCTTAATTTTATAATAATTTAGTTTTCGAAAAAAGTTGGAGTATAAGATATTTTGAGAAAATGGTAGTATGGTTTTCGTCTAATTCCATTACACGATGAATCAAAATATTGTACGCTTCAGTTTAACGAAAAGTATCGATTACAACGACCGATTATCTGAACAAAGTATTATTAGAAACCAAACATTCTGCGTCTTTGAATAATACTGACTAAACGATCTGGAAAACAGTTATAATTCCACGTGATTACTCTATATACCGGTTTAAATTGGGTTTTTGTTCATGCGCAAGAGGCAATTGCAGAACATAGTTGATGGACTTTTTGGTGATTGACTAATCAAACAATTTGTCTTTGATTAATTGGAAAACACCTTTGAATTGCTCGTTCATGTACTTTGATTCCCAGTGTCAAATGATATCAATTAGTAATTCATAAAATATATCGCTCTAATTTGAATACAGGAATCGATATTAGATTTCTGAGTTATATCAGCCCTAGAAATTGATTTTTGTTATTGAACCTAACGAAAATACGTATTATTCTGGATGTGTAACAGTTATGAAGACCTGATTTTTTTGTATTATAAAGCGGTTAGTTATACTTTACAGATTTTCAGAACTGAATATCTTGATTCTTAAAAATTACAAACTTTGGTTGACTTACAAACAACTTTCTGGTAGACGATGTTATTAAGAATGAGCTAATTTGATATTCTGATGTTAATACTATATGTCATTTTTTAAAGTTTATAATCTATCTACGTATGGTACTGGAAAATAAGCACTTTTATTTATTTATCCTATAATCAGTTTACAACCAAATTACACAAACTTGGCAATAAACATTGTTTAGTAACTAATGTCATATTAATTTTTCTTATCCCAACATTATCGATGATAGTTTCAAATTATTTGATATCGTTAACTGCACACCACAATGGCTAGATTTACAAGGATAACTGATGGCTATTAGTCAATCAAGAGTTTCATTCGAAGTTTAGTTAGCGTAGGACTAATGATTTATGTGAATAAAAACTGTTTTGAATTGTAGAGTATTTAGAGTACCGACGTCTTTATAATTAAAGACATACCCTGTTAATAATTGTTAACGTTGAAACTTGTGTTAAAACAAACTGTGTAGTATATTTAATCTGAGACATTTGTGATGGTTTATTGTAAAGCGTTTCTGAAAAGTAGTAAATGAGAGTAGAATATCCGGGTTTTAATGCATCGGAACTAAAATGTTATTTTCATAAGTTCTAAAGCTTAGTTAAATAATTTCACGGTGCGTATTAGTAGTGACTTAATTTCTTTTCATATCGAAATTTGAATTACTAATCAACTCCTTAAACTTGAGTTATCATAAATCCTTTTAACCATTTTTTAAATAATACGTGTTAAATAGTTAGTAAATAAATAACCTATGTGATACTAGCCTCTTTTAAACTAAGTTACTAACCTGATTATGTTTTGTAGAGAGTAGATTAAGTCTTGTTTTGATGGTTAATTCACACCTATCTAAAGACTACATAGAACTAGAAGCCTTAAGCTATAGTAATACTTTTGATATATAACATCTAATCTAAAATATAGCAATAGCTACAAAAAATTACATTACTTTCTTTGTATTCTTTACTGACATATATTTAAAGTAGAACTAAATGTTGGTTTTGATTCAGTGGTATCATCTCAAACTGAAGCACTTGTTAACTCATACTTAAATCACATAGAAAGCTTCTGTTTCATTAGTTTCCTTTATCAATGAGTCACATCTAACACGAAACTTAATTTCCCATTGATTATCACCAACTAACAAAATTTAGTATCTATATCAATTCACGTACATTAGTGACTACACAGTAAACTCATAGTTTTTTCCACAGAACTAAAACTAGACAACGTGATATTCGATACCATTCAGTCGGTGATTCTACACATAGTTAACACGTATCTTTCATATTTTCTTTATTTTATTCCGTTTAGTCAAGGTTATTTCTTATTGACTACAATACGAAATGATATAATTTTTTTCTATAATAAAACAGTACATTTAAAGGTTGAATGGAATATACATGGAAAAGATAAGATGTTGTTTATTTATTTTTTTAAAAAAAGACATACATATTTCGATAAAAGTTTATTAAGTCATCTACTAAGTAATGCAATAATATGAGCATCATTCAGGTCACCTGACCGTTAAAAATAAAACACAAAATAATCGATGATAATCAATACTTTTAAAACCTAAACAGTTCACTTTTATTGATACACATAACCAATATTTGTCCTAAAGTTCGAACTATAAATAAATCATTTTTTTTCATATTTCTATACGTAATCATTTATTGCGTAAATTCAAATAGAATATCCGTATCGATTTTCAAATTCCAGTAGGACAATTTTTCAGAAACATTAATCTTTGTTAAACAACTACACATTGAAATGAATCAGCAGTGGACAGTGTTTTCATGATGTGATAATTTGTTTAGATGAATCGATTAATTTTTTGTATATATATCTTGTATAGTTTAAAACAGTTGTTCTGTTCAGATAAATGATGAAAAAATTACAAAATGGTCACATCAGTATCATCAATAATATATCTAGAGGAATTAAGACGAGTGTGAATTCCGTATTACCTTTAGGTCATATATATATATATATAATTGTTTTATTCAACTAAACATATGCGATAAGAAAATGAGATTCACGTTTGCCATTTGCAACATACTACTGATTTAATCGGGTTGTGTGAAAATAAGTAAGTTTGAAAGTCGCTACCTAATTGTATACATGGAACGTGTTTTACTGAAGGCAGTCCATAATTACATTATGTGTTCCATGTGGATTATTGCTTAACTTCTTAACCTTAAATATGATTTTAAAATCGATACTCATGAAGTGAAAAAGTTTGCTGCAGTGAGTTTGCATAAAATTTTGATGATAGTTGCTGAGTAATAAACAAATTATTTCTTTATTAATGAATAACTATCTTAATCTTTTAATCAAAGTATGTGATTTAGCAACCAAACTACAGTTTGCAATATTTCGTATAAGCTTAGAATAAATTAAATCATAACAGAATCATCAACCCAAATTCAGTTGAATTCCAAAGTTTGCTGATAAAGTTTTGTTTAAATGTTAAAAAATTTTTATTCTTATTGCTTAGTCAAACCATGAAGTCGACTAACTTTCATGACAAAAGTGCGAAAACCTATAAACTTTAGAAATAGTAACCGTAATAAATTTATATATGTATACTATGAGTCATCTGGAATATTTTCTGGTGGTATATTACTTTCTGTGCTACCAGATGGTTCTGCACTCAATTTCTTAGAAGTTTTTATCTCTTTGCGTTCACAAAAAGTCTTAAATTAGGATAGAATACTCATGAAATCAATAATACATTTTGATTACATTTTACAACAATAGTTGTCTTTGATTTTCTTTTTTTTCACTTGGAATTCTCTTTTCAGTTGAATGACAGAATCTAAGGTGTTTTATCTATACAGTTTTTTTAGAGGCGGAAAATAATTTGAATCCACTCAAAATGGATTTTGTCTTATCGAGTTTTAACATTATTTTGTTGTTAACTGTAAACAATTTCAAATGTAAATTCATGTTTGAATTTATTTTTTGGTGAATACTTTTGAAAAACAACAAAAAAGAACACGATAAAATCCACGATAAATATTTTTATGTATTATTATTTTATTTTGAAGAAATTGAAACTCTAACACCTACAGTTAGCATCGATAAAGCCATCTCTTTTAACAATAGAATTGTTGAGTGTAGATGGAATGTGACATGGATTTATATTTTATTTATAACCATTATACTTTTATGAAAATTGATGTGAAAATATACGTATTTTAAGATTACAATAGTTACTACCACTTTAGCTTTGAAATAGATTGAGTAGTAGGAGAACTAAATGAAATTGGGAAACATAAGTAAGTAGTGAGATTTTGTCATGTAAAGCAAGTATCTGGTTGAAATACCAAAGTTACATATCATACAGATAATATTCCAAGGAACCTAAATCTACTTTAGCAGCTAAATTTTGTAGAAAACGCTTTATAGAAGCATTAAATAGAGTTATAAATAATTTATACTATTCAAAAGCCTGTCCAGTTTCAAACGTTGAGAGTATAAGACTTCTGATTTTCCGTTTGGAAAGGCAAAATGCTCACAACTAGTTTGAAGTTCACTTCTGAATATTTCTGTTGTCACTAGAGAATTTTTTGGAGGGGAGGCCTCAATTTCCCAAGTAATAGCTGATTTTGATATCGATCTGTTTCTCATTATAAGAATGTTTTGTCAATATAGATATATTAATTCGTAAATATAAAAGGTATACCTAAGTGAATTCACTACATTATTGAGTATAATCAATTCTATCTAAAATCTATAATCGAGTACCACTTGTTTCTATTTGTATATCATATTATGATCCAAGATTTTATTACACCCCTAATCATCTGTTGATAACCAATTTGTTTAAACATATGCAGCGGACTAAGAAGTAGGTCATAGATATCTTAACAACAGCTGGTGTCATTTGTGGTCTTTAAAACAAATGCATTTTTATAATAATGGATTTGTCAGAAGCACCAAATCAACAACGAAGATAACTAGCACGTAGAAATAATATTTTCATTCATTATTTTTGTAAATGTTTTACTTAGTTGATAATGAATAGGTTTGAATGAATTTATTATAATACAACTAAACTATATGCAGTACAATTTGAAACCAACCACACACTATCATTTTCTGTTGTAAGTACGAAAAATGAATACAATAATGAACTGTCCAATACTGAGGAAGTTTACATTACTAAGTACAAGGATATTAAATTACTTAAGCTGTGTCAATTAGTGATTGCTCAATATATCTACAAAAGTATCAGAAATGTTTACCAGTATTCTGAACCGACAGTGAATAAATAATTATTGAGCAAAGTAATTATAATTCACGAACTACAAGGAGTAACAAGAAGAATTTAATTCTCATTTGGAATTACTTTCAATTGTCAGTAAACAACTGAAAGTTTAACAGTATACGGTTGTCGAGATTGTTGAGTTTTTATTGGGATTATGAACTGATCAGTGTTAGACCACCAATGAAAACCAGAAGGCCCTGGAAAGCCGTTTCTTCCTAGTGTGGGACTACTTAGCGGTGCTCATTAAATAAAGACAATGTAAGATGGTCACTTAATACCGTGGGTCTGTTAAAGTTAGACATTAACACTGTTGAATGCTGACCCAGTGGTCTAGGGTTAAGGTTTTCACGTACGAGACCAATGATCCTGTGTTTGAGTCTCGCATGCGGTATCGTAGTGTGCACTGCTGAGGAGTCCCGCGATAGGACGAGACGGCTGTCCAGTGCTTCCAGGTTTTTAATGGTGGTCTAGCATCAATCGGTCCATGATCTTAATCAAAAACTTGACAATCTCCACAACGCCTAAATTGATAATTACAATGTGCTCACTAGTGACTAGCTTCGTGAAAACATTCTCGGGGTTCTGGTGAGAAGTCGTGACCAGTATAGCTAATCCGTGTCGGGTAGAAACAGGTGTCTACCTCAGTACAATGGAAGATGGTCGCGCAACTCCGTGGATTGGTTGAGGTTAGATATTAACACTGTTGGATGCCGGCTCCGTGGTCGAGTAGCTTAAGCGTTCGCGCGACTGAATGCTCTGGGTTCGAATTCCACGAGCGGGATCGTGAATGCGCACTGTTGAGAAGTCCCACAATAGGACGAGACGGCTGTCCAGTGCTTCCAGGCTTTCAATGATGGTCTGACCTCAATCAGTTCATGATCTCAATCAAAAACTTGACAATCTCCACAACACCTAAATTGATAATTAAAATATGTGTTTATCTTATTTTGTCACTACTCATTTTAATGACATGTTGATTGATACACTTATTTTATTACAAAAATTTATACCCAAATATTATCTGAACAAAAGGCTAAACCGAGTGCAGTGACCAAGATTCATTAGAAAAAATAATTCGAAAGTTAAATGTAGATATGAAAAGAACAAAATACGATTATAAACGTTTTATTATTTCACTGAACCATTTAAAAAGGATTCTGTGAAAAATGTCGACATTTGGAGATAACATTCGTTTCATATTGATGCATTTTGCTGCGGTACTAGAATTTGTGACATTCGCGAGATAGATGATAATCGCGTATGGCACTAGATGTTAACCACACGACATCACGAATAGGCTAAAGTCTGAAATGTCCACTAGTCATTCACATGAAAGTTGGCAAAAACGTCAAGACTAAAAACTAAATAAAGCACATTTACATTGATGTTTACTTTAAAATGCTTGTCCCTATTTCAAACTCCCAGCATTCAGTCATACAGTTACATGTTGGTTTTCAAACTATGTATGAAATAATTTGCAAAATGTGAAAATATCTCATTATATGTTTATAGTTATCGAGGTAATAAATATTGTCGGAATCTAACTTGTATCAATAAAATGTCAGTTTTAATTATTAAAATAGTGTGTTTATGGAAAGGACACTTGGTAATCAGCTATTATTCATTTTTGTATTCCGACTAGCTAATCAGATAATCAAAAACTTAATTTCTTAAGTGCTTGACAGCACCACTGCCAATTAACTACTCAACGGATAGTAAAAGTGAGGGACAAAGTAAGAAATGTAAAATATAAAGTAACATTTAAAGTTTATTATGAACTGCAATTCGTATCTTCAGATAACTATACAAAATTACTGATTTGTGGAGAGACATTTTCATACTACTAATAAAACAAGTATAACATATATGATATTAACCTGTGTTTAAAGATAATTTTCTATAGATCAGTAACCTACTGGGTTAAATACTTGCTACCATTCCCATAAATTCAGGTGAATTGTTTCAGTGACCTTACCTTTGAGCTGAAGAAATGAATTGTGATTAAATCATTCTTAGATGGAATAGTTCCGCGAATCCATTACCAAGATAAATATTACAAAGCAAATGCAATGCATATTAGTACAATGACTGTCAATAACTTAGAGTTGTATATTACTCTGATATATTTTCTAACCATTTTGCCAAACGAAAAACAATATAATTGTTTTCTCAGTAATGTCAGAACTATTTTTCTTCACAAATGTTGTTATTTTGTTAGATACCTAGTTTTAGAACCTATAAAACTTTTGAAGTGTTTAAATAATTATCTAATCCAAATTAAAAGAGTTTTAAAGTTTTTTCTCTCTTAACTAGTTTTTTACAGAAATGCTTTCTTATTATTATGCGAAATGCGATTGAACCACTTGTATCAGGTTCTATATCTAATATACTGATAATCTGATTAGATTATGAATTGGAAAAGAAAATTAATATAAATTAACGCATTAGTCTATATCCCACATCATAAACAATTATTTTATGAGTTTATTGTCTACTGAACACACTACTGTTTACCTTGTACTTTATCATAACTAACATTTCTACAAACTTTTGGAAAATCTTTCCAAGTTACAGTTAGGAAATTTGAAATTCCTTTCATTCTTTTGTGATATTGTTGATTTTTATTGATTTCAAGAGAAAAAGAAATCCATTTTAGTTAGTTGGCTATTTGATAAACGGAACCGTCTTAGCGGTTGTTCATATGCCAAATATTATCGTGACGATTAATAGAATAATTATTAGATGTGTAAATTATTGTCTAGTGGAACTTAGTAATCTAGACATAATTATCAACACAATGGGGCCTTTGTTTAAGTTTTCTATGAACGGTGACTAATGATTTTTCATTAGTCATAAATAAAATATTTATTATTATTATTACTATAAAATGATCGCTCACTAAAAATAAAACAAAATCATTCACTCTTGTTATCTATGTCGACTAAACTGTGTCTATCAAATATATAGCTTAACCATGCAAACATTTTGGTATGTTTGTTAATAATTATAAATGTAAATTGCTGTTTATTATTTGAGGCCGGTTGTTTTCTATATAAAAATTCCAATAGGTAAAATAAAATCAATGCATGAAATAAGCCTGATTTCTTATATTTAAGTGTATATGTAATCCTAACTCTAACCAAAATAATTTTTATTCACCATTTGATAGAATTTATCACTGAAACCCTCAACATAATTTTCAGTAGTATATCTATTTATTTGATCATAACAGAAGATAATAAGTATTACCAACAAGGTTTTAGTAGATAGTTTCAAATAGATTAAACATTGCATGAGTTGTTGATAACAATAAAATAATAATATATTTGTAAAAGATGTAAAAGTGAATTTCTGACATTTCATAGCCTAATTTAAGTTGCTTCTTTAGTGAATAAACTAACACTATATAAATTCGTATTTATTCAGTTTGGTCTATCATTTATGCTGTGAAGCGGTGATTAAAACTAGGCCGACAAAATTCGGCTATTCTTATCATTTGGATATTATTTTTTTTAATTATTAATATGTTTTCATCATAGACAATATTAAATTTAGATTACGAAGTCATCAATAATGCAGAATTAAGCTAAGATATTCGAATATTTGATTGTTTAAAAGAATTACAGTCGATACGATAAAAATGTAGTACGTATATTAATGAAGAGTGTTCTGATTCTCTTTGAACTCCTAGTCTTACATACTTTCTTTATAGAGTGATATAATCACTTTGGAATTGTTCTTTATTTATCATCATTCTCTTTTTAGATGATATGTTTTCTAGCCAATATCATGTGTGGATTATACAAGCATAGAGCTGATGAATTCAGAGTATCACGTGTTTATCTAAAATTGAAAGTCAGCTATGTGATAGGAAAACATTTGTTTTTACTTAAGTACAATCGTTTAAATTCACTCTAGAATGTTATTCAACTTGCTAGTCAAATGTTATTGTGCTAATAGTTTGTTTGTCAAAGGTTATAATTTCGATTTTTCAGTCTAACAATATTTATTCACAATTACAGTACAGTTTCGAACCACTGAAAAAATAAATTTTAACATAATAACATCAGAATTTAATTACATTATTCAGCATACATAGTTCATAAAAATATATCTTTTTTTAATCTTGAAACCGTTAGAAGAAATTATGTATGAATAGTATTTCATAGTGTTTTTAAAAAGTTACTACAACATTTATTTTGCACTTTCCAATTACAAATTTCCGACTGTTAACAAGCAAAACCTAATGAATTATCAACCATTTTTTATCAATAAACTAAAATCTTTAAAAAAAAAGTTTTAAATGTTAGATGGAATATACAATTAGATGAAACAATAGAATTCAGATAAGAAAAAAACTAAACCATGTTTGCTAACCGATGAATGTATTTAATTTCTTTTTTTATGCTACTTAATTAAAGCTAAACAATAGTTGGACAGCAAGGTTTCAACTTTACGACATCCAATAAAACAGGTGATGACTTTAAATTTGTAATGCTTAATTTAATATATAAATTCATAAGCTCAGTAGTGATTAATTTTAAAACGTAATTACGTGAATTCTAGTAAGAAGCTGTAATCACTATAGTTCAACTGTCAATTGTGTAGTGATTAGTCATAAATGTCACTGACTAATGATTGTGCAATATTGCAAATCCCTTAAAATTAAGAAAGTAAACCAATAGACCTCAACTCATTGGTAAATAGGTTCAGCGCTCACAGCGAGAGCTGGAAGTCATGAATTCGACTTCTAGTGGGGCCGTGGGTACACATTGCTTATTGATACACATACTCGGATGAAACAGCTGTTTGTTACGTCCTTATTTTCGAAGATTATTTAACTGAGATTAATACATGATGTAAATTACAAAATCCCGTCTATTTTTTATTAATTCTGTTCATACTAACGAAATAAAATGAGTTTCGCAAACAATTCATTGCTATTTGTTTTCCAACAAGATCACTCCTAACAATGTAAAAATATTAGACATAAATGAAATATACTGTACTTAATACAACCGATTAATGAACTGTGTTTATAAAAGTAGACGTATTTAAATGTGTGTTAAATTGTTGATGTATCATAAACAACTTAACTAAGCTGTTATTTTTACTTAAATTTCACTAATTCACACAATTCAAATAATTGAGAAAAAGAAATAAACCATTATTGACGGAAAATAAATCAGTAATCATATATAGTTTTGCGATAGTAAAATCTTTTAAGGCAATTTTTGACAGACTAATATAATCTGGAAAACCATTTAAAAATCAAGATACACTGAACAGCTGTTTTATTCTTGTTTGAAATCTTTTATCCCCTTTCTGCTATCAGTGTCGCATCTGGATTTGTAGATTATATCAGCCCATCATAAAATAAAAAAATATCTACAAATGAAATTAATCACCAAAAACTAAAACTGTTACATACAGAATAATCTGTAGTAAGCGTACCAATATGGAGCGATAAAATCGGTTTAAGGCCTACTGGTTATCAAACTAGAAAAGAACCCATTTTTATATAACTTGTAAATGCCGTTAAGAATGAAAATTTTGGTATTATTGATATTTAATATAAGTTCTGGTCCATAAAAGTAGGATACATATTTACTCTCTAAACTAGCGTTTAAGAAATTCTGTATTTCCTGATAACCGATCCAACTAAAAATACAATATCACTGAATATATTTTCAGTGTATTCGATAATAACACTGCATATAGAGAGTTACAGCCTTGTGAGTGTTTACCTGGAGTTAAGTCAGAGCATGAATTATTACCATTCGATTTCATTAAGACTGATGATCTGAACATTAATTTATTCTTGTTAAAAAACAAAACCTTTAAATTTTCTTTATTTGGATTGCATAACATGAGAAAACCAGTTTACTTATATATATTGCAAACGATATCAAGACAGTTTTTATTTACGCATTTTCACAATGTCAATAACTCTTATGTATCTTGAAATAAATATACATACACTTAGTGATCATGCGTTTTTCTCTTAAAATAAATCAACCTTCAAACCATACAATCCCGTTTCAAACATAACATCATTTCGATTATCAAACAATATGTTTTACTTACCTTGATCACTAAAGACTGCAGGTAAGATAATGCTAACAGCAAGTAATAATATTATAATGTAGTTAAGTTTATGAAACTTTACAGTGGGATTTTTAATCATAACCTCTGTCATTTCAATAATCTATGTAATTGTGTTATGTAAGCATAAGTTTTTTTAAATAATGGAAGCAGATTTATTCATGTAATCGGTTATATTATTTACTTATGTAAACATTTCCTCTGTAACAATACAAATTGATGATTAGCATAGGGAATGAAATACAATCTGATTCACACTGAATTTTTATTATTCTGTTTTTGCCCTTCATTTGATTGGATAATTGGTTTATTCGAATTCCACCAATCCGTTAATGGTATTCTGCTAAGGTCATATAATTAAAATTAGAAAATTAATTAAAACGTGAATTTATATACACAGGCTACACAGTAAATAGGTGTAATTTCCGGTTTCAAAATCAGTCCAACATTTCAAGTGTTGATAAAAGTATTGTGTACGGCAAATTGAAAAGATAATTTTGTTAATAATAAGATAAAATCATTATCAACAGTAGTTGATTGTTTAATAATATTGAAAGCGATCGATAGCACAAATGTAGCCTATACAATTTATGGAATTGCCACTTCTCATTAATACGTTTTACATTATTCACTGCTTAACAAGATTACTTTTTGTTTTAATTCCATAACGGTTAGACCTAGGCCTTATTTAAACACATAAACATCGGTACATGGGAGCACCAAGAATATATGCGCAACACAAACTATTTCGTTTATGTGAGGAATAAGATACTGTCTGAGCACGCAAACTGAAGCATTTTGCTTCTTAAGGGGCCAATTCGCGAGCATTTGATCTAAAGGTCTAATGCACAAGACAGTGGAGCAACGTTAGGAGATGTAGTCCCATGGTAACCGGTGACCAGCAATAAGTTCATACGCCACCTGTTCTCTCAGGATGCCGGAGCCCTTGTTCACCAATAGTTTGGAATCAGGGTTTCGTAACTCCCATAGGTGGAATCTCTGTGTCTACCGACCCGCGTTAAGCGTCGGTCATTCGCTTTTCTTCCTCTCAATTTCGTAACCAAACCCCCATCGTGATAAGGAAGTGAATAGAACTTCTCTGGCACTGGCTGTATACGCGTGGCCATGTGAGAGCATTTAGAGATAGAGAGCTGACTTTCTATACTCTCGGGAACAATTCACATCATTAGTATTATGACCAAATTGACATTTGGTGCTTGTGAGCCATTTTACAATATGATAATGATGTGCAATAAATAAAAGCATCAAATAATCTTAAATTACATATATAACTTTTAACTAGACAAGAATCCATGTTTTTCTGTGTTCTAATTACAAGTCGATTGAATTTAACCATTCATATATAATATGAGAATGATGAACAATGTAAACAGTTTATTAGTTTTTTTCTTGTTTTGATTATTTAATTATTTATCTGCTTTCTTTACAACTAAATGTGGTTTTCTTGATTGTTTTTATTATCGACTGTTGTCATCAACATCATCATCGTCTTGTAGAAAATAAGTATGGAAAGATTTCAGTAACTATCATGAAAACATTATATGTATAGAAACTTTCTTAATTGATACAATCTAAGTTCATAGTACCCTTAATACATATGCATAACTAAATAGAATGATTTACTTAAAGAAATTAAACATAGACCTAGGGTCATTACCTTGAAAATTATGACTGATTTATTCGCTATTAAATTTATAATTTAATAGTGTTGTCATGTTGGTGTCATCTGAAAATTAAACTTTCTAATTTATCGATGCTTATGAAGAAAGATTTAATAACCGGTTATACTCGCTACTTTCACAATTTTTTGCATTTGTGCGATTATAATTATAATTAATTATAGTTCGCTGTTTTCAGTAATCCATAAGCCTTTATTAAACTCATTGATGAATAAAACTACCATTCAAATTCTCAATTTTTATAATGGAACATTTAAATGGCAACAGTTGAAGTAACTGCTATTAGTAGAATACAGTTTATTTGCTAAATTACCTAAATGATTGAGATGATTGAAATAATAGATTTACTCAAGGAAACGATTCCTAAATTCTGAATGAACATTTTTCAGACATCTGGTGGAATATATCAGGTAGTTGATACCGCCATTTATAAACAACATATTCAAAGAGAATAATATGACACATATCAATTATGGAGCAAAAATGCTATCTAAATATATGAGTGAATGAATTTCAGGCCAAAATCCAAGAGTGACTATCCTTATTCCCATTGTTTCGCCCATAGATCGTAGTCTCGCCTAATTCTCTGCAGATTGTGTACACAAATAAAAAAAAATTAATAATATGCATTAAAAAAATATATGTAAGATTAACGGTGTGAGATTATGAGGTTGGTGAATTTCATTAAAATCGTGAACCGTTCTAGATTAGACCACCAATAAAAATCTGAAAGCAATGGATGGCAGTTTTGTCCTAGTATGAAACTCATCAGTAGCGCACAACCACAACCCGCTTCCGAGAGTTAAACCCACGATCTTTGGTTTCGCGCGTGATCTGTCAACCTCTAGATTACTGAGCCACCGTTCAACTTGTATGGACCATGAAATAATTGAATATTCAAAGCTGTTTCGTATCTATAAAATTATTTATTGTTTAAATCAAAAATCTAATAAAAACCTCAGAAAGTTCAAGTTTTAATAATTTAAAATGTTTACTGTGATACCATAGTTTTGTTTGCATAAATGATGAATACTCGCGAAAATTTCATTTAAATACTGAAACCTGATTGTAAAACAGTAAATTAAAATACGCATTACTAATTTCCGGGATTATACTGTTGAAAGTAGAACAACTTTACGTTTATATTCTAACGTCGTTTATAAAAGTTATTGAAAACAAAAGTATGAATGCTCAAATTTATCGGGATTTCAGCACTGAATGCTTAATATCACATATTTGAAACAAAATAAAATAGTTTAGCTAGTGCCAGAAAATTGTCGAAAAACGATTAAAGTTTTCAGAGCTTGATGGTGTTCATGTAATTATGATTAATTTAGTTATTACAATGATTTCTGATTTCAATATTACATGTTTAATATAGCAGATTTTTTTGCATAGATTCCTTGAAGAATTCACTTCAAGAAGTTTTTTCAATCAGCTTAAAGTCTGTATCGTCCAATATTATTATTAGTATCAGTTTATTAACAAAATGTATGTTTCAAAATCAAATCATATTTATGAAAATCTCTTAGATCTAAATAAATTAGCTTCAGTGTTTCAGGAAAATTGAATATATCGTCAGTGTCAATATGGAGATTTTTGAGTTTCATTAAAATCATGAACCGATCAATGTTAGACTACCATTGAAAATTTAAAATAATTAGACGGCCGTTTCGTCATAGTATGGCACTGCTTAAAGGTTTTAAAGAAAAAATCATAAAATATGTGGACCATTCGATTATTAGAAGAGTATGAATGAGCGTAGTATACCTAAAACGTTAATTGAAAGATACGTTTTGTGTATGGTGATCGAGAGTGCTTTAAAATTTATGAAACAAAAATAAATGGAAACTTATTGAAATACAACAAACAATTAATATTATTCATTATATATGTAAATTATATTTGAAATAATCTCAGCGATTGAAATTTAAATAATGCCAACGTTTCGTCCAGCTAACTTGTCTGGACTCCAGCGCCCAATATCTGTCAATTAATATTATTATACTCGGTTAAATCCTGTAATGATGTTGAATAGAATGTTCAAAGCCAAATACGTGAAGTTTGGAAAATTTTGCAGAATAATAGGGACGATTGATTTGCCTTATGGTAAACCATTGTTTATATTTTAACAAGTTCAATGCCTTCATGAAGTGCTGTTATACTTGGTTTAAAAAAAGCGAATATACACATTTGACCAATTATAGCAACATATTTTTACTGAGACTTCATACAAACAGATGGGTACAGTTGATTATCAGAATATTCTTTTATAATTTAGTATAGACTATTTCAGGGCCTTGATAAGGAACTTTATGAAAGAATACCTTGCATGAATTATTTAAAGTTGTGTAACAAAATGATGTAAAACCGGCATAAATCAATAATCATTGATATATATAGTATTGGAAAGAAATCCTGACCAAAAGCTTATAAGGAACAAGAAACAAGCACAGTTTCTATATAATACAACTTTAATTTAGTAAAAATTGATCCGACTTAGATGAAAGTTTGTTTAATGAGTACAATTCTACTTTTTATCAGATGTTTATGTTTTAATGTCATATTTGTACTCAATAAATAAATCACTAAGGATACCTTTCACAACGACCATTGACAATAAAAAAGACCTGGATATTTGTTTCTTTTTACTTTATAATTCAATACTGATACACACATACAAACAGTTAATATAAATTACCTAACTAAACATTGTCTCTTATTTAAATGAGAAGAAATTCTTTTACAACAGGGAGGCGATTGTCTCCAAAATGTGAACATAGAAAATTATGTATTCATAAGATTTGAAACAATAATTTCAAACAAAAGAACAAACTAATCATTTTTAAATGGTAATCTATACAGTTTAAAAAAGCAAAACATTTGTCATCTAAATTAAACTGGATAGAATGAGCAAATTTTCAAATTTAATGTAAAATATTAACAAGTATTCAAAAAAAAATTTATTTTACATAGTAATGTACATCTCATAAGCTGTACATTCTAATGAATAATTAATACTATTCCTGGGCAAAATAGATAGTCTTTATAGAAAAATCCAACAAATACAATTAATTCAATAGTTGACATCATGAGTTAATTTAAGCTAGATCACCATGGAAAACCTGAAGGCACTGAACAGTTATCTTGGATATCATTTTCTTTTTTAAAGATTATTTCAATTTAAAATTAAGTATATGGAGCTCATTTGTGTCTGTGAACAAGTTATGTTAATCTGGTTTTATCTACATTTGGAAACTTTTAATATGAGATTATTAGATTATTTGAATTTTGTTAGTTAAAAACATTTACTAACTGTCAATTAAATGAAACGATTTTGTATGAACATTAAATGAATCCAGATTATATAAACCTTTTAAATGGTAACGTTTTACTGCTTTAAAAAGGATTATAAGTCCATGAAAATGTTATGAAGTTTAATACGCAATTTGATTCTTAGACGTGAAGTAAAACTAAGCTTATTAAAATTGAAGAAGAGAGAAATTGGTTACACAGAAAGCTTCTCTGGATAACTTTCTGTCAGTTAATTTCAAAAAACGTCAAATTAATTAATTATCCAGAGTTATATAAAATTCAGACAAACTAAGGATCTGCTTCTCAAAGGTTTAAAACAATCTGTAAGGTAATAAACATTTAAAAATCCTCAAAGACTGGGTGTATCGGACAGAAAATGTTTGAATAAAGATCAATGACTTAGATATTATTCGTTTAAACCTTTCACCCCTCATGGGACATAAGCCACTGATCAAGAATCTGCAACCAACTTTATCCTGAGGTTTTTTTTTCGGTTGGTGTCCAGTATTGCTCATTCTTCTGGTGTTTGCCTCCGATTTCTGGCCACACGTGTTATTTGGTCAATTACTTTCCCTTTTGCCTTGAGAATTCAAAGTTAGAGTTTGGTTTGTAATTGCGTTTAATGATTTCCACAATGTGACCAATTGAGCAGAATAGAGGAGTGCTAAAGGAAATGGGAAAAAATCAACTGTCACTTGGAAACCAACATCTGCAATCGCCAGGCATCTTTAGGACAGTAGATATAAGAAATGCGTTTAAAATAGTTAACCAACACTTTTTTACTCCGTTTTTTCGAAAGGTAATCATTATCAAACATTTCCGACCTGATCGATGTTTACAGTAAAGTGAGTATGATTAGTCGTTCTCTGCCATGGTGATTAAGTGTTGATTAGATGATCTTTATTACTTTCTTTTCAACCCTTCTTTTATTGTCTTGGAATAATTATCTTTTGCATAATCTGATTGATAGTTACATATTTATTTGATTTTTATTTTTAACATGTTGCATGAATATGCAATTAATGAATAATTGCATTACGTTTGCATAATCTCTTTTATCATCATTGAGACTACTAGTAATTATAACGTCAACTATTTTATTCTATGTTACTACTTTCCGACATATAATTATGTTTATTTATTCAACTCGTTTCTGTTACGTTTCGAACATTTATTTGAACTTTACAACGTAGAATTAAATATTTGTTTAAAATAATATTATTCGTTGTAATTATCAGGAATATACCGCTGATAAAAAGCCATGAAATCGAATAAATTTATTTTATTCTCCATACCTATTTTATTGCTCTGTATAAATCTTCTGTCAGATTACAGACTCGGAACAGTAACGAATCAGGATAACTAAAGATAGCGTTGCATGTTTATGTAACAGCTAAATATCGTATTTAGAAATATCAGAACTATTGATGTCCATTAGCTATATTCTAAATCTTTTTAATGCGTTCAACAAATCAACCCGAACGAGTGAACTCGTTTCGTAGATGATTATAAAAAGTACATTTTTAATAAAAGTACACTTTAATATTTACGCTATAATTCTGAATTTTTCAACTGTTTTACTAGGTTTATTAATTTTAATGGAGCTCATAGACAAACCAAACATTATCTCTCATTATTGATAATATTATCAATTCAATACAACTTTACGAGTCAAAACACTAGAGTAATTGAAGTGTACATCTCCCATTCTCTTTTTGTGAAATTACACAGAGATAAAATATATCACTGATGACGTTTAGAATTGAGATTGAGAAAAATCATTTAATCATGTATAAGAGCTGTAGCAGAAAATTGTGAAATTGGTAAAAAGGGATTAATTAATAAACACTGTAAATATTACCACCTGTAACTAGAATATATTCAGTTCCTTGTATATTCCAATAAATATTGCCTATCTAGTTCTAGATAGCAAGTGAAATTTTTTTATCTTATTACAAACAATAAAGTGAATATTACCTTGTAAAAAGAGGAATAACAATCCCTCAGAACTTTTCTTGACTTTTGGATGTATAAATATATATGTTATATCCTTGCGAAGATTAAATTATGGATAACTTCTGGGAATTATTTATGGACTACTATTAACGTATATTCTTATTGGATAAGTATTACTTAAGTAACTATATTATATGTATGTTCATATTCCTTTCATTATAAGCTTTCATTTGACCTATTGGTTAGTATTATACGATTTACTATTCTCAAGTTGTTCTTAGTCTATTAGTCACAGCCTCTCACAATTACAGTCACTTTGACTTGATCTTGTGTGATCGTTATTTTCTATTTTTTGGTATGGTGCGGTCTGGTTTGTTTGTGCATAAAGCAAGTATTTCTGAAATGAATGATTCGTGTAGCGGAGGCTGATATTTGTGTTCTAGACTGAAATGGATGGGTTAGGAGAGAAGATACTATATCGGAGGACCAATAAAAACTATAGGCTGATTCAGTTGAAAGTACACTAGTTTCAACCATAAAAAGTAACGCGATTCATAGTCTAAACTTATTTTTACCTGTACAAAATATTCTGTTTTGTACAATTCGGTCTTTAAAATAATGAAACATAGTTTTATAGTTGTCACCATTGCATTTGATTGATATCAATCCACCTATAATTTGATGAAACGAATAGTTAAGTGAATAGATAAAGTGTCTTATCAATGTTGTAAAAAACACGATTATAGGAGATGTTTTAAAATAAATAAATCCTCAATCAGCTGGAAAATGAAATAAAAGACATCTGGGATTGAGTAAACAAAGCACATGTCATGGGTTTGTAGGTATCGATGCCAAGGTTAGATTTGATAGGTTCAAATAAATTGAGCATTGTATTTAGAAATACAGTTTTCGACTCAGTGGGATATATACAAAGGCCAAATCAAATATCAGTGTGAAATGTCAATTTTATATGCAAAATATTACACATTCTCAAAGTATTATATTTCTGTAATCCTAATCTGACTCCAATTTGATCGAACGATGATGTTAACGAAATATACATGCCGCCAATGCTCTTGTATGATTATCGACTTAATTTGCGTTAAAGAATAAAGGAATGAGTTTTTTGATACGCATATTTCATAGACTCCTTGATCCAGATGGATATTCAGAGAAACGAAGGAGAGAAGCAGATTGGAGAAGGCAAGAATGCCAGCTCGATTTGATCAAGCGTAACTAGACGAAAATAAGCTACAGACATGTGATGAGTAGGGTAAGCAGTACACATATACGTCCAAATGATAACAGTCAAGGTGATAAGCGAATAACTGACAAGGTCGAAATGTGGCTTAAAAAGAGTAAACAAAATGGTCTATCTGGAAGCTAGAAAAACCCATGTGGGCTTGATATAGTACTAGACACTACATTATCATCATCATATAACTAAAAAGAACTTGTAGATCACCAACGTAGATAATCTGCGTATATGATTGGGAATGATGTGACCTGCTGGCTTATGCTAAAATCATGCCTCGCGGTTAATACCTAACGTTGATTGCCTTCTCTTCATGTCCAGGTACTGTGGCTATTTTGGTGACCGCATAGAACAAACATGACTTTATAGCAGAAATGTATTAGTAATAAAAGGTAGAAGAAATGGAGTGCTACCACTGCCACATGGGCCAACTCATGGCATACGACTGATTGATACACTGTGGTTGTCCTTGACCTTGACGAGAATCGGCAAAATATTCGATACTCAGTGACCTACCTTCTGGATCATTTCGCCATGATCCAGTGACATCACTGACCCTACAAACAACATAGACAAATTATTGCTGACATTTATTGAAAAAAGTTGCCCAACAGAAGTATGAATCCAGAATTGTTAAGCATTTAAGAAATGATTTCATTCTACTTAAATGTTTGTTCCTGAATCCATATGTTATTTACTTTACTACTACCAAGTCCCATCCTGGTTGTCATCGACATTCTTTTCTGTTTGCAAGAAGTTGATGCAAGCTTCATTTATAATTATTTTAAAAACAAAATGCTACTTCCTTTCAAAAAATTCTTTTATAAGCTGTATTATAATATTATATACGAAATATTTGATCACGATTATGGAAAATCAAATCCTAAATACACAGCTAAGATGATTTATCATTGTCACACTTTTTCTTGTCTAAATATTTTACTAAACGAAATGGAGAAATTTTAAAAATTCATAAACACTTACCAAATTTTAAATTTATTGGATTTTATCCAAAATGAAATTTCATTTTATATTTGAATACTAATGAATACACTGATCTTATATATGATATTTTTACCCAATTACAAGTCCATGATGTTGAACATGTTTTATCATCTTAGTGATAATTTATTTTTATTAGCTCCAGTTTCACAGCATAAATCATAGTTAATATATTATTAGTTTAAAAAAATTATATGTCTGTCTAATTCATCCTTTTCAAGCTGGTAACTAACTGTTTCATATAAATCTTGAATTAACCGGTTTTCAAAGAAATTTAAATTAAGTTCACTATGTGATCGTTGTGGATCAGCTGTTATTTTTGATGCCAATCTCAGTACAATTGATTAGACTTATAAGTTATAAATTACTTCTTCAAGATATTTTAATAAAAAATCATTTTGTGACATACATTTTTCAATATTTCAATAAATCATTCTGGAAGTATAAAGTTTTCAGAGTAAATTTACCTTGAAGAAGCAAGCAGCTTATAATAAGTTCCGAAATGTCAGAAAATTGATTTTCTACTTCATGGAGATACTAAATCTTTATAAATAATTTTAATAATAACCCAATGCTCGATTTCTTTAAAATTACCAAGTCAAACCTTGGTGATGATATCCACAAATAATAAAAACCGTTTCATTTTAGTATTTCAGACCTCAACTTTTTGCTACTATAACCTCATGGAACATTGGATTAGGAATTTCTGGACTAGTGATGAACATGATAATGCTTAGCTTTCCAATCTGAAGTCAAATTATGATATTTTATCATTTAATATCATTGACTGAATGTAGTTCAAACCAAATTGGAGCGATATTCCAACTGGGTCGCTATTCACATTAATTTTATTATGGGATATAAATAAGCTATATCATAGTAAAAAAATGTCACGAATATTGTTCGAGATTTTTTTCAGGATAAAAAATTCACTGAAGAAATATCATTTCAACAAATTTATGATCAAACTGTACATGAATAGTTTTATGTGAAATTTATAAGACAGTGCTATGAGGAAATGTCAACAGTGAATGAACATAACGAATCTAATTTTCAGTTCAACCGTATAAATGGTAAAAATATAATATTGTGTAACTTCCAAATGATGTGAAAAATTTGACATTGAATAATCGTGTATGTAAGTTAATTGGATTAATATAAGTATTTTATTCTCATTAACTAAATTTCAGAGAGCATATGAAATAATAATGTTTGGTTAGGATCTAGATAAAGACTGAGATAAAACAACTTTTGTACACAAAGTTCAAGCTTCATCTTACGAATAGCAAAGGGTTCTTCAGTGTTAAAGATCTGCGAAATTTAATAGTGTTATATGTGTTAGATAAGTGATCAAGGTTAATAAATATTCAAAGATTAAACTCGATACATTTCATCTCGTCCGTATAGAATCAATTTGGAATGTCTTGTTGAAAGTGAAAGCTCATCACACTCAATATCATCTTTCGCAAGTACAGAAAACAGTCTCTTGGCTTTTAAAAGTAAGTCTAAACATAGTTCCATCAAATGAATTTTTCAATGCTAAATGTTTATTTGTTTTTTCAGGAAACAAATATGGATTTTGTATTTTTCAAGTGTACAAGCTTGAATTAATTTCACTTTCTCTCAAGTTAAACAGCTATTATTATGTTTATCCAATATATTCCCTTTGTTATTAAGTTCTAAACTAGGAGTGGATAAATGACAAGCTTCAAATAGGACGATACGAAAATCTTAGATTCCACTGTTAACCATTATCAAACTTTAATATAAGTGAACAGTTGTCTAATGACTTTTGGTTATCGAATGATTTTTAATTTGATTTAATTTTTTTTTGCATTGGAATGTTCAAAATAAAATACGAATGATTATCTCGATAATTATGTTACATAATTAATAATTTTGAAGAATATTTACGTCACAAACAAGTGATTATCTAATTTTACATAACTCGGTCATAAAACCTACTTCAAGAAACAAAGAATATGTGTTGGAATTAAACAGTGTTAATAATAGAGCTAACTGTATGGCATCATTCAAAAAAAATAACATGTGGGATTATTTTAAAAGCTTTTGTATTCGATAAACTGTTGCGACGATTGTAAGCTTTTGCCATGTTTTAAAACAGGAGAGTTCCATTTGGTTGAATTAATCTCAATTATTTCTTCTGATTGTTTTTTTTTCAATGTATACGTGTGGTGCACGTAAACATAACTAAAAAAGAATGATCAGTGATATTTAACAAAGTTTTGATTGCATGATTAAAGCGTACATATTTTCATGAAGAAGAGAATACTGCTTACTGATTTCAACTTAATGTAATCAACTAACAGAAAGTATTGGCGTCAGTATCCTCTTGATTAAAACTTGACAGGAAAATGTATTTGTAGTTCTTAGGGAAATGATACTAATTGTAGTTTGGCTCAGTGATATTGTTACTGAACTACATATGGGCATCGATTAAACTTTTGTAAGTCTAAGTAATATGTTTTACTCTAGTCAGTTCACCGACTAGAGAATAATGCTATATTATTTGATCATTTCTCAGTATACATTAAATTCACTGTCCTGTTGTATGTTTTTTTCAGTTGCCTAAAGATTGGAATAAGTCAAATGGTTGAATAAACTGATGTACACTGATAAATGATTAGAAAGTAAATCATTATCTACATACGATATTAGAGACGGAAGTTGATATGGTTGAAAATGGGGGCGTTGTATAGGTTGTATAGAAAATAAAAACGGTGATAGAATTAATGATTTGGGTGTTGCAATTTGTCATATTCTTTAAACTCAATATTAAAAAAATCTTCAAGCAAGCTGAATTAATTTTCATTAAATCTATCCAGGTTATCAGAGTTATTTGTAAATACATTTTATTTATATAAAAGCAATTTTCTCAGCAATAATTTTTTTTTATTTGTTCATAAGGTATTTTATATGGAGGTGAAACCAATGAAATGGGCAGTCATAACATTGAAATTGCACTCAAGGGGACTTTTGTATTTATCAATATAATTGATTCCATTAAATAAACAGTTTATGAAGAATTATCTTGAACTGAATAACTGGGTAATTGACCAAGAATGTTTCGTTTAACATCAAATTTATTCTTTGCAGCGAGACCACTTTTTTCTTAACTCCTAGTAGCTAATATGTTTAACAAACCAAATGTGAAGATGAAATCATATGTACTTAGCACTGTGAAAGTATTTTTCATGTAAATAGGTTACTATAAAATACTTCATTTTGATATTCTTTTAAATTGTAAGCCGTATATGTACTTGTATTAAAGATATATTGTAATTAAACAGAACTGGCAAACTCAGCGAATTCAAGCTAGCTCTCAGCAACAGATTTCAAGCTTTACAAGATCTACTCAGAGGAGAGGTAACTACTATGGAGGACAACTAAAAAGGTGTCAGATAAACATCAACTTCAACGTACCAGGAGGTTCTGGGCCTCAAGAAGCATCATCATAAGGAATTGGTGTGCCTATGCTCCTTCACAAGGGATAACAAGTGTACGTAAGGTAAACTGATTTAAAACAAAAAGTACTTATTAATGACACCAATAGCTTTTCTCAGATCCGAATCGAAACCAGTCAGTCCTTTCTACGAACATGAAATATTGGGAATTTAAGGATTATTCTTAAACCGCCTTTTTGTTTCTTATTTTTAAGTTATTAATGAATGTACTTTTGAAATATTTTCGAAGCACAACAAACTAAAAAAGATAAGCAGATTGTTTTTCTTTTAAATAAAATATGTCTTAATCGAAAAATCACGCTTGTAACCTATTGGGATCTATCCAAAAGGTTCATTCAATATACTGCAAAAAAAATTATTGATTGTACCTGTTGACCAACATTCAATGTTAAATTATTCAAACAATAAGACAGCAAAACTGGGTTGTGTCACTAGTAATAAAAAAACAAAATGGAATTTTAAGTTTAATTTATTAAGATGTTTAAACATTTAGATCTGCAGTTTACAATATATGAAGGTTTGTAAGATTGAAATAATAGTAGAGTGTATGTGACCTTTTTACTAAATATATTTACTGAGCTAATTAAAATTCTCAACATAACAAAAAGTTTACTTTTTTAAACAAACAAAAGTTATTATTAATATCATGAATGGATCGACGTTAAACCACTATTGAAAACCTGGAAGCCCTGGACAGCCGTTTTGACCTAGTATAGGACTCCTCAGCAGTGTGTATCCACGATACCGCACACGGGACTCGAATCCAAGGATCTTCGACCTCGTGTGTCAACGCTTTGAACTCAGCATTCTCCACAACTCTATACTGAAAAGTTATTATCATTATTATAATCATGGTAACCCTAATTCAGCATATTTGAGGAAACAGAACTACCTATTTGAATTGGAATGATCATTTCTATTAGAAAATATTCAACTCAGACGGAATGTGAATTACTCATCAGATTATAAATTATTAATCAGGGATAAAAGTGAGAGACACAAAACACTCAATGACATGATACTTAGATCGATTATATCAACTATGGGATTTGCTGAATTCAGTTTTTAATATGTACCATTTCTGGTAGTCGTAGAAAATAAACAATCATATTCATGCTTCATCTTCTGATAATGAAAGTTACTGGAAATTAATTATACTGATTCTAGTGACCGATGAAATTAAATAGGAATATAAAGCGAATAATTCAAATTTAGAACTCATACAAATCCATAGAGTAGCTCTTAATATCTAAATAAACTCACTGAACACGATGGATTAATTTTCAACTAAAGAATTTTTTTAATATTTAGGATTTTATGATCAATACACGTTGGTTGTTAGGTTAGGGGAAAGCTGGGAAGCAGTGGACGACCATTATTTTTCTGGAATGGGACTACTGTATGTAATGTGTATCTATGACTGCCCATTTGATGGAATCCTGTAAACTGAAGTCTTGCGACTTAAGAATTGCCCGAAAACCATTAGATAAGAAGGCAGTGATCAACATCCCTAACTTTTGTCACTTTACAACATCATTATTTTGTGGCTGTGTGACTTGTTCACTCTCACGATGATTGAACTATAACAGTCACAACTTCTAGGTAAAATTTCAAGACTACTCATATCTGAAAACCAATGAATACATGGTCATTGTTTTTATGAATTTGTTCTATTTCAAAAATATAAAAGCAGGTTTGAAATGTAGAAAACGATATAATCCAATTCATAGTAATAACTAAACCCTATTTTATGTCCAAGCTAGACGTGAAAAGTATAAAAAAGATGTTTCATCGAAGTTTTTAAAAGCCTATCTGATAATTATAAAAATGAATGTAAGATTAATCGATTAATTTCATTCCTCTTCTCATCATAGTTTTACACTTTTATGCTTTTATTTTTCATCATATTACTGTTAGGTAATCATTTGAATTTATACATGACTGCCAATGATTTTTGTCATCATACAAATGTGTAGCCTTCACTATGTATGTTCCGCTGGATGCAATAAAGAATAAAACCCTGATCTTTAAAAAAATTTTCTAGTAAGAGAATTTTCATAGCTATATGACATGATTTAGAGATTTGTTTTAATAAAAGAAAAAATATTTCACAGTTTGTACTATGTTAAATACAATCGGACCAAGGATTATTAAGTCTCATTTTAAGCGCGAAATATTTAGATAATCGAGTCATTATTCGCTAAGGTATTTTTAAAACTGTTTTCATTTTGTAGTGCAAAGGTTTCATTTACTGAAATCTATGAGTTTTTGCTCCAATTCTAAGTTGATTCCATATTTATTACAAACCATATTATCAATACTAATTTGTATACAACCATTTACTTTGTGAATAGTCAGCGAAGCTTAAACAAAAATCATAATTTATGTACACAATTGCTACAGATTGATCTTAGCTGAAATACCATAGCAAATCAGGTAGCTCTGGATTGCTGCTTTTTTCTCAGTAAAGAACTTCTCAACGGTCCGAACCCAGTACCTTATCAGAGATAGTAATAATTGAAGTTGAGATTGTACCACCGAATCCCAACCATGTGGTTTTAACGGCCAAACCAGAAGTTCCTGGGTTCATTTTCCGATAGGGTCATAAGTTCGCACTGCTGAGTAGTTCCTTACTAAAATAAAAAACCGTTCATATCTTCCTAATTTTTAATGATACCTCTAATCAGATCGATGCGTGATAAATATGATCTAACAAATCAACCAATCTATACGAAAGGTTTTCAACGAAAATTGTAGATAATAATCAACGACAGATTAAGTCAATTCGCACAGGATGCACATAAGCCAATAAGAGACTGATCAATTATAGTCCTAAAAGTCAATGAGAAGATTCAAACAACCAAAGCAAAAACGAATTAAAATTGTGAATGCTTTTGTATTTACTAGTAATTATGAAACGATTATACATTAATAGCTATTCTTATTGACATTAGGATTCAACTGGAACTAAGCTTACAAGAGGATATTTTTTGAATGTATTTTCTTCTTCATTGGTTATGAATGTGGATTGGTAGGACTCTATAATTTTAATATCAAATATATAGCTTATTTATACATGGTGTCTAGATTGACTTTGCTTCTTTCACTAAATATCTGCGATATACGGTTGTTATATAAGTTTTTTTATTACGTAAGTCACGTTGACAAACGTATGTTAAATGAAATACAGTGAAGTAGTAAACTTTCACTTAATTGATATTTCATGTTAAATCTATCGGAATATTGAGTGAATGTTTTTTGTACACATATCGTTTAACTAGTTTAACGTCGTCAATGAAGACTATATTATGTAATTAAAAAAAAAACACAATTTCGATAAAGCGAATTCCTTGTGAAAAGTTATTTTTTTATGCAGAATAAGATACTTTAAAAAGCTTATTTAGTCAAATACCTTATCTATTACTTTAAGCACCATCATGACCTATAGGCAAGTATATTTAAACAAAGAAAATACTGAACATTTCATACTGGTTGTTATGAAAAGTTAAGATTATTCAATTCATCTTAAAATTAAATATTACTTCACAATTTTGATCATTTCATCAACTTCCTCTTTAAAATCGATGATATTCTTTATGGAAAAAAAAGAAGTTTCACTAATTTCAAACTAAAATGTTATGAAATAAAATTATTCATTTTTAAATATTCTTGTTTATTTTTTTCATCAAGTGACATTTACCAAGTGTGGTACAATTGTTGACATTTTTCATAATAATTGTTGTAAAATAGAAATCAGACGCTAATGAAAAATGTTTAATGATGTTTTATTTGCATAAATATATTTACATATATATATTACAGCATCAATAGAATGTGATCAACATTAAGAAGGAATTGATATTTATGACACTGCTCAATACTTCATGATCAATCAATTGTAAATATATCTCAATTCTATAAGAGGTCATTCGCGGTACATCTGACTGTAAGGTTAAATAACACAGGATCGAATCCCCATAGGCACATTAGTACCCTCGAGATTACAGTTACATCTTGCTGACGATTACCAGGATTTCCTTTTGACTACCTAGTACATTAAATAATGATTGAGATTAGTCACTTTGTTTTTTTCATGATAAATAGTCCTAACACTTTTAAATAGAAGCTGCTCCCCATAATCTTTACAAGTAGACAAAATACCTTATATTTGACCTGATCAAATGTATTCATAGTGATCTTGGAAACGTGTATTACTCTTTATATGGTTTACACTGCAGATTGACAGGTTGAATGGTCGCGAAAAATTAAAGAACGTATCATGATTAATTATATTCAATTCAAAACATTCTCTATAAATCCACAATAAACATTCACTAAGTTGAACTCAGGATCTGATAACCTGGTGAAAATTATGACCGTGCTTTGCAATTTATAAGAATCTTTATCTCTTTTCATTACAATTTTATTCCAAAGTGGATTTGTTAGATTCCAGCTTATAAAGTCAACTTCATAAAATGCACTTTAAAGTTAATCGTTCACAACAACCTTATAAGTATTTATCTAACGATAGTTTCGTTAGTAAATCAGTAGACATTAAAACTAATACAGTTGTTCAGTTAAAATATAAAATTACACTATTTGATATTAATAGTAACTGTCGATTAAACAATCTATACAACTACAGTCAAATTTGTAGGTATCATTACCAAGATTTGATTTGATAATTTCGAATAAATTGAGCATTGGGTAGATTGTTATAAATAAATAATATATTTGCAATATTCCCATTGAGTAGGAAAATTAGATTTTCTGACGTCTCGTGACTTATTATAAGTCACTTCTTCAGAGAATAAATAACCGAATTAAAAGTAATCCAAGTTTAAATAGTACAACGGAACATTAAGAATAATATGTGATCAATCAAAAACAGGTCTGAACAAGTTAATGTCATGTCGTTTCGGTCAAGGTGATTCACAAGTGATATGTATGTGAATTTGTATGTATGTATGTGTGTACTGTTTAAGGATGAAAAATTGTTGTGTGATATTTATGGTGAGAAAGGGTAGAGTTTAATTTGTAAGATGATAGTCTGAATTGTAAATAAGATCAGACTGAATGGCTGGGATAGATAGTCCAAGGAGGATGTATGGTAAGGCCTTCTTTTCTATTGAGAGAAGTAGGATTAAGCATTATATGGAACGCTTCAGCTACTCTCCTTTCTTTGTAATTGGAAAAGCCTTTTTGCAATGTGTTGATATTTTTAAAATCAATTTGGTGGTCGTTGAAAATGGCATGAACTGCTTTTGCCGATTTAATTTTAAGTTTATCCAATTCTACGGGACTGTCAGGAGGTTTCTTTGAGTACCTAATATGTTCTTTGGCTCTAGTCAAGATTTCTCGAGATGACTCTCCAATATAGAAGGCATAACAATCGATACAACCTAATTTGTAGACGTAGTTCTGTGTGGACATGAAAGGGATTTTTTCTTTTAAGCGAACTAAAGTATTACGAAGTGTGTTCGTTGTTTTGTAATATACTTTAATTCTGTATTATTTTAAGATTCTTTGGAGTTCTTCTGTTGTGCCATGACGGTATGGTAAAACTGCAGTACCAATCCATGGTATTTCATCCGAATTATTATTATAACGCATTAAAGCGTTTTGTTTTAACATACTTCTGATAATCTTTATAGCAAAATTATTGAATTGTAAGATACTAACTACATTCTTTTGTTCTTTTTGTTTGTCTTCTGATGTGATGATGTTGTTAGCTCTTCTAGAAAGATTTAAAGCTAGCGAGATCTTAGCACCGAAAGGATGTGCTGAATGAAAGTCAATATAGCGATCAGAGTGTGTAGGCTTTCGTTAGATGGATAGATCTAGAATTCAATTTAGATTTCTTTTCACTAAGCAATCTAAGAATGGTAGCTCACCATGTTCATTTTCATTCGTGAATTTGATGTGAGATGAAAGTGTATTTATCCGTTTTGAAAAAGATCTTAGATGAGTCTTTTTTATCACAACAAATGTATCATCTACATATCTACGCCAAATTCGTGGTATAATGTCGTGGGCGAAGATATTTGATTCTATATGTGCCATAAAAAGGTTGGCTACAATCGGGGACAACGGGGGATCCCATTGCTACACCATTAGTGTGTTTATATAACATCCCGTTAAAAGTGAATAGAGTCGAATTTAAGCAGAGTTTCAAGGATCTCATGATTAGACTGATGCTCAAAGGACATTTTCCAGAAAGAGTATTGTCGTTCTCTAGTAAGCCACTAATGAATTCTAAACATTTATCAATGGGAATACTGGTGTATAAGTCATGAGACGTCAGAAAATCTAATTTTCCTACTCAATGGGATATTACAAATATATTATTTATTTATACAGTCAAATTTGCATCAATATCTATGTTTTGTAAACAAATCATAATAATCATTAGATAATTGAATTTAAAATTATAGAAAATTATCTGATGATAATAAACAGAAAGGATTGACGAGCAGTTTTTTTGTTGTGAACTATTCATTTATTTTATACAGAATAGTTCACACAAAAATAAACATGTCTTTCACGTAATAATCAACTGTTAATTAATGGGAATAATAAAGTTTTACGTAGATCTGTCAGTTATGTTAGTATTCCTATATTATATACAATATATTATGATAATCTGTTTTAATAATAGATGTGTTTATATAACAGAAATAATATTTAGTTTTTAATTGATATTATGAATTAATCAGTGTTAGACCATCATTGAAAACCTGGAAGCATTGGACGGCCGTTTCGTTCTAGTATGAGATTCCTCAGTAGTGAGCATCCACGATTCCACATGCGGGAATTGAACCGAGAAAATATTGTGCATTTAGTTTAACTACATTAAAAAGGCCTTTAATATTCATCATATTGCTTCTTCGTTTATTGAAAAACGCACAAATATTCATATCCGACCAGATTGGCCGCTTGAGGATCGAATCAAGTGGAAGAATGCTCTTACGGAGTTAAGAACTCGCAAGTTAAATGGCGAAACTAACCTTACCATTTAGGGTTTTCGGGTAGTCAGGTCTTCGAAGCCAATACTTCTGAGGCCTGTATGGGTAGAACGAACGATTACCATAACACCTTAAGTGTGTGCTACACGAACGCCCGTAGTCTTAGGAATAAAACGTCCGAGCTAAGTCTGATGGTGGATGAATTAAGTCCCGATATAATTGTCATTACAGAAACTTGGTTCACCGTAGATATAGAATGTTCTCCCATCATTGCAGGCTATATCTATATTAGAAGTGATAGAGTTTTAAGCCGCAAGGGGAGAGGCATAATGTTATACATTAGGGACCACTTTTGTATACAATCAATCATATCGGAGGCTCATGTTAGTGGTACATGTGAGGTAGCATGTTGTAAGATTAAATCTAGAAATGGGTTAGTGACTGGGGGAATATACCTTAGTCCGTGTTGTCTGGTTGACGACTTTATCCTAAGACACATCTGTTCTTGGAGTATGGCAGAATGTTGCCTCATCATTGGGGACTTCAACGCTCCGCACATAAACTGGATAGAGCTTACAGCTCCAGGTGGAGGTTTCGATAGCGAACTTTTATCAACCGTTATTCAGTGTGCACTTGTACAATGTATCACAAAACCGACACATATTGATTTGAAACATTATCCGTCTCTGTTGGACCTCGCCCTCATCCACCTCTGTGAGGATGTCTTCGATATTCAGCACCTTCCCCCACTAGTGAACAGTGGTCACGTTGTACTTCACTTAAAGTTTAGGACACATGGTATACGATTTGTATCTGCTCCACCCCGTCCCAATATCTGGCGGGCTAATATTCCGGCAATCAGAGACTGATTGGTCGGTTGACGCAGATGGATCGATCGAAGACGAATGGATTAAGTTTAAGGTTACATTCGAGTTCGTAACGTCGCCGTTTATCCCATGGTCAGCACGTAAGCTATCGCATTGCCCTCCATGGATTAATAAGGAAACCCGTAAGCTGTTAAAGCGTAGGAAACACTTCTGGGACTTATTCTTGTTGACAGATCATGCATCTTTTAAGCGTGAGTACCAAAAACTCCGGAACATTTGTAAGAAAACAATAGCTAAATCCCGTACTACTTACGAACGACAGTTGGTATATGATAGCCGTACTTGTCCAAAACGATTGTTTTCGTATTTTAAACGGCAAATAAAACGTAGTGATAGTATTCCCCCATTATTGTTACACGATAATTCAGATTTACTAGCTGAATCAGATCGAGCCAAAGCTGAGACTTTTTCAAACTACTTTAGCGAAGTCTACTCTACGTTTATTGTAACAAATACTTGTCCCAGTCAGACCGAGATACCAGCCATTGAATCTGTACAGGTGACTGAAGAAACTGTCCTTCCGTTAATAATTAACCTCAAACCTTGTAAGATACCGGGTCCTGACGGGTTACATCCACGACTGCTGTCATCTCTTGCGGACATTATTTCACAACCGCTCGCGACACTCTTCAACATGTCCCTTTCACTTGCTCAACTACCTAGGGATTGGAAAGATGCTATTGTCAGTCCTATATTTAAGGATGGTCAGAGACAGATCGTATCTAACTACCGCCCTGTCAGTCTGACTAGCATTGTCGTTAAGTTACTTGAAAAGATAATTCGGGTTAGGTTGCTAAACCACATAGATCCACACAATCTGTTAGCTCCTGAGCAACATGGATTTCGTGATAAGCGTTCATGCTTGACTAACTTACTTATTGAGAGAGAGGATTGGACAGCAGCCTTAGATAAAGGTCTGTCTGTCGATGTTATATTCATAGATTTTAGCAAAGCATTTGACAAGGTTTCACACTTAGGTCTTATGCAGAAGCTCACAAGCTTCGGAATAGTAGGTACTGTACAGGAGTGGATAGGAAACTTCTTATGTGACCGCAGACAGAGAGTGAGGGTCAATGGGACGCTATCCGATTGGAAGCCGGTCAAAAGTGATGTACCCCAAGGCATCATATTAGGCCCTCTGCTATTCCTTCTCTACGTAAATGAGTTACCGCTGTTGCTTAGGTCGTCGACATTATTATTTGCGGATGATGTCAAAATACGGAGAGCAATAAGAGGTGAGACTGATCATCTGGATCTTCAAGCTGACTTAGATGATTTAGTTAGATGGGCTCGAGATTGGGGTTTAGAAATCAATTCTAGGAAGAGTGTGCTAATGCACATCGGTCACGGCAATAGTTACCATTATACTATTGATGGTAAACCTCTTCCATGCGTTCAAGAACATAAAAACTTAGAGGTAATAATAAGTCATGATTTAAAAACAACTACGCACTACAACGCAGCCGCTGTCAAAGGTTTTCGTGCGTTATGGTCACTTCGCCGAGCGTTCGAATCTTTTGACGAGGAAATGTTTCGAATTTTATATCCCACCTATGTAAGACCACATTTAGAGTACTGTATTCAAGCAGCCAGCCCATGTCTGATAAAGGATACTACCTCACTTGAGCGTGTCCAGCGTGTGGGAACGAAATTAGTGAAGAGTCTTTCTAAACTCCCTTACGATGAGCGTTTAAAACGCCTAAACCTTTTCACCTTGTCGTATCGTAGGACTCGAGGTGACCTTATACTGGCATTTCGTATCTTTAATTATGATTTGGGTGTTAATATGTCTTATCTTTTTGCTCCCTCCAGCACTAATAATCTCCGAGGTCATAGCAAGAAGGTTCATAAACCACGATCTAATAAACTCAAGGTGGGGTTCCGTTTTTCTCATCGAGTAGTCAATGATTGGAAAGCCTTGCCCGAACAAGTGGTATCAGCCCCATCAGTGAATATTTTCAAAGAGAAACTGGACCTTCACTGGAACGCAACCTGTTAGGATTAACACAGGTTCACTAACCTACTATCCTTATTACTGAAGACTGAAGACTCGTGTCCAGGGACTTCTTTTGCATTTCTTTATAAACAAGTAAACATTAAAGAAGTTATCCCATCTATAGATGGATTTCGTCTAGTCAGGAGATTTTAGTGTTGTTTTTCCTTCTAGTCAAAATTAATGATACTGTTTCGGTAGTGAGTGTTGTTTACAGTTATTTAGTATGGTTCATAGCATCATTTTTAGAAAGAGTTCTTTATTAAACATAAATAAAGATTACAGTTATAATCATGTAAATGTACCCCTACTTTAGTGTTGATGTTCACATCAGCATTCAAACCTAGTATATTGCGTTCTAAACGCACAGTATGTTATCCACTCAGGTACTAGGTTCAGATAACAACTGACTTGTGCTATGGAGTGAATTCTAAATCATTTGTATTGGTTGTTTGAATCTTCCCGTGGAAGTTACGAACTACAATTGATCAGTTTCTTTTGGAATTTGCTCATCCTGTACAGATTGCCACGACATTGTCATTAAGTTGCAAACAGTTTAAGCAGAGTTGGATGGCAGGACGATTAAAAAACCAACACAAACAAACACCCAGTAGATGAATCCTAAGTAGAACGAAACGCGCATGCTAGATCCCACTACTAGTTACCAGTCAACTCTACTCAAAATATTTGTGACTTAATGGCAATATCGAGGCAGTTCCTACTGGATGCACATTCGTCTAAAGAAACAGGTAATTGCTGTTCATAAACTCCACGTAAAAAAATTCAAACAATCAATAAGAATAAGCTATGGAAATAGCTTTTTAAAAAATTATTTTATCTCAAAAACAAAAAACACCATCAGAACTTTAAAAAGTTAATTTAATCATATTTTACTTTGAAGGTTCTAGGTAGTACACCATACAGTTTCTTGGAATAAAGTTTTAAATGTGTGAGAGTATTTATTCCTTCCTCTTCCAATTACCCTAGCTTTTCTCTTCATCCATACACTTGTTTATACCGATTGACATGTTTTCAGTCAGACGATGAAATGTTTCTTTTTTGAAACAATAAAGGTAGTTTCAATTTATAATAATCCATACCCTTATCATCACACATGAATATTTTCAATGATGAAGCTGGTAGTATTCTCAGAGAAATTTTTATTAATGCAGCAATTTTAATAGAAACAAAATTTCTATGAAATTCAAAGTTTATAAACGTTTAACATGTAACTTCATAATATGAGACAGTCAATAGAATCTAAAATAGTTTTTATACAAGATAAACATATAGAATAAAGGATCACAGCCCACCAATCAGATAGAATAAATTTGAAACGAAATTTTCTTCTAAAAAGTGGTTACAATTCGGAAATTTCAATTTTTCCAACTGTTAAAGCTAAACTGATTACAAATAAACTTTGGAATTGTTTTTAAAATAAACAAAGTAAATAGTATAAACATCAAAATAACGACAATATGTAAGAAAATGTAATTTTGAATTGTAGACTCTCTTCAATATCTATTAGAACACATTCACAAGTCCTTCTCGTTTTTTTTCTCTTCTTAAAATTCTATTTATTTGATTGTTGCAAAGTTGCCTAATTTACTGTTTTGTTTATATTGAATAGATTGGAATATATTTGCGTGTTCTTATTTCTTAAAAATTTACTTCTAGTGCAGATTATTATCTAAATCTTAATTTTGTCTTGTTTAAATTAAACTTTATTCAAAAAAATCCACATAGAGATTAATTTTGTTGATTGATAGTAATGAATATAATTGAATTTTTTATTTTAGTAAATCGAAAACAAAATTGTTCATTTACTGAGGTTCTTAAATAAGGGATTAATGACAGTTAACTAATTGATATACTGATGGGTTATTTTTCCTTCTGAATGTTGATCAATAATGTCTGATTTCTCTAAAATATTTTAAAGATGACGACACTTTTTTCGGATTTTTATAGAACTATAAGACTACAGAAATTTTCTAGTAGAACGTATAAAGTTCAAAAGTTTTAATTTATTTTTTTCTTTAAATAGCATCTATTACATTTCTAGTATATTTTCAATGTAGGACTTGCTATTAAACATGTCGATAATCAATGTTTTAGATAATATTTAACATTAAATTAATAGTTTAACTTTACATAGTTCCCTGACAATTGCTTCAAATAGATTAATTATTTATGTTTTGCTTATAAATTCCGAATGTTCAGGTGCTTAAAAGTTATTAATTTGCTTTGATTAATAAATAGGAAAATGTATTCTAAATAGCTATAAGAATGATAAACAATTTGAATAAAATTGTATAATACTTGTACGTCTAAATGAAATGTGACTATAGAAGAATACTAGAATAAAAACATAATAAATAAGCGTTTATTCCTAGCACTGTCTGAAATTGCAAAATCATGAATTGAAGCGTATGAAGATCGTTGTGTGCAAAAAGTGTTTTATGTGATTCAACAAGTACATTAAATCCTATGCAAATGTTGGAATTATTAGCATCTTCATAAATAAATGTTACTAAAATTAATCAGCATTGCATAAGTTATACAGCAATTTGCGTTTAAAAGACAGAAGTAAGTTATTCACAAAGTATATCACAAACTTTAGTCTAAGAATATCCATTGAAAATATGAATTCGAGGCAAACCTCCAAAAGTTTGTTTTCAAGTGTTTGTCTGTATATTCATTTAGACTTTAGTGGCCCGAGATCTGACTCCAATTTGATCGTATGAATGTTTGCTATCACCTATACTCGTATATAATCATTGACTTAAATCGCGTTAGTTAATAACGGAATTAAATAAGTCAAATAACGAGAATGGAGTTTTGAATGCATATATTTCGTATAATTGTTGATTAGACAAACGAACGGAGGAACGATGCGAAGATGAGAAAGCGAAGCTAAATTGGCGCGCGGTGGAGATGGCTGGTAAGCCAACTCCCCTTTAACAAAGAGTTAATCAATATTTATAAGCACACAAAAATAAATCACAGACATGTGATGAGTAACGGGATAAGAAGTGTACATACGCCTACGCGCTCATACAAAGACAGTCAAGATATTGATAGAATGAATAGAATGAGCTGTCCGAAAGTTAGAATAATAAGGTATTTGGGCTTAACATAATGACAGACACTACATGACAATAAGATTTAAAATGACTGTAAAACAAGTAGAACACTGTAAGCTACCTCATAAGTGTAAGCCTTTAGGATGTAAAGTACACCGAATTAAATGCAAACATGATTCAGTTTCGCAACTTCATAGTCTTAGATATCTCATCAGTTCATTGTCCAGTTGTGACACAAGTTGTAACCAACGAAAAAAATGCAAGCACAAGTTTCCCACCAGTTTATATTCATCTGTAAGAAGCTTGAGAATCTTAACAGAACTGATAAATCCAAGAATATATCACGAGTCGAAGCCATATATGTAACTTCTGAGTTATTTGAACAATAACTGAGTACGATGGGGAATTACTACGGACAGAAGTGAAATCGCTATCCGATTGATGGGTCAACGACTGTGTTCATTATTTAACGGTGAAGAAGGCTTAATATGACTCAAAATTTTAGAATCTATCTATTGGTTACTTTTCTCAGTCATAAACGTATTTGTTTATACTAATGAAATAAATTTTCCAAGTTCCACTTTGAATTCCAGTCGATCCGAAAATAGTTTAAATAACGGATTAAGATTAAAACACGAAGTTCAGCGAAAGGACCACTTTTCAACGAATTTATTATCAAGCTGTACAATTGTATATATATGAAAATTTTGTTTTTGTAAAAGTATTAATTCCGTGAGGAAATGTGAACACAGTTAACCATGACGTAATAAAAAGAAGGTTGTAATACTAGATTACGTAATAATAATAATAATTCAAGGTCATAGAGGTGTGAAAATAAATTAAGTAATATGATGAGCATTTACGAATGAAAACAATGAGAATATTAGGCATAAGTAAAGGGGGAATGCAGTGATAATAATAATAGGATGATCAAAATAATTAAGATTGACTAAACAATGGAGCACACGATAACTATTTTGTCATTGTATGAGACTTCTCACACACGTTTATTAGGATATATTTTGTAAATTATTAAGATTTACTTAATCTGCCTTTTCCAATTAAAACGAACAAACATAATCGTGGATTGGTTAAAGCTAGACATTAACGCTGTCGAGTGCCGGCTAAGTGGTCTAACGGTTGAGCATTCATATGCGAGACAGAAGGTACTGGGTTTGGGTCCTGGGTGCAGGATCATGAATGCTCACTGCTGTGAAGTTCCATACTAAAATGAAACGCCGTAATCCTGACCCTACGCTTTCAGTGACTGTCTAGATAAAATTGGTTTGTAGTTTGGACCACAAACATTTGATATTACTCCCATTAAAATAAGTCAGGATCGATAAACAAGTATGGGCAAAAGAATTATGTAAGAATGAAATTTGAAGAATATTCAATAATAGGTTTTAAAACTCGTTTTTCAGATAACCCTAGAATGTTTCAATCAGGCAATAATCAATAATACTATAGTTATTTTAGTAATTGAGATCATGAGTCAATTAAAGCTAGACAACGATGGAAAACCTGGAAGCGCTGGACGACCGTTTCGTCCTACTGTCGGACTCCTCATCAGTGCACATCTACGATCTCGTCCCCTGAGATTCGAACCTAGGACCTATCAGTCTCACGCGATCGCTTAACCTCTAGACCATTGAGTTGGCATTCAACGGTGTTAATGTCTAACTCCATTTAATCCACGAAATTGAGCGACATATCCACTGATGTCGTCAGTGAGTTACTACCTCACAACAGATGTTATCATTTTCTAACTGACTATTGTTTCGATAATGTAATAAGAAGACGGAGATTATCAGAACTATGTTCTGATAATTATAGTAATTTCAATAGTTGAGATCACGAGTCAGTTGAAGATAGACCATTATGAAAAACCTGAGAGCATTGGATTGGTTGAAGTTAGACATTACCACCGTTGGATGCTGGCTTAGTAGTCTAGAGATTATGCGTTCGAACGCGAGACTGGTAAGCCCTGGGTTCGAATCTCGCGGGGTGGGATCGTGGATGAACACTGCTGAGTAGTCTCATACTAGGACGAAACGGTCATCCAGTGCTTTCAGGTTTTCCTTGACTCATGAATTCAACTATGAAAAAATATTTACCGAGAAAGCGAATAGAAATCGTTTTATAAAAAAATTAAGTTTATTTTCACTTCAAGGTGCATGTTATGTGTATATTTTACCTGAGTAATCGTCCTGAAAATGAAATATTTGAAAGACAGTATTTACTATCTGGAAGATATGACTTATAAATCAATAAAAAATTATATAAAAATATTTTTTTGTATTTTTTTTCTAGTTATTTTTTCTAGGTGTATGTAATAACAGTTTCACATGAACAAATTTATACAATATATAGTTATGTTAAGGTTGATTAAATTACGGATTGATTTCATTAAACAGTTTTAGCCTGAAAAGAGATTGAATACATCAATGGTAATTGATGGCTGCCACATGAAAACATACTTTGTACATACTTTTAGAGATTAAAACATTACCGTAATTAAATAATTTTGAGCCTTATGACAAACGATCACATACTGAACTTTTAAGTTGTCAGTAAAAAAAGATATTTTCTGCATGAAGCCATGTTATGACTTCTTTAAGATATCTTTGATAGAAAAGCAGTATTCTGGATAAGTTAACCATAGCTTTGATATTTGAAGACTACAATAATTTTATTATATAACAGGTCGTACATTATTTTTTTCGAGCATATACAGTTGAAAAATAATCATTATTAAAATGCTTTCAGTGTTATATTGTTAGAGATTATGTTACTACTTATCCAGCAGAGGCACTGAAAGCAAACGTAGCAGTAACCGCAAAGATACTCCACATTCTCTTAGGCAAGATTTGGAATGAAAGACAAGTACAAACAGACTGGAAAGAAGGACTTCTGATCAAAATACGAAAGAAATGTGATCTCAGCAAGTATGATAACTACTTCTCTCAATACCAGGAAAAGTCTTCAACAGGGTATTGTTAAACGGAATGAAGGACTCCGTAGACGCCCAATTTCGAGACAAACAGGCTGGATTCCGTAAGGATAGATCATGTACAGACCGAATTGCAACTCTACAGATCATTGTGGAACAATCAATTGAATGGAATTCATCACTCTATATCAACTTCATTGACTACGAGAAAGCATTTGATAGCGTGGACAGGACAACATTATGGAAGCTTCTTCGACACTACGGCATACTTGAGAAGATAGTCAATATCATACGGAATTCCTACGATGGATTAAACTGCAAAATCGTGCATAGAGGACAAGTGAAAGACTCGTTCAAATTAAAGAGCGGTGTCAGGCAAGGTTGCTTACTCTCACCTTTTCTCCTTTTCCTGGTGATCGACTGGATTATGAAGACGTCAGTATGTTAGTTTGTGAAATGCTTCTATAAATAATTTAAATTCAAAATTATTTTTAAGTAAGAATTCGTTAATCGGTATCATAAACATCCACTTTACTTTTTGAGTACAACTGATCAAATCGGGAAGACCAATTAATCACAAATTATTTTAGTATGTAACTGTTACGAATTAGAGTATAGATGAATATCACCTGGAATCATTTCAATCTCATTAACATAGAATAATTTATTCAAATAGTATATTAACTGATTATCCACTAATATGAAAAACATTTTCATCATTTAAATTCCATCTTTTTCATCATACCAATAAAAGTGGGTTATTTTATCTAGTTTCATGTAATAGTCTCTTCTTTTTATTTAGGTTTATTCTGATTATGAAATAGAATTAGGAGATTTATCTTTAAAAAGATGAAAACAACCTGTAACGTACTCAGTAAATTTCACTATATGAATAATTGTTATAATGCTACTAATTAACAAAAGTTATGTTAGGAAGAAAAATTGGCTTATTTATCAACAAGTCAACTTATGATTAATACAGACAATAGATGAAAATAACTACAATAGTTATCATTATTCGAATGAAACAACATGTAGACACGGATACAAGTATCATAATTATGTTTAAACAAATGAAGATAAGTTGCTAATATTTCAAAACCTGGAATTTACACTTATATTCATTCCGCATTAGATGTCCACAATTACAAAAGGAGTCATGTTTCTAAGTTATTAACTTTGACTATATCCTAAAATACGATAATCTACTCTCAAAATCTCATTATAGATTCTTTTTGTCTGTTTCTGTTGAAAACTATCAAGAAATCAGTTGTTTACTCATAATTCATTATTGTAGATATTTCCGGCAAGCAGTATAATATTTATTCATGTTGTAAATACATTATGTAATTTTTACCTTATTAGCTAGTTGTCGTTTAGTTTTCAGTGGAGCAAATCATCTTACAGTGTTCGTTTACGATTCACAGATACCTATTCACGCTTAGTTTAGTGAATATTTTTCATTCATATAAATAGAATATAGTTTTATGTAATGATTCTTAAACATTTTCAGGAGTAGTTGATAACAGCATTAGTAAATAACCTATAAAAAAATTATGTGACTATGTATATGAACTGATAAATTATATTATGATCATTCTAGATAGTAAACATGACTCCTATATTCGAATCCATAAACTTTAGATACTGAACAGAACGTATTACTTTTGTTCTTATTATTGTTTCCGACTCTCCGGAAATTGTGAAAACCTAATCTATCAATCTATCCAAAATCTATTTTCTTTATACAACAAATTATTTTGATTATTTTACTTCTTAGAGTTAGATCTTTATTCTGTGCTACTTCTATTAGTTAATTCATTTCAGTAATTAAAATATGATGTAGATTTCAAAAAACTTGCTCGGGTTACATAGCCGTTTCATTCATACTATATTTGTCATTTATTTATAAATAAATTATAAATTTTACTTTACTCCTTTCGCTGTTACTATGCAACTTCTAAGGCTGAAATTATTTACTGCTTTCCCCGTTTCTCACCAATTAAATTTTCATTTCCCTTTTGAAAACGTTTACGTTCAAAGGAGAAATATCGGTGAACTGATTATTATTTGATTAGATATAGTTAATTGAACTGAAATACACTTCCTTCATGAATAACGAAATCGTTCAAGAAACATCTGTTTCTTTGAGAATTAATATACATATACATGGTTAAAATGTTGTTTTACAGTGAAACAATTTTAAAAACTTTGTTAATGAGTAAGGAGATTAATGGACATATGACTAGAATTTATAGCTTAGAGGTAGGGATTGAATTATCTTAATAAACATTTTTATATGGATATATCGGAATTTAAGAATTTAATGTTTTTCCTGTATAAAAAGAAGTATTCTAAGTAAAATCAATCTACTTTAATCAGAACGAATAGTAGGCTACTGGAAATGTAATTTATTGCTACTAAAAACTTTTTAGTTTATTCAATATCATCTTTAGTTATATTTTTTCATGCTAATCGCTTAAAGTGTATGCATTTTTTTTTGGTTTTTTCAGTGACGGGAACCTCCTTAAAATGTTAAACTGTACAGTATTCAAAATTAAATTAACATTAGTTCACCTCTTTGATTTTCATCAAGATTGATAACTATGGAACTGATGAAATAAGTAAATGGGAAATTTTAACGAAAACACCTAAATAATTTTAACATTATCATTAGGAAATCAAATGCTGTATCATTGAAGGTATATTTAGGATACAATTAATTTTCAGAAAACTACGTATACAAACATATATACACATGTAGATAAATACGTATATCATCTAGCACTAATGACTCAATGTTAATTGAAAATCACATTACACGTCAATGTTGTTTGGCGACTTGTTGTCTCTTTTATTAGTTTTAGTATATTTTAACATCTTAATAATTTTTAACAAGATTATATTTCTAAAGATTAAATGGTAGAGATTAACTAAATTATGATATATTATACTAATAAATTTATTGAAGCATCTGATAAATCAGTCTTGTATAAAAAGTTTATCCTAAATCATGATAGGTTATACTAACAAATCTAAGTGGATTCTAGTATGAAATCCATTTCATAGATATGGATCTTTATGAAAATGCATATTACAACAGGCAGAAGTGA
The DNA here is from genome assembly GCA_946903255.1 of Schistosoma spindalis. Taxonomy (NCBI): domain Eukaryota; kingdom Metazoa; phylum Platyhelminthes; class Trematoda; order Strigeidida; family Schistosomatidae; genus Schistosoma; species Schistosoma spindalis. The sequence goes on from OX336420.1 coordinate 49,043,044, forward strand.
ATAATCGTTGGTTTTTACATTACATATATTTTCATTCATTCTTGAGAGTTTATTTGTTAACTGGAAAACAACTTATTGATAAAGCATCTATGTGAACATTGTAGGTAAATAATAGTTATAATTTCCTAATATATGGGTATCCTCAATCGGTAGGCAATGTGTTTTTTCATTTATAATCTTTTCAGTAATAAAATGAGAATCGATCCCGTAAAACGAATTATCTATTTGACCACCTTATTGAATTCAGTAATTGTATCAATCGACTGAGCAGTCACATGAATGTAGTATTTTAAATAATCTACATGAATCTTCCTTTTTTACCTTTAAAGTATTGGATGCTTGATTTATTTTTATTTGAAGTGATCACTGCATAATCACACAATCACATATGAAATCGCGCCTAGGTTTCCAGATTTATTTGTACACTAAATACCATTCATAAACTGACTAGTAATTCGATAGTTCGAGTATTCAAATGCAAAGTAGTCATGTCCATTTCCAACAGTCAAAGTTAAAGATGTTTGGATAATGACAGCCGAAAAGTAGTAATAGTAAAACTATACGCAAAATAAATAAGAATGAGTAAACACTGAGACAAATTACTATGCAGCTATTGGATAATTTTTCATATTTCTTAAAGTAAAATGCTTTCATTGAAATTATAATGTGATTCCATTTCTGCTCAACATAAAATTAGCGAAATGTTTTTCTTTTTCATTGATTTCAATTTCACATCAACTATTGTAAGGTTTTAAAACAAAATAAAATAAAATTTTAATTGAAGTTGAGCTTCGTACAAAACGTTTCAATTAAAACATAATTGAAGTGATATCGAAACACTAGCCAATAAAATACACATGGTTTGGAATAATTGTAAAAGTTAGACATTTAAGTTTACCAAATGATCTGAAAATATTCTTCCAGTTATTCTATTTTTATGTTTTAGATTAGTTCTTATGTGACGTCGTGCTTGTTCACTACTGAAGATTCCCAAACTGTTTTTGAATAAATTTCTTTATTAAAATTCATCAATATGCCAGGAGGTGATATTTACTTATTTTTTTTCAAATATGTACAATTGACAACAGAATAGTTTTGCTCAAATGATTGAATCGTTTGTTTTTTTATGTCTATCGTACTCATTCTGCTGCTTATTGAAATTTTTCTACAAACAATTTGAACATTATTTTAATGGTTTTATTTCTTCCATAAATTGATTAATCATTGTCATATGTGATCTGATTAAAATGTCATTTTATCTTTTATAATTACCATAATGTATAGAAACTGGCGTCAATATTACAAATACTGAATCTACCTATTTAACAGATAACATCTACGTGAATATCCCCTCAAATTTATATTTCTTTTTATTCTGTCTGTTGACAAGTAGTAGCTCGTTTTTTTATCATTTCATTGATGATATTGAACTAAATAAAAGAAATATCTGTATATCATTATTAATGGAAAATTCGATAGAAATTTAACTGAATATGACAGACAAGTATGTTTAAATTAATTATTTAGTTTTTAAAAAACGACAAAAAGATATATAAACAAAATGTTTAAATGATATGTAACATTGAAGTAATTCTGTTTAGTCAGACAAATATTTCAGAAACATACTGGTATTTTAAACAGATATTTATTATCTAGTATTGACAATGTAAATATTGAAACAACTTCATGAGAGGTTGTTTTAGGTAAAATTCCAAATAAGAGGACTAATAGATGGATTTTAGATATTTCACTAATGAAAGAAATACGTGTGAATTTTGAGAATGTTGTTTGCCATAATGACTAAGTAATGTCTCAGTATGTAGCGTGAATGTGAAATGAGTAGTCATCAGGGAGGATTTCAAAAATTTAATTAAAAACTCGTAACACATGGAATCAAGCAAATTGGAAATGAAACATTGGATGATCACACGTTAACTAAAACTGAGGGTATAGACCACTGGATATTAATAAACGCATTTGTTTACGTATTAGGTCATTATTGCTTAGTGGTGAGAAACCTAGGAAAGAATGAAACAACTTATTCAATACTCCTTGATTGAAAATAATTCTTTAACTGACCTTCGGAAACAAATATCTTTTCTCCCTTCAAAATTAAGCAAGTTGATTAGACAGAACAGCATCACCTTGATAAAATTAAAAGAAAAGTTCAAACTAACATATCATGTAGAAATTTGATAGTCTTCAGTGCATAATTTAATGTAATCATTTTATACTATAAAAGAAATATTTCACTCTATTTAACTGATAAAAAGAATCTTTTATGATCTTAAGTTTTATCAACTGGTCAGTGTTTAGTGAATACTATTTTGTCAATTTCATGTTTCCGATCGGTCAAACCATTAATTGGATATAAGATTCGAACGTTTATTAAAATACTATCACTGCGTTATGCACCGTTGCTGATGATTCAAAGCCTCATACCTCCAGCTATTTGAAAATTTTGATTCTTTTTATGATTTTCACTTGGTTTTAAATGGTTAAACGCTAAAGCGATTTACATTTCTTTTAATCACTAAGCAATACAAACACCCAAGATATTTGGATATGTTAAAATAATAATTTATCCTTGGTGTTTATTTTGATGAAAGATTTGATATAAATACAATAAGCTACATAGTTATTCAGATTTATTTTAACTTTCCAGACAGCATTAAGGAAAACATTAACTCGGTCTATAGACAAAAATAGCATGTCTTTAAGTTATTAGTTTTAAAATATTGATATATATTTGTTTTCTGATGTGTTATTGTTACGTTTTTTAACACTGATTTCATTAATTTGTTTATTATTTCATTTATCATACACCTGATTCAAAAATGAAATAATTTCGGTAATAACGAAATATACTATTTACCGACAACATTTATGCAACGGTGTTATCGTAGTGTTAAAGAAATATTCAGAATCTATGTTATAATGAATATGAACTGGAAATTCGTTCTGATGTTATTAGAATGTTTTTTTTTCTGATTGACGAATTTTGTATAAAATACTATGAATAATAATGGATAATATTATTTCCAGTCATTAAAACCAAAAACAAATAACTACCTGTAAATATTTGTACACAATAAGTTCAAGTGAGTTTTCATAGCTTCTTATAAACTGAAGTTTATTTATTTAAGAGGAAGAATGTATTTTAAAATCTCAGCGAAAAAGTTTAAAGTAAATCCATTGTTTCGCCTGGCAATCTGGTCCAAGCTTTGTGCCAGGTGAAACGTTGGATTTACTTCAAATTCCTTCTCTAAAATTTTACAAATACATTCTTCCTCTTTAATGTCTCACATCAACTCGGCGCGCAAATACTGTGAAACTATTGAAGTTTGTTTATTTTTCAGGAACCTTGAACTCATAGTCCGTTAAAAATACTCACATATATGAGATTTATTAATTTATCTACCTTTTTTAATACATTTATTATTAATATAGAAAAATACTTTCTGATGATGATTCTCATTTGTGATTCCGTTAAAGTACCAATAATATTGCAATAAGTTGACTTGATACTTCCCTGTTATTCTTTAACCGAAAAAAAACTCTCTTCTTATGTTTTAATAATTTTAAACAATTTTTAAAATACTACTGAAGTTTTCTTGAGATTTTTTCTGTTTTTTTATTGTTTCTTTAAAACATTTTTTTAATGTTAACCTACAGGAAAAATATAAAATTCTGAAATAAATTCTAAAATATAATTTTATTAATACAAATATATTCTATTGTATTCTGTTTTATAGATTACAATTTAAATTATTTAACTATCTAAATAATCACTAAGGTTTCAATGATTTTCAATTTTAACATTATTGATAATTTATTTAAGAAAAAAAAGAAAACATTTAATAACTCCTGCTATATTATTTTTTTATTAATAATCGATAATTGTATGGTAACTAAAATAAAACTAAAATAAACTAGATAAATAAATTAGATTTTATCATCATAATCTAGTAATCAGAAATTATATACAACAATTTTAAATGATGTAATGAAACTATAGTAATTTTAACCAAATATAGGACAATTTTTTTGTAATGTTCCACTAAAGTACATATGTTTATATTGGTAAATATCAAATTTTGTAATCCATTATTATTATTATTATCATTATTACTATTATTATTATTATTCATATTTTCCACATTACAACAAATCACAAATTATTCAAATAATTTTATTGTAATGTTTATTTGTTTATTATTTTTCATTTTCTAATTTACTTATTCCACGTGAACATAACACATTGTGTTAATCCTATTTATTCGAACAAGTGTATGTATTGTTATTATCTTAATGAAAGTAGATTTGTTATAGAAGACAATTACTAAATAAAATATAAACAATTTATAATCGAAATTTGTAAACCTTTTTTTTGTTCACAAAAATTATTTTCCTAAGATAAATGTTTTTTTTATAATTTTTATCACCTTAACATTAAATAATATGGAAGATATTTTTGAACACCACTTCGAGTATGTACATATTTCTTTTCAGTTAATGCATCTTATATAATATATGCAAATACATTAGCATATATATAGGAAATGAGATTCATGTTTACAATTGGGACAGATAAGTCATATTCACTCTAATAATTGGTTCGAAAACTTCGATGATAGGATTTACATATATATATATATATATATATATATATATAATGTCAGAATGTGTAAAAATGCTAATCAGCACATTTTACAGATTGTACCTAGTAATTATGTGAATAAAAATAATTAACAAGTGTTAGTATTTAATTAGTTTGTGAGAATAAATATGTTTTTAACAATTGTATTGAACTAAATTAACTGAAAGGAATCTTGATAAAAAATAAAAGGGCACTCATTTAGTTTCTATAATGAATGTAATTAAACATTAGGTTTTCTGAGAAAAGCCTTGGTGATTTGTTGAACATTAAAGAAATAGAAGTACAAAGTTGGTTCGTTTAATTTCAGTGTCAAATTACCTTTCCTAAATAATAAGTTAACGGAAATTAGTAGTCAGTAATCAAAGGTTAAAAGAAGAAATTCGTCGGGAAGTCCCGTTGTAAAAGAACTTACTATTAAGATATATATATAATTCTGTTTGCCGACATGAATTATAGTGTGATAATCAATAGAATTCATTAATTAACGTCATTTTGTTCAAAGTAAAAATATAATTTATAAGCGATTATTTGTTAAGATATGAGATTGTCAATACCTTACTATCATAACAGCATATTTTAGGCAACTGAGTTGAAGGAAAAACCAATTTGAACTCTGTTTAAAGTCTATGGCTAAAGAAATTTAAAGTAAACAAAATCATAACTCATTTGTGTGAGATGATTTATGGTGAAACAAAATAAGTGAATAAGCTCAAAAAAGAAAATATAATAAAAGTAAAGGCATTCGTTAAGTAACAACCAGTCTTCTAGTGTTGCATATATTTAAACATGAGAACAGTCAATGAACTATGAAAAATTAATAAAGATGAATAAACAGATAACACTGGCTATCGGTATATTTCAATTGAACTTAATAAACAAAACTTCAATTCACAATTTGGCAAACTTTATTTTCATGATAAACAAAAGGCGACATTATTGTAATTACGTGATTGAGTGTTAAAACTTCGAGTTAGTCGACTGGATTATACTCTGACTAAACTAATCATTCTTACCTAGATTAAATAAATTTCATAAAACAGAACTAAAACACTTACTCGATATGTATGTCATCTGCACATAAAAAATAGTTGAGATAGTAATAACTTAATTACTAAATAACAAGTGATTAATCATGAATTGAAATGAATCTCTCAAATAAATCTCTGATATTGCCTTTTTAACCATTATATCACTCTTAAGAACTTGCTTGCCAATCAATCATCACTTTTTGGACATGACTTAAAATATTACTGGTTTATTAGAAAAATGTAACTATTTAAAGTTAATTTAATGAAATAGATTTCGTTAATAATTATATTATTCATAGGTTTGTTTGTTCATTTTAGTCACTGAACTTACATGTTTGTGTGGATACACATACATAGGGAGGGTAATACAACAATGTAATCAAGGGTTATAGAACATGTGCCTAGATAGCTTTAAAATCGGTTAGTGTCATATATCAGTATGTGAAGTAAAAAATCATACTTATCGATAGCAAAGCACATATGTGAAAGGGTGCATAGAATTTACATCAATACAGCTCTTAAAACGTTGCATAAAAATTGTCAAGGATAACTTCTTAGGTTCATAGAAGCCATGGCTGTTCGTATATTTAAACCTCCTTCATATGTACAGAGATAATTTATTGTGGGATGCAGGTACATTCATCTGACTATTCCCAAATAGGACTGCTAGACACTGTAATCTTTTTCACAAATATATGATTAAAAAGTATCGTTTATTGTTATTAAGACAACTTCAGACAAATAAGACGTTATTGAATTTATTCGAATACAAATTTGCCAAACTACTTGAATCGACAGATTTTGATTATTACTTTAACTTACTGAAAATTAAAACAATGGATTTTTCTTCTGAAACCTTGGTCATAACTGACTAGACAAAAAAGATAAAAATTCGGACTGATTAAAACAGCAATAAAATAATTCCTTTTGATAAATAAACAGGTGAAAATATCAGTCCTATGTCTTTAAACAGGTGTTTACAACCTATTTATTACAGTTAAAAAGTTCATTATTTATTTTGCCTTTAAAAAAATCAACACAACTATGACTGATTCTCATAGTTTAACTGGCAAATATTATCAAGGCAGTAAGGATACATACTTATATATATTCAATAAGAAAAAACCAATTAAGATGGTTTTACTGAAGAAGAAGTAACACTAAAAACGACTGTCAATTATATCAAAGCATAGAACGAATAATTCACAATGTGGATGAAAAAGAAGTGATATATCTATTGTTGATAAGGACATTATTAGAAATTTAATACTTAACACATTTATTTGGTGTATTTTGACCGTGAACTTAATGTTTTAATTTAAGTTGAAATGGATTAGATTATCCAGCTGACGAATTCTAGTTAGGACAAAACGTGCGTTCTGAATCCCATTGTTTGCCATATTCTACCTATTCTATGTTGATGTTTTGATTTTTTCAATAATATCTGGCTGTTAGATTATTGAAACATTTATCGTACAAGTCTAACAACTGGCGGCGTTTAATCAAAACCCTAGAGAACGCAAAATTATCAAATAAATCCTAATGAGCTATAAATTTTTCTTGTGATTTCCATATTCAGACAAAAACAGTTATAACTGAGAGGTATGAATCGTTCATTTTATTCTACAAAAAAACAGTAAGAATGATCATTTATCCCCTCCCCCGAAAAAATCCAATTCAAGTGATGACAGAAACACCAAATCAAAGTTACGTTTTATGTTATCAGAAAATATCTTTTAAGATAATCTAATCGCTATTGATTATAAATAATAATTCTCTCTATTCATCAACCTATATTTACAACTTACTGTACAAACAGATCCTTTATTCATTCAAAAAAAGTTATGTAACTATATGTTATTCACGTAGCTACCACAGTTACTCATTGTTTATTCTTATTTCAACATTTTCTAGTTAAATAAACATATTACAAATCTGTTGACTATTTCAAAACCATGAATTAAACCTAGTTTCTAAAATGTTTGTGTACTAGTGTTTGACAAAACTATTCAATCATTAACATGATTATAAAATTTGAAAGTGGATTCATTGCTTTTGGTTTTTTTTTGTATAAAATACCATTTTCAATGTGACGTTTGATATTCAATATACGTAATCATTTTTGTTTGACAAAAAAACACGTTTCCTAATTCTTGGAATGTAATAACCACTTTCTTTTTACTAATATATTTTTAAATATGTTCTATAGTTATATTAAAGATTTAAGTGATTCTTGATAAAAGATAAAATAAATAAACTTTTCTGTCAATTTGTATGTGAATCAATGATTTAGAAATCTATCATCTTAACTCTCATATACACTCAGTTTCTTTCTTTATTTTTTTTTGTTGATATTTTCTACTATTAATGTTTTAATTACCATAATTATTTTTAGACTGTCCAATTGTTAAATAACTTATCTCTTCTTGTTGTTGTTGTTTTTTTTTTCGATTAAAAAGAAGAGATTAAACTAGTTCATAGTTTGTTTGAATTCCAGTAATAAAGTATAATAATTTATATTTAGCTTAATAAAATCACTATTTCAAAACGTCAACGCTGTATTTTGTGTTAAACTAAGAAAATCAACTGTCATTTATTATGTCTTTTATATCTTTCTTTTTATTTCTCTACATTCTTTTCAGAAAGAAATCCTAGCAACATAATAAAACAAGAAAATTGTTTCAGACTGTTTTTCACTGTGTATGTATTATCATTTTAAAAACTGGCAATTTAGTTTTTTAGTGTTGTTATCCTTCAGTTAAACTTGCCAATATAATCAATACTTCCAGATGGTGAATAAATATTATGAAGTAGGTATCAAAAGAATTACGATAAATGGTAAGAAAGCATAAATGTAAAATAGAATAATGTAAATAAAAATGAAGAGAATTTGGTAAAGAAAACGTTCTTTACGATGGAATTATTTCTTTGAGTTGTACATTTGTATTTATACTTGTTTTGTAAATGTATAAGTTCATAGAAAGACAGTAGAGATCGCATCACAAAGTGATTCAACATTTTAAAAATCAAATCTGGGGGGTGGAGACGAATTAGAGGATGAAAATAATTTAAAGATCAGAATTATAAAGGATAATTGTTCACTTGACATATATGAAGAAAAATGAAAAATACCAAGGTCATTATATCAGTAATAATCATGAATAATTGTAAAACAATAATAATGATTGATTACGGTTTATAATCACAAAACAATAGTAAAAACAAAAACATACTACAGAAGGGAACGAGGGTCAAGGAACGATGACAGGTTGAAGATATTTTTTCACACAGAGTTCGGGCATGAACTGATGGATCGCTAGCACTTCAGTAATGCATACGTTTTTGATTCGGTCTTCCTTCAATCCAGTTTCTTTGATTGTATAGATTATTTTGAAAGGAAACTCCTTGGGAGTGACTTGTCCAGAATTGATTAAGTACTCCTCTATTGAAATGATGATTGTTTGGAATTTTGCTTCTGTTCAGTGACACAACTGGTTATACCTACAAGCACCTAAAAAATACCAATAACTGAACATTTCTAAATTGTCTCACCACTTCTACAAACACATTTAAAAGTACAATATAAAAATCTTGAATATCTTCTCAGTTAGCTGATATATATCTTTCTAAAAGTTATATGTGATGGGAACAAATTTGTGCAGAATATCTGTGAAACATTGAGGGTATCTCAGTAACTCACTAATAAACTTAGTGCTGTCATATAATAGATAAGGATAAGTTTAAATAATTTCTTATTAATTATACAATAAGTTGTTGATTATTGTCAGAAATAATTATCAGAAATAGTTGATGTTTGTGAATTATGGGTGCTAGAGCTTAATAAACCGTATTTTTATACACTATTTTAATCTGATCACTATTGTTTCTCATTGTTATGTCTGTGGAAATTTTAACTGACTTGTGTTTGATAACAGAAAACAACCTTGCATCAGGCAATGAGCAGTCAAAACACAAAGATTCAGGAAGTAAATCAAACTGGTACTTGAAAATACTACTCTTCATTTGATTTATTTCCAGTCAGATTAATATTTAGATTTGTGTAATTTAAACTTAGTAATTAATACCAATTAATTATTAACCTACTGTGTGAGTTCATCAAAATTTCACACAATTAAGCATTCCTTGTCAAGATGTGATTGGATGTCACAGACGATTACAAAGAAAGCGATTTTATGTGTCATTCGCACTATACTCGACCAAGTCATTCCTCACCAAATCAGTTCCAAAACATAAATGAAGGCCAACTATACTCCAGTGTAGTTTTCATAACAAATAAGTCATGGTAGTCATAGATTTTATCAACATATCTGAATTTTCGTAGAAAGAAATATTGGATTTACTTTGATTTAGTGCTTACTTCACTCGGTATGAGATGTTACTGATTAGATGAATCATGCTGGGGTACGCTGGCAGTACTTAACTGCCATAACTGAGTTGTAATGAAAATTAGCAATAAAACAACTAGATCTATACGGGTAACTACAGTGAATCGGAATTGTGGTTATTATATGTTATTTGAATATGGTAGGAAAAAGTAGTATTTGAGGTGTACAATAGCTGAACCAGTTATTCACGACAGTAACGAATCCATAGTTTTTTAAAGTGTGAATTCTAAAGGTCACGAAGTATGCAAAAGTGTACTGATAGAGACATACACAATCCAAAACTTAAAAAAGAGAGTTATTCTATGAGGGAAAGATTGATAGACACTAGGCCATTGACAAAGTTGATTTTTGATATCCAAGTGTACATGGAATAAGACATGCAGTGTGGTAAATTTTCGAACCAGGGTTAGCAACTTTCCTCTATTACTATTGTAATGGCTGATGCTATGCCGATCCCATATATGCTATTCTAGCTTCTACACATGCCAATTTATTCATTCTTCTCAAGCTACATTTTGACCTTGTCACTAATTCGCTTACTAACCATGGCTGTTTTTATATGATCGTGTGTGCATTTATTGCTTACCCTATTCATCAAATGTTTGTGACCTATTTTTGTCTTACTATAAATATCGATTCACGCTTGGTAAACTGGAGTTGGCTTGTATGTCTTCTCCGATTCGTTTCGTTTCTTTCCTCTTCGATTTCTTAACTGCTTTTCCCTGATTGTCCGTTCAGATCAACGATTGTATGAAATGTACGTATTTAAGATTCCTTCGCGTATTTGACTTATTTAATTCCGTTACTCGCCAACTCGATTTACGTCAGTGTTTATATACGAGGGGAGCAGGGATGTATATATCAATAACATTCATACAATCAACCTGGAGGCAGATAAAGGGCCACAAAACTGTAAAAGCAATGATCATATCCCTGGAAGATTAGCATAAATCATACTCAATTTTCCAGATGAGGCTTTTATGATATATCATAGATGGTTTTCTGAAATTACTTCGAAGCCAATAATTTGTAGTGACCTACTTTTATCAAAAGAACGCGATTGGTTCGATGAAAACAATTATTATTATAACCAATTGTACCAGTGATTGTTTTATTGTGCTTGTTTGTTTAACTGTGCTAGTAACAGCCATATTGGTCTTCAAATTGTACTCCATTGTTTCTACGCGGTTTGTGACTACGCACGTACCTTTCCTTGCTGGTCGCATTTGTACTCCTTTGGCACGATCTCGGTATTCTTTCGATACCACGAGATTGCCAGCAAATATATTTCAACTACTACTATTATCTGCCTTCTGATATTGGTCTACGAGGATCTTATTGGTTAACTGGCACGTAGTCTTGTAGCGGTGTTCATAGTCAAGCTCAACACGACTCCACGCTACAAATTCATGTACATGTTTTTTCATAAGGGATATAACATATTCGGAATATTATCAATGAGTCGAGAAGTATATGGTCTAGGTTACTGGTTGTTATGAGGGATGTGATGTACCCAATAATAATTTGGTGCGAATGCATGATTAAGTGTTTTCAGTTAGATTGTATCTAGTAAAACAAGTTAGGTTAGCATAAATATCGTAGACTTGCAGAACCTGGCTACCAAGAATGTTTTCCAACGAAAAGCCTGTCAGGTTTGAACGTCTAGCTCGTCATATACTGAGATTCCCACAACATTACTCATAGAAAGTGGGGTGCAGCGGTAAACAAATCTTAAAAACAAATAGCTTCCTAACCTGGCGACACTATACTGGGCATATAAAATTCTCCGAAGTCGTGGTCAGCAGGATGTGTTTAGTCAAGCTTTAGTATGACATCATATTCCAATGCCTCGTGCAAAACACGATTGACGTTTGGCTTAATTGACTTTGGGATCCTTTCGTTTGAAGATATCTAAACATTATAGTGCCAAAATCTTCATATTTAATACCTTATAAGTCGTAAAACAAAGCCTAGAAATTTCTAGAATTTTAGATAGTTTGGTTGTATAACTATTCTGAACCTTATTCGGTGTTTATTAAAGATCGCATCTGAGAAAAACTCCCACATAAAATTCACACAAAGCTTGTTCAAAGAAGAACGGACGACCATGATACTTAAATTATAAGACAAACCCTAATCAGCTTATCTCACAACACTATAGCTGTAAATAAACATCAAAACTAAACAGGTTTTACAGTTTTGGACAGGTGTTGACCTCATTCGTTGTACTGAACATACTTGGCTGAAGTTTCTCGGTCATGCAACCGCACCAGATCACGAGTGGACACACCGTGCTACACGTCGTTTGAAACTGCTTGCCAGCTTGGACCAAACACTTCTCGACATCCAAATGCTCCTCAAGTATACATTCGAACCTCTACATTTCTGACTTTTGATTTGAATAGGTTGTTATACTTCGTTTATAAATGTGTTACGTGTAAAGACGTTGTCAAACTCCTAATATTTGTAACATCTTCAGCAATGAGCATGCAACTTTCACAACTCAAAATAATGAAGTAAGAAATGATTACAATGTATCATACTACGCACATTCATCCATTCCAAAAGCCCAGTTATACGCTTCAGCACGAATTTCAATTAATTGGACATCCATTTAAGATAGCACGCGAATGAAGATATCAAAAAATTCGTTCATAATTTTTTGTGGTTGCAAACTGTAAATGGTGGAAGCCTGATTGTTACAAAAGATAACTCGACATTCATTTCATTCCGGTAATTGTTCAGGGAAATCGCTCTAGTTGTCACCAAATAGTTATCCTTCCCCTTACCAATCGATATTTTGCCCTTAAGATTTGAAAAGGACAAAAATTCAACACATCTCCCCGTAACCACTAACCCTTTTATACTATCTAGACTTAGATCCTGAATGATGAGTTGGAGATTTCTGTTAAGCAAAGTCTTTAGTCTCAGTATGATACAACACGTTGTCAGAATATTTTCCACTCTCATCTACTATCAAGAAATAGTCATAAGTGGGAGATTAATGTTTACGTATGTTGAAAACATGAGAGCCTCGATGACAACCTTGATCAAAAAGAATTTACCTGCTCTGAACATTTTAAGCATGTTGGCACAATACTACTAGGTTCAACTTTGTTTACACAGGTGGGAAAAGGTTTCTGTTTTTGAAATTATTGAAAAGTGTCTATGTTCTTTCAACATTGAACCTATTTTGCAGCGAAAATACGGTGTGCATGCTACATGGTTTCGGGGCGGGTTCTGGGGGTTTTCATGTTTAGTGTTGGGTTTTTGTGTGGATATTATTTTCATATTCTCCATCTAAAATACCTTCGTAAAAAGCAAAACTTCTTCCAGAACCGTCTCAAAGACGTTGAAAACAAACTCAAGAATTACTAAGTATCCAACCTTCCAACTAGCTTAAAACAATTGACTATTACTCGTCTGCTAATGTCTTCTCAAGTTAAGGAGGATTTATATGGTGTATCATGGTCTAATCCAGCATGGAGTCACTTCCTTTGTTCAGCAAACGTTCTCGACTACTTTTGTGACCTTTCCAATCCCTTTTATGATAGGCAGTGTAATAATGAGGTTATTCGAATGCAAAGACTCCATCCTGAGCAACTGTTGTGTATGACAGGTGTTGAGTTTTATCTTCATCACGCTCAAGTAAGTCTGTTCAGTCTGAAGGTTTTTAAACTACAAACTTAATCAACAGCTTAGTCAATTACTTACGCTTCGTCACCCATAACTTTAGCCCATCAAAGAACTACTCATGTAGAGAGTCCAGTTTACCCAACTAACAACAAGGGTGTGGCTTAATTCATCATCATATATAACGCTCTGTATGAGTGTTGAGGTGTGAAAATGAGTTTTAATATCTAACCTGTAAACTGAAAGTGAAAACAGCATAATTAGTTTTTAGATGGCTGTCATAACTCATCCTTTGTTTAAAGCCGAGAATCTCTGTTGCCCGTAGACCAGATTTTGATAGCGGACTTGTTGGGCATCACAACTCAAGCTTTGTTTTAAGATGGTGGTTGGAGGTTTTCAACAGGAAACCCTGGACCCGGGTTTCGTACTACTTGGTACTCGTCAACAAGGTGTACCTGTGATCCTGGTGCTCTCTGACTGACTCGATCCCGTGTCATGTAGCTTCACAGTCAGGGACGTTACCACTGGGTTATCCAGGTCGCAACCGACCTCCTGTAGGACTGAGATGTAATCACAATTGATTGATCACTAGGTGGTGATCAATGTCATGTATGTCAAGTCCTTAGTGCAGGTCGAGTGCTGTCGACCAAGTTGCAATGTGGTTACCAGTCTTGGTGACAACATTGCATGCATTATGTTGAGATAAGATGGTAGTTAGAAGTCGATAGCATTCTATCTGCACTAAGAAGGACTTGACACATATGGCATTGATCACCACTCAATGACCAATCAATTGTGGCTTCGTTTTATTTTTGTCATGATTGTACTCTTGCGGTATATTATATTTGATCTCTAATTGAGGGCTGGAGTGATGAGATTATAATTTATGGACGACCTTCAAGCGTCACCTAAATGACTAAGAAAGCTCACCCACCTGGTAGGGTCTACATGGGGTTATTAATTAGTGCGAGAAATCAGAATCGAGATTAGAACTTTGGAGTTAGAGTTTTAATCACGATCTGATATCGGTTATGTTGGCAAAATGTTATTTAAGCATATGAATGGATTAATTTCACGCCAAAATTCAAAACCTACTATCTAAAATCTGATTAGTTTATCCAAAAAATTAGTCTCTCTCACAAAATAGGTATGGCTGAATACTTAGTTTATAAACATATACATAGTTAGTCAGCTCTGTAACTGTTAAAAGTGGTAACTTTTTGTAAAAACCAACTATCACACAAGCTCTGTGTCTTGTTGCTTTAAGTTTTGGTTGTTCTTACTACATCTGTGGAGCTGTTACTTATCCACCCTAGCTTTGAGTTCATCCATTAGATATTGGGTTCAGGTGTTGCGATAGTGGAGTATTATTCTAAACTTCCAAATTGCTCTTCAGCTTAGTACATCAACCTGTACATAGGTCGCATCGTATTAATTATTTACAAACAACAAGTAGTCCCCCTTTTTTACATGTATTGGTAGAATTGGGCTTATAATAAACAGTGGTAAAACCAGCATATAGCACTAACTATGGAAGAATTCGGACTTTCTGGTTGAGGTTAACGAAACGACTGGAATGTGTTTCAAAACTTAAAATTACCACTCAAAACTAGTCATGGATGCATTCTTCTTAACCTTACTACACATGATAGATATTTTATCATTCTACACCCGCCCTCAAATTTCCACCTGTTTCCTGTTCTACAGTCGGTACCCACACTTATTTTAAAAATATATAGCAGTTGAGTCACAACGTCACGTTCGGTCTGGACATCCAATAAATTTATTTTGCCTTCTAAGCATATATGAATCATTCTAATGCCCGTCTGTTCTTGTGTACTGAATTAGTACCAGTTCCTTATGTGCCTTTTCCGTGAATTATGTTAACTTTTATCATTCAGTCACACGCAACGTAGAACCAGACACGTGTATGCATCGGTTCGAGTTACCGCATCGGATTAACACAGAAAGATGAAATTATCAAGAGTAATGCTAGAGTAGTAGCCGTAGTAACCGTATCAGTGGTATTAGAAGAGATTTCACATCGAAGATATAATTCGAGAACAAACTATCCACACAATAAAAAGTAAGGGTAACTTCAAAAAGTAAGATCTAAGGAAAAACAAAAAGTGAACACATCTGAGCCATTGCCACCTATTTTGAATCATGTCACCAAACATCCCCGACCGTAGCTGCTACCTTGACGTGGTGGTCGGGCTTGCCTATCGTGATGACCCAACCGAGCTATATTGGCTGGAACATATGTTTCTGCAGGTTCTACTATGCCAGGCAGGTCGATTGGAGAACGGTAAGACTAAAAGCAGCAACTCAAGGTCTGAGGACGAAGTCGTACTGCTGACTGTACAGAGGTGTGACAGCAGTAAGGTGTTTCCCTCGGACAACCAGCGTCTGCGGCGATGCTGCCTTCTCACAAGGAAGGAAGGGGTTAGAAAAGGTTGACCCTAAAAATGTCACACCTCACCTTACCCCACGGATTTCCGTCTCCGGCGGTAAGGCCATTTGAAGAACGGAGCTAACACATTAAAAACCTCCCCCAAAAAGGCCGTGTGTGACCGGCCTCAAGCAGTTGTCCCTTGGGCTCTGCGGGCACGCTCCCAGGTCGTTAAGATCAACCGTAACAACAAACGAGACCAAGTTGGTCACATTCAAATTCTTCCTACACCTAATAACTCTCCTATCTCCACGACTAACCCTTCTCACGTCTTTTTATCACCTTGCCCCGCTAGTGCAAACGATTCGAGTACGCGGAGAGTTCTTGAATGACATGGCTCAAAATCGTTTGCCATGGCGCAGGTGCATTCACTCTTTGTGTTCTCCCAAACTAAAATCTTCTGAATTCTTCATGTCCTTTATTTTCTTTCCAAATCTATTCCACTGGATTATACTCCTTAAATAACATCATCAAACCCTAATGTTCCCTATTACTACTTATACTTTCACTACCTCTACCACTACGGGATTTCAATCGATAACTGAATCTCTGTGCTAATGTGGTATGGCAACTCGAACTGATGTACGTACGTACGAAGTTCCACGTTGTTACTGACTGACTGTTTCCCCAATAATCGGCAAAGATAATACCTTTGACTCCAAACAGGTAGTCTGCACCTACCTAGATGGCTCAATTCAACCGTTAATGGTTTCATGGACGGGTGTCACATTTTAGGTTTGGCTGATCCACTTTTTCCATTAGCCTCCTACAACAGTAAACAGCTCCTGTTTAGGTACTTGGTGGTTTGACGTACGTAATACATGTCCCGACCACCTCCGTTTATTAAAATTCATTACATCACCAACCAGTTTGCTATCTTTACCTAGTACCTTTAATCTAAGCTCAACTATGGTGACTCGGTGGTCTCAAAATGAGCAAACAATACTACAAACGCGTCTATGATTGGACATGCCCCAACCACCTCGGTTGATGAAGATTTACTACGTCATCAATTGATTTGCCATCCTTACTCAGTACCCTATTCCTAACTCACGGAGTGTTTCGAAGAAAACTGTGATCGAATAACAGTAACCTACGAATATTCTCTATTCTTAATAACCATGTTTCACATCCACAAATTAGAACGGAGCGAACTGCTGCGTAGTAAACGCGTCCTTTGGTTGACATCAGTCAGTCAGTTGCAACGTAGGACCAGGCACGTATATGCATCGGTCCAAGTTGCCATACCGCATTAGCACAACAAGATGAACACCGGATTCATAGTAGTTAATTCAGTGGTGGTAATATATAGAAGAAAGTGTGTATAAGGAGATAGTACAGGAAGGTAGAATTAGTTCCTAGAAAGAAAGATTTGAAGTGATTTTAATCTCTTAGTTTAAAGGAAGACAGAGTGTGTATACACCGACGCCATTGTGATCGATTCTGAGCCATGTCACCAAGAGTCTCCAACCATTGGTTACGATAGTCACGCGGACCCCAACCAGGCAGTCTGCATCCACCAACATGGCTCAGACCAGAAGTTAGTGACTTCAAGCACTGATGCCACGTTTTGGTTTGGCCGCCCCTAACTTTCTTCCAATCATCCCTAACACCGGTTAGCATTGCGCGTCGTGGTAATCAGTGTTCAGGCATACGCAACACGTGGCCCAACCATCTCAGTCGATGAAGATTCATAACCTCATCAACTGATTTACCATCATTCCCTAATACCCTGCGTCTAACCTCACTATTACTTACCTGGTGATCCCAGAAGATACCCGCAAAATTTCTAAGGCACCTGTGGTCAAATACTAGTAACTTACGAGTATCTTCCACTCTTAAAGGCCATGTTTCACATCCGTATAGTAGAACGAAACCAACTGCCACGCAGTATACTCGTCCCTTAATTGATAGACGGATATCTCGCCTTCGCCATAGATGACGTAAGTTGGCAAAGGCCAAACGAGCTTTTCGAATCCGTGCTGAGATTTCGTCAGACACCAACCCATGAGGGCTGATCAGACTTCCAAGATAAGTGAAGTTGTCAACGCGTTCGACAACTTCACTCCCTATCCTTAGTTCAGGTGTTGACGCAGACCAGTCCTGAAGCAACAACTTGCATTTAGAGGGGGATAAACGCATCCTAAAAACCTTGGCATTGTTGCTCAGTGCTACCAAAATACTCTGCATTTCATCAGTGTCTTCACCAAACATGAATATTTCATCTGCGTATTCTAAGTCAATAAGTGGACTTCCTGGTAGGAGATCAATACCTGAGAATTCAGTCGACGAGAGCGTTATTTCCATCCGTAGGTCTATGATGAAGTTAAACAAAAATGGAGAAAGTGGACAGCCTTGGCGGACGCCACTTGAGGTTGCGAAAGCAGATGAAAGTTCGCCATAAGCTCTGACTCGACCAGTAGTGTTCGAGTAAAGAGCCTTCACAATGTTTATGTACTTCTGAGGTACGCCTTTCAATGACAGACACTGCCACAGAACCTCTCGGTCAACAGAGTCAAACGCTGCTTTTAAATCAAGGAAGACCACTATTGTCGGACGCCGATAAGTATGCCTGTGTTCTAGAACTTGACGAATGGTGAGTATGTGGTTGATGCATCCACGACCAGGTCTGAAGCGAGCTTGATTCTCTCGTGTTTGCAGTCCACGAGTCTTAGTTAGGCGTCCGATAATTATCGAGGCTAGTATTTTAGATAATATATTAGTTAAACTAATCCCTTTATGGTTGTCACAGGATGATTTCGACCCTTTCTTAAATATTGGGACGATAAGTGATTGTGACCAGTTAGATGGGATGACGTCTAACTCCCAGATTTTAGCTAAAATATTAGTCAACCTAATCGCTAAAACTAGACCACCATCCTTAAAAACCTCTGGGGCCAATCCATCTGGACCAGCTGCCCTTCCTCGTTTCAGATTAGCTATAGCCTTTTGAACTTCAGCTAGAGTTGGGGGACCTACTTCAATGTTCCATTCATACTGCCTGGGAATAGAGGGTAGTTGTAGAGTAGCTGAAGGCCAACTGAACTGCTCCTTAAAATCTTCCGCCCATCGTTCTAAACGTCTGGACTGGGAGCAGATGAGAGTGTAGTTTTTTTCCGAAATAGTCTGACTTACACTTGACTTATTAATTCCAGTTTCTTTTATTAGTCTGTAGAGTTGTCTTGTGTTCCCTATAGCCGCCGCCTTTTCCATCTCTTTTGCTTTCGTTACCCACCACTGCTCACGATCGTTCCTTAGACTTTTGCTTAACCTAGATCTGATTTGGTTGACATATGGATATCTAACCTACACCACAAGTAACGCAAGTTGGCAAAAGCCGATTGGGCCTTATGAATCCGTGTAGAGATTTCGTCAGACATCAGGACCGATGAGGATCCTCTACTACTTCATTCTCCATCATTAACTCAGGCGCTGACGTCAGCCCATCCTGAAGCAACATTTCGCACTTGCAAGGTGAGAATCCCATCCCAAACACGTTTGCATTGTTGCATAAAGTGGTCAGAAGATTACATTTATCAGCGTATTCACCAAACAGATTTATGACATTTGAGTATTCTAAGTAAACAAGTGAATCTTCAGGTAGAAGATCAACCCCTGAAAGGTTGGAAGAGGAAAATGTTATCTCTAAAAGTATGTCTATAACAAAGTCACATGGAAATGGGGAAAGCGGACAACGCTGACGAGTACCAATTGAAGCAATTAATTCTGATGACACTTTGCAATATACTTCAGTTCAACCAGTGCTTTTTCAGCAAAATCTTTTATTGACTCGATATCTGATCTATACATCCATGTCCAGGAATGAAATACACCTGATTTTCTTGGGCTTGCTCTTTACAAACTGTGATTTAGCGTCGAATTATCAATGAGGCTAATATTTTAGATTTCAAATTAGTTAAACTGATTCTTCTGTGATTGTCACAAGAATATTTTTATCCTTTTTATAAATTAGAGCAATCGTGACCTGTCAGATGGGATTTCTTCCAAATTCTAGTTAAGACCTAAACATACAAACTCAGGTGGAGGTGAGCGTGTTATAGATCTATTGCCGAAAGATTTATTTAGTTTTGTAAGTACACTTGGACGCCAATCATGTTATTATTTTCTATTATAGACTGGATTCTGTGTAGCTCAAGTGTTCAATTCTACGCTCTAGTCAAAATCTGTTTACTAAGAAAAGCAATGAAGTTTATTCGAAAGATTTAGTATTAAAGCGTTTCATTAGATATTATTGGGTGCTTAATTAGAGTAGTGAATCTCGTCTATAAAAAAGGTTTGTTAATTTTATTTCATTTTTCATAGGAACCCATACTGTTCATAATACGAAAGCAGCAACGTTTATCCTCAACTCAAGTCACTCCATTGGCTTATTACTATGTAATTAATGGGACAGTACTTCAAGCGCCAGATCTTTCTACTCTCCTGAACTCTCGTTTGTTGACAGCAATTGTAGGGTTGAAGAAAGTAATCCAGGTATTATTTTGGTTTTGGCGTCATTATTCTTATTCTCATGGTTTGAGTTTCAATTTGGAAGCACTGTCTGTTTGTATGTATAACATGTTAAATAGATCCTAAATTTGACAAAACTTCCAACAGAATAATCAGGTTTTCTTTCATGTTGTTAATGTTTATTTGTTTTTGGATTTCTACTGAAGCCTGCACTCAATAAGTTACAAGTACAAATGACAGCGTAAGATGTTTTCGTTTGTCACCTAACAATCCCTGTGATGTTGTTCGACAACTTTTACATAGAAAACTGCGGCATAATTATTGGTCCATTCTTCCATGTGGCCGTTTATTTGGTTGAAGATAGTTTTCGAGCCTTGTCTATATGGCCTCGGCGTCGTTTGTGTGTATTGTAATATAGGAATTCACAAGGTACCGTTTGTGTACACGACAGGTGTATCCAAATCATGGTAAGCATTTATAAGTCTTCTAGTCATGTGTTCTCGTTGCCATCCCTTCAATCAATGTATTTCTTAATTATGGGTACTACAATTGATGCCACTCCATCTGAATAATCTCTCCTTTTTTGACCTTCGGTCTAATGCATGAACTTAGTTTCTTAAGAAACACGGTTTCGCATCTTTAACGTCGAATTAAAAAGATTTGTTATGTAATCTCATTATATTAATCTTACTTGAGAAATACAAAATGCTTTATACTGATATAATTCACTCATTAGTAATAATCAAACTTTTGCTTTTGTAGACATTGGGTCCTTGTGCTCGTTATCATCCTACAGATGGTTCCTATTCATGGGATGACCCTAATGTTTTGCTTGGATATAATAAAGAACCAGATCAAACTTATACAAAATCTCAATCTACCTCAAATACTGAAAGAGATCTATATAAAAATGCAAATTTATTTCAAGTTCAAAGAACAGATACCCTACTTGCTGATTGGATGAATCGTTTTCCTGTCCCATCGGCCAGTTTTATTCAAAATCTGGCCAACTCAGGACAAACGTCATCTGTACCGACAGTTACTTCTGCAGTTAACGCGAGTGGAGTCGTTTCTCTTACATCGACTCAAACTGTAAGATATTTCCAAGAATCTATTCACACAACTAATGCAATCATTTAATCTGTATTTATTCACGTTATCGAAACCATTGAAGATTCAAGTTAGACTTTACTGAAAAATTATTAATAATCATAGTCTAAATCATGAAGTGATCTCAAAAAAACCACCCTAACCAAAAAGTTCTGGACAACTATTTCGTACTATTTTTGATGTTTGAACTACTGTATTCTTTCGGTAGAAATTAGAAACTTGAATTATAATTCTTGTATGGTGATCACATTATTTCTAGTTTGTTTTGTTTAATTTACACTCAATTTTACTAGTAAGCTTCGTAGATATTTACAATTTTAAATTATTGATGTATAACACCATTCGTTTTTATTTGAAGTAAGCATAACTAAAACATCGACATAGACAAAAAATCAAAAATTTTAAAGTAGCTAGGGAAAATAAAACTTAAGTTATCTGTTTGGAACGTAGACATACATACCAACACCCAACAGGCTTTTCGAAAAAATCATCATTGAAAGCAGTAAATAAACCGCTTGAAAACTCTTTAACACAATTAGTCGAACCAGAGCTCATTGCAAATTGTCATCAGAATTAATTGCTTCAATTGGTACTCGTCAGCGTTGTCCGCTTTCCCCATTTCCATGTGACTTTGTTATAGACATACTTTTAGAGATAACATTTTCCTCTTCCAACCTTTCAGGGGTTGATCTTCTACCTGAAGATTCACTTGTTTACTTAGAATACTCAAATGTCATAAATCTGTTTGGTGAATACGCTGATAAATGTAATCTTCTGACCACTTTATGCAACAATGCAAACGTGTTTGGGATGGGATTCTCACCTTGCAAGTGCGAAATGTTGCTTCAGGATGGGCTGACGTCAGCGCCTGAGTTAATGATGGAGAATGAAGTAGTAGAGGATCCTCATCGGTCCTGATGTCTGACGAAATCTCTACACGGATTCATAAGGCCCAATCGGCTTTTGCCAACTTGCGTTACTTGTGGTGTAGGTTAGATATCCATATGTCAACCAAAGGACGCGTTTACTACGCAGCAGTTCGCTCCGTTCTAATTTGTGGATGTGAAACATGGTTATTAAGAATAGAGAATATTCGTAGGTTACTGTTATTCGATCACAGTTTTCTTCGAAACACTCCGTGAGTTAGGAATAGGGTACTGAGTAAGGATGGCAAATCAATTGATGACGTAGTAAATCTTCATCAACCGAGGTGGTTGGGCCATCTTACGCATGACAAACCACTGCGTTCCTCGACGAGCTGTGTTTTTTGGTGCAGGAGTACACTGGAACAGTGCTAGAGGTGGCCAAATCAAAATTGTCATCAGTTCATGAAGTGATTGGTAATATCTCTGAGACATTAATGGGTTTAGGCCAAATTTTTGTAGGCTATGTGATCATGGTAATGAGTTTTTAAAGGCTGAATGACATGGTTCAATATTATTTACAATTGGGCTGGTACATTCAATGTTTTTTTCTCCCAAATTCTGGGCTTCTAGATCTCATACTTTTTCCTCACTCGTTTACATTTCTTTAATCTCATCTTTGATACCCAATCTTCTAATTGTACCGGTTATGTTAATGCTTCTTCTGTTCTGGGACTTGCGCTAACGGTATTATCTCGCTGTAGTCATGGCTTATGGTAACTTTTAGTGATGTATGTTTGTGCTACGTTCTTTTATTTTGGTTGACTGAGTAATGATTGTATTGTTTAACACAATGAAGATCCTTTCACAAACTCCATTAACACTTACCTCATGACTTTTAGAATCAACCAACTCATGTCCTTTATAAATATTCTGTTTCCCTTCATAGAATATCTCTATGGTTCTTTTCTACTTTTCCAGGCATCTTCTGGGAAAGAAGAAAATCTCCAGAACAGCTGCAATTCTCCAGCTAAGTTACCTACAAGGCTGCCTACATTACCCGGTGTTTCTGTTGTCCCAGGACCATCACCAAGCACTTCAACGCAGCCACCACTGCTTGTAGATCGAAAACCTCGTGTTTAGCATATTTTTAGTTTCTTCAATTGATACTGTTAAAAGCTGTACAAAAATGTGGTTTGGTATAGCACCATTTTTTATTTCGATAAGTTTATTTAGCGATCCAATCATAATGTACTCTGATGTCATTTTTACTTAGTAATGTGTTTATAAAATTATTAACACTTTTTGTTTATGTAAATATAAATTTTTCCTACTAAAAATTGACTTTTGTTTACGGCTTTTCCATAAATTGGAGCGTATAATTGATATATGGACCATTTTGTTTTCGGACAATAGCATCATGATTCTCTTACGCTACAATAATGCAATGAGAAGATGAATTTTATCAGAATTATGTAATATATTTGCGCTACGCATTTCAAACATTTTGATCACATATATATTTGTTAAGACATTTTTATATGAAAATTAAAAGGTCAACTTGATAGGTTAAAGGTAAGCCGTAACAAAGAAAAAAATTAATAAAGTACACAAAAACAATGTGATAACCACCTCTCTTGCTTTAATAAAATTTCTGTCTTTACCAACTTGTTTAACTCCATTAAGAATAAAATTGCAAGTCTGTAATCATTTGCTAACATGTTCATTTGTCTATTTTTAGTAGGTTGTAACTCATTTACTCAGACTAGTAAAAGCTTTGACTTTTATTTGTGCTACTTATTTTTAGTAAGTAGTAAGACTAGAATCATTGTTTTTCCGTATCGCAAGAATTCTTGATTGTCTTGTTAATAACCATAATTATGAATCAATCTCTTTATGTGACTGTCTTCAGTCATAATACTTTCAAACAGTAAATTCTGCGTGTTGAAGTCAACATTTCACAATCGTTTCGTTTAGTTTTAGTATACATCGTTACATTTGGATCTGTTTTATGTTAACAATTTTTCACATCTTATTTGAACTTATTTTCTAAGATCATGATTTGATGTTGATGTGTTGGCTGTTTTAAAGTAACGTCTTGCCAGTGGTTATAAGATTTTCCACCGATGATCATTCCAATACATATCTTGGTTTGATTTTCAAATTACAATCAGGTTTTTACACAGAATTTTACTGATTGATGTATGCTTGAGTTGTGTTTATAAGAATACATATTGCATAATAATGGCGATGAACCTCTTAAATATATATCACTACGATAACGGTGCATCCTTCCTCAATTAATTCGCAGTTTAAATCCAACTTCAACTCGTTTAAAACATCTGGATATCAATCGCTTTGAAAATTCACTATGGTGCACCGTGAAACGATATTAGTTTTTCTATAACAAGATAAATGAGAAGTTGTTAATATATCTTAGTAAGGTATTTGCACAGTAGCCTCATGTACTCATTTTGGTCCAGTGAGTCTTAGTTTGACCTTATTGTTTTCTAATCTCACTAATTTGTTGGTAGAGTGGGATTGTTACTTAACCTCGACAACTACATCTCTTAGTGCCTTGGCTACTTTATTTGACAAATATTCCATCCTAAGAAATGTATCAGCTGCTCTTGACATTTGATAGGTTGAAGAAAAACTGATAGGTACAAGCTATATTTCATTAATATGGTCCGATGATTAAAGATATCGTAAAATCTTCCAAACTAAATGGCTTTGTCAAAATTTTATTTAAGGTAAATTCGATCCGTACTAAACAAAGACTAATGTTTGATGGGTCGTTAATTCGTAACTATCATAATATCTAATCGTTAGTGCTGGTATAGCCTTGTTTCTCAAATTACGATGTAATAACTAAGCTTAGTGACTTAACATTATGGTACAATTTGTCTAATGTTATACAGCTGTTGGCAGTAATCGCTTTCGTGCTTATTAATATTGATCACTATAGTGTATTTAAAATTTTGATGTTCCCCATCGGATTAAATATTCAAAAACAGAATGCACCAAGAAGTCAATCCACTTACTTTAATAGTCGCATTTCAAATTGATCATTATTAAGAGTAAAACATCATGGTGTTAATTACTACTCAGTAACCAGTCAATATAAACATCTCATTATCATTGAGTCAAGCAGTCGGAATACCGTAATCTACACTTTAAACCTGAATAAAGTTATAGCCAGATTGATCTTTAAGTGTGAGCAATTAGCTTATTTTCCACGTGGTTGACTATACAGATCGCCCAAATCTATTTTAGAGAGACAGCTCGCATACGGTCATCATAATTATTAATTTAATGATTTTCAGGACGATTTGAAGTCCATTTTGAATTATAATAAGTTGTCATCGTTTTTATTGCTCTGTAGTGTTTACAATGCTTCGCCTACCGAATATCATTTTGTGTTATAATTTAACTTCGAGTTCACTCGATTTCTCTTCCATTATTTTATTTTTAATTTTCTTCACATTTATGACTAGATCAACTTAAAAAAGATTGCATAATCAATCATCAGTGTTTTTGCCTACTAACGTATTGAAAATCTTATTGGTCAGTGGATATTCCATCTTATTATTTATCTAGGATTTTAAATAAATGTGGTTTAATAAATCAAAAAAAAAACGAAAACTTATGAAGTTCACTTATGAAATGTGACTGCTTGACCTTAGATAACAAACTCTCATCACCTTCATTTAGACAGATTGTTTGTGATTTCTTTTGCGAGAAATATTAAAGATATCGAAAGTTTATTGATTTGAATGGAAGGAAAGAATTAAAAGCAGAACAATATAAAAACTATTAAAAAAGTAGGCTGAGTAGAAAAACACAGTTTTAAACTGATCATCATTGCCCAGAAGTTTATCATTCTTTAATCTAACATTATATATATATATATATATATATATATATATATATATATATATATATATATATATATATATATATATATATATATATATATATATATATATATATATATATATATGTAACACTATTATTCCATCTGTTCTCTAAAATCAGAGTTATTCATTCATTTTATATGTATACTATACTAGCTTACATGACAGTTAACACTTGTAGATTTTGTATAAACAATGCACATGTGTCACGATAGAACCAAAATTACTTCATAAGATAAAGTGAAAATAAGCAAAAATAACAGTAAAATTATTAATCAGATATAATGAACAGATGTAACGCATAAAATCTTAAACCTTCAGTATGAAAACGAGAAGAGTATGTTGATACTGTAATTCGATAAGAACATATGAGTTTGAATGAATTAGAATAAAATAATTTCTTGTTGAAACAAATTACTATTAGTTTGTAAAATATTGGATTATCACATCGAAATTAGTAATGATGTAAAATATCCAACTTCATTTATTGTTTTGTAATTCTGGTTTCTTAAGTTGTGAAAATGTTCAGGTTTCCATATGAGATCTAACTCAACTTTCAAATCTATCAAAACATGATACCTGAGAGATTCAATAGTTCACCAACACAATCCAGTAGTTGTGATACTATGAAAAATTCTAATGTTTAATAATGAATTCTTTTCGATTATTCTTCAAATAATAGTAATTGGTAAAATTGAATTTCGGCTAACGCACCTTTCGACATATTATTCTTCAGTTGCATTTGTTTATATCCCATTACTGGTGTTCGCATTGCCACTGGTACCTTTCACTTTAAATGCAAACTCGTTATCCACTAAGCTGCTGAGTACAAACCAGTCATCAATTTTTTTAACGGATACGAAGATAGAATTAAAAATTTGTCATTTTTCATTATTAAAATTCAAGGCCACATTTGTTTATCTGAACTCAGAATATTAGTGGATGATGCATTGATGTTTTAAGCAATAAATACCAGGTTCAAATCTCTGTGTAGACATCAACACTGGGATTCGGGTACATTCAATTGACAAGACACGAGTCCTGAATTTCATTCTTAGTAAAATACCAAATCTACTAAAATTTATCACTAAAAACTATGTCGAAGAATTTTGTTCAAGATGCACATGTAACAACAGAAAATGACCATTCAAAATCTTGATTATCAACAACAGGAAATTGTAAACCCTTGTTAATGATATTAAGTTTGAGTTGAAAATTATTTTTTTAACTGCAGTAACTCTCCAAAAAACACATTCTTGGTTAATTATTAATTATCTATAGTTTTCATTATACGATTAGTTGCAATGAAAACAATCAATTAATTACAGACAAAGGTGAATATTACTTTATGTACTAATTTGTGAATTTATTTATTCTTATAGTAGAATAATGATTATCTATTGATGAATTGAATTAATAAAATGGAATACTATAAGAGTATAAATAAATCCAGAGATTTTCGTCATCAATCTTAATTATTTAATAATAGAAGTTAGTTCACTATTTCCTAAAGATCTGTTAATAAGTTTGTCAGAGAAATGATTTTAAAAAAATCAAATTTTGAATATAATCTCTATGATATATTGATAGTTTGTTGAAGGATTCTATCTATGGGCAACCATTGAAAATCGATCATTTTCGTATGTCAGTTTTTGTTGTTGTATAAATTGAATGTTTTCATTCTGTTTATTTAATATAGTTTATCTACAGTTTCATTGCATATTTTCTTTCAGGAATAAAATAAATTGTATTCAAAATTAATAAAATATTTAATCGTAATTATAATCTAACAAATAAAATAATCAATGTGTTATAATAATTTTCACAAGTTTTATTTTTACTAATCATTTGAATTGATCAAAATTACCAATTTTGCGTTTGTTTTATTTTTGGCATCTACTCATCCTTTTATCTTTTCTCTTTTCACATGATGTCATTATTATTATTATTGTTTGGTTGTGTTGTTTCTTCTCTCTGATTTAAATGTTTCGCTTCCTTTAGTTAACACGCAATTCATATTGCATTGTAAATTCGCATCAATCACAATGATTTCTTTATAGATAGATCGATAGATAGACAGAACCTTGGATACAGTTTTTTTTAACAGCTCTATATAGAATAATAATGATAATAAAATCAGCAAATATATCAAATCTAGTCAATAGACAGAAAGCAAAAAACTAGAAGCAGTTGTTTAATAAAAGACAAAGTATTATCTAATCTAGAGTTTCTCTGCTCAACCAGCGTTTGATTTTAAACTCTGCTATGCAATAATTTCCGGATTGTAAGATGAGAATAAGACAGTGAAATAAACAACAAAACAGGCAGAAAATTGAACACAATTGATTAGATCTTTTTGTTCTTTACGAGTTTATTCATTTGTTAGTTATTGTGTTTTTTTATGGTTATATGCGTAGATAATCTGAATTAAAGGTGTATAAATGTCGTTTTGCATACACTACATTGATCATGTTGACCAGAGACAGGAAAACCTATTCCTTTCTCAACATTATACACATATATAGGTATCTTGTCAATTTTATTATTGCTAATAATGTGTAAAGAAACCTATTAATTGTTTTAAAAGAATGCATTCCTTTTCTCTTCTATTTAATATTCCTAATGGATTTCTCTTATTCTCTTTTTTTGTCCTAAATTCTTTGTCTAAACTCATCACGTGTATCAGGATTGGTTTCTTCATTTTGTTTTTTTGTATAGTTTCCTCTAATAAATATCTCTTAGCTGATTTACGGTAACTTTATTGATTACTAATTTCATTCATGATTTATGGGAATTGCCAATTTTCTAATATATCCTAACTAATTAAATGTATTGATTGACCTTGATATCTGAATTTTTCTTTCAATATATTTATATTAGAGAAAGAGAAACGGAGGGAGGTTGACTACATATTTAAAAAATATTCCCTAGGAATTATGCTTTTTACCAAACTAGAATGTTATTTAATTCTAAATGTGTATGATCCTGTTAAGATTAGGTGAATTCTAAAAGCATTATCGTCACAAATGATTAATCACTGAGCAGTGATCAGTGTAGTGTTTGTCTAGTCCTTTTAGTGTTGATCGAGACGTTTGATGTTTGCAGGTAGTTGACACATTGCATGAGACGTTAAGTTACTTAGACTTGTGTAGAAGAAGTCAGTTAACATGGAACACACATACGTTGTCAAAAGTCACAAAACATTTATATAGTACATAAACATAGTCTTCGATCATCCATTTGCATCTTTTGATGTGTTCTACAATCTGAACAGTCTTCTCATCTGGACTTCAAGGGTTCTGTCAACGCCCTGTTTTCGCTATACTGAAACTCTTCACTCCATACAACAACTTCGATGCCACGTTCCGCAGCATACTACTTGTAAGCATTCTTATGGGTATCGTTCACTACATTTGGAATTCGCTCGATAGAATTTGACCAGTACTAAAGAGCTAAATAAAAATGATATTAGAATATTAAATATTCCCATTGTAAAAATTAGAACAACACATATAAGTGAACCATTGTTTTCAACTAGATCATCATCAGGCTTTACTCTAATATACAGTAATATTTATACGAAAATGTTAAACCAATCAAGGCAATTTGGGTCAGTAATCACAATAAAATAGAATAAGTCACCACACATAATAGAGGAAAGTACAAGTTGATAGCAGGAAGACAGGTGTACTGATAGTAGTAAGAGTAATGAAATACGATAACAAAAGTCTTATCAATAGTTAAACATTGGGAATAGTAGGTCAAACATGGATAAATGGAATAGTCGTCACAAAACATTGAAATCATTACGTAATAAGAAGTGTGTAAATAATTAGGTAGTGAAGAATACAAACGGAAAGAGGCGGATAATTACAAACAAATAATGGATGTGTAAATAAGGTTAATGATAGAATAATAATAATAAAGAAAAAATAAAAAAATTAATTGTTAGTTAAGTTATAACTGGCCATGGAAGGGATAGCGGAGTTACAAATTTCTTCTGTACACATAAATTGGGGTTATATGTACGAATTCCTATGGCTTCAGCTATATGTAGGAGGCGGGAACGAACTCCATTGGGAAATGATGAAGGTATACGATAGATCACTCGAAATGATTTCGATTTATCTACAGCATGACCACCATCAATAAGATGTGCCAGGATAGAACTGCGTACTATTTTTATCTGGCCCTTTATAAACCAAGTTGGTAGATGTTCACTCATTCGTTGGTTAAGTTGCCCGGTAGTACGCCCGATATAGCTATCTCCACAGGAGCAGCTGAATTTGTAGATGCACATTGAGGAGGCCAATTATTTGCACACTTCTTATTACGTAATGATTTCAATGTTTTGTGATGACTATTCCATTTATCCATGTTTGACCTACTATTCCCAATGTTTAACTATTGATAAGACTTTTGTTATCGTATTTCATTACTCTTACTACTATCAGTACACCTGTCTTCCTGCTATCAACTTGTACTTTCATCTATTATGTGTGGTGACTTATTCTATTTTATTGTGATTACTGACCCAAATTGCCTTGATTGGTTTAACATTTTCGTATAAATATTACTGTATATTAGAGTAAAGCCTGATGACGATCTAATTGAAAACAATTGTTTGTTTATATGTTTTGTTCCAAAAATGATATTGATAACTATCAGTCATAAATATCTCAGCCCTACAAGGCGTCACTTGTGGCGTAGATAGCTCAATGATAACGTCTCAGACAGTGAAGCGGGAGGTGTATGGTCTCACCCACCAGGGAGCACCAGTTCCCTCAAGATTATAGTTATGCCTATCTAATGAGTATCAAGAAGAACGAAACTTAAGTCCAGGATTTTTTGTCAAATATTTTTAACCATCTTACATTTCATGTTAAGTAGCTAAACATTCCAGGTCTACAACTTCTCTCATTTTAATGAATTACATTCGAGATTTCTAGTACTACCTATTACGTAATATCTAACAAGTTCCCCTTTCAAACTTCAGTTTGTTAAAGGTAATAGGCAGAAAGCCAATTGGGTTTCTCTATGGTTAGAATCGGTCAGAGAGTCGTATCCGTAATCATAAGAATTTAAACTCTCACCATTCACCGTCACAGACAGATATTTAACACCGAGTTATCGTATCTGTAACTTACCCCTTGTATTATTTATGTGTTTGTGCTGGCGTATCACTCAGTAGTAACTAATAAAATGTCTATCTACTGCGTAGTATTGATCCAATTATAAAAATCAGAATAGAGCGTGATCACTAGCCTAAGTGACTAGACTGTGAGTGGGTCATGAAACAGCTGTCTAAGTACCCTCTGAGGTTTCCAGTGTTTCATTTTAAGTGTCGTTCTATGGCGAAAACCATCTGAATATCAAAAATATTTTGTTACACTGTTACCAATATAACTGATAGTTGTACAAAAGTCATTTTTTAATCGGCAACTCAATTCGTAATAATAACTTGTCACTACATGGCAATTTCCAGTCAATCCACTCAAGGTAAATATATGACAACAGAAAATAATCAGTTGCAGCCCTTAACATAAACGACGGGAAAATACAAACCTATACTAATAAAGTTTATATCTGTTACCAGTGGTTATTTGAACTCAGTAGCTCAGTGGATAACATTCTGATCGTCTTATTGTCAAAATCAACAGTTGATAGATTCAAAATAAAGTGAAATGAGCATCTTAAAATTCCACAATCCAAATCTAATAAAAATGACATAACAAGGTTATGATAAACATTTTGACTGAATTTCATATGTATTATAGCTTTACAATTTATGATTTCATGTGAAAAGCTTAAAACAGTTTAAGAAATATTTTTTTTATTAAATCATTCAATTTCAATGGTTGAGATCATGAGTCAGTTGAAGCTAGACCACTGTGGAAAACCTGGAAGCACTGGACGGCCCTTTCGCCCCATTGTGGGACTCCTCAGCAGCGCGCATCCACGATCTTGCCCCTCACGAGATTCGAACCCAGAACCTATCAGTCTCGCACCAGGCGCCTAACCGCTGAGCCGGCATCCAACGGTGTTAATGTATAACTTCAACTAATCCACGAAATTGAGTGACACATTCATCATTGTCATCAGACAAGAATATGTAAAATCCTAAAACCTCTTAGAAAAGAAATGTAATAAGTATAATGTTTAATTAACTATTTGATTCATTAAATATTGTGACTACATTTCATTACATAAACTTTCCATTGTTCATTGAAACAATCATCATTATCCATTAAACATCTCTTTGTTTTTATGTTTTCATTGAACTAAATCACTATCCTCTCTTCATTTAAATATTGTAACGTAGATCGTTCCTGACATCTTTCCCGGCTATATTATCTAGGTTAATGTTAAAACTTATTCAAAATCACATATCTACACTTTTAGCTGTCCCTTCACTGCTTAATGTTCATGTTTTTTTTTAAAAAAAAAAGAGAATAAAATATACCGTTTACTTGACTGTATTTTATTTCTGTCTAATTTGCTTTTAATTCTACTCTATTGTCATTGAAAATAAACACTTAACACTTTAAAAGGTATATGGAATGATTTTAATTCATCATTAATTCAATATCATCAGGACCATGAAAAAGAAATAAATAAATAAATTGATGACTTGTTGTTTTTTTTCACTTACTCCTTCCTCACTAATCATTCCTCATAGAAGTGTATGTGTGTCTTTCTTCTGTTTTTTTTTTCTTTTCAAATCATTTAATTGTAGACATTCGTTTAGTTTTGACAAGTATAAACAGTTTTATAGAAGAAGCAATATTCATTTGTGTGTATATTAAATGAAAATACTAACTAACTAGCTGTAAAACCTAACATTCTCAACAAGTGAATGACTAAAAGTAAAAACAAAAAATAGAAATAAATGAATTAAAATAATCTGTTTATTGTGTATGGTAGTTGTTTATATTCTAATCTAAGTGTATTATTATTGTTATTATTATCAAAATTGATATTTAAGAACAATAGTTACTAATGATAAGTGGGAAATATAATCACTATAACAATAAAATAAAAATCATTTAATTTGATTAAATTTTATAATTAATCAATAATTATTAATCAATTAAACGTTTAAATAAAATTTAAAAAATTAAAAAAATCATTTTCAATGACTAAAATCTAATTAGTCAATATTTATCCATCTTCTAATCGAAATTCTGTTGACTTAATATTTATTAATAAAATGAGTTGTATGTTTTTTTAAAATTTTTTATGATGGAAATTTTTGAAGTACGATCATCATAAATAAATAAATAAAATCGATATAAAGATTAGGTTATTAAGAATTTAATTGATGGTATTTGTTTCGTGAAATTGATTAAGAGATTTGTAAAGATTATTTTAATTTAAAATTAGTTATTATCATTAATTGATATTGATTGATGAGCTATTAAGACTAGTTGATATTAAATAGTTATTTCATTCAGAAATGTAATTCTATGTCATTGATCATGTACAAATCAACACAGAGCTCTAACTTAAAACCTCAAGTTTCTGGGTAAACTCATTGCATTTTAGAATTATGAATCAAGAATTACTGTCATAGAGTTCAAATTTCAGTTAACTTATATCGGTATATCATCTAATCTTATTGGTAGATAATTGGCTTGCTTCAGACTTGGTTGGACTTCAAGTTAGATATCTTAACAAAAGACAAAAATGTTTAACAAATAAAATGATGAATCCATAGTTAATTTCCACCAGTAAATTGATAAATGGAAGTTAAAACAGTTTATCCATTACTGAAAAGCAGATACTTTGAATGTCATAACTAAAATAATATTTAATTAACGGTAGTTAGTGGTAGAGTGTAAAATGACAACAACTTATTTGTGATTTAACAAACATTAAATTATTAATAGAAGGGAAAGTCATCTATTAGTAAAGTGTAAAGTTGATTTTTTCACCATTGTCATACAAAAGCAATGCACTCTAAAGGTTTTATGATTGTACTATTTTGAAACTGTTTTGCATGAAATGCAACTCTTTGTTTTACTATTTCGACTCTTATCAACTAATTTAATAATTAAAAGATTGATTGATATATGAATGAAGAATATTCTTTTCGATTAAATTCTTCTCAAGTTCTACAGTTATATATTCAAATTAATACTGCAAAAATTATCCAGGTATAAGGCAAAATGCTTCGTTTAAAATGACGGGATGTGAATTTAGGATTGTATGAAAATCAGAATAAAATTGTTACTGTTGAAACGACTAATATATAGTTCTAACTTTAATAAATCTATGCATTAAATGAAATTGGGAGATTAATGATCAGAGTAAATATGGGTAATATGGGATAAGAGGAATAGTAATGTGACTGAAAATCAAGTCGACGTTTTGGTAGGAAACAACATTGGGTATGAATTTATACAAATTTAGTAAGATATAGTAAACTAGAGTGAGCGATAACCAAATTATTCATGTGTTCGGGAGTTTAACAACGATATTGAAATGATAATAATAATAACAGCGTAAAAGTATCATGTACTCAAGATGCAACTACTAGAGTTCTAGTCAGGTGCCATGACTAATTATCTTGGGTGTAAGACAGTTATTTCACGAAGACTAACAGGCGAAAGTAAGTAAGTAAGTAAGACAGTTATCCACTGTAAGCAGTAGATGAAGATTACGCAAGATCGCAAGCTGACTGCAGTTGGATATGTACACTATTGAATGCCTACTCAGTAGTTTAGAGTTTAAGCATCCACGCGCGAAACTGAAGGTTGCGGGACCGACTCTAGAAGCGGGATCGTATATGCGTACTGCAAGTGAATCCCATATAAGACAAGACGGTCATCTATTGCTTCTATATTTTCACTGTTGGTCTAGCTAATATTAACTCGCTACTTAAACTATGGAAATAATAATAATAAAGATATGTAAATAAAATAACAAAGACAATAATATTTGAATAGGAAAGGTTGTGTATGTATTTCTCAAATTAGGTCATTCTATCATTAAGATTACCATTATTTTATTACCATCAATTTTAAACGATGTATTTGCCTCAAGCCTTACCACTTTTTTGACTATTAGTTTGGATTTATTGGAAAGAATACTATAATTGCTTATTGGATTGGTGAAATCACTAAAAGGATCGGTAATCTTGTACAATACTCTTGTTTGACTTGATTTTTTGAAAGAACAGTAATGTAAAAAGAAGCGAAGTATAACAAATAGATTGGGAAGAAATGTGTTGTAAAGAGAGAGTCAAGAGGGAATGAAGATAGTAGTTTTTACGTAAAATAATACCCAGTTATTTAATCTAATTTGAATATGACTGACTGAGCATAAATTTCTCTTAAATGTTTTCGTGTCATGCAAATTTTTTTAACAGACAGACGATACTATTCTGTTTTCGAATATTTACTGACCATCCAAATGTTTGACAACTGTACTATTAAAAACACTAGGTTCAGCGAAAGGGTCTCCTTTTGGTGAATTTCTTATCAAGCTGTACAATTGTACATATACAAAGGAAATTTTCTTGAGGTCATATGAACAAGTAATTAAACACTATGACGTAATTGAAAGATGATAATACTAGATTGCATAATGTGGATAATAACAATAAAAGATTTGTGTGAAAATACAAAGCCTTGCAAAATTATTAAGTTAGCGATGGACTATAATGGGAATGAAGTAAGATGATTAAGATGTTGTGTTACAATAATTAGCGTCAATAGAGGGGTAACATCAAATGAAGTGATACCAGAAACAATTATGAATAAAGTCATGACGATGTGAGACATAATAAAAGAGAGAGAGAGGAATATTTTCAAATACAAAACATAATAATGATAACAACGATAAGGATAAGATGTACTTTTCTGTACGTATAGTGATGGCTTCAACTCATGGATGAAAAGAGCATCCGCTGTTTTAAGAAGTTGGGTACGAATAAATCTAGGTAGGTTTGGACGAATTGTATGAATAACTTTAAAGTTAACCTGTGAATCAGTGGGGCTATTAGAGTTAATTAGATGCTCAAGAATGTAATTCATATCTTTTTTCATCCCAGGAATACACTGGGACATGTTCTCGTATCCGCATTGAAAGTAAGCACTAGCTACGACCTATGTACCATGCTCAACAAAAGTAGGTGAACTGACAAATGCATATGGAGGCCACCAGACGAAGAAGCTTATCTTTTACGGATACAGAAAACAGGCTCCTTCTAGTGAACGTTAGTCTGTACTTTAGAAAACTATTGTATTGTTTCGAGAAGTGTAATCATTTTTTTAAGAAAAGCTAATGATCAGAATAGTCCATGAGCAATATCTGTTGTTGTTAAACCTACTTTGAGATTTCCTCCGATTGATTTCATCTTGTAATCCAACGAGAAAACCTAATTTACAGATTATATTTCAACTGTTTGTATAAATTTTGCCTTATTATCGATTTAAGAAAAAATAAACAAGGTTTAAGATTGTGAAGCTATTTCCAAAGTATAAAATTTTATTATCAAATAGAATATGACCACTTTACAAGCTATATTCATTTTAATTTTAATAATAATTTGAAAATGTAATCCAATTGCATATAAAGTTCAAATAAGACCAGTACGCATATGTTCAAATTTGAGTAAGTGTTAAAAATGTTATATGATAATGTACTAAAAATGTGAAAGCCGAGTATTTTAGAAAAAAAATGGTACAAAGATATTATATTCATAATCCAAAATTTTGGTAAATTTTTTGTCCAGTGGGGTGGCTGATACCATCAAGAGATCCAGTCTTTCGGTTTTTCCACCGTCGAATTGATCGATCTCTGATCTCATTCGAATTAGATTTCAGTGTTTAGTAAAAGAGTGATTTGTGTCATATATAATTAACTGTATTTGTAATGGAAAAGAATCACTCTTCATCAAGCGTGTTGGGTGGGGATAGAGGGGTTTCAAAAAATTATTGAAGTTAATCATATGGACAATATAATTCATTTTCAGTATCTCAATAATATAAATTGTCAGTTAATAAACACACAGACATCTGTAATTTATCAGTCCATACGGAAGAGGCTAGTCACTCACAATCAAAATGAACTCAAGGACAAATGAAGATAACAAAACCCACTCATGTAACTAATCATAATCAGTTCTAACAGAATGATGTGAAAGAACACTTGTGGAGTAAATGGAAATTTTAGTTCTACATGGAACAGGTGTTATTTGTCGAGAAAGACAACAAAAGATCAGAAATTAAACAGTGCATTACAAATAATACAAATCTATCAAAATAATATCATGCTCATATGGTCATGGGTTTCCAGTGCTGATAAATGTAAATCTACCATAAAATAACTAACTAACGATTTCTAAGTTTTTTTAATTCCCTAGAGGATATCAGTTTGTAATGCAAATTACTAGAAAAACCATATTTAAGTCAATAAATGATAATTTGTAGTAGTATTCAAATCTCACTGTTTATTTATGGATTAATGTTAATCTTAACGGTCAATTTGCTTTATATTTATCATAATAACTTCATTATACAATAAATAAACAATAAATTTAAATAAGCAGAGATGGACAGTGGCTAGCAGTGGAATCCAGGACGCGCGTTTCGTCTTAAGTGGATAACGCGAATGCGTTCGAAGTGAAAGGTACTGAGTTAAAGCTCCAGAGTAAATATCAACTCTGAGATTCAGGTACATCCAGTACGTTTCACTTCAAACGCCTTCGCGTTATCCACTTAAGACGAGACGCGCGTCCTGGATTC
Organism: Schistosoma spindalis; assembly: GCA_946903255.1. Lineage (NCBI taxonomy): Eukaryota > Metazoa > Platyhelminthes > Trematoda > Strigeidida > Schistosomatidae > Schistosoma > Schistosoma spindalis. The sequence goes on from OX336420.1 coordinate 49,081,333, forward strand.
CACTGCTAGCCACTATCCATGTTTGCTTATAGTGCTTGTAAATTAGGGCGATCCGCACAGTATGCAAATATGCCAATAAGAGTCTGATCAATTGCAGTCCTAAACATCAATGGGAAAATTCAAGTAAAACAATACCAAGTGAAATAAATTTAAATGTTCGTAAATCCACTGAATAATTATAAACTTTTCAATGAAAAAAAAACGATTGTTAATAATTCCATAACAGACCGTATATTATTTAAACCTATCGGAAAATCTGTAAACATGACCAATGAAATTTATGAATAATTTTTATCTCTGCCTGTAACACACAAAAAAAGAACATTAATAATAAATTTTCTAACAGAATTTTGTTCTATTCTACATATTAGTTGGATAAGCTTTAATAAAACCATTGTATGTATGTGTGTATATGTTTACCTATGTTAATGTATGGAGATGTTTCGTTTTGTTTTTTTTGATGTGCAAACACTAATGTATATGTATCCAAGTAAAGGGGTCTAACTGTTCTCAACTTAATGTTTCCTGTCTTTGATATATGGGTAAATATAATATAGAAAATAAAAATAACACTGTATATTAATCGCAAATCAGTATGCAGTGATATGACATAAAGCCTAGACATGCATTTATAAGTATCTTATGTATTCTGTAAATAAAGACATATACATTTGTATATTATTCATCCCCTGTTTCTTAATTTTAATCCAACTATGCTTTTTTTAGAGTTAATTTCAATCTCTACAAAGTAGAATGTTTGTTTAAATGAACAAGACAAAATAATTGAAGGGAAAAATATTAAAAAATAAAATAAAATAAAAACTAATAATAATATTTCAAATTGCCTTTTTAAAAAAAAAAAAGAAAAAAGATATGATTTTTCAAATGTTTCTATAATATGTTAAATGTTAAATTTAACAACTGATTATATTTCTTCATTTACAATAATGAATACAAGTAACAATACTACTACAACAACAACTACTAATAATAATAATAATAGTAGTAATAATAATGATAGTATTAATGATGTTAATTTTACTGATAATATAAATGTTTACTCATCAACCAATTCTAAAAATTATCATGCTCATGAATTATGTTCAATATCTGAATCAAATGAACATTTAACACACTCAATAATTTATCCGAAAAATGATAATATAAATAAAAATGAAGAAATTATAACAAATTTAACATATCCTTTAAATGTTTCAATTTCTTGTTCATATCCATATTATTATTCATATCCTTATCCACATTTTAATATTCAATCATCAAATCAGCAAACTTCTAATGAATATTTAAAACAAAATGAAATCATTTCTACATTGAATAAACTTAATTCTACAACGGAATTAACAATATTAAGTAATAATAATATTTCAACTAGAAAAACATCATTATCAACATTAACAACAACAACAGCAGTAACCACGGCAACAACTATGTCAGCAACACAAGTTACTGGAAATAATATTTATTCTAACTTATTAATACCACAATTTCAGACAACGAAATTAAATATGAATTATCCTGAATTATCATTACATAATTTAACATCAAACCACTTGAATGAAACGTATTTAAATGATTTAAAACTAACTAAAACAACTATATGTGATTATTTGCCTGAAAGAACAACCGGTATACAATCTAATCATTGGTGTTTAACATCAAATGAATCAAGAAATATGGTTCATAAAAGACAAATAAATAATGAAGGAAATATAATCGTTGAAAATGGTCATAATCATGTTGATGATGTTCATAGACATAGAGATAGTAATGAAGTTGTGGACAATGAAGAAGAAATCTATTATGAGAGTGAAATAGATGATGAAAGTGATCTTGCACATTTAAGTAGAGCACAAAACAATAAATCATTATCATACGAAGATAAACAACACTTAACATACGAATCTGAATATTCAAACGATAGTGAGAGTAAGTATAATTTAAACATTTCTAAGTACAATCATATTTTGGCGTCTTAATATGATAATCATAGATTTGAAACATACACGAATTTTAAAACTGATCAACCGTAAATAAATAAACAAATACTTCCTTTGTTTTTTTTAATGATTATTCAACATACAGGATTCAGATATAAAAGTCAGTATAATTAGCATTAAATTATATCTCATAAACCACAGAATAACAAGAAGTGTTTGTTTAGTAATTCTTAATTATTTTCTAGATCATTAACTAATGTGGAAATTATTTTTACAATTTCGAATCCTTATTTATCCTTTCATAATTTAAACAAATAAGTCTTTTCTATTCACTTCACTTAATTGCAATTTAGTACATCTGTGAAAGTTTCGTAATAATAGTCTCATAGAATCGTCATCACTCCAGGTACCTTTAGACGTATTCATTAAAGGAAGGTATATTTCATCAAAATTAGTTTTTTTCATTAACAATATGTTTTTCTTCAAATTAAATCCAGAATTATCTAGATAAATATCCAAAATATGAAATATTTGATAATTTGTTACAATTTGATTTATACATCAATAGTTTAAGGATGTTTAATTTTTGAACGACCTACTTTAGTTCAGAAGGTTCCAGAACATTTTTTCTTGACATTTCTAATGCAAAAACATGCATAGAATGTCTTGACATTACCTAATATTTGTTTAAAATCTCAACAAATATACTGTCGTCATAGAAATGAACGTGAAATACTTTTCTATGTATGTTTCTGGAAGTCAGAAATTCAAATGGGGTATTGTGGTGAACTCTTCATTAATACTAACTATAGGGCCTGCACACAATTCAACTAATAAACCTCAAGTCTCGTGATTAGCAAATTTGTAATCAACCACTTGATTGAATGAAATTCAATAACTCACTTTATATATTTGATGTAACTTATAATACTCCTGATTGTTGCATTAAATGTCATCAGTGTATAACGCGAGTTATCTTCAAATTACTTGTTTATGTTGTAAAAGAACATCTTAAGAGAACAATTCGCATTCCCTTCACACATACCTCATCGAAATATTTATGAAAATTCGGATTTGAGTTTTATGCTAATTATCATTGTGGGAATTTATTTTCTCTGAAGGATTTGAATCCGTATTATTCAGCTACGAAACCAGTTATGTTACCACTAAGATATTTGCAATGTGATTGATATCCTTTAGACCAATAATATTTAAATTAATTGATCAATGAGTAATAATTAGTACTAAATTATCTAGCCTCCACTAATGATCAGATTACCTATTAAGGTTTTAGTAATTCAATATCTGAAATGATCTTGAGTGGATGAAACCTACTGAAAAATTTCATCATCATGAGTATTTTTTAATTTTTATTATTAAGAGTATTCATATCCGAAACCTAGAAAAGTCGACATTGAAGAATATTAGAAATAATTTTTAATAAATGTTTATATTTCAATGGTTGAGATCATGGATCAATTGAAGCTAGACCACCATGGAAAACCTGAAAGCATTGGACGACCGTCTTGTCCTAGTACGGGACTCCTCAGCGGTGCGCATCCACGATTTCGCCCCCCGTGAGATTCGAACCCAAGACCCATCAGTCTCACACGTGGGCTCTTAACCACTAGATCACTGAGCCGGCATCCAACGGTGTTAATGTCGTGGGTGCGTACTGCTGATGAGTCCCGCAGTAGGACGAAACGACCATCCAGGTTTTTCATAGTGGTCCAGCTTCAATTGAATCATGATTTCAACTATTGAAATTACTATAATATCCACAAAACCCCTTCTGATACTAAATATTTATATGTACAATTAAAGGCAGACCATATATGAATTGTATCAATAATTCAATTTTTAGCTATAAAGTAAACACAAGTACAGAGTACAGAGTACTAAAACAGTATGAATAAAACAGCTAATGAAAATCAATTTACTTATATTTCATAAGTAATTTTTTTCAACCAAAAACAAACAAACAAGAAAACCTTTTTTTTCGAAATGGAAATTAAATTATAATTTTAAAAAGTTAAAGTATCTTGATTATTGTCAATAAAATAAATATTTTAAATCATTTTTGATAAATTTACTGTGAGACTATGATTTATGGACAAACCAATTAGATATAAGATAATGAGTGACAAATTTTGGCGCGAAATTCATCCATACATTTGGATAAATAGAGTTCTAGCATTATAGTTGATGTCAGTTCGTGATGAAAACCCTAAGTCCAATTTTTAACCTTAACCATCAAATGTAAATGATGAGAATTCCGACTGCTTTATAACATTCACTTAGTCCTAATCAGTAGGTGTCCATTCTCAAGATCACTTCAGCGTCGCCCAAAGGTCGTCCACAAATTATAGTTTCACCATATTTACTAATATACAGACTTAACCATTTTCTAAACTTTCATTTCATCATTTCAATCACTAATCCGTTGATTTTATTGAAAGTAATTGAATGAACTAAAATTCATATCCAACCAATTAATTTTAACATGTCAAAAACAAAATAGATGTAGTGTCTTTTTAATGTATACCCCGAATTCGGTATTTTTGTTGGTGTTGAAAGAATGAAGGTTCAATAATATTTATTGAAAATAATCTCATTAGATAACTTATAAAGAGTTTTGTTTGTCAGTTAAAACATTAGTTTATATATATTTTACTAATGATAAACTGTTAATAATGGTACAAGGTTTTAGCTGAGCATTAAATAATATAGAATCTATTTCGATAAAATCCACTGACATTTTGTCTGGATTTCATTACTCATGTACTTAATATTTTTACTATTTATCAGATATAACTAAAAGTATGTTAAGTAAACAGAAAGAATCGCTACCAATGTCATGAGTAGTGCGATGTTCCACATCTGTCGATTACTGGAAATTCTAATCTTTTCTGTCTACTTTTAATGTACACAAGAGACCGTAGATAATCTAGAGAACAGTATAACGTTAAGAGGGATATATATAGTTAATAAGTTAATTCTCTGGAAAGAATTCAGTAATATTTAACGATTTAATTTGATGGAATGTAAGAATTTTTCTTTATAAAATGTTACATTAGGTAAAGCGACCTTCAAAGGATTAGTGTTTTTACGTGTCCAACTCTCAAACAATTTACTACTAATAATAACAATAGTAATTATAATTAATATAATTAAAATAAAGTTGGAGAACGAATGAAATTCTTCAGCTCTATAATTTTTATCACATTTATTTTGATCAAAACCATCGAAAAAACTCGATACATAAAGTGATTCAGTCAGAGAATGTTTGGAGCTTTTTGATGCTACAATTACTTCAGTAAAATTGAAATATGGTTAGTAGTGAAATTCAGGAAGCATGTTTTACTTTACTTAAGACATCATCTAGATGTACTCTCATCTCATTGTTGATGTTTACATTGAGACTCAAATTCAGTATCTTTCACTTCCAATGCTAATACGTTATCCACACAACTACTCAGGTCAAACTCTCAAAGGGTTATGATGTTTTGATCTTTTTTTTAGTAAGGGGTTCGTATTATTCCCATATTGATATTGTAGTTGACCTATTATTCCTACTAAATTATGACAGTTGTCAGTTCAGATATACGGAGAGTAGGAATTATATCTCTTACTCCTATTCATGTAATTCAAACTTATTCCTATACAATTCTAATCAGAAAATTATTTATAGACTGTCTTTTATTTGGTATTACCTCGATGAATTTTTGAAAAGATAAATAATCTACAATGAATGTATCTGTGAAAAGTAAAAAAATAATTTAAAAAGAAATTATTTACCTTTTAGTATAAGTACTAACTTACGACCCCTGGTTTACTAAACCAGTGCTCTAATCACTGAACTATGGAGCTGATGCCGCTGTTGATAAGTACTAACTAGAACAATGACCATTTCATTTTCTTATTAACTAAGAGGTGAAAAGTCAAAATTACATTCTTTTACTCATTATAATTTTTCATTAAATGTAAAAATTATATTTGAAATAATCTCAGCGATTGAAGTTTAAAATAATTTCAACATTTCGTTCAACAAACTTGTCTGAACTTCTTCAGGGTAGTAATCGAAATCCTCAAAGAAATATATAGCGTTGTAACAATCAAATCAAATCTATGCTGTGCTAATCCAATCATATTTGGATGTTGACTTTAGTAAATACAATAACATGAGTCAGTTAAATGTGAATCATGCGAAAGGTTCACGATGTGAAGATAAATGACTGAACGAATTGTGTGTATATGTACTATTGAGTTATCAATGGTTGAAAATATAATTTTCCCATATAATGACTTTTCTATACTCGGCACTCAATCTTTGTCAAACTATTTTTTCTATTATTGGTGAATATTTGTATACATTATGATTTTTGTTCAACACTATTCCCGTTTTATTAATTCAGTGTGATAATTACTCATTGTAGTATTTGTTCTGTTTTCCCGTATGACATTGTATTCGGTAATAACAATGTTCTTGTATTAAGTTACCATGAACTATACTCAAAATGGCATGTTGCATGGGATTTGTTGTAACTCTAAGTATTTTTCATATATATGATTTCATCCTAATTATTATTGAGTGACTTCAAGAAGTATTTCCTGGAGTTCTGGTGAGAAGCCGTGACCTGTGGGTTCAACCGGGTTTGTTATGAGATAATAACTCACTGATGGCAATGATTGACAATGGGGCAACTTCGTGGATTGGTTGAAGTTAGACATTAATACCGTCCAAAACTATGACGAAATGGTCGTTCAGTGCTTTCAGGTTTTCCATGGTGGTCTAGCTTCAGTTGACTCATGAATTCAACTGTAAAATTCCAAATTATTAATCAAAATAGGTATATATAAATGAATGTATTTTCGACTAGGATCGTCGTTGTCGTATTTCCAGGTTAATAAACCTTCACTTGTATCAGTTTTTGCAATGGTATCTCGTTTTTACAGGTATAGGTAATAAGCGATTCCGATATAACACAATCAGCAACGACCAAATATAATAATTAGCGTTCAATCTAGAAGATACGTCAAGAATAAAATTTTACACCTCTCCTAACATACAACTACAATATTTATTTAGTTATACACTATTATTATTATCTGTCTTAAATGTTCAAATGGAATTTACTGAATTTCACTAAAAAACATTTTAATACATTCCAGTGATTAATCCATATATTGCATTTAAATCTCTCTAAATTATAAATTAATGAACCAATATGATATTAGTTTCATTATGGATTTCAGTATTATTTAAAAGAAACTGATGAAGTAACCTATAATCAGTCTAGTCATTAGGCGCTCTCGCGGGATCGTGGATGAGCGCTGCTGAAAAATCCCATACTTGGACGAAACGGCCGTTCAGTGTTTCTATGTCTTCCATGGTAATTTAGGTTCAATTGACTCACGAATTCAACTATTAAATTATAATACTATTCACAAAAACCCTTTTTCAGATTATATAATCAGCATTATATTAAATAAAGACTCTTTGAATAACTACTTGAAATATGTTTTCTTTAATCATATGAGTAAATTGTTAATAAGGAATATCTTAACAATCAAGTTAACTGATATAGAAAAAAAAACTAAATAGAGTGGTATTATATTAATTACTGATTATTCGAGGTAAAATTATTATTATTATTATTTATGGTTGTATACTATCAAAATTAGAAAAAAACTATACTCATTATCTTTTTTTTTACCATTTTTACTGTCAGATAGAATTAGCCTAAACAAATTGAAGGGAGTTTGAAAAAAACTTCACTAATGTAAATACCCATTTTAAACATTGTTATGGTTGATTAGATGACCTATTCAGTATACATTAAACCGTAGAATCATGTACCTATTTATATTTGATAATTTTGATGTTTGATTATATTTCCTTGAAAAAGTTTGGACCAAATTATCGGGTGAAACGTTGGATTTACTTCAAATTCTTTGACTAGGATTTTTACAAATACATTCTTCCTCTTTAAAATATGTTTATTTTAAATTTCTGCCTCTAGCTTTTGTTTAGTGAGTCTTTGAAAAACATCTAGTAAATTTTCATATATTTTTCTCATAAACAGAAATGAAAACTACATATTTTTTGGGTTTAAAAGTTAATTTGTATAGTTTCAGGTTTTGGAGACCCTTGTAAGCCATGTTATTGCACTTAAACTAGTGGTTGAAACTATATTGGATGATAGAATATGCGACTGAGATCGAATTACTAACTATCATGAGTATTAATGACTAATCTTCATAACAACGCGGGGATAAAACTAGTCAGTACATACAACTGTATGATAGAAGCATGAATTTAGTCCATTCCAGGTAGGTAATTACTAGCCATATCAACTAAGAGACAACTTTAATAATGTCCAAATGTAAATGAACAAAAGATTTTCGTCTTGGCTTCAAATATCATTTATCAACAGTTTCCATTAAAAGCACACTTTCATACGACAAGAACTAAGTCATATAGAAGTAAAGACTATAGCATTTTAACAAACTAGTTATTGCCACTTAAGTTAATTTAGACTATATTTTACTGTAAATTTAGTATCATTAATACACCATATGAAATTATATAAATATATTCAAGAGTTAAACTTCTCTTACAGTAAAAATACGTTTATTTAGCTAGATTATTTAAGTGATATTTTTATCAAAAAATTATTTCAATCACTTCTCTGATACAGTGTATTAGTTCCTTTAGATATTTACAAGTGTATCAAAACTATGGTTTAGTAGTTCGAGAAGTTAAATTTTCAACTTACGAGTTAAATATTCTGTTCCCGTTTTATTCAATAGTTTCCAGGGATAAAAAATTATTTACATTTCATTTACAGTAAATATACTTTGAAGTTAAATACACGAAACTGGTTAGTTACTGAAGTATATCAAGATTTTTAAAGCTTAGAACATAGAACCTATAATTTGAATAGTCTTAGGCTCACAATAACACTTTTGATAGTTTCCCAATGCAATATGATAAGAAATTGAGTTCACTGATTTTGAATAAGAATCATATCCCATAGGTGAAAAGCATTCATCATTTAACTGACTAACGTGGATCATTCATTTACTTACATGTCTGTTGAGTATGACGTTTTAAATCACCATTAATATGATCCAAATTTACCACATGTAATATTCTACAATAAATATTGTTTTCTATTCAATTTTTATTTAGATTCTGTGTGTTCAGAAGTCCATATAAGACTAAATCCTGTCAACAGAATAAATCATGAGACTGTTGGGAGAGTTAAGCCAGATTCCTCTACATCACCATTATCCTCAGCGTCATCCCATTGGTCGAATAAATACGAACACAAATCCGTGAATTATCATACTTCAGCCGGTAGGAATTCTCAATGTTCATCGATCATTATACCTAAATCGAGCAGTATTAATAATAACAATAGCGCCAATGAAAGTGTCAACAGAATATCTAACAACAGTATTGATGACAGCACAAATATAAATAATTTACATTTATGTGAAGAAACAAACAGGTTAAACTCAACGATTCAAACACGAATTCATGATTTAAATTATTCCGATAATTTGGTAAGTCCAGATTACTTCACTTCCAAGACTATGTTTTGTTCAAAGTTGGTTCAATCATCCTCTTCACAGTATGAAAAACTATTATTTCTTTCTTTTAAAATGAAGCTTGATTAAACTAGTGATATATGAGTTTGTACTAAAAAACGTTCAAATCTATCAGAGAATAATTATATTTAAAACTATGATTCATAACTGGTACATAGATAAAAGAAACTTGGCTAAAACAAGAAACATTGATCAGGTCAATGATCTGATGATCTTGTGTTTGATAACATATGGGTCTGTTTCTAACAAGTTCGAAAGTCAAATAAAACGATTATTCTGTATTACATAGTTTCCACTATTTCACCAGTTGGTGTCGAGGCATACTGTATTTTTGCTCGTCTAAGTCCATTAAACAACCTTTTTTAGAAAGAAATTGTAGGTAAAATAGAAAGATACATTATATACGAAAAAACAACTAGTTACAAAAATATTGTGAAGTTACTTCACTTTTGAGCTGGTTTTCATCGTGGAGTAACTTTAGTTAATAGTCATGATGATGACAGTGCCTAATTGCATACAACCATATTAAAAGGGCTGAGCTGAAATCTGGAGAACTGTTACAACCATCATGAAAAAGTACGAGTATTTATAAACAGTTGCCTACGCAAGATATTTCGGATACGTTGGACGAATACTATCAGGAACAATCTATTATGGCAGAGAAAAAACCAGCCTTCAGAAGAAGAGAAAATTAGGGAAATACGCTGGAGGTGGTAAGATATACATTAAGGAAACCACCAAAATGTATCACGTATCAAGCCCTATTTTGGAATTTTAAAGAGAAACGGAAAAGAGGAAGATCACGAAACACATTGCGTTGGTAATCGGAAGCAGATATCAAAAGAATGAATAGCAACTGAAACAACTTAGAAAGGATCGCCCAGGACGGAGTTGTTTGGAGAATCCTGGTTGGCGGCCTATGTTTCCATGAGAGGTAACAGGAGTAATTAAGTGGAGTGAATGTTGAAAGTGAAGCAGTTGTTATTTTAGTCGCCCGATATCTGACTCCAATTACATAGGACGATGATGATTGTTATTGAAATATACATGTCGAAAATCTTCAAATATAATTATCGTCTTAAATCACGTTTGTGAATAACTGAATAAAAATAATTCAAATACGGGAATGAAGTTTGAATACGCATATTTCGCACTTCTATCGATCTGAATAGACAATCAGAGAAGCGAAGTAAAGGAAGCGAAGCGAAATTACGCGCAATGGAGAGGGCGAGTGAACCAACTCGTTTTGATCAAAAATGACTCAATATTTATATTCAGACAAAAATCAACTACAAACACGTAATAAATGGAGTAAGCAATCAACACACATACGATTATATAAAAACAGTCAGGGTTAATAAGTGAATAATTAACAAGGTAAAAATGTGGCTTGAACATAATGAATAAATTAATCTGTACACTAGCTAGAATAACATAATTGGGCTTGGTATGGTACCAGTTACTACACTACCAGACACTTCATTATCAACAGCAAATGACGTAGGTCATGAAATTTCGTGGATTATCTCAAGCTGAAAATAGGTATCAATAATATTCCGACTAATTATTCTTAAAATAATGTGTTCCCTCAAGCCGCGATGAGGTCACCGGCGTACACGATTGAATAGTCCCAATTTATAACAAAACAATTATTTTATACTCCTGGGCTTCCAATGGTTGACTAGCTAAAGTTACTATATGGTATAAGTTATCTTCAAATTAAACTAATCTTCCATCCTACGTTCTTATAAAAAGTGTCTCTAATATGATACTCAGACGTAAATATCTCTTTATATATATCTTTTAAGTAACGAAATCGAAATCAAGAATGTTGATTAAATATGACACGCTTCATTTTGAAGTATTTCTAATATCATTCAGTAATTATGCATTTTTATCTGCTACTTTGTCTTTGATGAACTGATTATTTTTAAGTTTTCCATTTTATGGTTTCACTTTATTCAATATATTTCAAAGTAATGGACATATTATTTTATCATTATTCATTTACTCATATAAACACCTTTAATTGAAGCATTAAAAACTACCTTCAATAAACCAATCTTTCCTCCTATCACTGTTGACATTGGAGGATGGTTGAGCAATACCTGGTATTGATTGGAGTCAACTAAAGAAACCGTTGAATTTTGATTTAATGATGTAAAAATAAGGCTCCCGTCTAGAGACCTGTAGATCTTAAATTTGATCATCGGAAGGATATGGTTGTGGTTCACTAAGTAGCTCCATACTAGGGAAAATCAATTTTCTAGTTATTCTCGATTTTCAATGGTTCTTTACTAAAGATCAGTTACTGATGTAGCCTATGAAATGTTACAATCTCCACAAGCCTTTTTTCACCAATCATTAATAGTTAAAATAATATATGTTACTTACGTCTGTTAACCCTTGTCGAAAAGCATAGGCCATCCACCACCATCCTCCATCCAACTCTGCCCTGGACAATCCTTTCAAATTGTTTCCAGTTTTTACTCATCCTTTTGATGTGTAGTATAGTCAAATTTAATTTCTAGTCAATTTAAAAGGTAATTTCAGGCGATTTTTTTCCATCGTTAGAATCAATTTACTGATTCTGTCAGTTAGCTTACATTAAGTGATTAAATTTACAAATTCCAAAAAAAAATTAATTTTCTGAAATGAATCGTGATAATAGACAACGGTTAGATAGCTTTGATTGTTACAAAAACATTTGTTTTTGTGGCTGGTTTCAAACTACTTATATCTTTCAACAGTGAACATCGATTTTTTTCTGCCACAAAAAAAGATGATGCAACAATAACGAACAACAAAAACAACAACAACTGAATCTCAAACAGTCATGAGTTACACATTCATTTGTTTTGTTTAGGGATTTTTTTGTTGTAAATTTTATTTAACAGCCTTTAAACTAGAAAATAAATAGTTTTCATGATGATTAATGCATCAAGTTGATTCTATAAAAAGGTAACGACACTAATAATCGCACATTGATAAATATTTAACTAAAGAATAATCAGAACAAATTTGAATGATGGCCAATATTAACAATTTTATTTGAATGGGGACTGGTGGAGATTGTGATAATCTTAATAGTTGATTTCATCAGTCATTCTAAGCTAGACCATCATTGAAAACCTATAAGAACTGGACAGCCGTTCCGTCCTAGTATGAGACTCCTTAACAATGTGCATCCACGAACCATCAGAGGGAACTCATACCCACGACCTTTGGTTTCTAGACCATCGAGTCGGCATCCAACAGTGTTAATGTCTGACTTCAGTTGATTCGCGAACTTGCTCAACCACTTGTCTATTGTCTGAGGTGAATAACTCTCTCATACCCGACGCGGATTGCATTTCATTGGTTACAGTTTCTCACTAGAACTTCAAGAAATATATCTTGAAGCTAGTCACTAGTGAGCACTTGATTATCATCACGAGTCCTGTGTGAGGAATCGTAAATGTTCACTGCTGAAGAGTTCCGCCTAGGATGGAACAGACGCACAGTTATTTCAGCTTTCCAGTCGTTCTCTAGCTTACATCGAATCGTAAATTCAACCAATAAAATCACTATAATCTCCACAAATCCTCACGCTGATCTTAACCATGTGCTCACTAGTGACTGGATTCAAGATGTATTTCCTGGAGTTCTAGTGAGAAGCCATGACCATTGGAGTTCAATCCGTGTCGGATGTGAGAGAGTTAACCGTCTCAGACAATAGATAAATGGTTGTGCAAGATCATGGATCGAATGAATTGTATTTGAATAAGCGAAATTATTTGATTTTGAATAACATTGACTCGAATCGAATATTTAAGAGATATTTTCGATGTTGGTTATGCGGAAATTTTTACAAGTGACCTTTTTAATTGATAATGCTTTTTTAATTCAAACCCATTAGTAGGAATGATCTAAAGGAATTGTTTTAATTCACAGTCATTTCATTTTAAAAGGTACATTTTAAAATCACAATATACAATGTATTTTTTTCTAGTGAGATATTTCTCTCAGATCATTATTAATTACAATTAACATAACTTTTGTTTTTGAATAAATTGTTTTTAGTGAGATTAACTACGGTTGTAAAGAGGTAAGGTAACAAAACAAACTGAACGTGCATTTCATTACATAGTTAGGTTATAATTTACGTCTAGCTCTTGAACAATTGGTTGAACTACTATTAGAACATCATATTTACAATGATTACAATTTATATTTTTAGACTATTCCTTATTATTCCATACTGAAAGTTGCATTACATAGGGTTTGTAGAAACAACTTCATTTCCACACCTAATTATCCATTTTTTAGTAACTACGGTACAGTTTTTCAAGTAGATCATTGTTATTGTTCTAGTTGAGTTAAAATACTGCTTCGTCTCATATGTAAATGTATCTATATCACAGGTATTATCGTATAAAAATATAATAACGCTGATTAACGCAATTTTTTGTTTGTTTGTGGACCTCTACATATAATTAATCTGTAATGAATGTTAAAAAAGTTCAATCGAAATCAATTGTTTATTTATATCCTTCGCCAAAGATTTACTTGTACGTTGAGGATAACATGTCTGAATAATGTGAGGCTTTTTATTAACTACTTTTTCAAACCCAATTTACATCATATAATAAGACCACTTTCCTGAACACTGAAACCTTGAGACTACCGGATGATTTTCATGAGTCTTTAGATCTATCGTATAAAAAAAATTTCATCTAGATCATTAGTCGAATAAATTTGAATTAAAGAATCTATTTATAGTGTTTTTTATATTCCAACCGATGAAGCTAACCACGAGTAACTCATGAACAACTGGATGGAATTTTACAATTACAGAATTTTATATAGCCGATCTACCAAAGACACCTTAGCAATCATGATTATGAATACATTATTAGGTTTACAATAACCTGTAAGTAATTAAAACGATAGTTTTTACTGAAATTATAGAATATTAATGTTACTTTAAAAAATCTGTTTCAAATAGCAAATGCCAATAATGCTGAAATATTAAATAGAACAATGTTTTCGTCTAAATTTGATCGAATAGTTTCACAGTATTTGAGCGCTAAGTTGATGTGAGACATTAAAGAAGAAGTATGTATTCGTAAAATCTCAGCGAAAGAATTTGAAGTAAATCCAACGTTTTGCCTGACAATCTGGTCCAAGCTTTTTCAAGGAAATAATGTTTTGTAAAGATTAACATTTTTCTGTTATTGATATTCCAGACTGATTGACTGCGATCATGATCCAATTGTTTCAAATTTTGATGTGAACATCAATACCAAGTAGGTAGTACATCCATCTAATGAGTCTGAAATAGAAGTTTTTTTTCACAATTCGACTTTTACATAACAGTATTTTGTTTAATTTATCCCATGTAATAACGTACATACATATGATACATAACATTTATTCCTAACGGAAACTTTTATTAAGGAATAGAATTAAAATAACCAATAACCTTGTAAACTTTTTACATTCACTTCTGATAGTTTTTCTACAAAAACAAAGTAACGATAAAACTTTTAGAAATTTACAGAGTAAAAGAGGAGGATATCATCTTCGTGATGATTTGATAGGAAAGTAACATTATAAGTGGAACTATTAAACATCACGTTAACAACTAACTAATGCTTTATTGTTTTTCATTTTATTCTTCTTTATATACATATATATTTACATGTGTGTTGCTAAGAAGATAAATAGAAAGAAAACTGTGTATTATAGAGTATAGCCCTTTTGTATAGATAAGTAAAAATATACAAATTCAAATCTGTACTCGAATAGAATTTTGTATATCATATTTAAAAAGAAGCTCATTCTTTTTACTTCCCGTTTTATTTAATAGTCTCCCCTTCGCATTATTTAGCTTTCTTATCAGTATTGAAAGTAAATGAGCATTAATGCATAAATATATATATGGATAACCTAAGGAATTACAGTTGGCAGAACAAAAGGAAACAATGTCGTATAAAGAATTTTTATATAGTTATAATCATTATGGTGGAATTATTTTAAGCACGCATATACAGCTAGCTACTGAGTTAGTTGCTATCCAGTCTCTATGATCAAATTAGTAACTAGTTCTTCCGGTTTATTAGTAAAATGCTTTCGTGATTAGACATTTTCATAGATTGTTTAGTCATTTTTCTTTACGTTATGTCTTTGATAATTTTAATTTTAGACAGATAGTTTCAATTGAGTATTATGTTTTACATCATATTTCTCTGATAAATATTCATTTTTACACATATCTTAATGTTTATAAGCTTAGATGATGATGGCTAGCACTGGAATTCAGGGCACGTTTTGTCCTATTTAGAATCTGTCAGCCAGATGTACCTATATTCTAAAGTCGATGTTCATTCTAGGACTCAAACCCAGTACCATTTGCTGAAATAATTATTTGAAGGTATTATGCGATGTTATATCCATGAAGAACTGAAATCATCCAACTGTCTAGCAAAATTCTAGGACCACTGGATAACTACTTTATCTAAATCTAAGACTTTTAAGTAACGTCCAACAACAACTACAAGTGTGATTAAATTAAAATTTTCAACGATACCATTGAGCTGCTGGATCCGAGCCTAGATTTAGTATTTTTTAACTTCTGTCAATTTTTGTATCAAATGATCCTTATACAAAATTGTTAACATGCACTTAGAGCACTCATTAATTTTTTGTCACGTATGACAATCAAATTTTCAATATCATAAAGATTATGACCTGATCTTATTCATAATTTTTCCAACTGTTTGTAGTGCAAAACTGGTAAGCAATATGAGTAAGATAAATAACTGAACTTTGAAACTAACTGATAAAAGTTATCGCTCAATGGAAACATGGTACAAATGTTTTAAACGCATATTAGCTGTACAATAGTCATTCTCTGATGATGATTAATAATTTTGAATTTATGTCTGAATGAGGAATGATAATATAATTGTATATATGGTCATTAAGACTGTGACTCGACATTATGGTAGATGTTCGAAGTTAAATATTTACCATAGGGTGCGTTATTTCCTCAGTATTGTATGTAAAGTCTAAAGACGTGCACCGAAAGAAAGATACCTGAAGTCGAATTTAACCGTAAGTTGCTTCTGACAAAATAAATCATACCATAGTGTCCAATTGTTTACCTTTGTGTTCACATTGCCACTTGCTCAATAAAACTGAATAACCATTGATCAGAATAACATTGCTTACTACCGAGTGACCGATCAGCTACAAATTCTTTTGAAAAGCTTAGTTCTAGTTCAATCAAAATACTTGCGTATTAAACCTCAATGTAGACACAGATCAATTGTGACAGAAATATTCGACTATGTTTGAAAAACTAGCTTACTATTATAATCTTTCAATGATAATAGTAAGCTAGATTCTACCGAATTCTAGTCTTTTGAATCCTTCATGTCCCTTTTTTACTGTTTCCAAATTTACTTCACTGTATTATACTCCTTAAATAACATCTTCAAACCCTAATCTTTCCGATTACTGCCTATACTCTTACTACCTCTACCACTAGGGGATTTGATTCGACAACTGCATCTCTGTGCTAATGTGGTATGGCAACTCGAACTGATGTACGTTCGTACAAAGTTCCACGTTGTTACTGACTGACTGATTATCACTGACAATTTCACATGGCTGTTTTGATTATGAAGAATGCGAGAATGTGTAAGATTCTCTTAATACTCTACCTTTTATCATGTTTTCTCATTTTCAGTATATTTAGGTTGTTAACTTGAAACTTACTGCCTTTTTTCTTCATAATTTTAAACATTTCAGACTTTAGACAAGAATAACAATCAAATATCAACTTACACTAATGGTGTTCTTTTACAGCAGTTACATCTACAACAACACCAACAACACATCAATACAAATGCAAATATTACCAAATTTCCTCAAGATCAAACATTGAACAATTTAAACAAATTTTTCGATCATTTTGATAATAAATCTCCTGTACAAAAAAAACAATTCCACTCAACTTCAGTAGATAATTACAACATAGATGATGATAATCCGGAAAATGGTCATTATAAAAGTGATCAGTTAATGAGATTATTTAATCCGCCAAAGTTAAACAACAGTTCACCATTTGAAATTAAGGATCAAAATATTTGTTCCACACAACAACATTTATTTCAATCACAACAAACGCAGCAACAAATTTCACATTCTACACCTGTTTATCAAACACAACGAGAAAATTATACTGATTATGAAAATAATATTGTTTCAATGGATAAATTACAAGCATGTATTCAATCAACTTATATTGGTACTACTCATACAACTAACAGTAGTACATATTCACAATTAGAAGATTTGAATTTAACATATGATAGTACTGGTCCATCTTCAAATTTATCATCAAATGAAACAAGTTCTGAATGTTTAAATTATGAAAAATACAATGATATTTGCAATAAGAGCAATAACATTACTTCTAACACTAATCTAACTAATAATATCAATAACTGTAATGTTATTAGTAGTCATAATAATAATGGCAACAATAACACTGGGATTTGTAGTATATCTGATATGAAATTACCGTCAAGTAATACATGTGTGAAACAAAAGCGTCATCGTACACGATTTACACCGAATCAGTTAAATGAATTGGAAAGAGCATTTTCCAAAACACATTATCCTGACATTTTTATGAGAGAAGAATTAGCTTTACGAATTGGTCTTACTGAATCACGTGTACAGGTAAGATAATAGACTTTGTTTACTATAGTAAATATATTTACTTCTAAAAGAAACTATTTTCTGTCTTTTTTGTTTAAACGCGATTAAAAGACTTCATTTGTTGAGCAAAACTGAAGGATACTACTTGTTCTTAAGTAATCGAAATATGTGGTTATTAATGCCTAGGGTAGTATCGGCAAACTAAATATTAAATGTAGTAAAAAACAGGACTAATGCTTCATTATATAATCAGTATAAAAATGTAATTTATTACAAGAATACCTAAACCATTGAACCAAGATTTTTACTTACAAAGTAAGACAAGTAGGTGTATTCAATTTACTGAATTTAAAATGATCTATTAAAAATAGTTTGTTTTCAAGTCCTCAGTTTTCCACTTTCATTTTTCTTTTAGTTTTTGCTACGTGAAATAATGGAAACTAATTTTATTCAGCATGGAATTATTGTAAAATAATATAAAGTGAATATTAGTATTTGTAGTAGAATATTTAATTTGCCCCTAATAGTTTTATTTTTGTCCGGCAATTACAACAAATATTTGGTCACATTTATGAATTGCTTTGATTTGAGAATTAACACATTAAGACAACACAATAATGTTCACTCATGATACCGCACATGGGACTCAAACCTAGAACCTCTGCTTAACCTGGGTTGGCATCCAATGATATCAACATTCAGCTCCAATTGACCCATTATCTTGCTCAACCATTCATCCATTATTTGAGGTGGATAACTCTCTCATACTTGACACGGATTGCACTACACTGGTCACGGCTTCGTCCTCGTATGGGACTTCCCGGCAGACTCCTCGCCAATTGCCTATAAAGTCTGAAAGTTGTTTTTTTTCTTAAATGTGACTACATCTATATTCAACAAAAGTATCTGAGTATTTTGTCTATCATGAGAGTATTATAATCATCATAGAGTACCCACAAGAAAATATCATACAGAATTTTAGTGAATATTTGCTAATTCTAATGTTAGTTAAGTATTCTGTATTGTTGATAAAACTGATTAGAACCGGAAAAGTTGAATGCATAAGATGAATTGTTTTACAAATCTTAACCTCAGTCAATCAGAACAATTTTTAATAGAGATTGAATAGGATTTATCAAGATTTTGTTTGATTTGAAAGTAGCTGAATAGTAACTTAAGTTTTAAGTATATACTATCGTATTCCAACTTATTATCTCAATAAGTTTACTTTTATCTTAGTATTATGAATGTAGTGATTTGCGTTATTTATAAAATTATAAGTTTAGACTTCTGAAAAGATGTTCAGAGATACTTTGTATTATATAGCTTATCAGCTGTAAACAGTTTATGAAGTAAACCATCTTCAATGTTTTTTTTTCAAGAGTTCGAGAGTTATACAGCAATTCTTGAAATGACTAATAAGGATATGTATATTTTTTTTGTAGAGTTTTAAGACAGAATGAAATAATTTTCAGATACAATAAACTCTCTATCGTTTACCTGATAAAAATAATTTTCCACTACTTTCATAGATATCCACTTCTTCAGTTTATAATATATACTAGTACATGTACATCCAAGAGGATACATGAGCACTGATTTCCACAGACAAATCAAATCCTTTCAATTTAATTTTTTACACATTCTTAAACATGTAAATAAATAAATATCAAAAAAAAAAAAATTTAACGAGTCCACTTTCTTCCAAATATTAGATGACCTTATAGAACAAAGTGAGAAAGTAACAGAAATAGAATATGAAAAGAATAAAATCATGAACATAACACAAGAATGATAAATAAATAAATCATATTGAATAGATAATCATATTAATTACTATTATCATTATCACTTAGAAGAAATTAAGTGATAAAATGTTTGGAATGTAGTAAATTTATTTATTTATTTTAACGAAGTTCTTTCGTTTTTCTATGATATATAATATAATATATATATTATAATAAAATTCATAATCAAGTGAGAAAGTGTATATATACATATACCCATAAAAGGCGAATGTGTGCATTGAACAATTCATTTTACTTAAACAGTCAGCTATATTTGATTTCTTCATCAGTTAACCTCTTTTTCTTCAACTCCCTTTATCCTTCACCTTCAGTCATCCTTATCTCCCCCTCTTAAAATTTTTATTTTTCAATACATGAAAAATTTGTATTTGTTGTGTGAATTTTCTTAAAAGTTTATAATTTTTTTCAACTGTTCCCATTTTTCTTTCTAAGATTTTATTTTATAGATTAGATAAGAGAGAAGAATTAGAGTAAACAAAATTATGAAAAATATTGTTTAGGAGAAGCTAGTGAAAAACTAAACGACAAACAATGAAATTATCACTTTGCTAAAAAAAATAATAGAGAAACAAAACTTCACCTTTTCGCTTATATTTTGTTTCATGCTCCTACCACCATCAACATCACTACTATCACTAGTTATAGTAACAGTAATGATAATAATGTACTCACTGTTGACGAATATTAACTACACAACAAATATTTAATCTGTTCCGTTTTCTTTACTTTTCATGTTGTGTAGTTTATCTTATCACATCATTTTTCTATTTTTTTCAAAAAATTATTCCATTATTCGATGTAGAAACAAATAAATAAATAGACATAACTAAGGTGTAACACTTGGCACTGTTTTATTATTATTATTATTATTTCATTGTGGTAGAGCATAGAACACACCAGTTAAAATCACAATCACAACAATGATAATAATAACAGTAATATGAACAAAAGGTAATCAGTTCATCATAAGAAAGCGTTAATGAATATTTGCACACTCACAATAAAACATGTAAACTAAATAGAATACAAAAATGATAACAGAAAATAAGTGAAGAAAGAAATTGAAAAGGGAAATGTACGATTTAAAAAAACAAATATAGGGAAACACGTAATTATATCTTTAAAAGTAGTATATAAATATGTCTGAATATTTTTTAAATTAAAATTAACAAGGTTCTACTTTATCATTTTTCCTACATACTTACAATATGAACATACCATTTTCATAACAACTGAAAGTTATTATTCACCAAGTGAATAACATAAGAGACTTGACTAGTAATGTGTTTTCTGTTTCAATTCATTTATAAATGATTAGTCATGATATTGATAGAATGTAAAATCTCTACATTGACTGATAAGATAAGAATTTTCATGGTATTTTTCTCTTACTCTAAATGTAACATATTTCTTCATAACTGGTCTCTATGATCTGTTAATTATTATGTTGATTTTTTTCATTCCTGAAACACTTAGAAACCCTGATGCTTTATAAATCAAAACACTGTATACGAACATAAAATTTAGATACTAATTCTTTAGTAAGTTATATGTCTATCTGTTAAAGATCGTTATATTAATAATCAGTACACTTTGTAACAAATTATAGCTTCTAAATATCACCCCTAAATGTTGAAGATATGTATTGGTTGCAGGTGATCTACAAAATACTGAACATTTATGATACAAGCAGTGAACGAACAAAATAATTTGAAAAAAGTAAATATTCAGTTTTTTTTAAGACGTTTTATTAGGAATCCAACAGCTCAATTCCACTCAGTTTACATGTTTGAGTAGATAAAGTTATCCAGATTAAACTATAATACTAATTATATACAGAAATTCATATAGAAACTTAAATATTAAATAGTACAAATATTTAGGAAAATTGTACGTATATTTTAACATAATTTAGTTTCTAACTGTTATATAAATTAATGTATTACAGAACAAGTTTAAAATTACTAATTTCCAAGACTATTGTTAATTCCATTTGTCGAATGTTTTTAATATCTGTAAAGTTAATTATGATATAAAGATAAAAAGACGTTACATAGGTAATAATACGTTTTCACTGTAATAATCCAGGATAAATAACTTTAAGAAATCAGAATTAATTCACAAGTAAATCAAATTATTTCGTTATCAATATATATATATATATATATATATATATATATATATATATCATTGTGGAAAGTCACAATTATTCATTTATGAATGTATACAATATAACCATGCGTTCAACAGTCTCGTTTTGTATCAGTTGGCATAAGAACTTGAATCAATGTTCCATGTCCATAGTGATAGACTTGTAAATTTGATTTAGTATTTACAAAGTGTATTAAACACGTCACTGTTGTTACAGACAGTGATAACAAAACAGTCTATATTCATTAATCATCTTTAGAATATTTCTAAAATATCTACTTCATCCAAGTTCAAGACATACCTACCTAATGATGTCTAACAGATTTCTATCATCTTGTTTCAGTAGTATTTATAAATTTGTTTCTAGGAAATTTTCAACTTTTACTTATACATACCGAAGACTATCTTCATAGATTAAATCACAGACTGATCTTGGTTAGACTACCGTTAAAAACCAAAATGCTCTGAAGGATTAAAAAATTGATTTCAGAAGTGATACAATTAACAGCAGTCTGTGATTTAATCTATGAAAATTTGAAAAATTTCCACAAATCCCCATACTAATAAAGTTTATTTATTTAAATCCCATCATCGCATATATGTAGATGAAGAATATTCATTTCAATAAATTATTATCAGGTCCTGATGTGATACACAAAAATTAATGTTTGAAAAGAATGAACAAATTTAAGACAAATATATCGCTTAAAGTTTTAGCATATAAATTAAACAAATCAACTTATTCAACATAACATTCCTTATTAGTCATTTCATTAATTATTTGAAACATTGTATTTACCTGAAACTCGATCATTCTTTTGTATCATTAATTTCGATATATCGCTATAGAAACTGTGGAGAACTTAATGAAAAGAATATTCTTCCTTTATACATCTGTGTTTTGAATTCTAATAGTTCAATTATGGATTATTTTTTTAAAAGTGTTTTAATATATGGTTCTTTTAAAAAAACAAATTATAATGGTGAATAATCAAAGTTGATATTCTGATGTGTGCTACTGATGTCGACAAACATGAGTAGTATGTATCACCAACCGAAGGTGAAATACCTGGTGGCAGAAAGTTAAGATTAAATAGAAGGAAAACGAGAAAAGGGAATGATTGATGTAGAAACGAAGAGACAGTCAAGTCTGAAACAATTGATTGACATTTTGCAAATGAAGTATTTACTGTTTGGTTCTCAAATTTCACTAAGAGATTCTTTAGTATTGTATCTAAATACGTTTGGTTATCTATGCATGTGTTCTCCTTCACCAAAATATCATCAAGTTCCTACTAATTTAAAATGTATACTCACATATAAATTATGTTATTAAGGTTTAGTTTCTTAAAACAATCATAATTACATATGGTAACTCATATGAAATAAGAAGTAACAATACTAGACGGAATTGAATTGGACTGGGGAGAAAAAAAGCCTACATATATAAAAATAAGGAAAAAATAAAAACGTAGACAAAGTTTTTTTTAAAAATTCACTCATTTATTTATTTATGTTTCTTTTCAATTCTCATTTGTTTATTTGATTATATATTTGTGATTTGTAAATAAAAATGTCATCACAAAAAAAATAATAAAACACACACACACACTTATGATATTCACTGGCAACAGGATAAATTATGATTTATGAAATACAACATTCAACTGTTTCTTGAGTTTCTATAAAGTGTTTCTTATAACTTTGTATATGTCTCTTTTAAGTTTCTCTATTTATTTCCTAGTTTTGAATAAAAATCAAACACAGTTTCTTTTTTTCAAATCCACATCACCCTTTATTTCAATCTGATTGTATTTTCTTAATCTGTTTATATACAATCCAATTGATTTTTTGTAAATCATTTTGACTTGTCTTTATTTGTTTTCTTTTCCTCATTTTTTTTTGTTTTCACTTGTTAATTAGAAGATAGATAGCGGTTTGTTTAAAATCAGTAGGAAGATAGAAAAAAAGAGAGCCTATAGTATAACTTATCCACAAAAAAATTGATCGAAATTATCATTATCTTTTAAAAATAAAAAATTCAAATGAGTAATCATATTTTCACTTGTTAGTAAACAACTAAACATGACTAGAAACTGTTTATGTTAAGGTATACTGAAATATAGTTCTAATGTATAACTTGTAACTAGTACGAATTAACTTCAATAGTCGAAATAGTTATGAGAATATCCCAATATATAATTATTCATTATGTAGTAATTTGAAAGTAATTACAACATAGTTCTGTGCTAAGTATTTCGAGTCTACGATGATTACAAACAAGTATGTAACATGAATAAGTTGAAGTACCTCTTTATAAGTATTGTAAATTTACTAACGAAATCATCAACTTCTGGTTGAAAACAGTGTGTATTTTTTTGTTTTAGATAAATCAATTTCTTGATATGCCATTTCTATTTCAACGAGTAGAATAGTAAAATTAGATATGGCCGAAAGATTCTATTTTACCTACTCCTTTATTAAGTAAAAAATTAACATGAATCAATTATAATAGTTGAATTCATGAGTTAATTAAAGCTAGACCACCATGGAAAACCTGGAAGGGCTGAACGGTCATCTCGTTCTAGAATAGGACTCCTCAACAGTGTGCATCCAAGATCTCGCCTCATGAATTTAATTATTAAAAATACTATAATATCCACAAAACTTCTCTCTGATTATAAATCAATTTGTCGAAAATAAAATTGATATAAACAGACAGTAGGGTAAATGTCCTCTTTTTTTTCCCACTTTTATTTTCCATTTCTCTTCGATTCCCTAACTCTGTATCCCTTTATGATAAATGTGCTAATTTTTTGTTGGTATTTCTTCCTTCTGTTTTGCTATCGAATTTTTAGATTTAATATTTATCTTTCCATCCCTCACTCACTCACCTTTTCTATTACTCATTTTAATCCATTATAGCCTAATCATTAATTTATGCGGTATGTGAATATATGTATTAGACTATTTGATTGATTGACTATACATTACATGTTTGCATATTTATTTATATATTAAGAGGCATATTTATACAGAGGAAATGAGAAATAGTTAGGATGTTTTTATTCATTTAATGCGTAGAATATATGAATGAAACTACGATCACCAGCATCATCGTCATTATCAAAATCATTAAAGGTATAAAAATGTTATTATTCTAGAAAAGTAAAAACCGATAGTGAAATGTAAAAGTTTGTTTTTTATTATATCAAATTTTTGGTCTTATTGCTCATTCCAGAAGTATTTAATTAAAAGGATTATTTTATGAATCAAAATAATGACGATAATAATAATAATAATAATGGGTTTTTTAGTTGAATTATTTTGGTCTCTATCAATATTTTTTTATTATATTTTCCGCTTTCCCAATCTAATCAATTGTGAATGTCAGATTTTTGAAGTAAGAAAACAATATAGAGTGATATCATTCTATCTATATGGAATAATAATGATGACACTTTTGTTAAGGACAAGTGAGTATATTGTGTATATATGTATGTGAATATGAAAGATGAAGAGAATAAGAAATTTATATGAACTATAATATTGTTTGTATGCATTAATTTATTTAAGTATACATGATCGATTTAGTGGTTAGTTTAAATAAATGAATAAAATGAGGGGGAATTAAAGATAATGGATTTGTTCTTCTAAAATGGAAAATAAAATAATAAATATAACCGTTGTATCACGCTAAATTATAATGATGATAACAAAATTGACAATACATTGAAAAGATTGTAAAACTAGTTTATTCCACTAAGTATTCACTTAATAAAATGAAGAGAAAAGTGTTTTTCACTAGTAAAAATACTTCATTTTAGATTATACTTTATATTTTATTGCAAAAGAATTTCATTTTATTTAGGCGTTAATCAACTAGAGTTAGGTATGGTTCTTAATTTTTCTTAAGGAAATAAAAATATGAATGAATATGGATAGAAACTATCCACTACAGATCGAAAGGATGACCTTCCATCTCATGTACAAGCACTTGGTCTTTAGACCACTAGGCTGCGATCCATTGGTATTTATGTTTAATCAATTCACGATGTTATGCGACCATTTTCCAATTTCCCACGATGGATAACTGTCCCATAATCTACATGGTTCAATTCTACTAGACACGAGTTCTCATTAGAAATCCTAGAATTGTATCTTGAAGTCAGTCTGTAGTGAGAACTTGATTATTGCTGTAAATGGTTCTAGGAGATTATTGGATTTTCACAGTTCAAATAACTCGCTGATCTTATTTAGATAACCAGTGAAAACTGTAAAACACTGAATACATGACAAGTGGAGTCCAACGACATTGATGGTGAGACAGAAATCCATTGCAGGTAATGATGATAGTCGTGCGACATCGTGAACTGAATGAAATTAGGCATGTACATCATTGGATGCCCGTCTGGTGGCCAAGAGATCAAGCGCCCTCATATGAGACCGAATGTTATTGGTTTAATATGTAGTGGATTCATAGACATACACAGCCGAGGAGTCCCATACTAGGATGAAACAACTGTCTATTGCTTCTTAGTTTCATTGGTTGTCTAAAGACAATATATGATGTAATCCATGCACATGGCTATTACTAGTCGACTGATGCGTAAAATAATGAGTTTATACCTTCTCATTACAAAGTGGAAGATAGGTGTTAAAAATAATATCTTTTTCTTCATTCGGTCACCGATTAAAACACTGTTGCACTTACTTAAATTTGGATCACTGAATAGAGATGCTAGTCTTGAAAACTAAGTCAAATTTAAATACATGAACTTGAATTTAGTCAGTAAGTTGCTTAATTTTATATTTTGGACTGTACAGGTTAACGAACTGAGGTCAAATCATTTAAGTGAGAATGATTTTTTTACTAGTTTCAAATACATTGTATCAATTAATGCAATAAATCACGAAATATAGGTTCATAACTTTTCATTAACTTCAAACAGTTTCATCATCATTATACAACAAATCACTATTTGTTTAGTCAACATTTTCAGAAAATCAACTAAACTTGCTTCTGAAATACAGAAATCTAATGGTATATACTTCAATTATTATTCGGTCACAAGTAAAATATTGTCTTTTGAAATTTCTGTACATAGTAAAGTATATGATTTAAGACACTTCCTTTTTAAAACAATACTTAACGGATGTCTGTCCAAAAGATGACATTGCACAGGTAGAAATATCATCATAACATTTCATATTGTATCTTACAAGAATTTTAAAGACGTTGAAAAGTTTGAAAAACAAATACAAAATTACATAACAGCTCTAAATATATATGTAGAATATTGTCATTACCTATCAATACACTTTTCACTAAATGTTGTATTGTATAATGTTAAAAATTCATTCATAGTTGATCAGCATATTATAGCATACCTATTCAAAAGGAATCTCAAACCAAAATGCCAATCAAGAAATTATCGAGTAATCTATGTGGTTATAAAAATATCTTTACTTCTTCATGATATCTGAAGATAAAATGGATTTTTATTGCAGTATATTATATTGTATACACGATTGTATGAAATATTGCATGAAAAAATAATTTTAGAGAAAGGAAGCTATAGTTATATGATTTGAGAATGTAACTTTCTTCATAGTGCTAAATTGTGTTCCATTTGTAACTGACTTTAAATAATCCAGTAGTAACTTTTGTGGGACTTAAAAATTCAATAAGCACATATGAAGTTTGTTATTTGTATTATCTAATGAAAACACACTATCCACTATGATGCATTATTAATTTATGATCGGTATGATTAGTAGAGTTAGTATTTAGAAATTTTAATTTTTCTTCTAACAAATTACCACGGAAGAAATAACTCCACAATGATATACCAAGATACAATCTATATCTAAACCATAACTCAATCATCATTTGCGAAAAGTGTACAACCAAGGTTCGAACTCACGGTAGAAAATGAAATATAAACAGTAAGGATATGTAGTAGTACAGTTTAAAAATTAGTGATTGGATATAAATAGATGAACCAATAAACAAAATGGTTAATAAATGAATAAACAGGCTGCATGTTGCCTACTCTAGAAATGATAGCAAAATACTGATAATTGTAAATTGAAATTTACCAGCTTGTCTAGATCTATAGGAAACAGTAGTGTTATTATCATTATTACCATTATTATTATTATTAGGAACCCAGTTTGATGTCCTCTCATTCCCATGATAAGTATATTAAAGAATTCACTTTGATGGTCATTCGATTTTCATTTTCCCGTTGTGATTTTGTCATTATTGATCATTTACTGAAATCATTTTTTTGACTATGAACTAAAATACCACCCCGCTCTTTCGATTTCACTCCACACATCTACATACATGCATGCATACACCTAGAATGAATAAGCAAGTTATAAGAAAATTGATATTATCAGATGAGATCATTGATGTTTTTCTGGAAATAAAATTAAAATGATTATTTTTCGATGTGGTCTATAAGTGTTGATTAAAATTTGTTCGTTTTTTTAAATGTCCATTATTATGAACACAGATATGCACACACACACACACACTCAAACGCAAATTTCAATTATTGAATTGAAAGATAAACTGTTAAATAGGACACTACTATGAACCAATAAAGTTGTTTTTGGTATCAAATGCTGGGGATGTTTGTATTCATATTTACTCAATTCTGTTAGTACATTGATGAATGTGTGTGAGTGAATACATGAAATGCATTTCAAATCCTTATTTATGTGTCAACACTACCAGGCTATTTATTGTCTCACTTTATCTTACATAAGATACCGACAACTCTTCACACAAATACACACACACAAATATAAACACACTTTTAAAAATGGCAAATGGAAAAAAACCTTTAACCGTGACTTTATCTTTTTCTATGGAAAAAAAATAAAACAATAACAACTATTTTGTTATTGATGTGCGTGACATAAAACAATTTAGTCAGCTATTCACTATTTTATTGCATGAATTTTTTCTGGGAGTAACCAAAATCACAATAAACAATATCATCAATAAAAACGAAATAGGATAAAATGGGAAAGTAGCGAGAAGAGGGGTGAATAAACTCAAGGGATGATGGAGCTAAGTATTAGGTTATTATTTTTCTAATGTATTTCGTTCAAATCATTTATCTTTTCTGTTGTTGTTGTTGTTGTTACTTCTGTTAATGGATTATATGTATTTTGTTTAAATTTAACATTCCCTTTTTGTTGTTCAATATATGAAAAAGTTAGTGGCAGGTTAAGTATACAAGTATATTTGTCATTTTAATGAATTATAATTTTATTGTTTTGATAAGGTTCCAATCTCGATTTTCTCGTACTCTATTGCTCTCACTCTCTCCTACATACATACAAACATACACATATACACACAAAGATCTATTCACATACAACGACATATAGGAACTGTCAAATAAAGGAAATTAATAACAGAAAATAATTTTCCACATAATCAATTAGTTGTTTATATTGAAGTGGTAATTAAGTTCCTTATTTATTCACCTCGTTTATTCGTTATTGTTAATACTAAGACGTGTTGTACTACTGTTGAAGATCCTTAATAAATATACACTATAATACACTCGTAAATTGAGTTCGTTTTAAGGCGTAACGTGATATCTGCTTAATGATTAACTAGGGGAAAATGAAGACGAAATTTCTAAGATGTAACCGAATCATTCATTTGTAAATATGTGAATTATGAAGCTGAACAAGAAGAATAAAACAATCTACCGCAAAAGAATTATGCACTTAATCGATCGAATTCTGTTTTTTTAGAAGAGCTCACTAAATTGCTTATGAAGTGTAATGAGAAAATATAACCGTAACTGATTTAAAATAATGAGTTAGATAAGTAAAGTTCATTCTGAACATCAGACAGTACAAAGTTACAATTTCATGAATTATACAATTTCGAATTAGTTTTAGTAAGGCAAATTCAAACAGATAATGCATAATTATATGTCTCATTGTAAAATATTTGGGATTGGAAAATTACTATTCAATTATGTTAGTCATTACGCAACTTTCCATTGCAATACACTCATTCTAGTATATCGTTTGTATAAGAGATCAATCCATTCTAAACTAAACAATAATCAGTTATTTGGTTGAAACTTTACTATTCTCGGATGGATTATTTTTTAGGACTCATCTTTCATATTATTAATTTACCCATATTTGAATACTTTCCATATATAGATAGCTACTGTTTCATATTTCACCATAAAATCCATACATTCTGATCCCTTGATAGATATAAATGAAAAGAGAAGAAAATGATTTCCAGAATAAAATAAACCCATTATATTTCAAGGTTTCTCATCAGTTGCAAACTGCCTAAATTTACATTAGTAATATTATTATAAAAAGTTTCTTATTCTGTATTTAATCAAGTTAACCCACTCATTATATGAACTCAACTTCAACAAATAAATGTTCATAGTTGAATTCATGAGTCGATTTATGCTAGACCACCATGAAAAACCTAGAAGCACTGAATAGCCGTCTCTTTTCGTAGTGTGATACTCCTCAATAGTGCTCATCCACGACCCCGTATACGGAACTAAAACTCAGGATCTTCGGTTTCGTGCGCCAACACTCAAACTCTAAACCATCGTGTCGGAAGCCAACAATGTTAATGTCTGACTTCAATCAATCCACAACATTGTGTGATTATTTCCCATTGTCTCCGATGGGTAACTACCTCACACCCGATACGGATTAGCTCCAACTGTCAGAACTTCTCACTAGGACTCGTGAAATTTTCTCTCGGAGCTAGTTACTAGTGAGCATATGATAGAGGTCTAGCTTAGACAAATTCGTGATTTTAAATGTAAGAATACTACAATCTCAACAAATCATCATACTGAAAATCACTTTTGGTCATCTCGTAGATAAAAATAGTCTTAAAATAATTAAAAACTATTATCTAGATTTTCGTGTATGGAAAGATGATATATAATTGTCATCTGATTACCAATGAATAAGTTTATAAACGGATAAATTTCTTCGAAATCCTTTTTATTGTTCTAGAATAAAGAATAAACAATTTAATTTCTTAGTATTTTTAATATTCTTTTCTGTCATAAGGGATGACTATTACATACTTTTTTATAATATTTACTGTTTCATTGCAAACAACATACTATCCATGATTAGGACTATTGAAAATTAGAACTTATTGGATATATGTTTCGTTTCATTATCAAGTTTTCCAGTAACATGCCATATTAGGAAGAAAATATAATCAGTACTCCTTAGCTTTCAACGCTTAACTATGTAAAATCAAGATGTAATGTATAACTAATTTCAAATAGTATATATTATCGTTTAGAATTACTAGATCATTTGTTCTTTAACTGAATTTCCTTGAAAAATTGATTATTTTGTCTCGTATATGACGTTAAAATTAAAAATAAACAGACAGAATAGTTCATATGATAATTACAAGAAAATTTCAATATTACCATTTGAATTTTATTTTAATTGTTTTGTAAGTTTCTTAAAATTATTTATAACTGTCAATAGTGAAATGATTTCATTGGTCAAATGTTTTATATAAACCTATACAGCATAATTTATCTTAGATTTATGAATGGATAGAAGACAATAAATAAATAATGTGAGTCAGAATTGATGACAATTAATTATATGTCTTCGACTGAAAAAATAAACAACGGTATATTCAACAGTAGTTTATTACATACAAAATGTATATTTCAATAGTTGAATTCATGAGTCAATTGAAGCTAGACCACCACGGAAAACCTGGAAGCACTGCACGGCCGTTTCGTCTTAGTATGGGACTCATGATTTCGATTATTGAAATTACTAAAATCTCCAAAAACCCCTTCTGATAATAATCATCTGCTCACTAGTGACTGACATCAAGAGGCATTTCCTGGAGTTCTAATGAGAAGCTGTGACCGGTAGAGTTCAACCAGGTCTGTTGTGAGATATTAGCTCACTGAAGACAATGGTGTACAGTGGCGCAATTTCGTGAGTTGGTTGAGGTTAGAAAGTAACACCATTGGATGCCGGCTCGGTGGTCTAATGGTCAATCGCTCGCGCACGAGACTGATAGGTCTTGGGTTCGAAGCTCGCGAGGGGCAGGGTCGTGAACGCGCACCACTGAGGAGTCCCATACTAGGACGAAACGGCCGTCCAGTGCTTCCAGGTTTTCCATGGTGGTCTAGCTTCAATTGACTCATGATTTCAACTATTGAAATTACTAAAATCTCCACAAAACCCCGTGTGATAAAAATGTATCTGACAAAAAGCCCAATCAATAGAAGTAGTATATTCAAAAAAAATGTTACGGAAAATTCCAAGATTTGTGATGATACATTTCAGTGATTAAGATTGAGAATCAAAAGATTTACAATAATTTACAATAGTTTAACGATAGATGCTTATAAAGACAGATTTTTTTGAAAACAACTCTTATCAAATGAACTAATGTGAAATAGTAATATATTTGTAATGTGGTAATGAGTAGAAAAATTTAATTTTCTGATGTTTCGTAACTTGGTGTTAGTCAATTCTTCAGAGGATAATTGTAGAACAGTAACACAATTGATAATACAAAATTGTTTTGTTTTGTCTTTTTTGTTGATAAAAATTACACTTTATATCAACACAAAAGTGAGTATGCTCATATTTTATTTCTAAAACATACAAACAATCATCAATATAATTAGGACCTGATATATATTGGGGATTAATTTTACTAGTCATAAATGAGATCTTTTCATATTCAAATGAGAAAAAACAGTTTCTAGGGGATTTTCTTAATTTGTACTGTGGTGTGTCCTACTTATGTAGACATAAGTAGTATATGATATTATTCGTGAACAGAATGTTTGGCAGCAGAGAGACAAGAAGATCGAACAGTAAAGAATGAAAACAGAATGCAATTTGTATGAATATGCAAGAACAATGAAGTCTGAGTCATTTTGAGACAATTGATGGACGTTTTGCAAATTGAGCATTTGCTATATGGTTGTTGGATTTTATTAACAAGTTCTGTAATTTGTTGTCAGATACATTCGATTGTCCCCACTCGTTTTCGTGTTCACTACACTACAATTTACATGTACTAATAGAAGTCAGTACATAATATAGGTGTTATATGTGTACAAAACATCTTCAAAAAATTTAATTGATTATTGTGAAGAAAAATAAGAAAATACATAAAAGGTTATGGTTCTATTCACAATTGCACACATTGGTTCTCAAAACCATCACGATAGTACAAAGCCACCAAGTCAAGATTTAATAATTTGCATTTTTTTCACATCAATCAGTATGAAATATATATTATAACTAACATAAGTAAATGGAGCTTCTAAAAGCAAATATGTGCTGAACTCATGAGACTTGTTAACTAAAATGCATTGTTTCCAGAAAAATTCTCGATTCGTATTTAATATTTGGTGGTTGTTGCATGGACATCAAACACATAAAACTTAGATCTTATTGATTAGAACATACTTACACTTGTTACTCCCAACGGTGTATAGGCCGCCGACCAGCATTCTCCAACCTACTCTGTCCTGAGCCTTCCTTTCTGGTTCTATTCAATTGTTGTTCATAGAACTAGAAAGGAAGTCACAGGACAGAGTGAGTTAGAGAATGCTGGTCGGTGGCCTACGCCCCATTGGGAGTAACATGCGTAAGTAAGTAAATAAGTTCTAATCAATAAGATTTAGATTTTATGTGTTCAATGTCCGCCTGGAGCCCCTCTGAGGCTACTGCCAGTTCCAATAACCGGATAAAGGAGGAAGGTTGGGTATAAGGTTAGCGACCCTATCCTGTAGAAAACTAACTCGCTAAAAAGAACGCTAACCAGGTCAGAACATACGGATAATCTGAAATCATATAATTAAATTACATATCGACTTCAAATGCTAAAAGCCTGCGATAATAAAAGTTTTTAGTTTACGATAAGAATTTTTATGATGTTTCCCCTCTGAGCTCAATGATTTATGTGGTAAAACATTCATTTAAAACAGGCCAAATATCAATGAAAATGTTTAATCCCCAACAAAACAAAATAATGAAATGATAATCACCAAGAGATGAATAAGCAATAAAAATAGAAAGATTATTCTGAATAATTATAGGATAATGAGTAAGTGAATGAAACCACATCCATCTGTACAGTCTAATTTATTAAGAAATCTATTATGACTAACTCGAAGATCACAAATATCAGATTTGACTTTGATCATTTAACCAGAGTAAGCAGTACAAGACAGTTTGGACAGTTATTTTTGTACCTCGGTTCTACAGGAGGTCGGTAACGACCCGGATAACGCAATGGTAACGTTTCTGACTGTGAAGGTGGGTGGAACGAGGTTCAATATGCCAGGGATCGTCAATTATCTAAAGATTCCAGGATTACCTCACTGACGAATGTCAAATAAAACAGAACCTACCTGTAGTCTCGAAGGAACTGGTGCTTCCTGACGGATTCGATCCCGTGTCACCCAGCTTCACAGCCAGAGACGTCACCACTGAGCTAACCGGGCCGCGACCGACCTCCCGTAGGACTGAGGTGTAGTCCTGATTGATTGATCACTGGGTGGTGATCAATGTTATGCACGTCTAGTCCTTATTAGTGCAGATCGAATGCAATCGACCGTGTTGCAATGTGGTGTTTACATCTCAGTCCTATAGGAGGTCGGTCGCGCCCCGGATAGCTCAGTGGTAACGTCTCTGACTGTGAAGCTGGGTGACACGGGATCGAATCCGTCAGGGAGCACCAGTTCCATCAAGATTACAGGTACACCTTGCTGACAAGAGCCAAGTAGCACAAAACCTAGGTCCAGGGTTTCCTGTTGACTACCTCCAACCACCATCTAAAATAAAACCTACTTCCAAAGCTTCCGATTGAATACTTCCAAACACCATCTTACATTACAACATAGTATATATTTGTGAATGAATCTGTGACCGACCGTCCAAAACGATAATTTGATTAAGTGGTAATTACTGATGATAATAATTATTATTGATACAAAGCTCCCTTCATTTAAATAAATATAAAAAGACAAAAAAATTGAACGGCGAAAATTATTTTTTTTCAATGAGAATAGCACCATTATATTACTTCCTTACGCCTGTTACTCGTAATAGAACATGGGCCGCCGACCAGCATTCTCTAACCCACTCTGTCCTGGGCCTTCTTTTCTAGTTCCATCTAATTCTTGTTCATTTTTCTCATGTCCATCTCCATTTTCCGGCGTGATGTGTTCTTTGGTCTTCCTCTTTTTATTTGGCCTTGAGGACACAATGTGAGGGCTTGTCTTGTGACGCAGTTGGGTGCTTTCCTCAATGTGTGTCCTATCCACTTCCAGCGCTTCTTCCTGATTTCTCCCTCCGCTGGGATCTGGTTTGTTCGCTCCCATAGTACGTTGTTGCTGATAGTGTCCGGCCGACGGATCCGAAGTATTTCGCGTAGACAGCTGTTAATAAACACCTGTATCTTCTGGACGATGGATTTCGTAGTTCTCCAGGTTTCGGCCCCCATACAGTAGAACTGCCTTGATATTTGTATTGAAAATTCTGACACTGGTGTTGGTTGCCAATTATTTTGGGTTCCAGATGTTCTTCAGTTGTAAATATGTTGCTTTTGCTTTTCCGATCCGCGCCTTCACATCTGCATCAGATCCACCGTGTTCACCAATGACGCTGCCCAAATATGTAAAGGTTTGTGCATCTTCCAAATCTTCTCCATCAATTGTGGTTGGATTGGTGCATGCTGTGTTGTATCGGAGAATCTTGCTTTCCCTTTGTGTATATTGAGACCTACTGTTGCTATATTGATCGTGTCCTGCATTCGTTGTTGAGTTTGCGATAGAAGAGCCAGATCATCTGCGAAGTCTATATCGTCCAACGGCACCACTATATACATGATGTTAAATAGGCAAATGAACATAGTTGTGTCACTGAAAACAATTAACTACAATGTACAGGTTATTGTAAATTATCTACCAGCCAATAAAATCGAAAATTTCAACTGTACAAAAATTATAGCAGAAATAATACTTCAAGTAATTTGGTAAATTGATACATAAATCATACACTTCAATCATATCATCATAAAATCTTCTTCTCAATAAATTTGAACTCGATCAGCATAATTACCTATCAGAATTTAGTAGAAGAATAATTTTCTAGGTACTTTTAATTAATTCTTACAATGAAAAATTATTTTTAATAAAACTATTAAACTTAAGGAATAAAGTTAAAATATAATTGAAATTTTCCTTCAGGTTTGGTTTCAAAATCGTCGAGCAAAATGGAAGAAACGAAAAAAGTCAGGAACTCCATTCCGCATGACAATCAATAGTAATTCGTTGACGAAGAACGTAAACTTAACAACAAATAACTGTATGAAAAATATAATGAACGGTGACAATACCTACAAAAATATTACCTGTAGTAATAACCTGAATCCCTATATACAACAGCTAGTACCAACAGCACAAACAAGGAGTTTAGATGGTTTAAGTTGTTCAAAGCTAGACATAAATCCCACCAATACTTTGTTTTTACAAAGTCCAACTACTTATTTTGGCGATAGTAGTTCAAATACAAATTGTCCATTATTTGAACATTCCCAGTCGAGTATACGTAAATCTCAAGCAAATTCATATCCTTTTTTCTCACAACTAGAACATATTAAAGACAATATGAAAGTGAGTCCATACTTTGTTGAATCGAATCCTGCTGGCCCATTTGATCAAATTTTACAGCAACGTTTAGGATTGCCTCAAATGCATAATATCCCAGAAGTTAGTACTTTAAATCAAATTGCATATCAAACCGATTTACAGAATGATAAACAGAACCTTGATGCAGTACAAGGCTGGCATAGAAAAATTGGTAAGTAGTTCAGTGCCTTTATCTTTGTATGTGAAACACCTACTAAGTGAAACCTGGTTAATTTTTATATTAGATTTTCCTCGATTTATCATCTTTATTCTCATGAAAAAATGTCATCTTGAAAATCTTCCTTATTGACTTCCATTTAGAAAATTCATATTCAGTCTATAGAAATGCTGAATTTACGTTACATACATTTAGATCAAAAGTGATGATTTACTGTTTATATACATCGTAGGTTGTAGTTCAGCGATGAAACTCAAACAGTTCAGTCACAGATTATCATAGTATATGCAATAGTATTTTCAAAACATTTGCATATTAACATGCGCTCACTAGTAACTAGCTCCGAGAGAAAATTTCACGAGTCCTAGTGAGAAGTTCTGACAGTTGGAGCTAATCCGTATCGGGTGTGAGGTAGTTACCCATCGGAGACAATGGGAAATAATCACACAATGTTGTGGATTGATTGAAGTCAGACATTAACATTGTTGGCTTCCGACACGATGGTTTAGAGTTTGAGTGTTGGCGCACGAAACCGAAGGTCGTGAATCTGGGTTCCTTGTGATGGATCGTGGATGCACAACGTTGAAAAGTCCCAAACTATCACGAAACAGCCATTCACTCCTTTCACGTTTTCAATGGTGGTCATAGATCGATTCATGATTATAGTGAAATTCGCATCTTATGCAACTTACAAACACAGTATAATTCACTTTTTTAGTACATTTAATTTTTGTGAATAACTTAAAATCTTTAGGAGTACGTGATGAAATTCATTCTTTTGTAGTAACTATTTCATATTCGAATAGGTTGTGTTGTGTAAATCTATTAAGTCTTTCTCTTTGTTCCAGATTCCTTACTCACAAAACAACTCAACAGTATGCATCAAAATGAACAAAATGAAAAATCTTCAACATGTGAATTTAATCTAGTTTCCACAACGACTTCATCTGGTTTGTTAAGGAATAAAATAAAAAATTCAAACGAAATTGTCACGATACCACCAAATGTAATCAATCAAAATTCCTCAAGTATGGATTCAAGGGATTTTCTTTGTATCACCGGTACTACTACTATTACTAATAATACTGACAATATTGATACAACAATAACAGGACAGTCTAATACATTATCTAACTTGATGTTAACCAAAATATCAAAAGATGGACTTAACCATTTTAATTAATTCCCAATCATCTTGACCAAAAATGAAATTTTAATTGATTTCTCCGTACAACAATACTTTCAATAAGATTCAATTTTCTAAACGAAAATAATTCCAGAGTAAAATGGATATCAGTCAATATATATATATGAAACAGCGCTCGATTTCATATTTCCCCATTACTATTGACCTTCTTATCACTGTATTTTCTTGTCAGAGAATAAGTAGGAGAAATATTGCATTGTTACCAATGTATGGTGGAAATGGTACAATGTATGATTTCATTACAAACACTTTCAATTCACTTATGCACAGAAATATAAGGGACACGCCCCTTCATGGATTAGAATGTTAACAGATCTCTCTCTCAATATATATATATATATATATATATATATATATATATATATATATATATATATATATATATATATATGATTACAGACTTCTGTGGATCAACATTAAATAAAAATGTTTAACAACACCAACCGTACTGTACAGCTTAAAAGTTGTGTTAATGTATATAATCTTATGAAAAAATATATAAATTCAATTTATTGTTGTTGGTTATTAAGAATGCATAATAAATTCCTGTAAAACACCGAGAAGACAATTTTTTGATAGGTATCGGCTGGAGTGGAAACCAACATTTCAGGTCATCAACCGATAAGGTAGAAATTCTCTTACTCTGGATTTCTGTTCATGTTATCACGTAGTCGGAGCCAATTCAATGGACGATTTATCATGTAGTGGGACCAATTGTTACAAATAATTAATTACATTCTTTACTGTAATTCAGGTTTCTTAAACCCGACCGTTGTTGCTACCTTGATGTAGTGGTCGGGCTTGCCTATCGTGATGAACCAATCGAGCTATACTGGCTGGAACAATCGTTCCGCAAGGTTCTACCGTGTCAAACAGGTCGGTTAAAGAACGTTAAGACTGAAAGCAACAAACTCAAGGTATGAAGGCGAAGTCATATTGCTGACTGTACAGAGGTGTGGCGGCAGTAAGGTGCTCACTTCAGACAACCAGCATAACAGCGATGCTGTCTTCCCACAACGAGGGGTGTTGTTAGAAAAGGTTGACCCTAAAAATGCACACCTCGCCTTATCCAACGGATATCCATCTCCGGTGGCAAGGTCTCAACAAGTACGGAGCTAACACAAAAACTACTCATAAGAAGGTCGTGTGTGACCGACCTCAAGCACTTGTCCCTTGGGTACTGCGGTCACACTCTCAGGTCACTAAGACCACCTCTTATCCAATTTCTTTTTCAGGTATCTCCAGAAGAACCCTTCCACGGTGTGAACAACCGAGGAGTGAGAACCGCCCTCATACCTCTAACAGCACTCATGACCATCGACCGAGGTTTCTTAAAATGTATATGAACAGTGGTAGTTTTTCTTAAATACTAATTCTTCGCAGTTACAGGCCAAATGAATATTCATATTAGTGTAGTAAACTTAAAACTGAGTGATATGGAACGTAATCAATTGGAGTGAAAACGAAATATGAAACTGATTTTTTTTCAATCGTTTGTGATATGTGTAGTCACGTCTTAACAAGGATTATAGATGCATCATTGTATTATGTTATAAATGTGTTCAGACAGTATTATTGTTAATTACAACTCGATTCAATTTATACAAATATAACTGTTAATCTCATTGTAAATAAATCATATAAGCCCTCAAATGCCCTGGTATGGCCGAGAGTGGGGAGAGTCCGCTCTCCCTCTCGAAATGCTCTCACATGGCCACGCGTATATAGTCTCTGCCAAGAAAGTCCTACTCACTGCCTTCTCGTGGCGGATGTGTTGTTTACGAAAATGAGAGGATGAAAAGAGAATGTCCGGCGCTTTAACCGGATCCCAAACCAATGGTGCACATGGGCTCCAGTATTCTGAAGGAACATATGGCGTATGAACCAATCGTTGGTCACCGGCTACCATGGGACTGCATCTCCTCACGATGCTCCACTGCCTTGTGGATCAGATCTTCAGGTCGAAGGCTCGGGGTGTGGTCCCCTAAGAAAACCACCTGCTTCGGTTTGGGCACCCGGGCAGTATCACAGCCCTCACACATATCAAGTGAGATCTGTGTGTTGCATATGTATTTGGTGCGTTCTTGTACCGATATCTATGTCTTAAAATAAAATAAAATCATATAAAATATGATATATTCTTAAATCTTTACAATTTACTTGAAGAGTTAAATTAATCCTTATCACCAGTATTCGTGCCTTTTCTCTTGTGTCCAGGTTGCCGTGTAGATTTAGTCTGGGGTTACTAGAAGCGGTTAAAAAATCGGGTCGAGCGTTCATTTAGAAGAATTACCATTAAGACAAACCATTGCATTTTTTATGAGCTCTGACAGTAAAAATCTAGATACTTTTCATCCTATATGAGATTTGTTAAATGGATCTCACTGTATATCAGTATTAATCTTCATACAGAAACTCAAAGTTAGTATTTGTTACTTTTTAACATCAGAGGGTTATGATTCAGACGAATGAATCGCAGTAGGCAACAATTTGTCCAAATGTAATTTTCTTCAGTGTTAAATATCAACAAACATTCGTAATTATTAATAGATTGGTACAATGTTTCCTACTTTCTACTGATACTTTATATGGCATTATTTAACTTTGATTAACGAGAGCTGAAAAAGGAATTCAATAACAAGTGTAAACATTCAATAACCAACATGATTGTAAAAATAACCGTTTGATGTAAATTCAACTTGTCAAGTACGTGCTTATTTAGTCAGCCTTGACTTGAAATGTTTATGTGAAGGTAATTAATACAACCCGACTATCCATATCGAAAATAAAACGGGATTTAAAACCGCAACCTGTTAGTTGAAAGCTAAGTATCATAATAGCTCAACTACCGCTACAGTATTGACAACAAAATAAACATGAAATACTGGCCAACATCAGTGCATGAACATTACACAATCATCGGACGTAAAAATCTATTATAACGAAAATAAGTTCCTTTTTTACTTCAAGATATAACTCATTCATAGGTATAACATACCACTAAACATTTTAAATAAATGGAAGCATGGCAAGCATAGTTGGCAGTTCTCATTCACGTGAAATTCTTTCAACAATACGTTTCCAATGAATGTCCTTTTTTATCTACTTGAAACGGATTAACTCAAACCAAAATAGTGTTTTATACAATGATGAAAAGAACCGATTGATGAATACAGTTAAAACTAACTTAGATAATTTCTTGTTTCACTTCTCGAAAAGATATCAGCGAATGGATTAATAATAAATTATCAACCGTCTTTCATACTCTTGATAAGAAAAAGTATTAGTCGTCTGGTTTAAGCAGATCGGAAATCAGTGGTTACTGCAATGATTACACACTAAGCCTATGAGGAGTAAATCCTGTTATCAAACTAGTAAAATCTGTTCATAAAACTAATAATATGATAATGCATTGTATTTCGTGTGTGATTATTAGAAAAGCACACAAAAAGCTATAATGCACCTCGGTCTCACTTTCTGAAGTATACTGTTAGTACAAACAACTGAAACATGTTGGATAAGATGTAGCTATTGTAACCTCGAAGTCAAATGGCCTTCGAAGTGATTGGTCCCCGTTTTATATATAAAAACAACAGTTATTAAAATGAAAGTATATTCGACTGCTGAGTGGTGGATTTCACTACTAAGATCTAACAAACAATATCAAGTTTATATTCAACAATAACTCTTATCATTCCTGATAATGTGTTATGATCCATATTACCTTTCTCTCTCTCCCTCCCGGTTCAAGACGGTTAGATTTTAAAGTGATCCGATTAAATAAATCATGCTATTAATTTTTTCTTCGTAAGAAAATGTCATTCGTCCAAAAAAGACAACAAGTATCACTTTACATGTCAGAAAAATTCGTGAACTTTAGAGTGATTGATACTAAAGTTCTAACCAGATTGTTAGTCACCCTTAAGGCTAAAAAATAACGAATCCTAGAAAATAAATTGTAGACAAATATTGATACGTTCTGCGAAAACCCCAGATGTTCATTACGTTTACAAGCAGGATATTTTTAATATAAATAAATCCATAGATTATTATTATAAAATCCTTCAATTAATGT
Source organism: Schistosoma spindalis (assembly GCA_946903255.1). Taxonomy (NCBI): domain Eukaryota; kingdom Metazoa; phylum Platyhelminthes; class Trematoda; order Strigeidida; family Schistosomatidae; genus Schistosoma; species Schistosoma spindalis. Next base: position 49,123,768 of record OX336420.1, read on the forward strand.
AAATATATTTGTTTACGCTTTCATAAGACCTGTAATCACAATGTGCTTATTGTTGGTAGATTCGAGACAATACCATCGCTATTGAATGAGCTCAAACTGATGAAAACAAGAGATAGAATTATTGCACGAAATCAGCGACTTTAACTTAATCTAGCTTTAGGACTGTAGGGTTAGTAGATAAAGTATAGACCACAGACCAGAAATAGTAAGACTTCAGAAATATAACACAATAGATATTAAGATAGATTAGACCGATGGAGATCTAAAATTCGCACATACTTCTGGATAGTGGACAATAACTTGTTACTTGATTTCCAATGACATGGATTCTTTCGATGTTTGTTGGTTAGTTGAGACAGGATCACACTGATGTTAGATTTCACTCATATATCCCATCTAACGATTAAGATGAATTTTGAAAGGGATATTCACCATCACCACATTGGCCGTGCTTCAAGAAACGCTTACTGGTGTAATAACTGGAGAATATTGCAACTTGATGTAGAGATTCATGGCAATTTGGCGAAAACAGTCAATCATTCACTCAAATTACTGATACTTTAAACATTATTCATCAACTGTGAGAACTAAAATACGTATCAGTAAATTATCAGTCGATCATGTAAGCCAGTAACAAAGTCTAGTTACTGGCAAAGACCAAATGTATATGCAAATTACTTGCCTGTCGTCCGCTCTATTCGACTTCATTTCCCGGTGAAATTTCATAACCAAACACTATTTTAGAATTGTGTTCCTCTTAATGAATAGTTATTATACTATAGGTTTTGGATGAATATCACTAAAATTAAACAAACTATTAAAGTTATCTTATAATAGTGATAAATTGATTATCTTCCACAAGATACGTCCGAACTCAGTTTATTTCCATAATACTCAAAATTTTAAGACAAATAATAATTGGAGGTTACTGTTTTGTGTTACGAACTACCAATTTTTCCATTTTTTGCATTGTCTTAACAATAAAAGTAGAGGAAATCCGTGAAGACATAAATCTAAAATTAAAAATGACTGAAGCGAAGTAAACATAAATGAACTTCATGATGAAGTACTATCTATTGTATAAATTTGAATCAAATTTACAGAAGTAGAAGTAAAAATATGGTCCGCATTAAAGTCTCATTCCTTTTCTGACCGTGATCCAACCGTCATCATCAGGTTTATTACTGTATTCCATGCGTTTCTTGAAATAATTCTGTAGAATTGCTTCCGAATCACTTTTAGACTTTTGATAATCTATTATCCATTCAGGATTCCGAGTTAAATAACATTCTGTTATAATGAAAATAATCTAGGACATAATTCTAACATACCAGGAATGTTAACATCGGTCAAGTCGAACTCGTAAGTTGTATTCATTGGAGATATTAGAATTTTTTCTACACATTCTGATTTGTTAAATTCAAAGACACATCGAGCTTCAGGCTAATGAATTTCCAAAAGTTAGTCAGACAAAATAATTGTGAAAACCTACTGGTGAGTAGCGTAAATCAGTTATTTCACCAAATAATTTAAAGAAATTCAACAACGACTTCTATACAGTTTGAAATAAATTACCAAACAATTACCGCGTCCATTAAAGGATGTACATTGTAAATTAGAACAGATTTTTTCCCCAATTTTTCTGCATACATAAAGTGAGTAATACATTTCCCCAGACTCACGGGAATCGCTACAATTATTTAAAATAATTAAACGAATACACTATTGTGCAAAACTGGTTTGTTAAAGGTTTATACATAATTAGTAGTGACTGGCCTATACATATATTGAATATTCCACTCAAATGATCCTACAATCCTTATATACCTCGAGATTCGAAACAAAAACCGGACACTTGTATTTTTCAATTGAAATACAAAACACGTTCTCAGTGAATTTGAAAGACATTTTGGATTTATTAATTATCAACAGGGTTGATGTGCGACAATATGAGCCACACAATGATGGTACTAGACAATTTCTTAAATCCTACGTAAAGTGAGATGACAATTCGTAATATGATGGAAAGCAGTGTGCACAACACTGAAACATCTTCATTTACACTTAATTATGAAAACAATCTGACCAAATAAAATAACAGGTCTATTTTGTCAGACACTTTCGTGAAGAACGAGATGGACCAAATTTAAATAGCCCCAGTAAATAACTAAAGAATTGCTGGTTTAACAAAAGTAGACATCATTTCAAGCCTACCAGTTAGTCCTTTAATTATCAGTGGTTCATTCATCATCATTTAGCTCGGCCTGTGTTTGTAGTAATAATATACAATGGCAACTTGATCTAAAATGTGCAAAGTAGGGGATATTTAAAAACTTTAGACTGGTAACTAATTAAAGAAATAAATCTGAAGATCAACACATTAAGTACGAAAATTCAAGTGGCAGATTAGTTCCTATTCTTTGGAAGATACTATGCAGTAAATAATCCACGATCAAAAAGTGAAAATCTGAAATAGTAACAGAAAAATCCCCTCTATCTAGGAAGAGATGTATATCCATCCAACACATGAAATTGGATTAGAGGTGGTCATAGTGACCTGAGAGCGTGACCGCAGTACCCAAGGGACAGTTGCTTGAGGTAGGTCACACACGACCTTTTTATAAGTAGTCTTTGTGTTAGCTCCGTACTTGTTGAGACCTTACCGCCGGAGAAGGATATCCGTGGGATGGATTGGATCCAGAGGTCTTTAAGGATGGTGGTCCAATTTTAGTGACTAGGTTGACGAATATTTTAGCTAAAATCTGGGAGTTGGACATAATCCCCTCTGACTGGTCACAATCACTTATCGTCCCAATATTTAAGAAAGGGTTAAAATCATCCTGTGACAACCATAAAGGGATTAGTTTAACTAATATACTATCTAAAATACTAGCCTCGATAATTATCGGACGCCTAACTAAGACTCGTGAACTGCATACACGAGAGAATCAAGCTGGCTTTAGACCTGGTCGTGGCTGCATCGACCACATACTCACCATTCGTCAGGTTCCAGAACACAGGCATACTTATCGGCGTCCGACAATAGTGGTCTTCCTTGATTTAAAAGCAGCGTTTGACTCTGTTGACCGAGAGGTTCTGTGGCAGTGTCTGTCATTGAAAGGCGTACCTCAGAAGTACATAAACCTTGTGAAGGCTATTTACTCGAACACAGCCCCCAAATGCCCTGGTATGGCCGAGAGTGGGGAGGGTTCGCCCTCCCTCTCGAAATACTCTCACACGGCCACGCGTATACAGCCTCTGCAAGGGAAGTCCTACTCACTGCCTTCTCGTGGCGGGGGTGTTGTTTACGAAAATGAGAGGATGAAAAGCGAACGTCCGGCACTATAACCGGATCCCAATTATATGGTGCACATGGGCTCCAGTATTCTGAAGGAACAAATGGCGTATGAACCAACTTTTGGTCACCGGCTTTCATGGGACCGCATCTCCTCACGATACTCCACTGCCTTGTGGACTAGACCCTTGGGTCAAAGGCTCGGGGTGTGGCCCCCTAAGAAAACCACCTGCTTCGGTTTGGGCACCCGGGCAGTATCTCAGCCCACGCACTAAAACCATGATGATGAACAATTTGCTTATGGAAAATATTCCTTTCTCTCTGATTAACATTGAAATAACTCGTACTATTATTATTATTATTACTATTATTATTATTACTCTACCACGTCATTTATTCACCCTCCATTTCGACCTAGACAGCAGCTCACCTATGGTGAAAATTCAGTTTTATCTAAACGTACTCGAGTCACTGCCTGGTTGAAAATTGTATGTTACCACCGAATATGAGTACTGAAGCAGTTCTTCTGAAACCACGTACACCATTCAAACTGGCTGCCTTCAACGTTCGCACACTTATGCAGGTCGGACAACAGATAGGGATGGCTATGTCTTTGGAAAGTCTTAATATTGACGTGTGTTGTCTATCAGAGACCCGTATTCAAGACTCTGGTGAAGTACTACAAGTTCGCTCCCCATCTGTCGCTTCAAAAAGCTTGTTTTATGTGCGTTTATCCGGGGACCCTGTGGCATCTTCGTCTGGTCTTGCTGGCGTTGGTGTCGCACTAAGCGCAAGAGCTGAGGCAGCACTAGTCGACTGGATCCCCATTAACAGTCGGTTATGTGCTGTTAGATTAGAAAGTTCCATCAAAGTGAGAAGAAATCGGCGTGAGAAACGATGTCTTTTCGTCATCTCCGCCTATGCCCCGACAGATTGCAGCCCGGATGCAATCAAGGACGAGTTCTACCACCAGCTAACTGCTCTTCTCCAGAAAGTGAGTTCGACAGATATTGTAGTACTAGCTGGAGACTTGAATGCTCAGGTCGGGCGTCTAGGCACAGAAGAGAGTCGTTTAGGTGGCCGATGGGGACTCGTTGGTCGCAGGACAGATAACGGGGAACGTCTACTGCAACTATGCACAGACCACAACCTGTTTCTGGCTAGCACTAACTTTCGGCACAGTCATCGCCGATGTGCCACCTGGCGTCCCCCTTCTGCATCTCAAGCCTGGACTCAGATTGATCACATCGCGATCAGCTACCGCTGGCGTGGTTGTGTACAAGACTGCCGCTCCTTTTGGAGTACCTATCTGGAATCTGATCATGCTCTGGTCGGAGCGTGCCAGTGAGTTGGAAGCAGTAGCTGCATCTGGTAATTACCGGAAGCTCTTCCAACTCATCCGAGCCACTGGCAGCAAGAAGTCTGGTGTGAGCGAAACAATCTGCGACGACGACGGAATGCCAATCACTAACATCCATCGACGTCTTGGACGATCATCGTTGTCTCCGAAGGATTGCTGGCATCCAGTGGCAACACCATGTCAGTAATGCAGGGGTTCGACATCGAGTGTTCGGTCACAGAGACGATAATGAAATTGGTGTCACCATCTTGAAACACCGACTTCGGTGGCTTGGACATGTTCTACGAATGTCGTCACAGAGAATTCCTCATCGTGCATTATTTGCCGACTCTGGGATTGGTTGGAAAAAGCGGAGAGGTGGTCAGTATATGACATGGTGTCGTGGTATGAAAGAAAGCTGCAAAGGGCTAGCTTCTGTTGGTCCTTCACGACTCCCTGGTTGGGGTCCAAAAGACGGTGTGACGCAGTGGCTAGAGACGTTATCAGATATGGCTCAGAATAGAAGCCAGCGGCGATCCTGCTGTAACCTTCTTTTACTTTCTTCATAAAAAGTGTTTGTATCTTCCTTAACTGAAAGATCTCTTCTGAGTGTACCTTTCCGTTTTCCCCATCATTGTTCTCTCTCTCTCTTTTTTTATTTATCTATAATTCCCCACGTTCATTACTTTTTTTTCTCTTTTCTCCTTCTCTTCAAATTATCATTGTTTTGTGTGGCGCATATATATTTGGTGCCCCCCTGTACCAATATTTATGTGTTCAAATAAATAATAATAACTCGAACACTACTAGTTGAGTCAGAGCTTATGGAGAACTGTCATCTGCTTTTGCGACCTCAAGTGGTGTCCGTCAAGGCTGTCAAACATCTCCATTTTTGTCTAACTTCATCATAGACCTACGGATGGAAATAACGCTCTCGTCGACTGAATTCTCAGGTATTGATCTCCTACCAGGAAGTCCACTTATTGACTTAGAATACGCAGATGAAATATTCATGTTTGGTGAAGACACTGATGAAATGCAGAGTATTTTGGTAGCACTGAGCAACAATGCCAAGGTTTTTAGGATGCGTTTATCCCCCTCTAAATGCAAGTTGTTGCTTCAGGACTGGTCTGCGTCAACACCTGAACTAAGGATAGGGAGTGAAGTTGTCGAACGCGTTGACAACTTCACTTATCTTGGAAGTCTGATCAGCCCTCATGGGTTGGTGTCTGACGAAATCTCAGCACGGATTCGAAAAGCTCGTTTGGCCTTTGCCAACTTACGTCACCTATGGCGAAGGCGAGATATCCGTCTATCAATTAAGAGACGAGTATACTGCGCGACAGTTCGTTCCGTTCTACTATACGGCTGCGAAATATGGCCTTTAAGAGTGGAAGATACTCGTAAGTTACTAGTATTTGACCACAGGTGCCTTAGAAATATTGCGGGTATCTGCTAAAATCACCAGGTAAGTAATAGTGAGGTTAGACGCAGGGTATTAGGGAATGATGGTAAATCAGTTGATGAGGTTATGAATCTTCATCGACTGAGATGGTTGGGCCACGTGCTGCGTATGCCTGAACACCGATTACCACGACGCGCAATGCTAACCGGTGTTAGGGATAATTGGAAAAAAGTTAGGGGCGGCCAAACCAAAACGTGGCATCAGTGCTTGAAGTCACTAACTTCTGGGCTGGGCCGTGTTGGAAGATTCAGACTGCTTGGTTGGGGTCCGCGTGACTATCGTAACCAATGGTTGGAGACTCTTGGTGACATGGCTCAGAATCGATCACAATGGCGTCGGTGTATACACTCTCTGTCTTCCTTAAATTAAGAGATTAAAATCACTTCAAATCTTTCTTTCTACGAACTAATTCTTTCTTCCTGTACTATCTCCTTATATGCAATCTTTCTTTTATATATTACCACCACTAAATTAACTACTTCTATGAATCCGGTGTTCATCTTGCTGTGCTAATGAGGTGTGGAAACTTGGACCGATACATATATGTGCCTGGTCCTACGTTGTAGCTGACTGACTGACAACATGAATGCCACGGTATTTCTACTTGATAGATTTCGAAAATATCTTCAGCAAATTCTTTTTCGAACTGCTTAAGAATCCTATTGTTACAAGATTTTATATTAGAATATGAAAACTTTGTTAACTGAATATTTGTGGCCAGCTTTCTAAAATGCTGGATCTTTCTACTTTCTCACTAAATAAAAACAAAAACTTCCAGTGTGTTAGTCTGTGAGGTGATAAACCTTAGGGTTATTTCCTTCGAGATAACGACTTAATAAGCATACATATAACTGCTGTATTTCGATGCAATCTAAAGGTATAAAATTTTCTACTTTGCCAGCTAGAGAATTACTGAACGATGTTTCACAGAATTAAGTTAAGCGGCCTTTTTACATTCAATTGAAAGCAATAACCTCAAAATAAAGGATAATATTTACACACAAAAAAATCCAAACTATTAAACCTAAATTTTCTCTGAATATAATTAAAGTCAATGTTTCAGGAGCTCCAGTCCCAGAGAAAAAGACTCCATCCCTTAGTCTTCAAAAAATTGGAAAATCTAACCAGCATCTAAGGGATTTTATGAAATCAGCTATTACTGAAAGGCCCACCAAAGAAGTACATAAACCGACTAAAGGCTTAATCTTGATAGTGTCGATTGAATCAAAGCTTCTGAAGTACTATAATCGAAACTGGTTGTACCAAGCAATACTTATCAGGAATATGGATTTCCACCATTTATCGTTAGCATTTTTACAGATATGCTTTTAGAATCCCCATAAGCTGAGGGATCTAGATGACATAGTATTACTTAATAAAGAGATTGGTAGAACACTGAGTCTCTCAAATGCTTTGAATAAGGGTGCAAAAAATATTTGAATGCGTTCCTATTCCTTTAAATATGAAATATAGCTGCAATACCGGTCTGCATTAACGCCTAACCCGATTACAAGCAACTAGATAATCAAGTGAGCTGATGCGTTACTTATCTTTGGAGCGCTATCGGCCCTGGTAAGTTGGCGATTGAACAAATTTTAGCATAGATACATAAGATTGGTTTGTGGTGCAAATAAGGTATTTGTCTGTTTGTTAAGTGGTAATTATTTTGGTAATAGTTGGCTTTCTACTGCGGTACCCCTGTGACAGCCAATAAACTTTGTTTATAAATCTTTTCGCCCCCAACGCCCTGGTATGGCCGAGAGTGGGGAGAGTCCGCTCTCCCTCTCGAAATGCTCTCACATGGCCACGCGTATATAGTCTCTGCCAAGAAAGTCCTACTCACTGCCTTCTCGTGGCGGATGTGTTGTTTACGAAAATGAGAGGATGAAAAGAGAATGTCCGGCGCTTTAACCGGATCCCAAACCAATGGTGCACATGGGCTCCAGTATTCTGAAGGAACAAATGGCGTATGAACCAATCGTTGGTCACCGGCTACCATGGGACTGCATCTCCTCACGATGCTCCACTGCCTTGTGGATCAGACGTTCAGGTCAAAGGCTCGGGGTGTGGTCCCCTAAGAAAACCACCTGCTTCGGTTTGGGCACCCGGGCAGTATCACAGCCCTCACACATATCAAGTGAGATCTGTGTGTTGCATATGTATTTGGTGCCTCCTTGTACCAATACCTATATGTTAAAATAAATAAATAAATAATAAATCTTTTCAGAGCGTTACTGATGCATGAATCCAAGTCTTAAAAAACGCACAAAATGAAAATTCCAGAAATTCAATGACTGATTGGGGGACATACTAATGGCATTTCGGCATGAGATGTGTTTGAGCCTTAGTGTTTCAAGTTACACTGCTTTGCTGAATACTTTAATGGCCCTGTTGTACCGTGTGAGCTATATTAATTGGAAGAACTTAAGGTGTTCGAACGTCTACTAATGATAATGTTAATGGTTTGTCATTGTTCAGACAGATTTTAGTGGTCACGTATATGCTAATTTGGCTTGTTAGTCAATTTAAATAATAGACCTTGGTGGTTGCTTTCTACTTTTTTATCGGCCCGTATCCCTTGTACATAATACATATCACTATCACAAAATAATGAGTAAAACAGTTGTGTAAGCGAAGTAGGTCAGAATGTATCTAGTCATGATTGATATAGTTAACCGACGCGATCCATGGTCAGAAACAATGCATCAATATAGCACAAACGGTCCATCAAAGTTTTTAGTGTTTATGTAGTCGCGAAACAGGATGAACCTGTACTATCAAGGCTGCAAAACACCTGGATCATGTTCAGTTTTCCGAAAACCAATATGACGGTAGACGATTCCGACACAGGATACATACATATATTTAATGGTGAATAAACAGATTTATCTTGCCAGTATTTATATAGTTATCCCACTGATCAATACATGTATTTACAAGTGGATACCTTAGTGCGGTGATTCTATGAGCGAGTAATCCAGTTAGCTAAAGCCCCTTAGGTCATAAACACTGTAAGTAAATGTAACGAACATACAGCTAACAGATACCATTATTCTGTGACCCGCAAAATAACAGAAGAATGTATTTAAACTGTACCAAAAGGAGAGAATTTATATGTACTTGTTATATTTAGTGATGACTAAATGATTCCAGATCCCAGTTTATCTTGTTTCGTAGACGAATTTCTCAAATGTTTACCCTACTGCACTGTTGATAAGTGATTTGGAAACCATAATGATAATCAGCAAAGTCCGATCACAGGAAAAGAATCCAAGGGACGGTGGGTCTATTTACAAAAAGTATGGATTCGAGACTCAGTCGAGGCTCTATCATTCAAATGAAAACAATTTAATTCTTTCATTGGAGGCCAAATAGATGGACAGTCTGGTGCCAACAATTATGATAACTTCAGTACCAAAAGAATACATTAAGGGTAATGAGGTTAAAAGGCTCATAATTGGATCCACGTGGTGCAAATGCATGTTGGAGTCTATCCACGCTTCGGATAACGATTAGAACTAGCTTTAACCACGGGATAGTGACTGTGCAAAAGTTTAGCCATCTGCAATAAACGAGCAGTTAAGGGTTGACTAGTTTGCCTTGTTAGCCAGCTATTATGGGTCTGTAAGCCCTTAAACGGATGATAAGGACGGAAAATAGCCTCACTTTGAATAAATTTGAGTGCTCAAAGCATAGCTATGCATTAAATAGTTAACTACGAAATCTGTTCTGGCTTACTGAATCTATAGGTCCAAAGTAATGGTTAAAAGGAATAGGTGATGTCTAGATGGCAGTGACAGGAGTGGAATTCTAGGATTCTAGTGAGATGAATTGAAAGGAAAATCTTTGTTAAAAATGTTTCCAACTACTAGGAGCAAAAGTCAGTACCATCGTCAGATACTATCGTAATTCCCATTACAAGAAATGACAGCGAGAGACCCTCATTGGCGACGTCATAGAGTCCTGGAAAATCACTCGAATCCTTGGGCTCTGTGGGAAGTATGGTGGCGAAATTGAAGGAATAGGCTGAACAACATAAGCAATAATGAAATCTGCCTTTTAATTTGAATCAACCCGATATGTACCAAACTCGTAAATTGTGAAAACTAACAGATTAAAAGCCCTTTGTCAGTTTGTTTGGTGGTAGCGTGTAGAATTTGTATTGTTAGAATGATTACATGTAGCAAAAGGGTTTAATAATTTTGACAGCCATAATATTGTTTTGGAGACTGGCAACAGCTACAATGTGTAAGGACACATAAAAAAGGATGTTTTCTATCCCTTAAAACACAAACGACTGTTGATACCTATACAGATGAGGTAATCGACTCAACTATTCAGTACAGAAAAGGCGAGACTATAATTTATGAACGAACCAATGAGACATAGCACATGAAGTCTCAGTTTTTGGAGCAACATTCATTCACCCATATGGCTAAATAGCATTCCGACATTATAGCTGACGTCAATTGGTGATGAAAAACTTTCATCACTAACCTTAAAGTCTAACTTTAAGGGTTATCCGTAGGTCTTTTCAGTATTTGGATGAAGAAACATTTATATTATAACCGACTTTCGTGAGACCGCATTTGGAATATGAGCAGCGAGTCCTTGTTTTAAGTATGAGGCGGATATGCTAGAACGAGTCCAACGATGAGGGAATAAAGTGGTAAAAGGTCTATCCGGTCTATCTTATGAAGACAGACTGAGACACCAACTAATTTCCGTCATCTCATTGTAAAATACAGATAGATCAAATGATGGCTTTTTGCATATTGAGCGATGACCTTGGTATTAATATCTAATTCCTTCCTTCCGTCCAGGACTGATCATTTGAGAAGACATTCTAAGAAATTTTAAAAACCGAGATCAAATAGTCTACGTCTGGAGTTTCGTTTCTCGCAACAAGTAGTGAATTACCGAGATCCTCCACCAAAACACGTAATATCAGCACATGTTGATGTATTCAGTGTTACAAATTGAAAAGATTAATATAGGTCGATAAAGCTTTTATCCATATTAATGAAGTCCTAATACTAGTTTATTACACTAATTTACAACCATCTTGTAACCTGAGTGAAATAGTGACTTTTTCCAAGCTCACTTTAGCTTCTCCTAAACGTCACCCATAAGTAATAGTCTCACAGATATTGCTGTATATACAGAAACATCTCTTGACACTAGATCTATTCACCTCATTTACGAAAACTATATAATAATACCCTAAATATCCAAATGCTACTAAACAGTCAAAAGTGTAAGTTTTTTAATTCGAAAAATGTCTCCATAACACCTCTGAAGTAATTATAGAGAAAACAAACACACCTTGTCGTAGCGGAAATTTTGAGACGAGCGAACGTCGACCTTCAAGTATGTCATCCAAATGTAGAGAATGTATAAATCCTTTAATTTTGCGTACAGATCATGAAGGATACCTATTGCGCAAAAACCTTTGTATTGTTTCATTGAGATTTTTAAAGTACAGACGTACATGACGTTGATTAATGGCCGATTTGTGTCCAAATAGTTCTAGACGGAATTAAAGCTTTTGCTTAACGGGCTTCCGTATCATGTAGCAGAGGATCACCAGCACCTTCATGTAAGAACCTAGTTATGTTTGACAGCAAAAAGAGGTATATTAGCAAAATATAGTGAAATGAGGTCCCCAGTCCATAAGAGTATGTCAAGTTTCCTCGTGAAGGACAAATAGTAAGTCGCTTAAATCACCTTAGTTAGTAGTGAACTCCAGAAATTTACTACTTGTAGAGAGTATGAGGTGTGCCTATAGTCCCCTCTGTTATAGTGTGCCCATAATCCTTAGGTGTTACTCCTAAGGTCGGTGTTGAACCTGAGCTTAAGCTAGTACTGCTAGAGGAAATTGTTTGGGAGGTTTGTAGTGACCTACTTTTGTCAACAAAACGCGATTGTTTCAATGAAAACAATTATTGTTATAACCAATTGTACCAGTGACTGTTTTACTGTGCTCGTTTGTTTAACTATGTTAATGATAGCCATTACACTTTTTCTCCCATTGACTTTGAACTTGTACGAATTCGGTTACGCTCAGTAACCACGCTTGTACTCCTTTGGCACGATCTCGGTATTCTTCCGATACCACGAGATCGCCAACAAATACATCTCGACTACAGCCATCATCTGTCTTTTGATATTGGCCTACGGGGATCTTATTTGTTAATTGGCACGTAGTCTTGTAGCGGTGTTCATAGTCAAGCTCAACTCGACACCATGCTACAAGTTCATGATATTCAGTGTGTGTTAAACACAACACCTTTAAGGACAAGCTAATTGTCACCTCACTAAAATAGGTTACTAGCTATATAACAAGGCTTTACGTTATACTTGTACTCAAAATATCAGTTGAGATAGAATAACTTGTCAACCTCGTCTAATAAAGTTTATAGAAAGTAACTGTAAGTTTTGCAACGAACTATGTGAGCACCACGTTAAGTATCTCTGACCAGGACACCCTAACAGTACGCAACCGAATAATTAGATTATTAAGCTAATGTCTTAAGAGTTACAACATAATTATTTACGACCTGCCATACTTTGTCCTACGACTACTTGTTTGTAATTGTTATAACTTTTGTTGTTAGAACGACATTTAGTCGACTTTGTGAATTGCGAATAAACTTGGTATCTAAATTGGAGCTTGGTTCTGTTGTTTATTTGGGTTCGTAATTTACAAATAGGTCGATACAACATACTTCAATAATTCGGACGAGCAAAACTTGGACATAGGAAAAAGTTCTTCAATTTTTTAGGTTCCCGGAGCGAAATTCCCAAGTACCAAACCAAAGACAAAAGAAACCAAAATGTCCGAAAATAATGATATAAACAAACATGTTCAGAAGTTGAGTAAAACAAATACACCCAAAAAATACACAGTAAAATTATGAATATACAATATAAAGATTGTAATCAGCCGAAGGTCTTTAGTTCTCTCGTAACATTATTTTGTGCTTCCTGATAGTGACCCCAGATAAAACCCGAGGGTACTGATGATGGTGCCAGACGAAGTCATGTTCATATCATTTCGGTGGTATACCACGAGGGTGCTATGAAAGAGGAGGAAAAAGGAAAGAGCAAGAAGAGGAACGGACAGCGCTCATGACGAAAAAGTTTGTTTATTCATGATAAGTTAATTAAGGAATGACTACTTGAACTCGTTCTTTTTTATAAGATCAATTTCCAAGCAGGTATTTTTTTACCATGTTAAAGAAAACAAGACTAAGTATGGCATTAAACGAGAAAAGAATTGTTAAAACGAAAGTGATTCATGTGCAGTTTTGAAATTTAATGAGGAAAATACAGAATTGATATACGCAAATGGATCTCTTTCCATCAGTGCTATCACCATTCTTTTAATCAGTATTAGATTTTTAAGGACCTCGTTTTGGCGCAGTTGTCCAGTTCTGCTCGTAATAGGATTTTTCGGTGGGAAGTGAAACCAGTTCAATACTTTAAAAATGAGTAGTGAGGCTGTTATTTATGGACGAACATTCAGAGACGCCAGTGACCTTGGGAGTGTCCACCTAAAACCTAGAACCTAATAAGGGTTATAAACTAGCGTAAGCAATTAGAATTATGATTTGCAGTTTATCACCACGAACTGACATCAGATATAATGTAAAAACTCTAATTCGCAGGACGGATGAGTGAATTTAGTGCTAAAATCTGAGACCCGTCATCTTATATTTAATTTGTTATTTCGCAAGTTATCGTCTCACCAGAGACCTAACTTAACCAAATATGCTGCCCAGTAGATGTGGAAAGATTGAAATTATCTCCCTACGACCATGGTTGCTTACAAGTAATACCTGCCTATTTCACTTCATGATGTTAGGCTCTCTTCCGCGTGTGGTATGTATGAATATTGCTTTAATCTAACCTCTTTGTTGCACATCTTATTAGAATTCACTGTCTCTACTAGTTCCAATTTGTAAGAAAATCAGACAGCTAAAACTGTTGTATTGTGAGTTAGACATCTAGTTAGCACACCAAACTGCTATGGAGTTAACTGACGATATAAGTTATAAGACACTTGTCAGATTATAGGTGCTTTAGCGATTATGAGGACAGCTAGCTGATCAGAGAGTATGAAAGAAGAGTGTAGGGTTGAAAAATTTATGAGTAAGTCGATAAGTAAGTAGGAAAACAATATTTGAATGCTAGTAATAATAAAAGTATTTTAATACCAGTAGAACGCGAACTAGATGGAACTTGAGATAAATAAGAATAATTTGAGCTTCTTATGATCGGTCATAGTTGAACAGCACTTATAGGGTTAGTCAGTTATCTGTCCACGAACTGGACAGGTACTTCCACAAATTATGATAGTTATAGCATCCAACTGCAATTTAAGCCGTAATATATAGGATTTTAAGCATGTAGTTTTGTCGGATACTTGAAATAGATAAATTATTGCATGTATATGAACATATGCACCTTGGACTTGTCATCAAACGACAAAAATGACGCGCATATTAAATGTCCCTGAAAGGATTTATCTTTCTCAATTCTATGAGAAAGTAATCCGTTCCACTCTGTCTGAACCTGTGTTATGTTTCATAGTTATTTTTATGGACAGTTTCTGAGTGTTTCTCATTTTTCACCAGAGTAGTCTCTAGTTGCATTGAGCTTTAATGGGTCGCATTCTAAGGTATTTTTAAGGTCCAATGTATGCAGCACCATCGACAGTTAAGCAGCAGGTTGTAGAGATCGAAAACTCAGGAGAAATGTTTGTTTAGCAATTATGAAAAAGGAATGCAAGTTACTCAACAAAAAAACGAATAAAGCAAGATGTTAGGACAACTATGTGTAGAATGTGAAGTAGAGGTGCTATTTAAGTGGGAGATACTTGCGGTTGGTGATATGGTCACAAAGTATCGATTGGTCACTTATTCACAAGGCTAGATGTTTTATGGCTCATCGTTAAACATAGAATGGCTTAGGTAAGCTCCGTGGAACATGTGGAAAGCCCCAGTTGGTTCATTAGGCAACATATAGAAGATTCAAATCGGGTAGGAGTTTGACTTGGTCAGATTTTTACTGTTGACCTATCCCAGAGACTGTCATGGAATGTGACAAATAAAATTGGCTTCGTTTTGCTTACTGTTCTCGATATCCTTGGTACAAAATCCTGATTACAAAAGTCGTAGTTACTATTTTTGACAGAATTTAACGTGTCACGATTTGCTGTTGTTTTATTGTATAGAATTGTGAAAAGTTAGGTAGAATTAGTCTTAATTCGTCTCAACCATAAGGTACCCAGTTTCCATCTTCATATCTACTTATGTATGATAGGTCCGGTTGAGAAGTCTTGTAAAACGACATTGCAATTTCTCAATATCTTATCGGTCTATGGAACTCATGAAATTAAATATAATTGGGCAGTATTCCAATAGTGGCAGGAAACATACATAGAAGGCAGTTATTCTTGATTAATTTAGATGGAGAATACGGTTAATAAACTAAATATGTCTGCAGACTTTATAAACTTGGGATGTAGAATGTTCGGCGAATGAGAGAGTTTTGAAATATTTCACTTCTAAATCACAGCTGCTACTCAGTTATCCAGATTCCAACTTGTTCAGCTGTAAGCTTATCTGCGGGTTAAACGTGCCGAAATATATGTACCCAGATTTCTCGGTATTAAGAGAGAAAAGCTGTGTATCACACCAGTCTCCTGATTTATACAAATCTTTTTGTATTATACAGCTGACCTTGAAACTGGGACGTATGTGGAATGCATATACAACTTTAAGATCTTCAGCAAACAGAAAGGTTTTCCCAGGTGTATAGTAATTGTATATGTCGTTGATATGCATGATGAACAATCGAAGTCCAATAATTGAGTCCTGGAGGACATCACTAGTAAAGCTCTGAGGGCCGAAGAAGTGTTACCCCACTTTCATTTTACGAAGGATGAGGTCCAGTTATGCATTTCACCTGCTAAACTGAAAGTCTTTAATTTAAGTAGGGGAGAAGGGTGTTGTACCCTGTAAAACGCCTCGGATGTCCACAACGCTTTAACCATTAACACTTCCTAATATGGATTGTACCCATCAAGTGAAATCAAAAGGCGGAAACGAGGAGGTTCGAAAATATATCTGATAGATTATCAAAATATCGAGGATCGACTGATTTAATCTGGCTAGCGATTGCAGAGGATGTTGAGCACGGCGTTCCCACTAGTGATCAGGTGCGGATGCACGATCGAGCTCTTTCAGCTAGGTGAGTCCATCAAACTAATGTGGTCAGCATCCAATGTTGAAGACTTACAGAGCGATTTATTTTGGGGATTTATTTACCCCTATAGGCTCCCTTTCATTTATATCGTTCATTATATAATCATAGTATCCTAGTTGTCTTCTTAATAATCTCCTCCATAGTTTTACACAAGATGGAAGTGTGGTTAATCGGGCGATAGTTGTCTGCGTCTAGTCTGGATCTCTTTTTAAAGTAGGGGATAATGTATGTAGTTTTGCATCACCAAGGGAAAATGCCTAGATCAAAGGTCAAATTAAATATTTTAGTGAGCAGGACAGAAGTGTTAGGACCTCCGTATTAAATTAAATAGGGAGGGTTTTTATATAAAACTCGAAAACTAAGACCAAATAATATACTACCAGATATTCTTTTTACACACCTAACCATAAACCACTGATAATGTCTACCAAAATGCCAAAAAATATTCTAATATCTTTCGGGAAAGGCCGGTTATGTACATCAATGTAAACAGTATCGAACACTGTGAGCTTTTTGTTCCTTTATCTCTAGAATTGAGATCGTGAGTGGAGGTTGCGGAGCTTTTGAATGGCAGCGCTATTGCACTAGCAAATGTGGTTATTGGGTTTAACATAAACCTAACATGTCAGACCCAGGTCATAGCATCGATGTGATTTTCGGTAAGAGGTTTTTAATTTTATTTATTCCGATTAGGGGGTCAAAAGTATTTGGTCCCTTTACCATTGACTAGCGATGCAACATTACTGGACTTAATGAAGTCAATAGACTCTATTTTACACATTCCATTTGATAAACAAAGAATAATATACAAAGGTACCCTGGAACCATACCTACTTGATATGTTGTAGGAAGATCTCTTACAGATCCTGATGCACTAATTTCTTCCTCCGGTCTCACTCCTGGGTCTAGAGTTATGATTCTTGGTTCAGTAAGTCAGTAGAAGTAGTTTAATTGATCTGTTCCGCCAAAGGTTGATAAACTTAATCCAGATGAAGCCGTAAAACTTGTCAAGGCGAAAGACACATCCGATGCAGTCGATTTACAACTAAAAGACCTCTCAAACAAGCTAGATACTATTGTAAGTTCAACTAAAAAGATTTACAAGTCACGTTTATTTGATCCTGAGTGGTTTATAAAAGCATTGTGTTCACCCCCTAAATTCATTTTCTAGAATGCAATAGTTTGCTAACTACGAGCAAAATATTAGTCGGTTAACTATTATTATTTCTATGTTTGAAAATAATTTCGGTGTTTGTATGCCACTTACGTGTTATATACCACAGTTCATCGCGATTTTATCTTCTCACCCGGTTGCACTGATAGGCGATCGGTACTACTTTCAGCTCTTAATTATCATTGGGATATGTTTGCTTGTACTCACAGAATAAACCATTATCATTTTCTAGGGATTATGTCAGCAACATGTCAACCCTAATTATTAGAACAAATTGAGGGGGGAAGAGTCTAAGTATTTATAAAATGGAATTGTTGGTTTATTTAAAAGCTGAACAATTCTACTAGGTAAATTACACTTTTAATACCCACTTTTTTTTTACCTTATCGAACTCTGGTTCATAATCCTTATTTGGCTCATAATCAAATTTCCGATTGATAAGACTAATTTTCATCCCATACAAGCCTGTGTTACGTCAAATTATTTGCGAGTTTACGTATTGCATGGGGAATCATGATTGGGAACTATAGTTCTCAATCATGCGAACCTATAGGCTCTTATCCTGAAATCCAACATCTGACATGAGCCTGAAGTCGAATTTGCGCAGACAGAATTTCATCCTACAAAATAAAGCAAATTGACCAACACTTGATTCCTAACATCTACACTTATGCATTGCAGAAGTTTGCCTAATTTAACGTTTTTTATCCATCCTTCTGATGATACTTTTTATTCAATACTATAAATGTAGTGAAACATGAAATTCTCAACAGCTCAGTTTTTCATCAAGGTCTATAAATATATCTTTGGGAAACTTTGAAACTATATTGCCGCGACATCGACACCAAAGTTAGCGCGAGGTTGATGTATATATATTATTTTCGTATTACTCCCAAATAAACATTTAGTCATGATAAAACGCTACGACAATGTCGTAGAACAATTTCACAGATGTTACGCAGTTGATGATGGTCCGTATTTGTTGTTGAAGAGTTTGTTTTATCACGATGAACAAATCATTCCATGCGAAGAATTATTACAAACCAACCTAATAGTTGAGTATTCAGATACTGCCCGGTTGCCCAAACCGAAGCAGGTGGTTTTCTTAGGGGGCCACACCCCGAGGTTTCGACCTACAGGTCCAATTCACAAGGCAGTGGAGCATCGTGAGGAGATGCAGTCCCATGGTAGCCGGTGACCAACGATTGGTTCACACGCCATTTGTTCCTTCAGAATACTGGAGCCCATGTGCACCATTGGTTTGGGATCCGGTTAAAGCGCCGGACATTCTCTTTTCATCCTCTCATTTTCGTAAACAACACATCCGCCACGAGAAGGCAGTGAGTAGGACTTTCTTGGCAGAGACTATATACGCGTGGCCATGTGAGAGCATTTCGAGAGGGAGAGCGGACTCTCCCCACTCTCGGCCGTACCAGGGCGTTTAATTTTGTTATTGACTAACGCGATTTAAGTCGATGATTATATACGAGGATGGGCGACATATATATTTCAACAAAGATCATTCATGCGATCTACATGGAGTCAGATCTCCGGCCACTAAAGTGGAGAGCCTGTCAACAAAAATCATCCGATCTAAATGACCACAAAATAAAGGGCCCCACACCGCCTATAATCAATATGTTGAACACACATAGGTTTGCAAATCTCTCCCTATTTTTGTTTCTTTCTCCTAGTCCATGTTGTCCCATGATATCTTCATAACCGTTGTTGTCCATTCCAACTTTGACGTTTAGGTTTCCCATCAGTATGGTGAAATCCTTTCTTAGGCACTTCGGTATGATTGATTGCAGCGTCGAGTAGAACTGATCCTTATTGTTGTCATTGTTATCATTGGTGGGTGCACAACATTGGTTAACATTCATTATGATTCCCTCCTATTTCGTTTTGAATGATGCTTTGATGATTCTGCATCCATGAGATTTCCATCCATTTCGTGCCTCTTTGGACAGCATCAGAGCAACTCGCCGCCTGTGTGGAGCATTTTCTTATTTGTGACCAGAGTACAGTAGTATCATTCTCGTATCTAAATTTTGCTGTCCATGTAGTGTCCAATGGGTTTCACATAATCCGATGAACACCGAGTTGTATCTCTTCATTTCCGTAGCTATTTGACTGGTCTTCGCGGTGTCCCACAATTTTCGGACGTTCCATGTACTTATATTAAATGTTGTTCTGGTTGTTAGAAGGAGCATCGGCCTCTTGACTTCCGAAGAATCTCGGCTTTTATCGTGAAGCGTCATAATTCTCCCTTGAACTCGGTGGTCAGAGTTTAAATAGCTTGATTTGATTATTCTGGTTATCATTTTTTAGCAAGTTTTTTCTACAGGATGTGGTTGCTGACCCCATGTCAAACCCTCCTTTGCCCATGCTTGGGACCGGCATTAGCCCTAGACGAGCTACAGGTTGTGTTAATCTCCTCACATACGAACTACTTATATGTTGTTATTTTGGTTAACTATTTGTATGTTTATGAATCCTATGTGTCACTATTTGTTTTGTTAAAGATTTCAAGTTATAACCTACAGGCATTTTCGGTTTACTTTCTACATTTAGTTATCTCAAAGTGATTCTGACAGTTTAGAGGTAACTGCACACGTAAAGTCTACAATTGACATCATGGAGCAGTGCATGCGTACTCTTGAGCTTCTGGACTCTGTTCGGTTGCCATACAATTGCGAAAGTGAACGCACTTGTCGTAAGAGGCTAGTAGACACAATACAAGTAGGTTTTAAAGTAACGTTTATCTTTACCGAAGCGGTTTATGTTTAACTTGATACCTTTTTAAACAGTGATTCCAAACAGTAAATAGTTGGTTGTCGTTATGGTCAATGTCACTCATGTAGTAGCGTTAACTCAGCTTATGTAAACGTTGCTCCTCTTCAAACTTTGAAAAAATTTCGGTTTTTTATGTATGAAAACATTGAAATATCTATTCACTTTACCTTTCGTACCAACAAAAGGCAGTGCAGACCTAATGTTCACATAAAGACATATTTCAGTAGAAGCACAAATAAACATCTTATAAATGAATATTCGAAATGCATATAGCGACCATATCTTTACAAACATTTTCAAGTATTGTGTGTTCGATTATTAGTTTTGATGATAATTTACTCCGTTGTTATAGACGCCCTTAGTCAAATTCACTTCACAGACTCTTGGAGTTAATACTGTCCAATAAATTTTAATTTCACTCATTGTGCTTATATATATGGACGCTATTACCCAAAAGACGAACAAACCTTACTTCCTTTTATTTTTGTCGAAGGATTTCTCTCATAAAGTAATAGTCATATGAAATGATCAAAAAATTTGTCAGTGTTCACTTGTTTTTCAAGTATATTAACCAATGTAGTTTTCCCTTTGATCTCTTTATTTCTTAACTCATTCTTTTTTCGAAATATTTTTCAGGAGTTTCTTGTACAGGCGGACAAGTTGAGAGCTGAATTTTTAAAGCTCATCACAACACAACACTGATATTTTCTGTGTTAACACTTCTGTAACATGGTGTTTACTACAGTACTACTTTTGTCAGTAATTTAAAATGTAACATTACAGTTTGTTATACCTGTATTTTTTCTCTTCGATCACAAAAATGAATATAAAGAATCAACAAGGGTAACTGTCATGGAAACAAACGTGACAACTGATCTCAGTAAAAGCGGATAAAAAAATGAATGATTTCGTTGCATATTTTTCTCCTCTACCCCACCATTGGATTTTCAGTCATCGCTGTAAGGCAGTAAACCTATACACGAAAATAAAACAAATTTATTTAAGTTTGGAAGCTAAATTTACAGTGAATAATGAACTTACGCTCATCTGAATGTTTACAGTTTATTACGTGATTTCATCGCAGACATAAGATGTGATGGAACTGAGAAGGGAAATTCAGAAACATTCCATTGCGAGAAATTATCACACGTTAAGCATATGGTATTACTCTTTGGTTAAAGTATAATTGACGGTCATGTTAAAAAAAGTCTCATTACCACAGAAAAGATATTTTAAGAATTAGGATTTGATTCACATAGTTATCTTCTCAAGAATGTTTCACAGACTTGATATAATTTTTCAGTAAGGTTCATAATGTCCTATTGTCTAATTAGCTGGAAGCATCATACACAGAAACAAATGTAGGTAATGTATGGCACGATACAAATGAGTATCGTTCCTTGTTATCAGACTTCAAACTAGTGATCAACAAAAAGGTGTTGAAGAACGAGCGAATCAAGTCAATAAAGTGTATTAAGTGACACCATTTTCAGTACGTAGAAGTAGATAATAAGTGGATCCGTCCTACTGAGATGAATCAATTCTACGACGTTTCACCTTGTCTGCTACCTCTAACATTGGTTATACCGTAGAATTCAACTAGGAAGCTTGCACATTCTTGAACTTTCTATATCAACAATAAATGACTTTGTTTAGTAGTCTGACCATTGGTAACCTTTCTGTAACATACACAGCATGCTAGAGTAAGCCACAACCGGTCATGTGTAACATATTGCTCAAACACTAATCAATCAGCACTTACGGGTTTTAATTTCATCCAATGCTCTGCATATCTGACAACATCATTGATCACTTTATGGTTCCACTATACGCGAGCAATGCTTCAGAGGTACCTAGAAGTGAACATTTACAACCTATTCGCAAGTATCTCTAACTTTCAAGTAGATAACTGGTGTCAAAAGCGAAGAGGATAATATAATTGGAGAGTGCACAAAAGTTTACTCACTACATAACTGTGCTGCTAATTGTCACAATTCTGGGTATCCGGCAATTAAGTTACTGTACAGTCTTTTATACATAAAGTATATAGTAGGCTGGAGTTTTCTGTGTGCTTTCTTAATTCGATTACTTCTTCGACCTTGAGTATATGGTCTTGATATTTACAGGGTATCAAATATACAAGAATTTCGCGCACCTCATACTTACCATATCATTTGGGTATATTGGAGTTGTAGGTTCTGGTAATGTGTAGACAAATCTTTCGATTTTTCCACTAGCTTCAAGGTATATGTTTTTGCATGACAAACATTCATCCATATTATTGCTAGCTTCAACACTTCGATAAAGGCCGATTGATATTGTCCCGGTACTTGCCAACTCAGCGTGAAATAACTGACTGAAAGTCAGAATTTTCTGTAGAAATAGAAAAAAATACGTGCGATATCTTATGTTACAGATTTAGTGGCAAATTTCTTTGTATTTGGCAGTTCGTGCAACATGTCCTAAGAGGCATTAAAATTTTGCCTCTTACGAGGTCAGTACTGAGGTCAAAGGTTAAACATAAGGATTTAAGCCCTCTATTAGTAGTATGAATGGCGCTGTGACTGACTTCTATTCAGTGTATGTCTCTGTACAAAACTATACTTAAGTAAACAGTTTATTATTGTTTTTGTGTAATATGATAAAATCCAAGTGATCTTCATGATATAATTTACAAACATGGTCACCGTTCTCGAACTATCTAAATAAGATGATGGAATTCCGTGCGTATTGTTTTCACTGTTGGTTCGTCATGTTTAATGGCGATTCTTGAGTCAAAAGATCTTTATTAATAGGATTGGTTTTTACGTCACTTATGTTCTCTGTGGATTAAAAAGCAAACACTAGGTTGAGATTGTTTAGACCTTAAACTAGTCGTTTTCCTGTCTTGTATACTGGAAAAGCTAACTCGTTCCTTCCGTCTTAATGTTCAATAAAAATATATTTACATTTATTACCTGCGAAGCCAGATGATGAAGTTCTTTATCCAATTCCATAAGGGGTATTAAACGAATTTGGGATAGCCGAACAGCAATCGCTTCGCCTGTAAATTAAGTAAGATTATGGAGCTCTTTGCATTACTTTCTAGATATAGGAAATAAAGTAAGATTCTTCCAGTAAAATTTAAAATTATCAATGACTTAGAAAATCGCCTATTATGTAGCTCATATATATATATATCGTTTGTCTAGCGTCTAGTAATTTACTCGATGGGTGAATGGACTACTGTATTTACTAGAAAAGCGTAATTATATATTTCAAGAAATTAGTTGTGTTTCTTGACTGTAGCAATTTAATCTTTTGATATTATAAATAGTATTTATACAGTTAATTCGTAATTAGTAAGTGCTATTCAGTTCAATTTATTCAAAATCTAGCTACTAATCAATGTATTGAGACAGTTTTGATTTACTTTTGGTGCTTAATAAGTCCCCATCTATGATTGCCTTTATCCTTGCATGGAATAATTTTATGATCATGTTCAATTATAACAACTGGAGGAGTTTTGGGAAATACCTCTACCACTGATAAAGTAGTTTTCGCTTTAGAAATGAGAGAGACAAATTGAAGCCTAGCAACATAAGTTGACTGAGACATTGAGTGTAGTTTTCCAGTTTCCGGTTTGTAATAACTTGGTAAAAGTGAGTGTGATCTCAAAATCTTTCTTTAAATTGAACTTTGAACTGAAATATGAAGTAGGCCTCATCCAAATGTTTTTTTTCTGTTATAATAGTTTGGACTGACATTAGTAAGGCGGTTGCATATTAGCTATGTTTTTCGATTTTCAAACACTAAGTCCTAGGTTCGAGGCTCGCTCCACCTATTTCGGTTCGGGCAAATGGGTAGCATTATTAGCTTTGACACTTAAAATACCAGGGAAATGAGTTAGCTTATTTATTATTGGTCGCACACTAACGGTAGCTGTTTGAAGTCACAGTCAAAATTAATAATTTCTAGAAATCATTCCAGTTCTTTATGATGGCAGTGACGCAAATGACATTGTTTAAGTTTCTAGTCCTTTTAACCAGGAAATTGTACTTAATGTGAGTCATGAATGATCCCCATCTAATGGGTTACAACTTCTACTTATTTCCGAAATCTCAACTGCATCACTATGAAGGATCAGTAATGCTTCGAAGGTTATTATGATTGTTTCTTAGTAGTCCACTAGTATTCTCAACTTTCAATGATCATACTTTACAGGCATAAGTAGACTAGACTTGGCTTTTGCTAGACAGAAAGATATTTTTCCTATGCTATAGGTGACTCAGATAGTACCTGTTATCTCAATACGGAGGTCAGCCTCACCTGTTATGACTACCCATTCGAGGTTAAATTGGCTAGAACACTTATTTGATGAGGTCCAACCGTGCTAAGCAGGTCTGCTGGAGGTTAATGGGACATAAAGCAGCAAATGTAAGGTCTAAGGATGAGGTCATGGTCTCGATTGTGCTGGGATGTCGGCGTAAGGTGTTATGGTGACTCACAGTTAAATTTTGTTAAGCCCTTTATTAACTCACTTAACAGACAATGTTATTCGACCAGTAATACTTCGCATATTTCTTTGTACTGTTGTGATCACTATCTTGTCAGTATAAACGTGTACGCTTGATCACATGACAGCCTACACCTCTTTCTAGCTTAAATATCGCTTGATGAATTATTCTGTTTCCCTTGTATATATGTACTCGAATCCTACTGTTAGCTTTTGCCTTGCCTAGTTGTGCCTTATTCGATTTGGCCATAATTTTGCCTCTGTATTTGCTCGCATACACACATTCACCTCTCTGCTTCAAATCTGCTCGATGGGCTTATAACCTTGTTATTTAGAACAACATGTATAAGCGAACAATATTGTTTTCGATTAGATCCTCGTCAGACTTTACTCTAATATGCAGTAATATTTATATGCATATACGAAATTATTAAACCACATTGTTGTCTACGCTATCCGCTAGTGAACTGTAGTCGCCACTTCTTATAGTCTGATTTCAAACACCGTTGAAACTTATATAATAACAGTTATCAATGTGGCTGATTAATGAAGCTAAGCCTTTATGGTGTTTTCTACGGATAACCGGCCTTAAGAGTGTTGCTTTCCTCAAAAACAAAGGGGGATTAAGAAATCCTGGCCTCAAAATACCACGCCTCAATTTGCTCAAAGGATTTTCGTTCCTGGAGTTGAGTTCTGGCTAATTCAGAACTAATCCCTTTGAAAGTACCTGCAGAAAGATCGTAAGTTACCGCTTTCAAGCAGCTATAACTTGGACTCTGGAGTCGCGAAACCATCACTACTAAGCTAGTTTCCTTCTCAAGAAGAAATATTTTTTACGTCTAGGTCAACTGAGAAGTGACACTATAACACCTTTATCTGAACTTGAGATTTTAAATTGGTATATTGCTTTGCTCAATCAATTTTAATTCGCCGTTTTTCTAGAGATTTCATGCTATATCCAGTAACTAGTAGTGTTAAAGGTTGGCTGTTTAGACTTCAAACAATTCTTTGAAGTTTCATAGTTCTCTTTATCATTTTGAAGTTTCACTATCAGATAATCTCGAACATTCGCTTTATTGATAAACAATAATCAACTGCATGAGTTTAAGATTTATACTGTTTGTCACTTATCAATAAATTTTCTAAGACATTACTCATATCTGTCCATCAACCATGAAAGTTTTGATATCTCAAAAAATCAGTACAAGTTAAAATACTAGATAGAAAGATTTATTTCGACAATTTAACTCACCTGTTTCAGTTTTATAGCTTAAAAAACTTTTTACATTTATTTGTTCATGATCTGCTGTTATATAATTAGGATCTGTCTTCTCTTTCAAGAGTTCTGCATTATTAAATATATCATAAATTACATTCTTATTACCCTCTACATAACAGTCACTTGATTGACGTGATCTTGTTTGTCCATCAAACTGGGGTATATTTCCATTTAAACTATTCTTCTTTAGAAATGCTTTATTGTGTTCATTATTCATAAAATCAGAGATAGAACCAGTAGTTGACAAAGTATTTTGTACTTCATTGCAATAAGGCTGATTACTTTCGTTTTTATCATCAACTTGACTTGGTATATTACCAGTTAGATAACCTGGAAATGTCAAAGTACTGACTGGTTGTCCCTTTAAGCCTGGAAAGAAACCACTATCAATAGCAAATACCTTTTCTACTTCATGACCTGGTCCACCGCCTAAAATTGTCTCAATAAATGTTATTACAGTTGGGTCGAATAGTACCTGAAAATCAAGTGTAATGCAACAACGTTCTGTAGGATAAGTAAGAAATAGGTAGAATTAACTATTGTTTTGCTCATACCATTTATGTTTAATTAAATGATATGATATTAAAATATTTAAAACCATAGATATAACAATATTTAGTACGTAGTTTCAATTAACCATACTGTATTTCAACACCTGCGTAATGCAGTCTTTAAAAGTAGGGGATATTTTCATTTTGCTGGTATGTGATCTACCTTCTAAGCACCACTAGGGAACCTATTTAAATAATCGTAACCTGAGGTTTTTTACTGCAACTATACATTATTTTGTGATCTCACTTCATTCAGAAATGTCAAACTAGCGAAAAATAACGTTTTTTTAGTTAGTTATGATGTATAATGTAGCCACAAAAACATTTCTTAAGGATCCAGCTGTCGATAAATGTCATAATGTGGTGTCAGCTACTTATATTCACATAAGTAGTATGTAACGATGGTCAGAAATAGAATGTATTTCAGTAGAACATCGAGAAGGAAAGGATGGGAACGGATAGTAATCGGTATGAAAATATACGAACAATGAGATCTGAGACGATGAACTGATATTTGCAAAAGGAACAGTCAATTTGGAGACAAATGATTAATATTTTACAAATTAAGTATTTACTGTATGGTTCTTAGATTTTAGTGAGATATTCTGTAATTTCGTGTCCCCACTCGTGCTTTTGTTCACCACAATAGCACTTAATAATGGTACATCGGATTTTACTCCGCATAGGATAACTTTAATGACTGGTAAAAATGCGAAAACATGACTTTTTTTATTGACGTTACCAAAGTCATAGTTTATATCCGATTATTCTTCTATAATTCTTCAAATAAGTAGTTAATATTTGCATCATCAGTATATAACGTTAAGCGCATTAAAAATAACATAATTAGATAACCAAAGTAAAGTTACATCTATCTAAAAACGCTACGGATAAATATTAATGTCAGTTGAAATATTCTTTTCATTCGCTCTGCAAAAGCTTAGGCCGGAAAATTTCATGAAATCTGAGTTGTTTTTACTTTATATTCAGTGTGATATAGTACGGCCACCCTATTTTGTACATTTCTATTCTGTGATATCACTGAATTATATTGAATAGCTAAAATATAATACATAGAACACAATGAATACTGTTGTATTTTCTTAAGGCATATTAGAATAGGTGTAAGTTAGTGAATTCAAAAAGGAGACAAATAAAAATGCTAATGTTCTCTAATACTATGTAATGTAAATTTCGTTGTCAAACAATGAAGAGGATCACAATAGAAATTTGTAACATAACAGAATCAAAATAGTTAAGCAATAATGTTGAACGTAAACCATAAACTGAATACACTAAAACTCAAGTTAACATGAATAAGTTATGTTAGTATTCAATTATTTTCAATAACTGATCAATCCTATTTTACATATAAAAAGAAAAATACTGTGAGTTCAACTTCCTTTTGTAAAGTTAGTTATCATTATTCTACTTAAATTTAGAAGAAACTAAATCGTGATTCATCTAAATGCGATGATTATAACAAAAATGATCTCAACCTTTCGAAATCTATGTTAGTTTGTTTTTTGGTAATATTTATTCTATTCTTGCAAAATAACACTTCTGTTATCTATAAAAGTATGTTGATCAATGAAGTGAACTTTTTTTTTCTCCACCAAATGATATACTATTAGTATTATATAGTTAAGTTCTTTTAATTTCTAGGTAACAATCATTTTAGAGAACTATGCAGTAGTTAACAAATTTATATCTGCTAAGATATGGATTAAAATAGTAATTAAAATGACTTGGATCTTTTCTTATTAGAACAACGTATATAAGCGAACAATATTGTTTTCGATTAGATCCTTATCAGGCTTTACTCTAATATATATTAATATTATGTGTATTTACAAATTCAGCTGCTTCCGTGGAGAAAGCTAGATTTGGCGTACTACCAGGCAACTGAACCAAAGAGTTAGTGAACACCTCCTTTCGTGGTTTGGAAAAGGTAATGTCAAGACAACACGCAGCTCGGTTCTATCACACTTGATCGATAGCGGTCATATAGTGGACAGAAACAAGTCATTTAAAGTTATTTATTGTATTCCTACTAGTTTTCCTGATGGTGTTCGATCTCGTCTCTTACATATAGCAGAATCTATAGGAATTCGAGCCAACGATTCAAGTCTATGTGTTTATAAGAAATTTGTAACATCCTTATCTCTCTCCTGGCCTTATTATTTTTCATACTCTTTGTTCGTTTATTTTTTTTCTTCACACCCTCCCAACCTTTTATTCTTTCAAATATACGCTTTACGGTCTAATTATCTGAACACTTCTTATTACGTAATCTTATAATTTTTATAAATGTTATCCCACTGTATATTTTTCTAATCATTGACCTATTTCCCTTTATGTAACATTGGTTTAAGCCATTATTATTCTTATCAAAAACTAGTTCACCTGTCATCACACTATCAATTTGTACTTTTCACATATTATATAATCTTTTCCATTGTTATCATTGACTCACAAATTACCTTGATTGGTTTAATAATTTTGTATATGCATATAAATATTACTGCATATTAGGGTAAAGCCTGATGAGGATCTAATCAAAAACAATATTGTTCGCTTATATATCTTGTTCTAAATTTACAATATGGGAATTTTTCAAACTTTTTCTTATTAAACATTGATTATAAATTTGCCCAACAAAAACTCAGTTCAACGAAGATTTTGATTGGCTATGGTGAAGCTTATAGAATTTCCATGGAGGTCTAGCTTCAATTAACTCATGATTTCAACCAGTGAAGTTAATGTTGAATAAAATAAATTTTTACTTACATTTGATGAAAGACTATGCAAGACGTTAGATTCGAAAATATTTCCTGAGGCAATTAATGGATTGAAGTAAGTACTTCCATATTTTGATTTAGTTGATAGAAGGCTTGCATTGGTTACATCATCTAGAATTGAAAAGAAATGTTTTTATTGTCTGATATAGGCTTGTGTAAATGATGAATTATTTCAGAAAAAATATTCGAATCTTCGATATTACTATTTAATGTGTTGGCTATTTTCAATATAAATATTAACATAAACTAAATCCATTGATAATTTATACC
Organism: Schistosoma spindalis; assembly: GCA_946903255.1. NCBI lineage: Eukaryota > Metazoa > Platyhelminthes > Trematoda > Strigeidida > Schistosomatidae > Schistosoma > Schistosoma spindalis. The sequence continues at coordinate 49,153,505 of OX336420.1, forward strand.
GTTATTTCAAATTTTGTCACAGGATTACACTTTCGGAAATTATTTTCAAGTAACATTAAATAAAGAACATTTGAGAGAACAATTGTTTTCAATAACTTCATCATCAGGCTCTACAGTTCGTTTATCGTAATTACCTTGATGCCCCCCCCCTTTATTACATATTATATTCATACAACAATATTATTATTATTATCTCAACTGACATGATGAAATTCTCCTACTATGCATTTTATTCACACAATAATTATCATTATTGGGGTTGTGGAGATTATTAAGTTTTTGATTGAGATCATGAATCGACTGATGTTAACATGTGCTCACTGGTGACTAGCTTCGTGAGGGAATTCTCGGAGTTCTAGTGAGAAGCCGTGACCAGTGGAGCTAATCCGTGTCGGGTAGAGACAGGTATCTACCTCCGTACAATGGAAGATGGTCGCGCAATTTCGTGGATTGGTTGATGTTAGACACTAACACCATTGGATGCCGGCTCAGTGGTCGAGTAGATTAAGCGTTCGCGCGCGAGACTGAAGGCCCTGGGTTCGAATCTCGAGAGGGGCGGGATCGTGGATGCGCACTGCTGAGGAGTCCCATACTAAGACGAAACGGCCGTCCAGTGCTTCCAGGTTTCCAACGGTGGTCTAACATCAGTCGATTTATGATCTCAATCAAAAACTTAATAATCTCCACAACTTCAATAATGATTATAACTGTAGAGCCTGATGATGAGGTTATTGAAAGCAATTGTTTCCCCAAACATTCTTCATTTTTGAATATTCTACAGGGATTTTTAAACTGTTAACATTAAATGATCTAGGTTTTGACAAAATTGTGAAGAAGTAGTAAAAGTACATAAGAGATTAGTAAGCAGAAATGTATTTTAGAAAATGTTGAAATAAACATACACATTGAATCTCCTTGAATAAATGTTTGTTTTTGAACAATTTTGCCTACATCAACATTTTATACAGAGTCACAATATTGGGGAGTTGTAAATACTATGAACTGTACATTAAAAGTATTTCAAATCTTTGAATGGATTCATTAAAATATTAAATTTGCATTGAGGTACAAAAATTCAAGCCAATGTATCAATCTTTGAATCAAGCCAGAACAATGATTGAGGCAGAATAATATGAATTCATTATATTTTATGGTTTCTCATCAGCTGCTAACAACCAATTGTGTATATAAAGGTAACAATGAGTTATGATATAATGACATTGATGGCGGATTGAATTAGAACGACAAAGGTTATCAGTAATAACTAATATATATACAAGAACATGTTAGAGGTCATTTAGAGGTGGGATTCAAAAACACAAGGGGTGGATGATGCATTAATTAATTGAGGTCCAGAGACTAATAAGATAGATTGTGTGATAATTTTAGGGGTTGTGAAGGATTTACATAAGGTTACTGGAATTAGAAATTGATAAGATGAGTTACGTGATAATGGAACAGGATTTGAAGAGTTTACATAAGAGAATTAAATGAATGAAAACGTATGAGTTAAGGGATAGTTTTTGGTGTTAGTTAAGGGAAGACCACATAACAATGTAAGCACTAATTTAATAATGGTAAAGACAAAAATAATGTACCAAGGTAGTGATAAGTTTATCATTGTCAATTTCTGAATACATAAATCTGATGTGTAATTTTTATTGATATTGCTTCGACGAACCGGAGAGACGTTGAGTTTTTTTTTTCGGTTAATAATTTTGAAGGTTTGTGGAATGTCAGTGGTATGTTCGGTGTTAAACAAATGCCGAGCTATTGTACTGTTTAGAGCCGTTGCGCTTCTCAGTAATGAATTCATATTAATCTGCCTCAACTGTTGTTTTGGCTTTATTCAATTTCATGAAGGTAAGAATGTTTATTTACACTTCAGAAACAATTATGAAATAGGGAAACGCATGAACGGTTTCTTTCGCGTCAGCCATAAATCAAGTTTAGGATGGTTTTGATGAAGTAATAAGTGTTATCAAATAATTATGTTACTTTGTTATATGCAATCTAACTCTATTAGTTCATCTTATTTCCTTTTGTCACAAATTTATAATTTTGTTTTCGTCTAATTTGAATAATAAGTTATTTGAATCTGTTGTCTCTGTTTTCTGTATTTTTTCAAACTCATTTTATTGTTATACCTAGATTTAAATCTAACCTTTAAAGCGCATCACCTATTCGTTATATCTGATTATTCATTGTGAATTTCGGACTGTTTTTAGGTGGTTGATATGATCCTGTGAACTAAAATGGATCTATTGTATAATCAATAAATGTATGACCCTGTTCTCCATACAACTGTCGCATACCGAAATCTAACGATGTAGTTGAAAGATTTAGAAAAATATAGCCATAGATATTCAATGAAAGCTTAATCAGTTGTATTAATACATTATCATAAACTTACAAAGCTCAGTTACGAGCATAGGATGATTGTGTTCAGTCATATTTAAAATATCTAAAAGCAATCGATAGAGAAAAAAATTAGCCAGTAAGGATGAAACATGAAAAGTCACTATTGAAACAGTATACTTAGATGAATGACAGCTACTGACAAATGTCACTGTTTTTAACTATGTCCTACTTTAATAACAAATTGAAAATGAGAGATTTCTTAGTTTGACAGAGCGGGAAATCAAAGTAAAGCATTATCATATAAATATATTCACAATGGTACAAGATGTAAGGTAAGGTATTACAGCATTAAAGTTATCTCACCAATGAATTGAGAGCAGCTTTAAAAGTTTTGAAGCTGAAAGCTGGTAAATGATGAACTAAAGTCATTTTATGATGAGGAATCTGACTGAAAGAGACTTTGATTATAGCTTGATAACACATTCGCTACAACAATGAGATTCAGAAATTAGATGTTAACAAAAAATCATCAAGTAATATTGAAAATATAATGGCAAATTATAGTAAGTAAATCTGTTCAACTTATTACATCTCACAATAATAATTCATTTGTGAATAACTAGTACCTTGCTGTAGTTCTTAACTATAACCAAATTAAAGTGACGGAACTTGACAGTATAATTAGTAACCTAAGTAACTCAACATTTCTATTCAGTTTATTTAATTTCGAATGGCTAGAAGCCATTTATAGAAAGATTAACTCCGTGGTTTTGTGTTCATCGGTATCTAAAACCTATGGTAAATTCTTTCACTTTGAATTATATGGTTCTAAATGGGAGAAACTTTGTGGCCTTTTAAAAACATCCACAACTTACGGCAGAATGTATCAATCAATAAGTATGAGAACTCAATTTTAAAAGTTTTCAATAGAATATTTGCCATAAAGAAACTTGTATATTAATTAGAATACGTAAAGCTAAAACTTAAAAAAGTTTCACAAACTTGTTTTATGTGCATCAGCTAACAATTGACGAATATTCAAAGTGCATAGGATACTTTCTTTATCTATCATTAATGATGGCTTTCCAGAAATATCAAATGAACATGAGAGTACAACACAAGTTGAACATCTTTCAACACCGGCAGCTCGAAGATTTGCTCTGTTTAATGGTGATCCCTAAATTGTGTAATAAAATTAGCTGAAGGATAAGAATAATAAGTTTTTTTTAATTTTTAAATAGATATGTTAATAACAGATTTTCTGGTTACACAAATGATGAATCGTATCCTTATAGAATTATGAAGAGCAACAGCTACTTTGGAATAGATCGCAGATACATTGTAATTGTTGATTTATGATGATCTTATACCAGTTTCCCTTAGCTTTTTGAAATCTAAGAAGATACACGTTGGTAACCCGATGTTATCATTATTTACCCTGATTTAAGTGATTCTACTCTATAGTATATATGCTTTTCTAAAGAAATGACTTCAGAAATCACATCTAGTTCACCATACTAATTACAACATAGAAATATAAATATAGTTTTGATAAGTATGATTTATCAGAGAATAAGAATATAACATAAATCATCATAATTATTATATACTTAAAAATACAACAGTCAAAACTTGACTTGTGATAGCTACTAACTGTATATACCATACCTGACAACTCGGAATGGTAATCCTCAGCACAATATGATGAACATTAGTGGTCCCACAAAAAGTAATTTCTAAGTAAGATTACAAGAAGAGTTAACCTCAGTACACGTTCACTGATATTTCTGGTGCTTTTTAGAATTGTGAACTGAAGCTTTGATATTGTAAGTTTGAATCACATATCCTAAATCATACTTTGTTAATAAACAAATCGAAGCACTGATATTTTTTGTGAAATTCTGAACCAAATAAAACAATTTGGTCTCATTAAGAAAAGAAACCCCTGAAGGATTATTAATAACATTGAGGGGATTATTCATTAAGAATTCCCCATATCTTTGTGTTCTACACCAGATAACTTCCAGTTTATACTAAGTAATTATGGTAGATCCCAATTTTTCTTTAGAGACAAACATCTTGCCCTATGTGAGATAGTATATCATGTAGGAGTCCTTGAAAAAAGAATTATTGGTTGTTTAATGTAGCAAAGAAAAAGTTATTGTCAGATGCTCGTCGATTTTAACCACATTAATAAATAGTAAATACGTGTTTGACTTTAATGAAAGATAAGTAGAGACGAATATAGTGCTCAATGTTGGATCACTATTCAATAAAGAAGTCAAAGAATATTAAATATTAGGAATAAACCCTATATAAAATATTATCCAAATTTATATACAATGATGTCTTGGCAAAACTAAATAAAAACTTTCTTCTTATACTTTACTAAAACTGATGGGATAGCCAGATTAAATTGACAGATGTGTGCAATCTCGGAAAGACATTTGTAGAATGTCGATAGAACAATGAGAAGACGAAGTTGATCTGAAAAATGTGATGTATTTGAGCTATACATTTCGAACAATCTGGCCACACATATACTTGTCAGGGCATTTTATATAGAAGATACATGGATGATATTTCACTTATATGTGATAAAGATTTTGACGTTTACGGATTATTGGATAAACTCAATGGTGTTCAAGATGATATCGTGATGACACATGAAGCAGAAAGTAATGGCCAATTGGCCTTTTTAGACATACTCTTAAGTCGAAGGGATGATGGCACTATTAGACGGTCAGTGTATAGGAAACTACCTGGACGGGACAATACTTAAATTTCCATAGTTTTTATCCATTGCAATACAAGCGAGGCTTGGTTAAGTGTCTCTTTAAGAGGACTCAAAGGGTTTGTACATCTGACACGGTGGAAAAAGATGAAAAGTTACTGACTGACACATTAGTAGCAAATGGTTTATTAATAGGTGCAAAAGTCAGTTAATGCCAAGACCTCTTGTTTATTCGGTCCCAAAGAAAAAAGTTTATATCAATCTACCATATAGAGGCGAATCTAACAGCATAGTTTTAAGACAGAGATTGAAAGCAGCGATCGAGGATACCTATTATGCTGCTCAATTGATTGTGGTTGAAAAGTCTAAGGCAATGATTCCTAGTAGACCCAGACAATGCACTAATGATTGCGTCACATCCCATTGTATTTACCAATTTACATGTTTGTGTGGACATACATACATAGGGAGGAGTAATCGAACAATGCAATCAAGGGTCAATGAACATGTGCCTAAATGGCTTCAAAATCAGTGTGTGTCAAACGATCCGATCAACGTGGGTGGTAGAAAACCAGGGTCATCGATAGCGAAACATATAATTGAAACGGGGCACAAAATTGACATTAATACAGCTTTTAAAACGTTGTATAGAAATTGTCAAGGACGAATTCTTAAGTTTATTGAAGCCTTAGCTATTCGTAAATTTAAGCCCTCCCTTATGTGTACAAAAACAATTTGTCGTAACCTTGAATTTACCTTGGTAATCCTTAAGTCATTCTATGGCCTAGGATAACGCGACAATTTTTTATTCTTTCTCTCCCGTTTGTTATTTTTTTTACTTTAACTTTCATGTAATTGACCTTTATTAATTTTTATATAAAATGCCCTGGCAAGTATATGTGTGGCCGGATTGTTCGAAATGTATAGCGCAAATACATCACATTTTTCAGATCAACTCCGTCTTCTCATTGTTCTATCGAAATTTATAAAAGGCACTAATTGCTTTAAATTCGTAGAATGATAAATGAAAACTAGAGTTTATTAGTTACTTATTAATTTAATAATACAAAAATCCTCAGTATGGTATATTACAGCAGTTATCAGTATCTTGTTGGCTCTGGTTATTAGCACTCTGTTAAATAGTAGGCACGGATAATGAAAGCTATCTGTAAATCAACCAAATTACTAGATTTTTATTATAACTAATTTACCATAATCGTGTAACTTTCTGAAAAAATCATCAGAGGCTATGATATTTCTCGGATAAACTGACTTACTGAAAAGACATAGATATTTGGAAGATTTTTCAGCGATCGCCATTCATTTTCAATAACTTTAGCTTCGCACAAAATAATGATTGGTTTTAATTCTTCGACCGGTATCGAAGTTGATCTGAGTGGAAGTACAAAACTAGCTAAACCTGATTTTATTTCTTTAGGTTGTTTCATGATGCATACAATGATATGATTTTCAAACTGACAGCGAATCATTTCTTTCATCGTCTGGAACGGTAAATAAATTCTTCAGTTATTTACTGATTTAAACTTATCAAAAGCGATTAAACAAAAGAGTGTCTGATTTAAAAAAAGTATAGAGTTATAATCTCAATATGTGAGTAATTTTCGCAGTATTTACTTTTAATCATCAAAAGTTCCTAACAAGAACAATAGATGTAGCAAAATTCCGTCTGATGACACAGAGTTATAAAGGCTTATCAAGTGACCGAAATCTGTTTTTCCGACTGAACAGGTTCGCCAGAAATGTAATATTTTTCTATTATGATTATGTCAAATACTCACCGTTGAGATGTATGGTAACACATAAGGATAAACAACTAACAAACGAGAAGGTAGTTCAAACAATAATTTTCAGAGGTGTACACACTGGGTGAGTAAAAAATTCTCTGTAATTTGTATACTTGAATCATTATTCGACTTAACACCAATTTTCTACAAAAATAAACCATAAAGCTTAGTAACTGCAGTGAATGTATAACCTAATTAACCTTCATGTTTCATGGCTTATTTGTTAAAGGATTGCATGTGTAACGTAGAAGCCAGCAGTTCTTTTGAATATTAGTCATTGTTCTTTTGGTACTCGGAAGATTGTATTATAACGAGACTCGTACCAACTTGGTACGACTTTCATCCAGTGAAGTTTAGATTTATAAACACCAATATAATTCCCAATCACCTTAATAAGTTAAAAAAGAAGTAATAATTAATGTACACGTTTGTAAACAATTGGTCTTCAGCATTGTTTAATGAATATAAACACATAATAATGACATCTTAAAGAAACTGGTACAGGAAATATTGAGAAAATTGTATTAAAAAAAAACCAGATGAGAGAAACAATTTGATTTATTCTATTTTACTTACCAAACATATATTTGAAAATTTTCTCTCAGTTACCCAATAAAATAAACCGGTACTATCACACTGTAAATCGATTACATTCAGTCTTTGTAGTTGCGCTAAATCAGTTACTGTACTATCCGGATACGGATAACGATAATAAGAATTTATCGAAAAACTACTTGCACATGTAGGAACTTTTGGTAATACTTTGGCTTTCCTAAAATGTAGTTTTTGTTATCCATGAAAGTAGAAAGTAAATCAATAAAACACATGATTTAACATTAAAAGTTGAAACTCATTTATGGTACTTTAAGAATCTTTTGAAATTGTAATTTAGAACAATAGAACATTTACAAGATGATATTTTCTAGAATTTTTGGTTCAATAATCTAGAACTGTTTTAGTGGACAATACTTGATAGCTTAAACGAAGAATGAACAAATTAAATTATTGGTATTTTTCAAACCTGTAGTGATTGAAGCTTTCGATCCAAGTTCTAAATCTTTCAGTTATCAATTTGTTCAAGTCGACTTCACAAATTTCGATGATAATAGAATATACAAGTGCACCTTGTAGAGATGGTTAACACAGATATATTTTGTAAATAATTTTTGTTATTATTTACAGTTGTCATAATTTCATCTAATTTATACAATCATTGTTGTTGACCGTTATTTAAATTTTACATTGACTTTCTGTTATTGTTAAATTCTCTTATTGTATGACATTGATTATATATAATGCTGCTAACTCACTTTTCGTTTTCACTTAATCAGCTGCCACACTAATAAATCTATATTATCATAGCTATAAACGTTTATTGATCAGATTGGTATCCTCATTACTCTATTATTCCTGGTATACATTATACTGGATATATATCGCATTTTGAATTATTGATTATAATAGTCGATTACGTGACCAAAATACGAACACGCTTCTAACTGACAGTTAAGGTAATGTTCAACACTCTTATCTATGTATGTTTGCATATTATTCATTGTCTTTGCACTTTTTGACAATACTTTATAACTATTTCTGTATTAAAAATATTGCTCGGCTACAGCTTTTAGTGAACATAGAAGAGGATATGGATCGTTTAGTCTTTCCATAAATTGTTATTACAAAATGGTAGTACAAGTAACTCTAAAACAGTTTATTTAACACAAGTATTTGACACCGTGAACTGACAAAGCAAATTGTAATATCTGACACTTCAACATTTTGAAAGAATTGAGGAACAAGTTAGATTTCTGGTAATAATATTATGATGATAATTTTCTACACGAAATGGTAATACTATCAACTTTATTATGATACTGTCTTCACACCGAGAATTTCATCACACCTGCTGGAAAAGGTCATTTCATATTTCATAACTTTCATTCAGAATCCACAGAAATTTAGCTTACGAACCCGACTGCCATGTCTAATACTGCTTAGTTGATAGCTCTGGTCAAGTTTAATTATTTTATAATTCGATGTTATTACAGTTCACCTACTATTATTCGTTTGTAAGATTTATCCACAGCTTTTATGAAACAAATGTACTCTCGATAGCTCTAACCTGTATTACTCAACACAGCACTTGAATAAGTAATTACTCTTAAGTGAACCGCTGTTGGACTAGGTCATCAAAATCGGTTGGTAATACAATAATAATTGACTATCATTTTATCAGAGACGGAATTCTATGAAAAAAACTGACTATTTGGTTAATGACTTAAGGCACACAATACTATCAATCCATTGAGTTCGATATGACTAGTTACATGAAGAACTAAATCTATCGAGGACATTTTATACTTTAATATGAATGACTTTATTTAACATTGATGCTTTTAATGACTCTTAGAGTGGATTTATTTAAGACATGTTCCGTACTCTGTACAGTCGTAAACTAAGTCTATCCTGCATAACGTATATGGATGTGGAATACTATTCAAGTGACAATGTGAGTAACGACAGCTAGAGATCTTTATTTCGCTAATGAGAAGATATTTCTGGTAGAATATATAAAATCAGTAAGTATTTGTTTGATGAAGCGAATATTTTTACAGTTAGACGAGGACTGTAAAGAAGATGATATACTGTTTAAAATCTTGGAGGTTTTCAACTAGCTAACTTAGGGGGTTATACAAATTAAGGAGAATATGCTCTGAGATTAGCTCAATAATAACAGTATATAACAATTGTAGTGATATGCATCAACCAACCTTTACCATTTTCTAAGCAATTTTAATCATCTTTTACAATATCTTGTTTTTAAACGTTTCATTGAATGTTTTCTAGCTATTAATAAGTATATACTATATTAAATGAATTTCTAACATACCTGTACAATATAACGAAAATGTTTGTTTCGTATTAAAGAAATCAAATTGTTACGGTCAAAATATTACCTTGGTAAAATTATTTTGTTTTCATGACAATCCATATTAATTTCAAGCCAGTCAAAATTAAAGTTGAATAACTTGTGAAAAATAGAATGTATCAAATAAGTACTTTGTTATTTTCTAAGGCTCCTCAAGAATAAGAACATATCATACCTCTCAGAATCCAACTTTAAATTCCTTATCTTTGGGATGAAGATATTAGTTCTAACTCACTCTATTGAATAATAAAAACTTTAATATAATCGTGACTTTTGATATCACGAAATATAGATTATCGTCATCATTGATCACTTATGTAGGTATGGAAGCTAAAGATCCACAATAATAACTGTTCTTTGATTTACAATTACTATCAGTCTGTTGCAGAATCTTGATCCGTTCCCGGAGGTAACAATTTAAAATTAAATTCTCTGTAGATGAAATCTAAAGAATTCATTGATAAAATTAGACTTATATAATTCAAGAAAAATATTAGAGGAATCACACAAGATATTCTTTATTAAATAATATTTCAGTATAAAATGTTTACTTACCTCATATTACAGTAAGTTACAATTGGTTGTCGAAGAAATCTAAAACACATTTGAATTGTTTTAACAAAACTATTTGCAATTGGGGAAAGTGTATTTGACTGCTCGCATATATTATCTACAAATTAGGTGGAATTTACAATCAAATCTATTAATATGTTGTTAGAACACTTGGCATAGAATACCTATTGTTTTAAAACTTGTAGAAAATTATTCCAAACAGTTTTTGTGCAATTATGAAACCTATTGAAAAGAATTCCTTCACCACACTAAATCACTTAAAACAACAGCATAACCCATTATAGGAACAAATAAATTGTTAGAAATTAAGTGGTTCTTTTGTAAATGTTAGCTTTACATTATACGTTCTGAACTATTCTTGAGTTTTTAGACTATGTAGGATAGGTATTATCTAGTCATTTCCAGTTCATGATACAAATCATCTTCAATTAGGTCAACTTCACGGAAACAATTTGAGCAAATAACAACATTACTTCGTAATTAAACTAACTGGCATAAAGATCAGAAAATCACTTTATGTATACTGCGATAACGAGTGAAGTTAAAATGAAAGTAGTATTACATGACAGCAACCGATAGACTACCTGGTTTCACACAGAAATGATACCTATTGTTTTTTAACTTCACTAGTTATTTCGATAAATTTGTTATCTGATTTTAAAATTTTAACTTATATACTTACCCTGATTTCGACTAAGTGACGAAAATATTACTTGGCCATAATTATCGAACATTATTTGACCATCAATTGAGAAAGTCCTCAAGCTGATTATAACAAAGAATATTATAATGATAGAAAAAAAAACTATTCAGTAAATGGAATGACGTACTGCTATTGTTTTTATTTTCCTACAAAGACTTCTAAGCAGGAATAAACTGTTATTACTTCACAGTTAGTAAGATATTGTTTTTAAAACTTATTAAAAGAATAAGATTAAAGAAAGATTGATAAATTTGAAAAACTAACTTTACGGTTTAAGTTTCAACATAATTTTAGTGCAGTCTTTTGGAATTACAAGAACCTTTCAGGATAGTCAATATAGTAGTTGGAATAAAAAATTTCCAGGAGAAAAAGTGGATACTATTGCATAACCTAGTGTACAATCCAGATCAACGGCTTGGTAAAGCAACATATATAGTGATAATTTTTATCATATGCATTGTGTTGTTAATTTAGTACGGCTATTTACAATTTAAATTCCTAGAATTTAAATAAGACAACACACGAGACGATGCATGAAAATAATTTGATAGTCTATCGAAGATCACTTGTATGTTAGTTTGTATTTCATAAATTGTAAAACACAACAATGGGCAGAAGCATTATCATCATATTATGAGAAGCTACAAAGTATTCACATAATACATATACATAGCCTTCAATCGTCCGCTTGCATCTTCTTATGTGTTCTGCCAACGCTGTGCTTTAGATTCATTGAAACTCTCCACTCTATCCGACAATTGCTGATACTGTGACACCACGTTCCTCTACACACTACTTACAAACATCCACTACAAAATCATGATTATCACATCCATTTTCTAAGTTACCGTGACACTTTGTGACTCGTTTGCACATTTATAATAGAGTGTAAGAATGAGGTACTGAAACAGATGAATCTAGTGCCACGATGGAGAATGGACACCCTTAAAATTGGAAGACTAATATCAACTTTCATTTAGGATTCTTCCAAAAGTCATTTATTTCATACCATATAAATCATTGGAGGAAATAAGTCACTCGACATCTGTATCTTAAAAATTATCAACAAGTTGTATGTTTACTTGTTAACTACCCTTTTATAGTTATTTATCTATTGATTTAATACGAACATATTCACTTCTATTTAAATCTTTTATATTGAATAATACAATTCTGAATGGATTTTAGGGGAATTCTTTGGGGCTTCTTCCTAAAATATATTATCCCATTACTACGAATACAAAATAAGCTTTCATGTACTTTAAAATCATAGTTTGTTCTGGAGTATGTCTTTAGAAATATCACATGATGTAAATATCGACTGACTATAGGATTTTTGATATCTCTCTTTTTTTCCTTCCTAAAATACTGTCCGGCTTATAATAGAACTGATCTTCGGAGATTACCTACATAGGTCGTTTAAACTATACTATAACTTCACTTGGCAACCATATACCTGTTTATGCACGTGAAATTTAGTCATATTGCGTTTTTGTGGGAGGGGCAATGATAATAGTCTGTCTTCTTAACCGAAGTATACGCAATAGGGTTCAAACCTACTGTTCATTAGTTTAAAGTGGTATGTTTTTACCCATCTACCTAAATTTGTGCAGTTGCTAAGACTTTTAAATTGTCTGTGTACACAGCTATATATTACTTGTATCTCGTAATCAATCAAAAAGGCTTTGGAACCAATCATTTCCTTCCTATTACAACAAACAAAGTATAATCTTCCCAGTAAATTTAAATTTCATTTTTAATTTTGAAAAAAGGTTAATAGGTGAGCAAATTAATAAAAAAATGGTTTACCGTTGTGCTTCGATTAAATTTTTAGCCAAAACAACTGCACGCATTCGATGGGTATTAATTCGTACCCGTACACCTGGATTGATAATCATTTGAGTTTTCTTATCATTATTGGTATAAACTTGTACAGCTAATAAAAGTAAACCCCAAAATTCCATGGCAAAGCTAAATGTGAATAAAGTACAAAAATTCATAGAACAAAATACTCTAAAGACAAATGTTTGTGCAAAAAGTAGTATTTACACTTATCTTCTACTGAGTTGATTCATAGACACTTTTCATCACTGAACGACCACTGGAAAAGTTATTGTTACCCACTGAAGGCAGAAAAAGATGGTTTCGCAATATCGTGTATTGATCAATAATCTACAGGTTGTGTTCGCGCGCAAATCTGAAAGTACTAGGTTCGATTCATGCACGAGGGGTCATGAACGTGCAGTCTTGAGGGGTCCCATACTAGAACGAGACAACCGTCTAGTGCTCTGAGGTCTTTAATGATGGTTGTTTCATGATGTTTATGAGATCACCTCTGAAGTTTTTCAATAAAATGGATACCTTCACAGCCCTCCTAGAAAATGCCTTTCCAACCGTCCCATTGACTACCGACGAAGACAAGCAAAATAGTGGTTTTTCCATATGTAGGGAATGTTTTGAAAACTGGAATTTGATTATTTCAAAACATGGATAAAACTTATTAATCAGTCGATGAAATAACGGAAACGGTGCTACTCGAAAGTTTATTTCCTAAAACCAAAACTGTCTAAGAAACCAATTATATAGTATCTAATTATCATTATCCAAAGTACATTCATCTCCAGTTTCAAGTATACTCATACAAATCTCGTTTTGCTGAAAACGTCATGATGCGTCATCATTTACATTATTGTAGGTGTAATAAAAAAAAACATGCTAAAATTAGACAAATTTTGAAATATTTGGTATAGTACGCTCCAAGTCCATTACATTAAAGTATAAGCTCTTAACAATAATGTGCTACTGTAGATTAGTCTGCTTAACAAACAGGAAAAGATGAAATATTCGGAAAATAAATTCCCTTTTTATGACAACAGTGACATATATTCATAACCATAAAAAGACAATCTACTTAATGTCATTAAGATAAGACGTCAGGATATTTGAGTGAATCTGTTGACTGACTTTCATAGAGTTACAATTAAGTTTATATTGACAATTAATATACTCGAAAGAGCACCTCAAATGAAGTAACAAAATGGTTTAAATTATTCAAACTTAATTCAAAAGAATTACTTTTGGAAAATTATTCAGTGATTCTTACACTGTACTGGACTATATGTTCATTCAGTATTATTTATATTATAATCATATGAATAAACAAGAATGATACATTTCTCTTCTTCTAAAGCATTATATATAACAATATCTAATTTACTTATCAACTAAAGATCACTCACCCAACTAATTGTTGAAACATCATCCCATCGAATGCATGAGATAATTTTACTGTATATAATTTATATTTTGTACCTTGAAAATATTCATTTATCCAACGAGGTAAAGTTTTCTATCAAAGTGAACAGATAGTAACAGCGATGAATAATTTGATAGTATAACAAACTCTATCCATATAAACTAATTTGAAGGATTATCATGAAGTCTAACAAAGTTGTAAACAGAAATAGTCGCATTGTTATACCTTCTTTAGCAAGTAATAAAAGACTATTCATTTCTTATTTTACTAAGCATTGCAAATTATTTGGTTTCAAATAGTCTTTTTAATTGGTTTCTTATCACAGCTATATATATGTAATTTTGCAGTAAGAGTTAACAATGGAAATAAGAATACAGTTACTTTGGAAATGAGGTTGATACAGTAAACAAGTTGACAAATTACGTAATAATAGATGACGATTAAAAACCTTGCAGTATAAAGCGGTTAGACAATAATTTGTTAAAAAATGAAGTAAATGAAAGGTTATGTATCGACAAACATTTATACCACAAGTCAATGACAGTAAAAAGAGAAAGTAAAACGGAGGATGATAACTTTTGAAAGCCATATGGATTAGATCGCGTTATCCACTTAGCTATGGCGTTTGAGGCAAATTTTACTAGGTTCAAGTCCCAGAGTGAACATCAACTCTGATATTCAGGTACATCCAGCTGACGAGTCCCAAATAGGACGAAACGCGCGTTCTGGATTCCACTGCTAGCCATTGTCCATCTTTCCACATGGATTGTGTTAATTTCTATGAAGTAAATAATCTATTTCATAACAAATAGTATTATCTGTGTGATAATCATCCATCGGGAATAAGTCTTAAATTGTGGATATAGTTTTGTCAGGCATCTGAAGTAAGAAATGTTGTCTCTATAATATCTATCACTTAAAGCATGAATTGCAGGTATAAAGCAAACTTCTCAAACTACTTTCTGACTTTACCAATTCAGCATCATGAATAATAAAAAATGTAATATTTCGATTATTAAATCAGTCACTAACTCTAACTGCAGCTGTCGGTACTGAATCACGCATTATAAAATTACATAACAGAGTTGATATCCCATTTGAAACACAATTCAATGCCAGTAGGCCAAGTTTCATCTGTGTTAAACAAATAGCTCTATCGAATTGGTCACTTTCATATTCTTTCCACCCAGGTATATTTGACATCCATACCTGTATTTTGGAAGAAGATGAGCAAAGACTTTGTTGAAGATATAAATAAAATTAGATCCTAATAAAATCCAAACACTTAACTGACATGGAGATGTATAGATTAAAAAAGCACATACTGTGAATGAAAAATAGTAAGTTAGTTTAAACTCCCATCTATTTCACTTATTTTAGTGTTTTATCTGTCTGCAAAACTATGTGTCGATTACTACGCATTTGTTAAAGTTACCAGGTATCTTAAATATGGTTTGTGTTATGGTTATATGTTTTATGAACATTTATCTGTGTACATTCTTGTGTATAACCGTTTATATGCTTGTCTACTTTATCCCATAAACTTAAATTACATAAACTCGCTAGACGATTTACGTAACGACTGATGACTTCACTGATTAAAACACCACCCAAAATAAAACACTTATCATACAAAGTAAACCAAACTACAGGAATTGCTCATTCACCTCCGTTTCTGGTTTTGTCCTTAGATTAGTGCTTGAAATAAAATATATTTTCTATCTCTTCATGTTTCGACCACTTCATTTTCACACTTTCATAAATATTTACTCAGCTGACCAAAAGCTCGGACTTCTGAAGTCCACTTAGCTTCAGAATTTCTAATGGTCAATCGTTTGGCAATAATAATACTAATAATCATAAGCTTAGACTTACCTTACTTTCAATTAACATAAGTTCACAAATTATTCGAATATTTGGATATAGATTTTTTATGGAAACAACACACATTAAATTTTTCCAGTCATCTTCAACAGGGGTTTGACTACATTTATCAGAAAGAATAATCACAGCCTCAGCAGTTCTCACCTTGAATGAGTAAAAAGTAAAAAAATTGATATAAACAGTAATATGAAATAAATAAATGTTTACATATTTTTTCACATGAATATAAAAAGTGATTGATAAATGCAACGACAATACAACCAATGGAGTAGAAATGAGAATAAGTAAAGTAATCAGAAAACATCTGAAAGACAACTTGAGTAATAATTGCACATATACTCATAAAAAAATCTCTATGATTTCTTATGTTTCATAAATCTAAGTATCTATACAAGTAGATTTTCAAAGGAACAAATACAGAAATTTCTACCAAGAACTATATCCTAAATTATCTACTTTCTCCACCATAAAATGCTTTATAAGTTCAAGAAAATATCGGAACGCATTCGATTAAAATGTATTGTGAAAAATTGGTTTTAGTTTCTTAAAATTTTAGGTGAACTTCAAGTTTCTTAAGATATCATAATGTTGTTCAGTGGGACTGAATCCAGGAAAATATCTCATTGAGAAAATTTAGACTGTGTGTTAACATTACAGTCATCACAATTGATTGATCACTGGATGATCAATGTCATGCGTGTCTAGTCCTTATTATCAGTGCAGATCGAATGCTATCGATCATGTTGCAATGTGGCCACCAGTCTAGGTGACTGGACACCGCGGGCACTATTGTAAGATTAGATGGTGGTTGGAGGTAGTCGACAGGAAACCCTGGACCCGGGTTTCGTGCTACTTGGCACTCGTCAGCAAGGTGTACCTGTAATCTTTGAGGGAACCGGTGCTCCCTGGCGGATTCAATCCCGTGTCACCCAGCTTCACAGTCACAGACGTTACCAATGAGCTATCCGGGCCGCGACCGAATATCCTAACGTCCACTATTCCACAGCAGTATTTCTTCTGAAGTTACTATTTGAGCTATTTAAGCCACATAAGAATTCGTTAAAAATTAATAACCATACTAGAAGAAATGATCTTCAAACCACTGTGTTGCTCATTTTGTCCAAACATTACCAGTAAGTTACTCATTAAGTATCAAAGTATAGTGTTTCAGGCACTGGATTTGCTGAAAAATATGTATGGCAATTAGACTACAGGAGGAAAGTTCGTTGATTCTATTTCATTATTCATCATTCATATCTAATACAAAACTTCAATATTAAAAAGACTTAAAGGCGAGTTGTGTTTATATCCCTGACAAATAAAAGTGCGCAATAAATTCTTAGTTACAGCTTAAACTTTCTTTCCCTCAAATATATTAGTATTCTTTTTAATTATCTGGTATTTATTCGTAGCACCAATAACGGAAAATGCCATCCATTCTTTATTGATATAGTTTTGATCAGAAATGAGACTCAGAATCTGAATATATTGACATGTAACTTTCAGGTATATTCGGGATGGACAAGCCATATTTTTGGCACTCATTATTCTGGTGGATAATGTTTGATTCAGTCTCAGAAAAAACACACCCATGTAAAACCAGTTGTTTAGTCAAAAACTAATTAAATTCTTCATCCTGAATGACACTTCAATCTTTTAACAGAATACTACATTCTGAATAGGAATCAGATGTACAAAATGTTTCCCTTCTCTAAGAGGCTGTGTTTTTCTATATTCAAAAAAACAATGATCTTTAAAAAAACATAAACTAACTGCATTTAAATAACTGAATTACTTTAGCTCTTTCCAAGTCTTCTGGTAGTGTCACGGATCCTTTCAAAAATCTCATCGTAGTGCTTTCTCTCTGAAGTAACGCCGTTAGACTAATATCAGGATCAATCCTACAAGAATTACAAAATAACATTCTTAACTCATAAATTACATAGACTTCAATGTTTTTTATATGGTAATCAACATTTTTATCTTGAATATTCAAAATAGTCCATCCATATTGACTAGTCTAATGTTATTTTATACAATTATTCTGTTTCTTGTATATAAAATACAATGCCAAATGACTTATTTAATAATTTGACACTGGTCATCACAACGTTTACTTATATTATTTAAATATTTATATCAATGCACCATATCTGAACGCTTTTCAGGATTAGAGCACAAAACAAGATAGTTACTTATTAATTATTTAAAACAATCATATATATCTTTCAGTGTGATATTCAGTGTAGTTCTTTGTCAGCCAGTTTTTTATTTTATTTATATTTTTCATACTTTTTCTACAGCCCTATATTACAGACATAGAGTCTTTATTAGAAGCAGTAAGTAGAACATATTGAATCACTTGGAAAAATCCAACTTCGTAAACGTATTCCTTGATGCCATTTTTGAAGGTTCTACAGCTGTAGTTTTATTTACTTAACACAAATAATGGTCTTTGGTAATTCACACAGGTTTTTATCAATGGTTATGAAATAGTAGCCATTTTTCAGAAGTATTCATCGGGCTCTGTTCAGCCCATCGTTGAGTACATTCACAGTGCTTTTTCGTCTGACAAATGAAGTTACATAGTGGATGAAAAAGCTATACCTATTTAATTCCACTATCACTTCCATATAAGCTCTCTATACTTCTATTTTTTATAATCAAACATGGAAGTGAAATTCTGGTTTTTCCTCTAATTCTAGTGTGAATGTGATCAAACGATGTTATCAGCTGAATTCTTGAAGGCTATCAATAGGTTTACTGTTTTAGCACATAATGCTGTTGTCTATAAATCGTTATATAAATAGAGGTTACCGATTGTTAACCAAAGAAAAGTATGAACTAGGTCAACTTCTGTTACTATCGATTTGACACTCATTACTAACATAGAGATTTTTCATTATCACCCATTTGTTTGTTTTCCACAACGTTTAAATACATCATGTAAACAACTAAATATAGCACTTTCACCGTTCTGTTTTTTTGTTGTGCTTCAAATGAATACGTAATCAATGTTTGATAACCGTATTCTCAATCTTTTCACTATGATCCAACACCTAAATATTTTATCATAAAACATTCTATGTG
The DNA here is from genome assembly GCA_946903255.1 of Schistosoma spindalis. NCBI lineage: Eukaryota > Metazoa > Platyhelminthes > Trematoda > Strigeidida > Schistosomatidae > Schistosoma > Schistosoma spindalis. The sequence goes on from OX336420.1 coordinate 49,172,840, forward strand.
TTAAATAACTAAAAACACGGTTGTTGAAACCTCGGAAATATCATTATGAGAAAAAATGTTTCATTACCAAAATAACATGTAAGTTGACAACAATGTTTTTCAAAATAAGACGGAGATTTCCTACCGATTTTATGAAGTTTATATTACAAGTTTTTTATTGATCAATCAATTTATAGTAAGAGATAAATGTTTATTATTGTCACTGAACTAATTATTCACAATTATAATTCAAGATACTTAAGTTGTTTGATGAGTGAATGCGCCTAAAGATTTGATTTTCGTACTATAATCAATAATAGTATAAGTTGCACTGCATTACTAAGATATGCAGAGACTAAATTATCACAGATTAATTTGAAAACCTGAAGTTTTTTATATATTATTATACACAACTGTATACTATCATAAAAGCCCTTAATATTAGTTATCATTGACTTAATACTCCATTGTATCAGTAGCTGTTTAGTCTATAATAACTTGTAGCAAAAAAGATGTTCAGAGGCAAAGCACTTTATATATTCCTTAATGGCTTGGGGCTTAACTCTTTTCAAATTAAATAATAACATTCAAAGTACTGTTAATTTCCTCCCGTCTAATTTTTATTTGGTTTTACGTCGTTAACAGGTTAGTGCTGCAAACGGATAAAGAGTATTTTTAATGAGGAACCAGGTTTTCGAGAAATATGATTCAGAAACTCATTATATTTATAGTCCACAATCACAAATCAAGCAGAAAAGACAACTCTAATTTTCTTAAATGTTGGTTATTGTTGTCTTGGGTAAAGTTTTCACTTAATCAACACTCCAGTCAACCATAATTGAAAGTATTCTGGAGACTTTAATTTAAAAGAGTGATCCAGGAAGTCAATGAACAACATTTTCACAATTTAACTTACTCTGAGAGGATGACAATCATCATATTTTCATCGTAATGGCCTTGATCGGCATTCACATATTCATCAAAAAATATTGAAAGTGTATGGTAGTTTATTGATCCACATACAACTATGTGCCTGAGAAGTGAAAAGTACGTGGAAGTCAATATCACAGTGCACCAGTTCAACATCTAAAGTTTTTATCAAGTTCAAAATTCACAAACCATTCGATAAAAGAATCATTTTATTTCTAACTGAAGTATCGATTCTTCAAAAGTTTTATCTATCTGTATATATGGTTAATACCGCTGTTACTCAACTCTGTGTAGATACTCACAAAATGACCAACACTTTAGTTTTACCTAGGTAGAACTCTTTAATAGTACTTTTATTTGTTAGAAAGTATAATATTAATGCAGTCCTATATAAGTGTTTAGTTCATTTTCATTTGTAAATATATAGGTAATTAGACACGGTGGTCATAACTGTGATCCGGCCGTCCTATCACTTCAAAGTTTATACGCTAAAAAAATAAGTGACGTTACTATATTTCATAATTGGGAAAGAAACAATTATCTCGTTAAAGAAATAAACAAACAAGAATTAGAACCAGAAATAATATCAGTATCTAACTAATAGCATTAACGTTCATAAAACTCATAATGTTCAGGTAGTGTTTCTTCATGATAGCTGAGACTAATCATGAAAACTGAAATACTGAGTGTCATACCGTATAGTCATTTATTCGATAACAGTTTAAGAACACTAGAAAATTTGTTACCTCAGTCACTACTTGTTTTCTTTATTTGAATCCTTGTTCAATAAAGAGACTACGAAGATAAGCGACTAACAATCAATTTTGAAAAATAGCTTTAGAATTGAAAGTATGCAGGTCAACGGATTGAGACTTTATTTCAAGAAAATAATCATTGAAAATATTTAACATATATTAAAAGTAGAAGTCAAAGTTTAGCGAATGAAGCACCACCACTTATTTAGTTAACAGAGTTAAAATTACACAATGAAAATACAGCTACTCAGTAATTGTCAATGAAGAAATATATGAGCTTAAAAAATAATGTTTGAGTAGTAATGTCTTAACTGTACACATACCTACTCATTCAGTTACTTGTATGTACAATGAAATCAATGTTATGTGGTCTAATTAAACAAATTTTCATTGCCTAACAATGTGATACTTGTGCCAGAGTTTGTGTATCAGACGAAATCATTCTCTATGAAAGATTGTTTGTGGAGGTTTGTAAGGTCTGATAATAGTTTTTTAAAACTAGGTATCTTAAACCGGAGAATCATTGAAAACCAGAAGATACGTAGGAAATCAAACTGAATACAAATAATCCATCTATATAACCACGTATTCACCAAAGACTCAGATATAAATTACTGAATTTTTAACAGAACAGTGTGACATATAGACGTAGCCAATGGAGGACTGGCTGAACTAGAGAATTTAGATTTTTGAATTCCTATCTATTGGTCTGAAAGTATCACAATTATTGCTAAACTTAAAAATCCTGGATACAATCATATTTGTGACCCTGACTGTATACGTTAAGCAATTACAAACTAGTATGAAACATCTATCAAATATTCCCTGGTTTCCACTGATTCTCCAAATTATATCATTTCGTTATAAAAATTATGTTTGAAAATATCTGAGTTTTGCCACTGAACCTGGAGGCTGATATTAATCAATTGAATAACCAACTGACTAAAATCTAGAGTCAGATTAGATTTTATAACTATCTAGTAAAAGTTTTTTTCTAATTTATAACCTTTACCTTGGCTACTATCAAAAATATTTAATTTCAAATTCATGTAAACGTGTTTATGTACTAACTTGAACACAGTTTGATACTAACAGTGTTACGATACATTGCGAGTTGTCTATCACGTACCCAATAGAAAACCCACTGAAACGACATGATTCGAATGAAATGATAATCATGATGATTAGATGAAAATAAGTCTAATTGATAGAACAATTAATCATCACTCAATCAGTTATAAGCTAATTAAATTAATTATATGGTAGGTACTAACTTAATAACAAAAATAACACGGTTATTTCAACAAAGCTTCTTCAGTCTGATGTACCATGAGTAAATGTTAGGTCAAATAGGTCAACATGTGACAATTTAATTATATTTCATTAACTAATCACTTGCTTTCACTTGTTGTTAATATAAATCAACATATATATATATATATATATATATATATATATATATATATAAATCGATAAGCACTTAACGCTAGAATAGATACTAGTGTATCTACCAGAAAAAAACGTGCTGTAATAAAATATCGTACACAACGCCTGTCACTTAATAGTTGAATTCATGAGTCAATTTAAGCTAGACCACCAGGAAAAGCCTGGAAACACTCGACGTCCGTTTCGTCTGAGTATGGGACTCCGCAGCAGTGCCCATCCACGATCCAGCTCTCGGGATTCGAACTCAGAACCGTTGGTCTCGTATAAACGCCTAACCTCTAGGCCACTGAGCCGGCATTCAGCTATGCCAATGTCTAACCTGTCACTTAATTGTTACATAACTTTCAACCAAAAATGTTGAGTAATCATAAAGAGAACGTATGCATGAAATTTCATACATTTTTTCTCTCCATTCATAAATTTGTCTAAAGCAAGAACAAGAAACGTAGTAGAATAAAAGAAATTCATTTATTTAGTGGTTTCCATTCTGTTATTCACTATCTATAGACAATAATAATAATAATTTTATCAGACAGTTAGCTACTCACATCACAGTTCCAAAAAAGGTTCCGTAAAGTTCTCTTATCTACGCTGTCAGACGCTTTCTCGTAGTCAGTGAAACTGATGTATAGTGACGAAATCCATTCAGTTGATTGCTTAGCAGTGATCCGTACTGTCGCTATTCGGTCTGTGCACGATCAACCCTTATGGAATATGGCCTATTATTTGTAGAGGCTAATTTCCTCTACATCTGACTCTAGTAAATAGTATCCCGTTAACTGAGTATTCAATACAGTCTGAATCTCCTAGTAGAATTATGGATTTACTCGAGATTATTCAAAAGCCTGAACACCAGTTATAGAGATAGTTTATTGTTAAAGATTAGTAAAAATCCGCAAGCGTACAGGAAGCAAGCACACAGGGAAACCAAGAGTGTATGTGTATGTGAGTGTTAAAAATCCATATACATTTGTGAGTGTTAATCAAGTATGGATAAATTATTGATTATCTGTGTATTACAACCAATGGGAGAATAGATTAAAGATTGACATGTGCTCAATCATACTCACACAGAAAATTACATGATAGATCATGTGTCTAAATTACAGTGAGCAGATAAATAATGCAATAGTTGAATGGACTTATTACATAATCTCAAAAATTGCCCTACGTATTGCAATTTTGTCGGGTACATCATCTTTAAATAGTAAACGTATAAATGGCAACTGTTTATTTACTGCCTTGCCTGTTTTGTTTTATTTTCGTAATTTTGAAAGATTTATTTGTCTTAAAATTGGATTTATAACTGTAGAATCTGATGGGAACTTATCGGAGACAATATTCTTTGTTTAGTTTATATAGTCGTTCAATTAAAATTTTCATCAATTACTGATTGATTGATTAGATCAATCAAATTCACCTCATAAAAACTTAGTACTTTAATACAGTTTCATAAATGCACTCACCTTGGATTGTGTTCCATATAAATCGCTTTGTTATATTGGTTATGTTGTTGAAATAATTCACTAAGTTCTGACATATGCGTTGTTACTGATACCTGTTTTGTAAATGAAATTCAGCTTTAGTATCAGTTAAAATCAAAACCTTAAATTTAAGTCTTTATACGTAAAAGAGAAATAAAAGTAATTATGTCTTAGAGAGGAATGACATATAATTATTACAATCAGTGTGATTTTTTTCAGATTATACGGTAATGGTTCCGTAAAAATCAATTCCATTTTAATCTGCTAGTACAGTAGAGGATATCAACCCATTGACTTGTGTCAAACAGATACCTTTCTTAAAGTTTATTTATTAGTTCATTTACCAGAATGTAATTTAATCAGTGAGAATATTATGGTTTAATTTTATATAACGAAATAATTTTTGATAAATGAACTTGCTACGCTCTAAGCTTAGGCTATTGGAGGTAATGATTTGAATGGTATTTTGGTCAAAATTTTCAAGTTAGGTAGGTTCACGAGTCTATACTGATGAATCAACTTTATTCTATAAATAATTTTTTGATAAGTATGTATAGAATAATTAATTATATAGGTGTAAACTTACAAGTGTTCCAATAATAACGAATATAATGAAAATACGACCTATGTAACTTGTACATACAATATCTCCATAACCAACGGTAGCCAATGTTACCAGGATCATGTATAGGCAATCCAAATATTCAAGGTTTTGATTGTTACGTTCTGTGGTCCAAAAATTACCTATGTGTTCAAGCTACAAGATATACGGAGGGAATAATGTGATAATCGAAATACTGAATGACTGAGATTCTCAATACCTGTTAGCAAGAATGATTCAGGAATGGAACTAATTAGTAATCATTTATTTGTAAATAGATAAGACTCCTCAGAAGTGCGCATCCACGATCCCGCCCCCAGCGGGACTCGGACCCAGAACCTACCAGTCTCGCGCCAGGCGCTTAACCAACTAGACCACTGAGCCGGCATCCGACGGTGTTAATGTCTAACTTCAACCAACCCACGAAGTTGCGCCACCGTCACAATTGTCTTCAGTGAGCTGATATCTCAGAACAGACCTGGTTGAACTCCACTGGTCACGGCTTCTCACTAGAACTCCAGGAGTATCTCTTGAGGTCAGTCACTAGTGAGCAGATGATTATTAATAGAATGGGTTTTGTGGAGAATTGGTAATTTCAATAGTTGAAATCATGAATTAATTGAAGCTAGACCACCATGGAAAACCTGGAAGCACTGGACGGCAGTTTCGTCCTAGTATGGGACTCCTCAGCAGTGCGCATCCACGATCCCGCCCCCGCGCGAGATTCATGATTTCAACTATTGAAATTACCAATTCTCCACAAAACCCTTTCTAGAAATAGATAAGAGCCTGAACGACATATACCTGTTTATAAATGGAACAGGTCTTAATACCACGTGGAAAAATATTTTTGTCTTCAGAAACAAAGTGCTATCCTTAATAATTATAACCATGATCATCAAGAAGTAGAACGGCTGTGTCCATTTCAAATAGCTTAGAGATTTTGTAGACAAACCTATAGAGTTTCAAAGATGTCACCTCTGGAACCTGTTCTAACTGTCTTACGACCAATCTGCAAAATACATTATTTTGGTCAAAAATAGACAGCTTTAATCCATATATGAGATGTATGAATGGCAACTTTAAAATCTGGAATAAAAATAGCGGTTCCATTATCATGTTGTTCGTGTTCAATAGCTGTCATCAATCTATTGAGCTCATACTAGAATAAGAGGCAATCTGGGAATTACATCTTCTTGATGTTCTAATAAAAAACAAACCAGAAGAGCCAATACAGAAATAGAAATGTATGTAGTAAATCAACTTGAAATGAATTATATGCGAGTTTTCATATCTGAGTCCTATTGAGCAAGACAAAGAGCATGGTGTACCCTTTATACTTGAGGGCCAGAAGAAAATTGGTCAGTGAAGACAAGTTACATAAACTATCCCAATACCCATCGAAAAATGACTGCTCTATCAAATTTACTGACAATAAGCTGAAGACAAACCACAACCTGAAAAGTCCTCTACAAAACCAAAGAAAACTTTCTTTATGATTATCGATTATAAGAGTGATACTGCATCAGAAATCTTGAAAGCTGTACCTCAAGAACTTTGAAAAGATTCGTATTAGTTTTTTCAGTCACTCTATCATTTGTGAATGATTCAAATTTAAATTTCTTCAAGTTACATAAATGTACACCTATGAGGATTGAATCTCTTGTACATGACAAACATTTTCTAAAAGCATCTCAAATGGTTAGCAGATTCGATTTTTGAAAGAACGATGCAAAACAATCAACATCTTTATTTAGAAACATCTCATGCATTCTAGTTGCGTCGCTCCGACAAAATTTATTTATATTTATTTATTTTAACACATAGGTATTGGTACAAGGAGGTACCAAATACATATGCACCACACAGATCTCACTTGATATGTGTGAGGGCTGTGATACTGCCCGGGTGCCCAAACCGAAGCAGGTGGTTTTCTTAGGGGACCACACCCGGAGCCTTTGACCTGAAGATCTGATCCACAAGGCAGTGGAGCATCGTGAGGACATTCAGTCCCATGGTAGCCGGTGACCAACGATTGGTTCATACGCCATTTGTTCCTTCAGGATACTGGAGCCCATGTGCACCATTGGTTTGGGATCCGGTTAAAGCGCCGGATATTCTCTTTTTGTCCTCTCATTTTCGTAAACAACACATCCGCCACGAGAAGGCAGTGAGTAGGACTTTCTTGGCAGAGGTTGTATACGCGTGGCCATGTGAGAGCATGTGGAGAGGGAGAGTGGACTCTCCCCACTCTCGGCCGTACCAGGGCATTTGGGGGTGGATTCAAAGGGAGCATGCAATAAAAACGTGCACTCCAGAGGCTTTAGTAATTAGGAGTTCAAGAATAAACACTATTTACAAAAACTTCATGTTTAATTTCTCATTTTACCATGGTCTTATCACCCTCCTAGTATTGTTCTTACTCAGTATCCATAATTATCATTCAGATATCATTACCCACTTTCAATTCCCTTTCCTTGTTCTCCAAATGAACGGTGGGTTTCTTTCTCTATATATCTTAGGTACTTAAAAATATATTTATGTATTGTATACAATTTTTTTTCCAAAATATTCCACCGTATCTTTCATTTTCATTAACTGTTATTATTGTCAAATTGTGAAATAAAATAGCTCATAAAACTATGACTATCATTGTTAATATAACTTACAACAAATGCAATACCAGCTATAACAGTCCATGCAGCCAAGAGTTTAAATATTAAATCTACTATACGTATAGAGCGTTCATGATTTATAATTCTCAATAATACTAACGATTCAGGAATTTTTGTCAGTCTAGCGAAATACAAAAATCCAAGCACTAATAAGAAAAAAAGGGGGAAGAGAAAATAATTAATGAATAACAATAATTCATTTGGTGTTGTTATACTTATATCTTCCCATTGTTATTTAGGACTGCAAGTGATCAGTCTCTTGTTGGTATATGTGCATCCTGTGAGGTTTATCTCGATATCGCCTTAAGTCATGAGCTTTCTAAGCAAAGATGGATAGTGGATTCCACTGCTAGCCACTATCGATCTTTGCTTAGATCACAATAATGTTCATTACCTTTTATATATTACTGACTAGACTAGAGTGAATCAGGGTTTTGGATACATTCATGCTATCAGTAATTATGAGTAAACCAACAAACATGTTGATTGTTAAGAGTGAAACTTTTCAAACTTTTTCTAACTTTCTAATATTCATCAAATGAATATGTCAGCACTTAAAACGATGTTGGTTATGAGGTAACTATCAAACATGGGTAAAATGGGAATACACATAGCGTAATAAGTATCTCTTGTGGAATAGTAGTCCAGTGAATAACCCTTTAATACTTATGTCAATGGAAATGTAACCCCAATTAAAGTTGGAACACCAGTACAACTACAGAAGTTCTGATATGTCAGAAATATCCCAAATGATGTATTCTAGTAAATATCAAAACTGTAAAACATTTTGTTAGAATCTTTAAATTCATTTAAGGTAACTTACTGAACTGATAACGCCCTGTAATAAATGTTGAAAAAGTTGAGAGTATAGTGCAATGATCAATCAGAGAGTACAGTGACATCCATGTTGCGAATAAATCATTAGATGCGATAGCCTATACACGTATGTTTAGAATTTTTCCGTCAAATACGAAAACTCATTAAAAAAAATGAATATTATATGCAAATTACTCTTAAAATGAACATGATGAGAAAGATACAATTACAGCTCATTTCTACATAGAATCTCCATTGTTCTGTGAAAGCGATACAGAAAGTATTTTCTGATAAAATCCTGGAAAATAAGAGATAAATAACTGGGAATATTCAAACCTACTGATGTGCATTCCATAGGTATATGCACATACAAAATAAACCTGATAAAGTTCTTGATAGTATCTAAAATCAGAAAAATAATACAAAATTTATAAGAACGAATCAGTTTACCTACTAATTACAATTTACATATTCTAATTTAACCACGATTATGATTATCTCAAAACCAGTTAGACTTAAACATTCTGTTCACTAATGAATAGTGCATCTCTATTATGATCATTCTTATGAAGGGAACACTGAATTTATAACGTGTATGTGCACTACCGAGGAGTCACATACTAAGATGAAACAGCCATCCACTGTACCCAAATTTTAGTGGTGGTTTAATATTGATCAGTTCATGATTTCATTAAAAAACTCAATAATCTTATAGCAACTCACGTTCAATTGAGTTTGCTCTCACCTAATTCGGTTAAGCCCTTCTATTAACTTATTAAACGGACAAAGTCACCTGCACTATAATAACTTATTGTATCCTTATTACTGTTGAGAATGTATGTACCTTTATTATTGTTATCCTTGTATGAATACGTATGCTCGGCAAGCCTTACTGCCTACGCATTTATTCACGCTACTAGCTTTACTATTAACCGCTTAATTGACTCGATGATTCATTAATTTCACTATGTATATATATGTCCATGTTATTCATATTCATGACTCGCTCGCTCGTTCATTCACTCGCTCGATCGCTCGCTCTTGCCCTTGCTCTCTCTCTCTCGCCCGCTCGCTTGCCCGTTTGCATTTCGGCACAACTATTTAATGCTTGCTTAACGCATCTGTAATTTTGGATATCTGTGTGTGGTCCCTTAATAAACGTAATTAACACTTCGTATTCGCCTTCTGATTAACATACCGTTGGAGCATTATTTGGTGACGGTTACCGAGACGAACTGTATACGGAGTTTAAGGAATATATCGAACACCGACCACCACAATCTCCACAACCATATACTAAAAAATGATGATCAATAAACATAGTGAATCATAACAAGTTACATAGAAAGTACTTGCTGAATCTATTTCATGTAATTATAATTTGAAAAAGTAGTTAATCCCCTAATCTGTTATCATGTGATTCCTTTCACAATCCGTGCATAAAATATAACATTGAAATGTACCATTGACATTTATGTCAAATGATTATGGAAGGTAAAATGTGTGACGACAGTGAATGCTTTATATGTAAGTTTAAAATTCGAACAATATGAAAGTAACATGAAGCAATTATTCAATAAATATATAGATGGATTTACTAGGAAATAACTGCAAATAGTTCATATTCCCATTTATTCACTGATCCCTAACATCTACACACTTATCACAAGATATCAAGATCTTCGGTTTAATCTTAAGAGGAACGGGTAGAGATCAGCATTCTAGGGTATTAAAAAAGTATATGTAACTTGTTCTATATCCCTCAGTTTTCATCCGTTTATCTTCTGATAGAAATTCATGATGAAAATTTATAAATACAAAACTAGTGACATTCAGTACAACTTAATAATTTAGATAATACGAGAGGAGATAACATTTTACACTTTATGCTCATCAGTTTTGAGAACAAATATCTTCTGACGACCGGTGTTCGTTAATAAAACATGTTTAGTTTGACCTAATACATATCAGATGAAGTTTTTTATGTTAGAATACAATAGACAAATGTAATTTGTGATAGGAGTATTGTTTTATTGAGATCATGAATTGATCACCATTGAAAACTTAGAAGTACTGGACAGCCGTTATGTTCCAGTATGGGACAACTCAGTGGTGCACTCCACGATCACGTATGAGGGATTCGAACTCAGGGCCTTTGCGAACGCTTAATCTCTAAACCATTGAGCCGCTATTCAACGGTGTTAATGTCTGACTTCAACCAATCCACGGTATTGTGCGATCATCTTCCATTAACTTCAGTGGGTAAATGCCTCACACTCGACATGGTTGAACTCTACCGGTCTCGGCTTCTCACTAGAACTCCGAGAATTCCCTCTCAGAGCTAGTCATTATTGAGCACGTGATAGTCATCGGTACAGGGTTGTGGAAATTGTAGAGCTTTTTTATTTTTTATGGTCTAACATTGATCGGTTCATGATCTTAATAAGATATTCAACAATCTCCACAACTCTATACTTATAGGAATATTACTTAGTATTGCCAGTGACATAAATGAAAATGAAATGAGCAACTTTAAAAAAATTATGGGTGTAAACATACCAGAAATCTTCCAAATGCATTTTTTCCAGCTAATGTAGCTTTAGCACATTTTAGCAACCATAATGAATTTTTAAATCGTAATAATTTTCGAAGATTTTCCTCATCTACATTTCCTTTCTTTCGTTTTCTTTGTGATAGTGTAATTAAATAGATTAATAATGCTCCCATAAAAAATGTTCCTAAGCATATAGACAATAAAATAGCTGCCTGTAGTTCACATGAATATTGGTTTAATAATGTCAAATACATTTTTCAATTATGATACGTTAGTTACACATTTGTCTGTCTGAAAATAAAAAATGACAACTTTTTATTTAAACAATAAAATAAACGTGATTTCATTTGTTATTTACTATTGAACTTAATGTCACTTCATAAACAACCAAAAAACACGAATTACTCACATGATGATCATATATGCACAATTAAAACATGTATCGTTCAGTAACATATCAATTTATTATATTAAGGTCATTATTATATTCAGAAATACTGCACTATGGATTATCACTTTACAGGAATAGAAATAAACAGATAACTACTCGTTCAATATTTAAAATAGTATTATTTTATTATCTCCCAATCAATTTTGAAGGGAGTAAGGTTAGAAAAATAGATGATGTAAAGTAATATATATTATGTAATTCTAAATATATGAACACATTTTTTTTCCTGAACATTATTTCAGATTATTAATCTTCAAAGTTATGAATAAATCATTTTAAATTTTCAATAGTTGAGATCATGAGTCAATTGAAGCTAGACCACTACAGAAAACATGGACGGCCGTTTCGTCCTATTGTGGGACTCTTCGACCGTGCGCATCCACGACCTCGTTTCGCGAGATTCGAACCCAGGACCTATCAGTCTCGTGCGCGAGCGAGCGCTTAACCACTAGAATAATTTCGAAATTATTTTTGTTTATTTTTAAAGTATTCTATGAAAGTACTATACATGTTAAAATTGTGGTATGTTTGCTGCTGATGTCGACAGATAAAGGTAATATGTATCATCAATCGAAAGTGAAATGCCTGGAGGTAGGATGTTAAGAAGATCAAATAAAAGAGAACGAAAACAGAGAATGATTGGTGTAGAAATGAAGGAACAATGAAGTCTGAAACAATTAATGAATGGTTTATAAATGAAGTATTAACCGTATGGTTCTCAGATTTTACTAAGATATTTTGTAATTTTGTGTTGTAATATATTCGATTGTCCCCAATTGTGTTCTCGTTCACTATAAAATGATGTCTTCAAACACAATGATGGCAATTTATGAATACAGGAATACTTTGACTACGTCAAAATGGGCAGGAGTGCAATAAGCGATTAATGAAAATGTGGAAAAAATATGTGAATTGGACTTATTTATAAATACGGTGTGTGTTCATTGTGTTACTGTGCTTGCTTTAAATGTTTGTCGAAGTACTGGAGAATATGAGCATAATTTTCATCTGTAGATAGTATTACCAAAAGAATATTTAAAAATGAAGAAAGATTAAAGGTCTAAACAATTGTTTATATAAAATGACTGAATAATATACGTTGTGAACCTCATACGCAATATGGTAGAAGTTTCAAACAAATATTTTACCCATCCGTTTATTGGACAATGATTGTGAAGAAGCATGTAAAAAGGAGGATTTTAACGATATATATCTATTCATTTGTAAAGTATTGTTCATTTGGTAAATTTCCTACCGAATCATTTTCTCTTAAAACCAAACATTAATCAAGCTTTTTCGCATAAACATTTAGATAGTGGCTTATTTATAAATTGACTAGAGTGATGAAAATGTTTATAAATAGGTGATATTTGCAAATAACATCAGAAATTCGATGTATACGAAAACTATACTTTTAGTTTATTGATCTGCCTTTATTCGTTAGAACCAAACAATAATTATGATAGACTGGTGTGGCCGGATACCATCAGCAACATCTATCTGTGGGAGAGAACAAACCATCTTCCAGCTGAAGAGGAAATTAGGAAAATGCGATGGAAATGAATAGGACATTTATTACTCAAATCACCAAACTGCATCACGAAGAAAGCTGTAACTTCGAATCCTGAAGAGAAGCGGAAAAGAGGAAGGCCAAAGAACATATTACGTCGGGAAATAGAAGCAGATATGAAAAGGATGAATAACAACTGGAAAGAGCTGGAAAGGAATGCTTGGGACAGGGTTGGATGGCGAGTGCTGGTGAGCGGCCTACTCTCCTCCACGAGGAGTAACAGGCGTAAGTAAGTAAGTAAGGTGCGAAGAAGATAGTTTGTGTCCTATACGATAATATCTCGTTATCATTGTAAATAAATACCAGCGTATATTAAAAATGCGTTAACACAATCCCACTGCATTAAATGTTTGGTGGTTTTTTGAAGATATTTATAGTTTTTTAAAGAAATTTAGTCATGAATTGATTTCTTTCACAGAACCATTAAAAACAAAATAACAATAACTGTTTCCTATTCGGTTTGAAATTTCGCATCATCGTCTTTCAGTTATTGTACTTGAATACAGCGATTCATATCTTTTTGAACGTTTTTGAATTCACATAGTACCATATCTGTCATCTTACATCATTCTATTAGTTACCATCTCATCTATGATGCAAGTTATAGGGCTTGACTAGGAATTTGAAAAGTTCATATCTTATCACTATTATACAGACGATTTTCATTCAGAAAGTTAATAATGCTGGCATTTATTTATATTTCGAAGGCGATTATACATCATATTGATTAAATTTAGACGATCTCCTAGTTACCATTTAAAATTGATTTTTGTCCTAAAGTATATTCAGAATTTTCATTGTTCCATAACTTGTATATGATTAAAATCATACCGATATCACGTAGTACATATAATCAGCTTACGGTGAGATTATTACAAATGATTTTTCGATATCTCATAGATTGTTCTAGAGTGCGAACTATCGATTAACTTAATTCAATTGGTTCATTCATGATTATTTTTTCATATTTAACAGATAATGGGAGCATGCAACTGATAAGTAAATAAAGCGTTAATATTTACATGCATGTAGCACATGTTTAATAAGAAATTGACTTAACCAATTACCGCTATGTTATCAAAACCATTCTTATTGCACTATACACTAATAGTTAGGAAAATGAGTCTTGAAAGTCAGTGTTCACCATATGAAGAGACGAGTTAAGATAAATTTAAGTGTCTGTTACTTCTAAATAGATGGGGTTATAAATTTATCCCTAATCTGTCATAGAAGCTGGAGATCAAACTCTACAAGTAAAGTAATAGGAATATGATGTAAAAGTTAAATCAGCTGACTAACATGCAGACGTTTAAATGAATAATTTCTAAAGATATAACATGTAAATCAATAAATCGATTAATAAGAACTAAAAATATTCTTTTCAATAATTTCTCATCAGGTTCTACAATTATATATCCAAATTAATAATCCATAAAAATTGGCCAGATTGAAGGCAGAGTACATCATTTAAAACTGTCACATGTGAATCAAGAATTGTTGCTTGTCATATAAAGTCAAATCAAATAGTTGATGTTGCGGTTGACTGATATGAAGTGTTAACTTGAATCACTTTATAAGTGAAATGAAATTGTAAGATAAATAATGTTACTGGTTGAAATCATGAGTCAATTGAAGCTAGAACACCGTGGAAATCCTGGAAGCACTGGACGGCCGTTTCGTCCTAGTATGGGACTTCTCAGCAGTGCGCATCCACGATCCCGCCCCTCTCGAGATTCGAACCCAGGACCTATCAGTCTAAAATCTCCACAAAACACCTGAAGATAAATAATGATCAGAATAGATATGGTCAATATGGGGTGAGTGAGAAACTAATGGAATAAAAATCAGAAATTACGTAATATGTAGGATAATATGAATTAGGTCAGATATAGTAGATAGGGGTGGATACTGAATAAATTCCTCAAAAAGGTTATCAAGTGTAAAGATGATAATAATAACAATGATAAAGATAATAATAATAATAAGTTTGAGACAAAATGTACATTAATCAAATTATATCCCCATATTACAAGACTGATTATTAACTAGTTGGCCAGGGTAAAATGAGCGGCGGAACATATTTTTTTTTAAGCCAAGCCCTGGCTACTAGATCCGAATAGCAATTGCTTCAGCCGTCTGTAGGGTTCTCAGTGTGACGAAATTAGTTAGACTGCTGTTAACACGATAGATTATTGTAAAAGATTGCTCCATGTTGGCTGTATGTCCTGTCTGAACTAAATGGTTTAAAATGGAGTTGTTAACCGTTTTAACTAGACATTTGCTTAACAACACTGAGAGGTGCTCACGAGCTCGAATATAAAAATTTCTAGAACATTTTCCAATATAACTTGCTCCACAGGAGCAGTTGAATTGATAGATACAGAAAGAGGTGGCTAGTCTAGGCAATTCATCTTTCAACCCCAGAGTGCTTATTGGACGTGTGGAGAAAATTAGTTGTAGTTTACCTGCATTAAAAGTCCTTTGAATTGATCTGCTTAACTTAAGTCTTAGCATTTCACTCGGTACATCGCCTCTGAATTGTGAGCGTATATACAGTGGCTTTTTATTCACAGTTAGGCATTCTCTATTCTGTCTTTTACTGGCTATATTTTTATTTATAGATTTCTCGGGATGTCCATTGTTATTATTATTATCTTTGTCATTGTTATTATTATCATCTTTACACTTGATAACCTTTTTGAGGAATTTATTCAGTATCCACCCCTATCTACTATATCTGACCTAATTCATATTATCCTACATATTACGTAATTTCTGATTTTTATTCCATTAGTTTCTCACTCACCCCATATTGACCATATCTATTCTGATCATTATTTATCTTCAGGTGTTTTGTGGAGATTTTAGACTGATAGGTCCTGGGTTCGAATCTCGAGAGGGGCGGGATCGTGGATGCGCACTGCTGAGAAGTCCCATACTAGGACGAAACGGCCGTCCAGTGCTTCCAGGATTTCCACGGTGTTCTAGCTTCAATTGACTCATGATTTCAACCAGTAACATTATTTATCTTACAATTTCATTTCACTTATAAAGTGATTCAAGTTAACACTTCATATCAGTCAACCGCAACATCAACTATTTGATTTGACTTTATATGACAAGCAACAATTCTTGATTCACATGTGACAGTTTTAAATGATGTACTCTGCCTTCAATCTGGCCAATTTTTATGGATTATTAATTTGGATATATAATTGTAGAACCTGATGAGAAATTATTGAAAAGAATATTCTTCGTTCATACAACTGTTTAAATAAGAATTACTTTGCAATCTCTATTTTTTATGATTTTTTCGATAAATATGGTGCGTAAAATACAAAATAGAATTTTTTGTTGATTATCATATCGTCGTAGTAACGATTAGAAATTAGCATCGGGAAAACAAAAGAATTTCGATTCTTGTACTCCTTACTTACCCCTGTGACCCATCTGTTGAACTTTGTCCTGGGCAATCCTTTCCAGTTTTTTTTACAATCTACTCATTCTTCTGATGTCTGCTTCCGGTTCCCGATGGAGTGTGTTCTTTAACCTTCCTCTTTCCCGTTCTCCTTAGGGATTCCAAGTTAGGACTTTTCTCGTGATGAAGTTTGATGATTTCAGTAATGTATATCCTATCCACCTCCAGCGTTTTTTCCTTTGCTCGGGTTACTGCCAGTCCCAAGTACGGGTAAAGGGGGAGGGTTCTGAATAAGGTCAGCAACCCCATCCCATAGAAAACAACCTTTTTAAAAATCGCTAACTAGAATAAACAATTTAAATAATTTAAACTCTGCCCTCCGAGTTGTAGGATGAATTATGATGCCTCTTTTAACAACCAAAGCAACAAATAATGTAGGTTCAATTCATGTAGCTATTTAAAATCAGAATTTAATACATAAATTTATTTTTATTACAGCAAGGTAGATAGACTTTATTCAGTTGATTTCTCTTACATGTTTAAGCAAAGTAAGTACGACTTTATTTGAAGAATAAGATGGATTCATTGAATTTCATTGCTTTCTTTTCAGCAACATACAAACTAATAATTTTAGTTATCTTAAATCATTAAAATAATGTAGAATTTAAAAAACGAATACCCCTTCAATACTGAATAAGTTATTTATAAAGGATTCTTTATATCTGTTTAAAATGATAGTTCTAGAGCTTCTACGATTATTTAATGACGTAATACAATGATTAATTGTGATTGGGGTTGTTTGTCGATGGATCCTGTAGTTATTGAGAAAGGTACAACCTTAAGACTACATCATCATATCAAACCTAATAAATCCAATGGTCCTGATGATATTCATCCTAGGATTAATAAAGCCCTATCGAATGTAATTGCTAAACCTATGGCCATACTGTTTGATGTCTCCTTGGCAGTCTAGGCTACCAAGAGACTGGAAAAACGCAGTAATTAGCCCTGTGTATAAGGCGGGCAGCAGTGGCTTAATTAGTAACTATTGATCCGTTAGTTTAACCAGTACAGTTGTCAAACTAATGGAAAAGATTGTCCGAATGGCTGTTATAAACTATGTGGAAGGGCATAATCTTTTATTCAAGGAACAACATGGTTTTCAAAAAGGTCTATTATGCTTGATAAATCTGCCCACTGCAAGAAGAATAATGGGCTGAAGTGAAAAATCAAAATATTCCTGTAGATGTAATTTAATAGATCTAAGTAAAGCCTTGGACAAGGTTTTCCACTCGAGTTTTAAATTAAAACTGGAAAGTTTTGGAATCCATTATGAAATCATAGACTGGATAAATGACTTTCTCAGTGATAGGGGACAGTGAGTAAGGGTAAATGGAACTCTCTCAGCGTGGGAACCTGTGAAAAGTGGCGTTCCTCAAGGTACAGTCCTTGATCCTCTTCCCTTTTTACTTTGTGTAAATGAATTACCAACCGTGGCAAAGTCATCGGTTCTACTCTTCACAGATGACATAAAGATTTGAAGACCCATACATAGCATGTCAGGTAGAATAGTATTACAGGATGATCTCAATGGGTGGATAGTAACTAGAAGTCAATTTTAAAATGAGTGTGGTGATGCCATGAAATAAATATGATGATTTGTATCGCTACACAACGGGTGGAGTTGTTTTATCAAAAGTAATGGACTATAAGTATTTAGGAGCCATGATAAGCAGCGACCTCAAAACTACGAGCAACTGTAAGGCTGCTGCTAAAGGCTTTAGGGTATTATAGGCTATTTATAGGTCTTTTCAGTACTTAAACGAAGATATGTTTGGAGTATTATACCCAACTTTCGTGAGAACGCATTTGGAATATGAGATTTGAGCAGCGAGTCCTTGTTTCAAGTATGAGGTGGATATGCTGGAACGAGTCCAACGATGAGGGAATAAAGTGGTAAAAGGTCTATCTGGTCTATCTTATGAAGGCAGACTGAGACATCTCAACTTATTTTCGTTATCTTACCGCAGAATACAGAGTGATCTAATATTGGCTTATTGCACATTGAACGATGACCTTGGTATTAATGTCTTATTTCTTTCTTCCGTACAGGACTGATCATTTGAGAGGACATTCTAAGAAATTTCAAAAACCGAGATCTAATAGTCTACGTCTGGAGTTTCTTTTCTCGCAACGAGTAGTAAATTACCGAGATCATCTGCCAGAACACGTAATATCAGCATCTTCTGTTAATATATTTAAGACGGGATTGGACCCCCATGGTGTCACAAACTGCAAGAACAAGTCGATAGACATCCTATTCCTATTATTGAAGACTGATGACTGAAAAATATAGGAGGTTTATGAAGAAAGAGACAAACTTCTGAGTTATACTCACCAGACTGATACTATAGTTAATTAAAGGACAGGAAGGTCAAAATGCCTGTTGTCTTCTGTCCCAAAGGTTGCTGAAGACTAAACATTGACTTTTTCCAAACGATATATCAGATTCATCACTTCTAATTTCGTTGGCTTCTATTAATATTATTACACTAAGATTGGATTTTTCGTCAAACAATTCGAATGCATTTATTGCGTCCAAATTGTGCTAAGTATCTAGTAGTGGCGTGCAGTTGGAATATGAGGCTATAGGTTTGTATGAATATTCTTACCAAAAGGTGTAATTGTCCATTATTCTGTTCTTTCAATCGCATGTTTTTACGAGTACTTTTAGATTAATACATGGATTCGAAGATGTATAATTTAGTTTTACTTTCAGAAAGTTGCTCTGTGTCTGAGTAGGGTGAGGGAAAAACGTTTGTCATGCGAACACTTAAACTCTGTTTCAGTAAAAACGCGAAATTCAACCCCATTTCTATACTCACAAATACGTGAAATCAAACGTCAACTGACACCAACTTGAACTACTTACAAATGATTTCAGTAGCTAGGTTGTAATCGATTGAAATATATCCTTTATTTAAAAAATTTCTTCGTACTGTATGAAACAAATTAATGACAGTATTTTTATGCTGACAAATAGGTTTAACTCATCAATCGAGAGGTAATGAGTTCCCAATTTCAGTAAGCAAAAAAACCAAAAAATAATCCGTCATGGCGCTATCAACAAAGTTAAAGTTTGAAGGTCTCAGCTCTCCAAGAGGTGATCAGCTGCCCAAACAACCCATTGGTAACGTCCTGGTTGTGACATTAAGTGATACCGGTCAGAACCTCATCAGGCTCATCAGCTTTTTGAGGAATCTAGATATTCTTTGTTGATAGGAGCTAAGTAAAATGGGACCAGAATTTATAGGTTTCTGACAATTCCATTCAATCACTCATTACAAGAATTTCATTACTACAATATGGCTTTACTTGTACTGTAATGATATAACTCTGCTGCTTTAACATTGGTAGTTGTAGACAATTCAGAATACGTTACCAGAATACAAAGAGACAAATATTCAAGCTGAAATAAATCTCATCAATGATATTCACTGAAAAATATACGATACGATTTATTTTTAATAGAAAGTATTGTTAGACCATACATGTTTGAACATGATCTATGCAAAATTCAAACTTGGAATTTGAAAATATTTAACTCATTTGACAGATAATACAATGATCATTACGAAATGATACTAACAATTAATATACATTTTCCTTTATGTATTTATTAACCTAGTAATTGTACATTTTTTTTATTAGAAGGGGTTTTTGTGGATATTATAGTAATTTCGATAGCTGAAACTAGATTGCCGTTCAGTACTTCCAGGTTTTCCATGGTGGTCTAGCTTCGATTGACTCATTATCTTTACTATTGACATTTTATTATTATTATTGAATTTCTAAAACTAAACCATTTTATTCAAAATAAACTAAACTGTAAAATAAATAAAAAAATGCCATGTAAATATTTTAGGAATTTCTCAACAAGTGTGTATTCACTAGTCTACAGGTCAGTTAATTTGTTTTATTCAATTTCTGATCTTCAATTAAACATTAATATTTTGAAAAAACAGTCAAAGTATCGATAAAAGTCTAGAGAGTAACCACTGAATGAGAACGTCTGATAATGTTAACACATCATTTGTAAATCATTTCCTAGAGTGATTTCATAAAATTTAGATGTTATAATCGCTTTCCCCAAAAAATTGAATTCCGTGATAATAGTTACAAATAGTATAGTGATTAGTGTCTGGTGGCCCATTGATAAAACCCCGGTTCGGATTAACGAAATGAATATACTATGAAACTAAATATTCCATTTAACTCTGTATATTATCTAAGTTAACCCCGTTTGTGTGACAGTGGTAATAAGAAGCCAAATACGTGTTGAGCTGGATGAATTTATTTCAGACACTCGTTTATTCATACAGACATTCAGAATAAAAAGCGGGAAACTGAAGCAAAACGGAGAAGGCAAGTGTGTCAACTCATTTTAATGAAACGTGACTCATTATCTATAGTCAGGTAAAGATAAGCCAAAGACATTTGATTAATAGGGTAAGCGATACACACATACGCTTATATAAAAATAGTCAATGTTAGTAAGTGAATAATCAATAAGGCCAAAACGTAACTAAAGAAGATTGAATAAACTGGTCTGACAAAAGCCATGTGGGCTTGACATAGTAATAGACTGGATAAGTGCTCAATTAGACTTGGGAGTCTAAGACTAAAAGTACTTAGTTCGATTTCCGACGTAAAAATCAGCACTTAGATTCAGATACATCCAACTAACATGTTCAGAATGGGACGAAACAAACATCCTGGATTCCTTTGCTATCCCCTATTCAACTCGAGGTAACCAGCTCATGATCTATATTTAACAAAAGAAGATGACCAGTTGTTGTTCCTAACATTAACATCAGGAAGATAAAAATACTTTAAAATTAAACGTTAAATGTATTTTGCGAAAATTCTCTAACTTCGTAATAACTAATATTTACATAATTCTCTTTTTCTGTTTTGAAAAATGCATTCCTATCCACATACTATACAGTAGCATTGTACATAGATTAAACAAGCTAATATTTATTTATGTATCAAATCTCTCTACAAAACATTCGATGGAAATATATTAATAAGAATGAGTACAGAGAAGATAGCGAGACCACGACCGCAGGGGCCAGTCTATAATATACGATTAACTGATGGGCTCGTAAGCTACTAATATTTGACTACAGATGTCTTCGAAGTATTGCTAGCATCTGCTAGGATAACCGGGTAAGTAATAGTGAGGTTAGAAGCAGGGTATTAGGCAATAAGGGTAAATCAGTAGATGAGGTTGTGAATCTTCATCAACTGAGACGGTTGGACCACGTGTTACGTATACCTGAACACCGATTATCACGACGTGCAATGCTGACTAGTGTAGGAGATGGTTGGAAGAAAGTTAGGGTCGGCCAAACCAAAACGTGGCATCAGTGCTTGAGGTCACTAACTTTTATTTTTAGCCATGTTGGTAGATGCAGACTAATTGGTTGGAGTCTGCGTGACTATCGTAACCAATAACTGGAGATTCTGGATGACATGGCTTAGAATCGATCAAGATGGCGTCGGTGTAGACACTCTCTGTCTTCCCTTAAACTATGAGATTAAAATTACTTTATATCTTTCTTTCTACGAATTAATTCTTTCTGTACTATGTCCCTACATAAAATCTTTCCTTTATATATTACGCCATTGAGTTAACTGCTTCTATGAATCCTGTGTTCGTCTTACTGTGCTAATGTGGTGTGTCAACTTGGACCGATAGATATATGTGCCTGGTCCTACGTTGTAGCTGACTGACTGGCTGTAGTTTTTCATTGAATTTTCAAGGACCAACGATCTGTTTGGTATTCAGTGAATCAACTGCCTCATTGTTTGGCTAGGGCTCAGTGACATTTCACTGGCCCTACAGTTTTTAAGCACTATAGAATGATAACAAATAAGATGTTGACTATTATTTAGCTTCATATGATAAATAATTTTCAGTTGATAAAAATTTCTCAGATCATATTAAAATTAAGTATTTTTGTCGATTTCTTGATAGGTTTCTAAAATTGAATAAAATATCAAAAACTGTGTTACTGACGTTTTCCTGTTTTAGTAAGAATTTTTTCTATGGGATGGGGCTGCTAACCACATGACCAACCTTCCTACTTTATCAGAGAATGGAACCAGCAATTACCGTAGAAGGACTCTAGGCAAAGGTGGATATGATACATTTTAAACAAATCATCAAACTGCATCACTAAACATCCCATAACTTGCAATCCTGAAGGCATAAAGGAAGAGAGGAGGGCCAAAAAATAGATGAAGTCGGGAATTGGAGGCAAACATCTAAAGAAGGAATAGCACTTGGAAACAAGTGTAAAGCTTGGCCTAGGACATAGTAGATTGGAGATTCGTGGTCGGCGACCTATGCTCAACCAGGGGTAACAGGCCTGACTGTCTGTCGTCTGCTCACTACTCTCTAACTAAAAATTAAGTTTTTTAACCCTTAGTGGTAACCGTGATCTTATAGGCTGAGTAGGTTGAAAGTGAAACAATTGCCGCTTGATAATATTAGTTAACTATTGTGCTTTAACATGAGTCACTGATATCAGATTTCAGTAAGGTGGTAGGATGATACTGTTCTCTTCCAAACACTTGAAAGGTCTTATGTAAACAGTGATGTAAAGTTTCAAACTATTACATGAAAGGATGTCTCACGGATTTATAGTTTCTGCTAACTCTCCAATTAATGTTCAATAGTAATGACAATCACTTTCATACTGCATTTATACTTTCAACTTTGTCCTCTCATTATTCATAAACTAACAGTTGTAATGTTAGGATAACATTTTCATAATGTATATAAAAAACACTTTCATTTTAATCTGGATTTTATATAAGGCAAAAACAAATCAAAAGACTATTTTAAGCATTTACCCAATAATTCTATTTATTTGTACGAGTTACTGATGGGTTCCAACAGTTTATATTATTAATTTTTAATATTAAAATGAAATGATAGACGAAGCATCTTAATAATTGATTGATGTCCTAATGATATAAATAAATATTTCATAATAGAATCAATAGACTGATGGATTAATTCACAAGAATAAAACAGAGTCATATTCTATATGTCAGTCAATCGGATGTAGGATCTCCTTCTAAGGTCATTCATAAATTATTTGACAAACTGTCAAGAAACGCAGAAACACATCATGAAACACATAAAACTTGTCATAAGGAATTTACAATTCTTATAATCAATATATTTTATGACTTGTTCAATGATCAATGTAC
The DNA here is from genome assembly GCA_946903255.1 of Schistosoma spindalis. Taxonomy (NCBI): domain Eukaryota; kingdom Metazoa; phylum Platyhelminthes; class Trematoda; order Strigeidida; family Schistosomatidae; genus Schistosoma; species Schistosoma spindalis. The sequence goes on from OX336420.1 coordinate 49,196,806, forward strand.
ACCAATTGAACTTAATGACTTTTGATTATTTAGTAGAATATGATAGATAGTTAGAAAAAAGAAGTGAACACTTCAGTAATTTTATAAATTACTTTAATAAAGTTACATCAGATGATTCAGTGATGTATTTAAAATCTCCTGATTATAAATGACAATGTTGTCCAAAAGACAGGTTTGACTAGTAATCTTTCTAACTATTCCCCCCCTCCTCCCTTACTTGTGCATACACACAAATATTTCTGTAGGAAAACACTGATGCAATGTAAATAAACATAGAAGAAATATTTTTTGAAAAATCATTATAGTTTTAAAAAATTATGATCAAGTATTAATATGTCACTCAAAGTTTTTTTCTCTATTTTTCCTACCTTATCCACACAAATTAAATAGATTTGTGTACAAGTTCCTAAGGTGGTTACTATCAACACTATTAATACTAATTAATGATGAGTGGTCATCATCATGTTATGCATTTTAAATTTGCTTATAAAACAAAATAACATAAAATGTTTATGGCAGTTAGAAAACTGGAAAAAATAAAGTATTTTAATACTTAATAGTTGAATTCATGAGTCAATTGATAGTAGACCACCATGTAAAACTTGGAAGCACTGGACGGCCGTTTCGTTATGTTATAGGACCCCTCAGCAGTGCGCATCCATAATTCTGCTTCGTGAGATTCGAAACCAAGACCTATCAGTCTCGCTCGCGAGCGCCTAAACTCTAGACCACTGAGCCAGCATCCAGCGGTGTTAATGTATAACTTAAACCAATTCACGAAGTTGCGCGACCGTCCACCATTGTCATCAGTAACTTACTATCTCTTGTTTCGAATCTCTCGAGGTGGGATCATGGATGCGTACTGCTGAGGAATCCCATACCAGATCGAAACGGACGTTTAGTGGTTCCAGGTTTTCCATGGTGGTCTAGCTTTAATTGACTCATGAATTCAACTATTAATTTACTATAATATCCTCAAAACCCCTCTTTGATTATTTTGAAATATTACTAATAATATATATTTCCATATCAATGAATTGGAACTGTTTACGGTTTTTAATTTTTTTAATGGGGAAAATACCAAGAAAAAAATGAACAGAAGAAAAATGCTTTAAATGCATCATATTTTTAGTGAGTTTTGTAAGTATAATCTAATCATTCTTTCATTCAAGTGTGGATATCTGTTTGAAGTGTGATAAACAATAAGTAAGAATTGATTTATTAAGTAGTATAATGATCTTGATTAAAGATTTTATTCATAATAGAAAACAATTTTAATATGTACAAAAAAATCAATTGTATTCAAGTAAAAACAGAAAATATGATTAGTTTTGCTTAAAAATACTCTTAAAAATTATTCATTTAATAAAAATTATTGTTAACAAATGATTAAATGACATAATCTATCGTTTCTATGTGTTAAAAACGATAAAATTAGAGTTTAACTATAAACAAAGATGGATAGTGGCTATCAGTGGAATACAGGATGCGTGTCTCGTCCTATTTGGAACTCGTCAGTTGGATGTACCTGCATCCAAGAGTTAATTTTTACTCTGGGACTCGAACCGTTAATTAATTGATTAACTATCAACACGGTGTATAAAATTGAGTATTTCATGGTTGAATCTATTCTGTAATGAAGGACTATTTTGCATTGATTATTTACTACATTTTGAATAAACCTCATAAATCACTTTAAAACAGAAAAAGCCTAGTTACTGTCAAATGTTTTCTGCAAGAAATCTATTTCATGTAGTTAAAAAGCACTGCATCGAAGTGTTCACAAACGGTCGCTTTATTGAAGGGGCTACTAGAATAAACATCAAAAATGTACCTACTTAGTTACATAATTACTTACTCCTGTTACCCCTTATCGAGAAACATAGATCGTCTACTATCACTCTCCATCCAACCATGTCCTTGGCAATCCTTTCCGGTTCTTTCCAGTTACTATTCATCTTGTTCATGCCTGCTTCTATTTCCCAATGTAATGTGTTCTTTGGCCTTCCACTTTTTCGTTTCCTATCAGGATTCTAAGTTAGTGCTTGCTTCATGATGTAGTTTGATGATTTTCACAGTATATTTCCTATCCGTTTCCAGAATCTTTTCTTAATTTCCTCCTGTGTTGTGTTTGAGGATGTTGATATTTCTCTTGTATATGTTGAGGCTACTGATGCATAAGCTGATGTCCAGTGTTTCTTCAGCTTCAGTTTCATATTAGACACAATCAGGTGGTGATCTGAAGATATGTCAGCTCCTCTCCTGGTTCTCACGTCTTCCATTAACCTACTGAATGGTTTACTAATGTGAATGTGGTCGATTCGGTTCTCCGTGGTGTGGCTTGGTGAGAACCATGTAGCTTTGTGTATGCGTTTGTGTGGGAATATTGTGCCGCTGTAGTGTCAGTTATTATGTTAAGCCCATATACCATATTCTAGCTTTCATACAGGCCAATCTATTCATCCTATTTGAGTCATATTTTGACCTTCCTAATTATTCGCTTATCAATCTTGACTGTTTTTTATTGAGCGCATATGTGTGTGTACACTTCTTATTTCATTACTCATCACATGTCTGTAACTTATTTTTATGTGACTATAAATACTGATTAACTCTTGACTAAGGGGGAGTTGGCTTACCCGCCATCTCTACTGCGTGTTGCTTCGTTTCATATACAAAATATATGTATTCGAAAGTCCATTCTCGTTATTTAGCTTATTTAATTTTGTTATTGACTAACGCGATTTAAGTCGATGATTATATACGAGGATGGGCGACATATATATTTCAACAAAGATCATTCATGCGATCTACATGGAGTCAGAGCTCCGGCCACTAAAGTGGAGAGCCTGTCAACAAAAATCATCCGATCTAAATGACCACAAAATAAAGGGCCCCACACCGCCTATAATCAATATGTTGAACACACATAGGTTTGCGAATCTCTCCCTATTTTTGTTTCTTTCTCCTAGTCCATGTTGTCCCATGATATCTTCATAACCGTTGTTGTCCATTCCAACTTTGACGTTTAGGTTTCCCATCAGTATGGTGAAATCCTTTCTTAGGCACTTCGGTATGATTGATTGCAGCGTCGAGTAGAACTGATCCTTATTGTCGTCATTGTTATCATTGGTGGGTGCACAACATTGGTTAACATTCATTATGATTTCCTCCTTTTTCGTTTTGAATGATGCTTTGATAATTCTGGATCCATGAGATTTCCATCCATTTCGTGCCTCTTTGGACAGCATCAGAGCAACTCGCCGCCTGTGTGGAGCATTTTCTTATTTGTGACCAGAGTACAGTAGTATCATTCTCGTATCTAAATTTTGCTGTCCATGTAGTGTCCAATGGGTTTCACATAATCCGATGAACACCGAGTTGTATCTCTTCATTTTCGTAGCTATTTGACTGGTCTTCGCGGTGTCCCACAATTTTCGGACGTTCCATGGACTTATATTAAATGTTGTTCTGGTTGTTAGAAGGAGCATCGGCCTCTTGACTTCCGAAGAATCTCGGCTTTTATCGTAAAGCGTCATAATTCTCCCTTGAACTCGGTGGACAGAGTTTAAATAGTTTGATTTGTATATTTTGATTATCGTTTCTTCTACGGGATGGGTTTTCCTAACTCATGCCTAACCCTCCTTCTTTACCCGTGCTTGAGACCGGCAGTAACTATAGATGAGCTACAGACGGAGTTACAGGTATTTATACACAATCGTTTACTTAAGGTACTACATATCTCTTGGCCAGATATTATCAGCAACAACCTACTGTGAGCGAGGACAAACTAGCTTCTAGTTGAAGAGAAAATTAGGAAAAAGGGCTGAAGGTGGATAAGATATACATTACGGCGATCACCAATCTGTATCACGATCCAAACATCAACCTGGAATTCCGAAGGAAACGGAAAAAATGAGGACCAAAGAACACACTAAGTCGGGAATCGGAAGCAGATATGAACAAGATGAATAGTAACTGGAAAGAACAGTAAGGGATTGTCCAGGACAGAGTAGGTTGGATATTTACTAAGAGGCATCTTGTTTAATTATTATATCATTGAAACATCAAGAATTAACATCATAGATGTTCAGTTATTCCTCAGTTATTACTATAAAATATCCTCAATTAAAAGCGGTTATAAATTACTTAAACAACTCAATGTAATTATATGACACAATTTGTTTTGTAATTTCCATTCTATATAGTCGGAACCCAAGTCTACAAGTTATTTCCAACCAAATATATATATATATATATATATATATATATATATATATATATATATATATATATATATGTATATGTAATTTTCGCTACATAAATGTAAGTGAAGCTGTACATTTTCTAAAATAGATAAATAGAAATTGTGTGAAACAGCTATTGACAATTCGCGGTAGTTTAAAAAGCATTTACAAACATTAAGTTGTGTTAACATGAAATTTGCAAGTAAATATCACATGTTTATTTGTAACTTCATGTAATGGTTACAATACATTTGGTTAACCAGCTCATAAATTAGTCCTGTAATAGATTTTATTCTATTACACAACCACGTGACTGATCTTATCTTTTGAACAGACCTCAATAACTCAAAAAGCATGTAACTACTGTCATTTTATTCTTCTGGTAACCATATTTTCCTGGGAATTCCTAACCTTCACTATATATATATATATGCTTTTTTCGTGTGTGTTTGTGTTTGTTTGTACACCTATTATTCTATCCAATATCAGTCTCCTTGTCTCCCAAAATAAATGTTTAGAATGTCTACATTCTAAACACTCACATCCATGTTCTTAATGATGGGATTTGTCGACAGAACACATAAGATGTAAGTAGGATTTATATTTCATATATATCTTTACCAATTTTATCATACTAGAGTCAGATCGCAGGCAACTAAAGTCCCCTGTATCATAAATAGTAACAAGTAGTTTAAAGTTGTTGAGATAACTTGTAGCTTAGATGAAGTGTTTCAGTATCGTCATTTTTTGAATGCCTTCCACATATTACAGGTATTCTGGGATGTTTATAATTTTAGGAATGTTTCATTCTTTGGCCTCAATGATCGGGGAACTTGTATTGTTGTTTTCTACAATATCGTCACCCATGTCTACTTTAAAATTAAACTAAACAGTATGGAAACTAAAACCTTGCTAAAAGTTTGTTTACCACTCTGTAAAACTTTATTACATGCTGAAAAACTGGACATAAATCTTAATAAATAGTTCATTTATGTACAAAATTTAAAAGTATTCAATATTTTGTCAACATATTTTCTTTTTTTTCTAAAGTTAAAGTGTATACCCAAACACTTATCATAACTGGAGAAAGGTTAAGGTCATACTCTGTGTGATATTATCATTTCGGATTTTATGGCAAAAATCCAAATATCAACTTGATAACACTAAAAAAATACATGGAAAAAAAGTTAGGGAAAAAAGTAGCGACATGGAATAAAAGAAAATTGATTTATATCTTCCGGTAAATAAACAGTAAACAGAATATGTTAAGCCATAAATAATAAATAATTTTTGAACTGAACATTTAAGTTCAAAGTTAAAAAATCGAATGTACACAATTTATTCATATTATTCTTGGAGATATAAGTGAATTTACTATTATCTTTGGTAAAGTTGAAAATAATTTATCAATGTGTGTATGTGTGCATGAGTGCATTTGAGATATCTTCTTCTTCTCATGTGATCGGTTTCGAGCTGGATTTCTTGAAGTTCTATTCAAAAACCTATATCCTTTGAAATGAATAGTACAGCAACGGATCAAGAGCTGAAATCAAAAATATAGTTTCTTTCTTGTTGAAACATATGTACATCTATCAATTCAAAAGTTTGGAAAGTCGATTTGTTCATCTAAAGTTCATTTTTAAATAAAAATTTTTTAACGCTTATATGTTTTCTGAATAAATGAATAAATACCTATTGATCAATCAATTTAAAGAGGGTGGGCATTTTATCGTACCTTTATGTATTACGTTTTACCATGTATCTGTCAAATAAGATGCAACAGAGATTATCTGGCTATTATTTTAATTTTCTTTTAAAATTTTATTGCATAACAGTTGTGTAATTCTACTCATCGTATTTAATAACTTTCATTTGAATCAACAGTCCTTTCAGTCAGTAAGCTCTAATAAACCATATATATAATTTGTGAGCAAGTAAGCTTTGAACTAATCTACCAAATTTTGCATCATAACTAGTCTAATTTTTGTGTAATTTAATTGAGTAAGCATAAATACTATCCTATGGTGGTGATCATGATGAAATAGCTTTCAAATCATTTCTTATTTTTAGCGAATCCTAGAACTCAAATCTAAAAAAACTTACTTAGTCACATTGAAGGAACATGTGATTTAGTGTTAACTTTACACTTATTTTAACACTAATTAAAAACTTTAAGTTACTCGCAACCATATACGTAGATTATGGGTTGTATAAATGAAACTACTTCCCTTAATATGTGGTGTAAATGGTTAATAAGCATGAAGATCGTGAGTATCAGTAAACCTGATTTTTTTGAAGAGTTTACCATTGTGTTTCTCGGTCAAATCCACTATCTTAAGCTTAACACGGTTAAAATAGTCTTATGACCAACAGTTTTTTGAGTTACCATATATTGTACACAAAAAGTTTTTTATCCAACGTGTTATCATTACATTTTCAAAAATATTATTTCAATTCATCAATAATTATGCTGTTAATACTTGTGAATTTCTGCTACCCGCTTTTAGATAAAAAATTCATATACGTGAGGAGAGTGTTTGTAAGATCAATATTTGTTGAGTAGAGCGATTTATTCAATTTATAAATGTTAAGAATTGCCGAAATTCAATCAGCATTTTTCCTGGAAGTATATCTCACAACTGTTAGACTTATCAGTAAACAGTCTCAATAGTAGTATAGAAACTGTTGATTTGTCAGTGATATACACTTATGTTAGAAATGTTTCCAATCAACTGGTGTAAAAATGTATAACTTCAATCAACTATTCTGTTTATTTCAGTAGCAATGGTTGTCTAATGCTGATATTATTTATTGATTTAGTTAACAGTTAGTTATCAGCACGAATAAGTTATGTTTAAATTTGAAATCCAAAAGTGATTTATCCTGTAAACAGTTAAGAAGTGTAACTGAAGTAAATAAATCCATATTAATGTGTAATCTCCGTCTGAACTATTCTTTTTTTATTGTAGGATTCTTGTATTGTCAAGTTTCAACTTTCTCTGTTGCATACCATGTTATATACAATAAATGTTTATGATCATGTAAATAACATGTAATGTGAAAAAATCAAGGTTAGATATAAATTATTCTCCTGTTTATTGCTTCACAAACAGTATTTTTTTAAAATTAGGTATTACATCTGGAAAAAGAATGTATTCCACGTTAAGTCAGAGTTTATTCAGACTTATATTTTACACTGTTCTTCAAACGAATAGGAAATCCGATGTTTTAACATAGAAAACATGAATTCATCTTTCCAACGCTCAGGTTTTACTGCCTCATCAGGTAATATCAGCCAGTGATGTTAATAATCTGAATATTATGGCCAGTTTTATCTAAAAAACTGTAATATCAATTGGAAGTATGAAACTACAACCAGTGAAAGAATTAAAGATTTTTGTCGTGGATGAATAATGCTAAATTTCTAGTTATCGTATTTCAAAATGTAAATGCAAAACAATTCCTGATATTTGTGCATGATAATATTGACACTGAAATATGAAGTAGACTGATATGAATGTAATACAATGTATTTGCAAAAGCATTCTTACAAAGAAGCACAAGAAACCTAATAACATGTTCCTGAAAGGTGCAACACTATTGATTGAAAAATCTGACAAAAGATCAGGAATTGTTCTTCTTAATAAGAATGATTGCATTGACGAGGTGAACATCATCTTGGATGATAAATTAATATACAAGTTTATTCAAGTTAATATTACAGGTTAGTTATCTGAACATATACAACTTTATTTTATTTTACAATTCTAAATGCACACACTTACATACATAGGCCTGTCACTCTTAGCGGAGGAGCATGAGTTGCTGAACACGAATCTCCAATTTGCTCTGCCATGTGCAATTCTTACAACTTGTTCTCAGTTGTTATTCATTCCTTTAATGTCCGTTTCCGATTCTTACATCATCTATATAACCAGTTAGTTACTTTTTTAATTAGTATCAGATTTTGTTCTCGTTCTTCCTAGCCAAAATATCAATAAATGTAGTGACCAAATACATCTTTAGTGCACTTTCAAACTTGACAAATAAATATGTCATTCAAACCGTTTCTGATCAAATCGATTTAATTATAAACTTTTGGACTGCTACTTCTTATACCCTATATTCATGTAAATGATCAAGTAGTTGACATCCTGTCAAATCAATGTATGATAAGATTATTAATTGTTTAATGTAAAAATTGTATATTTTATAATTCTAGCATAACACGGATAACTTTATAACCTAAATGTCAGTTAATTTTACAAATTATTTTTGAATCAAAACAATGTACTTCTTTTTTTATTTATTTATAATCAATAACAGGTCACAAAATGTGCTCTATTAATTTCCTCTTGACATTTATTTCAAAAAACAAAAAACAAACATTGTATTTAGATCATTTCCAGCTGAAAAAATATCTTTATTGAAATGGAGATTTTAAAAAAATTCAGAAGATGGATATTGGCTAGCAGTGGGATTCAGAACGAGCGTTTCGTCCTATTTGGGACTCGTCGTCAGGATGTACCTACATCTCAGAGTTAATATCCACTCTGCGCGTCCTGGATCTCACCGCTAGCTTTTATTCACCTTTGATTATAATGCTTGTGAATTAAGGCAATATCGAGACAATAAGCACAGTATGCACATATGCCAATAAGAGACTAATCAACTGCAGTCCTAAACATCAATGAGAAGATTCAAGTAAACAATACCAAGTGAATTTGTTAAAAAGAATCTTTTGGAAATGAGAAGACCTATAGATTATCTTTAAATGTTATGATCGGCGGAGTTCGATCATGCCTATAGTGACAAATAAATCAATGATGACATTGACTGATGGTTGAAGCTTTAAATGCTGATCATTGGGTCCTTATTTAATTTCCTTTAAGTATTATACAATGTGAGAGATCTGAAGGTTCAGTGTTATGTTGTTTGACGAGTTCTAGATTAGGTTGAAAATCTTTTGTAGGATTTACTGGTTTTCAGTAGTTTTCTGGATAATATCCTTATGAATATAAATTTTAGATTAAATAACCAGCACAAAACCTTTTAGCTCTGGACTTATAACTGTAGAGCCTGATGATGAAGTTATTGAAAACAATTGTTCGCTCAAATATTCTTTATTTTTGAATATTCTATGGGGATTTTTAAACTGCTGAAATCTAGTGAGCACCCAGTTGCACTGAAGGGACTCAACGAGTTCCTGAAGTATAGTGCGAAACTCACAGAAGCGAAAACTAATCAGGATTTTATCCGTAATTGCACTGTTACACACCGATACCCGAAAGACTATTGCAAATCCTTACACCGATGTAAAATTAAACCGAATATTAAGTCGCTGAAAAGATACGCACTTAGTCAAATCGAATCTCTTCAGACGTATATTGTTGAGTTAGAAAGGAATATTGCACAGAGATTATATGCTGTTGAAGATCTTCCCCCAAACTTAAAGGATTTATTTATGACTTATGTCCTCGAAGTGCAAAGAACGAGGGAAAACAAAAAAAGAGTCGACCTAATCAAAGGACTAGACAACCAGATATTTAAACCGGATTTTCCAGACGACTGTAAGCGGTATGTTTTCAACTTTTCCTCTGTTAATCTTGATAGGACTCAACTAGAAGTGTTATCATTAGGTCCTAAGTTTTGTGATAGTCGTAGACATGTTGATCATTTGAAGACTGATGTTCAGTTCGAGAACCTATTTACCCAGACACAAGACTTAAAACCCACGACAAAGGTCGAACATGAACGATTCAAAACCACGCTGGTTGATTGCTGTAACCAATTTAAAAACAACAAGCACTACACAAATAGTATATTGACAGATAAACATCGTGAGGCTATCCGGAAACTCAAGTTGAATGAACACATTCTTATCACCAAACCTGATAAAGGATCGGGCACGGTAATTCTAAACAAGAGAGACTACATAGATAAGATGAATTCCCTGCTGAGTGATCAAACTAAATTCCAAAAGCTGGGGTCAGGTAAAGACCTCAATGAAAAGACCGAACGTCAACTATCTACAGCATTAAAATTTCTAAAACAACATTAATACATCTCTGAGCACACTTATAACGCGCTCAAGCCTTTTGGAACACATACCCCTCGTCTCTATGGTCTACCTAAGATTCATAAACCTGAAGTTCCTTTACGCCCGATTCTGGATATGGCAAATTCACCATACCATTCAACAGCAAAATGGCTAGTTAAGTTATTAGAGCCATTGCACCAAGAACTTGCTAAGCATAATGTCAAAGACGTCTTTGAATTTGTTGATGCCATTAAAAATATGAATTTAAATGGCAAAACCATGCTATCACTAGACATAACATCCTTGTTTACTAACATCCCTCTGACTGAAACTATCGATTACATATGTGAACAACTGTTAGAAAAGAAAATAGATATACCTATCCCAATAAGTAAAATGAAAGAACTTCTGTTGAAATGCACTATGAATACCTACTTTAAGTTTAACAATGAATTTTTCAGACAAATAGATGGGATAGCAATGGGATCACCTCTAGGCCCGATGCTTGCTAATATTTTTCTGACAAAACTAGAAAATGGACCGCTGTAAGACATCCTAAGTAAGCTTGATTATTATTGTCGATATATAGATGACACACTGATCATATGCGACGAAAATATCGACAAACAGGCGATATTAGACGAATTCAATAATGTCCACCCAGCCATTAAGTTCACTAGCGAGGAGGAGAAAGACAATAGTATATCTTTTCTGGATGTCCTACTTTCTAGAAGGATAGATGGCTCCATAAAGCGAAATATATTTAGAAAGAGTACATGGACGGGTCAGTATACCCATTTCCAAAGCTTCACACCCCTTGAATATAAAATAAATTTGGTTAAGTGTCTCAACCACAGAATCAATTTATTATGTTCTGAAGACAGTGTAGATGACGAAATAGATATATTAAAGAATACATTACGAGATAATGGATATCCTGATAATTTCGTCAAAAAATACCTCGTACAAAGTAATAAGAAAAGAAGACATTGTGAAACAGTCAGAAAAAAGACCTTGTATCTGAGACTTGACTTTAAAGGGATATAGCGGGTGATATTTTAACACGCCGACTCAAAAGATCGGTCGAAAGGACGTTTCATGCCGCCAAGTTACACATAATCTTCTCGACTAAACCAGTACTCACACAACTAATCAAGGATAGGTTACCGAAGATGGGCTCCTCCATGTGTGTATACCAATTCAACTGCTCCTGTGGAGCTAGTTACATAGGCCGTACTCAGAGGGCTTTATCCTTGCGTGTTCGTGAACATGGTTGGGAAAAGGAGTTACTAAATCTATTAACAGTGCTATTCTTTCACACTTGGTAGATAATGAACATCATATCAAAATAGAGGAAGCTTTCTCTGTTTTATATCAAGTTCCAAAATATCTACCTCAAGGAGCTAGATTACGTCTACTTTACATAGCCGAAGCCATCTGGATCAACTCTAGAAGACCTAATTTATGTATCCAGAAAAAATATATCCAGCCTCTATGTTTACCTTGGCCTACGACTGGATCACCGAATACCTAGTCTGAATATTTTAAACCTCTTACCCCCTTCCTCTAATTTTATTTATTTTCCTTATTATCATTAATTTTGATTATCCCTATCTTAATCTTCACATCTATCATTCCCAATTCGTTGATCGTAGTTACCTTGATAACACCCCCTACCCCCTTATTACATATTATATTCACACCACAATCTTATTATTATTATTATCTCAATTGACGAGATGAAATTCTCTTACTATGCGTTCTATTCACACAATTTTTTTTTCGATTTTGCTATAATACTATTCTACTTATTTCGATTGAACACTTTACTCCAAATCAGCTTGACCTTTATTGAATGACCTTTCTCATTTGCAAATAATACCATTTTGAAGTATATATATATATATATCGTAACAGATGCAAAAGTGCACCAATTTTTTTTTTAACACATAACATTGTCAAATTTCATTAATACATGCTTTATTTTTGGCCTTTGTAAAATATCACAATAATTATGGACTTATAACTGTAGAGCCTGATGATGAAGTTATTGAAAACAATTGTTCGCTCAAATATTCTTTATTCTTTAATATAACACATCAGAAGTAGTATTCACTATGACGGTAGCTGGTGACATAGGGATGATAAAACTCGTTGTTATGGAAAACCGTTTCAGTGCACAGTTTATTTGATGAATGAACTGGTAGAATTTTGGCGCATTATTAACATTTATATTTTTTAAAGTATAACAGAACTAACTGAACACTTAATATTTATTAGCGACTGAATTCCTAGAGGTCTGAGCCAGTAAGTAACGCTGTAATTCATGTCGTGCATAAGAATTTATTTTTAAAGGTGACATTGATTTTAGATTATCTGACGCCACTTCCTGAAAGTCAGCTCGGTGATATAAACAACAAAGAAATTGATGATATTAATTTAGAACTTGAAATGCATTGTAGGTTTGTAATATCAACAACCATATATCATGCATTTCGTAAACTAAGAGCTCAATACAAATAAATGATCCCTTCATTCAATAATGTATTTTTCAATATCTCAATGAATATAATGTGAACTAACTCGAATCTGGCTGCGTAGATCATTCTAATATATAACTAAAATGAAAACTGTAATAGTAATTAAGGTGTTTGTATAGTTGTTTTCTACCTAATGTTTGTTAGAGTGTGGTGCATGCTGCTGATGTTGACAGGCATAAGCAGCATGTAACACCAGTCGGAAGTGGAAAACCTGGTAACAGAAAGCTAGGAAGATCTATTTGAAGAAGACAGAAAAGAAAAGAAAAAGGAATTATGAATTGCAAGAATCATACAGAATGTGAAATACAGTTGACGGAGGACTCGAAAATAAAGTATTTAATGTATGGTTTTTATATTTTAGGAAGATATTATGTAATTTTGTATTAAACAGTAAATTGGTTGACATCCCACTGAGTTTTAGTTCATAATTGTAAGAGAGTTACTTTAACTACCTACCATAGGTCTTGCTGGTAATGATTAACTATTTATTTAAAACCTTTATCAGACGAATAATTACTGAATAATATTTGCCACAAACACCAGTCATCAATCTGATCTGTGATTTATAGAATTTTTATTTTCCCTTCTATAATTCACGTTAGTAAGCTATTTCAACACATTAACATCTGTTAAAGAAAGCAGTTTGGTTTAACAATGTTAATGTTTATTAAAACGGTGAATGCAGTGTAATTCATTCTTCTAAGCTAGCTCAATACATATTCTGTGTCAATTTAGTAAAACAATAAGGTTAATCTACTGTTAAATCTATAGGAAATTATAACAAATGTGCCAGTTTGATTGAATGCATGTCTTCATCCTTTTCTTCATTTGTCCTATTATTGGTTGTAAACACAGACCACACAACAAATCCCGTATTGATTTGCAGTCATTAAAAAAACACAAAATTATACACATACATTCTTCTTCTTCACTTACTCCCAAGTCTACTTGGTTATCACGTACTTGTCAATTTAATTAATTCTTAACAGTAAACGCTTTTTCAACGCAGCTGATATTCTGGCTTCTGAATATTTTAAAATGAATTCATAATGATACTTAGATAATAAACCTACTAAAAATACACACAGTTAACGGGTCATCACGTTTTGAAGTTGAATTAGAGGAAGTAACTCTTACAAACACAGTAGTTTATAGCTTAGTAAATCACTTTGAACTTCATATTCCAGTGGGTATGATTGAAGATTTTGAACTACCAGAGTTTTGAACATAAAATCAGCTCAAGTGAAGATTTCATTTTTCCGAAAAAAATCGCATTGACGAATTTGTTTGCAATACATTTAAATGAAATACATGAAAATAGTATTCAATAAAATCAGAGTGGGATTATTTTTAATTTGCCACAAGATTACTTGTTTGTCTATTATTTTATTGTTTCGCCTTCCTCAGGTAATTTAGTAGTAATAGTGAGCTTGCTACCAGTATTTAGATGTAGAAGGCACCTAATCGAAAGTTTTAAATTTCACTCATGAGTATATCTGCGTTCACCAACATGTCATGCTTAAAACCTGGACGAAAACAATGCTATTTCAAATATTTAAATTTTCTTCTAAAGATGTAACAATCAGAGACATTATTGTACAGACATTCTGGTAACACTGTGCAAACACCGTGGTTTATATATATATATATATATATATATATATATATATATATATATATATATATATATATATATCTGTAAGACTTTTTCTATGATGTCGGGAATCATTAAAGGTTTCATTTTTACATGTCTTTCAACTTTATAACTGTATTATTTCCATTATTTACAAAATATTCAGTACTCAATAAATTTTAAATTACCTAGTCAAATACTAGCAGTAATATTTAGAAACGTAATTGTTTTCCTTACAGCCTGTCTTATAAAAGACGTTTAAACTTTTGAGAAGACATCATGTATCCTTTGACGTTATTACAGTGTTTCACATTAGTTTTGCCAATGTAAGAAGTAAAACGAGTAGTCACAAAATTTTTCTGTAATACAGTTTGTATGTCTAAACATTAAATGTTATTGGTCAATTTTAAAATAACCAATAATTCATTCAATATTTTTGATTTGATAGGTAACTTTTATTTACCCGTTTTACAACGCATTTTCAAGAACATTACTGAGTGGTTAATTGTAACTGGATGGAAAATAATCGAAAATCATTTTTAAGGACATTCGTCTAAGGAAAAGTGAACTTTGTGCTTACAGTTGTTTCTGTAAAAATATTGACATTAATTTCTGTACTTCTATGAAAGACCCTGATCATTTTTAGGTGCATGACATATTATTATTCAGGAAATTATACTTTAATTTACAATCGTAAGTTTAGGCAAAATTAAAGTAGACAGATCAAGAATATTCAATGCTTGAATCTCCATACCGTTCAACTCAAGGTCGTAAGGCTATTCGTACATTAACTGCCCCACTATGTTTTAATAATTCTGAAAAAATATGTGCCACAAATAAAAATCTATCGCGATATTGTTTGGATTCACCAACTACAACATCTCAACCAAATCTAAATGGTCGAGTATCGAGGTCAGATATAAGCTCTAGTAATGACCATATTGATCGTAAATTATCTGTAAACGGAGTACTTGAACTTAGAGACCGATCTCTACCTGGTACAATTTCAAAACAAGAAGTTCATTCGGTATATAGTTTACATCAACATCGTAAAAACACATATATTCGAATTCAAGATCCTATAAATAGTGAAAATCGATCACCATCAAGGCAAACACGAAGAAAAGAAGTTATACGTTGTTGGAGTCGAGAAAGAGTTACAAGAAGTGAAACTATTTTAAGTATACGTCCACCTTCATCAAAACAAACTGAAAAAAATATAGAAAGTAATAATTTATGCAAATCTCGGCTTACTGCTTCAACATCTGCCTTTAGTACTTCTATTTTTTTACCGATAATAAATAAAAGTGAAAGTTTTTCATCACTACCAACTACAATACGTCATATTCCAATTCAATTAGCTGATAATCATTTAACTGATATACAACCAATAACTAATGATACATTAAAATCAATTTCAATTTCTAATCAATTTTCTGGAATTAAAAAGCAGATTTCAAATAAATTACAAAACCTTTCTTTCTCTCCTATTGAATATTCAGAGTATATAGACAAGTAAGTTTTACAATCATAATTGTTTTAACTATACGGTACCAATATTTTTATTTTATCTTTAAGAGTGTGTTAGTTGTTTCCATGGTTTATTATATTAACTAATTTCATGGAGTAATCATACTAGAAAATAATTTCTTTGAAAAAATTCCCAAACTAGTTTTGATAAAACTGTAATTAATCAAATGATGATATTAAGTCTAACTATTATTAAACATATATGTAATTTTGAACAAGTTTATAGCAGCATACATATACATACAGTTTGAATTAATGATTTTCAATTCTTTATAGTTGATCTATTTAATTTATGTTTTAAGTAACATTAGATGATATTCCTTACTCGAAAATGATCTACATTTCATAAAAATCATACCAGATGGTTTACGGCATTTTTTCTTTCTAGAATTTTTAAGTCTACAATCTATATTCAATAATATATCTTTTTAAGACACATATAAACCAAAAGAAAATGATATTCAAACATAGTCATTGTCACTAGGCGCTTTTCTGGACATGCAATATCACAGTCTTTCTGATTAAAAACTAACGTTTATTGTTAATTGTATTATGAACACTAAATACTTCAGTATCAGACTACATAATTATTGATGGCAAGCAATTTTATTTAGATGAAATTCATTACTTAAACTAATGATCATATTAAAAACTTGGTCGGTAGAACTAGTGTAACAGTTTAGCTTAATTCATAATACTCATTACTAATTTATAATTACTTATCATAATTTTTCACATATAAGTGAAAATACCTCAGTTTTTTAAATCTGAATTTACTTGTCGATGCTTATTATTTATTAGTTTAAGGAAGACATTTTGCTTTTGACTCTTTATTACTTTGTAAGTATCAACTAAGCTTTTGTTCCTAATAACAGGTACATATAAATTTAATTTTGAAATATTTTCTAAATATAACATAATGATGTCTCAGGGTAAATGACAGGACATCTTTATCAATTAATATCAGAACGGGTGTTTTAGTAAATATCATAGTAATTCTACTAGTTTAGGTCATGAGTTAATTGATAGGTCCTAGGTTCGAATCTCGCGAGGCGAGATCGTGGATGAGCACCGCTGAAGAGATTCGCAGTGGGACGAAACGGCTGTTCAATCCTTCCAGGTTTTCTATGGTGGTCTAGCTTCAATTGACTCATGATCTCAACTATTTAAAATATCCATCAGTTCTTGGAATGATTTTACAAACTATTGGATAAAAATTAACATTTCAATGTATATTTTTAATAATATGATGAAAAGAAAAGTCAATTTTCGATTGATTTACTCATTATGAGTTTTGTTCAAGATTACTGCCGTTTTGATTCAATGTAATGATTACCCAATGTACTTACTTACTTACTTACGCCTGTTACTCCCAATGGAGCATAGGCCGCCGACCAGCATTCTCCAACCCACTCTGTCCTGGGCCTTCTTTTCTAGTTCCATCCAATTCTTGTTCATTTTTCTCATATCTATCTCCATTTCCCGGCGTAATGTATTCTTTGGTCTTCCTCTCCTCCTTCGACCTTGAGGATTCCATATGAGGGATTGTCTTGTGACACAGTTGGGTGTTTTCCTCAATGTGTGTCCTATCCACTTCCAGCGCTTCTTCCTGATTTCTTCCTCCACTGGGATCTGATTTGTTCTCTCCCACAGTAGGTTGTTGCTAATAGTGTCCGGCCAGTGGATCTGAAGTATTTTGCGTAGACAACTGTTAATAAACACCTGTATCTTCTGGATGATGGATTTCGTAGTTTTCCAGGTTTCCGCGCCATACAGTAGAACTGTCTTGACATTTGTATTGAAAATTCTGACCTTCATGTTGGTTGCTAATTGTTTTGAGTTCCAGATATTCTTCAGTTGTAGATATGCTGCTCTTGCTTTGCCAATCCGTGCCTTCACATCTGCATCAGATCCACCGTGTTCATCGATGATACTGCCCAAATATGTAAAGGTTTGTACATCTTCCAAATCTTCTCCGTCAATTGTGATTGGATTGGTACATCTTGTGTTGTATCGAAGAATCTTGCTTTTCCCTTTGTGTATATTGAGACCTATTGCTGCTGAGGCTGCAGCTACACTGGTTGTCTTCTCCTGCATTTGTTGTTGTGTATGCGATATAAGAGCCAGATCATCTGCAAAGTCTAGATCATCCAATTGCATCCTAGCTATCCACTGTATCCCGTGCTTCCCTTCAGATGTTGATGTCTTCATGATCCAGTCGATCACCAGGAGAAAGAGAAAGGGTGAGAGTAAACAACCTTGCCTGACACCGGTCTTTACTTCGAACGACTTTGTCAACTGTCCTCCATGAACGATTTTGCAGTTTAATCCATCATAGGAATTCTGTATGATATTGACTATCTTCTGAGGCACGCCGTAGTGTCGAAGAAGCTTCCATAGGGTTGTTCTGTCCACGCTATCAAATGCTTTTTCGTAGTCGATGAAGTTGATATAGAGTGATGAATTCCATTCAATTGATTGTTCCACAATGATCCGTAGAGTTGCGACTTGGTCTGTGCACGATCTATCCTTACGGAATCCTGCCTGTTGGTCTCGAAGTTGGGCGTCTACGGAGTCCTTCATCCTGTTTAACAATACCCAATGTAGTACTTGTTTTCTTTTCTCGTATAATATTTTATCCTGTATAATATGCGATATTCTTGTATTCCATTGACATGAACTATGCTCCGTATGTGATTTGTTATAACTCTGAGTATTTTTTATATATGTGATTTCCTCCTAACTATTGATCAAAATATGTGTACAGTCAATATGTAAATGAGTGTATTTTCTACTAGAACATCACGATCATAACTGTCATCATCGTCGTCGTCGTCATAGTGTTATGGGGTTAATAAATCTTCACTTATACCAGTCTTTATGTTCTTACTTTCGAGTCGTGGGAATTGCAAAGGTCCCTCGTCCAAGAATAAGTGATCAGCGTTTCTCGGCACAATTATTAGCGACGACTAGATATAACAACTGCGACGACCAAACATAACAGTTAATGAAATTTATATGTAAACTGAATTGATTTTACATAGTAAAATATTTAGGTTTGAACATTATATTGATAGTCTAGAATTTGTCCTTTTCAGTTTAATGAATATTACGTATTCAGAATATTTCATGTAACATGGATATAAATATATTCTTGATTTAAAATTAAATGAATATGTTCGTTTTCAGTAATAATAAATCATTGTCATCATTACAAGTATCGTCATTATCTTGATATTTTTTAGTCTCTGTTTCTTTGTTTGTTTGTTTTTTTTAAAAAACACAGAAATTATAACCAGTAGTGCAAACAAGACAAAATGTTATCTTAAAAACTAGCTGGTGGATAATGTAAATTCTTTTATTTTGTTCTACAGTCTGAAATATGTGCTTCTAGTTTTTCTTTTGTGCTGCCTTTTATTTCATATATTGTATAGGAAAAATAGAACAAACAATTAACGATTTTTACTCTATTTCATTTTAATCATATAGATTGGTTATCCATCATATTTTGGCATTTGGTCATTAGGCAGATCATTAAATATTATTATTAAGATTCACTTTATGAAGTTTACCAGTTTTTGATATTAGGACTGTCT
The DNA here is from genome assembly GCA_946903255.1 of Schistosoma spindalis. Taxonomy (NCBI): domain Eukaryota; kingdom Metazoa; phylum Platyhelminthes; class Trematoda; order Strigeidida; family Schistosomatidae; genus Schistosoma; species Schistosoma spindalis. Next base: position 49,216,392 of record OX336420.1, read on the forward strand.
GAGTAGTAATTATCATTATTATTACTATACTAAACTTAGTTAACTAGACTGAAAAACAGTAGTTTCCCTATTACCGCCAATCTTGAAATAGTAACCATTAATGAATCATTAAAAACATGATTTGAAATGTGTAATATATATATATATATATATATATATATATATATATATATATATATATATATATATATATATGGTTAATAAAGTCAAGTTTAATAAAGGGATTTAAATTACCAGTTAACTTTCCGTATTTGAATCCGGATCGAATGTCGTTACTCTTTCAAATAGATTACAAATTCTAACTAATAACCACATAGTTTATGTTTATATTTTACTTAAATTGATTGAATCAGACAAAATATCAGTGAAATAAACTGCTCAATCTCTATTTTACTACACAAGCTATTTAGTCATCTTGATAGTCACTTTCTATCTAATAAACTAAACATAAAGGCATGATTTAACACTTACAATAGTTTGTCAACAGATGAAACAAAACTATCTAATAGCTTTCCTCTACTTACATTTTGAGGTACTATATACTTTAGAAGTTACTAAATTTGAAGTTGTAAAGAAATGGATTATTCAAAATCTACCATACTATGTACTTGAAACCTTTTGGTTAATTATTTCTGTCTACTTTTAGTATATAAACATTGTAAGTATAAATTTTCATTCTATACATAACATAGATAATTACTTAGTTAATTAATTTATTTTAAAAACAGCTTCGATAATTCGAGTTCCTTATTGCATTTTATTAATAAGAATTATGGTATAAATCAGTGAGATGTTTCTAAACGAAATTGATTTTATGAAACGAATAATTAGAATGTATCAGAAGGGGTTTTGTAGAGATTGTAGTAATTTCAATAGTTGACATCATGAGTCAACTGAAGCTAGACCATCATGGCAAACCTGGAAGCACTGGACGGCCGTTTTGTCCTATTATGCGACTCCTCAGCAATGCCCACTAGTGACTAGCTTCAAGATGTATATCCTAGAGTTCTAGTGAGAAGTAGTGAACAGTAGAGTTCAACCGGGTCAGTTGTGAGATAGTAACTCACTTATGACAATGGTAGATGTATCACTCAATTTTGTGGAGTGGTTGAAATTGGACATCAATACCGTTGGATGCCGGTGGTTTGGTGGTTAAGCGCATGAGACTAATAGGTCCTGGGTTCGAACCCCGCAAGGTGGGATCGTGGATGCGCACTGCTGAGGATTCTCACAATAGGACGAAACAACTGTCCAGTGCTCCCATGTTTTCGATGGTGGTCTAGCTTCAATTGACTTATGATCTCAACTACTGAAATTAGAATGTACTTAACCACTAAAGAGTAGTTAGCATCAAGTATTACTAATACTCTTACGAATAAATTATACACTTTACAAAAGAAAAAAATCAATTTTCAATGAAGGTAACTATATATTTAGATGTAACAGAGATATGAACATTATCAGGCTCTCACAATGAATCTCTCAATTTAAATGACAAGGCAAAATTTAACACACATTAATATACTAATAAATCTGTAATGTTTCATCACACCATAAAAGTTTACCATCTGTTGTGAATATTCACACCTTTCACAAATGTTGAATTTATTTTAACAAATAATCAATTCCATTTGTAAATATGATCATGTAATATCAAAAACCTTAGTCATTTAATCTATGATACAAAACTAGCATTTTGATAGCTGTAATATAGTTGGTTTTAATCTCATCAAAACTTGTCCATTCTAGTAACGTTTATAAAATAAAGTCCTGTCAATTAATCTATTTCATGTGTATGGAAATCAAATAGTAGTCAACGGCTATTATAATGAAATAATTGAACAAATCATTGAAAACTACATCGATTAATCTTTTTTTTTGTTAATTATTTATACATTTAGATTTTCTAATTATTTGATCCTAAAAATTAAATATGTTGATCGGAATTATAAAATAACAGCTATCAAATAAATCATCAAATTGACCCGGTATATTTCTATACAAATCAAATGAAATTGATATCTAGTTATTAGTATTTGTTACTTTTCATCGATTCTATATTTATCGGCATGGATTCGGAAAGCTCGTTTGGCTTTCGCCAACTTACGTCACCTATGGTGGATGCAAGATATCCGTCTATCAATTAAGGGACTAGTAGAAGATACTCGTAAGCTACTAATACTTGAATACAGATGTCTTCGAAGTATTGCTGGCATCTGCTAGGATAACCGGGTAAGTATTAGTGAGGTTAGAAGCAGGGTATTAGGCAATAAGGGTAAATCAGTAGATGAGGTTGTGAATCTTCATCAACTGAGACGGTTGGACCACGTGTTACGTATACCTGAACACCGATTATCACGACGTGCAATGCTGACTAGTGTAGGAGATGGTTGGAAGAAAGTTAGGGTCGGCCAAACCAAAACGTGGCATCAGTGCTTGAGGTCACTAACTTTTATTTTTAGCCATGTTGGTAGATGCAGACTAATTGGTTGGATACTGGGTGACATGGCTCAGAACCGATCACAATGGCGTTCTGACTGACTGGACTGACTCGATACTTATTTTTAGCAAAAACTAAAAGATATTTAACTATGGAGTAGCAAAAGAGCTAAGTGATCATATGCGCTCATATACCGTGTTTGAAATTTTCTCTATAAAAAAATGAATTCTTTTCTGTTTTTACTAAATAACAAAGAATTGGAGATGAGAAAAATTGTCTAGAAACTAAATAATAACCAGTAAATTGTATATCATTTTTACTGAAAGTTACTATTATATAAAAGCTAACATTATAATAATTGGAAAAGACTAAAACCAATGTCATATTTCTATGTATATTTGAGTGCATAAATAATATTCATATTTTTAAATAGAGGAAAACGTTTTTTGTGTATTCTATTTTGTTAATTAACGTTGCATGCGTAAAAAAATTACAGTTTTTCTACTCAACTTCAAATTGTATAACTCAAAATTTACTTTAGTAAATATAATCGTATTCAGTTATGTCTAGAAGACAGTGACTACAATGATCAACTAGCATAATTATTTTTCTGATAAAAATATGTAAAAAAGTTCCTATTATAGAGTTTCTATGATCTACAGGTAGGTTCTATAAGATTTCATCAGTTGAAGATTTGCATTGATATCACTGGATAGATGTTTTTATTTCTTCGTTTGGCATTTCATAAGACGACATAACCTCAAATTCATAAGACTAGATTTCTATAATCTTCCGGTTTTAAGAGTAACACGATTTCTTTCATTATCATTATGAACTTCATAATTGTTTACGAAACAGATACTCAACTTGAAATATTCTATAGAAACATTCTCACTACTTGTACAAATCATGAGTAGCAAAATACATGATTAAAATTTACGTCAGGAGTATTATATATATATGATGATGTCGTTCAGAAGAACGATGAAAGCTCCACGACCAAACTATCCAGCTCAGAGAACAAAACTCCATCAAGATAATTATCCAACTTATGAAAGAATAAAAATAGCGGAAAAACTACATATTTTGCTGCCATACTCCCAAATCATTCAAACGGAGTGGTTTTCTTGCTTCACTTCCGTTTACAAAATAGAACTCATAATCCTACAGTTTCGAAATGATTGATTATCATCTGAAGTACCAGTTTTGGCAGACTTCTCATATATATATATATATATATATATATATATATATATATATATATATATATATATATATATATATATATATATATATATATATATATATATATATAATGAATTAAGAAAATAGAAACGACTTTTTTGAACTGTTTTATACATGTTTATTTCTCATAGTCTTATTTATCGAACATCACAGAAATATCTTTTGTTTAGTGGAACATTTGTAGGCAATAAATGATAAATAAACGGAGACTAAATTGCTTATGAACTTTAAAATGAAATTCCACTACAGAAGATACTAGACTCATTTAGAAAAATGAGATATTATCGGAGTTTTTCTCAAATTTTAGATGAATAATTACGGTGAATGAAATCGCAATAATACTTAACGAATAAATCCATTTTGTATTGTTTGTTTGCATCGTCCCACTGATGTTCACGACTGCAACTGACCAGTCTCTTAATAACATACGTGCATCCTGTGTGGATTCCCTTTATTTTGCTTTAAGTCATAAGAATTATGAGCAAAAATGGATGTACATACATTCAGTTGACGAGTACCAAATATAATAGAATGCACGTTCTCGATTCCACTGCTAGTCATCATCCACCTTTGTTCATAATACTAAATGATTGTTTATACATGAGATTATTTTATAGTGATTAATTCAGAAATTACAAAGCATGAAGTTAAATGGTTGACTTTTAAAAGAGCATCAAAGACTGTTTGCTTTGACTCTATAAAATTTTGTATTTTATGTGTTGTACTTACTTACTTACGCCTATTTCTCCCAATGGAGCATAGACCGCTGACCAGCATTCTCCAACTCACTCTGTCATGGGCCTTCCTTTCTAGTTCCATCCAATTCTTGTTCATTTTTCTCATATCTATCTGCATTTCTCGGCGTAATGTGTTGTTTGGTCTTCCTCTTTTCTTTTGACCTCGAGGATTCCATGTGAGTGTTTGTCTTGTGACACAGTTGGGTGCTTTCTTCAATATATGTTCTATTTACTTCCACAGCTTCTTCTTCATTTCTTCCTCCACTGGGATCTGGTTTGTTCTCTCCCTCAGTTGGTTGTTGTTAATGTGTTGCACTAGTGATTGTTAATTCGATCATTTTTATTCATATTTTTTAAAAAAATTATTAAGCGTGGAGAAAAAATACCAACAATTATAACAATTTCATTTTTTAAAATGAAACTAATAAACTTACATTTTTCGTTGTCTTTTTTTAATTTGTCCTTTTAAGTGTATTACTTCTACCAAAACTACTGAACATCTGTGTAAAACTGACACAAATATTTGACTAAGAAGATAAGAAATATTATGGGTTGGAATTTAGAATTAGCTCACTATCATCAATTATAGTTATTGGTTAATGTCGTATGGAGCATATTCTATAATACTGACCATATCTTATCCAATTCATTTCAATTTCTCAACTTAAATCAATATTAAATTATTTTAAAAATTTCATTTATGACATTATTCATCATATATTACCACTAACTGATACATAAAGCGATCTGAAAGAGAAATGAAAGTCCTGAACCATGTCGTTAAGCTGTTAACGAATCCTTAACTATGACGCAGACAACTGTTTTACGCTTCTTTTGTTTTTCAATGATTCGTCAGTTGATATTGCTAGTTCGTGATAAAACCTTTTCACATAAAAATATTAACTTCGATTATTGATTTTCTTTATTAATTCGACCTTATCCGAAATATAAACATAAGGAATTATAAAACGATGAAATAATGTTCTAATAGAAATTCTTTCAATGATACGTTTTAAATAATTTAAACATACAGGAGAGTGTACCTTTTCTATTCAGTAAAAGTAAATTCCAGTGAGTATTCGATTACCAGTTTGGCATTCATTTACTAAAATATAGTGGGTTTATCACTTTATTTGAATGTCTTTAATGTTATCATGTAGCAGTTAAACCGAGGACAATTTTGATACATCAGTAGCACAAATGACAATTATTTTCGGCTAAATCATTTTAATATTGAATCCATATTCATAATTATTAAATAAATCTATTTTCAAATGTCCTGAATACTGCAGAAGAAGAAAAGTACGTGCATTAATACTTAAGGCTAAAATATAATTGAACAATAACTTCTGTAAATTTTCATACTTTTATCAATAAAAATTTAGTTAAAATGTAGTTGAACATTGTAGTTATGTTTAAAACAATCAGTTTTTAAACGTTAGTCCATAAATTTGAGACATTTTCTCCTTTATTTGGTTTTGAGAGCCAGGTAGGTTTCAACACTATTCACAAAATGCTAAATGCACAAACCTGTACATGGTCAATAAGTTAAATATCATTTATATTACCAATAATATCTGATTAATCAAATGTCTACCATACATTGTATAGTTGTAATCTATTTCTTTAGGCTAAGGTTACTATATTATACTTAAAGGTTTTGTAAACTGAACCTCTTCGATGGCGCTAAATCCCTTAAAAACAATATAGACACTTCTATAATGTACTTAAATTTAGATAAGGTCTAAATACTATTATAAAAGATGTCATAAAATTTCATGGTTAACAAAGCCGATCAATTAAAACTGACACTCTTGTTAAGTGGACCTAGTACATTAGTAATTATTATTATGTAAAATATCAGCCTGGTTCATTTTAGAATTGAAAATGGCTGAATGTTTTACATGACTTTTTATTACATTTTGAAAAGAAAGAACTCAGTAGTTAAATAGTATGTGTAACTTGCGAAACAATAAAACATTATGTAATTATATCAGTATTCCACATTAATGATTCTTTAATTGTTCAATTATTTAGATAGAATCATGTTAATCAGCTTATGATAAATCCACTTATTTTAACTTAGTCATTTGTAGGATGAGTAGGCTTCATTGTTTAACATAATTTAACAAACAATTTACAGAAATTGATAAAATTATACTTGATACTTTTATATATTCACTACTAATATCATTCCGATCGGATCATTATATTGGTTAAAAATAAAAATGATATTTTGAATAGTTTCTCCTTCTATTACTTACTTACTTACTTACACCTATTACTCCCAATGGAACAAAGGCCACTGACCAGCATTCTCCAACTCACTCTGTCATGGGCCTTCCTTTCTAGTTCCATCCAATTGTTATTCATTTTTCTCATGTCTATCTGCATTTCTCGGCATAATGTGTTGTTTGGTCTTCCTCTTTTCCTTTGACCTCGAGGATTCCATGTGAGTGTTTGTCTTGTGACACAGTTGGGTGCTTTCCTCAATGTATGTTCTATCCACTTCCACAGCTTTTTTCTTCATTTCTTCCTCCACTGGGATCTGGTTTGTTGTCTCCCATAGTAGATTGATGTTGATAGTGTCTGGCCAATATATCTTAAGTATTTCGCGTTGACAGCTGTTGATAAACACGTATCTTCTGGATGATGGCTTTCGTAGTTCTCCAAGTTTTCACCTCCTACATTAGAACTGTTTTGACATTTGTATTGAAAATTGTGACACTGGTGTTTGTTGAGAGTTGCTTCGGGTTCCAGATGTTTTTCAGTTGTAAATATCCTGCCCTTGCTTTGCGGACCCGCGCCTTCACATCTGTATCAGATCCACCGTGTTTATCAACGATGCTGTCTAGGTATTGAATGGTAATACATTGTTATTCATTATTTTCAGTTGTAGTCATTTTTTATGGTAAAACATGATTATTTCCCTATGTCATTTACGTAAAGCTGACTGATTTAACTCTATGGATTTCAATAATCCTCCTCTAAGGTAGTTTTTACTGAACATATGACCATTATTCATCTAAGTTATTGATTATTTTTCTATTCTAAAGACAGTTTTCACCAAAAACTAGCATTATCTATAAAATCATTTAAAAAATTATAGATTTGTTGGATGACTAAATGTACTAATGAATTCATGAATTTATTCATTATTATAATCCATTTAATATAACAAATGTCAAAACTAATACTAATTTGAATCATTTATCAATTTTTGTGCTTACAATATATGTATGTAATATCTGTGATTGTGACTATAAAAATGTGGTTAATGAATGTATGTGAAGTCAAAACTTATATTACCATAAATGTGGTGTTTTTACATAATACGTTTTAATAGTTAAATTCATGAGTCAATTAATGCCAGACCACCATAGAAAATCTAGAAGCATTGAATGACCGTTTCGTTCTAATATAAGACACATCAACAGTACCCACCCACGATCCCGCCCACGAGATTAGAAATCAGAACCTACTGGTCTCGCGCGCGAACGCTTGACCTCTAGACCACTGAGCCGGTTGGCATCAGACGGTGTTAATGTCTAACTTCAATCAATCCACAAAATTGCGCCACTGTCCACCATTGTCATCAGTGAGTTACTATCTCCTGATTCGAATCTCGCGAGGCGGGATCGTGGCTGAACACTGCTTAGGAGTCCTATACTAGGAGAAACTGGCCGTCTAATGCTTCCAGGTTTTTCATGATGGTCTAGCTTCAATTGACTCATGAATTCAACTATTAAATTACTATAATATCCACAAAATCCCTCTCTGATTTTTACATTTAATAGGTAGAAAAATTAAATCAAATGAATGCCTAAATTACCATGATAACAAATATAAAGAACTGTTGTCGCTCCAAATGATTAACTTAACTAAGAATACATATTACTTTTGATTGTAATTAAACGGCGGAATGAAAGGAAATACATAATTAATCAAGTGAATTAATGATGAATACACATAAAAAAACAATTTTTGTCTTATGCCATTTCCTGTTTAATAACTAGTGATACATTCATTCTTTCAGTTGGAATCTAACTTATCAACACACTGATGAAAGTGATCTGTTTAAGACTTGTACTACAATACATTTGTAAGTCAAATATTGACTTACTGCCAAATGAGGGGCTTTTACACTAAATGATTAAGAAGTGATAACTAGAGTAATGTTAACTTTCTTTTAGTGCTGTTTAGATACTTTTGATAAGGTTGTTATATAACCGTTAGATTTAGTGACCCAACATCATGGTACACATTTTTTGGTGTTAGGTGATAACAGATACATGATTGATTAATCTTACATTCTTTAGATAAATGTTTATTGTTTATTCGAGAAAATTCATTTTCTTTCAAATGTCTTATATTTGTGCGTCTCAACTATATTGCCTTTTGATGCTTTTCAACTTTGAAACTAAGAACATAAAATGATAAAATTAAGCATTTTACGTAAAACCTTAGAGTTTTGAATGTTCGCCTTCCAATTTTATTATTGAGTGATTTGAGGACTACCCTTACCTATTGTAATTAATGGAACTGACTATTAGATGCCCTTTAATTTTTATTTAATGAAAACAGGTCAATGCAATAAAAGTACAGACTTAACCATACAGTGGTTTCGGAATGGTTGTTTTTCGTCAGTGTAGACAGTCAAAGATCTGACGCAACGAGCTTCATACTTCTTTTGGTAATGAGTTACTAAGTGTTGAAATACAGTTCAGTCCTCATTAGAATAATTCTTCTTCGTATCCAATTTTTATAATATTACTACTGATAACGGCTCGAAATCTATTGCTTCATCTTTTTCAAGATTAATAACTTAGATCTGTAATATAAACAAATGATTTATAAATTTCCCATCTACTGTCATCCATTATAATACATTAAATTGACACAATAGGAAAAGGATTTATAAGGAAAGTAATTTAATGCTGCAACTAAATTGATTTCATCTTCTATAAAGTAATTCACTATTCACACGATACTATACAAAAATTCTGGTTAACATTACGTTATTTCCTATCATCCTTGCTTGCCAGTTTTTTTTCATTTTTTCTACCATTCTACAAAAAAGTACCGCTTTATCTTAAATTCAAAATTGATGTATGTATAAAAAGTGGCTATACAAATATCAGAATAATAAATGTAATAAAATACAAACGAAACGAATTTCTACGGTCTCAGCTATTCCTTTTTTTTACCAAATACAAATAATTATAAATAAGAGAGTACTGTGTTTTAAATATTGACATTATTCATCTTGTTCATACATACTTCATTTTAATAAAGGATAAGTCTTTGTCATTTATTGTATGGATAATATATATTCTGTTCTTAATAATTCCATAGATAACTCTACATTAAGATAAACTATGATTTATAACTGAAAAAAAACAGATTATATTATCATTCATTATTACACTACTTAACTAGACTTTTACCTACCTAATTAATTACTTATCAATGTCCATTTTGTTTATTAACATGTTTCCGCTATTACCATGTATTATGTTTTGTTGTAAATTAGCAAAATGATTGATGAAGTCTCTATTGAATATAAATTTCTCTTTAGATATATTAATGTAAATTAAAATTTTAACAATTTTATGATTAATAAAGAAGGAACGAATCAAGTGAAGAAATTTATTTTAATTAGTTTTTCATCATGGCTCTACACTAATATATATATCTCACAACAGACTTGGTTGAACTCCACTGGTCACGGTTTCTCACTAGAACTCCAGGAAATGCCTCTGAAGTCACTCACTAGTGAGCAGATGATTATTATCAGAAGGGATTTTGTGGTTTTTCATGGTGGGCTAGCTTCAATTAACTCATAGTTTCAACTACTGAAATCTCTAAAATCTCCACAAAACCCCTCCTAATATATATATGATTTACATGAATGAAATAATACTCATCGAGTGGATACGTTACGTAATAATAACATAATGACATGTCAATTATAAATTAACATTGAGTAATTGGAAGAAAGAGGATTAATAATAATCAAAATAATTATTCGAAAATCAAGAAGTCACTATGTTACATAATATATGAAAACGAGAAGGAATAGAATATTTTGGTTTGCCACATGATTTATGAGTGTCTTTTGTACATTGCTAAAGCCATTGCAATCCATGTTCACAAACCTAACCTTTGCATCCAAAAGAAGTTTGTACAACCACTTTCGCTACTTTGGTCATCGGTATAGGGGCATTTGTAGCAGAACATTGATAAACTATTTTCTTACTTCCATTTTTGTCTTTTGAAAATTGTACTTTACTTATTCTCAACATGGATCTCTTAGTTCTTACATAACTACTACTCTACTGACTATTCATCAAAATATTCTATGCCTTTTCTTTTTTATATATTATGTAACGTAGTGACTTCTTGATTTTCGAATAATTATTTTGGTTATTATTAATCCTCTTTCTTCCAATTACTCAATGTTAATTTATAATTGACATGTCATTATATAATTATTACGTAACGTATCCACTCGATGAGTATTATTTCATGATTGTAAATCATACATATTTATATTAGTGTAGAGCCATGATGAAAAACTAACTGAGAAGAAATTTCTTCATTCGATTCGTTCCTTCTTTATTTATCAAATGTCAAAATGGGAATTTTCACTAAATTTTACGGTTAAAAATTGTACTTGCAAATGTATAAAAATGATTATTATTATCGATCGTTTGCTTCATTCCCTTTTTTAAATATTCAATTAAGATGTTCCCACAAAGCTTTTTTTATTAATCATCAAATATGACCTTCAAAAGATGTCGTTTATGAAGTGTACAGGTATATTTTTTTAGGTTGTAGTGTATTTTCAATAATTTGAGTAGAAAATAATGTTTCTTTGTACACGAAATGAAAAATCATTTAAAGCGAATACGTCTATTATTCTTACATCAATAAAACGTAATCTACTAAAGGATTTCAATATAAACACAATGTGGAAAATAAATTGTTGAGTGATTTTGAATGATTTTTGCTTATAACTGAGAATAAGGAAAAAGTATTTTTAATTTTCAATAAAGACTTCGTTAAGTACAGATGGAAATTAGAATAGATTCAATAAGCGTACAAGGAATAAATAATATTTCAGTGTATTGTATTTTTCTACGATTATTTAGCCAAAGTTAGTTGATGATGTAAACTGAACAATCAGTTAGTCACTAACGATTGTCTTCAGAAAGTATCAAAATCCCAGTAAGATGATTCGGTTATGTTGATAGTGATACAAATATCTGTGATTGTAATAAATGATAGTTGTGCAATATCGTGGGTCCTTAAAGGTTTCAGAACAATTTACTCAATAGTCATTAGACATTATTTGAAACACAATGTTCTAAGACCACTCTGATAATCGTTATAATCATATAGTCAAAGAAACCTAAGTAATAGAGAGGATCAGTAATTGATAAGAGTTTAGTGATAATGAGTTAAGCACATACTTATCTTACCTATTAACATTATTTAAAAAGCTTATAAGGAGATAAGTGTAGACTTCTTAATAGATTTTCGAAAAGAGTTTCTATACTATGATGTATAAACATTATTGAGTTGTTGGTTTCCTTTAAATAAAACATTAATAACACGATTTCTAAGAGAGAACAAATAAAATTTAATGAAAGTAGAAAGAATAAACAACAAATGATCCCAATTAAAATGGGATCATTATTTATTAATAAGAAGTTACTGTTGAATAGAAATAATCATGGTAAATCAAGTTGGAACAACATATAAACAACATCAAATATACACATCAAATGTATCTTTCCAATTCCAAATTAAAACAAACTTCATTACAAACTTGTATTAAATCGTAGGTGTTTACTGTTAAGAAGTTACAAATAAATTTTTTTAAAATACCTGTACAATGCACTTTGGTTTATATTACATTCTCAATTGACTTATGTCAAAGATTAAACAAAAAAACACAAATCACGAATCTAAGCAAAAAATAATACAGAAATCACTGTACTATCAACTTATATCAAAATAAAAACGTTTAACATGCAAAAACATCACATTGAATATAAACTATATACACAAATTAATCATTATTATATCTATAAAATCTTATAAAACTAGGTTATATGAGACTAGAACCATCGTAAATAGGAATGGGTACTTTGAATTCAGTCCTAAGTTGAGTTATTATAAATATGTGAATTCACTGAGAAACTTTTAATCAAAGCTATAAAAATATGTAAACATATCTAAATTTTACTTATGATACTTTAACATTATCGGCAACGCGAAAGGATAAGCGAGAATAAAATAAATGTCAATAAACTGAGCAAATAACATCGATTGTATCGTGCTTTGTTTTCATAACCTTTTAATTTTCAATGCTTGTTTATTGCAACAGTTGAGGTCATGAGTCAATTGAAGCTAGACAACCATGGAAAATCTTGGAGAACTGAACGGCCATTTCGTCCTAGTATGGGACTCCTCAGCAGTGCGCATCCACGATCCCGCCCCTTGCGAGATTCGAACCCAGGACATATCAGTCTCACGCGCGAGCGCTTAACCATTAGACCACTGAGACAGTATCCAAAAGCGTTAATGTCTAACTTAAACTATATTACTTTCTTCTACTTAAAACTATTTTAAAAGTTTCAGAAGGGGTATTGTCGAGATTGTAGTAATTTTAATAGTTCAGATCATGAGTTCATTGGATCTAGACCATCACGGAAACCTGGAAATTACATTGTTGCAATGAATAAATAAATTAGTTATTACTTTGTTAACATGTTAATCCGAAATATTGATTATTCCTACTAATTTTTATGATAAAAATACTTTAAATAAATATAATACAAATTTTGAATGTGAAGTTCATGCAATATTACTTGTCAGTAGATAAACAACGAAAGCACCATAATAAACTGATATAAAACATTTAAAATTTCCCCATGATAGTTTTAGTGACCTATACAGTTTTCAATAATGAAATTTCTGAATCCATCAAATAATTAATGTATTTATAGTTTTTTTTCCCTAAATTTGAGGAGCCAGATCAATTTCTATGATCTATCAATCAATTATTGTAATCAAATGAATTTGAAAGAGTTCACATTTAAAAAGATACATATTTTATAATATGAGATGGTACATTTGACATTAAATTATTGTAAATTTGCATAAAATACCAAGAAGATATTCCTATTTGAAAGTTAATGTCTTTAAACAAACCGAATAAATGAACACTTGGTCGTTTTAAATAACTAATATTCAAATTTATACCTCCAAACGGTTAACATCCATATATAATATGAGATATTACTAGTGAAATCAGGTCATTTGGTTATATGAGGATATTCTGAACATTTATCGTCTAACGTCTTTGAAGTACAACTCTTTTGTGTGTTTCTTGGCTAAGAATCGATCGATTTTTTGTTTTTCAACCATTCATTTTCAATGACCAGTCAATTTAATTATTCTTTTGTTTTCATCTTCGATTAAGTTTGAATGTTTCTATTAACGGGACATTAGGTTGTCAAAGCTAAATATTATTAACATCATTAAACTGAACATGAAAAATACTAAACGTTAACTTGTTTCATAAATTTAGATTAACTGTTTAAACAAATTAATCAACATGCAGAAACATTTGGCTACAAAACAGTATAGAACCGGAGAGTAAATGATGATAATTGATTCTCTCATTAAATCATCTATGAAGTTTTATGCATATTTAAATGCACTCTGAGGGTGATACAATTCAATTCAGTGTTACAATGGTATTCATATAGCCAGTCACAAATCTGTGTGCATTGTTATTTATCATATGACAAAATGACTGAATATGCGTGGAATATGTGGAATAGATGATTTTATACAAGATATGGACACACAAAAAGCATTGTGTGTTTATATCTATATATTTATATACGTATAAATATATAGCTGAGTATGTATGTACATAACTAGTTGCATAACTCATAGTATTTTGCGGTAAGATTTCGAATAAACCAACGAAACGAGGAAAGAATTTAGCTATAAAACGTCGTAGTCACTCGTTCATTCACTCACTCACCTACATACAAAACACACATGTAGTCGCTTCTAATAACAAATGTATAATCAAATTGTCTATGAATTAATTAACCGTAACAATAAATTACATATCTTATTGTAAATAATAAATAAGACTATCCAATGGTTATTTTGTAATTTAAACAAAAAAATGATTGAAAAGTGAGTTAACCTATTTTCTTATTCAATATTATTGATAATTGAAATGATAAGTGTTATCAGTAATAATATCAATAGTTTCTTCATGATTTATATCAAATCATTTCAATCAATATACTTCGTAAGTAAATGTTTTCATATTCTAAGTTATGATAGATCGAAACTAAAAGCTTTCGATTAGATGGTATCATGAGTCATAGGTAAATATATTGAGTATTGGATTCATATTGATCGCTTCATTAGTTAAAGATAATTATGGGGTCTTATACTAAGATAAAATCATTATTAACTATCTATAAAGTAGGGATATATTAGTCAAACTCATTTATGAAATTAGTTCTTGATCCGAATCTTTTAGTATAACAATGTTTAATCAGTAAAGCTTTTAATTAGCATGATTTGAATACTCATCAATAGATTAAATTGTAATAATTATATAATCTTCTAGTAAACCATTTTACTTTCAGAGTTCACGTTTCAGATAGTGATATTTGAATTTTTGTAAAATCATCTTTCCTGAATTTTTTTATATTGATCTCAATAATGATTGTAAATTAAAATTTTGATCATTACCTCTTACTAATCAACACATATACTCTTTTAATAGTCCAGGAAAATAAATGTGTTCTAAGGATATTTTTTTGAATTAAATCTACCAATAATTAAAAAAATATATACGATTAAGTATACATTAGCTTTTAAATAATACTAAGAAATATCTATTAAGATTAATGTTGTCTTGTTTTAAATTTCTTAATATTTTCTATATTACTTTAAATAAATAAATGAATATATTTGTAATATTCCAACAAGTAAAAAATTAAATTTTCTGACGTTTCGTAACTCAGTTTATACTACTTCTTCAGACAATAAATAACCAAATCAAAATTAGTTCAAGTTTAAATAGTACAAAGGAACAATGCGAGAATATTATACTTTAAATGATTTGTAACACTTGTTAAACAGTAGAATCGTATCATTTGTTCAATAAGTAGTATGTGTATATTAAATTTATAATAAACTAAGTAAATCATTTGAAAGATTCTTGATTAGTAACTTCAGTAAATTATTAGTTATATTATTCATTCATTTGCTAAATATAATTGAGGGAATGGTGATAATGAACAATGTTTACATATTTCAATATATTACAAAACAATCAATCATTCATGATGTATTTTTATTAGCACTGTTGTATTTTAAAACTAACTTCCAATAAAACCAATATTTTAATCCTTTCTAAACATTTCAAACCCCAGAAATTCTCATACTATTAAAAAAGAAACTAGTATTATTATAATATGTGTTTACTTTTTGAGATTAATTAAGGTAAAGATGTGAAGAAAGGATGCTTTGATATTTTTGTCGAAATTCATTATAAATCTTGATTATATAGGAATGCTTCCTTGTAATGTATTAAAAGTTTTTTTAACAGGTTTGAAGATATCCCCTAACGAGTTATTTAATGAATATCAATCTAGTGTAATATAATAATCTATTCATACATAAATGACACATATTTACTAATTATAAATGTACTTTCTATCATTCTAAATGACTTTATTTCATTATCGTTGAAACAATTCTAATCTACTTTTGTACATTATAATTCATAACAATAATTCTTCGAATCATATTTATCTTATTGTATATTGGAAAATTATATTTTTTTCCCCATTAACTTATCACTTATATCTTTTTTACTACTAGAAAGGTTATTCATCAAACTTAAATAAAAATTCTTAATCAATTCATTAAATAATAATCTTGGCAATTATTAAGTAACATTTATTGATTATTTGTTTAAGATCATTGTTTTCATATTATATTTTGTCTATAGAGGTAATTCTGCCAAGTGATTTGACAGTGTAGCTAAGATGTGTTTTCTTTTTTAACAGATAAATAGCTACAGACTAGCAAACACATAACATACTGATATACTTTGTCACCAAATGGATAAAAATTTATTTGGGAAATGAATGTTAATAAGTACTTTAGTGAATGGTTATTCAATATATCTTAGTGAATAATAATTTAGTTGTCATAAGACAAGAGTTATTTGCAAAGATATCTGGTTTCGGAGTTTAACCTCACTGTTACACATACTATCAATCAGAAGGGCTTTGTACAATAAGTTGAACTTATGATATGGTAGATAGATAGAATTCCTTGAACTGCTTTAAATAGATATAATTGTTTTTATGTTCATGTGATGAGTTTTCTCTGACGGTTAAAAGGATTCCATATTTAATCTGTTATTAATAAACATTGTAATCCGATTTTAGAATAGTTTCCAATTATCAGCAATTCTTTCACTAATAGATTTGTATCATCACACTAATCAAATAAAAGATTTCCGTTGAACACAATGAATCAATTGTATTATTCGAGAGAAATATTGGTAAAACTTTGCTATGTTACCAACCTTCCCTAACTATCGACATGACATTGTAATTTTAATGTCTTCTATTAATTAATGGGAAATATATATATATATATATATATATATATATATATATATATATATATATATATACAGGTAAAAACTGTATCCTACTATAAAAAACGTAATGATACACAAATATATAGTGTTTACATGAAAACTATTAGATTATCGATTTTCACAACCAACGTTTCAGTCCTTAAGTTTAAGTATATTTGATAGAAAAAATCACTCATATGAATGCAGATCAATATTCTTAATAACTGATATCGATAAATATTTTTTGTTAACTAATCTTCATAGATTCTATATTGTTTATGTCTAAATTCATTAATGAGTGGAAAAGGTATCCTTGATCAATAACAAATTTATATACTTATTTGTGTATCAGATAAATTCTTCTTACCTATTAGCATCACTAGTGGTTTACATTGCTTGAGAGTCAATTTCAAACGTGAGAAAAGAACCTGTCATAGTTACTAACACTAATTAGATCATAACAAGCATGAATTTCACATTTTTGTTTGTATTTAATTTAAAAAATATTTTCGTTACACAATGAAATAATAATATCTTTTTAAGTTAATTAGTTATAATTAATTCATGAAAGCATATTCTTTAAAATTACTCATTACACAAATGATAATGAGCATAAATTTACTTTGAATTTGTTCTATTAATTTAATACGATAGTATGTGTTTACTAAAAATCATTCTGACTTAAAAACGAAATGAAAACCTGTTTTGGTCCTCTTATCAATTCCTTTTAGAAATTATCCTGGTTATTTTCAATTTCAGGCAAAAATTAAGAGTATTTACTAGGTAGTTCTATTAATCTAATCGATGAGATATTTGTTTATGGTATCATTAGAGACAATATAAACTATATGAAAATTAAACGGCTGACAGTTTATTTTTCACAGTTCAATTGATATAGCTAATGATATTGGTTTACAAAATTATTTAACCGTAACACTCTTTTATCTCTTTGCATAATCAATAATCATATTGTGTTGATTGGGTGTGAGGAAATTTTTTTTATACAGTAAACAAACGAATGGGTGATTGAACACAAAGACAATTTTGTTTCATAGTTGCATTCATGAGTCAATTAAAGCTAGACCACCATGAAAAACCTGGAAGCAGTGGACGGCCGTTTTGTCCTAGCATGAGACATCTCGGCAGTGCCCACCCACGATCCCACCCTGAGAGATTCTAAACCAGGATCATGCGCGAACGCTTGACTTCTAGACCACTGAACCGACATCCAATGGTGTTAATGTCTAACTTCAACCAATCCACAAAATTGCGACACTATCTACCGCTGTCTTCATCTAAAATTAAACGGAACGTTACTAAGCTTACCAAATATTGTAAAAATGAAAATATTATAAGCATATTCCAGTACTTATTTTTTTTAAACAGTATTCCCTTAAACTCTTAACTTAGTAAACAAGACCTAAACAAATAAACCATAATAATTTCTACATTTAAGTGATATTTATTTGATCAATAAATAGTGTAGGTGTGTAAATGTGAGTAATATAGAAGTTTGTAAAATGCACAGAGAGTATTAACAGCTAAATCTAAACAATGGCACAAAATAATTAGCATAAAATAAGACAATGGCAGATTAAATTATAACTCATAGAATTATTAATTATGAAAATAATCCAACTGTTTTTTTAATAAATCAACGAATAAAATATTGGTGATATACATTTGTGTTATATAGCAATGTACAAATGAATAAATAATGTAAGTATACGACAGTATGGAATATCTCTTACTGAATAATCCAATCTTCAGTTAAGAAGAAATAATCCCTTACTAAACAGTGCTAATGTAGTGAACAAGAACACGAGTGCTAAAAATCGAATGTATTTGAACACAAAATTACAGAGCATCTCACTAAAATCTGAGAACCATATAGTAAATCGTCAATTTGCAAAATATCAATCCATCGTATCAAACTTGGCTGTTCCTGTTGCAAACATCAATCCATTGTCTCAGATTTCATGGTTCATGCGTTTTCATACCAATTACTTTCCGTTTCCGTTCTACTGAAATACATTCTATACCTGACCACCGTTATATACTACTTGTGTGGATATACGTAACCCACACCACACTAGGATTATTTCATAGATCATGAGGTTAGGTTGTCAGTTATCAATCTACCTTTAGTTGAGTATATGAGAAATCTTCAACATTCAGAGGTAGAGTGATATTTTATTTCTTAGAGTTCTAAATGACTCAATGAATAAATCTCAGTATTTTTTTCATTGTTTTAGTTAATACAATACATAAACGTCTTTTTGACTAATGTCCCTGAAACCTGAATGTTAATTTCAAGTTGGCAACAATAAGTTATTTCAATCAATATCCAGTTTATCTAGGTTAATATTTTTAAAGTAAAATGCATAGTATTTATTAATTAATGCTACCTATAGTTTATTTCTTATTTTATATTCATTTTTACTGAGAAATGGGCATATGCAGTTTCAGAACTTACCAAAATACAACAATTAACTAATGTAATAAATTTTCATACAGATTCTATTATGTGATTAAACATAATGATAAAGCATAAATTCAACAAAAAAGAGACATCAATTTATTCACTGCATTTAGAGGACTTTGAATGAGATTGAACTGGAGCGTGAATACAATGAACTAAACTTCATCATAGTGTTGGGTACGTAAAAAAAAATAATAATATTACACCAGATTTATTCACATGTATTAAAATTATCTTCGACAAGCGATGAGTCAGATAGTATGTTACAGATTACAGTAAAAAAATTAGAACGAATGGATACGGAATAGATAAAACAGTTACTTAATTGCTTACTAACACCTGTTACCTCCAATGGAACATACGTCGCCGACCAGCATTCTCCAACCTACTCTGATCTGAGCCTTCCTTTCTAGTTCTATCCAACTGTTGTTCATTCTTCTCATGTCTGTTTCCGTTTCTCGGCACAATGTACTGTTTGGTCTTCCTCTTCTCCTTTGACCTTGAGGAGAGTGAGAACAAAAGTTGGTTAAATAAATTAGCGGACTGATTAAAAAAATTCATAAATTCAACTTATCTGTAAATTGAAGTATTATTATGTAGAAAATATCTATAAATTCTGGACAGTTGATGACATAAAATCTATTTGAGCAGTCGACAGCTTTAAAAAATTCATGCTTCCACATATATATATATATATATATATATATATATATATATATATACTAACAGCTCATCAGGGTGCTGCCTTAACAATCTAAGAAGCTAGAGAGAACTGAGATGATTTTAGCTTCTTTAAATTTAATCATTTCCGATAAGTGGCCGAATGATTTTAGTGAAGAATAAACCTTAATTGTGCCTTGAGTTTGTCTGTAATTAACCGTCACCATGGCCAAATAAATAAGATTATTTTTCAAAAATTACTTCCAACCTTTATGTGAACATACCAGAAAATTGTTGAAAATCAAAGGGAAGCAATTTTTTCATTGATCTGATAAAAGCATATGATGATAATGAACAGAACAAGATTGATATGATACAGAGAAGTGACTTCTCTTATTAGTAGTTTTATAAGTATTAATTTCATATCATTAACGTTTCAAAAGTCAACCATATTCAAACTATACTTTTTTCTATTTTTAATATTTACCTAAGATCTTTAGTTTTCTAACATACATTCAGTCAGCTGGAAAATGATTATATCTATTCGATTTATCAGTCATTAAAACTTGGCAACTATTTCCGTGATTAGGTTTTCATCCCATTTATTACAACAATTTTAAAAGTTCTATTGACTTGTAATATTTAAATATGAAAAACAAATATACAAAATGAATAATTGCTCACAATATTAAAGAAAATTTAAAGTTAATAAATATAACATAATGTGACTATTTTATTCACTAAGGGAAATTATAAAATTGTTTCATTCAACAGGTTTTATATTACAAAAATTTTCGTGCATAAAACTATTAAAATTCACTTGGTGTTGTTTACATGTATCTTTTCGTTGTTACTTAGGATTGTAATTGATCAGTCTCTTGTTGGCATATGTGCATCATGTGCGTATCGCCTTAGGTCACAAGCTTTATAAACAAAGATGGATAATGACTAGCAGTGGGTTCCAGGTCGGAAGATGCAAGTTAACAACATTAAGTGAATTTAATGCTTCACCCCATTGCACAAGCAAGTAACTATCAGCACTCAGTAGCTATGTGGATAACGCGACGGCGTTTGAAGTAAACGGTACTGGATTTGAGTCACAGAGTGAACATCAACTCTGAGATGCAGGTAAATCCAACTAACAAGTTCCGAATACAACGAAATGGGTGTTCTGAATTCCACTGCTAGCCACGGTGAGACTATAATTTAGGGACGACCTTTGAGTGACGGTAGATTGACCTTCAGAGTATCCACCTTATAACCTCTACCAAATGAGAATTATGAACATGTATGAGGAGTTAGAATTATGATTTACAGTTGATGATTAAGGTTAGAAATTAGATTTAAGGTTTTCATCATGAACTATTATATATATAGATAATTTTACATTAGTTTTCAAGAGAACCAGACACCATCAAGACTTTCATGTGACAACCCAAACAGCACAGGTCAAGCTCGCTTCACAATAGAACCAGACACCTATAGGCTTTAACGCTACAATCTGAATAGTACAGCTCAATCCTGTGGCGCAACCACACAGGTATCAAGCACCCTGATGGACCAATCATGAATTGACTTCAGCTATAATGCCAAAAGTCTATTTATCTAAATGGATGAGTGCAATTCACGCCAAAATCCGAGACGTGTTGTTTTATATGTGATTGGTTCGTCCATAAATTATAGTCTCGCCGCTAGTCACTATCCATCTTTGCTTATAAAACTATTTTGTTTCCTGTCAGTTATTGAAAATTAGCTTTGTCAAACAACTATTATTCATACATTGATAGAGATTTTTATTTAATGATTAAAATAAATGAATAATTGTGTGAAAACCAGACAAAACTATCCAGTTTATTTATGAAATAAAAATAAACTATAGATTAGGTAGCATATGTTTTGTTTCAACTTTTGACTATTCAATTGTGAAAACATATATGAACATTTTTTTTGTTTGCGATAAAACTAGAAATTATCTGCGCTAGTTATTTTATAATCAATATTAAAATGATCTCTTAAGAGTTTTGAAGATTTTGTTGACAAATTGTAGAATTTGAAGGAAATTTCATTACAAATTAATTTCATTTAAGAAATTTTGCAAAGACTAAAAGATATCTAAATACTAGTTCACGTTAGGTTAAAATCTATTAATGACATATGGACATGATTGTACACATTTCTTATCTATCATATATGACCAAAAGATATACAATTAATCCCTGAAAGTATTGGACAAGAATCACAATTTAACTGAATTTAAAGTATTCCGCGTTCAGTCTTAATTATAGTTGTGACTTGGTACTGGTAAAACGTCTCAACAGATAGATAATCAACTATTTCGAATAGTTCTTTTACTGAAACCTGTTACTAATAAAAAAATTATCCTCAAATAAATTAGTCAATCAGAATAAATTTCAAATTTCTATTTTAAAGTCATGGTTTAGATCAATTTATTCACTTTTGGTGTTCATGTTGAATGTATTTACAATGATGAAAACAAATAATACTTTATTTTATGGAAATAGTTAGTCAACTTCTACCTAAAGTTTGTGCTGATGATATCATTCAGAAGAATGATATAAGCTCCACGATCAAACTGTCCAATTCAAAGAACAAATCTCCATCAAAAAAAGTTAATCAATGTAATTATAGTTAAATTACATAAATAATTATAATAATCAATATTTACTAACCAGATATAAAGCCCCCAAACGCCCTGCTACGGCTGAGAGTGGGGAGAGTCCGCTCTTCCTCTCGAAATGCACTCACATGGCCACGCGTATATAGTCTCTGCCAGGGAAGTCCTACTCACTGCCTTCACGTGGCGGATGTGTTGTTTACGAAAATGAGAGGACGAAAAGCGAACGTCCGGCGCTTTAACCGGATCCCAAACCAATGGTGCATATGGCTCCAGTATCCTGAAGGAACAAATGGCGTATGAACCAATCGTCGGTCACCGCTCACCATGAGACTGCATCTCCTTATAATGCTCCACTGCCTTGTGGATTAGACCTGTAGGTCGAAAGCTCGGGGTGTGGCCCCTTAAGAAAACCACCTGCTTCGGTTTGGGCACCCGGGCAGTATCACGGCCCTCACACATATCAAATGAGATCTGTGTGGCGCATATGTATTTGGTGCCTCCTTGTACCAATATCTATGTGTTAAAATAAATAAATAACCAGATATAAAAGCTACTTGTTTTATCGAGTTATTTTGTCTAAAATCAAGTGTAATTCTAAATTATTATCTAAAATCATTAACACTTTTTTATTTTTCAATTGATTGACTAAATGTCTACATACAAATCATTATCAATTATAATTTTAGATTACATGTTTGATTGATTTATTCTAAAACAAAAAACAACCAATGATCTAATCTGTAAATAACTAATAATGTTTTTTGGTTTTTTTTACAAAAAAATCATTTAAATATTTCATTTTTTTATTGTTTTATATTTAACTTATCTAAAAAGAAATTTAATTCATTTAAAAAAACAAAAGTTTTTTCTTTTTATCACCGAATAATATGCCATTTATCATACATTGTATGTGCATAGATACAGAGATTTTTTTCTTCATTTTGAAATTTATTAGTAAATCAAGAAAAACTTTCATCTTTTTTTATTGAATATTAATTTTTAAAAAAAATTATAGAATCGATAAAAAGAAAAATATATCTATACTTAATACCAATAGTTGAGATCATGAGTTAATTGAAGCTAGACCACCATGGAAAATTTGGAAGCAGTGGATGGCCGTTTCGTCCTATTGTGGGACTTCTCAGCCGTGCGCACCCGCGACCCCACTATACGGGATTCGAACCCAGTAACTACCAGCCTCGCGCGCGAGTGAGCACTTAACCACTAGACCACTGAGCCGGTCAGCATCCGATGGCGTTAATGTATAACTTCAACTAATCCACGAAATTGAGCGATACACCCACCATTGTCATCAGTGAGTTACTATCTTATGACTTACCCGGTTAAACTCCACTGGTCACTGCTTCTCACTAGAACTTCAGGAAATACCTATTGAAGCCAGTCACCAGTGAAAATATGTTTATTAGTATCAGAAGGGGTGTTGTAGAGATTGTAGTAATTTCAATAGTTGACATCATGAGTTAATTGAAGCTAGACCACCATAGTAAACCTGGATACGAAATATCTGAATTGTATTCACCTGTATATAATATAGAAAATGTGACAATAATACAGGTTTCTAAATGTTATGTACAAATTGTCAAGAATATATTCTCAGATTTATTGAAGCATTAGATATTTGTAAATTTAAACCCCTTTTAGGTGTATAAAAACGATTTGTTTTAACCTTGAATTTACCCTGGTAGTTCTTAAGTTATTTTATGGTCAAGACTAATGCAACAATTACCTATTCTTTCTAATATGATGTTAATTTTCGCTTTCCTTTATTTCTTTGTTTATATGAACCTTCATTTAATTGACCTTTATTAATTTTCATATAAAACGCCTAGACAAATAAATGCATGAACAGATTGTTAGAAATGTATGATGTAAATATATCATATTTTTCAAATCACCACGGTCTTCTCATTACTTTTTGGAATAGGATTCATTTCCATTTATTTTTAGTGGCTAAAATGAATAGTTGAGTTCATTTGAACCTCTTTACATAATTTATAGCAAATTTAAACTACCACAATAAAATAAGAAATTTTTCGTAACTTCACATTTCTGTTAGAAATCCTGTTGATCATTATTAAATGAAACCATGTTAAAATAACAAATAACAAGTGTAAATCAGTGAACTAAAACAAATTTTACTAATAGATTGCTAATTATGTGAATAATTTACAAGCATTTTCATTAGATATACAGTCGTTTCCTCTGTTTTCATAATTAAATGAAAGCAGATTTTGTAGGTGATTGATGCGTACATATAGTGTCAACCCGTTTAACATTTATCTTTCTGTTTTAAAGAAAGCTCTATATCTGTGTATTCCACGTTAATTCATTTTGAACAGGAAACTTGACTTAAATAATGTAATTATGAGCAATGATGGATAGTGGCTAGCAGTGAAATTCAGAACACCCATTTCGTTTTATTCGGAACTCATCAGTTGAATGTATCTGCACCTCTGAGTCGATGTTCACTCTGAGACTGAAATCCAGTACCGTTCACTTCAAACGCCATCGCGTTATCCTCTTAGCTACTGAGTCGTGATAGTCACTTGCTTGTGCAATGGGGTGAAGTATCAAATTCACTTGGCATTATTTACTTGAATCTCTCCACTAATTTTTAGGACTGCCATTGATCAATCTCTTATTAGCATATATGCATATTGTGCGCATTGCCTCGATATTGCCTTAATTCGTCTCAAATAGAACTAAATGTGCGTTCTGGTTTCCGCTACTTGCCACTATCCATCTTTGCTTACAATGTTTTTGAATTAAGGCAATATCGAAGCAATACGCACAGTATGAATATATGACAATAAGAGACTGATCAACTGCAGTCCCAAACATCAATGGGAAGATTCAAGCAAACAATATCATGTGAATTTAAATCAAGTAATTTATAAAATTCACAAATTTAAAGTTATCTTTAACGAAATAAATCATTTTTTGTTGTTTCTCGACACAATAACCGACAAAATGTAGCCTAAATTCAGTGCTATTTATTTTCAAAGATTAAACAACTCAATTGATCGTAAAAATTGACTTCTTATATGAATTCTTTACTAAATATTTTTAGTTCTTCTGGATTAATTACTGAATAAATTAGTCAGGTGGATAGTTTAAATAAATGAAGGACAAAGTATAACAACCACTAAAAACTTCCAAACAAGTATGCAATTACTATTCAATACTTATTGATTTTCAGTAATTGAACTATTATTTATCACTTAATCAGATAATAAGCGTTTTCTCATCGGTAACTAATTTAGAGGTGGATTTCTCAAATATTTTATTGGAACACTTTGGTCTGTAAGATTAACTAGCACATTATTAAGAGAGTTATTCACCTCTGACGTTAGTTATAGTAAATTGATTGAAGTTGAGATTATAAACTAGTGGATACTGACTCAGTGGTTTATTTGTATGGTGCCTGTCACAAAACCTGTTGATTCTTGCAATAATTGTATGTCTACTTGCTAGATTATGTAGTTCTTGGAAGTCTTAAACTAAAAAGTAGAATTTATCTGTTTTTTTTCTTTTCAATGCTCCTTAGTTTGATGTCATTCTTCAGTGAATTAGAAAAAAAACTCACTTTAAAAAAAGACAAAAACAGCATTTTTATTTTCAAAAACATAGTTTAACTTGCTTTTCACTACTAACAATATTAACAATTAATATAGAAAATTAGTAAATCTTGAAGTTAATAATTAAGAAACATAATAATCGATGCGACAGGGTTTGTATATATCACCTTCAAATAATATGAATTTTCTGGAATGATCAAGTTTGAACCGATTGTAACTATACACAACAAAAGAAGCATAACATTATAGCTTAATAAACTCTATGGCACATTCAGTCAGTGCAAATAATTCAGGAATTTGCAATTAGAAAAGAAATTTTGTTTACAAGAACAAAACAACAATCAATTAAATATAATCAATTATCTGTCTCTCATGATAGTCTATTGCAATAAATAATGGCTGATTTAATCTTATCTTCTTGTTAACTATACCGATAATTGAATATCGAAAGTGATGAACGACAAAATAAATAAGTCACTTAGTGAATTGTGTATAATGCTGATGGGTGGCCTATGCTCCTCCACGAGGGGTAACAGGCGTAAGTAAATAAGTATGATCGTTTTGAATAATTTTTATATTTTTTTAGAATTTAAGACATGTATTTCAGGGGATTTAGATTATTTATTCTGGTTAACGTTTTTTTAGCAAAGTTATTTTCTACTGATGGAGTTGCTGACTCCAGGCCTAAGCCTCCTTCTTTACCTTAGCTTGGGACCGACAGTAGCCTCAGAAGAGTTATAGGCGGAGTTAGAGTTTTAATTCCCTGTAATATATTTCTTTGACTGAAAGTAAGATTACTGTCGATTTATATATCTTATATGTGTTCTTGAAACTCGTTATTGAACCTGGATCATAGCTGAACTGTTTTACAGGTTCATAAGCGAATGGACCTTCCCAGCCGTAAAATTTGAACCAAACATTTTTTCGTTAATAAACCACTTAATAATTGGACTGAATACTTAAAACAATATATAAATTTGAAATATTTTACACTAAGAAAGGTTTTAAATTCATGTCAAAATATCAATTCAGCACTTCTTCTATTAGAACAAACTATTAAATAATAATGGAAAATATTTTTCGAATACCAACTAGTTCTTGAGAACTAAGGAACTTTGTCAGATTAACGAACAATCAAACGGATTTTGTATTTATTAGTCAGTTATTAGCTGTGCTCAACAACTGTCTCATACATAACTGAACCGAAGAACATCAAATGATGATAAAATGATTACATAACCTAGTTGAATTGTAATTGTCAATTAATTCAAGTTCAACTAAATTTTGTTCCAAATTATTCTGATTGTATGTTGCCAGTAAATTGCTAAACATGCAAAAGAGAAAGCTTACACTTATATATAAACACTACTCAGTTATAACAAATCACATGCTGAGTATAGTTCATGTCCATTAAATACAAGAATATCGTGTTATACAGAATAAAATATCATACAAGAAAACAAAACCGAATACTACACTGAATAATCACCACATTGAAGTAATGTTGAACAAAACTTATAATGAGTAAATCAATCGAATTTGACTTTTCTTCTTATCATATCAGGACAACTGAAGGAAGATTTGTAAATAATGTATTTAAAGTTTAGTTTTCATATTTTATGAAGATACTCTGTAACTTTTGTATTAAATAATAAATTGGTCATCCCCATTTGAATTAACCGTTCACTACAGATATATCCTATTCTTTTTATATTTATTTGAATATAAAGTTTATAAAAATTGAGTTACATAATATTTATTATATTTTAATTTCAATAATTGAAATCATGAGTTAGTTGAAACTAGACCACCATAAAAACCTGAAAACATTGGATGGTCGTTTCGTCCTAGTATGGGACTCCTCAGCAGTGCACTTCCAGGTTATCCATTGTGGTCTAGCTTCATTTGACTCATGATTTCAACTATTGAAATTTCTAAAATCTCCACAAAACCCCTTCTGATTATTTTAATTGTATATGAAATGAATATTGACCATTAAAAAAAAACTTTCCACTTACTATGTATTAAAAAACAAAGAATTCAATTTTTTTTGATTTTGTAACCATATGCTTAAATGATTTAAATGATCTTAATGTATCAAAATATGTCCTATTGTCTACAGAACATATTTTAATTTTTTTTGTAAACTAATGAATAAGTTGATATGTAATGTATTTAGCTTATAATTAATTGGGAATAAAAAGTATTATTAATGAACTTTGATTAATTAACATTGATTGTGACAAATTCATTTATAAGTTTTATATAAATCATTGTATGGAATATTTTAACTTATTTATAATGAGATGATTTTTAGTTTAACTCTTGAGACTCGAGTCCCAAAGTGAACATCAACTCTGAGATTTAGGTACATCCAGCTGACGAGTGTTAAATAAGACAAAACGCGTGTCTTGAATTCCACTGCTAGTCACTATCCATCTTTGCTTGTAAAGCTTGTGACCTAAGACAATATCGAGGCAGTCCGCACAAGATGTATATATGCCAATAAGAGATTGATCAATCGCAGTCCTAAATAACAGTTGGAAGATACAAGTAAACAACATCAAGTGAATTTATATACAACCTGAATTGAGATAAACTTACTCTATCTGTAAAGTTATACACTTTACTATAATAACCCTATATTTGATTGCTTTTTATCAAAACAGTTTAAGTATTATGAATTAATTGATAATTTTGTCAGTTCTTAAGCTCTTCTTATATCAAAATATGTATCCTAACAAGATGATCCTGTAAAAATTTATCATATTAACAGCATCTTTCTAGAAAGGGAAAACTTTGGACCTGAACACTGACTGAGTTGAAGACAATAATCATTTGATTGAAGAAGTTAGTTTATCTGTAATAAAATATAACTTGGTATCACTAGTTAATAAAAATAGCATGGAAATGTTTTTCATCACTGAGATGCCGTGTCAAGATTATATTTTCAATTTTCAGACATTGTTCACTTAGTTTATTACCAATTTATTGCGAACTTGTGAAACGATTTTTGTTGCATAAAGATTGAAACATAAGTCTTATCCATAATAGGTTGAAATAACAAGCATTTATAGTGGTTATTTCATCAGAATATATGTAATGTGTAATGCAGACTAGTTCATTAGTTTATCGTACTACTCCCTCTGAAGTGAGTAACATGTACAGAAAAGTAGCCATAAAAATATTAAGGAGTCGACTATAAATATTTAAAAGTCTTGTGGAAGATGCTCTTCTATGATATGTTTGGTAAGAATTTAATCCTAACAGGCATTTAATAAAAGAAACTGTTCAGTAAGAAATAATTATCAATTTAATTTCATGGACTTTTGGTTAAAATAAAGATATTTTGGATTATGATTATAGAATTTTATAATATTTAATTATATACCGGTTCAAACAAAACTATGTCCAAATAACAATATACTAGTAATTATCAGTAATTATGGAGATTGTTGACTTTTGATTGAGATCATGAATCGATTAATGTTAGACCACCATTGAAAACCTGGGAACACTGGAGGGCCATTTCCTCTCAGTGTGGGAGTTCTAGTGAGAAGCCGTGACCAATGAAGCTAATGCATGTCGGGTGTGAGACAGTTACCCATCGAAGAAAATGGAATATGGTCGCGCGATATCATGGATTGGTCGAAGTTATATATTAACACCGTTGGATGTCGGCTCAGTGGTCTAGATTTTAAGCGTTCTCGCGCGAGTTCTGATCCCATGTGCGGGATCGTGAATGTCAACTTCTGGGGAGTCCCATGCTCGAACGAAACGGCCATCCAGTGCTTTCAGGTTTTCAGTGGTGGTTTAGCACTGATCGATTAATAATCTCAATCGAAATTAGTTATTGTTTATCATTACATCATCATTACATCTCATTTCTAGTTTAGTTGAATGAATACTAAAAATGGATGATTGAATAGATTCATAGGATAAGAACAAAGGGCTTCGTATAATATGGTTTTTAGCGTAGATAGTTAGTTAATTAAAAGATTTGTCATTGAAATTCAACCATTACCAAGTAGTAAGAACTAGCCTTAATATTCTCACCACTGTCTGACAATAAATGTTAATTTTTAAATACTCCTTAGCGTACATGTATATGAGTAATGGGATTGTAATGTTGGTATTTTAATACATAATTACTCAAGTGTTCTTAAAATAATATGGTATGTTGGGAATGGAGTATGTGTTTATAGGGATGTAGAAATATCTTGTTGTATGGGTTACGAAATGAAATAACCATAAATGAACGATATACTAATGTTACAATAAGTTAGAAGAATAAAAGTGAGACTAACTAAAATAAAAATAATAAAGGTAGACATAGAGATAATATTATCTCATATAATCACAGTAAATTTACATTTTATGCTTCGAGGACTGCTGCTTATGCAAAGACTAAATATAATGACTCATTCAAAGTAGGTATATTTACTTCAAACCTATTGCACAATATTTTAAAGTCTGTCGCTTTAACCACTATGATATCACTTTTTTTCTACTACATGAAACCCAGTAGAATGTACCTTATAATATGATTTGTTGAATATGAAAGGAAAGAATTTGTATATTCGAAATTGTTTTTCTATTATTGCAAATATGTTACTCAAGTAGAACAACTATTCATATTACTAGCCAAAACAAGAGTATTCTGAGTCATTGTTAACATATCATTCAGACATGTTTTTGTTTTACGATTCAAAATATGTTTTGAATGCTTTAAACGGTTGGCTTTGATAGATCTAACGGTATTGAAAGTAAATCACCACAAAATTATGCCCTAGTATTTAACACCTAATCGATTGTGGGTGATAACAGAATACCGTTCTAGTCTGGATGGAACAGCTTGACGATCAAATTTAATGAATAGTGAAGTGTCTTAACTAGCCATGTGCATGAGCTGTACTGGGTATATGATGAAACACTAAATAGAGTCCGTTAATAACCTCGCTATTTTTATTTATTTGAATGATTTCGTACTTACATTTTGAGTAATATACTGAGATAAAGTAGTTTAGGGGTTGGTTACATAAAGTAGACCTTATCCTATAAATCACTGATTATAATTGTATCTATCCAATGTAACCTAAAATACATGATTATTTTGAAGTATTGCTATTTACTTGATATTTTGTTGGTAATGCTTTTAGTAGCTCATTGATGTTAGACATGTAATATTTAGAAACATTTGACCTAATTATGGTAATCAGTGTAACAGAATGAAAATGATTTATTCAGTTCAGTGTAGTGTTTTATTATTATATTAGTTAAATAAAATTTTGGTTTATACAGACAGTGAGACTCTGTACTGTTATTTTCATAAGATCGTTAAAAACTGTCAGGGTGTAAGATACAGAACTGTGAACTAAACAATAACCAAGGTGTTTTTTTTCATTTTTAATTCCGATCTATGTCTTTCTTTAGAAATATATGCATTCGAACTTGATATTGCTTCGGGCACTTATATGAACATTTGTGTGAGACATCACATGTGGACACAAATACAAACCAACCAAATATGCATTTTATGCACTTAAAATAACCACACTATATACATACTCCTCTTTTGTTCATTTGGTTACATGAGCATGAAAGCATATAATATTAAGCATATAATTAATATATTCACAAATCCATTCAAATTAGGTTACATTTAAGAAATGCATAAAGAAATAAATAAATAAGACGAATATAAATTGATTATTGATCAATACTTAAAATTGACATCATCCTGATTAAACTATATGTTGTTAGCACAAATTTAAATCGATTGTTTGTTTATTTGCATAATTTACTTGTAATTCATAGTTAAATGACATATCATACGATGGATCTTAAATTAACTGAATTATTAAACTAAATGGAATATTTGAATATTTGTCTATCTATCTTTAAAATGTGTGATCATTTTGTTTACTGTAATAATAACAATAAGACTATTCTATGAAGGATGGTTGATTTAGCTTTCTGATTTTGACTAAATTGTAACAATTTCATGATGATAAGTGATGGAAATACTTAGGACAACGATTCTATGAGATTGTTTAAAAGACAGTGCAATGTTAAGATTAATATGATGATGTTCAGTTGCAGTGAAAACAGTTCAGCTATAAGAATTATTAAGCTGTCCATGATGAACTGATACATATGGTCAATGATAAATGAAGCCCTATTTACTTATGTAAGTAAAGCTACACTCATCCAGTTGTATCAGTATTACAGGGACGTGTGTCTATAACTCTTGATGCAAACAAAACTATCTATGAACAGAGTAGGTAGAATGATTTAGATTGGTAAATAGTCCATTAGGAAGAGTAGTTTAATCGAGGAAAAAGCTTCGAAAGTAAATGGGTAAATTGTCAGTACTACAGCAGTATAGAAAAGCTAGCTCACCTCAGTTTATTTAATTTTAAACTGTAAAGGCGTTTAACTTATCATACAAAACTCATATGTCACATAAAAAAACATGCACGTTACAACTTTATTTGTAATCTATTACTTTTTCCCTAATAGCCAATCATTTTCATTGTCACCTCTTTGTTTAAATAAAAGTGACAAGTAACACTATCTGTTATTACTCATCTCTTAATTTCTAATGACTACCACTGAAACATGATCTTACGGTCAATACTTTCAAGATTAATCAATTAGTGTGAATCTTGTGTACCTTAGGAGTGAATCGAAACATGTTGGAGAACCATCGAAATATTGGTACATTTGCCAGTAATTTATCGGAAATGTCCATTTATAACCTAGGTTCCACCATAACTATTTATTATAGTATGAATTGATGACTGGTTCTCAATCAAAGCGATTATCTACTGAGAAAAAAGTTCAGTGTCTCAGTGTATTACAGACTGATCGATGCTAAATAAACACACCAGTGAATTCCATTTCACTGATTAAATTGCAAAATGATCACTGGAAGTTAAAGCCTTCGGAATACATTTCTTGTGAAATGTTAAATATTTACTATACTAATGTTCTGAACTAGGGAGCAAGTGTTGTTCGCTAATACTATCTACTTTTAGCTAATGGTAAAGATCACTTTCATGTAAACATAAAACATGAAATCTTCATGATATAAATCATTACTTTCTATGGTTATAAACTAACCAAACTTAGCTGGATCTCTGGAACAGTGAGACAATGAATACATTAGATCCTTGCAATAAATTATGTATACCGATATTTGTTTCAGTTGTACATTTTATATTGTAGTTAAACAATTTTTCGGGACTAACTAATTTAAGTGATAATTTCTTATTAGTAGATAAATTTCATAGGAAATTATCACCATAGAATGAAATTCGTAATAAGAAATAGGTAAACAAAGTACTAGGTACTAGGTGAGTAGTAAAAACTTTAACGACTAGTCATTTCATTTTTTGGTTATGTAAACAAGTTCTTTTGACAACGATGACCTATGAATGATAAATGATAGGATTTATCACATGAATTAGTAAATATTTGTTTATAATTTAGCTGTCCTTAATCTTACAATGTAACTTCGTACCAACATATCTTTAACTAGAAAAGTTACACTTGAAACTTAAGTAGTACATTTTTCCTAGAAATAAATTCACAAATATTTTTCTTTATAAAGTACTTTGGTTTGTGTTTTTTTCCCGCTCTGAAAAAGAATGTTGCCTGTCATACTTTTTTATTGACTATGTTTCTTTATTTCTTGTTTTCTTTTTCAACTAAACGACAAGTAAACCGATGACATACAAAGTATAAAACAAACTTTTTAAATGAATAAATCATATATACCCTAGTGAAAAATTCATGTTATGGAATTTGATGAAAAATAGAAAACAGACAATTTAAATTTTACTTTACTTTTGACACAATCAACTTAAATGAAACAACCGTTAGAGTATGTTTGTTTTTCTAAAATAAATACGTTTACATTAACATTATTATCATCATTATCGTTATTACCATGAATTTTCTATTCACATTAACCAGTATTACAAGATAAGGGGGATAAAATTACCAGCATCAATTGTATAATTTTACTGAACGTTTTTCAATGGAGAATAGTAAACTCTTCAACTGTGTAAAATTGTTACAATTAGTCAAATAGATATAGTTGTTGATTTCGTTTCAAAGACGAGAGGTTTCCAAATTACATTTCATAACTGCCAGTTGTTAAGACTGAATACACTTAGCTTTCTATAGAAGTTAATTTAAGCGATAACTTACTTTGTCGAGGCTGGTACTATGTCAAACCCACATAGGTTATTCTAGCCTCTGAACAGACCAATCTATCCATTTTTCTCAAGCTACATTTTGACCTTGTCACTTATTCACTTATTAACCTTGACTGTATTTATGTAAGTGTATATGTGTGCATTTCTTATTTTGCTCGTCACATGTCTGCAACTTATCTCTGTCTGACTATAAATATCAATTCACGTTTGGTTAAATTGAGTTGGCTTACATAACTTCTCCAGTTCGTTTCACTTCATCTCTCTGATTGTCTATTCTGATCAACGGTTGTGCGATATATATATATATATATATATATATATATATATATATATATATATACGTATTTTGGTATTTAACTTAGTTAATTCCGTTATTCACCAACTCAATGATTATACACGAGGGTAGCTACGATGAATATCTCGACAGCAATCATTTGATAACCATCATTTGTCCGATCTAACTGGAGTCAGATATAGGGCCACTAAAACATCAATATTGCATATTTTCGAGTTATTTACTCCTATAAATTTACTTAAAGCATTTGAATGTAATATATTTTGACACCATTAGACGAAATCGAAATAATAATATTTCATAGTGAAGATTTTACTTTTGGACTATAGAGTAAACTTTACTGAGTGAGAAAAGAATTACTTACACAGTCTTTATAAGTTTTTTTTGTAAACTGGATCCAAATGTTTTGAAAGTTGCAAATTCTTTAAAACTAGATCAGAAAATTCCATATTTACTCAATTTTTTTCGTTCTCACTGTTTATGTTCTTGAAAAAAGTTAAATTTATACAAATAAGTTGTTAGTCTTCACTGGAATACTATTTTAAAACAATAATTCAGCTAAAATAACTTATATTACCAAGTGGTGACATTATCTGCAGCAATTTAATTTTACCAACTTGGGTATTGTGGGAACTATTGAGTTTTATTAAAGTTACTAAACGATTGAAATTACTGAAGACCAGAGAGCACAAGACGAGACACCGCGGGAGTGCTCGTCAGCAACTGTAAAGATAGGATCTCACTGTTGAACACCCAGGACCCAATAGTTTATAACTTTAATCTTAATCATTCCTCTATTATTTCATGACTGTCATCCATTATCTTCAGTGGTTGCCTTCCTTACAAACGATGTAGTTGAATTCCAATGGTAAAGCTTCGCACTAGAACTCCCGAATTTTCTCTTTGTTAGACCCCGATAAGCATAATGAATGGTAACTTTGGGATCCATTTATGGATCAATACTAAACGTATATTTTTATCGTATAATTGTTAAATAACTAAACTATTCATATTCCTCTTATTATAAGCTTTATTTTGACCTATGAACTTTTATTATACGTTTCATCATTCTTAAATTATGCCCTGTCTATTAATCACCACCTCCCACATTCACAGCCACATTTGGCCAAATTTTGTATAAATGTTATTTCCTATTTTATGGTACGTTGTGGTCTGTTTGATTGGTATATAAACAGAGTATGTTTGAAATACAGGATCCATATCACAGAGGCTCGGATTGGTGTTTTGGACGTGACTGGCTAGGCTAGGCGGAAAGCAGGGCCAATCAGGGCTCTAGGCTGCTCGTACGGGTTTTACGCGTCATTGATCCAATCGATAAGTCACTGCTCTCTAATTGGAGGTATCATTGTTTATCCATTAACAGGGCACACAAGTTACAAGTTATAACACTCTCAAAACTAGACATCAGTGAGATTGTGAATATTGTTGAACTTTATCGAGATCGCAAACTATCCAGCGCTTCCAGATTTTGAATAGTTTTCTTAGATTGGTTCTTCATTTCAGTAATATTATTTGCTAGTAAGCTCATTTTTGTATGAACATCACTAGTTAAAGTTGTTTTATCACTTTGAGCTCTTGTTCATATATTATTCTTGAAATCT
The DNA here is from genome assembly GCA_946903255.1 of Schistosoma spindalis. Taxonomy (NCBI): domain Eukaryota; kingdom Metazoa; phylum Platyhelminthes; class Trematoda; order Strigeidida; family Schistosomatidae; genus Schistosoma; species Schistosoma spindalis. Next base: position 49,253,041 of record OX336420.1, read on the forward strand.
GAGAAATATATTTATGTTATAAACATATTACATGATGAGCGAATTTTGATGTAACCTGTAACTGAAAAGAGTATAATATTTTTTCTGTAAAACAGTAGTCTATTTTGTTATCCTCATTTTTTCTACTAAAAGACACTTTTGATATATATAGTACAGTTGTGGTTATTATCTGACAGTTGGCTTGAAATTTAATAAAGTCAATTCATACTTTCTATAAATAAACTTTCAAGGAAATTAGGTCCATAGAAGGTTTTTTAGAAGGAATAATTTTACTTATGACAAAGAAAAAACAAAACTTATACCAAACATTTATTTTCATTATAAATTGGTCAATCAAATAAATACTGATAATTTTGTTATGTAATTTACAAACATTCATTTATTTGCCTCACTCCTAAAGAAAATTGTAAAAGAAAACGAATAGATTTGTAAGAAAGAAGAAAAGTATAAGTTTACATTTTGTGACGCCTAACATTTCATAATGTTGAATATTACTTCAGATTTTCTATTTTAGTGAGTGTGTAACCCCTTTGGTAAAATTGATAACTTTGAGATAATTCCATGAATATATACATATATATGACTACAGAATGGGGTCTACGGTTTGATAACAGTAGTTATACTTCATGGTGATTTCTTAAAGTAATCTTTTTTCAAGAATGCTATTTTACGCTTTGTTTTTTTAATATTCGACACTACTAACGATTACGCTCAGTATTTAGGCTTATTTTACTGATACTGTTGATTAGATCTTTTTTTGGTTTTTTAACTATGACTGCTAATCGTAAATCATTTCAGTTATTTTAAACCAAATACCGTCTTGTTAATTAAGGTTATTTGATTTGAATACCTCTATATCATGTATATGATACTAGGTTAGTGACAAAAACTTTAGCTTGATACAACTAAAGCTATTATAGAAATAATTGTCAAACTGTAACCAATATTAGTGAATTTTGTCTAATAATTGTGTTTTATCTGATCGATATACTATAGTTACAATACTTCAACTTTTTACCATGAACATTTCGTTATGTAGGAAATGAAGAATCAGCGAATGTTTTCTGTTGAAATTGATAGAAAATTTTATTTCAACGAGTTTTAATCTACTAATTTAAATATAGGTTGGCTGAAAGTGTTTTGTAAAGATTGGTTTCATATTGTAGATTGTACTTTTCATGGATTTTTCCTGGTTGTCGTGGCATTAGAAACCAGGGAGCATTGAACCTGGAATGGGATACCTCAGCAACACATACTCACGACCCTTCCAGGAATCGGATCTAGAAACTTCGGGTCTTGCAGTGAACGGTTAACCACTAAAACTACTGAGTTGGCTTCAAGTGGTACTACTTTTGTGAGCCGAAATCTGACTCCGGTTATGTCATATGACTAATTGTTAATGAAATATACATATCATCAATCCTGGTATATAATCATAATATGTTACATACATGTGATGTGTAAGATAAGAAGTACACATACATACGCTTATACAAAAAGTCGTTTAATAAGCGAATAATTAACAAGGTCAAAATGTGATCCAAGAGGAATAAATAAACCGGTTTGTCCGGAATCCAGAATAACCTATGTGGGCTTAACATAGCAACCGACACCATAATTTCAATTTCTCTGTAGTATAAAGTAACGTTTATCCAAATATAATCCAACAAAATTTAAAACAAGTGAAGATTATGAATAATATAGATTTACGTTCGATTTCCTTTTAATCGATATTATACCAGTGTTGTTTAAATTCGAATGATATTTATATATATTAAGGTAAAAACTGACTTTTCCCCAAGATGATCATGGATATAAAAACAATAAACGTGTTTATTTATATACTTTGCTCACTAGTCTATAAATGTATAACTTTCGAAATACCTATGAATGTGTAGTATTATTCTTATACGTACATTGTAAATGACTGTATTAACTGATTAGATTGTCAAGACCGTCACAACAATGAATACTTTTAAATTTGACAGAAGTAACACTGAAAAATTCATCCTTTAAGTAACCTTTTACAATATCAAATGAATAATTAATGAATGTAAAAATTAAACATTGTTATCCATTATTGTGTCTATCATAGTTACCATGGTAAAGTTCTATGCTTCTTACTAGTTTAAATGATGAAATAATTCTGTTATTTGAAGAATAATGACTTGATTATTGAATTCAGTGGTTTTTAACTACACTTTTTGTCGATAATATAATTCGACTAAACAGTGTTCTAGGAAGTTTAACAACCAACCGTAAATTTAAACGTAACTTGAATTCAAATAACTTACGTTTTCCATCTAAAATAATTAAATGTAAGCAGTTTTAGTGAAATGGCTAGTTTTATGGTAAGCGATTAAGTATATTTTTGAACTTGGCATTTTCGAATCTGACATATCTATCAACCTCCCTTTTAGATTTTTATAGGTTAGAGTCATCAAATTTAAGTGTATCTAAATAGTATACGACTATAAACTAATTTATAAGCAGAGTTTAATGTTGGCTAGCAATAGAATCCAGAACGCTCAGTTTATCTTATTTGGGACTCGCCAGCCAGATATACCTGAATCCCAAAATCGATGTTCACTCGTGGACTCGAAAAGCAACTCTGGAATGCAGATAAATTCGGCTTAAATAGAAAGAAACTTTAATCCTAGATCCACTACTTCCCATCATTCATCTCTGTTTATAACGCTTATGCCTTTAAAACAATGTTGAGACGCTCCTCACAGGTTGCACATATGTCAAAAGAAACTGGTCAATTGCAATCCTAAATATCAATGGAAAAATTCTAAAAACCAATACAAATAAATTGAAAACTTATTTATTTATATTTCGAGACTTTCCGTCAGTTAGCTCAATGTTTCCATTTAGGCTAAGAGCCATAATCACAATATGTCTATATGAGCAAAACAGCATCTAACCAATGAGTCATAATCTAACAGTCCTTAATTATTTCATAAAATATTTTTTTTGTGAAAATGTAACCTGTAGATTCAATCTAGTCAAAATCAAAATAGTTAACCCTCCAATGATGTTAGATGTTGATCATGAACTAGAAATGTATTCATTGAAAACGAATCATTAGTTAAACTAACTATCCTGTTATCATTATTTTCATATCTTTCCTTATAACTTTTGTATAAATTCTCGTTACTGTTATTTCCTCACTGTCTAATTGATTTACATTCATTCTTTATCCATTGTCATCTAGGTTTATTTACCAAATAAACAAATTCAGTTTATTATTAAATACAAGTTATTTCTATAGAAATAAACCTTGACAAATATATTGTTTTGCATAATTTATTTTAAAAGTTGAATGTATTGACGACAAACACGTTCTTTATTATTATTATTATTATTAGTGATTAATTAAACTTGGAATTAATATAACAGATGAGAAATTATTGAAAAGAAACTTGTACATTGTTTAAATTAATGTCAGTTGGCTGTTACATTCAAATGACGCATGGATACAATCACTCATTCACACTATTTCAGTTCCTTTAAATGAGTAAATATAGTCTATAAATTTATTTATTGATTAATTCGTCTTTGACTTTTTTTAACGATGAATTCAAACAGTTTTACATTAATTAATTAATGTTTATGTGATAATAATGACCTCAGTATTAAAAGGTAAACAATGACAATTATAGAGGTATATATATATATATATATACCTCAGGACTACCTAAGAAAGACTGTTGGTAAATGAATTATTTACTATTATTATTAGTGGCTTTATTCAATATTATATTTTTGGTACAATATAGAATTCTCAGTAAAAGCATTTCAACAAGTTTTGGTTTCTTATTTCTTGATCGATCAGCCATAATTTAACAGTCCAGGAATGGATATCTGAATAACATACATTCTTTTCGCTGTACGTTGCCAGCAACCATAATGTCTCTGACTGGGTGTTTTGTAACTTTTACAGTGAAAGTTTGTATACTTTTCATAAACGCACCTTAACAGATTGTGTTAATACAAGTAAAAATAGATAACTTGTTGGAATATCTAGAGAACAGAAACAGGTAGTCCGGATGTTCAGGCAGACCACCAATTTTAGTGTAAGTGAATAAGAACTTAGTAGTTGAAATTCTGCTGCAAGCGATTTTTTCTATTTCAGTTTCAATTATTGACCTTATAAATATTAATATATATACATATATATAACTGATTAACCAATAGATTGAATCATTTTGAAGCTTTTTGTTTAAATAAACAGTATAATTCAAAAAAGCTTAAATGTCCTTAATAAAATCGTCAAAATTCTAATTTACTTCTGGTTTGATATTTGATCAAAGGTTAGGCATTTTGAATGGATATATACTATGATAGTTATATATCAAAGCAACTGATTAGTTGAGATTGTTTACTCGAATTTTGCATGGTTCTCTATCATGTTTAACCGGATACAACCAACACAACCTCATGAGTTCAATACACATCTATCTTATAAATTGATTCCAGGGCTGATTTTTGTTCATGAGATTAAGAAAAATTGTTGTCTTTAACAATCCGTATCTACGTACTCACCATTAGTCAATAATAAAAATAATGTAATGGTTTTTGTATGAATATGTAGACAAAAGTTTCATAAGTTTTAAAGTAAGGGTACAACACATAACAAAATCTACCTGATTTGATGAATGGCAGATGCCTAGTGACTACATCACCATACTGTTTATGCTAGCTGTAATCAATCAATGACATAGTACAAAATATTTATGTAGTAAATACTCATTTAAAGGAACTACAATGATTAGTTGTGATTCATTACTTACAGATAATTATTCCACTTCATTTGTCAACTACGAAAACATTTTAACGCCGTTACTCATAAACATGTTCAAAGGTAAAAGAATGACACTATTCATTAACTAATAAAAGCAAAGAGGTGATCAGTAAACAACTTTTCAGTAACTCGGTTTGGTCAAAGAAAACACTAAAGATAAAGAAACATATTCAACTCGAACAAGGTTGCTCGTATTATCTGTTTTTGTTTACTCATGAAAAGTGTGAATTGATTTGGTCATTCAAATTGGTACCTGATTAGACCATGTACAAAAAAATTTCTCCTTGGTAACTCCGTGTATGATCCACTCACTATAATGACTGGTGCATCACTGAAACAGTAACGGTAATATAAATCCAAAGGGTAGTTATGTTAGTATTCTAGTTTAAGATTCATTTCTAGAAAACTACAAATACTGGGTTAAGCAAACCATACCTTATTTCTTATTACTTTATCCACTCCCCTTTTATTTAGTCAACTATTTTCAGTATAAATGTTCTTAAATAATCCAGATTTGAGTTAATTCATAGCTGTTTCACGGTTAAGATTTTTTCAGTAGAGTTTTCTATGAAAAAACTATATGATTATAATGTTGAGGAGGCAGGACAGCTATTGGACAATTGAATTTATATTGGAAAGTTGTAAACAGATAAAGTAAATCAATGGATAATGTTATGATACTGATTCGGACATGTGTTTATGATATAGGCTACAGGTAAAATACAATAGGCTTGAAAATCATTTTGAGCACTCCAAATAAGTCCCAAATCACTGTTAACACAATTCACATTGGACAACTTAGAAAAGCGGAAGATAGAAATCCGACTTTAGTCACACTAGTTTACTCAGTGTCATTGACCAAGGCAGGCAGATGGATTATACAAAGTTCTTATGAACTTAAATGTTTGGTTGTTGGTATTGAGTTTTAATAGCTTTGGCCTCATGCAAAAGATGAACACATGAATCATGATGTACATTTAGTGGAGTAGAAAGTGTAATTCAAAAGCTTTATTCAAGTACACTTTTTGTTCTGTGTCAAACACAATTGATCAAATTAATGCTCCTACTAATCTTTAACTGTCCTCTTCTTAACCAGGTTTTCCTTAATTACTTTTATATTTGCTATTATTGTTACTACCACGGATCGGTCTTCTACAAGCAAATCCTTAAAAAGATAATATATCAAAATTGAATATATCAATTTAATTTCAAACATTTTCCCAAACGATTTAATCTAGAAGTTGAAAAAAAAATCAGACGGTATTCTTAAGCAGAAATCAAACAATCCCCAACTACATGTTACATCAGTGGTTAGCTGTTCTATAGTTGAACTAACAATATATATAACAGCTAATTCTCATTTTAAGTTTCCCACGCTTTAGAAAACTCTATAAACATATCATTATGCTTAGTTGAGATAAAAAGAATACTTGTTTTGCAATTATTATCCTATTTTATCATATGTGTTACCATCTAGGCTTCGCTATTAATTTTTTATTTATATAGATATCTTTCCCCATACCAGACAGCATTGTTGATGTTTTCTTATCTCATTTCTTAAATTACAGTATAAAAGAATCAAGATAAAAAAATATCAAATCAAACAGACCTTCAAAATAAAAAAACACAAGTCAACAAGTAGATAATACTTGGAATATTTTTTGTTGTTGTTGACAAAATCAACCTGATAATGATAAGGCATGAATTAATCAAATAGAATAGGGAATTATTTCATATATTTGATTTTTATTACATGTATATTTTATTACTGTTGTTACTATATTATTGGTTTACATAAACTATTTTAATGGCCCTTAATCTGACTCCAGTTAGATCGTTTGATTGATTGTTATTGAAATAAACATATCATTAATCCTCTTATATAATCATCGACTTAAATCACGTTAGTGAATAATGGAATTAAATAAGTTAAATACGAGAATGGATTTTTTAATACATATATTTTGTGCACTCATTGATCTGGACAGACAGTCAGAGAAACGGAGCAAAGGAAGCGAAGAAAAGAGAGAGAACTGAAAAGGCATATGAGTCAACTCAAATTAGCCAAGCGTGAGTCGATAGTTATTGTCAAATAAAAATATGTTACAGACATCTGATAAACAGGATAAGAAGTACACACACATACGCTCATATAAATACAGTCAAGGCTAATAAGTGGATAATTGACAAGGTCAAAATTCGACTCAAGAAGAATGAATAAAATAGCTTTTCCCAAAGCCAGAATAAACTGTATGGCCTTAACATAGTAACCCACACTAAACTATTTCATTATATAAGATTAAAATTAAAATTAGAGAAGTTAGCGATCTTAAAAATCAAAATCGATTGATTAGTTTAAACTAATTCATATTTAACCGAAATATAAAAAAGCAGTTAAGGATCAATTCAAAGTATTCAATTCGATATTATCAAAACTACCATTACATAGTAATAATAAGATATTGTTTCAAGTAATTTCCTATTTGAATTCAGTTATTATTAGTATCGATAGTCATCTTCATTAATATTTAAGACTAATATGGTAATTAAACTAATTAACCCAGTTGAACAATGATACTAATAATAATAATAGTAGTTTTTAATTAAAAATTCAAAAAAATTAATTTATGCATATTTCATAGCTGTTTTCAGTTACATCATATGATGAAACATTTGTAATATTTCAACTAAGTATAATTAGGGAAATGAATAGTGTGCATTTTATTACTCATCTGCTTGGAAATGATTTAATTTGTGTTATAATTTACATTGAATATAGAAACAAGCATGAATACACAACGTTGTTGTTGTTGTTGGTATTTTTATATCGGATAAATTTTTACTGTCTAATACTCCCCACATTTTAATTAATTAATTTGCAACTAAAAGTTAGTTCTCATTTTGTACATTTGGTATTGTTTTAAGAAGTCAGTCATTTTTTTAAATGATTAATTATCCGACCAACGTGCAATTTGTCTAAAGGCTTGGAACTTTTGCGTTTAAACCTTAGTGAGGTTCTTTATGACATATATATGCTCATTAATATCACTTGACAAAATAACCAATGTCTTTTTCCCTGAGCCAACAAATAACACCCTAACCAATACTAGTAGCCTTGATCCCCTGCTAGGTCTTTATTGATCCTATATTTTCTAGCTTCTCTTCCTGGATATGCTCACTGAGTTCAGAACACAGTAATCAGCGTCCATAATGCGAATACTATATTCCAAGCATAAGTAGTTTATATACAGATATACCCGACAACATAATCACACCATAAAACGAAAAATAACAATTATATATGATCAAGCCAAAAGTGTCTGTGTGTTGAGGAGACTGTGGATAATAAACTGGCAACAGATTAGGAATAGCAAATTATACAACAGTAGCTAATGGTTTAGTCGAAAGCTCATGATAAAAAGTATATATATATATATATATATATATATTCTAGTTAGTTGATGATTTTACAATAATAATGTATACAATAAAACTCCATCAATTAATCCCGAAAGTAACCATTCCTTTAGTCATCGTCAGATATAACAAGGTTATAAAATTGCCATTCCTGAGGAGTTTCAGGCTAGAAACAGAAAATATGTCTATTGTACTCTGATTTTCTATGGTTGTTCAGCTGAATTTAATTTCTCAATGTGAACTGTCTTCAGATAGTCTTAATAACTACATTAGCATTGGTAATGATAATTGCGTATGTTATATAAACTATCATTAACTTCTTTCTTCATTGTCTAGTAAATTATTGTATTGTTTCTTTTACCGTTGCTTTAAATAACTATTTGTTAATTAAGTTGAGAATGTTGAAATATGCATATACAATTCAACTAACTGTATAGTTACAACGCAATAATAATGAACCGTTTTTTCTGGCTTGTTAACAGAATAATATTTTTGTTAAAGAAATTGTCCTGTAAGTAATTTTAAACTACAAGGTATATATCTGCAAATTGACATGCTAGTAAGTAAACAAAAAAGTAAGCAAAAATTCAACAACTCTTTTATCTTAGTATGGAACTTCTGAACAGTGCGTCCCTACGTACTTTCGGTCAGAATCTCAAGTCGATAAATGGTAGTCTGTGATAAATACCACTAACTAATTCAATGAATCTCCACAAGACCACTTCATAAATAAATAAAAAAATGGTGAGTTTGCAAAGATAGTTCAACTTAGAAATAGTTTCATCACTGACTAGCTTCGGTTGGAGATCAATTAAAATCTGTGAGGTAAAACTCTAATGAAGTTCAACTATATAGGCTGTATGAGAGATATTACTAATAACACTGTGAGATGGTATTGAAATATTAACTAGTTTTCGACTAAGTAGTTTATTGATATCATGTCATCAGTTTTGCAGGGGATCGGTTCGCTTCCCGAACTCATCGAGTGACCAATGCTAACGAATGTTATAATAAAGCATAATAGTTGTTTGGTTCTATCTGATTTTTCATGGTTATTTGGATAAAGTTGATCTATGATGTGAACCTTATCTATAAACAAAAGAACTTATCAAAATATATTATATTATGAAAAAAAGATCGATCAATATAATTAATTTGTGAAATTTCCTTCTTGTTGGTTTTCTTTATTCATTAGTTATTTTCTCTTTTAGTTGGAAATTATTTAATTATGTAATTTGTTTTAAAATTTGAACCAGTTAACAGGATGAAATGTTTCAATTATTGAAATTCCAATCTTTGAGATCATTTCAGACAGATAATATATACTTTTTCTATTTAATTTCTTTTAATTACTTGGCGTCAACTATCTGTCAAACTATTTTTTTTAATTTTGACAAATATTTATACTAAGCATCTATTTTCTCCATCATAGTACTTGACATATAGTCAAATATTTTTTTAACTCCAAATAATGTAATGTTTTAGAAAATAAACTCTTATATACCATAGTTAATTAAAAGTCTATTTAATATATTTCACTAGTTGAAATCATGAGTCAATTGAAGCTAGACTATCATGGAAAACCTGGAAGCACTAGACGGCCGGTTCGTTCTAGTAGTGACTCCTCAGCAGTGCGCATCCACGATCTCGTTCCTTGCGAGGTTCGAACCCAGGACATATCGGTCTCACGCGCGAACACTTAACCATTAGACCGCTGAGCCGGCATCCAACAATGTTAATGTCTGACTTCAACCAATCCATGAAGTCGCACCACGGTACACCGTTGTCTTCAGTGAGTTGATATCTCATAACAGACCCGCTTGAACTCCACTCCACTCATTAGCATCAATTGACTCATAATTTCAACCAGTTAAATTTCTAAAATCTCCACAAAACCCCTTCTGTCTATTTAATACTTTTATTAAGATGGTGGAGATTTGTAGCTAAGGTGAATGATTTGATGAAGTTTTGTTTTCTGAAGTGGATGGTTTGGTCGTGGAGCTTTCTGAACGACATCATCAGCATAAACATGAAGTTCGTTTAGAAGAACGATGAAAGCTCCATGACCAAACTATCCAGCTCAGAGAACAAAACTACATCAAGATACTTTTATTATTATGGTAAGAAAATAACCTTGTTTTGTTTAATAATTCTAGATAACCAAATGGTTACTATGACAATTGTCAGTAATGATAATAATTGGGTAAATAACATCATTATTACAGACCTCAAACTATTCAACGGCAGGAAACGTGAATAATTGATATTTTAAATATTTTTGATATACATTGATTTATTTGTTCATTTATTCTTGTTATAGGTAGTGAACGATATTCATATTCTTGTTTTAAAATATCAACTTCTTTAACTTTTCATTTTACAATTAAGATGTATTGTAAGCAAAAATTTATGGTGGCCAGCAGTGTAATCCAACACACGCGTTTCGTCCTATTTGGGACCCGTCAGGTGGATTCCACTGCTAGCCACCATCTATGATTGTTTACAATCCTTGTGACTCAAGGCCATATCGAGGCAAACATTACAAGATGTACATATGCCAATAAGATACTGATCATTTGCAGTCTTAAACATCGATGAGAAGACTCAAACAATCAATATAAAAATGAGATGTATTCTGTTTTAAAAGAATGACAAAAAATTATAACCCAGATACATATGTTTGACCTGACAAAAGAATAAGTTTTTTTGCAATGATTTCCTTGTTATTTATATTCTTCAATCTGATAACAAAAGCCTAACAAAATAACTATTCAGCTCATAGAGTTTAATGTGGCTAAATGAGCATTATTCAAACAGGAAGTAAATTCGATCGATAACCGATAGACAGATACAAACTTATGTTAATTATTAAATTTGGATGTGCTTGTTCAAAGTCACATATAATTCAGTGTTTGGAGGATATATTAAGTTGACTGGTTGTTTCTTTTAATATGACATCCAGTAGTTACTTCATTGCCAGAAATCACCACTCGCATCACACAGGTAGAAAACTAATTTTGGTAGCTGTGACATCTACATATTAAAAACTACGTATTCTTATGTTTGAGCATTGACACCGAAACATGTTGAAATCCTGTTTCTCCTACCAATCTAAGGGATATGGTTAATTAATATTAGCTAACTTCATTCAACTCACTGCTTAATAAGTATATAAACTTATTGAATATGCGCTTTTGTAAGAGTATTACCAACATCGTTCTAAGTGATGACAATTCATTTAAATGAATAAAAATCAACCGGAATAATTTAAAGCTCAGTGACATTGTTTAGCGTTATCTCAATAACAAAAACGAAAAAAATACCCATATTACATCGACTGTTACATAACTATGTATTGAGGGAAATTAATTAGTAGTAATGAACTGGTGAAATTTAATTTTCAACCATCAACTTTAAGAACTTTTATTTAAATTTGAATGAATAGTTTCATAGTATTTGGGCGCCGAGTTGATATAATACATTAAGGAAGAGTGTATTTGTCAAATCTTGGAGATTGAATTTGAAGTAAATCCAACGTAATATGATTCAAGCTTTTTTCAAGGAAATATAATCAAACATTATAACTATCGATTCTACAAATACATTCTTCCTTAGCGTATCAACTTTAATCTTTGACACGTTTGTAAAGCTTAGCTCGTTTTGTTAGCTTAAGATCTCTCCCTTTTTGTTCAACTAGTGATGAAATTCATAGGTTTCGCAGGTTGGTATGCTCAATCTCTAATTCTTAGTATTTAAACTTTGTTTTAAGCTAGAAAATACATGTAACAAATATTTCGTTACGTATGGTGTAGTGTTTTATAGCTGTCAAAACAGATTAACTTAGTACAAAGAGCAAGTTACTCATGCATTCTTTTGTTTAAACATATTATCAGTCAAATAGAGCTATAAATGTAAATTAAGAAATATTTTCAATACATGATATTAAGATCTGGAGTTAGACTTCTAAATAATTAACTAAAGATTGTTAAAAAGTCACAAACTAGTTCGTTACAAATATCCAGTGACTTGTGGTTATTAATAGCTTCTAAACTGATGGTAATTTTTTTAATATATTTTCTTTGTGAAGAAGAATCTCTTTCATGATAAGTATTGGAAAGAGGAAAAAAATATCGCTTAAAATAGCCTTTAAAAATTCTACATGATTATGGTCTTTCTATCTCTTTTTACTTCTTTATGTCGTAAATTACAAATGTTACTGCTACAACATACGCAGTTGAAACTGTATACCTGGGCTTCGATAGATAAGTAGAAGTCATCAGTAGTTTTCACACGAGATTTAAACTATATAAAACTTAATTCAGTCACTAACTATACTACTTTATTTCCTACAGTTCTTCATCTTCTTACAATAGACATCACTAAAAGATACTTGTGACTAAAGTTATAGGTTATACTTGACATTCAACATTTCGAATTACTAGAAATGACTATTTCATTTGTAAATCTAAAAATGTCTTGCGTATCATACCATTCAACTTAACTTATTTAGAGAAAAAAATCTTTTTTTGTCGCAACTATTACATCAACTCCTAAGTTGTGTGTAAACATTCTAAGTCAACTAAACACATTAAGTATCTTGTTATAACTATGTGCACTAATGACAATGGTAAATTTTACTTTTGACTAGTTAGTTTAATTTTGTGACTATTCTTTGTAAAATTATAGTCAATAGATTCTTCTACATTCATAAATAAAAATAGAGGATAAATTTTCTTAACATTTTTAGCATTAATAACGTCAATATTATCAAAGAAGTCGGGTAAATAGGAAAGGACTTGTGTAATATTTCAATGTTCAATATAAGATGTATTTTTCCAAGCCAACAATGTAATGTTCTTTATTTTTTACATCTTAAATCTTAAAACAAATAGAATATTAATGCATAAATGTAGTTAAGTAGTTAGGTAAGTATGTGTCCGTCTTTTCCTGATCTGAAATGTTTTTGTAACCACTTTTCTTTCTGGGTATAATTTGATATATATATATATATATATATATATATATATATATATATATATATACCAGCACAATTGTAGACACAATGAAATATCTGAATAATGCAATAAATAACAGTTAATGAATAGTTAATAACAATAAGAATTACTGACTTATCATTCTTATTAGCTACTCCATATGATCGGTATCAATCACTTTAGAAGCTTTTGATTATTATCCTGCTAAAACAGCATATATTAGACATTATTAGTAACACTCACATAATTGTGCAGTAATTAGCAATGAATATGACTGCTAAAGAGTAATCATTCATAATTGATTTTTATTTGTTTGGAATGAAAGAAATGCATAAAACTTTACAAGTAAACCTAACTTATTTCTAAATTCATTTGGTGTTGTTTTACTTGTATCTTCCCATTGTTATTTAGGACTGCAATTGATCAGTCACATGTTGGTATATGTGCATCTTGTGAGGATTGCCTCGATATAGCCTTAAGTCACAAGCTTTCTGTTTCGTTAGGGAATGGTTTTACTAGTTCCACATTTAAACCAGTTAAAATGAATATACCTGAATTCAGTCTTTTGGTTGTTAAAACATTCCAAAAAATAAACATTTGGATATATTTGATTTTCATTTATTCATCAATTAAAATTTCGTTGCTTATACATAAGAACACTTTTTTCTGTATAATATCAATTTAGATCTATCGGAAATATTCAACATTTCCTAAGTTACATATAAAAATTCACAAAACCAGTCATTATTTACTTTGATTTGTATCATGAATCAATTTATTGATATTGATGTTATGATAATAAAATTGATTTATTTATACGGAAAGTATTCAAAATAGTAAAATATGCATTGACATTCATAACATAAAATATCCAGAAGAAATTATGATAACTTAATGAAAGATGTTCATTTGAATCAACGTCATCAATTTGATCTTCTCAGTAAAACAGCTATGTGCATTTTCAGTGCACTTACTTACTTACTTACTTACGCCTATTACTCCCAATGGAACAAAGGCCACTGATCAGCATTCTCCAACTCACTCTGTCATGGGCCTTCCTTTCTAGTTCCATCCAATTGTTATTCATTTTTCTCATGTCTATCTGCATTTCTCGGCATAATGTGTTGTTTGGTCTTCCTCTTTTCCTTTGACCTCGAGGATTCCATGTGAGTGTTTGTCTTGTGACACAGTTGGGTGCTTTCCTCAATGTATGTTCTATCCACTTCCACAGCTTTTTTCTTCATTTCTTCCTCCACTGGGATCTGGTTTGTTGTCTCCCATAGTAGATTGATGTTGATAGTGTCTGGCCAATATATCTTAAGTATTTCGCGTTGACAGCTGTTGATAAACACGTATCTTCTGGATGATGGCTTTCGTAGTTCTCCAAGTTTCCACCTCCTACATTAGAACTGTTTTGACATTTGTATTGAAAATTGTGACACTGGTGTTGGTTGAGAGTTGTTTTGAGTTCCAGATGTAAATATGCTGCTCTTGCTTTGCCGATCCACGCCTCTACATCAGCATCAGATCTACCGTGTTCATCAATGATGCTGCCCAGATATTTAAAAATGTTTACATCTTCCAAAGCTTCTCCGTCAAGTGTGATTCGACTGCTGCATGCTGTGTTGTATCAGAGAATCTTGCTTTTCTCTTTGTGTGTTTTGAGACCTACTGCTGCTGCTACACTGGTCGTCTTTTCCTGAATTTGTTGTTGCGCGCGCGATAGAAGGGCCAGATCATCTGCAAAGTCTAGGTCGTCCAGCTGCATCTTAGCTGTCCACTGTATCCCATGCTTCCCACCAGATGTTGACGTCTTCATGATTCAGTCTATCATCAGGAGAAAATTTATCTTTTGTAACTCTATAATTATAAACCGTTAACTTACCAGCGAAAAACATGAAACAATGGATTTTTTTCTGTTTCCAACGTTTACTCCACCTGTACATAAAAATTCAACATCTGGATTGAAGAATCTTGAAGAAAAAAATTAAATGATTTACTTATGAAAGGGTAGTTGAAATTTACATCACAAAACGACCTTATTTAAACGACCACTGAAAACCAGAAAACACTTTTAGAGTTACCTAGTCTTTCTATGGGATTTTTTACAGATATAAAACCTTGACTCACCTGGGAATCAAACTCAGGAACTTTAAACCTCCAGGTGAACGCTTATTCCATATTTTACATTTCTAACTTTATTCAAGGTCATTCTGTGATATAAAATCCAAATACTTTCACAAATCTTGCGTGCATGGATCGTGAATGTACACCGTTGAGGAGTATGAGACAGCCGTTTAGAGTCTCCAGATTTACAATCGTGGTGTAACTTAGATTGGTTCACGATGTCAATCAAATTCAATAGTTAAATATTTTATTTTGACACTAAATTTTATGGGCACAGTTTACTAAACAAGCTTTTGTAAATCGAGAACAATCAGCATAATGGAATGAAGTGAATTCATTCCATTTCATATCCTTTACATTTTTCACAGATGTAAACATTTTTTTAGTTTCATCAATCAAATCAAACCTTCATTCATAACAAAAACCTTTTTAGTCTCATTATTGACACTCCTTTATTGTAATCAATGAGTGAATCAGATTATAAAATTATTTTTGTCATAAGATGATATTCACAAGAGAATTATTAAAAACTTAAGCGAATATTGGATAGCTATTTTTTTCTAACTTCGGACTTCTTAACAGTACATAGAGTCGAATTTAAAACCTTCTGATCTTGCGTTGATCATGATTGATTGTATGATTTCCCTATGGATGACTGTATTATGAACTCTGTCTCACTTATTTTGCACCTACATAACATGAATGTAGAAACCACCACTGATTACTTATACCACTCAAGATAAGATTTGTGGGTCTGTGGAAAGGCTAGAATATACCCGATGAAATGAATTCACTTTGTTACTCTTTTTTTCTCCTAATTTACTTAATGATTGGTTATTGTTAATTTGGTCAGTATAAATGCTTTAAAAGAAAATATCAAACACTGTTACAGTCACACTTATTTTAAATTCACTTGACTTATCCAGATCACAAATACGAAGAAAACAACAGTAAAAGTTGCTATTAAACTCAAATAGCTACTTGAAAACTAAAAGATGAGTTATATGGTGTACACATAATCGCTTCATATTGGCTTTGTTGACCGATTTATAAAATGATACTTGAGAAAAAATGTAATAAAATTAGGCTTACTATTATGCGATTTAAGTAGTTAAACTACTTACGTGTTTCGATAGATTCCTCAAGTTCGAGTAAATGGTATAACATATGAAAATCTCCGTTCCATTAAATGTCATTACATGAATTTAACAGCTACTAAGTGTTTTGCTTTTTCGAGTAGGGTTCTACGGCTAGTTTGACTTACAAACTAACTCTCTGAAACTATCCAAAATGTTACCAATTATTTAAAATTATTAATGATACATAAAATCAAAGCAAATAATAGTAGTGGTCACATTTATACAGTTTCAATGTTTAACAATGTATTCGGCTTTTAAATAAAACGATTTAAAATGAGATACATGTTTGTCAAACAAAACAAATTCAGTGAAGTATTAAATGACTTCCATGCATAATAAAAATAAGCTACATATTCTATTGTTTTGTTCAATACTTACTGTTTAGATTCAGTATTTTGTCATTCAGGGTGAAAAGAAAAACTGTCTATCGTTCGAGAATTTGAGTGTTAATGTTTGTTCATTATTCGATTGCGACATTTAAACAAAACATTTTCTATAAAAAAATTGGTTGAGCTACGCAAAACTTTCATCTTTCCGTTTAATAAGTCCTTTTGTGGTGTGTTCTACTTATATCGATAAAAGTAGTACATGACTCTAGTTAGGAATAGAATGTCTGGCAGCAGATGTTCGAAAAGATCGAGAAGAAAAGAACGGGAACAGAAAGCAATTGGTATGGAAATACCGGAATAATGAAGTCTGAGACAATTAATGAAGTATTTATTGTATGGTTCGCAAATTTTACTTAGATATTCTGTAATATCGTACTGGAATACATTCGATTGTCTCCACTTGTGTTCTCGTTCACTACACTTTTTCCTACTAATTTAAACTATCTAGACGGAAGTAGTTAGTTAGTTCCTTAAAGTACAATTTCTTAAACTGTTCAACAATGTTTGACGAAATAAATTGTTATGGTAGATAAGTATTTCCTAATGATGATTATGCGATTGCCTACATGAATTCACGTGATTCATCAGGGTGTCGATGAATCGTAGAAACCAAGTATTAATGTCAAATCTACAGTTGTCTACATATTGAAATACAAGTATTTTTCTTATTAAGATTATACTTTTACTTAATAGAACACACACATTAGTCTTTAAGAATCCCGCGAGGTAAGGTCTTAGATGAGCACTACTAAGGAGTCCCACAATAGAACGAAACGGTCATCCAGTGCTTCAAGGTTTTTCATGGTGATCTAGCTTTAATTGACTCATGATCTCAACTATTGAATTGATATTCTTTAGTCATTGAATATTTACAAAGTTTAGAAACTAAATATTTCTATCGATTTACGGTTTGTGATAAGATATTTAAATTCCTAATGAAATCTGAAATATTCAGTCATAATCACAAAATAGTAAGTACAATTTCTTTTAAACTGATGAAACAATATAAATTTAAAAAATATATCATTTTCAGTATAACATTAGTTAGACTTTTTCAAGTATATACTGATGACGTCATATAACGAGGCAACAAATCATAATATTAGCTTGTAATTGCTTTTATGTCTACTTTCTATTTACTTCTTTGTATGACAATTTATCGTTTTTTCCTATTTTTCTTTTTTTTTTTAACTTTTTTTCTCTTTTTTTTTTAAAACTCAGTTCCACACAAATATTAAGTAATCTGGAATCTTCAATTGAACAAAATTCAATTTTTACAGAGAATCCATTGTCAACTACAAAAATTAATCATGAAAATGATAATATGAATAATCAAAATGTTGAATTAAATGAGATAATTAAAAGACAAATTAATGAATTTCAGAAAGATAGTACAGTGATGCAAATCAATGAAACTAGAATAGATTCACTTCCTTCTTGTAATAATAGTAATAATAATAATAATGGTGATGATGACGATGAAGATAGTTCAACTAGTCGTTATAGTACTGCAGAATCATCACCATGTGAAGACTTTGAACCAAATATTAATAAAATTAATCAAATAAACAACCATAATATTATTAATCAAAATAACAAAATTATTGGAGAAAAAATCGACAAACTAGAACAAAATAAAAATATAAAAGGAAAATTAACAAATTCAACAATGAATAATCAAAGTGTAGCATTAGAATTTCGAACAATTGTTCAACGAGATGAATATGGTTATGGATTTCGAGTTTGTGGAAATAAACCAGTATCGGTACATAATGTTCGGAAAGGTAATATGGTTTTATATATCTGTATAATAATTTTACATATCGTCGTATATGTACACGTAAACTTTGAATAAAAATATGTTCTTACTTACTTACTCACTTACTTACGCCTGTTACTCCTCGTGGAGTATAATGGGCCGCTCACCAGCACTCCCCATTTAACCCTGTCCTGGGCAATACTTTCCAGCTCTTTCTAGTTTTTATTCATCCTTTTCATATCTACCTCTACTTTCCGACGTAATGTGTTCTTTGGCCTTCTTCTTTTTCGCTTCCATTCTGGATTACAGGTTACAGCTTGTCTTGTGATGCAGTTTGATGATTTCCTAAATGTATGTTCTATCCATTTCCTTTCTTAATTTCCTCGTTAGTTGTAAGCTGGTTTGTTCTCTCCCAAAGTAGACTTACTGATGGTATCCGGCCAATCAGTGTTGAGTGTCTTGCGTAAACAAGTATTTATAAATACTTGTACCTTCTTGATGATGGTTGTAGTAGTTCTACAAGTTTTAGCTCCACCCAATATAACTGTCGTGACGTTCGTATTGAAGATTCTGACTTTGATATTGGTTGACAGTTGTTTCGAGTTCTATATGTTCTTCGATTTTAGGAATTCTGTTCTTGCTTTTCCAATCTTCACTTTTGCGTCTGCATCTGATCCTCCTTATTCATGGATGATGCTACCGAAATACGTGAAGGCGGAGACTAATTTCTAGAGATAATGACATGAGTTCTAACGATAAGAAATAACTTTTGCGGTTTCAATCATGACTGGTGTCAGACAGATATTTACTTTAGGCAATGGAAGATGATCGTACAATATTGCAAATTTTTTGAAGTAGTCTAGAAATCATGTATTCACTTGGGAAATTGACAATCCTAAACTTGGATGAAACCACTGTTCACTGCTTTCAAGTATTTAATAGTGATCTACCTAAATTCACTCCATCAATTCAATCACAAAAATGTTATAATCTCCATATATACTATATATTAGTTTAAAACTGTCTCAAATTATAATGAACAGATCAATGGTACAACCTGATTTTCGAAAATCTAAACACTATAAACAGTTACCAATTAGATTAGATTGTTAACAAGATACCTCATATTTAATAGTTAAAGTTTTCTATTGTATATGTTCACTTTATAAACAAATAAGAAAACCAGTATGATAAATCATATTATAACATTCAGTCAATTGTACTACAGTGAATTTCACACAATCAATTGATCGTCAATAAATCCAAACCACCATTTAGATTTAAATTGATAAATAGGTTTTATGCATATTTTTTGATAAATTTAAAAAAGAAAAAAAATTCTATTTTCTTCAAATATATTATTAAAATAAAATGGTTAATTTGTATTACATTTTCTGCATTTATTATGTCACTAATACTTTGTTAGTTAAATAATTCAAAAATGTAGTAGAAGAAAGAAAACAAAAAAAAGAACTTCAATAATCGAGTGTACAAAAAGGAAATAATATTAATTTTATGTTGTTATATTTTTCGTAAGTTTTTTAACGCTTGTACATTTATTTGTGTGTTCACATTTACATATACAAATGTAAATGACCGATTCACAAAGTTTTTAGTTAGTCAACATAATTTACAGGTAACTACATATAGAAAAATGTTAAAGATATTGTAATTCAACTATTATTTTACCTAAAAGTAGAAAGAATTTATTGTCCCTTCTTTCCTTCTTTCTAGTTATGGTCTGTATTTTTTATTCTGATATTTCAGGATACGTCTGAAAATCATGAATTGATTTGTTTTTTTTTTCTATTTACAAAGCGTTATTATCTACATACATTATAGACAATTTGTTTAGATTATCTTTTGTGTGTATACACATTATTCCTTATTATATTCATTTTTAAAATACTTCTTAATAGAAACTATAGGAAAAGATGAAAAAGGTATAAGTAATAAGAATTTACTGTGAAATACACACTATTCATTCATCGAATCATTCTTATCATTTTCTTTTGTGTTGCCGCTCTTTTTTTTCTTGAGATTTCAAACATATTCCGTTTTGAATCAAAGAGATTTCTATAAATCAATAAATGAATTAAAAGTTTCATTACATATAGAATTGTAAATACGCTTTGTTAATGATTCTCAAACTAAAACGGTGACAACCAAACAATGATTCATGTTTTTATGTGATACGAGTTCACAATCGAAATTACTGTCAATATATTCTTGAAATCATCTCATCTGATAGGTAGTAGATAACATATTAAGATAGAGTTTTAAAAATACTCTACCAAGGAACAAACATTTATCAAAGCTTTAGAGATGGAATGGAAGAAATATCATTGTTTTTCCTTTCAGTATTAGAAGATAATCCCATATAAGTTACTTCTATTTTGAATATAGGAAACTATCTCTCCTTGCCTAATTTAATTTTATCTTTGCCTTTTCTTTATCTTTATCTGGGCATAATCCATGAGACTAAGCAACTCATGTCGTAGTGACATGTGCTTTATTTAATTTGAATACAAACTATGTTCGAAATGATTTACTAGAATGCTACCTATTTATAAACCAGTCGTCTTAGCATAACGCAGTCTAAATCTAAAAGGAAAGCAGAAAATAGACTATCATTGCGTCAGTAATACACATGCATCCATACAGGAAGACACCAAAAGGTGTTGTCCTACATAATGTCGTTGAAAAAGCTAAATTTTCTATTTGTCGTTGCAAATCTGACCCACTATCTCACGCATGATCACTAAAACTGTAAAATCTAGCAAAAAAATGTTCTTAAGAGATAGTTCTTTATTCTGTATACTTTTCACCACAGTTTCAGATAATTCAATGAAAATTCCACCATGAAACAGGTATTTTAGTGAAATGACATCACACTGTATGATTACAGTAATTGGTACCTGATATGTAAATAAACGTGATCTTTGTTATCAGTACAATTCTAGTTGATAGTTTAAAAGCATATGATTATTCAAGTTTAATATATCTATACTTATCTCCCTAGCAATTACTATATTTTATTATTACAAACAATTATAAGCTCGAAATATATGTCATACTTCAACAAAGTTAATTACCATTGTTAATTTAAAATGCAAATCTTTTAAAACAATAAGAGAAGTTTGTTTAACAAGAAGTACCTGGTGTTTATCTTCAACTATAACTATTAGTTAAAAGTTCAAGCAGAGATGGATGGTGGCTAGCAGTGAAATCCAAGACGCGATATTGGTTCTGTTTAAGGCTCATCAGCTGGATCGACCTGCATGTACGTATGCCAAAAGGTACCGATCATTTACATTCTTAAACGTTAATGGGAATATTTAAAAGACTAACGAACAAAATTCAACTAGTTATAGCTATTTAAAATTTTGATTCAACAGCCTGAAACGATAAGGGCAAAAAGAAAAAGTGATTACATCTATAATAGTAAGCTAGCACATACCAATTCCGACCACCAGACTCTAAAATTGAACTGAAATCGTTATTTGAAAAACGGATAAGTTTTTGTTATTATTACTGTGGAACGTTACACAGGTTTAATCATCAAATCAACATACTAGAAAGCATTTATAAATACATAAATTAAGCGGAAATGCAAATGAGCAACCTTTCCATAAATAAATATATATGCATACAAAGTGCTTAACAATGAAATATTTTTTCCCCTATTTCATGATAAATATATTTTGATTTCCTGTTAAAAGATTAGTATAAACATGTTAAAATAATCGAAATAAGACCCAGTTCAACTGAAGCTATTTATACAAAAATCTATGTAATATTTCTTATCTCGCAGGTGTATTATTACTTTATAACGACCTTACATAATGTTTTAACATTGTTTGACTGTGGGTACATGTTTTAAATGCACATACATCGACAAAAGAGTACATTTGGTTAAATTACTATTGATATTATTCAATGCATTAAAGGCTTTTTATTACTAATATCGAATGAAAAAGCTTTGAGCTACTTACAATATTTGAGTAGTACAAAATCTATATTATAACAAGAACATTTAAACTAGCCAACTGATACAAAAATCGTTTATGATGATACAAATTCGAACAAAATAGAAGAGCAAATAAAATAAATGTAGGCTTTTCTAATTGTATATGTATTTTTACAATCGGTTGAGTAGAAGGATGTCTGTCATAATCGAGCGTTTTGCTTATTTAGATAATATATCGAGACCATCAGAACCATGTGACACAATAGTACAATAAATTTCAAGGAATTCGACCTTAAAATAAAACATTTCCGTGAGAATTAAAGTCTGAATTAATTTTTAGGCTCAATTTAATGTGATTCGCATTATATTTCCGTACTAAATTTTCTTCCTTCTATGTCCTCATTTGTCTAGTTTAACCTTTTCCTTTTTCATACAACTATTAATGGAAGACGCTTATGGAGGTTGCTGAATTTTATGGTTCACATAACGAACTCACAGTAGTTAGACAACCACTGGAAACCTGTAAGCATTATATCAATTTGCATAGTCTCGCACTTGGGCTAATCAAGCTTAGGTTTGATAAAATTATTTGAAATTTATCGCGCTAATATATCACTTTATTACTTCCTTGAATTATTTAGAGGCAATACTCAGTGTATTTGTGCATTCTTTGGTTTTGTTAGTCAAATTATCTTTTCCAATCAATAACTAACCGAAACTAAAAAAAAACAATTACCCCGTATCTTCTGAGTTTAATTATTTCTTGAACTATTATCAGTTGTCAGTCAAAATTACATTCAGATTTATCATAATTAATTATATTTTATTTTGCATATCTCTTCACATTAGATTTATACAAAAAACAACTTATCATACACAAAAACACATTAATAGTGCACACATAAGGAAATGATCTATATTATATACATCCAAAAGTATAAAATAATTATTACTTACAAGCCTTTATATTAACTCTATAACAGATTTATATGTTCATACTTTAAAAGTAAACCATAGAGCATTTGAATTTAATCCATCTTAAACCAATTTTGATAGATATGACATTTTTTCCGATTCATCATTATCAAAGTTTTATAAAATGTATAAGTGGTCTGTTGAATCAACGGTATTTTCATTTCTTAAGACAACCGGGTCTGTTTTGAGATAGTAACTCACTGATAACAATGGTGGATGTGTCGCTCAATTTCGTGAATTGGTTGAAGTTAGACATTAACACCGTTGGATGCCGGCTCAGTGGTCTAAATTTTAAGCGTTCGCGCACCATACCGGTGGGTCTTGGGTTCGAATCTCGCGGGGTTGGATAGTGGATTTGCGCTGTTGAGGAGTCCCACAATATAGCGAAACGGCCATCCAGTGCTTTCAGGTTTCCATAGTGATCTAGCTTTAAATGACTCATGATCTCAACTATTAAAATTACAATAATATTTACTTTTTGTAGTTGAAAATCAGTTTACAAATTTTTCAGAATTATACCTACAATTTATCGTTGAATAATTAATCTAATAGTGTATTATTTGAAGAGAAAATCAACCACAAAGTGTAGAATATCTGAAATGCAATTTTCCTGCTCACTACTACCTATCAGTAGGTTGTATACAAAATCTTGATATTATAACTAACAGAGGAAGTATGCAGTATACATGAATATACCATAACTAATGTCTACCACTAAAATATAGGCTGACATAATTCTTGTACTTAAATTTTTATGAGATATTCTAGGAGACGATTTTTTAAACTCCAAAACCCTAAGTAATAGGAAATAGTAGATATATATGGATTGTGTAATTATGAGTAGTACTATGAGGTTAGAAGTTTCAAATTATAAAAATGGTAAATCCTATAAAAGGTAAACCAATACACCAACAAAATAAACTATTTTCCACGAGTGTATAATTTATTGACGAACCAATCAGATATAAGATAAAGTCTTGGATTTTAGCGTTTTGGAATTATAGTTGATGAAAACTCTAAATCGAATTCCCTAAGCATTAACTATAAATCATAATTCTAATTTCTCACATTGGTTTATAACCCTTATTTGATCCTAGTTATTAAGTGGACGTTTTCAAGGTCACTTTAGCGTCGCTCTAAGGTCGTCCATAAATTATAGTCTCACCTTATTTTCTATCAAATTCAACAACTACCATAGTTTGTTGTAGAATATATAAACAACAAATTGTAATTATTCAGTAAAGAGTAGAAACAATTAAAAGTTTCATATAATTTAAGAATGAAAATAGGTAAAAATCAAAACTATAAAAGTTAATTTTAAAAGTTTAATTGAATTAAGTGTTTATAATAATGAAAATTGATCAAATAGAATGTAATTTTCTTCAATAATCAATACCATTATCAAAATCTATACATTATTGACAATTAAAATAATAATAATAACAGATCCAACTATAATTTTATTTGCCTGTTTACAAATTGAAAGTGATTTTCACTTAAATGTCATATTTTTATTACACTTGAAAATTATAAATGTCCTAGTACGACCGAGGGTCGGGAGAGTTAGCTCTCCCCCTCGAAATGCTCTCACATGGCCACACGTATACAGCCACTACCACAAAAGTCCTACTCATAGCCTTCTCGCGGAGAGGGCGTTGTTAACAAAACTGAGAGGACGAAAAACGAATGTCCGGAACTTTAACCGGGTTGGTAGATACGGAGGATCCATCAGGAGGAGTTGGAAAACCCTGATTCCAAACCAATTGTGCACATGAGCTGAAGAATACTGAGGGAATAAATGGCGTATATATCAATTATTGGTCACCGGTTACCATGGTAGTGCATCTCCTGACGTCGCTCCACCGTTTTGTGGATCGGACCTTCAGGTCGAAGGCTCCAGGCGTAACCCCTAAGAAAATCACCTGCTTCGATCTATGTACCCGGGCAGTATCATAGCCCACACATAAATCAAGTGACTTGTGTGACTCATATGTATTCAGCGACCCTTTGTACCAATATTTATGTGTTCAAATAAAT
This sequence comes from Schistosoma spindalis, assembly GCA_946903255.1. NCBI lineage: Eukaryota > Metazoa > Platyhelminthes > Trematoda > Strigeidida > Schistosomatidae > Schistosoma > Schistosoma spindalis. The sequence goes on from OX336420.1 coordinate 49,278,655, forward strand.
TATATTATATTAAATTAACTTTCAATTAAGTTGTACTTCTGTAAAGTTATTTTATCGTCATTCAATTCTATTTGTATCTTCTTACAAGTTTAAATGACTTTATTTATGGTATGCTGATATTTCTCATCAATGGATAACCTTTGTCTCTCTGATAGTTAATTGAGAATAAAACAACTCATCTTTTTTATTGAATATACATGCTGATATTTTCAACTTCAATTGTGTACATTGTTCTCCGTTTACGTTTCTCGTATTGTATAATTAATAATTATACTAAATTTGAAAAAAAATGTGCACATTGAGGGTTATACATATGATAAAGTTCACAGTTATACTAAAGAAATATAAGGGATCATTTGGTTGAGTGTTGTCAGATTTTTACCATTCAGTTCTGGTGGTCTGCTTGAATATTTGGTCTACCTGTTCCTACCATCTAGATGTTTTAACAAGTTGTTTTTTTAATTTTATTTTAAAACAATATCATGTCGGTTAATCGCATAACCTACTCAGGCGCGTATATGAAAAGTATATGTTCTGTTGCTTTACAAGGTACAAAAAAGTATAGTCAGAAACATTGTGGTGGCTGACAATACGCCTTGAAGAGAATGAACATTAGTCAGATGGTGATTCCTGAACTGCTAAATTCTAAATGACGATCACTGATTGAAAAGGTGGACTGTCTTCAACTCCTACTAAGTCAACACATGCATCGTAATTGTAGTATAATCACAATTCAAGAATACTGGTTAGGTGATTTACAAGACGATTACTTAGTATCACTGCATGATTTTAATATCTATCGTCAAGATCGACCAATCAATAAGAAAAGATATTGCGGTGGTGTAGCTATGATTGCAAACGTGAACTGATGTCGATCTACTTTTTCATGTTTCAAGTTTTTAAACGACTTTATCGACTGTTTAACTTTAAGATGACTTACAAAACACTTGAATAAATACAATTATGTTTTTTACTAACCCCTAGGTGACTTCAGACTGCACATCATCTACACTATCAGTTTTCGCTGATGAATTCACTGAATTTGTTGTTATTGCCTTCATGGTTTACCTTGAATTGCAGCTGGTAATTTTAATTCATGTGGCTGTAGCTTACTTTCATTAACTGATCATTAGATTTACTCACTCGTTTGGATGCCTATTTAAACTTAGTTTTCGTTAATGATATGGCTACATCAGTGACTTGTAAACGTGCTCCACTGTCTAGTTCTGAGCATTGTATAATTTGTGTTCTACCTAAAGTATATGTCATACATGGAAAGAGTACACTCTTACATCAGACAAAGAAATTTAAGTGAGCAAATTACTCAAAAGAAATTGTCTAAGATCTGAAAAACATGTTTCGTACGACTAGCTAGGGATAATTTACGGATGGCTCACTGGAAAACACCGTTGATGTTATCATTTGTTATCTTAAATTCTGCCTTCATATTTGTTGTCCCCCTGAAACCATTTCTATACGTTTTCATCAACTTACATCTTCACAAATAAAAATAAACGAAAGAAAGAAGGCACAAGGAGAAAAACTCCATTGAAGCTCGAAAGTCAAGTGTTCTAATAAACCTAGTGATTAGACGTCTGAACTCAACGTTTACTCAGAAACTCCTATCCTGTAAAAACTCTCCAAGAATGTGAAAACTATTTGAAGAACGTAAAGGCGAGAAGTAAATTAGAAGTGATAACCAGCTGAACGTTTGTCTTTTGTACATCAGTCATCTGATGTTATGCTCCCTATATCCACAGGTTTAAAGAATGGTTGTGTTCCTAGTTTCGAAAATGTCTTCAGTCGCTTAATTTGTCTCAATTTTTGGGACTTGATGAAATCCCAAACCTCCTTTTTAAAAAGTATGCTGACATTCTGTTTTATCCATTCACGGGCATTTTCAACAGATCGTTCTCAACTAACCTCGTACTGAAACTGTGGAGAAAGATAAAGATAATCCTAATACTTGGTAAAGTATCTAGCAATAAGAATGTTAAATTTACACTCATAGCACTAACTTCACCTTCTCTCAAAACAGTGCAAAAATTACTGATACTTCCACTTCAACCTGCACTAAACGAGCACATTGATCCGTATCAGTTTGCTTACAAATGCAAAAAAGCACCTTAGATGACGTTGCTGTTCTGCATAATAATATAGTGTTCAGCGGGAAAAAGGGTTAAAAGTATGTTCGATGCACTTTCCAGATTATACATCTCCCTTTGACCCTATTCCAGGACAACTTCTACTTAACACATTAATCAGTGTCAACACTGACAGTTGAGTAACCAACTTGCTATGTTCCTACCTCTCTGGAAGAGAATAGAACTTTATTTGGAGGAAAGTGTTCAACGTCTCTACTGTCTTATGAAGGTGTGCCACAAGGAGCTGTCCTTTACACCCTCTTCTTTTTTTCCTTTTTTCTACATGATCTGGCATCTACCACAGGAAACACTTTTGTTAAATATGTGGAAGATCTCATTGTATGTATGCCGATTTCTCCCTCTTTGTATCTTCTTAAAATGAAGGAGTTCTTGTCTCGTATTGAATGATGGTCTGTTGTTAATAGTCTCACACTTAGCCCGTTTAAATGTCAAACTGTTAGCTTTAGCCTGAGACATGAACAGCACCTAAACACCTTGTTGGAATCCATTATATTTCGTACCATTGGAAATTCCTTGATAAACACAGCGTTAAAGTCGTTTATCTCAGTGAAAGGTTTTCCTCTGACCTCTCTTGGTCTTCTCATATTTTATTGTTATCGAAGGAATTTATTCGTCTCGCTTCCTATATAAAGAGGCCGTATGTTTTTGGAATTAATCGTCATTTACTCTAAAAATTTGTCGATTCATGCATATTACCTGTTATTCTTTACTGCTCACCATTATTCTTTCCAGCGCTTTTGAAATAAGACTTTGCTGTATTGTTAAGAGTGTTAAAGGCAGCTAGCGGGGTGTTTGGTGAATATTTTGGGGTCATTATTGATAGGGTTGTGGATAGACAAGTAAAGTCTTACAAACTTCTGAAAGTTATTATCTTATCAGATACTAACCATCCACTCCATTCATACCTTTCTCCTTATATATCTTCTGATAGTACGATACATGAATATATTAAAATCCATGCACGCAAGTAAAAGCGTAAAAGCTCTACAATACCTCATGTAGCAATTATACTATGAGACGAACAGGTTGTTACAGCTGATCTAGTCAATAACTTGTATTCCTAAAAATGTTTCTAATTAAAAATGTTGTACAGATTCAAATCTTGAGTAAAAAAATTCATTTAGTTCCAGTTAGTTTATCTACTTAACTTATGCACATATGTGTGCAATTATCAGTTTATTTCACTTTTCTTCTATTTTTTCTTCGTGAAAAAATCTTATTGAAATACCTTATGCTGAGAAGTCCATATTGTACCAAAAACACAACATTGAACAAATCCATTAATAATAATAATATCAGATTAATACTTCAACTAGAATGTAACTATATATATATAGTTGTCTGGTTGTCTGGTTAATAAGAACCGATTAGAATCACAACAAGGTGATAGTAATCAAGATTTATGCAGTAATTATTTAGTTTTTAACTGAATTCTAATTATTATACATGTTCCTGTTCAAATTCCATTTATTTTGTTTCTTCATTTTCTATCATTTAATTTAGATGGTAATGCAGAGAAAGCTGGTCTCAAGGCTGGAGATCAAATTATTGAAGTGAGCAATTTCATATGTTAAATATTATTACACTAAGAAATTTTTCTTGAATCTACTTGTTGATTTTTGAATTCATCAAAATATTTAATTTTAGTTAATAAGTTGTTTACGTGTTCTTGATGTTTAAGAAACTTCATACAACATATGTAAGCGAACGATTGTTTTCAATTACATCGTCATCAGGCTTTGCTCTAATATACATCAATATTTATACGAAAATAATAAAGCAATCGAGGCAATTTGGGTCAGTAATCACAATAAAATAGAATAAGTCACCACACATAATAGGTAAAAGTACAAGTTTATAGTACGAAGACAGGTGTACTGATAGTAGTAAGAATAATAAAATAAAATACGATAACAAAAGTCATATCAATAATTAAACATTGGAAATAGAAGGTCAAACATAGGTAAATAGAATTAGAATATCAGAAGGGGTTTTGTGGAGATTTTGAGTAATTTCAATAGTTGAAATCATTAGTCAATTGAAGCTAGACAACCATGGAAAACCTGGAAGCATTGGACGGCCAGTTCGTCCTAGTATGGGACTCCTCAGCGGTGCGCATCCACGATCCCGCCCCCCGCGGGATTCGAACGCAGGACCTATCGGTCTCGCGCGCCAGCGCTTAACCATTAGACCACTGAGCCGATATCCAACAGTGTTAATGTCTAACTTCAACCAATCCAATCGTGGGTGAGCGCTGCTGAGGAGTCCCATACTAGGACGAACTGGCCGTCCAATGCTTCCAGGTTTTCCATGGTTGTCTAGCTTCAATTGACTAATGATTTCAACTATTGAAATTACTCAAAATCTCCACAAAACCCCTTCTGATATTCTAATTCTATTTACCTATGTTTGACCTTCTATTTCCAATGTTTAACTATTGATATGACTTTTGTTATCGTATTTTATTTTATTATTCTTACTACTATCAGTACACCTGTCTTCGTACTATAAACTTGTACTTTTACCTATTATGTGTGTTGACTCATTCTGTCTCATTGTGATTATTGACCTAGACTTCATACAGTCAGTTCCTCTTAGGAATTTGATCAATACAGGAAAACCTGAACTATGTATACCACATAGATCCTATTCAAATGCTAACAACCCTATTTCATATTTACATAATATCACACCAGTAACACTATTAAACGTAAATAATTACTTTAGGACAGATTAAGGCATAATAAATAGGAAACAGGAATTAATTGGAATCAAAAAGATTATTTAGACTGGCTACGTGATAACTACTTCAGAATTAAAAAAAACTCGGTTGGTTTCTTTGGATAGAAATCGTATGATGAATTTGAAAGCATTTTTAAAATAATTTAAATCACTTAAGTGCAGAATAAAACAGCAATAATAATAATTCTATAGTCTTACATTACGGACTGACCTATGTTAAATAACCATCGTATATGTGTACCGTTGAAAAATACACTACTATAACACAACGGGTATCCAATGCCTCTTGGTTTTCTGTGGCTGCCTAACTAGGAGACGTCCGTGATGTACAACAACAGAATCCAACAACCTCCACAACTCCCATGTATTAGAAGAACAATAATATTAGTCATAGTAATAGCTGAAAATGGTAGCAGTAATAACAGTAATCAAAAGGGAGGTAGTCAAAACTTTTAATTTACCTTCCTTATTAGTCACACTCATCAGTCCTGAATAGATATATAATTTCTTCAAAAGTCAGAAATATTACTCACCACCCTATTCAGAGACTATTCTAATATATCATTGACGTAGGAGACTGATTACTACAGTATAAGATTAGTAAATCTAAACTGATCACAGTACATTTCTAACGAAGAAATCAATTCAACTCCGAGCAGGCCTTCTGTGAAGATTACTTAGAAGTAGATTATTCTATAAATAATAAGGCTTGTATCAAAACACTAATATATTTATCTGAAGTAAACTATATACAGTTTAATTATATTTTGATTAGTGAGAAGAAGCGTAGTTCATTCATTTTACAAGCCAGAAACTATTTGTTAACAATCATTGACCAATTCAGTTTTGAATATCAAAAGAAAAGTAATGAAAATTCTTACAATTATTCAAGAATCTTGAGACATTGTTATGCAGGGATTTTTCATTATGTTTTTATGAATCCCCTTTAAATTTATAAGTCGATACATACAACTACTGAATGATAAAACTAATGTTTACATGAACACAGACAAATGATTGTCAGATGTTTCTTAATTACCTTACTTTTGATATTGGTTAAATGATCACAATAAAGTCTACTGATTGTTAAACATAACTTCACTCTTCCTGTTCACTAAATATATGTAACAGCTGATGTTTCATCGTATCGAGTTTTTGTTGTTGTTGTCAAAAGAAAACAGTAAGCATGGTGTATATTCATGTTTTTTGTAGTTTTATCAAGAAAAAAAACATCCAATGAATTCATAAGATAAGAGGCGATAGATTTTGATGGAGTTTTGTTCTCTCAACTGGATAGTTTAGTTGTGGAGCTTTCATCGTTCCCCTGAACGGCATCATCAGCACAAACTCCACCATCTCAAGGCGATAGATATTTATCTAACTATGTAAAACATTTTTCTCGGAAAATAATTTTACAATTAAGTCGAGCGTTTAAATCAATCCTAAATATTATGAATCAGCATTGTTTGAAAAGGTTTTAAAAAATGTTTGAATAAACTTCCTTTGTAAGTACTGTTTAGTTTCTTAAACCTCATTCATAGTAATAATCATAACCGTAGAATGTGTATAAATATAATTATGCTACAATAAACAATTTTATAATTTCTTTTAATTTAACTGATTTTATAGTTGTATAACATGAAATCAGTAAAATGTATCCAGTTTATAACGAACTTAATTTCATTGATTGATCATTAACAGATAAACAAACTGTATGATTTTGCAAATATGATTATTATTAAGTAATATAATAAGAAACGTTTGAAATTAAGCAACATGATAATAATGGTTTTAGTTCTGTTAAATGGAATATAATAAGGTCGAAATTTACTTGAACTCAGATAAAATGTAGCTTATAACTTAATAGTTTATTCTATGGGACCATAAATTATGTATGAATCAATCAGAATCAAGACTGGGAATCTTGAATTGTGATGCAAAATCAATTCATCTCTATGACTAAAGAACATTTTCGTATTATAGGTGGTGTCATTTCGTGATTAAAATCCTAATTCTAATGCTTAACCCTATCCTCTAACCTTAGCTGCTAGTCCTAATTCTACATACAAATTTATAGCCCTATTTTGACTCTAGTAAGTAGTTGAAGTTTCTCAACATTACTTTACTACCATTTAAAGGTCGTCCATAAATTATAGTCTCCCCATTCACTTTTTCATATTGAGTGAGATATGGTTAAAATTTATGATATCATACTATGCAGCTAACTATTGTATAATAAATTAATGTTGGAAATTCTACAATTACACCTTAAATGTTTGCTACCCTATTGCCAATTAAATTATTCCATAAGGCGTGAATAATTCTATGATAAACACCACTGTAAAAATAATATATTGACCTAATTTCTTTATATCAATTCACATTTGATAATATCATTGCTTATGATTCATGAGGTGCACAGATCTTTAATGAATGAAAATAGATGAAAGAAAGATTGCGAAATTTTGTCCTTCAAATGTATTTAACAAGCCAAAATTACTGATTAATTGTAATCAATATGATGATGAAAACTAATAATTATTTTGAGCCTATTATCTCTTGTTCAACACTTAAATACATAAAGTAAATAAGCAGAATTAGAAATTTCTGAAAATATTCGACATTATGGTGAATCACACTTTTCAATTACTATCGATAACGGGAAAAAAATATTATACATTTAGCTATTCCTTTCAAATTACATTATAATTTTATGCTACTGAAATAACAAATAAAGTAGTTAAAATTGATATGTGAGTTTTTTAACTTAATCAACGAAACAAAATGTTTTATTTCTTTTTAATTTTTACTAACTATTGATAATACCCTACAAAAGATTTTTATTTTAAATGGAATCCAAATTGTTAGTTTTTGAGTCATTCTGTTCTCAAATCCATCTAGTTTTAAAGAGTTTCAAGTACTAACCCTAATTATAGGGAAACAAACAGTTATATCTGAAGTATTTAGGCTAAATATAACGTTCAAATGAGTTCATATATCCTTTATTTATGGCGAACAATGCTATATACTCATCATGTTGTGAATGACATCTACTACAATTAGTATGAGATTTGTTAAGTAGCTTAGTTGATTATATCCAAATTAAAAAACCATGAAAATATTCGGCTAGATATCCATTAAAAGAAGCCATTTTGGAAATGTAACAGTATACTATTACAACAATATCACAAATATAATTATTTAATTAAAATATTCTCTATTTTATCTGTTACCACGAGTGAATACAAAAATTGCACACTAGAAATTTTAAGATTTATTACCAAAACTTAGTTAATCGACAATAGTATATCACAATAAATTGGAGAATATTCTTTTTCCATAAGTATAAATAGCACGTATGTGACTGAGAATTTTATTGATAATCAATAGATTTTAGTCCTCAAGGTCAAATGACAGTAAACTAACTTCTGATTCGTTATTAGTACATGTAATTTTGTGTACTTGTATATTAGATATAAATCAACATTTACTTGAGTGATTCAAATAACAATTAAGTTTCTTTGTTCTTGAATAAAACAACAAAACGTGAGAAAAAAATATTCATAAATGACATTCAATTTGGTATTTCACACACATTTTCCAAATTTAAATCAAATATCAGTTATAGTTTCATATTTACATTTTAATTTCAATTTCAGTTTTCACCATTTACTTAACACAGTTTACTTGTGTTCATTTTATAGTCTTTGTTACTGTAAAATGTTTTTATGTACATTTAGATTTACTCTTGTAATACATATATCATTTACAATACTACGAAATGTAAAAGCACAATTAGGACTGATATATTTGATAATGTATATGTAATGAAACATGAAATGGTTCATTTTTAAATATACCAGAAAATTCACACGGGGTATACTTTCACTCAGTTGACTGAGTCCAGATCAAGGGTTACTATAATAGATAGAAGTTTTATTGACATTTATTACTTTACATGTTATACTACTGTGAGCAATATGCAATAATTTATATTGTTATAAATGAGTAATAGAAAATAAGTATATGATTTGTCTTAATAATTTCATATTAGTTAATATTATCTTACAAATATAAACCATAACTGAGCTTTATGAAGTCAATGTCTAAATGTTCACACTTGGTTATTTTTAAGCAAAATAGTGGTAATTCATTCAAATTGATTATAGCCTGGGTAATAGTAAATAACACTTAGAAAAGTTAGCTTGAAATCTATTCTTTTACTAGTGTCATTTGTCAACAGTAAGTGTCTTTAGTAACAAACAAACAACACTATCTGAACACAAATACATAGCTAAAATATAGCTTGATATAAATAAAATAACATTATTTAATGCTATAAACATTGACTATTACCATGTTTTAGTATGTTTCGTTGTTTAAAACATAAAAAAATGATGTAGTTAACTTAAAGGATAACAAAACTAGCTAGTTGTTACTATTAAACTTAACCAATAAATATTAATTCTGTTTACTTGACAAATCTATACGAAGCATATAAGATTTCGCTAACAATAAATCGATAAGTCAATATTATTTGTCATTTTAAATAACTTATTGATATAGATCTAACAAAAGTGATTTTGACAGAAGTTAGTCTATACTATGCTTATTGTCACTTGTTTGTATGTTACGGTATTCTATATATCAATTGTTTTACGATTTAAAAACTTAAGTAAATTAGAATTCCAACGAATAATTTGAGCTTCCCAACTTAAAAAATAAGACTGCGATTGTAAGATATAAATTTATCTGGTGCGATTTAAAGGGAACTTCAATATTCGTACTTCTGTATATAACCTATTAATTTTATGGATTTGTTTATCTTGTATGATCTAATAGCTACTTATTTCTTTCAAGCTACCGATTGTCACATAATTTTTAAATGCATATAATTCTACTAATACATATGTCCATTTGCAACTAATATTATTACAAGCTGCATAATTTATATTTCTAAATTATTAATTCTGGAGTCACTAAAATCGATTAGATGTTATATACATAGTGATAATAAATGTGGATAAACATGAGTTTGTGTAGTAAAAACCATTACAACAGAATTCAACCGCTGATATAACACGAAGACTCTTTCCTGTGAATATTTTATTGATTTTCGATTCATATTCATGACCATGATCCTGAGAAAGCTAAAACGTTTATAGTTTGTTAAAATGATCTAGCTTTTTATCGGACAAACTAGGAAATTTAACTCATATTCAGCTTAAAACTACCGGAAAATGTGTAAACAGTTTTCAGCGGATGTTAACACTGATATTCGAACTCAGTAGCCATTGCCTCAAACGCCAATAAATTATTCAGTAAGTTACTGAGAAGAGAGTTGCGTCTTGCTAACGGAATATAATTAGGATGAAACCCTTATCCCGGATTTCACTACTATTCGCTAAGTGACAATACTGCAACGATCTGTTTGAGAATTAACTTGTGTAATTCTGTAAACAATTAAAATTATAGTAGAAACTAGAATTTTTTAACTCGTAAACAGAAATTAAAATGGCTTAACTCTATTGAATCCATACCATCTAACTTTGTTATAATGATGGAAACTAAATCAAATTGAAAATAATCGCTATCTAAGGTCCCATCGGATCCAACTTGGTGTTTTTATGCAAAGATATTTCTAAAGCTTGATACTTTCAAATAAAACAATCATTAGAAATTGTTGTAAATAAGAGTATTGATTGACAAATGGCTGTCATTTTTTTAAGTGAGACGAGAAAGTATTTCTCATAATGGTATAAATTTGAATACTGATGTTGCAATGATTTTTATTGCTAAGTAACTCTGTTTTATGTACAAATTTACTAAAGAATATTTAGAGAAACATAAACACTACTTTAAATTAAAATGAATTATGCTACTGAAACTTTATTCTTTCAGACTCTATCTAAGGCATACTTGTCAGTTTTATGTGTTATGCATGTTTATAATAACGATTGGGTAAAAGATTACCTTAATTAAGAAAATGTATGTCTTCTAATTTTCCTTAATTTTTAGAGATTATTACGCTCCAAAGTCTGTAAGCTTTAATATTAGCAAAACACCTGATAGTTTAATGAACATTTGAGTCAAAGTTAAAAGGAGTGGAATGTATTACATTGAACATGTAATTACTTCAATAATGGCAAAACAAATAAGATGTTTGTCAGATAATCTCTCAGAAAGGTTTATTTCTAGAAGTATATATAAATGACTCAATATGTAAATAAACCGAAAAATAATGATCGAATATCTCTTCTTGTAAATTGCAAATTTCATGATTATTATTGGGATTTATATAGTGGTACTAAGTGAAATTTACTCGTCTACTAAAATACTGAATAGAAAAATTAATTTTAAATTAAAACAACATTCAAGCGAACTAAGTATCAACAAGTGTTTTATACAAATGCATTTTTCAAATAAATTATCCATATTCCTAACAACACAATACAGACGGAGAAATTATCCTGATGATCTTACTAGGTTTAATTATTTTCAGTATTTCTATTTGTTAAAGATTGAAGTTTATATTAGTTTGAACTATATATGAAACTTTTTTGTTTTCAGATCAGTTTAGATTGTTAAGAAAAAGAAAAATACATCTAACAAATAAATCTTTCAACAGTTTTCATTGAAATTATCAATCATATTTTTTTTGTTTATCCTAACAACCTTTAGTAAATAATAATCTAGTATTTGTAATAATAAAATAAGTCACAACAATTTTCCAACATTTCTTTTTAACTTTTAAAGGGCTTAATGAAAAGAAAATTGGTTACCATAGTGAATACAATAAATTTTTGAGATTTAAGTGAATTAACTAAAGTAGAAATAATCATGAATAGATGAAATGTAGTTTTGATTGAAATGAGAAATATATGGTTTTGAGTAAATTTTGTGTAAACTTTGACGGATATGATTCATTTAAAAATAAATTAAAACAATTAGTACATTGAAAATCTTGAAATATTCTAGTGTATCTACACTTAACACAAAAGGTTTATGCTAATTATTGTAATAATCATATTTGTGAACGCCAACCATTTTCATGTCTAACATCATAATAATAAATGTCTCGAGTATATAATAAATAATTCAGATAAACACAGTAATTCCGGACGGTCAGTCAACTCATAGTAACATTATTATAAGTTCATTACTAATGGTTGTTTGAATCTTTCAGTTAAAGTTTAGGATTATAATTGATTAGTCGCTTTTTGTCATATATGGATCCTTTACGGATTACCATGAAATTGACATTAAGTTGCATCTATTATAAGTAGAGTCGATTTAACAAGTTGTTAGTTATCGGGATTCAGTAGCTAAGTGGATAACACAATGGCGTTTGAAGTGAACGGTATTGAGTTCCAGTCTTGAAGGGGACATCAACTTTGAGGTGCAGGTATACCCAGCTAAAGAGTCCCAGATAAGGTGGAACGCGCGTCCTAGATTCTGCTGCTAGCCACCATCCATCCCTGCATATTATAAGCCGTTGATAACTAAACAACTAGTAAATGTTAGAAAATATGTAGTGTCGGTTCTTATATTAAGCTTATATACCTTATTCTAACTTTTGGACAGCTCAGTCTATTCATTCCGCTTGAGTCACATTCTGACCTTGTTAATTACTCGCTTATCAATCTTGACTGTTTTTATATAAGCGCGTAGGCGTTTGTACACTTCTTATCTCATTACTCATCAGATGTCTGTAACTTATTTTTGTGTCTATAAATATTGATTAACGCTTGGTTAAATGGGAGTTGGCTTACCAGCCATCTCCACTGCACGTCGTTTCGCTTCACTCTGTTCCGTTTGCTTCATGTACACAATATATGTATTCAAAAGTCTATTCTCATTATTTGACTTATTTAATTCCGTTATTGGCTAACGTGATTTAAGTAGATGATTATATGCGAGGATAGGCAATAACAAACATTCATATGATCTACTTGGAGTCAGATCTCGGGCCACTAAAGTGGAGAGTCCGTCAACAAATATCGCCCGATCTAAATTACAACAAAATAAAGGGCCCCACAAATACTCTTTAAACTAAACATCATTTTGTTAGTCAAAAACGACATAAATGTGATGTATTGGTCCAAATTGTTACATTTATCATGAGCAAAGTGAGACAGAATATTAGTGATGATAGATAAGATACAGAGAACATGATTCGGAAAGAATGAGTGAAATAGAGGAATAAAAAGCACAAAATGATAAAAAACTCATGATTTATACAAAGTCGAAGTCTGAAAGCACACGCCTCTCTGTAAAATTTGAAACATATCATTTGGTCTTTTTTTAAATGACGATTGTCACAAGAAACGAATAAAGCAAGCAGTCATTTACTTATTACAATAAAAACATATATTTATAAGAATATTCGTCAATATTAGAACGAATAGTTTGACAAAAATTGGGCGCCAAGTATTTAGAAGTCATTATATTTGAAAATTATATTTGAAATAATCTCAGCGATTGAAATTCAAATAATTCCAGTGTTTCGTCCACCAAACTTGTCTGGACTTCTTCAGGGTATGATCGAAGTCAAGATCATCAAAGAAATATATAGCATCTAGCAATAAAATCAAATCTATACTGTACTATTCCAGTCATATTTTGTTGTTCACTTAAGTAAACAGGATAACATGAGTCAGTTAAGTGCGACCATGTGAAAAGTTCGCTATGTGAAAATAAATGACCGAAATGGATTGTATGTGTGTGTAAGTATGTATGTGTAAGATTGAGTTGTTAATGAATGACATTCTGTGTTTTGTATGTTTTTAAATGAAGGGGAAATAAAAGTACAAGTTGAAGGTTGAAAAATTGTTTCTGAATCATTGATGTGCATATAAAATGCGAATCATCAAATACATAATTGTATTGCTAAAAATAACTCATTAATTCCCATCAATATAACAGGTTGAATAGAGAAAGGGTTCAATTACTTGTTAACGAATATTTATCAAGTAGTTGCTAGTTGAATACTATCCTTTCGGCTCAGGCTGTTCTTGTTCGCACATTTATACAGCGCTTCTGGTGTCAATCTTTATGTGTGTTAAAACCCTTCCGAAGTATTTTTGCCCCTTCAAAATCAATCTTGTGTCATGTTTCCAATCCATGTAACGCTATCGCAGACATATTGTCAAGTTTCTTTAGGTCAACAGAGGATTTGAGAACATTTTTCAAACACTGTTTGTGTTCCTTCAACCTTACATTCAATTGTCTGGAAGTTTGTGACCTTTTCGTGGTGGCCTCTACATTATGAAGCCATAGTCAGTTATTAAACATTATTGAACCAGGTTTAAACAACAGTTAACCGTAAGTACAATAACTTACTGGATTAAGTTTGTTTTTAATAAATTTAACAAATGGTACGGTAGGTAGCGATTCCTTTAGGCTAAGTTGCTTGATACTTTCCATCAATATGAAGCTGTTAAAAGTGTGTGACCTAACAAAATCACAAAAAACATCGTTCTCAACTGATCAATATTATTAGAAATATCCTAAAACTTGATAATTTGTTTATGAGTGAAAAAAAAAGAAATAGACAGCATTAAAAAAAATTCTAGAAAACAACGTACATATTTAGAAATGGCTTGATTAAAATAAAAGACAGAATCGCACGCTAACATGGAAGTGTTCCCATGGCTTTGGTCGATTAAGACAATTCAGTGTATAAACTTTTTTGTATCGATTTCATCCACTTAAGTTGTATAACCTTATTTAACATTAATTAATTTACTAAAATTAGTAATCCATAGTAGAAGAGGTATCACGGTATAGATTGTTTATAAGATTGAATAATTAAGACAAATATGTGCGGTACTTCAACGGTTAATAAATAATATCAAGATGAAGATAATCTATAGATTAGTGACAATTATCCACTTGACAAATATTAAAAACAGAATAATTAAATGTTTTAATGATAGCTAATTAATAATTATTAAGTAATAATTAGGAAAGAGCGGAAGAAACCATATATTGTGTAAGGTAGACAAGAAGCTTAATACCTATGTAGGATGAAGGGCTAGAAATATTGTTTTTATTCACAAATGTTATGTTTCAGTTGGTGAATATCTAAAGCCTCCGCTGTACATAAGTTGTTTTGATTTTGATGCATTTTATATAAGCGAATTCTGTCTGGTACCAAAAGTAGCCCCTAAACTACAAGAGAAATTCTTCAAATAATTTTATAGAACTTGAAAACCAATAAATCAAATCTGGAATAACATTGTTAATGATATTCAAGTTTCGATTAGAAGGTGTTCAAATAATATAAAAATAGCCTCTTCAACTATAAAGAATGACAATTAGTTGAAGTGCTTTATATTTAACTAGTTAATACAAGAAATGACCTAATTATTGAACCAACTGCGTTAATTTATCTTAAGTTATATTTAGTTTATTTAAGATTATATCACATGTGTATTAAATTACCCGTTACAAATACAGATATCTCATTTTTCAGATCCACTTACACAAATACATCACACTCATAATCAACTTCGACCCAAATGATATGACATTAACATAATCAGAATTTAGTTGTATGCACGAAATACTTAATCTAATTTGTTATGTCTACTACTTAAACTTGTGATATCTGTACTATCAAGATTATTTGTTTATTTATTTAAACACATAAACATCGGTACAAGTAGGCATAATATATATATATGCATCACACTTCGTCATTCGATTTAGTGTATTAATTCTCTCAAGAATCAATACATAACACTGTAGAAAGTCAGAAGTATATATTTTTTTCTACTTCTTGTCATTTATTGTAATCATTCTTATAATTTCAAACAATTAATCCAATGTTCAGTTTACTTGAAATTACCAGGTATAGTGCCGGTAATAGACAAGTTTATACTATTTAGTATGTCGCTAAGTTATTGAATTAAACTATATGACTTAGTAAAATTACAATGTAAAAGACGTATCATAACACCATTGACAGCTTCGACAACCTTAACAACCGAAAGCACTGATTCTTCCAAAAAGTTCTTGGAGAAACACGTGAAAATAAATTTTTATGATGATGACTAGTCGTTTGAAGGTATTTAATTTCATTTAATCATCAATTCATCTACACATGAAACAAAAGGTGCAACACAAACAGCTGTGTCAGAAACGTAAGTTTCCGAAAAGTTGGTTGTTTCTATGACTATTACTTTAGCGACACTCGGAACTGATGTTTATCTGTCAAGCAGATTCTGTACTTATCTTTAAAATATGTTACTAATATGATTATTATGTTGAAAATATAATAAGTGAGCTCATTAACATGATAAATTTGTTTAGGAGGTACATGGATTATTTACCAGTCATTCATAATGAGGATTTCGATGTGGTTCACATAATAGATTGACTTAATAACATACAGAATGACACAGTACTAAGTAGTGATGAAATAAATGCAAACAATTACCCTTTAAAGACACACGATAGAAAAATCCCGTTCATAGGACACTCATCTGAATTGGTCAATATCAAAACTTTCACACTTTGTGTCCACTGAAATACAAGTGAGACTAGGGAAAGTACTTTTACAAGAGAATCTAATAAATCTCTATTAAAGATACTATTCAAGAAGATAAGGAACTGCTAAATGAAATAGAGATATTGTACGGTTATACGCTAAAGTTTATAAATCGATGTAAGTGTTAATTAACATCGAAACTCTCTCCTATCTGTTTCGAAGTAAAGGGTTTACATCACTTTACCACAAATATTAAAGTCGAACAGCATACTTTTAAATATAGATTAAAAAGAGTCTTAAGAAAACTTATTAAGACACAAATGATTATCATCGAGAGCCGAATAGTATAGATTACATTGCTTCATGCTGCATTTATCAATTTATGTTTGTGTGGACACATATGCATTTGCAGGGGTAATAAAAAAAATACAGTCAAGAGTAATGGAACATGTATTTAATTGGCTTCATAATCAATTAGCGTAAAATGTTATGGTAGATGTACGGAGTAAAAATATCCTCCTTTTCTGCAATGAAACGTAATTAAAACAGCTTATAGGATTGATCATAAAACAATTTCTACAATTTTATATAAAAATTTCCAAGACAATAATCTTCAGTTTAGGGAAACCTTTTCCATTAGGAAACTTAAATCTACTTTGTGTTGACGAAAATAATTTATTCTAACCTCCATTTTTCTCTGATAATCCTCAATCTATTTATCGATCTAATGAAGTTTGTTATCTAGTTCTTTCTAAGTTATATCCTTCTTCCCCTCGTTTACTTTCAGTCATATTTACTTCGCCATTTACTTGACTGACTTCTATTAATTTTCATATATAAATCCCTTGACAAGTATAAACGCGACTACATGATCGAAACGGTTAACATAAACAAATTACATTATTCAGACCAACTTCGTCTACTTATTAAACTATCAAAAAATCGAAAAACTGAAAAATGACAAGGGGAAACTACTTTCTTCTTCATAAAACATAGGATACAAAATAAACGTGATTAAAGGTGAAAAGCACTCATATCTAAGGTAAGTTCTTTGGTAAACCAGTCAAAGGAATGAAGTAATAACTGTCCCTTGAATTGTTATCCTCAAGTCAAGTGACGATCTCTAACAAAACATGTAGTAGGATGAGATTGTATAATCATCGGATTCCAGCATGAACTACTATATATGTACAAAATACTAAATAATTAGTACTCCGAAATATTGATGGATGTCATTGATTATCAAAGAAATATCAGATACTTTCGTATTCATCACCCTGATTGAAGATCACTAAATAAGAAGTGATTCAGTATTATCGAAGTTTATCTGCCTTTTAAAGAAATCTAGGATAAACGAAAATAAATTGATCAATAATTTTATAAATAGAAGATGAGTAAAATATGAAACTGCATAAATACCCTCTACAGAAATAAATACTACAAGAAGTGATGATAATGATGATGTTACTTCGTTAGTTGGTATTTCCAAATTGATTTGATGAATAATTCCCACTGAATAATTGAGTACATTTAGTCTATGCAAGATTATAGTTTTACTTTCATCATTTGAGTGTGATGAATGGTATATCCGCAAACAAATTGGGTTTACATTCATGACCAATGTAATCATGTATATATAACAATGAGAATAGAAGGTTAAAGAATTCATTTTATTATCAGCTTATCACAAATCAATAATACATTTTAAATAACTTTAATAAGTGTATGAGAATAACTCATTAAATTATGGTCATAAACAAGTTGATCAATCTAGGGGTCTGTTGACAATGTCATCGTTTATTTCTCACATTTAATTACTCAAAATATAGATCTCTCTACATTTTTCACTATATATAAATATTTCTGAGACTCAAATTAAACATTATATTACTATTATGATGTATTATTTATAGGCTTATTGTTATAACTGAGAAATATTTTAACACATAAATAAAAACCAGCTAAGATAGTGGTCAACACATTTATCAATCTATGTGTAATTGGATAATTTGTCTAGTACTTCAAATATTTTCATTTTAACCTCAAAAGTTTCTATTTAGATCATTAATTCACTTACTTCAGTAATGGAAGGTGGGTTCTCCTAGTGTTCTTCACATTTACTCAGAATAACTTCAATTTATGTACACATGAACCTCTATGCGGTAACTGAAATGGAATCATAGATTAATTCAAATGTCTATCATTGCTACACTAATCTTATATGTTAAAAAAAAACAATTTTGTGTTCTGATGATAGTCAAAAATGTAAATTTTTGTAAGGATTGTTAGTATTTATTTCTTTGTTCAAAATACCTAATTATCAGACACTATGTGATGTATCATGAGGCAACAGTTGGATATGACTAAAATGTGTAAAAGAATCAAACAATTGAGTAAATTAGTATCAAAGTACATTATTGATCATATTAGATAATATAAAAAAGTTATTTGAGAACTTTAAAACAATTAGCCTCTTTGATAAATCTGGATAATGTAATGAGAAGACGAAGTTTATCATAATTATGTGAGAACTGTCTCGAGTTGAAATATGAGTTTTCTTGATTTCGCAAATGTACATATAGGTTAGCTTGAAGCATAGATTCAAAGGTCATCTACAAACCAACATCACTATCCTCAATCTTTCTCATTATCACATTGTGTATAGCTAAAGGTAAATTACTATAAGTAATCGCTTAAAGGTAACTCGAAAAATCTTATCAAAAATCGATAAACCAATAGTATATGACAAATTATACAACAACAAGTGGTGTGAACAGTGACCTAATGTGTTTTTGTTTAGCCTAGAAGTAAGTAGTATGTGTTTTTCATCTGGTCTAGACTTAAACATAAAATAGCAACCAGCAAACGTATCAAAATATCTTTTATGGACACGTGTTTGTCTACTGGTTAGCTTTTCCTTAATTGACCTTGACCGGAAAAATGACTCCACTTTATTTCTTGTTGCTTTGGCAAATATTTCACTTACGAAATTTATCTTAATCTAACCAATCAATTTCGATTGTGATTAGTCAACTGGTTAATTAATGCAAAATTGCCATCATTGTCATCACTGGTTTTTCAGGTTTAAATAAATGGAAACAGAACTGCCAATAGTTTCTCATTAGTCTTCCTCATTTATTTACTTATTTATTTAAAACACGAAAATTATTACGATTAATAGAGTTCGAGTACATGTATATGAGCATGAATTGAAAAAAGAATGAATGCTTCCAGGTTTTCCATGGTGGTCTAGCTAATGATCTGAAGAAAACGGAACAGATTAATATTTACACTCTCGTTATGACCAGCCGGGCCAGATAAAATAGTCACAGTTGTGGAAACAATGGGAGAAAGCAAAGCTAAAATAATGATTGTTGTATGCATAAATTTTGTAAATAACAACATATAAACGTCAAAGTTTTAACTGGTATACTGTGTAAAATAGTGAATGTTTAATCTTTGTTGATTTATTCTGCTTGGTTATCACAAAACGAGATAACATTAAGGTTTTGATGGATTAAATTTGATTCTATTGTAACTACTCTGGATAATGATCAATAAAGAGCAGTGGTTGCCTGAGAACTGTGTTTTATCTATACAAATGTCGTCACGAGAGTAGTCAACACTATAAATACACACAAAAGTGATCCTTCAGATAAGCGTATGACTGTTTACAAGGCTCTCTTAAAATGGCACTAAATATTGAAGCAGATATCTCCCGGTTGATAGTATTTTCATGTTATATAACTAGAACGTTGTAGTGAACACTTATGCAGTTCTAACATAATAAATACTTGGCCAAATTTGCAACCATATGGTGAATTGAGCTGACAGATTGATTCAAGCCTGTATGCAAAACGTAGTACTTATATGACCGTCGTATAAGTCAGCGTGATTATCTTAGTTACAATGTATGTTAATTACTTGCTTACTTACTTACACCTGTTATTCCTAGTGGGGCAAAGGCTACCAACAGGGATTTCCTAACCAACTCTATTCTGGGCTTTCCGTTCCACTTGTTTCCAATTCCCAGCTCCATGTGCTCTAAAATCTAACGAATGATTCTCCAACCAACTATATTCTGGGCTCTCCGTCCTAGTTGTTGCCACATACTACTACTCATTCTTTTATTGTCTGCCTCCACTTCCCGGCTCCATGTGTTCTTTGATTCTCCTTTTATCTTTTTGCCCCTCAGAATTACAAGTTAAGGCATGGTTTGTGAGAGGATTTCCCCAAATTGTGTCCTATCCACCTTCAGCATCCTTGCTTAATCTCCTCTTCATCTAGAAGGTAGTTATTTCTCCGTCGCAATAGGTTGTTTCTGATGGTGTCTGGACGACAGATCTGTAGTAGCTTACGTAAATAATTATTTATAAATACCTGCACCACTTTGACGATGGTTCTAGTAGTTCTCCGAGTTGCTGAGCAGTACATCGCAAGTGTTTTAACGTTAGTGTTAAAAATTATGACTTTGGTGTTGTCAGATAGTTGTTTAGAGTTCCAGATGTACGTTAGTTGAAGGGACGTTGCGTTTGCTTTGTCAATCTAAGTACATATATTTCTGTGATCTTGTTAGTAAGTATGTGTCTATTCACTTCTTGCCTCGTTCACTTTCTTTTTGAATTATAAATACCCTTATATACAGACTGGTACTCACAGTTGAAGTAACGTCAACCACTAAGTATTATTTATTTATTTATTTAAATCACAGTTTGTATGTTCATATAAATGGAGTAAGACTTAATTCAAAATGTAAGTTCAATATTTATATCTCATTTGAGAACAATATTACGGCTTTTAACTTACTGACAACTAATGGATTCCTGTAATCTTGATAGAACTGATACACCCAGGTTGATTCAATCCCGTGTTAGAGATGTTAGCACGTATCCCCTGGATCGCAACTGACCTTTTGTAGGTCTAAAATATCCGTACAACTGATCAACCAATTATGTCTGATTATGAGGCTTATCACACTATTCTGAGTCACTAGTTTAAAACCCATATTATAAACTGATAAATACAACTCGATCAGCACTAAGGACTAAATATATACTAAATTAGTCACTAATCAATGACAGCCATTTCCAAAGATTCCCAAAGTTACTTTCGTGATTACAACGTTCCCGATTATTCTTCTTTGTAGTCTCAATTATATATGGTATTTTGTATTGTTGATATTACATCTTTAGAAGTATAGCCTATAAAAAATCTTTCCGACTAGAAATTTTCTTCTAATTATCTATGTCATAATCATTCGCTAACTTATATATCTATCTGTGTTTCATCAAGATAAATCATAAAATTGCTTTTATTCTGTTTTATTAACTCTATTGTAACAAGCTAGTAGCGTGAGAAATTATCGAAAGTATATCTTCTTAAATATTAATTTTTTTTAACTTAAAATTATTATAGTAATTTAAATTAGTATCAGAAGGGTTTTTGTGGATATTATAGTAATTTAATAGTTGAATTCATGAATCAATTAAAGATAGACCACCTTGGAAAACCTGGAAGCACTAGATGGCCGTTTCCTGTTAGTATGGGACTCCACAGTAGTGCGCACTCACGATCCCGCCTCGCGAGATTCGAACGCAGGACCAATCAGTCTCATGAGTGAACACTTAACCTTTAGACCACTGAGTTGGTCGGTATCCGACGGTGTTAATCTCTAACTTCAACCCATCCATTAAATTGAACGACACATTCACCACTGACTTCAGTTAAAGTACGAATAATTCAAATTTTACTAACTTTAGATGTTGAAACTTAAAAGAAAATTTATTCTATGTTACTAATTCTTCTCATACAATTTACAAAATATATCTGGTACATTATTCAAGTAAAACGTCTTTCTTTTTCATTCCACTAAACTGGATATTTTAATTCAATTATACCTGTTTGTAAACAAATAATATACTATCTTAAGTAGTTGGTAATAAATGTTTTCAATGTTCATTATAAGAAATAAGTGTTAATTTTATCAAATAATTAACTTTTATTTAAACAACATACATAAGGACCCATTATTGCCTTTATAAATGATGAAGAAACCCAGTAATAACAACAATAATAATAACCATCCATGAAAAGTATAATTATCTTTACCCTCGTTTATTAAACAATCGCCAAACTATATCCCCATTAAAATTCCATTGAAAACATAATGATTGGGGGGAGGTAAATCGGACATATGGTGTTTACACAAAATTCACATTTTATTTACATAGCTAACGATTCTATTCATAAACTATTTAACTCAAAGATACGTAGTAAAATGAGATACAATCGCAAATAAAATTTCGATAATCTTTACCGGTGATAAACATATCTTATTTTCCGTTAAATTACAGGTAATGTAGAGTACGTTAAATTTGAAATAAACTCTATTACGAACTGAGGTAATCTGGAGTGTCACTGAAAATAAAAGATGTCTTGAAACTCATTTTATCTAAACACACGACTTCTTGACAGTGTCCAATTACAATCACATCAGTGATTGAAACCGAAACCCTCAGGTTTTTAAGCAAAAAGTAATGCGGCAAATTACTTCTTCAGAATCCAGTAGCTGTCATGCTTATGTCAATCAGCAATTAAGGCTATCTTGAAATAGAACAATTTCACAAAACAAACGTACTCGCCATATGATCTGAAAGTTCAAGGTTTGACTCTACGAAGCTTTGAATTACTGCAAGATAACTGTCCAATGCTCCATGGTTCATATCTAATTCATTTAGATTGATTAACGTACGATAATAAGGTTAGAAAGTCAATTCAACTTCAAATGATTTGAAACATCATATTAAGGATAATCCTAATCCGTTACACATGTCATTGACTGTCTGGACTTAGTAGCTCAGTATATAATAGGTTAAGTATTTGGAGCGTAAGGCACTAGATTCGAGTCCAGGTGTGAACGTCAACACGAATTGAGGTACATTCCGTTGACGTGTCATAAACAGTATAAAGCACGAGTCCTAGATTTTTTTGCTAACCACACTTCATCCATTCTAAAAATACTAGCATATGAATAGAAAAGGGGTAAAGATAAAAACAGGAAAGAGAGAATATACCACATAGTTTAAAATTGATCAATTAGTGTGTACAACAGCAACAAAATATAGCCATATGTACATATGTTGATAAAATGGTTGATTGATGAATTATGCTGCTATTTCCACAGTTATTTAATATAAAGCACATAATAGACTGGTTTATAAATATTTCGTTTAGAAAACTGTCCAGGTCAATTCCAAAATAGTAGATAATCTTTTTGACAGTTAAGATCAGAAATATGGTTGTGGTAAGTGTTCAGTTTCTAACTAATGATCCTCGATTTAACATTTAAAATTGATTGGTAAATTCAGACATCGTTCGTTCTAATTCCATGCTGACTTACATTTACTTTCAATATAACTAATTATCTTTACTGTTATTATTATTATTATCCAAATCACGTAACTAGTAAGGTGAACGTCTCAATAGAAAAAATGACCTAAATAATTACACTCTTGTTTTTCCTAATTTCCATTTTCAGGTATTTTACATTTGTTGTGTTAACATTTTTATTTGATTAATATTTTCTAGCTGTTTATTTACACGTATTAATGTAGCTCAGATAAACAAGTAGGAAGAAAAAGCCTAATTATATAGTTTAGTGGGTAGAACAATGACAATTAATCATATCCATTTGAAATTAGCGGTATTGAATGGTGCTAATGTAATCAAGAAATTATAACGAACTAGTTTTACAGGAAGTATGACGTATTAAAATATCTATTTAGTGGAACTTGACGTCAGTGAAAGAGGCCTTATAAACTTTAGTCTGAACTTTATGATTTAAACGTTTAAGATACAAAATTTCCAGCCCAAAATCTAAACAGTTACCGCCATATATCCAAGAGTATTCAGGAAGCAAAGTATTTCCGTTAGAGCATAGTCAATCACTAGTAAGCAAACAGTGTCCAATGAGTTGTATTTTGAAATTTAACCTTTTTTTGTAAGATACTACAGTTATAATACATGAAAAAATAGACATTAATTATAAATGTAGATGGACAAAGGCGTTTTCTCAACCAACATAAATAGCTGCATAGATAACATCTTTTTAAGAAAAATACCGCATGCAATGGATGAAGGATTGCACAAGATCATGGAGTGATTAAACTTAAACGCCAATGGTGTATGACACCGGCTAAGTGGTCTAGAGGTTATGCGTTCGTGAGCGAAACAGTGGGTCTCATTTTCGAGCCTCGCGTGCGAGATCGTTGATGTGCACTTCTGAAGAGTCCGTGCTAGGACGAAAACGTCCGACCAGTGCTCCCGTGTTTCCAATTGCGGTATGGCTTATATGGACTAGTGATTTCAACTGTTAAAATACGATAATCTCCATAAATTCCCCACATTAAAAACAAAAATTCGTTTTATCTAAAGACATCTCGTTTTTAGATGAGTAAACAAAACAAGGAGATACTGCATAACATGTTGTTTTTACTATTAAAAAGAGTATATAACATTGATTTCATCAATAGAAATGGATGCTGGCTAATAGTGAAATTCAGAATGCGCGCTTCATCCCATTCGGGGCTCGTCAGCAGGCAGTATCGAGTCAAATGCACACAGGATGCATATGAGCCAATAAGAAACTGATCAATTGTAGACCTAAACATCAATGGAAAGATTCAAACAGTGAATAAAAGATAAATGTTATTAACTTTGCTTTTATAAAATCGAAGGTATAGATTGTGAGTTTGTAAATAGCGCACTCACTGAATAGAAATTTACTGTAAATACTGTTAGCGAGACGATGACAGAATTAAAACAACTAACCTTCACGAATTGTCTTATCTAGCACGGTTCCACCTTGAGGATATGTTGATTAAGTAACCTCGATAACAAAAGAGACGTTTATTAGTACTTGATATCATTTGAAATGAAGCATAAGTTTTCAGTCCCTGGGAAGAAAATCTCGCTGTATTTTTGAAATGATAGTCTCGTAGTGTTCAGCGATCATAAAGCGGTCTGTTTGTCGGTAGCCAACGTGGACTAGAGTATACCTGAAATTCCTCGGTTTCTGTCATCTACATCAAAAGAGAGGCTCGATAAAGCGCTTCTTCAACAGGACTCAGTTATATTTAAAGAAGACGCGAACTGATGACTGAAACGTCGATATCAAACGGTCACCCGATAAAGTTTATAAATCGACACCAGGACCTCTTTTCAATTATTCGGCGAAGAAAAAGGTTTCTACCTCTTTACCATGTAGAGAGAAAGCGATCAGTATGGTTTCAAGATAGAGACTAAAAGCAGCCATCGTGAAAAGTGATTTTGATTGAAAAGACTAAGACCATGACATCATATAGGTTTAGATATTTCACAAACCATTGTATCACATCCCATTGCATTTATCAGTTCATGTTTGTGTGAAGGCACGTACATAGGGAGGAGTAATCGACCGATCCAATCAAGGGTTGTAAAACATGTGCATAGATGGCTTCAGAACCAACTAGTGTCAAATACTCCAATAGACGCAGGGATTATGAAGTCGTGTTCATCCATAGAAAACATAGTTTACATCAATAAAACTTTTAAAAAGTTGCATAGAAATTGCGAAGATGAATTCTTAGGTTTATCATAATCTTGGATATTCACAAATTAAAATCCTCTTTAGATGTACAGAAATAATTAGTCGTGGCCTTGAATTTGCCCTGATAAACTTGAAGCCATTTTGTGGCCTAGGGTAATGCGACAATTTCCTATTCCTTTTATATTATATTGATTTTTTCTCACCTTTATATACAATTATCATTTTATGCTTATTGAACTTTTATTTAGTTGACCTTTATTAATTTTCATATAAAACACCTTAACAAATGTGTGTGATCAGATTGTTTGAAATGTGTAGTGGAATTACATCACTTTTTTCAGATCATCTCTGTCTTCTCATTGTCCTATCAAAGTTTGTTTAAAATTTTAAGTCACATTATGAGTTGTAAGCTTTATGTTAGGCTTTGTCCATTTAAGTTCAAATATCGAAAAGATAAGTGTAAACAGGTTTAGTGTACTTCATAATTTCCACTGAAAGCAAACAATCTATTGTTCTAATGAAATTACTAAGTTAAGAATTAAATATTAATTGACCTGGTGCAATCATGAAAAGTAAGACAAGTTAGATTTTGTATCCATTGACTCTCAATTGCATAATTCATTGTCAGCGTTCGAAAGATCTAGTGTCTCTTCTGATGTTAGGTGGTTATATTTGGTCGACAGGAGACCCTAAATTCAAGTTTCGTAATAAACGACACTCATCACCACGACCTACATCCAGTTTCGATGAAACTGAACCTGCGTTAACCGGCCTCACAAAGACATTGCCATTGAGCCATACGGGCAGCGACTGACCTCCTGTAAAACTGAGATCCATGGTCCAGGATTTCCACCGGTATACCAACTACCCTATCCCATCAAAACATAGTTCAGGTGATGTGAAGATATTTACTCTATTACCTACATCGCAATTTATCAATACTGTGGTTTGGAAAACTTAACTTCGGTCACCACTCAGTGGCTAATCAATGTGAATGTCTCTTCTATTATTGAGAATAGGAATCCATATTACTACATTATATAACATAAACTATAGTTAAAATAACCAGTTAGTTATTCATTTGAATAAAAGAAAAATTAGAGAGAGGTTTTGTGGATATTATAGTAATTTAATAGTTGAATTCATGAATCAATTAAAGATAGACCACCTTGGAAAACCTGAAAGCACTAGATGGCCGTTTCCTGTTAGTATGGGACTCCACAGTAGTGCGCACTCACGATCCCGCCTCGCGAGATTCGAACGCAGGACCAATCAGTCTCATGAGTGAACACTTAACCTTTAGACCACTGAGTTGGTCGGTATCCGACGGTGTTAATCTCTAACTTCAACCAATCCACGAAGTTACACCACCGTCCACAATTGTCATTAGTGAGTTACCATCTCACAACAGACCAGGTTGAACCCACTTGTCACGGCTTCTCACTAGAACTCCAGGAAATAACTCTTGGAGACCGTCGCTAGTGAGCATATGATGATTATATTCAGAGAGAGATGACAATAAAAATATTCTTATTGCACGAAACGAGAATGTATAGCTTACATTTGAGTTTGACATTTCATTAGTTTTAGTAATCTCATGTTACATGTGGAGAGAATGGTTGAATTATCTATCATATTTTTAAACAGACTGAATAAAAACATAAATCAAATTGTTCGAAGTGAGAAGCATAAAATTAAACTTCATCTATGTGTTGTGCTACTTCACTGATATTTTTTTCAAAAGCACTAAAGTGAGTCAAAATTAATTTGTTTTTCTACTCCATCATAATGCATATATTTCATGCAGCTGAAAATAGTATAACAAGACATAACAGTTATAAAAATGTAGCTGAAGTTTCAGTGTGAATCCTTCGCATTTCTGATAACTTACCATTTTGTTATGCTACATGTAATAATCTAATCGATAGAATTTTGATTATTATTACAGGTCTAATAATTAGAAATTAATTAGTGTAAACATCTCAATCCTGGAAAAGGTCAGTTTCTGTTTAATTAGCTCAATGATAACACCTATGATTGAGTTACAAATAGGTCCGGGTTAGAGTCAGTCTTTTCAAGATTAGAGATGTACCTTATTGACAACTGTTGACTAGCATTGAACTTAGGTTCAGAGTCTCCTGTCAACCATCTCCAACTACTAACCGTTAGGATAAACATTTGATCTTTCCATGTTAATTAGATCCAGAAAGCGCAACATTTAACTTCGTTTTGTTTGTTTAATTCCACAAAACCACTTATTACGACCAGAATAGTTCAGTGAAAAGATCACTGGCTGTGAAGCTGAATGACACATAATCAAGTCTATCAGGGTATATCAGTCCATCAAGTTTATAGGTATAACTTTATGACGGGTTCAAATAGCACAAATCTAGATCAAGGGTTTCATGTTGACTGTCTCTAACCACCTTATAGTTTTCAACAATCTACTTCTGATCCGAACTCGAGATCAATATCAACATCAAACACGCCGAAATTTATGAAAGATGTTAACATGTTTTAAGTAATTTCATATACGAATAATATATAAAGATAATAAATATTATAAACTGTTTTTAAGTTTGATAGTTTCAGTTAAATGAACACGTTAAATAACTCTTCGACATGTGGAATTCACTAAGTAATGTAGAATTCTTTTTTTAATACATTTTTGTGATCTCGTTTTGTTAATTTCACTATCAATGACTGTCTCTAGGTAAATAAATTTCATTTTATACATTTTGATTTGACAAACTGTCAAAAATGAACAAATGATAGTGAAGAATATTGAAAAAAGGACTAGAATATTCTTTAATTACTGGTACATAGTACAACTTAATAAATACACTGTTTAGCCTGAATATTAGTATAGAAATATTATCGTTCACACTGAAAGCTAGGAAATAATAATCACAAAATTAATCTTTCATACAATGAGATGTCAAATAAAACTCATGATAATGGAGTATAGGATAAAATTAACAATTCAAAACTATTCATACCAATTTCATTGCTTTTTATTAACAAAGCTGGTATGATTTGCTTACAAGATGTCGGTTATTATGGTTTTTCTCAAATAAGCTCAGAAACCAGATAATTACTTGTTAAATGGTATATAAGTTGTAGATACTGAATAATTTTATGCTTACCAAACAAGTGTTCCTAATCTTCTAAAACAGGATATTTAGAAAAATACAAGTAAACTTTGTTCTGATATTGTTGTTCTAACGGATTATTAGAACGTCATGATTTTATGCATTGAAGATCTTTTTTTCAGAGATGCCTTAGATCTATAAATTCAATTGTTGTTATTAATTTCTTTTCTCTCTGATCTCATCCGGCCAATAAACACTAGTTTTTAGGATAAAATTTCTCTGATAAATGATCAGAATGTGGTGACAGTGGAATAATTAATTCACTCTGGATCAACTGGTAACATCTACTATTAACTTGAATTGAGATTAAGATGACTATGATATTGAGTAATGTTTCTAAAGTGCAACCTAGTCTAAAAAGTAAAAAAATGATTTCTTCTAATAAAATTCACCATAACTTAATATGTGAATACCCTATTATGGTTCAATACTTATTTCATATAAATTCAAATAAAATATGTGGTAATATATGACATAAGCCTGTAAAATCTGAAAAAAATCGTCCATTCAAGTGGATATTCGTGTTTACACCTTTGGGCAACACTTGCTGCGTGATACGTAAGGATATAATGTGAACACTAAAACTGACTTTGGTGAGTAGAAGTTTAAAAATTATAAATTAGATACTTAAACTAAATAGTTACTAACTGTTGTTATCAGGTGTTGTGTAGTTCATAGAGTTTCTATAAATTTAAATCACTAAATGAAAGTTAGACCAGTGACTTTTAGCCATATTGGGTGTGAGACAGTTTATCCACCTTATGCAATTGCAAATGGTTACGCAATATCACGAATTGATTGAAACTAGATATGAACACTTCTGAATGTCAGCTCAGTAGTCAAGGTGGTAAGCGTTCTCTCAAGAGACTGAGGGTTCTGGGTCCGGTCCTCCAATGCGTTCCGCTGAGAAGTTCCATATTAGGACGAAACGATCGTCCAGTGCTTGTAGGTTTTCAATAGGGATCTAACTAAGATCAGTTTGTGATCTAAATTCTATAAATAGTTACTACTGCATATAAGTTAATATCGTTAAGATTCACTTTCAGTGGTTGGTTTAGTTATATTCAGGGCATATTTAGGAATCTTTTGACGAAGTTTATTATTATTGAAAATGATCTAATCTTTATTGCATATTTTGATAAGTTAAATAAACTAGTTGAAATTACAAAAAACTAATTTGTCAGACTGAAACTTAATTTTTTCAATAAAGTCGTGGTGACAATTTACTTGGTTTCAATCTACTAAAGTTAATATAACATCAAAGTCAATACCATTTGCCTGATGTGGATTGTAATCAGTTTCAATTATATCTACCAATTGATTTCGCCAAGTAATATGTTTTTTTCGACAAATAACGCTAATGAATATATAATGCCAAATATTGAAAATACACACGTTTAAACATGTAAAAACGGAAGGAAGTTCTCTCATAATTATGACTGTATCTACTATATTTTTTTACAAATTAATCATTAAAATGGAAAGTTTGTGAATAATCCAAAAAAAACTAAATTCCTTTATTACTATTCCTCTTTGAATTAATTAAAATCTATATTTATGGAAAAAGATTTTTCTTTAGTCCAACCCCAGTAAATATACCTCATTTTGATAGGTTACTTCTGCGAAGTAAAATTTTAAACGGTGTAAATTTGTTACCATTAATAAATATAACGATGCCTTAAGATGTGTTTCTCATCGAAATAGTAAAATAAATGCACATTTAAGTGATTTTGTTTATAGCTAACATTCTAAAATGTTGGATTGATCAATAATCCTTGAAATTAATTAGCATATATACATACATAGTGTACATCTGAAGAATCCATAAAGAAGCAAATAGTATCGATTGAATATTAATGTTACATTTGACTAATACTTATTGAATCACTTGATACGAACCATGTATTAATTAAAACTTTTTTATCCTTAAAAATTTTTCATTCATTTTTCTAACTTTTAGGTAGTGGTTAATAGTAAAATCCAGAATGTACATTTTTTCCCTATTTAAAACTTGTTGGATGAATGTGTCAACAGCATCTTAATATTGATTAACACATTAATCTTCGCTTCCAGTATACAATGCTAAAGCGTCTAATGCACTAACCACTAAGATATATTAATTATTAGTTTTAAGGATTTGCATTTTACTTCTTTTTAGATATTTAGAATTAAATTATTAGGACATTATCTGAAATACAATAGATATGTTAATGCAAACACTGTGGAGATATATATTTATTTATCCTTGTAGGCTAGTATGGATCGATGAGATTTGGTTCTATATATATGCTAAAGGAAAATACAAACGCTTACAATTTCGACAGTTTATATCAAGGCAGATGAGTGATTCACCATAGATTTTAATATCAGATGCATTTAGTGGATTAAAATTAAAGAAAATGTGGTCTAGTAATGGTAAAAATTGAAAACAAACTTTATATGAGTTGTATGGATTAGTTGATAAAGCGTTGGATCCGTACTTTATAAGAACTTTCATTTAAGTCTGAACGAATGGTTTCATACTATTTGGGAGCCGAGTTAATGTAACTCATTAGGGAGAAAAATTATATTTGTAAAAAATTTCATCGATTGGATTTCAAAATTTTAAGGTCCAATCATGTTAATAAAATTAAAAGTGAGACTTGCCGTATTGTGTAAGTCATTTAGTGAAGATAAATAAACCAATGCAAGTTTGTGTTATTTTGTTAACCAAGCTGATTTCAAGCAAATTAACTGATTAGAACAAGTAAAAAAATAAGAATGTTGTCCACATAATAACAGAAGCAAAATGTAAAATGAAGTTCAGGTTTGCTTAATAAATTAGTTACCGTGGGACGGCTAATGGTATTTCATCTCTCCTATTTATTTTCCTTGGATGGGTAAATCAAACCGGTAAATTAATGATTACCAGTCTTTATCAAGCAATGAAGAAACCTAATTAGTAAGAATCCTGAAATCTAAGCCTTGAGGTTCGGTGTTGCCATGTGCTCTGTAATCAAGAGAAAAATGGACTTCTTTCCATGAAATAAGGGAGTCTGTGGTTCAACTTACAATCGACTAGATTGCAGATCGGATTCAATACTGTTACATTTCAGTTTATTTGTGAAAAGTAGTCTTTTATGTTGACACAAATAATAAGTGAAACCATGACTACTGTTGGGATGCCATCATCTAATGTTGAAGTCATTGGTGTAGAGAATAAAATAAGTTGAGATTAAAACTCGCTTATGTCTATCTAACTCTATAATCTGATGTATTTCAATAACTTGTTTCAAGATCAACTAAAAATGCTTCTGTTTTTCAACACGGGTTTCCTTTAAAAGTTAGTAATAATTTTTATAGATATCACTTATCGATGTTAATTTGGTTATACGTATTATTAAATTAAGATCATTATCTCCTAGGTGAGATGGCAATATCTTCACTCAGTTTAGCATGTGATGTTGGTTAGTATAAGAGTAGTTTAGAAAAATGCAAGGGACTGCTAAATCTAAGCATGATATCAATCTAATTTGAGTCGTGTTGATAGATACAGTCTACCTAATTAAAATAATTACGACTGCCGTGACCAGTAGTGAAGATGTTGGGTGATGTATTTGGGAATCGGCAGCAACTTCTCAGGTGACTTAGATCCAGAAATTTTGAATTATTAACACCTGTTGTTTCTCTAATATTTTTTCATCAATCATATTTTCAATGTCTAGTCTCTTTTACTATCTTTGATACAACTAATATGAATACTCATGGGTCTTCGGTAACGATCTTGTCATTTTCATTTTACTGCACCGATGTAGTGTGACAAGTTGAACCGGTGGGAATATTTACCAAGTGCTATGTTGCTCATAGCTAACTAGAACAACGTAAAAGAAGTCTGCTTTTCATAAACAGACATCATAATTATTGAGTTGAAAGATAGTTTAGTTAACAAAATTTCTGATAGTAGGTATTCATTTATATTATTCAGTCATAAGAATTCATTTTGTAAATTGTTTGGTGCATGATAATTGATTAGCCGTTTCATATCATATTAAATGAAAATTATTGGGGCATTTTGTTTACATTAGTGATAGAAGCATAATCTAACGGTACTGTTAACATAATTTTTGGAAGATTGAAACAATTTAGTATTTTACTGATGAATCCATTGTTATAAAATGAAAGACGATATATTACTCTATGAAATATGTTTTAGCAAAAACTGAATGATGTGTGAATGTTGAGACACTTCATCATGTTAACCTAATATGATCAATGGACTAATAATCATGAATGAGAAATATAAACGAATCTTAATAAATGACTCATTTCGCTGAAATCATGAACCGGTCAATATCAGACCACTATTAAAAACTCTAAACTTACAGCAATCATTTTCTCACTAGAGACTAGTTTCGAGAGGAAATTCTCGGAGTTCTGAAGAGAAGCTTTAACTAGTGGAGTTCAACCGTGTCGAGAGTGAGGCAGTTACAACCGGAGACAATGGAAGATAATCACGCATTATCGTAGATTGATTGAAGTTGGACATCCACACAGTTGGAGGTCGGGTGTTCGTAAGCAAGACCAAAGGTCCTATATTCGAGTCCCCCGTGTGAGGTCATGGTTGAGCATTGTCGGGGATTTCATACTAGAAGGAAATGGTCGTCCAGCGCATCCAGGCTTTATATGATGGTCTAAAATCGATTGCTTCATTGAATTAACGGAACTTAATGATTTCCATAACCCTTTACTTGTAATGTCTTATTCTTTGACAAACGTTCACTGGACCTCCAAAACGTTTGCCCATATGGTTAATTGAAATCAGCATATGCGAAATACAAGTTGTGATTGACATAGATACAGAATGGGAGGGCTTTACATGTCACATTATCAATCATTTTTTAAAACCAACAAGTTTATCTATTAACTGAAACAATATAAGGCTGATTTGACAGTTTTGAATTGATTTACTGCGATAACAACTTGTCAAACAAGTACAGTTTTGTTCGTCTGATCTAAACACCAACTGTGAGACTTGAGGAATGAATTAAATACGTTTAGGAGGTCTTAGAATCGGTATGATCAATATTGAACTGGTTTTCAAAAAAAGAAATTAATATTGAAGAATATAATACTATTTTCTTTCAGTCAATGTGTGGTACTTCATCATTTAAAATTTCTAGCGTTTAGATTAAGAGATGAAAGTTTATCAGCAAATCACTGTTTTATATGGCATATGGACTGAGTGTTGTAACATTCTGTTACTCATCTGTTTTTGTTCTTTTGAGTTGATGAATCGGAATAAAAAAACAACACCTCCAAAAATAGTGGTGACTGTATGAGCCATCATAAGAAAACTAGTGTATGTATATATAAAAATAGGTAACACACGTGATGGATATAGACTATCATTGGACAAAGGTAGTGTGTTAGGTCTTTTTATCTAAATATCATCAAAATCTATTGATAACACTTTTTATTGATAGGTAATGTTCATTCACGTAATTAAATTTGGAGAATACCAAGTTTTCGTGATTCCTACTTAGCCAACGTATATTTCTTTTATTTTATACGTTAACAATTGAACAATCTGTCTAGCAGTCTGCTTTATTGATTGTCTTACAGGTGAATGGTATTTCGGCCACTGATCTCAATCATGAAGATGTCGTTGAGCAGATTCGCTGTAAGTGTTTACATGATTATCACCAGAATAATGTGAAAACACTGAATTAGATCAATCATTCATTTAATTGTTTAACTTCATTATTAACTTATTATATTTTTCTTAGCGCGAAACCAAGTCTCTTTAAGACTCAGAAGATTACGTTATCAAGTGGTTGATGGCTTAACTGGATATCGAGTAGGCTCTATGAGAAATTTAACTTGTAATGAAGCTCCAATTCTGAGATCACAACAACGTCATCATTACCAAAAACGTCGATCAGTTCGAGAGTCTTCATCAATAGGAAATACAGCGTCTGCTGTAGTTAGACGAAGACCTCGTCTTGGAACCCAAACATTCAAAATAGCTCGAAGTTGTTCACCCCCTCCGTTAGCGTCAGTTGATTCAATGAATGATTCAATAGGTCCACATACAGATGAAGATATTGATTGGAGAAAAGAAGACGAGGTAAATCTATTGACTTGATTGATTTAAACTATTTTATTATGATCAATTCAATATTGTTATTGATATTTAAAAGAATAATGTAGGTTGTGTTCGGCCAACTAGTTCATGAATTCCCATGTTGGGTTTACGCATAATTTGTTTGCATATATTCAAGATCTGTATACATTGTAAAGTAACATGAATGACAGATTTATAAAAACTAGCATTTCTTTTCATCTTCGAAACAAATAGCAGGTTGATATTTTTTAGCATCTACATCACGCAAAATATGTACACGAACCACCATAGAGTTACTAAGTTGGGATTATTTCCTAATATAGTTTCACTGTATGGTATTTTCTTTTATAAAACACATTTTTAATTAAAATTCTCGAAGTCTATAAGTTCAAGTATTTCGTTTTTGTTTATCAAATTAATACTAAATTACAAATTCATAAGTCGAACTGAAAAAAAGAACATAAGCAAGAAATTTCAATACATTTTATTTACTACCACGTATTTAATAACAATTCTAATAGTTATTGTTATTTCTGTTGTAAATACTCAATGGAGAAGTTGGAAATATAACAATTCAGTTATTCTACTCATATTGCCGATTCTTGACTAACCAACAACTTTACATCATTTGTTCTCTTTAAATTTATCTTTAATAATTTACAAAGAGATTTACTGTGCCAATCATTGTTAATGTTTTTTATTTATAAATTTGACATACAGGATATTTTTGGCATTTACCTCGGAGAGTGATTAAACTTAAGAAACACAACAGGCTAGCAATATTAGGGGGATTGAGTTATGAGTTCTCGGATAATTCAGCGTTTTAGGAAATTTAGTTTCCTTTTAAATTAGAAAAGAAACTTATGGTTTATTATCATTATTATTATTGATACTATTATTATTGTTATTGTTTTTAGCCGTATAATCCAAAATGTGTGATCAAAGTCAAGAATAACCAATTAGAAAGGTTTATATTTCATAGTTTCAATCTTAGCACTACTTAGACTCAAATCCACAACAAAAATTCCATTTCAAAGCTGTTGTTTAAGCGCGGTTCCATGTCACTATTCATTCAATGTCATCTTCTGACGGCTTAAAGTTCGAGGTTTGTGCTCATTAACCACAGAAAATATAACCTCTTTAAAAGAGAAGTTAAAGTACTGTATGGGTTTGTCATCTTAGTTCTAGATTTCCCAACCATGTACAATTACGATAATACGTGACGATTAACCATGAAACGTAATTTCTTGCGATGAGTACGTTGTTATTGAGCTGCTGACTGGGAATCGAATGATCCATATATCTAGACTGTAGTCAGCTTGGAATACAGTGAGATTCCCACCCACTGTCGCTAATAAATAACTGCCTTGATCTATGGAACCACGTGTTTGAATACTAATCAAGATCGAGAAATGTTCGTGAGAAGTCGTTACACGTGAAGTAAAATAAGTCATGGAAATGTATTTTATTGGATTACGATCAGAGGATTCAGGAGGATAACTGACTTAGTAATTAGTGATGGACTAGCTGGAGTTCATTTTGATCTCTACTTTTCTTTGCCGCATTTAGGTTTCCTGAAGTAAATATCTTCTAACTTATTAAAATACTTTTTACCTTGTCTGACACATTGTTTCTGGGGAAAGTTACTCTTACATAATTTTATTGCTTTAAGAGATCAAAATCTCCGGACTTATGATACAAACATCATGAAGTCAGTGTGAAAGGTATACATTTTTAGATGAGATAACTTTAAAACTATTAAAGGTGGCGACTGCAAATATAGAAAATCAGAAAATTCATTAATTACTTGAAGTTCTGATGCTCTCATTTCTGCTAGCTACAGATTGGAGCTGATAATGAAACTGACACGAACCATACTCCAGAGACTAGGGCCTAAGTTGATAAAACATTTCCAAAAATAGATTTGAGAAATGACAACATTTCTCTACAATCTAACCTTGTAAAAGTGCCAACCAATGAAGGTACAGAAAACAAATAAGAATTTAGCCAGTAAAAACTGGATTGCTTAACCTTGAAATGTGAGTGGTCGTAAAATATTGGCCGCTCAGTTCAAAAATTTGTCTGAATGTAATTACTTGGATAATTCCAGGAGGTTATTTTTAAGTCTCTCTAGGTAGATATAAGCGCGTGGATTTATATGCCGTTTGGGATATTTATTATTTATATAAAAAATTATCAACCTGGTTGGTATAACCAAGCTAACGCGGTCAAATCGCCGCAAAACTGTGAGTTTTGGTATCGAGTACTTGTATTTCATTCAAGTTGTTTTCTAGTTGTGTAGAAATTCTCTTATATGCATATAATTTGTGTTGCTGCTGGTAATTTTATGGAATACTTGTTACCTATCTGTTCCGATGCTCCCATATATGTGCGGTGCAGTTAGACGGAAATCGTGCTACAGTGCTTCACTTTTAATCTAGTCTGATTTTTAACCTTGCGTTTGGTTTCACATTATATGTACTTATCTTCGTCTTTAATTCTTTTTTATCCTGCCTAATATATTAGGCCGCACGTGTAGTTCATATAACTACGTTCAATTTTCCTAATCCCATGTTTTGCTTTACATACTGAATTATTAACTAGAATTCTTTTACTAACAGCCTAATTTGACAGGTTTTACATGCTAGATGCCTTTTCTATATAACTTAAAAACGTTATAAACTGCTAATCACTATCTTTATGGAACTATCTGTTAGTATTATTAATTAAGGGGTAGTTTCGACTTAAAGTACTGTTCGTCAGTATTAATCACCATCATTCGATTTTCATCTAATGGTGTATATTTCTGAGTACATGATAAAGTAAGCTTATACGTCAATATTACAGCTACATTCTGTCAATTTTCTCAGTCTAATTGTTGTGATCAAATCCTGAAACATACCTGATTCTGTGAATTACGCTATGCAGACTAAACAATTATATCAGTTACAGCTTAAAAATGTTGGTTCAAGTAATATAGGTAACTAAGCACCACATTCGGCTCAGCACAATATTCCTTAACTGGTTTTGTCTTATGGCTGGATACAAATTTGTGCTTGTTCCGCGTCTGAAAATCAGTAAACTTTTCTTATAGATGGTAGTAACTAGTACTATCAAAATGTTTGTAGTTGATATTACATTTGCTAAAAACTAGTGTCTAAATATTTCAGCACGTGTAACTGTGCTTAGCACTTCCCTCCAGTGGAAATCACATTTTTCCATTCTTTGCTTGTTCTGTGTATGTCAAAACTATACAGCGGATGTAGATTTTTTAGGTTTTCAATATTTATCTATTTCTATTTTGTATCTTCCAAACTATAAGGAAGGCTGTCAGAATATGTTCTCTAGTAACCAAAATTTTCGCATTTTAGGGTTCCATTAATTTTAACTACTGATCATGTGAAGGCTTCTTTCTGTACCTTCAAGTTAGTACCAGTTTAATAGACAGTAAAAATATTATGGACACTACAGAGACAGTAAAATATAATCTGTTGGTAACAGCACTTTTGTTCGACACACTAATAGAACACATTGAAGAGTTAACCTGGGGGTGGGGGAGGGTAATGAAATAATAAACAAGGCATAAATAGGCGGTGTATAATTAAGCATAGTTGGAGTTAATTCGTAGGAACCTCTGTAAATAGGTTTTGTACTTGTTAGTTCTCATCAACAAGACATAATCAACTGATAGAATTACCCTTACTTCAAAGATTCAAATCATTGTTAGCTATATATTGGTAGAGTGTATTACTACTAAAGATAATATGACACTGATTACTATCCATTGACCTGTTTCTTTCAGTATAGTAAGTTGATTACGCAAATCACATAGGAAGCTGTAAGTTTGAAAGACATTAAAAGTCAGCCAGTTACATATATGGAATTCGGGACGTTTAATATCATTACAACAACAGATAAGTAACAAGATTCAAAGCAAATAAATAGAAACTACGGTAGAGTATGGTTGCTGTTTAAAACCAAATAAAGAATGTATGTAAAAGATTACAAATAAAGTCAAGGAGAAGAATGTCTAATAAACTCAAGCGAAGATTAAGTAAAGGTAGATTCATGCCACTGCTGCTATACCACTTAAGGCCTTCATTCGTAGACTATCTTGTGGGGCTCCACCAGGAAGTCTACAATTAATATAGCTTAGGTCGAGAGTCCATGATTTAAGGGACTGGTATTTCAGTCTTCAGTGTTCGTCTAAACTAGCGTTGGGAGTAGTTGACAAATGAGCATTCGTGATGAGTGACTCAACTACTTACAACCTAGATATACCACTTATTTATTTATTTAAATACATAAGAATTGATACAAGGAGGCACCAGATGTACGTGCGCCTCACTTTGTCATTCGATTTGTTTGAGGGCTGGGGTAATACCCGAGCGTCCAAACCGAAGCAGGTGGTTTTCTTTTGAGGTCACTCGCTGAGCCTTCGATATAGAGGTCTAATCAACATGGCAGTGGAGCAACGTTAGGAGGTGAAGTCCCATAGTAGCCGTGTGATGTGGGTTACTTTTATACACACAAGTAGTATATGATGGTGGTCAGGCACAGAATGTACTTCAGTAGAAGGTCGATG
The DNA here is from genome assembly GCA_946903255.1 of Schistosoma spindalis. NCBI lineage: Eukaryota > Metazoa > Platyhelminthes > Trematoda > Strigeidida > Schistosomatidae > Schistosoma > Schistosoma spindalis. The sequence continues at coordinate 49,318,482 of OX336420.1, forward strand.
AGGAAAGAACGGGAACGAAACGCAATCGGTATGAAAACTCATGAACAATGAAATCTGAGACAAGGCATTAATGTTTGCAACAGGAACAGTCAAGTTTGATATGATGGATTGATATTTTGCAAATTAACAATTTAATATATGGTTCTCAGATTTTAGTGAGATGCTCTGTAATTATGTGCTCAAATACATTCGATTGTCCCCATTGGCGTTCTCCTTCACTGCAGCCGCTAACCAACAAAAGGTTCATACGCCTTTTGTTTCCTTAGGATCCTGGAGCCCGTATGCACCAATGGTTTGGCATCAGGGTTTTCCAACTCTCCGTGTTCACCAACTCGGTTAAAGCTCCAGACATTCGCTTTTTATCCTCTGAATTTTGTAAATAGCACCCCTACCACGATAAAGCAGTGAGTAAGGCTTCCCTCGGAGTGAATGTATACGCGTAACCATGTGAGAGTGTTACGACAGGGAGCTCTGACTCTCCCCACTCTTGACCGTATCAGAACATTTGAGGGCTTTTATACTATGTTCCATAGTCATATATTAGTATGAAGCAATGTCCCACACCGAATAATTACTATTTACTAAGCTAACAGACATTTTATTTGTAACAAGTTGTGTAATCAGTCGAAAGTCGAGTAAACTGTCTACTATCCTATGCTTTATGTTTATTATCAGTCCTTTCTGTCCTAACTTATGCGCCTCTGATTCTTTTGGAAACACCGAAGGTTTTGGTCAGAAAACGAAATGGCTTGTGGGATTTTTTGAAACGAATTCAACTTTAGTGTATGCAGATTTCAAAAATTGCCTATTGTACGAAGTACCGTGTATTAAAGCTTGTTAGGATATTTAATATGATGTGAAAAATCCGAGTCAACATCTATTGATTGTTAATCTGGGTCTCCAGAGTTAAAAATGATCTTAAATACCTAAATGTTTACCGAAACTATTCCAACCAAAAACTAAGAACACGAAGCTATGGGAAGCGGAAGAGTTTGAGTTATTCGATCTTTGATAGTCATTTTTAGAGTTTTCGTCTCAATTTAGTGCTTAGCCTACTTATCCCAAAGTTTAAATCCGAAGCCTTCAATAAATTATGAGAATTTTTGCGAAAATTCGGGTAAATTCATCTCTCCGTATTGGACTTCTTGAGATAGCAATGTGTTCTTTTTATCAACTAAACATATTGCAGCCTCTTTCGAAAAATGGAGAGACTCCTTACTGCATTTGTAGTTACATAGGAAAATGAAATCCTACTGTTTACATACCTCAGTTTCTTACCCTCTCTCTACTTTCGATCACTAATAATCAGATATATTATGTTATTCGCTCCTAAATGTAGAAAACCTCGCCTACTTTTTATTTGTACGTCTGATCTCTTGCACTAAATACAATGTATTGTCGTCTTTACTGTCACGATGTAAATTATTCATATGTTTACTTCGTTTCACTGTAATAATACGTTTTTTACTGTAAAACGTATATCGTTTATATCCAACTTATTATCTGTCCGGTCATAAATTTAAGTAACAAAATAATTTATTGTGTTGTAAAACACACTGCAATAAATATTAATTTTTATAAACTTATCCTGGTTAAAATACCTTAGTTCGCTTTCTTATGCTTGATAATAATGAGTGGGTGAATTATACTGTGAATAATTTGTGGTAATTTGACATTTTTGTTTCGACCTGTTAAGTGTGTACTATATTATTAGGATAGATTCACTGAACTATAAGTAAATTTATGTTCACTTGTAGTTATAATATTCGCATAGTGATTAAACTATCCTATAGAAGTTGGATAAAATTATATATGTATGGATTTTGTTTATCCAGTCATTTATAATCAAAACATAGTTTAGAAAAAAATGCGCGTCAGTTCGAGTTATTAAAAAAGATCAATACAACAAAATGAATTTGACAAGATGAGTACTGTAGGACTAAAAAAATCGTGGTATCAATGAAATTAAAGCATTAGAAAAACAGCTCGAAAAGAGAACATATATTACGGTATATCGCAACTCCAGATTTAAGGAAAGAAAAGAATTAAGTGAAGTTGTTCTCCTATGATCGATTCTAAGACATATCATCCAGCATTTCCAACTGCTGATCGCGGTTATCATGCGCAACCCAACCAGGTAGTTTAAGACTGCCGAAACGGTTCTGTTGAATAGTCAGTGATTGATGCTATGTCTTGGTTTAACAGTCCCTCGCTTTCTTATACCTGGTCCTTTCTTAGTCAGCATTTGGGACTGAGGTAGGTAGTGGTTAGGTATGCACAACACATGTTTTATGTACCTCACTCAATACAGATTTATAACCTGGTTATCCCACGTCTGACGTGAGCATAGACTACTTAGTTGTTCCTATACATAAACGATGCTTCGAAGACACCTGTGATTAAATACGTTCAGTCTGCGCATGTCATCTGCTTTCATTGACCATGGTTCATAACCACAGATTTACATAGCAGTCTGCTACGCCATCAGACGTGTATCCTTCTTTCAGGATAAGAGTTAGTAAACGTGCTCAGCTGCTTCACTTCTTGTCTTCATTTTAGGCGTTGATGTAGAGCAGTTCTAAAGTAGTCTTACACACTTCACTTATAGACAAATCTCAAGCATTCTCTTTACGTTACTCAGGGGTTTCAGAAAACTATTTAATCAACATCGTCAAACAGGAATAAGTTATCTGCATACCATGACGAGATTCATTAGTTTTTCAATGTCAGTTGTTTATGATTGATCGCTAACAACCTAATAACTCAAGGCACCAAAATGACATTTTCTTTTTTCTCTGTTACTGTCTGGTCATTGTAAGGCTTTTTTCATCAGTTATGCTGCAATTACAATCTCGATTTATGAGGCGGAAGGTTATTTGTAGCAGTAGTTGCTTACTTACTCCTGTTACCCCTCGTGGAGGAGCATAGGCCAACCACCAGCCGACCATCCAACCCTGTCTTGGGTAACCCTTTCCAGTTGCTATTGATCCTTTTCAGATCTGCTTCTAATTCCCGACGAAATGTATTCTTCGTCCTTCCTCTTTTCCGTTTCCCTTCAGAATTCCAAGTTAGCGCTTGACTTGTGATGCAGTTTGGTTTCGTCAATGTATGTCCTATCCTTTTCCAACGTCTTTTCTTAATTTCCTCTTCATCTGTAAGCTGGTTTGTTCTTTTTCACAGTAGGATTTTACTGATGGTATCCAGTCAACAGATATGCAGTATCTTGTGTAGACAATTGTTTAGAAATAGTTGTACTTTTTTGATGATGGTTGTGGTTGTTCTTCAAGTTTCAGATCCGTACAGTAAGACTGTTTCGACGTTCGTATTGAAGATTCTGATTTTGATATTGGTTGACAGTTGTTTTGAGTTCCATATGCTCTTAAACTTTAGGAATGTTGTCCTTGCTTTACCAATCCTCACCTTTACGCCTGCATCTGATTCTCCACGTTAATCGATGATGCTGACCAGGTACGTGAATTTTCCCACGTGTTGCAGTCTCCGTCAAGTGTGACTGTATCGGTGTTCTCCGTGTTGTGTCTGAGGATCTTACTTTTACTTTTGTGTATGTTGATGCCTACTGATGCTGAGGCTTCTGATTCACTGATTGTCTGCATTTGTTCGCGTGTACGAGATAGAAGGGCCAGGTCATCTGTAAAGTCCAAATTTAATTGAATCCGAGCCGTCCGTTGTATTCCGTACTTCCCTTCCGATGTCTAGGTCTTCATAATCCAGTCCACCACCAGAAAGAGGAAGGGGAGAGTAATCAGCCTTGTCTGACTTCGGTCCTCTTTTGGAATGTATCTGCTAGCTGTCTTCCATGCACGACTTTGCACTGTAGTCTGTCGTACGAATTCCGGATGATATTGACGATCTTCTCACGTACACCATAGTGTCGAAGAAGTTTCCATAAAGTCATCTTATCCACACTGTCAAACGGTTTCTCATAGTTAATTAAGTTGATGTACAGTGACGAGTTTCACTCAACTGATTGTTCGACGATGATCCGTATTGTCGCAATTTGGTCTGTGTACGACCGATCCTCACGAAATCCAGCTTGTTGATCTCGAAGTCGGGCGTCTACTGAATCTTTCATCCGTTTCAGCAACGCTCTGTTGAGAAATTTTCCTGGTAGTGATGGTAGTGTGATGCCTTTGTAGTTCTTACATTTGCTCAGATCCCCTTTCTTTGGTATCTTGCTGAGGTGTCCTTCTTTCCAGTCTGTCTATGGCACCTGTTCTTCCTCCCGAATCTTCTTGAATAGATCGTAAACCATTTTTGGAGTTACTTCTATGTCTGACTTCAGAGCTTCGGCTGGTATATTGTCAATTCCTGCTGCTTTCCCGCTCTTGGTTTGTCTGATGTCCATCCTGATTTCTTTGATCGTTGGTGGAGTGATATCTATTGGAAAATCTGTAGGTGCTGCTTCGATGTCAAGTAAATTCATTGGAACTAGTCTATTCCTCGGAGTGTTTCACTCATCCGTTCCTCTGTTATTGAATCTCAGTGACCGGCTTGCCTTCTCTGTCCTTGGGAGGTCTCTCTGGTTTATAATATTTTCCTGTCAGTTTCTTCATTGTGCCGTATAGTCGTCTGATATTTCCTTCTGTTACAGCTTTTTCCGCCGCCATTGCTAGGACTTCCACGTATTTCTGCTTATCGACTCTAATGCTTTCCTTCGTTTACTTATTCGCTTCTGTGTATGCAGCTTGTGCCTTGAATTTCTCTGCTCTTGTTCGACTGTTGTTGATTTCTGTCTTTTTGTTCTACCTGTCTTGAATCCTGTCCAGGGTTCCGATGGAGATCTATTCCTTATGATGTTGTTGCCGCCTGGAACCTCCTGACACGTTGAAGTTAGGGGTTTTTCGATCTCTTTCAAATTGTCCTCCATAGTAGTTTTCTCTTCTTCGAGTAGACCTGGTAAGACTTGGAACCTGTTGTTGAGAGTTATCTTAAATTGGTTGAGTTTGTCAGTATCTCATAAGAATGTTGTATTCGACCTTTGTACTACTGTTTCTTCAGTTTTCAAGTGTTTCTTTGGCTTCAGTCTCCTCTTGGCCACAACCAGGTGGTTATCTGAGGCTATGTCAGCTCTCCTAAATCTCACGTCTTCCCTTGACCTTATGAATTTTTTAATGATGCAAATATGATCTATCTGGTTCTCCTTGGTGTAATCCGGTGAGATCCACGTAGCTTTGTGTATGTGTTTATGTGGAAATATTGTGTCACCTATAATCGATTCGTTGAATGCACATAGATTAGCAAATCTCTCCCTATTTTTGTTTCTTTCTCCTAGTCCATGTTGTCCCATGATATCTTCATAACCGTTGTTGTCCATTCCAACTTTGACGTTTAGGTTTCCCATCAGTATGGTGAAATCCTTTCTTAGGCACTTCGGTATGATTGATTGCAGCGTCGAGTAGAACTGATCCTTATTGTTGTCATTGTTATCATTGATGGGTGCATAGCATTGGATAACATTCATTATGATTCCCTCCTTCTTCGTTTTGAATGATGCTTTGATGATTCTGCATCCATGAGATTTCCATCTTATAAGTTCATTTCGTGCCTATTTGAACAACATCAGAGCAACTCGCCGCCTGTGTGGAGCATTTTACTCCTCGTGACCGGAGTACAGCAGTATCTTTCTCGTATCCAACCTTTGCCGTCCAGCTTGGGTTCAACGGGTTTCACATATTCCGAGGATCACCGAGTTGTATCTTCTCATTACTGTAGCTATTTGACTAGTCTTCCCGGTCTTCCATATTCTCCAAACGTTCCATGTACCTATATTAATTGTTCTGATTGTTAGAAGGGGCATCGGTCTCGTGACCCCCGAAGAATCTCGGCTTTCATCATGGCGTCATAGTTCTTCCCCCAAATCGGAGGGCAGAGTTTAAATGGTTGAATTTATTTAATCTTGTTGTCGTTTTTTAGCAAGGTTGTTTTCTATGGAATGGGGTTGCCCACTCCATGTCCAAACCTCATCCTTTAACCGGACTTGGGACCGGCAGTAACTCTAGGATAGCTACAGGCGGAATTTGTAGCAATAAGTAACGGAAGTTAATTATGATATATAGTTTCTCATTCAAATTACAAGTTCTATGCGGAGAAAAATGTTTCTCTTTTCGTACCAACTACTACCGGATAATCTAAGAGACAGGTGTTGATAATGTGTTAAGTTGTCGATCAATGAAGCGATGACTTGGAGATGAAGGGACTTGGCTTTCAGTAAATAGGTCTCATGTTCACACTCCGCTCCATCTCATTCTGTTTGGGCAGCCGTGCAGAATCCATAGACTCACTTAAAACGCAGCTCAAAAACGAAGAACGAAAAATATACCTAGTCAACGAGTTGCCGTTATTTCCAACTAAGTTGTTGGTTGAAATCGACTTCAACTAGTTCAGTCTGATTACCTAGCTTTTATGTACCGTTATAATCAAACAGCTTGGTTTGCATTGTAACAAACTGACCTACATTTAATTAGTAAGTTTCATTCTTTTTGTCTTTTAATTATCATTATTATCTTTTACTTTTTACGGAAAAACTAGACAAATTACTACTATGACATATATATAATAACATACCACTTTCTTACACTTGTATACTAAGCAAAATACGCATAAGTAATAAGTAAAATCCAATTGTTCCTTAGTGCAGGAGTGATCAAACTTAAGCATAACTAAAATTCAGTTGACATATAACCCAAACTGTCCACTCATCTTGATACAGTTGAATCTATCGTCTACTTTTGGTTTAACTTAATACGACTTAACTAATAACATTTTCTATTTCTAACTAATTTTTCCATGCTTTAGGTTTTGACTATTGTTGGTATTATTATCTCACTTCCTTCGGTTTTTATCTTGTCAATTTTCTATTTTTGCTGATATAAGCTATGCCAAATAAGACTGGGACACTTGTACCAAGTTCCATGTTCTTTATGACTAAATTAGGAGAAGATAATATCACAATAAAATACACAATCCATTTATATTCCGTGTATTGTGAAAATACTGTCGTTGTTGCTTTATTTAAAATTATGTTCGGTTTTAAATTTATATACCTTTGGGCTTGTAGTGAATATAAATAAAATTTAGTCATGAAGAGAAGCCTTGACTGTTGCTAATTTCAAAGGAACTAAATTAGGTTGCGTCATACATCTAGTTTATACTCCCCATTCTTTTACATATCTTACAGCGAACATTTCATATCTAAAACTGGATACAAATTTAGGTCAACGAAAATAAAAGTCTTCATAATTATCTTGGCCGCAACTACTCATAAAGTTTATTTCAATTTTCCCTATTTTATTTCAGACTAACTTAGAACCTAACCCCAGTTTATCTCCCCAAATACCTCCAACCAATGCAGCTAGCTTACCTCCCACATCCAGAATGGTTCGACCTCGTTCTAGTATTGGTCCCAGTGATCATACCAGTAAAGAAAGACCTGTTAGTTCAGGACCTGATATGTTTGGCCTCTTCAAAAGGGGCTCAGTCAAGGTAAACGTTTCACCTTTTTCTTCTAAATTGGTTGCTTCATTTCAATATAAGTTAAATGGCTATTTGTATGATTTGAATATCTACCTCATTCTAGTTCATGTACATATTAATGTGCAATTTTATAAATGTAATTAAATGCAATATATCGTCAGATTGATATATATATATATATATATATATATATATGAAGTAAACCTTCAGTTCTAGTAAGAATTTGATATAAATGTGAATTTCCTTTGTTGATTAGTGCCACATTTCAAAACGACGATAATTATTATGACAGTAAGTTTTCTACAACCTTTTTATACAATATTTTCATTGTATCGTTTGATTCTTGAAATCGATTGCTTGGCCATTGACTGACCTTTACCTTTTGCTTTTAACGTATGGATATCCTACTAATTTGTGTCTGAGTTTAATGACTATCACGTCTCCATATTTGATAATGATAGATGTTCAGATTTTGTTTAATTAATCTTACCATTAAATCAGGTATGGTTTACAATTGTTTTTGAAATTAATGGGTTGGAAATTGTCATAAAATAAACAGGTTGAAAAATAACGTGACGATGCTTTGATTAATAATCTAACTTTTCCTTCTAACAAACTATTCATGCCACCCACTTCACTTCACTTAAGCCTGTTACCCATCCTGAGGCACAGACTGCCCATCACAGGTCTCTAAGAAACTGATGCAAAATGGAGTACCTATGCGACCGTTGTATAAATCAGTGTAAATATCTTGGTTACATTGTATGTTAGTTACTTGGTTACTTACTTACGCCTGTTATTCCTAGTGGAGTGTAGGCTACCAACCAGAATTCTCCAACCACTTAGTCATTCAGTCATCTACAATGTGGGACCAGGCACATATGCATCGGTTTCAGTTGTCATACCTCATTAACACGAAGAGTGTATATACCTACGCCATTGTGATCGATTCTGAACCATGGCACCCAGTCTCCACAACCACTAGTTACGATAGTCACCGGGATCCAAACCAAGTATTCTACATCTACCAACATGTCTCAGACCAGACGTTGGTGACTTCCAGGACTGACGCCATGTTTCGGATTGACCATCCCCAACATTCTTCCGTCCGTCTCCAACGCTAGTCAGCATTGTGCTTCGTGGTAGCCGGTGGTTGGTCATGCGTATCACGCAGCAATCTTTATCTGTATTATCTTTTTTAATTTATTTAAATACATAAGAATTGATACAAGGAGGCACCAGATGTACGTGCGCCTCACTTTGTCATTCGATTTGTTTGAGGGCTGGGGTAATACCCGAGCGTCCGAACCGAAGCAGGTGGTTTTCTTTTGAGGTCACTCGCTGAGCCTTCGATATAGAGGTCTAATCAACATGGCAGTGGAGCAACGTTAGGAGGTGAAGTCCCATAGTAGCCGCTAACCAACAAAAGGTTCATACGCCTTTTGTTTCCTTAGGGTCCTGGAGCCCGTATGCACCGATGGTTTGGCATCAGGGTTTTCCAACTCTCCGTGTTCACCAACTCGGTTAAAGCTCCAGACATTCGCTTTTTATCCTCTGAATTTTGTAAATAGTACCCCTACCACTAGAAGGCGATGAACAGGACTTCCCTGACAGTTACTGTATGCGCATGGCATTTCGATGCGCTCTCACTCCCCACCCTCGACCGTACCAGGGAGTTTGGGAGTCTTTATCTATATTTGTTGCTATGTGTGAGATAGGATATAGTCCAAATCATCCATTTGCGTTCAAGATTTCCACCATAGTCGGGATTTTCCGGTGATGTGGTCTTCGTAATCTAGTCAACCGTGTAAAGAAAAATAGTGAGTAAGCAGGCTTTTCTTGCAGTGGTCTCCACTCATAAAACATCTGTGACCTGTCTCTGAGCAGGACTTCACATTGTAGCCCACCATATAAATTCCTATATAGTGCTGATGATCCTCTCAGGTACTTTGTAGTGTCTAAGAAAATTTTACAAGGTTTTCTTTGGTACTGTTAGATGCTTTCCTACGATCAAGTTAGTTGATGTATATTAATAAGTTCCATTCTATTGATTGCTCAACAATGATCCTTGGTGTCACCATTTGGTCAGCGCTTGATCTATCCTTACGAAATGCAGCTTGTTGATCTCGAAGCTGGGTGTCTACATTTCATTCGGTTAAATAACATTCTGTTGAGATCTTATCTAGTACTGATAGTAGTGTGATACTTCCGTATTTCTCACACTAATTTCGATCTCCCTTCGGTATTTCGATGAGATATCTTTCTGATTTGTTGGCACCCGTTCTTCCTTCCAGTTTTTTAAATTTTCCAAAGCTTCATTGGCTTCAGCTTTTACTTGGTCACCACCAGGTGGTGATCAGTAGCTACATTGTCTCTCTTTGTTCTCACATCTTTAATGGACCTTCTGAAGCTTTTCTTTGTATAGATGTGATTAACCTGATTTTCTGTAGTGTGATCTAGCGAAACACATGTATCTTTGTTTGCGTCTGTGAGAATTGATGCTACCATCTATAACCATATTGTTGAAAACACATGGACCGATCAATTTCTCACCACCCTCATGCCTTTCTCCCAGTTCATATTCCCCCATGGTGTGTTCATACTCGGTGTTGTCCATCCTGACCTTAGTGTTTTTATTTCTTTTATCTAGATGGTCAGGTCTCTTCTTGGTGCACTTTCTAGGACGGACTGCAGCTTCTCATAAAACTGTTTTCTAACACCTCTTCTATTGTTATCAATAGCGTAGCAATGTATGACGTTCATTGCAATCCATTCCTTCTTTATTTTGAAGGAAGCTTTAATGATCTCAAATCCGTAGTTTTCGCATCCTACAAGCGCTTATCATGCATCTTTGTAGGGCATCAATGGAACTCCCTGTGTACGTGGGGATTTTTTTCTTTGTGACCAGAATATAATGAAACCTGTTCCTATTCTAATCTCTTTTTGTTCAACTTGTTTCCAATGAGTTCCGCTTATTCTGAGCGGAACCGGGTTTTATCTTCTTATTTCTGCTGCTATTTGAATGATTCTTCCGATGGTTGTCTAGACATTCCGTGGGCTTACGTTTATTGTTCTGGTTGTTAGAAGGGACGTCGGCCTTGTGACTTCCGAAGAAACGCGGCCTTCATAACGAGGCACCGTTACTCCTCTATATGAAGACCCTTCTACTCTTAGGAGAAAGTTTATTCAGCTCAACCCTGCTCTTTTATCCGGGCTTGGGAACAGCAGTAACTCTATTGGGGTCCCAGGCAGTGTTAATTCTTAGCAACCGTATGTAATTGATTCAGTTTAGTTGTCTGTTACTGGAAATCAATGTTCACTAAATTAACCGAATGAATTTAATCAAGATCTTACAACATAGATTGCTCTGACTCTTACGAAAACATAAATTGATCTATTGTTTTTTTCACAATTTTTTAGGACGTAAATCATCCAGAATGTCTAAAGGAGGAAGATAGTTCTATGGATGGATCATCTCGTGATACCACAACTGCGAATAATAAGAATAACAGTAATGGAAGTGGTAGTAGTAGCAGTTGTAGTTCTAAATCGTTATCTCGAATGTCTTTCCCTGGTCATTCTAAATCTAATGGTGCGTCAAATAAGAAAACTACCGGTAATCTGAAGGATCAGTCAACGGTAAGTCCTATAAACGTACGGTTTTTTGCGTCTTTTTCTTAACGCTACTGACTATTGATTGATGCGTGGATTTTATTGTCCATCATCGTGAATTGTCAGCTTAAATCCTCTGTCATGTTTCATTCATTTTTAACGTAGTAGATTTCGGAAAGGTTCATTTGTTATTTAATATCGTAAGAAATTGTCCCAACAATGTTTTTAAATACCATCAAGCATAATTTCTGAATGACACTAGAAACTCTATAAATTGTTTTTCTCAAACATATAATTCATTAATTATTGTGAAAGCACTTTAGTTTGATAGATAGATAAACGTGATATATGAATATGTGTAATGGGATGGTGTACTCTCCATCTTCTCTCTCTCCTCCTCTTTCCAAATCAGACTAATCTACTATTTGAGACGATAGCTTATACTTTGGTGTATGCTATTGTAATTGCGATTGTGATAGCAACGGAATTTAAAGAATCATTAAACATGTAAAGGACAACTAAAGGAAATTGTGAAAATAATGTATTTAATGTATGGTTTTCATATTTTACGAAGGCACTGTGTAATTTTACATTAAACAATAAATTGGTTCTCGTTCACTACAATACTATTATTTTAGCGTTTATCATCGTTGAAGAAGACAACCAAGCACGTTTTGTATCCGTATAGTGCAGATGATTGTGACTTATTCGAAGAATGAGAAACTAATAAAAGATACAAACAGACATGGATTCTTGCACTAAATCTATCATTTCAAGTCGGCACACGGAAATGTGATGAAATTAAAATTAGCAACCTAGTCCGTAGCTGAGATAAAAACAAAGACATGAAAAGTAATCAAATGTTTAAGGTATTAAAGAATAGAAACATGATGACGAGTGAATACATTCACTCCATATTAATTGATTTTGGTGTTTGTCACCTGGGATTCACTGATTTACATCATCCAGGAAGTCAATTCAGGAGATTAATTCAACTATTAAAAAAACACTATTTTTAGCTTTTGTGTTGTAGTTTCTTTTTTTTTTTAATGTAAGAAACGAAAACACTAACTGTTTGTAGGGATAATTTATTAAATAACAGACTCGACTTTCAACTATTAAATTTCAGGTTCGAACTTCATTCCACCCACTTTATTTCAGCAGGCAAATATGGTATTTACTAGCCCACACATAAACATGCACTTGGCTACTGAGTTGGATTGTCATTGATATTGTTTTTAACAGTTTTTTTCACGTTACAACAGAAAACTTTAGCAATTGCTATTCATCTACTGTTATCCATTTTCTATTCAATACCTAATTACAAATTCTTTAAAAAATACTAAAAGGCAAATATTTTAATGAATATGTTACCTACACGTACACCATTTTCATTATTACTGGTTATGTCGAGTGTCAGTCATTTAAAAAATAGTCTGAAAAATTCAATCTCACCTACTGTATGTTGAAAAATTTGACATTTAGGTAGTTTATTCAGGCGTCATACAATAGCTGTCCTGCATCCACCATATAAAAATGTAAACTAACTACCAATTGGCTGTTTTAAATTATGAACTCGTGCTTTTTTGTCTTGTGACATTTACATTCTTCAATCTATCGACTACATATTTTATTATAAAATTTAAGATGTTTTATAAATGATCAAATTAAATGTTCCAATGGTCAAATGAATGTAAAGTAAACAACTAATTTACTGGCAGTTTTGATAAATGCTTGGAAACTATATAATTGGTTATAAACATATGCATTTAAGTTACTTCTATCTTATTGAAATGTCAGAATTGTGTATTATCTATCAATCTTCAGTTTTGCTATACCTAGGTGATATTGACAATAATGTGTTGAAAATTGTATATCTAGTCTAATATTCCTTGGAAAACCAATCATGGATTCATTTTACTAAATCTTAGTTTACATTAATATATATATTTTTATGATATTTTTAAATTAATGAATGATGGATTATGTTCAATTAATGTAAGTCTTCATTATCTATCCATCAGTTGAATAAGTGGTTTGGTTATTTTTGTCAAAGAAACTACTAAGTGTAGTGATTATAACAAGTTGTTGGAGTCAATGAAAACGTTCATATGGAAATTGCCCAAAACGTATCGATGAGTATTAGAGTAATGAGTGTTAGTTTGCTGAGGGTATTGTGTACTAGCTATGAATGCTAAAAAAATACTTCACTTTAATCATTAGAAACTTTCTTTTTTCTTCAGAAAGTAAACCTTTATTATTTAATCTTTCTGAATGATATTGAACAGGAATCTTCCAAAGATTTCTTTCGAACTTGGTGATCGAAATAAACTATATCATGAATAAAACTGAAAATACTTCCATTATTCAGTACATAAATTGTTCACCAATGAATAGAATGTAATTCAATAATGTAAAACAAGTCGTTACAAGACAGTAGATTACTTGACTGTGTATCCGAAATAGTTAGGGTTGCTCCTTGCGAATGTTGGTATTATTATCTACCTGGCTGAAGTGAACTCTCATGAAGTCAGTCAGTCAGTCAGTCAGCTGCAACGTAGGACCAGGCACGTATATGCATCGGCCCAAGTTGCCATACCGCATTAGCACAACAAGATGAACAACGGATTCATAAAAGTAGTTAATTCAGTGGTGGTAATATATAGAAGAAAGAGTGTGTATAAGGAGATAGTACAGGAAGATAGAATTAGTTCGTAGAAAGAAAGATTTGAAGTGAATTTAATCTCTTAGTTTAAAGGAAGACAGAGAGTGTATACACCGACGCCATTGTGATCGATTCTGAGCCATGTCACCAAGAGTCTCCAACCATTGGTTACGATAGCCACATGGACCCCAACCACGTAGTCTGCATCTACCGACATGCCTCAGACCAGAAGTTAGTGACTTCAAGCACTGATGCCACGTTTTGGTTTGGCTGCCCCTAACTTTCTTCCAGTCATCCCTAACACCGGTTAGCATTGCGCGTCGTGGTAATCGATGTTCAGGCATACGCAGCACGTGGCCCAACCATCTCAGTCGATGAAGGTTCATAACCTCATCAACTGATCTACCATCATTCCCTAATAGCCTGCGTTTAACCTCACTATTACTTACCTGGTGATCCCAGCAGATACCCGCAATATTTCTAAGGCACCTGTGGTCAAATACTAGTAACTTACGAGTATCTTCTACTCTTAAAGGCCATGTTTCACAGCCGTGTAGTAGAACGGAACGAACTGCCGCGCAGTATACTCGTCCCTTAATTGATAGACGGATATCTCGCCTTCGCCATAGATGACGTAAGTTGGCAAAGGCCAAGCAAGCTTTTCGAATCCGTGCTGAGATTTCGTCAGACAGCAACCCATGAGGGCTGATCAGACTTCCAAGATAAGTGAAGTTGTCGACGCGTTCGACTACTTCACTCCCTATCCTTAGTTCAGGTGTTGACGCAGTCCAGTCCTGAAGCAACAACTTGCATTTGGAGGGAGAGAAGCGCATCCCAAACATTCTGGCATTGTTGCTCAGTGCTACCAAAAGACTCTGCATTTCATCAGCGTCTTCACCAAACAGGACTATGTCATCTGCGTATTCTAAGTCAATAAGTGGACCTCCTAGTAGGAGATCAATACCCGAGAATCCAGTCGATGAGAGCGTTATTTCCATCAGTAGATCTATGATGAAGTTGAACAAAAATGGAGAAAGTGGACAGCCTTGGCGGACGCCACTTGATGTTGCGAAAGCAGATGAAAGTTCGCCATAAGCTCTGACCCAACTAGTAGTGTTCGAGTAAAGAGCTTTCACAATGTTTATGTACTTCTGAGGTACGCCTTTCAATGACAGACACTGCCACAGAACCTCTCGGTCAACAGAGTCAAACGCTGCTTTTAAGTCAAGGAAGACCACCATTGTCGGACGCCGATAAGTATGCCTGTGTTCTAGAACCTGACGAATGGTGAATATGTGGTCGATGCAGCCACGACCAGGTCTGAAGCCAGCCTGATTTTCACGTGTTTGCAGTTCACGAGTCTTAGTTAGGCGTCCGAAAATTATCCAGGCTAGTATTTTAGATATTATATTAGCTAAACTATTCCCTCTGTGGTTGTCACAGGATGATTTTGACCCTTTCTTATATATTGGGACAATAAGTGATTGTGACCAGTTAGATGGGATGACGTCTAACTCCCAGATTTTAGCTAAAATATTAGTCAACCTAATCGCTGAAATTGAACCACCATCCTTAAAGACATCTGGGGCCAATCCTTCTGGACCAGCTGCCCTTCCTCGTTTCAGATTAACTATAGCCTTTTGAACTTCAGCTAGAGTTGGTGGACCTACTTCAATGTTCCATTCATACTGTCTGGGAATGGAGGGTAGTTGTAGAGTAGCTGAAGGCCAGCTAAACTGCTCCTTAAAGTGTTCCGCCCATCGTTCTAAGCGTCTGGACTGGGAGCAAATAAGAGTGCCAATTTTTTCCGAAATAGTCAGACTTACACTTGATTTATTAATTCCAGTTTCTTTTATTAGTCTGTAGAGTTGTCTTGTGTTCCCTATAGCCACCGTCTTTCCCATCTCTTTTGCTTTCGTTGCCCACCACTGCTTACGGTCGTTCCTTAGACTTTTGCTTAACCTAGATCTGATTTGTTTACGCTCTTTATCGTGTTCAGATCCTGATGGGATGAGTTTACGAGAGTCCATCAGTGCAATAGACCTTGAAGAAATCCATTGGTTCTTTGTAACCATGCGATTAAATTGCTAATTGATGTCACTGCTGTTTCCACAGCTGCTTGTATATCTTTCCAATCAACATCGGGGTCAGCCTCGTTTTCAGAACTACCTATATGTGACCTCAGTTGTTCCTGGAACCTACTTTTGGTTTTCTCATTACTCAATTCGGTTCTAATGAGTCTTTTTTGTATGGCTTTTTTGCGTCCGATGAGGCGCAAGCAGATGCGTGCTCGTATTAGGGCATGGTCGGAGTCAAGGCAGGTACTCCAGAATGAGCGACAATCTTCTATCGACCCTCTCCAACGATGACTGATGGCAATATGGTCTATTTGAATCCATCGTTGGTTTGGTGCAGGGGGTCGCCATGTTAGACGATGTCTCTCCTTATGCTTAAAATTTGTGTTTGCTAAAAATAAACGATTGTCTGAGCAAAGTTGCAGCAGACGCTCACCATTATCTGTTCTCTGTGCCGGAATACTAAAATACCCACCTAAATGTCTTTCTGTTTCGTTTAAGCTACCTACCTGGACTTTAAAGTCGCCTGCTACGAGTACTATGTCTGAACGTTTAGCTTTCTGAAGAAGTTCAGACAGCTTTCTGTAAAATTCATCTTTCACTTCATCCGAACTGCAGTCAGTGGGAGCGTAGGCAGAAACGACGAAAAGGCAACGACGTGTGTCCCTATCCTTTCGAGTTCTTACGGAGCCGTTTAGCCGAACAGCGCATAGACGACTATTAACGGGGATCCACTCTAATAGCGCTTGTTCCGCCCTCATGCTTAGTGCTATGCCTACACCTGCAAGTCCACGAGAACTAGCCATCGGGTCGCCAGATACACTGAGGGTGTATCTCGTAGGCACTCCGTTTTGCTGAGGTGAGGTCAAGTGAATGACCACACTAGGATCCTGTATGCGTGTTTTGGAGACACAGCATACATCAATGGTACGAGATTCTAAAGTTTTAGCCAAGGAAGCCTGCTGACCGATTCGGCATAGTGTGCGTACGTTGAAGGCTCCAATGTGTAGTTTGGAGCGGGGTTTCAGTAAACCTGGGACAGTGTTTTGCGCACTAGAATCGTTGGCTGTGGTGACACTTGAGGAGGAAGCCGAAAGAGGGAGTTTAGATTTGAAAGTCGATGTAAGAGGAATAATAGGAATTGAAGTGGTAGGTTGATTATGAATACAGTGGCCTTGAGTGCTGTTAGAGGTATGAGGGCGGTTATCAATTCCCGGTTGCCCACACCGTGGAAGGGTTCTTCTGGAGGTACCTGAAAAGGAAATTGGATTAGAGGTGGTCATAGTGACCTGAGAGCGTGACCGCAGTGCCCAAGGGACAGCTGTTTGAGGTCGGTCACACATGACCTTTTTATGAGTGATTTTTGTGTTAGCTCCGTACTTGTTGAGACCTTACCGCCGGAGACGGATATCCATGGGATAAGGCGAGGTGTGCATTTTTAGGGTCGACCTTTTCTAACCCCTCCCCTCCTTTTGGGAAGGCAGCATCGCTGTTATGCTGGTTGTCTGAAGGAAACACCTTACTGCTGTCACACCTCTGTACAGTCAGTAGTACAACTTCGCCTTCGGACCTTGGTTTTGTTGCTTTTAGTGTTACCGCTCTTCAACCAACCTGTCTGGCATGGTAGGACCTTGAGGAACGGTTGTTCCAGCCAGTGTAGCTCAGTTGCTTCATCACGATGGGCAAGCCCGGTCAGGTAACAACAACGGTCATGAAGTGGTTTAAATCAATCACTTACTGGTCTAAGGGGACAAGCGCTTAACCTACTAAGCTTTAAATATGTATAGGATTATCTAGTGTAATATTTAGTTCGTAGCTGCTTGGAGTCCATGCGATTATCATGAACAATGTTTGTGGAGGTTGGATAACAGTCCTCTGAATTTGTCTAGTGGCACAAATGCACACACTTTTCATCTCTATAGTTAAGTCTTGAGTTTCAAAATTACATTATACTTTGTATTCTATGAATTCATTCTTCTCAAACTATATTTTCTATGACTCTTTTCATACTTCTATTTTGGTAAATTTTGATAATTTCATCCACTTATGTTGATGTGGTATGGAGACGTGGACTGATTGCCTATTTGTGCCAGGTTGTGTTACTGATGACTGAATGACTAACTATCAATTTTCCCATCTAACTTTATTAGATCACTTCTGTTATGATTTACTATTCCAACGAAATGATTACCATTACTAGTATTACCATTGTACTATCCTGTTGAATAAACATGTTTTATACAGATACCTATGTGAACTAACATAGTAGAAAGTTATATTAACAAGTATTCACTGATTATAAAGGAATGGAACTTATTTTAAATCATTAGATAGACGAATTGGGCAATTAAGTTACGATATAGTCACCAAGATTATTGTTAACTTTGTCATAAATAAAATTTTCTTTATTAGTATAAATCACCTTCAATTTGCAGTATTATTATTACTAGAGAAGTCTTATTTTGTATCGCTAATTGTGCTACTTATTACTTTTACTTCTAATTAATATTCTGGCTTTTTTCTTTAGGTATCTATTTATTAAGTTTCAGTTTTATTTCAATCTAAAGCAACGGCCAATATGACGCCAAAAGAATCCTTGTCTGTTTCACTACATATTCTACATTACCTACGTGTATTCTGTTCACTTTTATTATTTATTATATGGTTTTTTTTATAAAAATGTAATCACAATATTAATCGTACTTTTCTGTTTTTCTACCCGTTCTTCCTATCTTCTCCTTTATTTCTGTCCCTTTCTGGAACAAATCAACATGTAATTCAAAGTACATTTCCTTGTAATATTTCATAATCATCATCGTCATTCAGTTCATGTTTATCAAGTAGCATCTTGTTTTATTGCATTGACTTTAATCAAAAATGCAGCGATGCTTCTGTATTTATCTTAATTTAAATGGAATATTTACATATCAGTATAATTTGTTTCTTTTCATTGCAGAAACAAATAAAATTTAATGGTCCAATAAGAATAGAGGATAAACATCCATCATCCTCTATTACCAAACATAATTGAAACAGGTCATAAAAGCGATCTTAATACGGCTTTTGTGGTGTTGTATAATAGTGCAAAACGGCGTATACTAAGGTTTATTGAAGCCTCAGTCATATGAAAATTCAAACCCCCTCTGTGTATCCAAAAACAGTTTGTTCTCACCTTAATTTTGTTTTTTATTTTATTTTAACACATAAATATTGGTACAAGGAGGCACCGAATACATATGCGCCACACATATCTCATTTGATATGTGTGAGGGCTGTGATACTGCCCGGGTGCCCAAACCGAAGCAGGTGGTTTTCTTAGGGGGCCACACCCCGAGCCTTTGACCTGAAGATTTGATCCACAAGGCAGTGGAGCATCGTGAGGAGATTCAGTCCCATGGTAGTCGGTGACCAACGATTGGTTCATACGCCATTTGTTCCTTCAGGATACTGGAGCCCATGTGCACCATTGATTTGGGATCCGGTTAAAGCGCCGGACATTCGCTCTTCGTCCTCTCATTTTCGTAAACAACACCCCCGCCACGAGAAGGCAGTGAGTAGGACTTCCCTGGCAGAGGCTATATACGCGTGGACCTACCCTGGTAATATTAGCTTATTATCGAGAGTGATGAGGTTCCAAATTGTTTTCACATTATTTTCTTTGTTATCCTTGTCTCCTCTTACCCTTCATTTCTAGTCTAGTCGACCTTTTATTTTTTTTATATACAAATGTTTTTAACAAGTATATGCGTGATCAGATTGTTCGAGATGTATTGCGCTAATATATCACATATTTCCGATAATCTTCGTCTTCTTATTATACTATCGAAATTTGTCAAAGTAACTATTTGCTTCAAATTCCTTTTCATTCATTAATATCACTAGTTTTCTAATAAAAACTCCTTTTTAATATCCGACTGATGATTATGTATTATAACGCTTCTGAACTGTTCACCATTTACTATATGATTAAACTGATGTTTCTCTTTCACTAATCAATAAAATTAGTAAATTTTCGTCCTATTAAAACTTTGCTCCGATGCCTAATTTTTTCTTTTATAATTATTACCATCACTACCTCTAGTACTCTGGAATTTGCCCTGAAATTTCCGTTTAGGTATACTAATGGGTCATGGAAACTCGAATCTGTGTACATATGTTCCAGGTTCTACGTTGCGTATGACTTGGTGTCATTGTGGTAAAAATTATTTCCTTTACTTAATCACTTGTACGAAACCTAATGATGTAAATATATATCTTTCTTTGGACACAGTGGAAATCAATATTAGACAATCAAAAGTTAACTGAAATTAACATAATGATTTTGTTTTATAACTATAAATGATAGATTAATTGAACTGACCTAGAAACAGTAAGAATAAATAGTCTTTAAAGAATAACAAAAACCTTGGTTAGATAAATCACACCTGTTGTTTCTCGTAAATCACCAACATACGAGAGAATAATTTATATTTAATGTTTGTTCGTTTGCTAAAATGTTCATGAAAATGTCTATTTTTCTGTGAGTTATTAAAGATACATTCCGTCCAAAATCAGTGTCTTTTACTTATCTGAAATTATCAGCAGTGTTTTCACTATTCAATAAATGTGCTGTGTATATCACTTGAGATCAATTTTTCCTTTCATTTGGTTGGTGAGTGCTGCATATTTGAGTGTAATTTTAACTAAGTGGTTTCACTCAGTTTCTGGAGCTATCTGTAACTGTGTTATGAATACGTCAATGTAGCGCACCCCTAAATGTAGGATTAGAAATAGAAATATAGTGAAATTTATCGCTTAAAGTTAAATGTTTAATGAAAATCACACTGTTATTCAGGATTGACGTACTAAGTAAATGGAAAAGTGACCGAAAGTGATGTATCAAAACTCACTTATTGAACATTTAAAAGGTTGCAGACAATTTCACTATTGAGTTTTTATTAAAACTCTATTATGTTCACAGGATTTTTGTGTAACAATTTAATACTGATAATCGCTTTTTTCACCAAATCGTCTTTGAAAATTGCTTCTTGCTTACTTTTGTATACCAATAGATGGTCTGAGAATATTTGTTATATCATTTGTACAGCTTAATTTTTCCTAAGCTGTAAAGATGCCATAAATATTGAGTATATTCATTCGTCTTAAGTTATCACTTAAGTAGTCAAATCCTAGCTAGTAAAAATTAAGGGTTACTATGTTGTCATAATTGCTAGTAATCATTTGGAAGCTTTAAATTTTACCATTTTTAACCTTTCATCAACAAAACATATTTCCGGCATTATTAAGACCCATTTCACTGTTTAAATGTTACTATCATGGGAATTTCGGCTAGTTTTCATTATTAAGTTACGCACAATCGTAAATATACAACCTTTAGTAGTCAAATGTAATTGTCTCGGTTATCTTTATTCACAAATTTTTATATTATTATTGTTATTACTATTGGTTAAACGTCCTTACTAACCTCCCCAATACATGATTTCTTTACTTCGCATTCATCCCACCTCATTATGTCTTCCATTAAACATTTGATCGAAATGTAATTACACTATTATTTCTCTCACCCTATCTGACCCATATTTATTCTGATCATGGATCTTAAAATTCTCACTTGAGATATAAGCTAATTCAAGTTAACATTCCATTGAGCCATATCAACATTAACAATTTTATTCTATTTTGTTTGACAGTCCTAAATTAATATGCTTTAACTTTAAACGATGCACTTTACCCTTAACCTGGCCATTTTTCGGATTATTAATTTGGATATATAATTGTAAGACCTGAATAGAGTTTATCGGAAAGAATATTCTTCATTCAAATATTAGTCTTTTAATATGATGGGGATTTTTAAACAATCATAACGAATACTTTCTATGCTGATATATCGAGAAGAGAGCTAAGAAAATTACTAACATTTCTCTGGTATTCCATCGGAATTTAATTAATAAGAAAAAAGACTGGTTTTTCAAAGAAATACTTTGTGTTATACAAATATCCCAAAACATTTCCCTACCAAAAAATATTAAATTGTCAAAGCCATGTTGTTTGATTTAATGCTGGTTGGTATTGGTAATTATTAGCTTGCTAATTAAATTAGATAATTGACCAGGTACATGTTCACATACTTGGTTTCGAGCTTGCGACTTTTTAAGTGAAAATCATACACCCAAACCACCATATCATAACTCTGGTTTTTAAATAAAATTTTCTGTTAACATATTGCGTTAAACTTGATTTTTTTAATTCAATAAATTAAAACCCTTTAATATTCGAATCTTCTGTGAATCCTTTATTTCCATAAATAAAACTTTTTATATCACACACACATGTAAGTTTAAAACTCGACTTGATATTTTAGAGTTACTTGACTATTATCATTATCTCTCTTCAAACCTTCAACTATTCTGTTTACAATTAACACATTTCATCCAAAAGCAGATTTACTATCTGTATTTGTGCTTGTGTGCAAGGTTGAGTGGTTGTGCACTGGCTTACTTCATAGGTTTATAAATTTATTTCTAATCGATAAACTTCATATTGCAAGCTCTATGAGATGCTTTTGACCTACCTGAGTTTTGCATTTTGTTCGTATATATATATACCATGGATTCCAATACAACCTTGAATGTTTACAAACAAAAAAAATAATACAACAAACTATTGTGCATATTTTAATTTGTATTATCAATATAAGAAGATAAAATCTCAGGTATTGATTGATCAGTTGAAATTAGTTAAATCTGGTGAGTTTTGAAAACTGCCAATGTTGATGATAAAATGGATTGTTTTCGATTCTTGAACACCTTAACTATAACAAAAATAAGCATAGCAAACAACTTTTAGTTAAGAGTAAATGAATACTTCTGTTTGATACATTGGTCAGTTTGGGGATTTGTGATTTCTATTTGAAGTGACCTTTTATGCTTAACTAGAAACCCTAACACTAACGTGATTATTGTTTGTATAGCATAGACTTTAGCACCAATGATAATGTTTCCGCCACTAAATTGTTCACTGATCTCGAAGTTTTTTTTTCAATTCATGGCATTCAGTGAATTATGTAACTAATTAAAGCAAACAAAGCGTAACAGGATAGAACTTAGCATTACAAGTGTAGATTATGGCACTAACATAACTAGAGAGTTAAATGAACAAATTGTAGGACAGTGAATGTTTGTATCATAGTAATATTCGTATAATTCCTTAGATAAACTTTTATGGATAAATCAGAACATTTTGATTTGTTTTCTCATTAAACTTTCCAATCGTTTTTCATCGATTATCTTATTCACTGATGAGCTATTAATCGGGAATTCTTTCTCTACAATGTGTTTCGTCTCGAATTTAATGATGAAATACTGTGTCAGTGATTTCATTTGAATTTTCATGGGGAATCGAAAGATTTGTTTAATTAAAAAATGAAAAACACAAAGCTTTTTTCTGTAAAAAAAATCTCAGTAGCCATCTTTCAAGGCTAAACAATATATAGTACAATTTTTAATGAGCTTAGCTAGTTTCTATTCAATGTGAACAATGGTGTATTTTATTCTTCATTTTACTTTGTTTCTTTTTGTGATTTTAGTTTTCTAGTAGTACACCACCTCTTGGTCGTGTAATGGGTAGGAATTTCGACGATGAAGGTGAAAGTGATGTGAGTTCTGTTGTCCATACTTTAAACTATAATCTAATTTGCAATTGAGTGTGTTGTAACATCTTTCAACTCCTTATACTTTTCTTTCAGTCTATGCTGTGGGTTATATCCTATTCGTGGTTTTTCTATCTATCAATAATCGTATTGAAATTATTTGTATTACAACAATTGTTAGTTATCTCAAATGAAGCTAAATTTTTGATAGTTTAGTGGTTACAGTTCCGGTGTTCATTTTAACGACTTGGCGGCAGATTCAAAAACCATTTCATCTATCTGCTTAACCAGTTCAACCGCCCAAGTATAATTAGTTGCTCTTACACCAAAGCGGATAATAGTAATCTGTTACCTCATACATAAGTTAGATTTACGTTATGGACCAATTAAACAATTAGTGCAAACCAATTGTTGGTTTCCTGAGATTACAATAATTCAATAAATACAATCATGAATGTAACTTTCATAAAAAAGTACTTTAATTTTACATCGTTCACATTGTTTGAAATCAAATAATTAGCTATTGTGAAATCATCTTGCCATTTACTATGGTTACATGAAGAATATTGAAACTTAGAATAATTGGTGATATTCAGCTTTCACTGAAACCTAAACGATCAAGAATAGTGATAACAGCAATAATTTTATTATCCAAACCATTATTGTGCACTGGAATACAACATCGCTATGGAAGAATATGTATAACTGTTTAACAATTATAAGCATCAGTAGTAAACGTTGTTAGATATCTCTAT
Source organism: Schistosoma spindalis (assembly GCA_946903255.1). NCBI lineage: Eukaryota > Metazoa > Platyhelminthes > Trematoda > Strigeidida > Schistosomatidae > Schistosoma > Schistosoma spindalis. Next base: position 49,342,731 of record OX336420.1, read on the forward strand.
ACTTTACAGTTGCAAGTTTAACAAGAAAAATGTCTGCTTCTAATTCTTTCACTTCACACAATAGTCTCGATAAGCCACCACAAAACTAGGGTTGATCAACTAACGGTATAGTGAACGAGAACACAAATGGGGACAACCAAGTTTATTTGAGTACATAATTGCAGGATCTCTTAGTAAGATCCGAGAGCTATACAGTAAATACTTCATTTGCAAAATATCAATCAATTATCTCAAACTTTATTGTTCTTTTATTTCGATACCAATCACTCTCTGTTCTCCTTTTCTTCTCTTTGGTCTTATCAACCTTCTGCCACCAGACATTCCACTTTCGACGGGTAATATATACTACTTATATCTATCGACATCAATGGCATACACCATAACGGCATTGAGTATGACAAAAATGTTCAAGATTATCAATATTGCTAATAATAATAATAATAACAGTATTGATATTTAGTTTAATATTTAAATCTGTTGTTTTTCCCATTTGTTTACTCTTAATTTAAGCCCTATATACATATATCTAGTCTAGATTGGTTTGTTCTAGAATTCAGCTCTAGTGGATTAATTTTTCTCATTACAATTTCATTTGTCTTATCATAATCATAATCTTTAATCATATAAGTTTATTTATTTATTTGTTTTTTAATTAAATTTTAAAATCTCCATTCAGTTGAACCTTTTCTACTGTACTCATTTCTTTACGTCACTCATCATTGTTTTCTATATAATAAGTGGATTGTCAGTAATTTTCGTACTATCTGAAGATAGATTGTATTTGTTTATAAATTAAATATTATTTTTAATATACTTTTGGTATTCAATTGTAAACTATTCACATATCAACACTGTATTCAACGTTTTCTTAACGATTTTTTTAAGGTATATGTGTATATATTATCACTAAACTATGATGACGTTGTTTATAGAAATACTTATCAATCAATAATTTGTCTTTCCACATCTCACCCTTTTAAGATATATATGATTGAGTTAGGAGTTGAACTAGTGTTTATATATGAATGACGTGAATTTGTTCTACCTTATTGATTAATAGTACTCTTAGAGTGTTACTTGTGTATTGTGAAACATCTGTGCACTTATTGGTCTCTGGATAATAATCAATGTCATGTAATTTTCAGTATAGGGGTTGTGGAGATTATTAAGTTTTTATTCAGTAACTATTAGTTGCTCATAGATGAAGCAACTTCCGATATAATAAAGAGGCACTGGGACAGTAAGTTGTAAGTTCAAATCGTGACCCACTCACTTTGATGTGACAATAGGGTAGGATTACTATACTACATACACACAGAAAATTGTGACCTGAAAGCAAGTATACAATCACGTATTCGATTAATATGACTTATCATAACCTTTATATCTTTCATTAATTTTAGGAGACATAGTAACATTGTGCTGTTCATTGAAATTCATTTGATCAGTACCATATATGTAGTATTTCACTCCTCTTCTATACTATTTCCTTCCTATGTAATGTTTTTGTAGATTCATCCATTCTCTGTCTTTTTCTCAGAAATGATAATTAAAGGAAGTTGGACTAATTTCATGTGTGCTCCGATTTCGTTATTATTATTATTATTATTATTACACATTACACTGTGTTCAATAGTTCTGTACCTACAGTTTTATTCATACCGTAGTAATTTGAAACGAATTAAGAAAAGAAAATGTAACCTAATTCTCGTTTGTATAACTTGATTTTATTGTAAGATCAACCTATTTCAGATTGCATATCGCTAGTGTTTATCTCCAATGTAAACGTGTATATATGCACAAAGTTACCTAATTAGTATCATCAACCTAATAACAATAAAATAACTTTGGAAAGATCATGAACTATTTAAAGATCCGATAAATGATAAACTAAATCAATCATATAATAGGGAAATGAAATAAATGTAAGTTGTTAGTGCTAATTGATTATCGAGTAATTACTACTACATACAATTCAAAGGTTTATAAGTTTTCCTCATAGATACTTTTTATTTGAAGATATCATCTAAGTGAAATAGAATTGTACATCATTTATGTAAAACTTAACATTAACATTTATTCCGAATGTTGTATTTAAATTCACATCATTGAATAACACAACTAAATTATAGGCATTTTCAGTAATTTATAATATCTTGTAGAGTTCTTTTATAAGCATTCTCAATTATACATTTCATAATATCACTCCAATAAGCTTTTTGTCTTATTATTATTTAAATATAATACACTGCTTACTTAATATTTTTGTCAGTATGGTGATGCTTATTGCTGAGGAGTTCTATACTAGAACGAAACTGCTGTTCAATGTTTTCAGATTTTCAGTAATGGTCTAGCTTAGATTAACTCAAGAATTCAAGTATTTAGTAATTCACTATATAATATAGTTGTTAGCATTGATAATCTTATTTGTCAAAATATTTACTCTGTCTTATTTTATTTATATTTTATAATCTTGTAATAAACAATTTACATTCTACAATTAACTTTTAAAATTGAACTCTATCGATTTGAATATATTAACTAGAAATTTTTTTTCCAAAACTGAATATTAAATTGTTTCTAATTATGATTACAATAATTCATTAGTTCAATATTAATCTCATTTTAATTCAGTCTCTTTTTAATTTATCATCAATCAATATTTTCTGATCATCCTAATTAATTTGTTATAGTCTGATTTCTGACCAAATGATATATATATATATGGAGAGAGAGAGAGAACTGTGTGTATATTGTCTTGCACAAAACATCATTTATTTAGCAAACGAATCCTAATATTGATTTAGTAAAGAGAAAAGAAAGATTTTATTCCGTGAATTGGAATATGTTGAATTTCGAAATTAGATACTCTGATAATATATATATATATATATATATATATATATATATATATATATATATATATATATATATATATATATATATATATATTTGTACACTGGCAAATATATATGTATATATAAACAGTATTTGCGTTACGGTTTTAAGATATTTACAAATTACAATCCATTCATGATATATTTCGTAAAGTATCAAAAAATTGTTTACATGATGTCTGTTTGCTTCTCTCTCTCTCGCGCTATATATATATATATATATATATATATATATATATATGGGTGGGAGGTGAGATATATGTATGTGCGCATAGTCTGTACGCTAACTGTATTTTACATGTGATTGTTGTACTTTCGTCTCGTGCATTATTTATTCGAAATTCTGTTTTGATCTAATCAATATTCTGGTTCCAATTAGAATGAATTGAATAGTAATAATTATAATAATTATTATTATTCGTACTATAGAGATAATCGATTATTATGGAATGTTTTTAGTGTGCATCATAATTTTGACCAATATATGTATTTTGTATTTTGACTGTCCAAGAATATTACTTCGAATATTTGCATGTCATCCAGTGTATTTATCATATATTTATTTGATTAATATTATGTAATAATTTGAAATCGTTTTATTTTTGACCATTAAAGCTTATCTACTTCAACGTCTGCTAGAGATTGCGTATTTTGTTTATTTCATTTGTCGTACTCAGTAAATGGATTTGTGTAACAAATTACTTATCAAAGTAAATTACACACTGTGAGGAACACTCCTCACTGGGGAGTGAAATTCAAGGTTATTTTATCTCTTAAATCTATCAAATTATATCCTACTTTAAAATCGATCGAACATAAACGGTTTTTTTCTGAGGTATTTATTTACTGGTTAAATGTTTCTGCTCAGTAACTGTCCATGCTATTAAATTCATATTCTTTAAGCGTTATAAGAAATTTATGAAATTGACTGCTGAAAAGAAATATCGGACATACCTCTGTATCATGATAGTTAAAGAGTATTCAGAAAATTATTTAACCAGTGAATCTTGTTCATAGGTAGATTACCTGATTATTGAATACAACTGTCTTCAATTTAACTAAATTCTTTGGTGATATCAATAAACGAAAACTTTTATCCTTAAATCTTCAGGTTAAATTACATTTTTTCTGATAAATTATTGCAAACATCATTCTGTGAAGCAGTAGCAGGTTACAGTTTCAACATTTCACTGTATATCTTCTGCATTATGTTTTCTGATTTCCAGCTTAGCAATGCAAATGATCTTGCTCACTTATCATCAGAATTCGACAGTGCAACGTCAGTATTGAATAGTCCGGCTAAGTTTGCTATGTTTATTGATTACTTGTTTTCTCATAAACGAGATCCTACATGGACGGTAAGTACAGATGTTCATCTTTTTAGTTAACCTATCGTTAACTGTTATTTTGTATATTTAATTAATTTTTTTTTTACTGTAGGATACGTTCTATCTTAAGATGTTTGTGCCAGCTTACCACAGTGACTCCGTTGAGCTACACTGATTGCGGCACTTGTTGCTTAACATCTTACCACGTCAGGGAAGTCGGATATTAGTATGCTTATAGTGCAAGTAGTTTGGATTAATGTTCGCGAGTTATCGACCCGACAATTAAAGCGTACATTTAATTACAAGTGGTTGTAATAGTAGTATGATTTACATTCCTAATCATGCAGCCTCACTACACTACAGAGAACGAAATATTTTCATACAGAAATTCTTACACTCAACCTTGTTTTATGGATCCCTGTCGCCGTTCATGGGCTTATTTCAGAATGAAGACTTTCCACAGCAATCATCATATGCAAAAACACTGTGATTGACTGCAAGAAAAGTGGTTTTAGTACATAAATAATCTCAGCGAGAATTCAGAAAGGTTCCTTCGGTTTTAGTAACTTGCATCACTTGTGGTGTTGGTGAATGTTTATTTCCGAAACATAGGACTGATATACTGAGTAGGAGTTCGCTCTGACTGTGGACTTTAAAAATAGAGGACATCGGTAATTTAATAGTATTCGATCATAGGTACCTTTGGTTGTGTTTGAATTATTGAATGAGCAATACCAGAGTTAGACGCAAACTACTACGTAAAGATGGGAAATCTGTTGATGTGGTTGTAAATATTCATTGACTGGTGTGGTAAAGATGTATTACACTAGCCCAACCACCATCTACCTCGAAGCGTATTGTCGTCTGTCGTACGTATATTTTGGTATGAAGTGAAGTCATTGATTGTTGGACTGCAGATTATCGTATCAGGATCATTTGTGTGATAACAATGATCACTGTTTATGGATTTTGTGAGCAACTCTAAACAATATAATTCACTAACTTTGTTAGGTTCATTCTTTAACCTTCTCTTGACGTTAAGTTACACAATTCCTTCGTACATACGTTTCCATTCTACTTTTTCATTTCATATTGTCAATGTTCAGTTTTTCTTATTATCTCTGCTACTACGTTATTTCGTCTCCTTAACTACTTATTTTATTAGTATTATCTCTTCGTGCTGATGTGATATAGCGATGCGAGCCAACTCACATTTTCCCAAGGTTATACCTTGATTATAACTGATCAATTTAAGACTTAAGTTCTCTGTGGCAATTTTTCTTCAAAATTTTCTAACCGAAATTATTTTCACTATGCATTGATTGATTACATCTGAGTAATCAGTTGTTTGTTTAGAGCTTTCGATTATTTGAAATGTATCGATGGATATTGCATAAAATCATCATAAATGTAATTATATATATATATATATATATATATATATATATATATATATATATATATATATATATTCCATTCTTTTAGCTTTTCCACATTGTCAACCAATACTTTCAACGATCAATGGCTTCATCAAAAGAATTGTTTAAAGATGAGAAACGTGTTTGTCTGGAGATATTTACAACGTTTCTACATGAAAAGTCTGTAAGTCACAATGTTTCTACGTATGTAACTCATGGGATTCCTATTATAACTATTATTGTTATTTATAATTTGATCATTTGTTAACGTTTTTTTTAATCAAATATCACTAACGAATAGCTCAGTTTATTTTTGTCGTTGATATCACTGCTAACCTTTAGTTGTGCTTTGGAAAATTATTTCATTAGATATATCATCGGTCAGTACTTAATTTATTGATTCCATATTGAATAACTCTTTTATTACCCATCGTTTACAAATTAACAATTCTAAAATAAAATTATCATATTTTAGTCAATCTAGATTTCATTCGAAATTTACGATGCTGATCACAATATTTTTTTTGCAAAGACAAATTGTACTCAACTATAATCAACAAAACATTAACTATGTAATAATCAAAATAGTTAACAGACAAAATACATGAATCTTACTTTGCAGAGCCAATCTCTATCAAACCTTTACCGACCTGACCGATGTATGCGGAAAAAAATGTAATTCCCTCGACGTGGTTATTAGATGTTTATCTAATAAGCCTAACACAACGAATAAATGTGCGTGAAAGAGACCCGTTCAGCTGAATAGCCTTATTTCTTCTCCAATCACATAATTTTAATTTTCACTTTTTTTCAACCATTTCTCCAACATTTTTATTTTTATTATTTTTTCGTCTTCTGATATTCATCCTTTACAAAGTCATATTGATATTCATACATTTGTTTATTTTATCATGTTGAGAAGTTATCCAATCACTTATCACTTTCCACTACCCTTATATAATCTATTTTATCTTGATTATGATTTCTGGTAACTATAACACCTGTTCCACTCTTCATTATTACTTTCAGACATATAAATACACATTGATCTTAACTATATTTATTCATACACTTTGTGTCCTATTCTTCTTATTTTAATGATTTTAATTACATTTCAAAAACCTATCTAACCTATTTGTTGTGCAGTTAGAAAGTTGTTTAGCTCCATAAAGCCATTGATGCAAACTTGAAACTATGTCTTTGAGATTTTTGCATCTCGTGTACTAGTAGGAGTGTAGCGAACGATAACTCAGGTACGGTAAACTAATGTATTGTTTTATGCAAAATTACATTGTGCCTTCGTAAAACATGAAATTATACATTAAATACATCTTTTGCATATCTTCCTTGACCTGTCCTTTACATACTCCATTATTCTTCCGAATCTGTTGTTATTCCACTCGCTTTATGTTTTCATTCCTCTTCCTTTCATTTCAATCTTATGTTGGTAAGCATTTTGCATCTTATTCCTACTACATATTACTTATATCCGTCTGCACAAGTAGTACCCACCACTCAAATTCTTGCATATGAATTCATGAAATTATAAACAAATATTGGATTATATTGTTCGGTAATACATTTATATAAAATTAGTAAATTATCTTTGTTATTGATTCCTGTTTCATTTAATTTTAGCCGTTGCGTTTAGATGTACGAACTCCAGTTGTGTTGAAGTCATTTGATTTTAATGAATGCTCAAAATTGTTCAATCTTATTGATCAACAATGTTTGAATCAAATTGAAGTACAAGTTTCCAAATTAGCTGAGGCAATTAATCTAGGTAAATTTTATATTTCACCGTCTCACTTGCATATGGTTTGCTTATCAAATCCGTTGTCCTTTTTTGTATGGACCTATTATGATTCTCAGTTGAGGTTCATAAATGATATCTGTTGGTGGGTTGGCAAAGTGTCATACACACTTTTGCTCGATTTTAAAACTGATACCTCACTGTGTATATGATATACTTTCTACCATAGATTAAACGAACTATTGTTATCTTTTCTCTAATTAATATAGTTTAATTCACTATAGATTTTATTACTTTTGGACGATCTGAACTATCCTCAGTTTTCTAATAATGAACAGTATCCTAACCTCAAGAGTTTTTCGGTCACTTAGAATTTTGTAAAAATCTGCATTGGTCAAAGCTCGCATACCGTATCAGCGTGACTAGATAAAACTACAAGGTGAATAGCAATCAAGTCAAAATAACTGTAGTAGCAGTGATAGAAAGATTGTGTTGAAAATGTTACGAAAATGCAGGGTTAAATATTTTGTATAAAGGAATAGTAAAACTGAAGAGTGAATGGATCTGTGCTACTATGTTCGATCCCAAATTTCAACTACTTAGTGTGATTATAGCATAGACCCTCACCAGATAGTTTCCATTTACCGGTATACGTTAGGCCAATAGGCAGTGTCATCGTGTACACTTTTCATATCTTAGTTCAGACATTCTATTACTTTCTCCTATTTTCTATTTAGCCACTAATACACAGTTTACATGTAGTTAAAATCCAGCTTCTAATCTTCACTCTTTAGTTTGTTATACTTTATATTCTATCTCAAAGGAAATACATTTTACAGACTTCATTCATATTACTCACCTTTATCTATCATTGAAAATTATTGTCTTTATCTTTGATTGCACTTTTCACTTTTTACCAGGTATGGATACATGGTGTCTTTCTGAGCCAATTGATTTCGTTCTATTTCGTAATAAAGAAGAAGAATTGGCATGTTTCGAATCGCGTCTAAGTAGTTACCTTGATGCGTTGCATCAACTGTTTACCGGAAGTTGTACAGATAATCCAATCGCTCTTAGTATATGTCGATTGCCAAACACATCTGGATCAGTTACATATGAACAAATTACTCAGGCAATTACCACTTGTTTGGTTACAGCTCACCGGTATTATTCCATATCTCAGATATCAAGTGCAGATTATCCTGAAACTAGAGATTCTGGACATTCTATTAGACATAGTCTTTTTGCAAGGTATGTTACTAGTGCCCATCGTAAAATCGAAAAGTTGAGTTTAAAACTACCAATAACATTTAGGATCTGTTTGTTTTGACGCGTAGCTTATCAATTCGAAGAAAAATTCATAAATATTCCGGTTAGAATACCCTGTAAACATGATGATTTTGTATTTCCAATATGGGATTTAAGTGAGAAAATTATACAAAGCGGCTCTCCGATTTACAGTCATTTCTTTTTTTTTGGTTAAACTATTTCAAGTGGGTTACGTGAATTGCACGTAATTGGTATGATCTTCCGTATATATGAACCAATCGGGATTTCGTTCTTAATCTTCTTCATTTGTACTAACATACAAACCTATTTGAGTTCCTTAGATAGTGTAGTGTACAGCGAAAGGTCAACAGTGTTTTCCACATTCCCAATTAACTTGTTTTCATACAAATATTTGTATATTTAAACTCAACTTGTGAATTCGATAAATATTGCAGAAAGATATCTGGTATGATGATATTGTAGTACTTCTCTTATTTTTCAAACTGTCTTTCACATTTCAAAAAGAAACATTCATTTCATTATCATCATTCTTTATTGTTTTGTTAATAATTGTTGTCATAGAGAATACTCTATAGTTTTCTTTCATATTTCGAGTAAGGGTTAAGAAAAATTACTCATGAAATTAATTCACTCCGATATAATAGAGAATTTATTTAGGAGAATAGGTAGCAGATCAATATTGAAATATCAATTAATTAATTTCATCAGTTCTGAATAACAACCTTGAAACAATCGGACAGAATGCAGATGTACCTTGTTTTTTATTGTTTGTTCTATTTGTAAAGTTATGTCGTTTTTTTAGTGGGAGAAAAGTAAAAATGTAAAAAACCAATCATTTGATTTTCATACTATGACATTCCTCCTTATTTGTTAACTTTATTCACAAATAAAAGTCAAACTAGAAATGAAATTATTTTATTGTAATAAAAGATCTCAACTACAAACTGATATCAGCACTTAAGAGCTATTTAATAACTAACAAGTTGTTTTGTCTTGGTTTACGATCCAGCAGAATTTGTGATCCATCCAACTTTCAGTCTACTACACGTTTTTGTGGCAGTCACAATTTATTATCAGACAACTACCGTTTCAATCCCGTCCATTAAGTTACAATATGGCCATTAGTTTGAGCGACTCAACATCACCTTCTATATGTTTTGTTGTTAGGTTTTTAGATCGATAGGATTTGATCCACAAATACATCAGCTTCTACTTCAAGATCAATCAATGTAAATGTCTCAGTCCTACATGATAAGGTCAGTCGTAGCCCAGATGACTTATTGATCATGTCTTAGATTGTGGAATTAAGTAACCTGTGTTCGAATCCATTCTACGGCTCTATTCCTCTTTAGATTTTCTTTTATATCTTTCTGATGGGTTCTAACTAACATGGAATATTAGTCCAGACTTCCCTGTCAATTATATTCAACTAGATACTTTTAAAAAGTATCTGATCTTAACCCTCTTAGTTTCATATATTTTACACATGAACTGTTGATGATGTTTTTCTTTTCTTTTTTAACATAATCAGATCTTTTGAGAATTTAACTACATCAGCATTGGGTTTAGGTAGTGTATCAGGTAGCATTGGAAGTGGACTGTCATCTGCTGGTTCACATTTATGGACAAAATTAACTCCATATTGTGCTAAATCAAAACAAAAATCACATTCTTTGCTTAATCGTAAAAGTAAAGTGAGTAACATGTTGATTATTACAAACGTTTGTTATTATTATTTCAATTTTTTATGAGAGTCTTTGGCTTTTGTTTTTCACTTTCGTACCCTAAAATGGAATAGAGACTTGATCTTCAGTTTCATGTATTTCAATTCGTGGTAGATATATTATATAACATTCTCTGATGTCAAATATGAAATTGATTTTTTAAAACTTAGAAATGAATAACATTGCAAAATATGTTCCTTTTTTAATCGATTAGGTTAGTGAGATCACATTGTCAGAACATTATACACGAATACATGGTAATATAGAAAAATCATACCGTAACCAAGTACTCACAGTGTAATATGAGAACCAGTCAAATGTTTACAAATATATATTCATTCTAGACTGTTAATTTATCATAGAACACATCGTTATTCACTGAATGCATACACATACATACACAGTGACTTTACAGTTTAGGAAGTTATAAAATCTTATACACTAAAGATAGGTAGTTGTGAGCTAAATATATTTAGGTGATTCTCTATTTATCAAGACATATGATATTAATATACATGATTAAGTTAAAATCGAATACATTTGTTGGTGACGGATATTTGTATCATACTTGGTTTCTATCAATGGCTAATTCAGGTCAATGAATTCAGATCACTAGTTTCTAATCTAAATGGTAACTTCTTAACTGCTAGATCTTGAGATTTAAAATTTCTTCCCTCATTCAGTCATGTATGTACACTGATGTTGATGCAACAATTATTCAGTTCTCAATAATTCTTTAATGTTAAATTATCATCTACACATTTCACTCTAAATACTTGCCTTACATTTTCTAATTTGATCATGTCATAATATTTATAATTTAAACGAAAACTATTACAAATTATTCGTCGTTTTTGAATCAACAAGTTTTATAAAACGGTATTAGAAACAGAACCTTTTTTTCTTAAAATTGTAATTTACTATTACTTATTGTTAATTGACAGAATTCATTAACTTATCTAAAAAAAATACTTCAATTTTAACAGTGTTTTCTTTTTTTGACTAGATAGTGAATAAATAATAACAAATCAATTACTAAGGGATATTTCATTTGAATTAGAGAACTGTTTTTGTTATTGTGGTCGTCAAAATTTCTAATTTAACCATGTCTAATCAATTTTTGAAATATTAATAGTTTTTTTGAAGAATATATTTTAAATTAAGTTGAAATGATTTGCCTATGAAGAAGATTCTAGCACAGGAAACAATATAACCATTATAATAACTAAAAATGTTGATATTTGATTAACATTATTGAATATTTTGTTATTGTCCAATAACTTTCATATTATCAAATTATTATTTGAATTATTCCTTGATGAATGTCATGTATTTGTTCTTTTTTTCTCTGGGAAAAACCAATACGATTTTAGTGGTCTCACAAAGGTCATTTATTTTATGAATACACTTACGAACGTATTGCTGATTGTGGTGTATGTGGATTTTTATTATGGGGACTCAATTCACAAGGTTTCAATTGTAATAGTAAGTTCAATTTTTTCACGCATCAAATATAGCTATACCACTATTGAAGTTTGTATAAGTTGTATTCTTCTATTTCTATGAAAGGACATCTTTTGTTTTCAGATAGTCGACAGAAGACCGGGCACCTAGGTTTTATGTTACTTGGCACTCATCGACTAGGTGTGTATGTTCTATAATCATCACTCAGTGATCAATCGATTTAAGTGTCGCAATCATACAGAGAGGGTAACATTTCAAATCGTGAAACTGTATTGACTTAAATTTGGATCTTACAGAGAGCGTCAGTTTCCTCAAAACAGAAAGTATGTCTTGCTGATTGGTGTCAAATATCTCAAAACTTGGATCCAGCGTTTCCTGTTGACTCTCTAATCGACAAACTTCAAAATATATAATATACTCTGTGTTGAGTCACTTAGACTAGTGACTATATTGTAAATTGGTTGACTGTTCTAGTTCAGCATTAAAGGACTAGATAAACATGACATTACTTATTGCTCAGTGATCAATCAACTTAATGAATTGCAAATTATTTAAACTTATTCTTCTGTATTTGAGGTTAAATCAAGCAACTTATCTCATTCCATAATTTTCACCAATAACGAATATCAGTGAATAAAGAATCGTACTTTTTAGCTCCGAATTGACTCATTAAAAACTTATGTCGAATACAGTATATGTCAACACAGAGTTCATTGACTTCTATTTAGTTACTAAGTTATATACTAATGAAATAATTCTTATCACTCATTATCGTTAACTGATATATCCACTCAACTTACAATTCACTTGATAATGATAAATACTTTTCAAAATCATTATTTCAAGGGTTTCATATTGTTTCAAAGTTGTAGATAAGTTTCTCCGATGTTTTCTTAATGTCCAACTATGATAAAGACAGTTTATTCTCTTACTTTGTAGATTGTGATCTATTTATACACTTAAAATGTAAAAATGGTATTCGAGATCATTGTAGTAGGGAAGGTCGTAGAACAACGGGCGTCACATCTGCAAATGTTTTAAGCGGTATACTTGGTAGCATACCAAATCTAACAATGGATACACATGTTCCAGGTAACACACCGTATGAATCATGTAATAAAGTCCCCTTAAATTCCAATCAAATCGGTTCGAGTGATTTTATTCATCACGGTAAGTTGTTTATAATTTTTATAGGTGTTGTGGCTTTTGTTTCTCCCTGTTTGGTTGGTTGGAAAATTTATTGGGAACATTCACCAAAGTAATACTAACTGATTTTATCATCAAATTTAGTTCAACATTATGTTGAACAATGTATCTCAAACAGTTCGAAGCATTCTGCATGTTACCATGGAGTTTCATAACAAACTTACGAGAGTCATTTGGGTATTTTGGGCATCAGAAGTTTGGAACTAAATTATCTTAATTCCAGAAACAGTATATGCTTCTTTGATTTGTTCGTTGCAGGTTTACTATTCTGTTGAGTACCAACAGAAAGCAGAACGCAAGAAATGAATTTAAGAATAATTTTCTTTCATTTTTCACGCGACACTTTTCAATATTGTTGATTCTATTCATATGTGTTATACCATTACAACGTGTAGTGTGGTACCAACAAATCTAGATAAGAAGATTAATAGAAGATACAGATTTAGTCACAATTATCCATAGTTTCATACAATGTTTCCAATTGTGAAGTGTAGTGTAAAGATTCACAATCTTTATCGAGGAAAGCTTTTATACAGACTTGGATTTTTCATTTTATTCAGAGAGAAAAGAATAAGTGAATCGAAACACTTTTATTCATTGTATTGTTTTTGGACTAGCAAATAACTAACGTAATGCATTAACGAATCACTTATCATGGACTTAAAAGTGTAAAAAAATGTTTTGTTGGCATCATGGCCTAACACTTCAATATACTGTGTTACAGATCCATAGAATAATTGTGATTTCTAACTATTAATTCTTGTCCACCAATTATGATATATTGTCCATAGTGATCATTCGTTTTCTGTTTGAAGCCTCTTTAACTTGTTACTGATTTTCTAAGTTAAATTATATTTTGTTATTGAAGTGAAATAGCATATGATATTCACTGTGTTTTTGTGATTATTAATTAAAATTTCTTTTTTATTCTGTTTTCTCTTTGCATTCTTTTCCTCATCATAATTAAAATTGATTTGTGCACTAATGATTAACAATGCCTGCTATAATATAAATGCGTATTGTCATTAATTAATGATACTGAATTACAGGTTATTCTGCTCATCGACGTTGTGATTCTGATACACGTCATAAACAAAAGAAAGCTAATACACTAAAAGATTTTCATCTCTTACCCTCATTTCTTCATCGTAACAACAATGGTATTTAAATAATTAATGTTGTTAGTAATTATTTTCATTTTTACTTATTTAAAAACACATTAACACACATGTTTATTGGTAATTTTGGAGAAATGTTTATTTCTACTATTATGTTGTGTTACCTTTTTACCCTTTTAGAAATTTTCATATTTATCAAAAGGGGAACTAATATCAGAAACTGTTGAGTAGTTTTCACTCTTATGAAGTGCATAAGTAAATCAATAATATGTGTAGTATGAATAGTTTAGTTCATTTGACGCATATACATATGCTTGAACAACGAAGAAATTTTACTAATAGTAATAGTGTGTTCACTATAAAACTTTGTCATTTTTAGTATCAAAAATTTGATTAGGACAAAGAAAAAATAACCCGAAATCTATCTGTTCAGGATATAGGATTCAGAAGTCTTTTCAACGTTGATAGTGAATATCTGCCTTATTTAGATTCATTTTATCAGATTGATATATAACGTAAAGAGACATTCTACAACTCAGCAAAATGAAGTTTCCAGAACGTTAAGTCATATAGATTTAATTAACAGAAATGGAGTCCAATAACCTTGTAGTTTGTTTTAATGATACATTATTTCTTTCGAGATGATTTTGACATATCTAAAATTGTCACTATGTAAAAAGTTTAGTTAATTCAGTGTAGAATCATCTTTTTGTTTAAAGTATTTAAAAGTCACTTGGGTTCCTATATTATCTAAAATCACTGTTAATTTATCTAGGAGACATTTCTGTAATCATATGAGTTCACCATATCCTTACTATCCATTAAGATGTTAACACTAACAACAAACTAATTTTATGTGATTGATAACTTTGTTAAATTTGAAATATTTTGTTTTTCTTAAATTAACATAATTTTATGGATAGCCACTTATTCTAATCAAATTTTAACGAAAGCTTTCTGTGTTGATTGATTTTAGATTTTGTTTTCTTTTTTATTCTCGTTATGTCGTTTTTCTTTTCTTTTCTCAAGTTATTTTAATATTTGTATTTATCAATGAATGATAGGGTACCAAATACTTTTTAATATATATTCATATTTCTCACTTCAAAATTTCTGTGTACATAGTCATTGTACAGTGAGTGCAATAAGGTTTTTTTAAAAGAAAAAACAAATTAAGTTGCATTGTATGATATTTACTACTCAACGTACTTTGATGAGAACAATTCATATATTCACAATTAAAATAATTAATCAAATGCTGTTGTTGATACATCCTATTACTGTACTGATTTCAGTATGAAGACTAAAAAACTTATCATCTATGTGAACGGTTTGTAATTTTAACTATTTCAGCTGTAATTAATTAAAGTGTCTTACTATTCATTTATATTGCAATTTCGAAGTACTCTACTTATATGCACTAAAGGGACATAACTGAATTGAATGATTAATGAATGTTTAGTCTCCCGTATAATACTGTCTTGATCTTAATTATCACGTTAATCAGCAACTCAAAAAAAGAGAATTTGAGAAGGAAGATAGACATAACACTAATCTTTTTCTCGTGTTTAAATCGATTTTTGATTATTATCTCATTGTTTTAAAACCACACATTTTCAACAAGAAGTCTAAGTGTGTCAACTCTGTTAAAACTAACAATTAATACTTTCATGAATCGACTGTGAATCATGCACTATGTCGCACTGGTATCAATTGTAGTGGAGTTTCATTTTATCCAGTTTACTGAATTAATGTAAACATTGAGTAGATATGTGTCATTATTTTTCTGTCAACGATTGGTTTTAAAGTAACAGATAAACTGGATAAATAATTAAACACTCTAGATCAGTTACTTCTAACTTACTGCTTTCACAAAGCAATCAAGCCTAACACTTAATGTGATTATTAGTTTTCCGTATTATCATTTCACAATTAAAACTAGTTATATTCTCTTGGTCACCTACGTACCTATCGTTTTGTTTGCATAAAAAAGCAATCGGATTACTTACATTCTATCACTTTTAACGTCTATCCAGTACACATACCACACTGTTGTTGTTATCGTCGTCTTCAGGTCAATAAAACAAACAAATATATCTGGCAAAATTGAGGCCAATGGCAAAAAGTATGGAATAAAAAACATACTGTTTCTATTATTTTCAAAAACCAATAAATGATCATATAGAATTTACCTCAATTATTATAAGCATTTCCTTTGTTCTGTTATTCTTTTGAGCGGTTAATATATTTCATTATGTTCTTTTACATGTAAGCAGTATTAAATATTTATTCTCTTCAGATTTTTTTTGACTGTAGGGCTACCTGAAGATTGTTTTGTTTATCTGAAACAAACGAAAAGAGAAACTTTCCGCTCTCATTCATCAAGAATTGTATCAGAAGATAGAGTGCTTCCACATAATAGTGTATAGTGTGTAGATTGTTATACAACTTCCGGGATCTTCTTTTCTTTGCTAATCTAACCAAACATTTTAAAGGTTGATCTATTTTCGCTACATATTTTTTCGTTATTTAGTTTGTGTTATTTCTTTATTATAATAATAATCATTAAATTGTTTGTATTTTTCCCCGTATGCATTCAGCTAACTCACTTGATAATCCACTTGACGCTGTTGCATCACTAGACGAGACAATTAATTCATCTTGTCAAGATAGTACTTATAGTTCTGGGTTGAATGAAACTGCTTCAATATCGGGCAGTGGGGGTGGTGACACATCTATCAACTTTCCTTCACCAGGATTATCTAAACGTGATTCCATTTCATCAATGTCAGTTGGATCCACATGTCAAACTCCTGTGGATTCTTATTTACAATCTGGTATTGGTCAAACAGACAAAATTAAATCGAATGGAGAGGAATTTGGGATTATGGGAAATGATTCGCGTAGGTTGAAAATCTACTAGTTTTTTCTCACTTTAAATGTAAAGTATGTAGAAGTAAATAGAATAAATTCCAATTATCTTACAGATTTATTATAGTAAGTATATTGATTCTTCTTTCCGTATGGTTTGTGTATTATGATCAATCGAAGCTCGTTTACTTGATATGACGTTTTATGTCTATCATGCCTCCTGTTTACCATTCAGATACAAATGCTTCCAGTAACTCCTAAACCATGTTGTTTTATCATTCCTTGAACATTTCAGATACTTCACATTTTTCTAATTTATTTGTGGTAAATAATACAAATTTATTTATTATTTAGTGATCTTAGTTTTCTGTTTTGATTCACTTTGATATTGTTTAAGATTGTTTGAAATAGATAATAATTGAACAGACGAATTAAGGATTTCTCTTCTTAAATATTTAACCAGTCTGTGCATTTAATTCCTCTGTTTCATTCGTTAATCACAACTTTCTATTCTTCCGTTTCAGTTGGCTACTACGTTTAACTTAATGATTTTCCACTCTTTTGCTTTTCACCTTGGTTGTCAACCTTTTTCTTTGTCAATAGTTATCAACTAAATAATTATATATTCCATTTGTTTTACCTTTTCTCCTCTCCCTCTCCGAGTTATGCGTCGATTAAAATTTGAGTGTAGTTCCTCGTAGAGTTGAATAACAAAATCCAGTTTTTTATACTAATATGATGTTTATGAATGGCGATCTGTGATTTTGGACTCGTTCTAATAATTCTTTAAATTTTCTTGATTGAGTTTGTGAGCTTGGTAAGGTATATAGTATATATATACCGTATACTTTCTCACTGTTTCTTTGTCTGACACTGATTTGTAATAAAAAGTATCTTCGATAAGATTTCGAGTAATCCATCTTTGGTAATTACCTTGTTTCTTTATTACATTTTTAGTGTGTAAAAGTTTTATGTTATAAAACAAATTTTTAAGGGGGGATATGACAGTAGTTCAAAAAAACAAAATCATAACGAATAATAATTTGTTCATACATTTTTTTACTAATGATTATTCAGTCTGAACGATAAAGTCAGTTTTTAAAATAAATGGTAATAATTCGCAATTTGAAAAATAACCCTAACAGTTTCTTCTCATGAAATATTACTTCTTGTAGTACCTAATCAGTTTATTTATTTGAACACACAAATATTGGTACAAAGGGGCACTGAATACATATGCGTCACACAAGTCACTTGATTTGTGTGTGGGCTGTGATACTGCCTTCAACCTGAATGTCTGATCCACAAGGCAGTGGAGCAACGTCAAGAGATGCACTCCCATGGTAAACGGTGACCAATAATTGATACATACGCCATTTATTCCCTCAGTATTCTGGAGCTCATGTGCACCATTGGTTTGGAATCAGGGTTTTTAAATTCCTTCTGATGGATCCGCCATATCCACCAACCCGGTTAAAGCTCCGGACATTCGCTTTTCGTCCTCTCAATTTCGTAAACCACACTGTTGCAGAAAGGCCATGAGTAAGACTTTTCAAGCAGTTTCTGTATACGCGTGTCCATGTGAGAGCATTTCGAGAGGGAGAGCTAACTCTCCCCACCCTTGGCCGTACCACGGCTTTAGTGGGCCCAATCAATAGATAACATTTGAATGTTGTCAATAAATACTACATCCAGTCAGTTAAGTACATGACAAACAGTATAATGCGTAGTTGTGTATACTTATCATCCATCTCTGTAATTATTAGCGTTTTATAGGTGAATGAATACTGAATTGATGCTGATATAATTAAACTAACCCATTATCGCATCGAATTTCGCGAAGAAAATTTTCTTTTTGATAAAATCATTTACTTAAGCTGTACATTCATATTTATAATTGTGTGGTAAATATATGTTTGTAGAAGGATAGATAAGATTGTATCATAAAGCGATTCGAGGCTCCAAATATCAAATGAGGGTACGTTATAATCAGAGGTTTAAAGAAGAATAGAAGGATGAAAATAATTTACGAGTCAAAATTATGAAGGATTATTGTCGGTTTGATAGATATTAAGAAAAAAACTAGAAACATAAAAGCTGAATAATAATCATGAAAAATTGTTTAAGTGTAATAATAACTGATTACAGTTTAAAATTACGAAACGCTAATTTAAGGAAAAACAAGACGAAAACACATTACAGAAAGGAATTAGGATGGGAGGTTGGACGTACCATTTTTGCACACAGAGTTCGGGCTTAAATTGGTAGATCGTCAACGCAGCGCATAAGTTTTTGATTCGACCTCCATTCGATCCAGTTCCTTTGACTGTGCAGACTATATTAAAGTAAGATCCCTTCAAAGTGACGTATCCCGTTATGAACTGGTAACTGTTTGCATTCTCCTTTTAAAATCTTATTATAAACATATATTTACCATACAACTATAAATACGAATGTACAACTTGAGTAAATGATTTCGTCGGAAAGAAAACCTTCACTGAATTCTCTTTATTTTAATTCAGAAATGATCATGTCTATACTTAACATTGAAATGATATCCTTTCAATGATATACTTCCAATACACAACCTCAATATATATATATATATATATATATATATATATATATATATATATATATATACATTTATTCTATAAGATGTGATAAAGTCAATTAATTTTTTATTTATACTTTTTTTTACTTTTCAACCTGCACATGGACATACCTTCATTTAAACGTGTTTATACATATTTACTTTCTGTATCTATCTATAAATATATCGTTTCTATGGTATTCATGAACTGGTTTTCATACACGCTCACATTATTATTGGCTAATTTTTTCTCTACTATCTGCTGCGTTTGTGGTGTTATATTCTTTATTATGAAATGATTATGACGTAAATACGGCTTTATAATCATTCATATTTATGGAATTGCTGATGATATTTTTGGTGTTCACGCGAACACACATCAATCTGTGCATATTTACGTAAACTGTTTGTTTTTTGCATTTAACGTTGGCTATTTTGATCATAATTGTTCATTATCTTCTATTTTCATCATTTATATTTTTTATTCGGTGTACTTCATGCCATATTCCTGTTTACTTTCATAAATCTAACATTTGTGTGCTCAATTTCTCTCTCTTCGTGTGTTTAACGGCTGTTGTGATATTTTCTAATATTTTTTAAATAATAAACATTGCACTTAATCATTCTACTGTGTTATTTTTATCTGAAGATATTAAAGTTCCATTGGATTCGAGATCATTATCACGTCGTCGCTTAAGTATAACAGTTAAACAAGGTTAATTATTTTTTAAGTTTATCTATCCTCTTTTTTCTCAAACAATCAGTGTTTGAAATTAGAACCAATCAACTTATTATGAGTTCTAAAATTTTGATGTGTTATCGTAAAAAAGTAAATTATTAATTGGCCATTACTTTGATGACTGTCCTAATTGAATTCTTCCTTCTGTTTGCGTTTCTTCAGTGTTCACTTCACTGATTGTTATTTTGCTTGTTTATAATGTGACTTTGATTCAGTCTACATCAACTTCTTCAAATGTTAATCTTCATTTCTTCATATTTGTTAGCTAGAGATAAGGAATGCTAAACATTATTCGAGCTGTTTATTTTAATGAATCGGATTGCATAATACTCAGTGATACAGGTTTTCGATTATCACTGTACACTGAATTAATACACCAGTTATAATTAGACAAGTTGCCGATAGTTGATCAAACGTTATACAAGGAACATATCTCCATAGTACAGGTGTTGATCATTTGAATTTTTACAAGTTATCATGTATTTGTAGCCATCAACGTCAACGTTGAACTTGATAGTTTCAAATAAATTAAGCATTATGTAGGAAGCTAATAATAAATAGATCTTTTCCGTGGTCTTATTTCCTTTATACGATTTAAACATGCGTTAATTTAATTCGGCTACTTATTTACTCTGAAGAAGTGGTTTACATTGAGTCGTGAAATGTCAGAAAAATACAATTATTCTGCGCATTGGGTTATAACAACAAAACATATATCCATCATCATCATATATTTTTCTATTTGCTTATTATCTCTTTTCTTATTTACTTTAATTTATATACCTACGGTTGAAATATGTTGTGAGAATAGCGAAATAACTTTATTAAAAGTAGAAAAACTCGTGAATCTATGCTCATTTTGAGAGATATATTTACAAGAGGAACTATTTAATATTTGAATTATGGTCCATTATTTTTATTAAGAATATTTTATACTTTCCACATTATCCATTATCATACTTCATAATTACAATTAATTTCATTATCTGTAATTGGCAAAATATTATTGATAAGATTAGAATTGAAATCAACCATTTTGAAAAATTACTTTAAAAAAAATGTGTCTGAAATACCATGTTAATTGAATTCTAGTATAAGATAAAAAAGAATTTGTTTATTAATACACTGTATAAATTTGCTTTATGTCTTACAATGACAATCGTTGCTGAAACAATGATCTTGGTCAATGTGTGGTTGTTTCGTGTGCAAAAGAAAGACACAATTTCACACATACGCACTGACACTTTTCCGACTGACAATACGTACAACGATGATGACAGCAACAGTAAAAACAAGTACAACATTGTAAACAAGTCGGCTATTTTGTGAAAGTTTACCAATGATATATATTTTTATTTTCAAATTAACTAGCTAACACTGTGTGTATGTTGTGTGTTAATAATGGTTATTTGAGTTGCCTGTAATTTTACTCATTTACTTTATGCTAAGTCCATGCAAGAATTACTATGTAATAGTAATTGTATTAGGTTAAATCTCCAATTATCGAATTCAGATACATCTAGTCCGCAGTCGGAGGAAACGCATGTTACACGGATTCCAATGTTAGCCATCATCCAACTTTGCTTAAAATACTGTCGTGATTATGTTTCCATCAAGTGTTTTATGAACATCAATTATACGAATGTCTATAATCCTGTTAATAGTTTCGGCGTGCAGTTGCACACAGAATACGTTGAACTTAATTTTAATCATACGACTTTGTTCGTTCGTTTGTTTAATATTATAGAAAACTTATTTTCATTTCAACTAAAGACTTTTCCAGTAATAATTATATTTGTAATATCGATATACTTCCAGTAGACACATTGTATCTGAAAGTTGAAGACATCAAGATGTACTTGGTAAACGAGTAGTTACATAACATCTAAATTCTCATATAAAACTACTATCCCTTAATAAAAGAATTTCTGTTACTCTCCCTATGTTTAGACTTGAATAATCAGACAGTTAAAACTGTTGTTATTTGTCTATTCATCTTTCATAATTTCTATTCATTGCCAAATTGTCTTCGTCTCTAGATGTTCATTGTGATTGACCTTTGAAACAGGTCTTAGCAAATGATAGAAGTAAATCCAGTTGATTTCATGACAAATATTGTGTCAATTGATACTTCTTATAGATTAATACAACGTAACTGATAAAGTATTAATCTTTCCTTCATAAATGAATATTATTTTTTAACTGTTATTGTACCTGCATCCCAGAGTTGATGTTCACTCCGGGACTGGGACCTGAATTTCACTGCTAGCCATCGTCACCTCCACCTATCATACTAGTGACTTGAGACAATCCGCACAGGATGCACATTTATCAATAAGTGGCTGATCGATTGCAGTCCTAAACATCAATAGGAAGATTCAAACAACCAATTTAAAAATGGGATAATCTCAATGTAATTATTTTCATAAGGTTAAACTACTTGTTAGTAATTATTAAGTTAATTTTTGGAGGACACAGTAAGGTGATGGGTGTACATATTTTTTATTTGCTGAAGTAAAATTGCGCATTTTAACAATATATCAATGCGTAATTCCTCAGTGTCATTATTAATTGAACCATTTATATATTAGGTGACTTCTTTTAATTATCTATTAACCTAACTTTGAAATAGGTTTTTCATTTGATCAATCTTCAGTACTAGTTTGTTTGGAAACTTCTTTTTGCAACGGACAACTTCATCAAACATTGGGACGGAAAATTTTTCAAAGATTTTCTCTTCAGCTCTAGTTTATACATTTTCAGTTTATCATTGATATGATTTTGATTGTCCATACTAATTGCCTTTGTTTAGTATTTTACAATATAATAAATATGTTTTATCGGTATATATTTATATTATATACGTCAATATCAATTTTTGCATTTCACATTCCATTCATATACATGTATGGATGACTCACAAAATTGTCTTTTATTTATTTGATTATCATACATTCCTTTATTGTCTGATTTGTTTCATCCTTTGGTTTTATGTTCATCTATTCGATATTTATCTCATCTTTTCTTTTTTAAACAAATGAAGGTTATGTAAAACAAATGAAAAATCTATACGAAGGAAGTGAAATCATTCAAGAAACAATTCCGACGTCTCGAAGGTGTGCTTTTACAAATTTATAGATCAATAATAGTTTTCTCTTATTCATTCTATCATTTAATTACATGTGATTAATGTGTTTATTTTTTTAGAAAGGTATGATTTTGATTGTTTCATTCTTTAACTCTCAATTAGTGAATCAAAATCTGAAATCCACTTGACTCTGTTGTGTTTAATTATGGATGGGTAAAATTATGAATTCCTAACCAACAAGTAGGCTCACCATATCGATATTTAAGTATACTGCTTTGATCTACGTTTCATACGTGTGTGCTATAGACAGAGAGAGTTATTCATACAAGTTGGTTGCCCTAATCAGAGTTCAACAGGTATCAAGAGTACAATCCTCTGGTTTAAAGTTGAGTAGTCCAACTTTTATGCAACCTCTCAACTAACAGTTTCATTATAATAAATCTATCTTATGAGCGGAAAATGATACTTCGACGTTTTTGTTTCCCAAGATCAATACAGATGTGAAGGAAATTATCTTCAATCTTAAATACCATAATACCTAGCGTTACAAATCGGTAAGCTGCCAATTATGTATAATCCTGGGGTCAATTTTGACCTATAATGAATCAATTCAGTAAAATAACCTGTATATTGACAAAGTTCTGTAAACAGTACTAATTGTTGTTAGTGATTATGACTACTATATTACTGAAGTCTTTGTCCTAATTAATACTTACCTAAATAATTTAGCCATTAAAATCTTTATATTGTTGACTTGAAGTTACTTATTTTATTGTTTCATTTTAATGTAAATGTTGTTTCACTATAAAAATACTTATCTTACTATTGATACAGACATTCTCTTTGAAAAAAATGGTATACAATAAGGCACAAGCCTACATCTAATGTTTTTTTTTGTGCCTAGGAATATTGAAAAGACTTATTTACAGCTGTATTTTACAGATTACATATCTTCTATGTTTACTATTGTTGGTATTTTGTTTTAAGAATACTAGAGCCGTAATACACCTGGTCAGTAGTTCACTTTTAAAAACCGATGACGTTAGTACTGGTGGATGCTTTTTTAATCATTTCACGTTGTTCGTATTTTGAAGACTTTGTTTTATCCTCAATAAGTTATCAACTTGTTTCAAATCCTCGATTTTGTTTTATTTTTTAGTGATAGTGTCGTTTCGAATATTTCCTCAAATCTACCTACACCAAGTAGCTCAACAGGTCCTTGTGATCGTCCAATCGAAACAACATTATCACCATCTTCATCATCCTTAAGTAGTCCTGTATCAAATATCAATGAGACTGTACGTGAATTAGTTACTACAGATTGGAGCGATGATCCAGAAATGATTGCAGGAGCAAGTTTTGAAGCAGCAGTTGAACTACGAGCTCAGTTTCCTAATTTTCAAATGCCTAGTAAAGTATGTATAAACACTTTTTCAATGTTCAATGTCTTGACTCTAATTCAGTATTCTCTGTACGAGTTGAAATTAAGTGCAGGAATATTTTAAATTTACATTTCTATAATTTTTTTATTTATAAATAAGCTAAGCTGTTTCAATTGTCCTTCGTTTTCTTAACCGATAGGGAACAGTAGTTCAGTTCTGCTTCACCTACTTGATCTTTGACAGCTGCATAGTAGCACAATCCCTCACACATATGATCTGATTCAGCCGAGTGCATTAATCTGTACTTGGTGTGTTAGACCGTCATCATTTACCTTATATATTTTACAAATATGAAGAAATAACTGAAGATGGTTCAGTTAGAATATATTTCCCACAACGTTGTGGACTGTATTTAGAGTCAGAAAGCGACCAAAAGGGTACTAATTACATGAATAGGGATCTTACTTGACTTGGTAGATCAAACAACTAACACATTAATAAGAACTTCATGTGATTATGATAAGAGAGGATATTGGCTTTTGCAAGTTCCTTACATTTCAAGAATATACCATGAAGTGATTAATAATCATTGTGTATATGATAGACGTCAATTATACTTCGTTTTCCATACTGATTGTATGGCGTAAGTCACGATTTTATTCATAATAAAAGATTTTGAAACAAACTGAACATTCAACAAGTTTTTGTTCTGAAGAAAGAACCTATTTGAGAATAGTTTCAATATCAAAATCAAATATTGATCTCTTGGTTTTATAGAAGTTAAGTCAATGTGTAGGTATTATTTAGTGATATACTATGTACGGCAAGATAACATTTTTTCAATTCAACATATTATATTAGCAGTACCACTAGACGGAAGCAATTAACCATATTATAAATATTATCATTTGTCTCCTATACATCATTTCTCTCAAAATTATTTTATTTATGCCTTTTTGTTTTTATTTTTGGTCCATAATACGTACGTATGTCTAGTCTAGTCGCACTTTTTAACATGATTTGTTATCAGTTCGTCACCATTTATAAATTATCTAAATAAATGAAACTCACAAAATGTCACATAAATTTAGTGTATTTAGTATTTCTAGATGAAGTAGTAGAATTATGCAACAAATTTAAAATGTTTGTGACATTTCCATTTTTTCTATACACTAACCATCATCTTTACTTGTTATCATAAGCTTAGATTGTGTAACGCAGTTATATATAGATAAGAACAACTGTTTCAATTAGTTATATATGAATATTTATCACTTATGATAGGTTGGTAAGAGGAAAGAAGAGACTGTTCGCGTATTTTTTTCATATTCTTTTTTATTTCTTTTAATATAATCGTTTCTTTTTAACAAAAAGGGTCAAAAAAGTGAAGAGTATATTCGTACACTAGTTCTGTTGGAATTTCATCAAAAAACTCAATATATGGTTCGTCATTTGAAACAATACGAGTATTTATTATTACGTCGTTGGCCTGTGGAACATGCAAAATTGGCTAAAATTTTATGCCTTGATCAAATTCCTATATTAATTGATCTTTTTCGTAGTCTCGTTACTTGTATTGATCATACGAAAACCGAACAAGGTTATCATGGTATGGCTGAAGCAGTTCTAGCCTGGTTAACTGATAATTCATCGGCTAATTTAAAAGTAAATAAAAATTATTACTGTAATTATTTATTATAAGACAATCATTGAAATACTTATTTACAATATGTACCAGTGGTCTGTACGTTGTTTGAATATACTTGATAGTTTATACAACTGTTCACTCATTTCCACCTTTTTTCTTTGAGCAGAAATAAAATAAAATAACTATAGAACATTTAGCAATTTTTGCACACATTTTTTCCGATCACTGTAGATCCCAGGCTTGATCCCTCTCTCTCTCTCCATATATGTTTATATATTACTCTGCTACACAGATTATCTCTCTAAACTAGTTTAGTTAGTTCAAAGTGAATGTGACATTTCGGCAAAAAAGCGTGATTTTGAAATCTGAGTACTGTAAGTGAAGAATAAATTAATTTCGTATCGATAATATTTACTGAATCCCCTATTCAGTGATGTCTTAGTGTCGATCGGGGTCGGGCAAAAAAAGTCCCCGTTCTACTAAACGTTTTCCTCCAACATATATTACATCGAAATGCAACGTCGTCCTAATAGCCTACACATTGTCCCGTAGTCATTTGAAGACCACAATCGCTATTAAAGGAACTTCTCGGTAATTTAATCTGTTATAGTTTCTTAACTGTAACGTTTTCCTTGAAATCCACTGTAAACCGATAGTAAGTGAGCATTGGACATTGAAATGGGCACCGTGACTTTAGAATCATTCACTCGCTTCTGATTGGCTCGTCCATAAATTATAGTTTCGTCAAACAAGTAATTAAAACCAAGATGCACTGGACCGTTGTATCGTCCCGTCATGAGACTACTCAACAGTGCCCATTTATGATCCCATCAAGAATCTAACAATCTTCACAAACCTTTTATGATGATAATTAGCATGTGCTCACAAACAGCTTAATTTGGAAAAGTAATTCTTGAAGTTATAGTGAGTTGTGACTTGCGTATGACAGTTACCCACTGATGGCATTGAAAGACAATTTCTCATTACTGCTAATTGATTGAAGTTAAACATATGAATCAATAGGTTCCGGCTGTTTACAGATTAAGGACTCACCACGTGAACGAGGGTCCTAGATTTAATCTCCAGTAGAATCGTGCATGTACACTGTTGAGAAGTCTTTTACTAGGATGAAACTGTTGTCCAGTGCTTCATGGTCTTCATCGGTTGTCTAGCTAAGATCAGTGCATGATGTCAATCATAAATGGCTCGAATTTCTTCAGAATCCATTACCGCTAATTACCTTTCTTAAAACAATATTCAATAGTAATTTTCAAAATCGTTACAAATAATTTATAGATTCAAGAGGCCCCCAAATGCCCTGGTATGGCCGAGAGTGGGGTGGGTTCGCCCTCACTCTCGAAATACTCTCACATGGCCACGCGTACATAACTTCTGCCAGGGAAGTCTTACTCACTGCCTTCTCGTGGCGAGGGTGTTGTTTACGAAAATGAGAGGACGAAAAGCGAATGTCCGGCGCTTTAACCGGATCTCAAATCAATGGTGCACATGGGCTCCAGTATCCTGAAGGAACAAATGGCGTATGAACCGATTTCTTGGTCACCGGCTTCTATGGGACTGCATCTCCTCACGATGCTCCACTACCTTGTGGGTTAGACCTTTAGGTCGAAGGCTCGGGGTGTGGCCTCCTAAGAAAACCACCTGCTTCGGTCTGGGCACCCGGGCAGTATCACAGCCCACACACAAATATAATGAAAATGATGATCTCTGAAAACTCTGTTCACGCTGCGATTTATCGTCAAACAATTAACATTATTATTATTATTATTATTATTATTATTATTATTATTATTATTTACCACGTCATTCATTCACTCTCTTTTATTTCCACTCTATCTATCCTTATTTTTCGACTTATACAGCAGCTCGCCTATGGTGGACATTCGGCTCTATCTAAACGTTCTCGAGTCACTGCCTGGTTTAAAATTGTATGTTACCACCGAATACGAGTACTGTAGCAGTTTTTCTGAAACCACATGCACCATTGAAACTGGCTACCCTCAACGTCCGCACACTTATGCAGGTCGGACAACAGATAGGGCTGGCTATGTCTTTGGAAAGTCTTAATATCGACGTTTGTTGTCTATCCGACACTCGTATTCAAGACTCTGATGAAGTACTACAAGTTTGCTCTCCATCTGTCACTTCAAAAAGCTTGTTTTACGTGCGTTTATCCAGGTACCCTGTGGCATCTTCGTCTGGTCTTTCTGGCGTTGGTGTCGCGCTAAGCGCTAGAGCTGAGGCAGCACTAATCGACTGGATCCCCATTAACAGTCGGTTATGTGCTGTTAGATTAGAAAGTTCCATCAAAGTGAAAAGAAATCGGCGTGAGAAACGATGTCTTTTCGTCACCTCCGCCTACGCCCCGACAGATTGCAGCCCGGATGCAATCAAGGATGAGTTCTACCACCAGTTAACTTTTCGTCATCCCACCGAAAAGTATAAATGAGCATTGGTTGCAATTGCATGACGCCATGAAAATGGCGGGTCAAGTCTGTTGTGGGTTCGCGAAACGTCCCGCTTACAAGCACTGGGTTTCTTCTGGTTCCTTACAACTGATTGAAGCCCGTCGGTCTACTCCGGGTGACCGTGAGTTTGACCACAGACGAAGGATGTTACGTAATGAAATCGGGTAAGGCTTGCGTAAGGACCATGAAGCCTGGTGGTCGGAGCGTGCTAATGAGCTGGAAGCAGCAGCTGTATCTGGTAATTATCGGAAGCTTTTCCAACTCATCCGAGCCACTGGCAGCAAGAAGTCTGGTGTGAGCGAAACAATCTGCGAGGATGACGGAACGCCAATCACTAACATCCATCGACGTCTTGGACGATGGGCAGAATTCTTTGAAGGGCAGTTCAACTGGCCTGCTGCTCCGGCAAAGGTCTGGGAACTAGAGAGTGTACCAACGTCATGGAATGAGTCGATAGTTGTCCCTATCTTTAAAAAGGGTTCACGTCGTTCCTGTAACAACTATCGGAGGATCAGTCTACTTCCGATCGCGTACAAGCTACTGGCTTCCGTCATACTTCGTAGGTTGTTCAAAACCCGAGAAAGATCGACTCGCGAGGAG
Organism: Schistosoma spindalis; assembly: GCA_946903255.1. Taxonomy (NCBI): domain Eukaryota; kingdom Metazoa; phylum Platyhelminthes; class Trematoda; order Strigeidida; family Schistosomatidae; genus Schistosoma; species Schistosoma spindalis. Next base: position 49,372,336 of record OX336420.1, read on the forward strand.
CAGGCTGGGTTTCGTTCTGGTCGAGGATGTATTGATCATATCTTCACCCTCCGCCAAATGTTAGAACACCGCCATACTTATCAAAGGCCAACAATCGTAGTGTTTCTTGACATTAGGGCTGCCTTCGATTCGTTGGCCAGAACAGTTCTCTGGGATTGTCTATTGAAGAAGGGTGTGCCTGAGAAGTTTATTAACATCCTAAATACCCTATACACAAACACCTCAGGCAGAGTAAGGGCATACAACCACCTTTTTCCATTATTCCATTCGAGCAGTGGGGTTAGGCAGGGTTGCCCAATCTCACCATTCCTCTTCAACTTTGCCATCGATGACATTCTGGATCTGTTGCCTGGAGAAAAACTTGTCGACCTTGAGTATGCGGATGATATTGTCTTACTGTGCGAGAATGCCCAAGCTATGCAATCCGCACTTGATCAGTTGGCAATCAATGTCCGTAGGTATGGTATGTGCTTTGCACCCTCGAAGTGTAAAGTACTTCTACAAGATTGGCAGGATTCTAATCCTGTACTCACTCTGGATGGTGAGCAGATAGAAATAGTCGATAAGTTCGTGCATCTAGGTAGCTGCATAACTGCTGGTGGTGGTGTGAGTGATGAGATCAATGCACGTATAGTGAAAGCCAGAGCGGCTTATGCCAATCTGGGCCATCTTTGGCGCCTTCGTGATGTTAGTCTGGCTGTAAAAGATCGGATCTACAACGCGTCGGTGAGAGCAGTTCTACTCTATGCTTGTGAAACCTGGCCTCTCCAAGTTGAGGATGTTAGACATCTCTCTGTGTCCGATCATCGCTGTCTCCGAAGGATTGCTAACATCCAGTGGAAACACCATGTTAGTAATGCAGAGGTTCGGCATCGTGTATTCGGGCACAGAGACGATAATTAAATTGGTGTCACCATCTTGAAACACCGACTTCGGTGGCTTGGACATGTTCTACGAATGTCGTCCCAGAGAATTCCTCGTCGTGCATTATTTGCCGACCCTGGGACTGGTTGGAAAAAGCGAAGAGGTGGTCAGTGTATGACACGGTGTCGCAGTATGAAAGAAAGCTGCAAAGGGCTGGCTTCTGTTGGTCCTTCACGACTCCCTGGATGGGGTCCGAGAGATGGTGTAACACAGTGGCTAGAAACGTTATCGGATATGGCTCAGAATAGAAGACAGTGGCGATCCTGTTGTGACGTTCTTTTACTTTCTTCATAAAAAGTGGCTGTATCCTCCTTAAATGTAAGATTTCTTCTGAGTGTACCTTTTCGTCTCCCCCCATTATTGTTCTTTTTTTTATTTTATAATCCCCTACGTTCCTTACTTTTTTTCCCTTCTTAAATTCTCATTGTTTTGTGTGGCGCATATATATTTGGTGCCCCCTTGTACCAATATTTATGTGTTCAAACAAAACAAACAACAAACATAGATTCAAGAGAATTCACCACAGCATTTGATATTTTATACTCGGAATTCCCTACCGTTTCAAAAGTTATAGTACTGAATAACGTGATTATTATTATTATTATTATTATTATTATTATTATTATTAATGTTATTGTTTGTAATGTACAATTTTTCATACTTTTTATCTTCACAGACATGGGCTCGTCATTGTCAAGCTCTTTCATGTTCAAATATGTTAGAAAGTGTTCGACATTCTGTTCGTGATTATGTGCGGCGACATCCAGATATTGTGCCTTTATTACAAACTAGGCATAATAAATTTGTCTTAATTGAAGGTTTAAAACAGATGCGAATTCTTTACTTTAATTTACCATTAATTGCAAATAATATTGCAAAAGATTTGGAAAAAAGAACTAAAATATACAAAGGTAATTGATATTATTTTTTACTATTAGATTTTTTGTTGTTGTTATGTCTGTGCTAGTTTCATGTGGTTAAATGAATTAAATGTTGATGATAAAGTTGTCCTTACATTTGCTATCTGGTAAATTACGGTATCTTTACATTATGACGATTGTAACGACATTATCTATCTTGCTAGTATGTGTTTATAGTTTTGCTGTTTTCGATATAAATCACTGTATTTGGCTTTGTCCCGACCTTTGTTGCTATTTTGACGTGGTGGTCGGGCTTGCCTATCGTGATGAAGCAACTGAGCTACACTGGCTAGAACAACCGTTCCTCAAGGTCCTACCATGCCAGACAGGTCGGTTGAAGAGCGGTAAGACTAAAAGCAACAAATCCAAAGTCCGAAGGCGAAGCCGTGCTGCTGACCGTACAGAGGTGTGACAGCAGTAAGGTGTTTCCTTCAGACAACCAGCATGACAGCGATGCTGCCTTCCCAAAAGGAGGGGAGGGGTTAGAAAAGGTCGACCCTAAAAATGCACACCTCGCCTTATCCCATGGATATCCGTCTCCGGCGGTAAGGTCTCAACAAGTACGGAGCTAACACAAAAATCACTCATAAAAAGGTCATGTGTGACCGACCTCAAACAGCTGTCCCTTGGGCACTGCGGTCACGCTCTCAGGTCACTATGACCACCTCTAATCCAATTTCCTTTTCAGGTACCTCCAGAAGAACCCTTCCACGGTGTGGGCAACCGGGAATTGATAACCGCCCTCATACCTCTAACAGCACTCAAGGCCACTGTATTCATAATCAACCTACCACTTCAATTCCTATTATTCCTCTTACATCGACTTTCAAATCTAAACTCCCTCTTTCGGCTTCCTCCTCAAGTGTCACCACAGCCAACGATTCTAGTGCGCAAAACACTGTCCCAGGTTTACTGAAACCCCGCTCCAAACTACACATTGGAGCCTTCAACGTACGCACACTATGCCGAATCGGTCAGCAGGCTTCCTTGGCTAAAACTTTAGAATCTCGTACCATTGATGTATGCTGTGTCTCCAAAACACGCATACAGGATCCTAGTGTGGTCATTCACTTGACCTCACCTCAGCAAAACGGAGTGCCTACGAGATACACCCTCAGTGTATCTGGCGACCCGATGGCTAGTTCTCGTGGACTTGCAGGTGTAGGCATAGCACTAAGCATGAGGGCGGAACAAGCGCTATTAGAGTGGATCCCCGTTAATAGTCGTCTATGCGCTGTTCGGCTAAACGGCTCCGTAAGAACTCGAAAGGATAGGGACACACGTCGTTGCCTTTTCGTCGTTTCTGCCTACGCTCCCACTGACTGCAGTTCGGATGAAGTGAAAGATGAATTTTACAGAAAGCTGTCTGAACTTCTTCAGAAAGCTAAACGTTCAGACATAGTACTCGTAGCAGGCGACTTTAAAGTCCAGGTAGGTAGCTTAAACGAAACAGAAAGACATTTAGGTGGGTATTTTAGTATTCCGGCACAGAGAACAGATAATGGTGAGCGTCTGCTGCAACTTTGCTCAGACAATCGTTTATTTTTAGCAAACACAAATTTTAAGCATAAGGAGAGACATCGTCTAACATGGCGACCCCCTGCACCAAAACCAACGATGGATTCAAATAGACCATATTGCCATCAGTCATCGTTGGAGAGGGTCGATAGAAGATTGTCGCTCATTCTGGGGTACCTGCCTTGACTCCGACCATGCCCTAATACGAGCACGCATCTGCTTGCGCCTCATCGGACGCAAAAAAGCCATACAAAAAAGACTCATTAGAACCGAATTGAGTAATGAGAAAACCAAAAGTAGGTTCCAGGAACAACTGAGGTCACACATAGGTAGTTCTGAAAACGAGGCTGACCCCGATGTTGATTGGAAAGATATACAAGCAGCTGTGGAAACAGCAGTGACATCAATTAGCAATTTAATCGCATGGTTACAAAGAACCAATGGATTTCTTCAAGGTCTATTGCACTGATGGACTCTCGTAAACTCATCCCATCAGGATCTGAACACGATGAAGAGCGTAAACAAATCAGATCTAGGTTAAGCAAAAGTCTAAGGAACGACCGTAAGCAGTGGTGGGCAACGAAAGCAAAAGAGATGGGAAAGACGGTGGCTATAGGGAACACAAGACAACTCTACAGACTAATAAAAGAAACTGGAATTAATAAATCAAGTGTAAGTCAGACCATTTCGGAAAGAAATGACACTCTCATCTGCTCCCAGTCCAGACGCTTAGAACGATGGGCGGAACACTTTAAGGAGCATTTTAGCTGGCCTTCAGCTACTCTACAACTACCCTCCATTCCCAGGCAGTGTGAATGGAACATTGAAGTAGGTCCACCAACTCTAGCTGAAGTTCAAAAGGCTATAGTTAATCTGAAACGAGGAAGGGCAGCTGGTCCAGAAGGATTGGCCCCAGAGGTCTTTAAGGATGGTGGTTCAATTTTAGCGATTAGGTTGACTAATATTTTAGCTAAAATCTGGGAGTTAGACGTTATCCCATCTAACTGGTCACAATCACTTATCGTCCCAATATATAAGAAAGGGTCAAAATCATCCTGTGACAACCATAGAGGGATTAGTTTAACTAATATAGTATCTAAAATACTAGCCTGGATAATTTTCGGACGCCTAACTAAGACTCGTGAGCTGCAAACACGTGAAAATCAGGCTGGCTTCAGACCTGGTCGTGGCTGCATCGACCACATATTCACCATTCGTCAGGTTCTAGAACACAGGCATACTTATCGGCGTCCGACAATGGTGGTCTTCCTTGACTTAAAAGCAGCGTTTGACTCTGTTGACCGAGAGGTTCTGTGGCAGTGTCTGTCATTGAAAGGCGTACCTCAGAAGTACATAAACATTGTGAAAGCTCTTTACTCGAACACTACTAGTTGGGTCAGAGCTTATGGCGAACTGTCATCTGCTTTCGCAACCTCAAGTGGCGTCCGCCAAGGCTGTCCACTTTCTCCATTTTTGTTCAACTTCATCATAGATCTACTGATGGAAATAACGCTCTCATCGACTGGATTCTCGGGTATTGATCTCCTACTAGGAGGTCCACTTATTGACTTAGAATACGCAGATGACATAGTCCTGTTTGGTGAAGACGCTGATGAAATGCAGAGTCTTTTGGTAGCACTGAGCAACAATGCCAGAATGTTTGGGATGCGCTTCTCTCCCTCCAAATGCAAGTTGTTGCTTCAGGACTGGACTGCGTCAACACCTGAACTAAGGATAGGGAGTGAAGTAGTCGAACGCGTCGACAACTTCACTTATCTTGGAAGTCTGATCAGCCCTCATGGGTTGGTGTGTGACGAAATCTCAGCACGAATTCGAACAGCTCGTTTGGCTTTCGCCAACTTATGTCACCTATGGCGAAGGCGAGATATCTGTCTATCAATTAAGGGACGAGTATACTGCGTGGCTTTTCTTTCCGTTCTACTATACAGCTGTGAAACATGGCCATTAAGAGTAGAAGATACTCGTAAGTTACTAGTATTTGACCACAGGTGCCTTAGAAATATTGCGGGTATCTGCTGGGATCACCAGGTAAGTAATAATGAGGTTAAACGCAGGCTATTAGGGAATGATGGTAAATCAGTTGATGAGGTTATGAACCTTCATCGACTGAGATGGTTGGGCCACGTGCTGCGTATGCCTGAACACCGATTACCACGACGCGCAATGGTAACCGGTGTTAGGGATGATTGGAAGAAAGTTAGGGGCAGCCAAATCAAAACGTGGCATCAGTGCTTGAAGTCACTAACTTCTGGTCTGAGCCATGTTGGTAGATGCAGACTACGTGGTTGGGGTCCGCGTGACTATCGTAACCAATGGTTGGAGATTCTTGGTGACATGGCCCAGAATCGATCACAATGGCGTCGGTGCATACACTCTCTGTCTTCCCTTAAACTAAGAGATTAAAATCGCTTCATGTTTTTTTTTCTACGAACTAATTCTATCTTCCTGTACTATCTCTTTATATGCAATCTTTCTTTTATATAGTAACACCTTTGATGTGACTACTTCTATGAATCCGTTGTTCATCATGTTGTGCTAATGAGGTTTGGCAACTTGGGCCGATGCATATACGTGCCTGGTCCTACGTTGCAGCTGACTGACTGACTGATTTGGCTTTGTGAAATATTCGCTAAACAGATCTCAGCATTTATTTTTTATTTTAATACATAAGCATTGGTATGATGAGGCAGTAAATATATATGCGCTACAATTCATCATTCGATTTGTGTGAGGGGTGGAATGTTGCCCGAGCACTTAAATCGGAGCAAGGAGTTTTTAGGGGGTTAATCATCTAGCCTTTGATCTAGAGGTCTAATCCAGAGGGTATTGGAGCAACGTTAGGAGAAGTAGTCCCACGGTAGCCTGTGATCAACACTGGGTTCATACGCCATTTGTTCCCTCAGTATTCATTGATTTGGAATCAGGGTTTTCCAACTCCCTTAGATGGATCCTCCATATCCACCAACCCTGTTAAAGCGCCGGACATTCTCTTTTCGTCCTCTGAATTTCGTAAATAGCACCCTCACCACGAGAAGGCAGTGATTAGGACTTCCCTGACAGTTGTTGTATATGGATGACCATGTGAGAGCATTTCGAGTTGGAGCTCTGACTCTTGCCACCTTTTACAGTACCAGGACATTTGGAGTTCATCATTTATAACATTGTAGTAAAGTAACTCAATTACCAAGCACAAATCTCATGTATTCAGCTTTAATTTGCACTGTTATTGTGGTGGCTAGTGATAATCCGTGTACTATACAGTCTATAGCAAATTAAGCGTGGTTCAACCCTCTAACCTACTGATTGAAAGACAATTGCTTCAACCAGTAATTGACTTCACAATAGTTGCTTCAGCCGATATTACGCAACATATAAAATTAATTACCAACTTCTAGACTGAATCTTTTTTAGATCTTTTATGTATTATTTTAGTCCTAATGTACTTTGTTTGGTTTGTGTCCTAACAAATACTTTTTGTCACATTTTTTACTTCATTTTACTTCAGTTCATTTAAATCTACTATTTTTTTTTCAGGTGAGGCTAAAATTTGGCAACAAATCCAACTTAAATTGGCCAGTTTACCACAAACTATCGATAATGTTTGTATGCCTCTTGTTAAACGAATTAATCTTGGTCAATTATGTACTAGCTTGGATAAAAAAGATATTTTGTCTAAACCACTTCCGGATTTATTATTACCATTTCAGGTGAATGTTCATTTTTTTTTCTTTATTCTTACTAGAAATGATATTTATTTTCCATTAACTTAACTATTTGTAATCTTTCTTTAAATTTAGTGATGTCATAGGTTGTTGAAAGGGAATAAACACTATTAGTATTTGTAGATCAATGTTTCCTTAAACATTGTACGTTACGGTTAAACTATCATAAAACTAAATTCAACTTCTTACCATTACATTAATTAACATTTAAATTATAATGGAACTATACAGTTTAAAGATTGAATTATTATTAGTTCTAGTTCGTAATTATGGTTTTATTGCTTCGGATCCAGATAAAAATTAGGTAGGAACAGAAGATAATTTTTTTATTTCTTATTGTTATTCGGCTAACTACACCTGCACAGTAATTCTTCACTTTGAAAGAAGGTATCCTCTCTACTTGAGAATAACTCCTATTGTATGTATAATTACTGAATAACCGGGATACTAAAATCACAACAAAAATCTTTCTATTAAATAAATAAGATTCTGTAAAAGCATCATCGAAATATCGGAAATGTGCAACAGAGATTAGTGACAATGTCTCCCTTTCTCTCTTGTAGGACTATAAAAAACGTGTTTTAAAAAACCATTTAGTACACATAAAAGCCGTCATGCTTAAAGGTAAACGTTCAACGTTTTACAAATCAGCCTGGAACTAACCAGATTCTTTAATAAATATCGTTTCAAATCTCAATTATTTATCTTAATGTAGAAAATATTAATGAAGAAAATGTCTACTAATTCCTGTCATTTGTGTTATATCATCGTACAAATAGTATTTCATTAATGAATTGAATATTATTACTCAAATTCATATTACAATTATCAATCAATTAAATGTTTTAAATCGTGTTTGATTAACAGAATTTGTTCTTTTTTGTTTCCTAATTTAGCTTTATATTAAATTTCCTCTCTTCATTACGTTACTTTATAGAATTTACTTTTAAACTTTCCTCGTGTATTATTTCATCATTGGGTTGTTGCACATGCTGAAGTAACGGTTGATAAATTAACAGCGAATCGATCAAATAAAGTAAATCATGATTATATTTGTGAACGAACTGAAATGTTAGCTATTCTCTTGCACAATGCACTTATTTTAATGGTGAAGGATGGTGAACGTTACATTTTACGTAGTTTTAAAGCTGTACGTGAACAAGGTGGTGGCAGTGGTAGTAGCGGGAACTCCAGTACTTCTGCTTCTAATAGTAGTGCTGTTGAACGTCTTTCCAGCTTTGGATCGCCTGGTACATTTAGTGATAAAGATCGACCCAACTCAGGCAATCTATCTGGTTATTCTTCTATCTCTTCATGCAGTTCTCTTAGTTCTTATTCGCCTAATTCAAATGCTCAATCACATACAAGTCTTGTTTCAGCAGCAGCTAGTGCTGCAGTCGCCAGTATGACTGATCGTTCGTCGACATCGTTGGGAAGCTCAAAACTTGTTCCTATATTCCCATTGATAGATGTGTTTACTTCGTGTGGTGAAAAGTTTGGTTAGTTTGTGAATTGATTTAGTTTTCTTAAATTGCTTTGTTTATTAACTGATTATTTAGTGTTTGTTTGCTTGTGAATTGGATTGATATTGTTTACTTCATATAGAATAGTTTAAGACAATCCTTACAGCTGAACACTACAAGTCACTTTCAAAATTACATTATTATCGCCATTATGAAAACAATTTAAATAAACAATAAATAATCACATTTGTTCAATAGATACTCATGTAACGTATATTTAGGACTGAAAATACTACTTCCCTAATTTTATTTAAAATTCACTACTGACCTTATAATGTTCAACTTCTAGACAGTGGATTTTAGTTTATTTTGTTTTACTTGACTGAACTGAGGTATACGCTTCCATGATATTCCATTTTGAATGTTGATTATTATTTAGGCACGAAACTAATGGTTTTAACCCTTTTTAGAAATAAGTAGCTTAGAAACAATTTTATTATTATTATTATCAGTATTACTAGTAGTAGTTATCATAGTAGTAAGAAAAACAACTCAGTGTTTACTTTTCACTATTTGAATAATAAGCTGTCCGTGTGAAAATACCGTTAGTATCTCCTAACCAAACTAAATATGATTAAGTCATTTTGAAAGACATTTAAAAGAAATATTTTCAAGAGTTTTTAGTTGTTTTTTTTAAAAATAGATTTCTATCAGTCAACCCCTTTGAGTGCCTTCTAAATAATGAAAAAGTTAGCTTGTTTCTAATGTGATCTTGGTGATTGAAAAAAAACTGGATAGATTAATTAAAAAGTGACTTATGGACATTAGATAATAATAATAATAATAATAATAATAATAATAATAATAATAATAATAATAGTGATTCTCTAAATTACAACTAATAATTGTTTGAAATTTTAAGTCATTCTCTAACTGGTTAACTACTGCATATTAATCTTGTCACGGATTCGCAGTGTTTAACTAACACAAGTAAATCATGATAGTGCATTCAGTTAATATCGTCTATAGTGAAAATGATTTACAGTTTGTAATCTTTAAGAGACAAACAATGTATTGTAATTGATTATAATTTGATATTTTCACGTCTTTAGAAATAATAATTTGTAAATCTCACCTCGCTAATTAATATCTATCATTCCTTAACTCTCGCAAACTCTAATTATCTAAAGTCTTGAAATAGTTAATATTTCAGTTAAAATCTTATAATGTACATAGTTCACCCGTCTGGTGTTTTATACTACTCATTATTAAATATAAAAGGAATTGATTTATTCTTTTTCTCTCTCTGCATACAAACATATAGGTGGTGATCATCTATTAAATATTGTCTTTATGAAGCAAACAGTTTTGATCCGGTTATTGTTCTCAAAAGAAGATGAAAGACAAAAGTTCGTTGTTGCGTTTTATGTTGTTACTTTTGTTTTAGTTTAGTTCAATTGATACTTGCAAATGATAACATTTGAAACATCTCCAATACCCATCTCTTATTTATTGATATCAATTTGCTTACTGTCTATACATACTGAATATTATTTAGAGAAGTTTATATAGATATTCTGAAATTCTAAACTGAATAGCTTGATCATTATTGTTTTGTGTAAAATTTGTGGACGATTATATTACTTCGAATTTATTTAGGTTACCTGCTATCATTACCACTATTTTATCAGTTGATCACTACAGGGTAACGCAATATCAGATTTGATAAAAGTCTAGTTGAGAATAGTTCAGTCATCATATTATCAGTGACTGGTGGTAGCGCTAAGCACTTTATGTTCGCGTTTTCATAGGAATACTATTTCCCCCAATATTTTACTAATATATTTTTCTATTTCAAAAGTACCAAGATGTACAGAATGCCGATCGTAAACGTTTTTCTGAATAAATCTGCGAAAACTGTTGAATACTTTCTCTATTCCGATAAAAACCAAAACTGGGATACAGGTGCATTCAACTAATGGAGTCCCTAACAGGAAAAATGATTGTCCTGGATTCCACTAAGGTTAAAATCTAATGTGTTTATTAACAACTAGTTTTTCTTGTTAGTGAGAAAGTTTTGAAGTTGTCTTTCCCAATAAAAATATTTATATGTGCCATATGTTTTTGTGCTTTATCTATCAAAACATTATCAGTTGGTCAGCTTATATTCAAGAAAATAGTGTGACTACACAAAGTATTGATCGACAACGTGTGTTGAAACCAACTGCTTCCGCCGCCTCTTCACCATCATCGTCATCTACTCAAAGTCGGTCAACAATCGGTATAACTTCTGAATCGCTTATTTCTAAAACCTCAGGTAATACACATACAGCTGATGACGTTTCAGTTATTACTCCTCAACCATCAACCCAAGATTTAAAAACTTCATTCGGTAAACTTCCTACTACATCATCAACTATTACAAATGATGATAAAACTACCTACCCATCAGATATTAACAGCACTGATCTAATTCCTTCCGGAGAAGAATCCACTGTATTTGTTGATAAATTACAAACTGCTATGAGTAAGTTTATTTATTTTATAAAAAGAGAATTTGACTAACATTCATCATAATAATTAGTTTTAATTAATTTCTATATTATATCAAAGTAACTTTTGAGTTATCTGTTGTCAACGCATCATACTAATATCCAGATGTATAAATCATCTTTTATTCCGAGTATTAGTCGAGTATGTTGAAACTAATGTGCGATTTATTTTGGTTTTAAACAAAGACACTATACTATTCAATCAGGTTATAAACTTGGACTAACTAAGATTACCGCAGCGGTTTTTGTATATACCTCATCACACCTTACAGCAGTATGTCATAATATATGACCAGTTAGTTTCTCAGAGGAACAACAGCAAATTTAATCTGCAGCACTATCCAAATTTACTTTGAGCCCTGTAAAGTTGTAGATAAGTTTTCTGTTTTACTTTATAGTCTAAAAGGTGTATTCACTCATTATTTTACCTGAGCTTACTAGAGTTTTAAATTCATTTGTTGCATGCCTTTTTCTGCATCTCTGGATTTCTCTAGTTTCTTATTATGGCTACTTTGATACTAGGCTACTCAAGAAGTACCAGCGACTTGAAGGAACTGATGATCTCTCTGGTAAATTAGATCAGCACTTAAGATTAGACAAGTTATAGATTACAGATACACGTTGCTGTAACCTCCGACTTAGACGAAACCTATACAGAATTTTCTTTTGACTACCACTTACGTAACCTCTAAAAACAGTGTATACAATGTTCAATCTGTTAGGCTAGCAGCCATATTGCAATTCGATCGATAGGATTCACTCAGCACCAAAGACTGGACAAACTTGGCAGTGGCTGCCACTTACTGGTTACTCAATGTATTGTATGTACTTATTTGATTTTTACTTGTTGTACTGTATTATAACTTGGATTCATATCATGTTATTTTCTGTACATTGTTTTACATCATATTTCGTATAATTGAGATAAATTTCAAATGAGTTAAATGACGAAAGCTTATTTCAATAGGATGAATGTGTTCTGAAATTGAATATTCTTCATGTAAACGAATACATATATTATTATTTTTCAATAAACTATTGATGACCGACTACATGAAATAAGACAAGTGCTTTTCATTTACAGTCATTTTAATTATGATAGGAATAAAAGTGTAAGACAAATTAATAAAAATAATTAAAACTAACTAAGATTAAACCATGTGTAAGTTTGCCTTTGTACTTACTTTCCAAATGTCTATTATATTTATTTCTTATTTTTAAGATTTTAAAATATAAATTTCTAGGTAGTATAGTATTTTTATTCTCAAATCAGTCTTATGTTATCAATATTTAATATTTACCAACTAATGATTTCAAGCTTTTGCTATGTTTGGTCTGATTTATGTCAACTCATATTGACTGGTTGCAGAGTTTCATAATTCTTATTCAATTTGGGAAGAGGTTAAAACACTGACCTATTATCCTAGTTTTTAATCGTTTGTTTTCAATTCATAGATACCTTTTATAAAATAGTCTTTAATACAACTTTACCATCAATTACTTACTTAAGTAAGTTAGTCAATATCATCATCGCCTAACCTCACCATACAGAATGACTCAGTTCGTCTTGATTTCTGGAAGTTCTTTTGTTCAGGTTAAGTCTTTTTTCAGAACTACCACGAAATATGTGAATATACTAGTTAGAAATAATAAACTCTGGAAATAAGTAATTATCGTAACATTAAGAAAGTTAATTTTAAATTTCAGTTCTTGGCGCTTCGATGATTACCCAGAACAACGTTTTTCTCCGTTTACTGGAAATATTTTAAGATTTTTTTGTTTACTAAATGAATTCTTTGCATATTTCTCTTTTTCAATATCGTGCAACACATTCCACATTGTACGAAGCTATAGTAATTTTCTTTTTTCACCTGTCTATGATTAAATATGTTAGAATAACATTTTGAATTTATGGGTTCCGTAGATTAGTTAGTACATATTTCGTTTTGACTAAACAGGTTAATACCATGCTTGTTTTAAGCCATACTACTCGGCTACAATAAGTTAAATAATTGCTTGTACAATAAAAAAATATATAAATAAATTTTGGGAAATCATGCCATAAAAACTTTTAACTAGGTACTCTGCTGCTCTCAAAAACTGACAGTACTTAATGACTGTTGCAATCTGTCAACTGGTGTTTGATTTTTTGAAAAAGCCCTTGAATATTTTTTCTGTTGATATTGTTTCACACACTTGGTTCTATCACAAAAACTAAACAAGACGAACTAAAGTCTTGTCTACAGGGTGAAATGAATTATTTTTAAAACATTCTCCATTACGGGCTGATATCAGGTAGAAGATCATTAAAAGTCAAGATCGAGGTCTACAAAACAAGCTGTGAATCATATGTGAAGAAATTCAAACGCCACTTTTACCTGAAGTTTGTGCTGATGATGAAAGCTTCACAACTAAACCATCCATCTCAGAGAACAAAACTCCACGTAAAATCAAGAAGCAATGTACACCTATTTCGTTCGTTACTTTAGACTCGCCAACAGAACATATTCACCCCTCTACATAGAACTAAACGACTGACTTTACACTCTAAAAACAGACTAGTTAGTGATCTGTAACACGGTCAGTATTTAATGCCATGGGTGAATACCTATTTCGTAGCTCACCAACCACTGAAACTTGAAAAATTCATCAGTTTGTTAAACTTAATAAGTGGGGTTTTTTTGGGAAAGAATAATATTTACTTACTTTAGGTCTCATGATTTTGATCCACATCATCTAAATAATTTTTTTCTTATGTTAATAGAATAAATCAGAAACGATCAACTTAAATTATACTAGAACAGTAATTCAGTTATAGTTGGTTTCTAAAAAAACATGGACGACTACTTTTTACATAAGATGATTTCGATTGAAATTATAAGCTAATAAGTGTAAGTAGTAAACAGTAGTATCATTTTAAAATGAAAAGCGAATACAAAAGTGTATCGAATACAAGAAATGGTATGTAATATTACAGCAAATAACTCAACATTAACACTAGGATAAGAGTGTTTTTTAAAAAATACATCTTTCGTTAAATTCGCTTAATGATACAGACTACTTCAAGTGACTAGAGTTTTCCGTTCTACTTTCGATTTGTTGATCTAAACGTTCTATCTGTTTAATATCCCAGTTTATTACATCACTAGTTAGTGGTATTCTACATTTTTAAACAATCAACAACCTCTTGTTTTTCCACCATTTTCATCGTTTGTAGAGTGAATTCTTATTTAGTGTAAGTAAACTAATAATAATAGTTATAATATGATTACAATAATTCAAAATATTATCATTATTAATGCTATCCAACTCAGTCTTTACAAATAATTGCACAAAAAAATCTTAAACATTCATTAGTTTATCAGCATACATTAAAACGTTTACACAGTTAGCTGGTGATTTTTTTATTTGGATTATTATTTCCGTTTTAGTTTATTCGTTAATCGATTTCTCTGGTTATTATTAGTGAAATTAGTTGCATAGATTTTTTCATAATGTTTAGTTAAACAGTTAGATAACTGCATTATCGATACTAAGATAGATAATTTAACATAATTTATGCATTGATATACATTTGTTTGAATATATACTAGTTTAACAACGTGTATATATAATGGTCAACACTACCTAAATTTGTACAAAATATGCGTATTTTACCTTAACGTTTGACTTGATAGTTAAAGCATTTAACTTTCTATCACTGGATTGCAGTTTAGCTACCCACTTCAGTTGGAATATCGCTAGCCTTCACACACATCAGGTTTAAGTTTTATGTACTTTGTTCTCTTTGTGAAATTAAGTGCGACAAGAAAGAAGCATGTTTGCAGGATATGATAAATTCATCATATTTTCGTCTTTATATATACTATTCAAGCTAAATTAATAGGAAACTTGTTGTAACTTTCAGCCCAGCTAATTATCATGTGATTTATTCGCCAATCGAAATACGACTTATTCAGTCTTAGTACTGTGCCAAATCAATGACGTCCGACTGGTATGAGCAGCCTAGCGTCCTCATTGGTCCTTCGTTCACCTATCCCTTCCAGTTGAGACCAGAATATCAATAACAGCTTCCACTATGCGAATCATTTATTTCAAACATATTTGGTTTATATCCCAGCCAAACAGACCTCATCACACTATAAAATAGGAAGTAACATTTATACAAGATCAAGCCATAAGGTGGCTGTGAACGTGGAAGACTATGACTAATAAACTGAGTATAATTTAAGAATAGTAAATTGTATAATAATAATAATAATCTATAAGTCAAAATGAAGCTTATAATAAGACTAATATAGATATAACTATTCAGTAACCAAATTATGTGTATCTATATTCCTCTTATTATAAGCTTCATTTTTACTTATGGATTATTATTATTAATAGTTCTCAAAAGTTACCCATAATTTAATCTTCGCTAGGATATAACAAAACTAATAGCAAGTATCACCGTACTTTAAGAACTGGGTAATGTGTCAATATAACAGTAGATGTTTAACTGTGCCTTACATCATTTGCAGTTTATTTGTTGAAAGCTTAGTGGCTACCCACTTCAAGGCTCTCTTGGTATTTTCAAAATTGCCAATATTTTAAGGATTCCATATTTCATAGCAAAACCATTATCGATAAGGTCTCTATAAAGAAGTTTAAATACATTACGTCACTAAAGGTAACTGTAACCATACCTTGTATCGTCAAGGATATCAACTGAGTTTAATGCTTATTATTAGCGAAGCATTTAGTCACGATAACAAAATATATAATTCTGATGCATCTCACAGTTCATAACCTCTTACTAGAGCATCGATGTTCTTGTAGATAACACTAGTCACAATATTTTCTTCAAAAATGTCTTCGGATGAATCGACTTTCAGCAGAACTTGTAGCTAACTAGTATTTCACTATTTCAGTGACTTTTTCTGAATATGCTCAGATGTAATAGAAGCACATTAACTTTATTTGGCATACTACTTAATTTCAATGTTATGTTTCAATAGGATAGGGTTGACTCGACGATTGAAAATGGGAAAACACCCTAAAAGATTCCTAATGACTATAGTCAATATAAATTTTAAGATTTCAGTATCCCTTTCTAAGATGATAAAGTATATTTATAGCTCATAAAAACAATCGAAGCTTCACAGTCAATTCATCCAGCTTAGAAGTCACAGCAACTCCAACACTTCAGTATCCCATTTAACATTAAGATTAGCGAAGCAGTTTCTTACAAGAAATGTTATCTGTAGAATAAACCCTACAACATCACAAATAAATTATCCATAAACATGCTATGTTATAACTTTCACGATATTGGATAGACAGTAAGTGACACGGAATTTATCGTAATGTGCAATTAGACAACCATTTCGAAGAGACAGTCACATTTTTTATGTACGATAAAGTAATACTATCTATCTATGTAGATAAAGCAGTATTCGGACCCGGTTTATAAGTTGAACTAGTTCGAAATTGAAAAACAACAATCCACAGTACTAGTAATTTCCTGCTAACTATTCAACTAAAAACTAATTATTGATTTTTTCTTAAAACAAATTTAAACTTGTTAGGTTTCACTTGTTCCTTTCATTTATTCACATTGTAATTAGGGTGATACATATTTCATCAAAGTAAATAGTTTTGTTTATTTTAAAATCTTTGTTATTTTTTGATGTGGTGAAATAAAATTAACTATTGTTAATACTCTAATCGAATATAAACACATGTTTGTGTCCTATTCACCAGTGTCTATGTTTATATTCATTTATATATTTATGTAAATGTACATAATACTTTCTCGCTTTGATTTCTTTTCTAACTAACAATCTCTGTCTGTTACTTTTACAAAATAATAGTTCTCATTAAAAAAGTTATTAACAGAAAGTAAGATCTAATGGTAATAATGACGCCGATGACGACGAATTCGGTTTTGTTGTTCGTTGTTAGTTTCTGTTTATTTTTTTACTTCACTTTGATGACAATTAGTAGGAGTGAGGATGGTTAACTATAAAGTTACGCAATATGTTGTGCACCAGTTGGTTTTTATACATTAATCATGTTGTTAAAGAAAACATAAAAACAATCGTTTCCTCTGTTTTAAATAATATAGTTGTACGCATATTTATTTACTGTAAGCAGTGATGTGAAAACATTTTAACCATGTGGTTATTGTGATATGCGTTCATGTATGAAAGTAATAATTTACTATAATCAAAATCTGATCCTGTAAAATAGTCACAATCATAATCTACATGAAAATGTTTTTAAAATTATAAATATTCAACGTAATTGTATCATAATAATTGAGTTTTATAAGTATGAGTTAATAAAACTTAATACCTTCACTATTATTATAATTACACATATTACCAAAGTCCACCTCTTCACCATGATGCAGATAATGTTTATATAATACTAAGAATTTCCTATCTACGCATTGGTTGAGTCAAGTAATATAAACGAGCAATATCGTTTTTAGTTATATTTTCACCAAACTTTAATATGCATATAAAATTATGTAGATTATGAATAGTTAATACTTTTCTCATATTTGGTTAGTGGAGATTGACCTAGGTTATTTATAGTATTCAATCATACTCTTTCTTTTCCATACACTAAACAAAAGTTATTGAAATTCCAGTTTAATGAAGTGTGAGGCAAGATCTAGTAAACGACTTCCCCAACGTTTTATCATTTTTTCTACTTTTTCCTTTTTTTATTGGTAATTTCATTATTCATACTCTTCGTCCTGTGTATTACTTTATAGTAAAAGGTTTTGGTTGGTCAGTTTTATTCGTCGCAAGAGCGAAATAAATCCCACCAGTGATATTTTATGATATATGTATATGTTTCACAAATGAATTAAGATTAAAATATGTACTGCAGAACTGCCACTGGTTAGTTTGAAGTTAATTCGAGAGGTCATGATCCTCGATTCGATTCTCCTGTGTATGATTGTGTATATGCACTATAAACATTCACTCTGTTCCCATCTCGAATTTTTTTTCTAACTTAATTTTGTTCTATTCAAAATTGCATTACGGAATTATAACATTTGTTCTCATAGAATAAGGATTACTGAAATGTGATTTCTCTGTTTATTTGTGTTATGGATAAGATCAACACATTAAGTCAGTTTTCATTGCTAGTTTTGATACTTCAATATTACTTATATTAATAGTTGTCTCTCTTCACCTATTTTATGAACCATTTATTCATGACACTTATAATCTAACGAGGGCTAAATAAAATTACTGCTTACTAATTGAATTCTATCGATTATTATTTGAAGTTGTGAATACGCTATAGGTATGCGTTTTAAAGGTTATTTCAGTAGTATTTATGTCATGCACATAAATGTACCTTATAAACAAATAATTTATGCTTATCTGACCTAGTTCTAAAGTATAGTTAACTGATTCATTAGCATAAAACTCATGTACTAATTATTTATAGAATTAGAATCTGGTTATATTTATTCAACGTAAATAAAATGTAATATGAACCGATTCAAACTGATAAGTTGAATTCAAAGCGAATTAATAAAGGGATGAATAGATAAAATTTGTTTTGAAATGAAAGAGATATAGAGGAATTCATTCGTATTTAATATACACTTCACTCTATGCACTATAAGAAATGATAATTTTTTATCAAAGAGATTACCGTATAACTCTGCAATGAAAACTGTTTGATATTGATTTCATAGCTAATCATGTCATTAAAGATGTGTTCTTAATTATTTATGTCGATCAGAAATGTAGTATATTCTTTATAATACAAAAAAAGCAACCGATGTTACATTAATCTGTTTATTGAGTCACATTTATATTGGTACACTGATATTGGAGTTCCTACCCCTGATGAATTCGAAAAATAAACAACTTTTGCTCATGTACTCTGATTAGTTTGATCGAAGGATTTATTTCTTCTGACTTTGATCATTATCTCTGTTTGTTGTCAAAACTTACAATATCCTGAACAACACCAAATAGCTTTCGAGTTACCATGTTGCTACATGAAATTCTTATTTTGACACTCACAAACTTGCCATATTCGATCATAAATGCATTTATAAAGGATTTTACGACCGATTCTTGTCAACCAGTAATATGTATTGCTATGTGTGTGTGCTTGTATCTGTAATAGAATAAAGACATTTAATCTTTTAACATTTATTATTTACATTGATAATTAATTATCATCATTACGATAACCATCAATGACGTAGACCAATTTTGTTTATTTATTTGAGTTTTAATTGTAACAATAATTTTAAATTATCATCATCATCATCACCATCACCATTCATGTTTGTGTTATTAACAAGCGATGGAAAGACGCATAGTAATCAATATGAACTTATAAATATGATGAATTATTGTCAAATTGGCATGTAATTCAGATTGGGTATACACACACATAAAATTACAATTTTATCGAATAACAACACTGTAAATAGGTTAAAATCAAGATGTAAATTTTAATCTCTTTTATTCAAATGCTTTTGATATGTGAAAATAAAACTTAGCAACACAAATAGACAGATAGATAGATAGTGAACGTGGCGTAGGGTGATCAGTGACGCTTCATGTAAATGATCTTCTTCAACATTCTAGTTATTTTCTGTTTTTATTGTGTTATAGCTCGTTTGATTGCGTATATACTCTTAGTTTATGTATGTATTCAGATATAGTTCCCTAACAATTCTCGATTAAAACTATCTTCAAATCACTGAAAATCTCCAAATAGCGAGGTTTTTATTATTTTCATGTCTTTCTGTCATATTCTTAGATTGATACCAACTAGTGTTTAGAAAAAGTTTAAGTTTTACAATAAATTTAACTATCTCCACATTATATATATAAACTATGCTTTTTTCCTTGATTTAATTATAATCTATGTCATAATTATAATGATTGGTTGATCGATTGACTACTTTAACTAACGAGATGGGAAAATGTCAAATATATAACATGAACAAATTCAATTATCACTGTCATCGTTGTTATTCTTCTTATCCTGCTTTCAAACAAATTTGATTTATTTTCTTCCAAAAAAATAAAGGATCAGTGGTCATATATGTGATCAAACTTGAACTTTGAAAAGAAATTCATTGATTCACTGTCATCCTTCATCATTAAATTATCTTACTGTGTTTCAAATTGACTAATTTGTCATCTTTTTTAATCAATGAAATTGTAGTTACCATTCATGAATCAATTATTTTTAAGTTCAGTAATTAATCAATTTCCTTTCTATTTTGTTTTATTAAACAATTCTTTTCTTTCAAGATGAACTATTAGAACAAACACAACAAATTATTTGTGAAAAATATAATATATCTAAAGAAGAATTAGCCAATGCAATGAATGAGGTAAACTATGTCATTGAAACTATTAAAGTTTTTTGACGATTCTCATTACATAAACGTTTGTATACTGTTACATGTTTCTGTGTTTCTACGTACATATGATTGTTTTTTTTTAAACAAAAAGTTTGAACATATTTGATTACAGTTAAAGAAATGGTTGATACTGAGGATAGGACTGTTTTCTTCAAACGTTTACAAGACCCATTAATAGAATCTTATCTTGTACATTAACTACTCTTGGTAGTTGACTGACGTGAGAATTTTTCAATCACTAATTCCAATTATTGAGACCACGTTTTTAAAATTTCTGTCTAAGTGGTACTGTGGTGTGCTACTGATGTCAATGGATATACGTAGTATGTATCACTAATCGAAAGTGGAATGTCTGGCGGCAGAGGGTTGAGAAGATCGAAGAGGAGAGAACGAAAACAAAGAGTAATCGGTCCGAACAATTAATGGATATTTTGCTAATGAAGTACTTACTTTATGGTTCTCAGATTTTACTAAGACATTCGGTAGTTTTATGTTCAAACACGTTTGGTTGTCCTCACTTATGTTTTCGTTCACTACAGTATCATCTCAATGAATATTTTACTCGTTTTCTGTGTGTGTTGCAGAAAATAATACATAGAAGTTAGTTAGTCGTTGATATCTGACTACAATATTTGCATTTGCTTGTTAACAAATCCTATTCTCATACCATGGTAGTGGTCATTGAATTAATCTTATTCAAGTGAATACTAAAAAGAAAAAAAACATGTTTATATATTCCGACTTTCTCTTCATTTTGACAAATAATATACATTGAAAATAAACGTGAATGTTTGTTTTTCAGATTTAAACAAACAATATTTAGGCCTAAATTTGTATTGTCAGTATTTTTAGTTTATCTGTAAATCAAACACAGTTTTCTAATTTCTTATAATTATGAATAGCTTGTGCTAAAAATAATCGTACTTAAACATCATTGTTCATCCATACACACACACACTCACTGAATAAGACTGGATATTTTACAAATCTCTTATGTTCCAAAATCTCAAACATACATAGGTTTCTAACAGGAGACCGATAACAAGACTTAGTAATTCGAGTATTGTGTATAAATATTTTACACATAGTACGTATTTACTTTAACGACCGAATCCCTTGATTGATATAAACTCACTGTGTAGCAGGAAAGTTTATATAATTAATAAAACTTTTGCCTCAAAACTCGATATAATAATTAACCAGTCAGTAACATCTCAATTATTGCTCTTATAAAAATATCTTATCATAGTAATTTTTTACATACTAGTTTGTGATATGAAGTGACTTAGTTATCATATTGATATTTTAGGCTGTTGACGGATTAGGCTAAAGTTTCTCTACTTCTGATTTTAATCCATACTCCTAAGTGATCTGAGTAATCTTGTCGCTTAGTTCATTCTGTCGTTAGACCAGTCAGCATAAAACATTTAACCATTTTTTCACTGTAATTTTAGTCTGGTTAAAAATATATACAGCTAGCTGTATATTTGTCGTGACCACTTTCTTGGTATGGTAGTAGAGCTTGCGTACCGTAATTCTCCCAGTCGACTTGCATACTTGCGTTACTTGGGGTGTAGCTAAGATGTTCTCCTACTAAAGAGCGGGTCAGTATACTGTACAAAAGACCACATTGTTTTACTTAGTGTCCATGAAACGTGGTCTTTAAAAGCAGATGACATTCGAAGGTTACTAGCATTCATTCATAAGTGGCTTCCAAGTGGAAGGACCCCCGATTGTTCAACGCCAATACTAGATGCAGGTTACTAAGCCAATATGGAGAATTACTTGGTGGTCCTATGAATCTTAATCGACTGATACGTGTATCTCAAGTCACCGCCTTCTTCAACGCGCAATTTCATCTGAAGTATGTTAGAGTAAGTTGGAAAAAATTTAAAAAGTCACACTAAAAAATAATATCTACTCGAATATTACTAAATAAATCACAGTTTATGGTAAACTGTTTTCGGAATTGATAACTTCAAGTGGTGCTCGTCAGGGTTGTTTGCTCTCCCTACTTTCAGTTAACTTTCCTACCATCATCGTCCGATTGATCAGAATTCGATGTTCTCTGAGAAGATTCTCTTGTTGACTTGAAATATGCAGATGGTATAACTTTATTTGATGAGGTTTCAAAAAAAGAAGTCTTCTGATGACCTTAATCAAGAATGGAATTTAGGATGCATTTCTCTCCATATAAATGCAAAATGTTGCTGTAGGACTGTCTTGCGTCGCTGTCTGAATTAAGGACAGGAAGTCGAGTAGCTGAGTGTGTCGACCACTTTGTTTATCTTGTGAGTCTCAGCAGCCGCGGTGGTCTAGATGAAATCTCAACAAGAATTCATAAAGCCTGGTATGCTTTTGCTAACTCAGGCTACTAGTATTAGATCATAAATGCCGTCAAAGCATTGGAACCATTAAGTTAGCGACTTTGAGGTCAGACATAGAGTACTAGGTAACGATTACAAATCCATTGACGAAGTAGGGAATCTTTATTGACTGAGATGGCTAAAACCTGCATTACGTGGGCCCATAAACCAACTACTTCGACCTGAGATGATGACAATTGTAGAAATAGGTTGGAAGAAAGCTATGGGCAGCTAAAACAACACACAGAGACACTCTCTTGGACTCAGATCCTTGTAGGTAGGTACCAACTACATAATTGTGGTTCTTATGATTATCATAATGACATGAACAGCATGACTCAGAATCGTTTGCGATATTGCAGTTGCATTTACTCCTTGTCTTCCCTATAAATTTCTGAAATCTATTTTACTAATTTACATTTGGTGGGCTCGTACGTTAGATACATAATCTTTTCGATAACCACTAATACTGTATTTGCCTCTACTATCCTGGGATTTTTCTGGTAATTTTATCTTTCTGTGCTAATGAGTTCTAACAACTTGAACCAATGTACACATGTCATAGGCTCTTCAAATTTGACTGACAGTCGTTGAAGTCATCGACTATTCATCTGGGTCATGTTAGTCGATTTAGAACACCTTTTTGAGGTCTATGGGACTTTCAGTATCTTGATACATTGTGTGACGGCTCAGAATCGCTGAAGGGTGGCCCAGATGCATTCGCTTTTTGCTTACTCTTATATCCTGAGCCTCAGAATTATACAGTACTTTCTACTAAATGAATTCACATTTCTGGGTCTTCCCTTGTTATTATCAATGATACTACTATTAATTTCATGATTCTCTCTTCGTTTGATTATATAGCGTGGAAACTTGGAATGATACATAGTTGTGCCAGATTTCCACGTTGTTTATAACTGACTGACTTGTGTTTTTGCTCGGTAATCATTTTCCGTAATCACTGACCAGATACTTTGACCTTCGTGTGGCTCAGTGATAGATGAGATACTGATGAAAGCAAGTGCATTTTCTGTTCATTCACGTTGGTGATGATTAATTCTATCATTCTATAAAATTGTATTAGTGAATTGTCACTGCAACATCTTTTCAAAAATTATTGTAAACCAATATGACCAATCTGAAAACTTGATAAGATTATTACGCTAAGGAATTCATGAAAAGAAAGTGATCATAATCTAAAGTGGTAACTCTATTCAATATTGTGTACGTGGTCAAAAGACGCCCGTCAATTTGAATTACATCTGCCAAATTATTTTCGTGAGCTGATCATCCACTCTAACTTTTACCTTACTACTAATAAAATATCATATTCACTATATTTATCTTATTAATTAATGCAAGAACTTGAGCACTCTCATTTCTGTGCGAAATTTTATTTTATTTTCTTTCCATTCTTAAGAATGAGTCTGATATCACTTGGTAGTTCAGTTATAATCATCATACAATAAAACGTACTTCTCAAAGTTGTTTTAAACATTGTTTATTTTCTTTACATTCATCCCGTCTAACTTTTGGTTCATAGGGCGATGACGTAGATGATATCTTGAATCCTGGAAAAATCCTGTTGTTCCAAATAAAATATTTCGCAAAATGTTACAATTTAATAACTCGAACTCTTGCTCCACAACCTTCAACATATTTTCTAAATCAAATACAAAATCATCTTGAATCTATAAACGATGAAGGTCATCAAGAACTCGAAATGTTAATGCGGCAAAAGAAAAGACAAAGCTCATTGTCATGGACAGAAGGTTATCTAGAGTCACTTAGCCGGAACCCTGTACTAAATATTGGAAGCAACAAAGTAATTGGTAGTATTGAATCAGAAAGATCTCGGTTTAATGTTATCGATGCTCAACCAGATGACTCCATCTCCAAAGCTACACATTCGTCACCAAACTTAGTCGGTTCAGATAGCGAACGTGGTCGTATTGAGATTCAAGACAAGCGAAAATCTAAACGCCGATCAAGGAAGTCTGAAGCAGGTCCTGTTTCAAATTTGGATTTCACTTTCTTTGATAACTTATTGAATAAGGAATTAATTACAATGGCTCCAGTATTTGCAAAATCTGTCATGTGTTTGTGCAAGGTATGTTGTTTGTTAACTTCGTGTTCAACATGTAAGACACGTTTAGAAAGATTTAGCACTAGTTTCTGCTCTGTATAACTATGAGTTAAGTTTAAGGTGTGTATATTAAAATTAAGACTTTTACGTTTGTCGCTTACAGAGATTGGATGTAGTACGTTGAAAATTCCGCATATTTTACTTTATAATCGTAAATTACTTATTAGTAGTTAGTGTAACTGTAATAAAACTCAAACGTCCCAAAGGCAGAATGATAGTTCAGTTTTTAGTTCGTGCCATATAGTTTAATTTGAAATCTTGTATAATAACTGGATCATTTTTTGTAGGTGAAACTTATATTCTCAGGGAAGCATGAGGCTCATTTATGTTTTATTTTTATGTTTTAATACTACTATCCTTCATCATGACTGCTCTAAGTCTTCCATTAAGGCAGTGAAAGCGCAAATACATAATGGATTCTTAGATATGAAGTTGCTTATAAAAGATAACTGGAGCGTATTTTTTCACCGAAGCACAAATCATGGGTTGGTCACTACTTTATTTTCATCTTTGGAATTTTTTTTTCGTTTTGTACTTAGAGAACATCATTTTTCGAATTGATTGTTGGATGATTTTGGGATATCATTAGCTAGCTATAGGCAATAAGGTCATATTTATGTTTCTGACTTATCACTTTTTCTCATGATGTCTAATTTCGTACTAAGGAATATTTACGTATTAACTTCGTTTTAAAGCTAAATTTTTTATCCTGATCAAGTTAACTTTTAGTTCACTTAAATTTTTATTTTATTCTCTAGTTAACTCATCAAGACCCATCGCCGAATAATTTATTAAAAGGATCTACTAGTTCAAGAAAAAGTTTATCAAGACCATCTGTTCAAATCGATTCTCAAATTCATTGGACTAAAGTTGACGATATTGAATGTCCAGTCATTGGGAGTACTGAAGAAGTTGAAGATGAAGAAGTTAGAACATTGGCGAATTCTATCATCGATTTATCTTGTTCACAAACAACTGACACATTAAAACTGGACACACTTTCCACTGAACAATCGGATGCATTGCATAGTAGATTTGATTTGTCTGTGGATAATTCAGACCAAGGTACTTCTGTTTATTTTTTTTACAATTGAAATTTTTTAAAAAAGGTTCTCGTCACCAACATTCGTTAGTAACTGGAAAGTACTGAACAGATGTTTCATCCTAGTTTATAACTCCTAAACGATCTATACTCTCTACTCTACATGGGGCTAAACCCGGTACCGTTCGCTGACGAGTCCCAAATAAGACGGAACGCACGTCCTGGATTTCACTGATAGTCACCATCCATCTCTGCTTATAGTGCTCGTAACTGAAGGCAATATCGAGTTAATCCTCACAGGATGCACATATACCAATAAGAAACTGATCAACTGTATTCCTAAACATAAATGGGAAGATTCAAACAACCAATACAAAGCTAAAGGTCACTTCACACGATCCCAAAAGCCAGTAGCCATTTTTGACTCAGTAGCTAAGTAGATAACGCGATGATATTTAAGGCGAACGCTACTGGGTTCGAGTCCTGGAGTGGACATTAACTCTGGGATGCAGGTACATCCAGATGACGAGTCACAAATAGGACGAAACGCGCGTTTTGGATTCCACTGCTAGCCACCATTGTCTTTGCTTGTAAGATGTGAATTTTGTTTCTGTATACTTATTTTTTTTAGACTTGAATTCAGTCGCTGCACAACTTGTGTCTGATGTGTTGGAAAATGCCAAAAACTATTTCTCAAATCATATCACAAAATCTAATGATACAGAACAGAAAACAGTGAATGTTATTCGTGACAGCGGATGTGCACCATCTGCCACAGATGAAGATGAAGATTATTATTATGAAGAAGAAATTGATGATGATGTTGATGATGACCACGTGAATAACGATGAAACAGTCGAAGAAATATCAGAAAATCATAACGATATCTTAACATCATCTGGGACTATTTCCACTTCAGACACTTCAACTCCTAAATTCGTGGGCGTTGCTTCTACTTTTGATGATGCTTCATTGGATCAATATAATCAGTTAGATAAGACATCGTCTTTACACGATGATTTACTCATTGATAATGATGCTATTGATGTTGTAGCACCATGTCCTGCTATTTTTATGTCTGGAACTACCACTCCTATTGATTCTTCTACTATTACTACAACAACAGCAAATATTATTACTAACACTAGTACTACGATAACAACAAACATTGGTCGTAATGACTCTCAGAAGTCAACCACTTCAAGTGGATATGTCGACTCTAGTGATGATTAAGATTAGTAGGCAATATTCTTCGAATACCCTCTCAAACACTAATTCAAAAAAAAAAGAAATTAATATCCAGTTTATCAATAATGAGTTGATTAACTTTCAGACATCTGATTAACCCCGTCATAAAAAATCATTATTTTTATTGTGTGATAATGATAATCAGAATAGGAAGATGGATATGTTTTCGATCTAGATTAGATTTGTGTGTATGTATGTGTGCTGTATAACTTTTTTTAATAACATGCATTTCATTTTTGACGCCGTTTATTTCCAAGACTTATTATGTCTTTAGCCCATCCTCTATATATATACATATATCACTTACAATTGTTTGAAACAGACATTGTTTTTGGCGTTTTTATCGCCATGTTGTACACGTACATACACAAACGCTTTTGCATCAGGTATGCTCGTGTATCTTTCTGTTTGTATATGTATGCGTGTATGTATTTTATCATGTTTAATTTAGTTTATTACCCCTTTTCGAAGAACATCCTACTTTTTTTTCAATTATTTCTCTAAATTAAAATCTAAACATTATGTGCCTTCCATTTTAAATCATTCGATTTCTTCCAAATATTTGTATTTAAAAAGATAGACATGATTGTATTATACTCAAAAAATGCTTTTCTTTTTTTGTATGTGTACGTGAAAAAATGCATGAAAACACCTAAAAATAAACATTCATTGTTTATACTGTTTACTATCTACATATTTTCTTTTTGTTTAAATATAATATGTATCAATGTACACACGTGGATCGTGTGCTTTTCATAAATTTGTGTGTAAATACACTAATCCTGTTTTCAATAACAACACTATACTATTACTACTACTATACTCATTAATACAGAATATCTTCATTTTATTTAAAACTTATTCTCATTACAAGTATTTAATTCACTCATCATCACACATTGTTAGTTATAAGTTTATTTCCTATTAAGGCATAAATTACACTCTCATCTATTCAATTACATAAATTTATTGAACAAATAAATAACCAATAGTAAATGAGAAACATAATACATTGTTTCCTTTTATTTCCATTTTATTCCCAATATCGAAAAAGTTAAATCTTGTAATTTTTGTCCATTTGATTTTTTCGAAAACAAAATCAAAGTAATTTTTTTTGTTTTACAAGTCATATCTTTTTGCTGTTGTTATTGTTGCCTTGTATATCATGAAATTTATTCTGTTTTTTTTTCTTTTTTTAACAGAACTAATACAACAGTGTTAAAGATTGTAAGGAATATATATTTAACTTAAATGATTTTTCTCTTTATGTTTGATATAATCGATATTTACACTTCATTCTATTAATTTAATCATTTATTTAACGCGGTTAATCGAAATATAAAAAATATGAGTTAATAATGGGTCTACTATTTGTTTATCAAGACAAAATTAATAAATATTTAAAAGAATTATCTCTTACTTTGATTTATTTTTATAGATGTCTCAATGGTTAAGAACATGAGTCAGTTGAAGCTAGACCACCATGGAAAACCTGGAAGGACTGGACGGCCGTTTCGTCCTATTGTAGGACTTCTCAGCAGTGCGCATCCTCGCAGGGGTCGAGGTCGTGGATGCTTTAATATCCACAAAACCCATCTTTGATAGATGTGTTTTTTTCTAACAAGGTGTTTATGTAACCAATGTATATAATTTAATGTATATATATGGCAACTAAGAACATTTATCAACATTCAAGGTTGCATAAATATTAAAGCATAGAATATGGGAGGAAAGTAAGAAAGGTTAACTATAAAAGTATTTTAAGAAAGATAAGGCATATAAATATGAAAAGTTGAAAATTATTAGATTTTCTTAGTAAATTTTAATTGTCTGTCGAGGGAGCAATGATATTAAAACATTTGTCATTTATAGGCCTGAGTTACTAACTCAAACATCACATGGAAGGCACTCTATTGAGAGAATACGATAGATAACGTTGAAAGTATGTTTTTCCATTTCGTCTTTAGAGGTAGTAATTTCGAATTTGATAGCTAGTGAGTTCATGTGTCTTTTTTTCATTGTTCAGTGCTTTCAATGTTTGTGGTATTCGAACAGGATTTCTTTGTCTGCTAACTTGATTAGTCCACATCGTTTCTAGTCTTCTATATCTTTTCTTTTCGACTCGAATAGGATGCAATCAGTCAATAAAGTGTCTTTTATCTCAATAAAATGTGTGGACGTTATTTATATTAAAAACTAATCATCGTCATCTGGATTGATTTTATGATTTTCCACCTTTTCCAAGTGCATGCATATTCATGTGTAATTTTTTGGTTAGTACCGAGAGACGGGAGAAAATTGTATTGAAATTTATTCACGAGGCAATACAAAAGATTTTACGTGTGTTTGAACTTTTTGGATTATCTTCACAAGCAACATAGCTATGCTTTCCAACTTGTCACGACGAATATCGGCATTTTTATCTTATTTGATATAAATAATCGTACAAATGCCATGTCTAATTACGCTCTAGAAACTTCGAATACTTTTCACACTTCCTGGTTCCCACTTCAAATTTATTTTACTTCAGAATAGTGTCTCACGAATATCGACAGTACCCCAGTCTTAAACAAAGGAAATCTCGAAATATTCCCGTAAATATCATATTAGTAAACGGCCGACGCCCTGCCCATATACATTGTGGAATATGCAAAGTTATTGCTTACAATAAATAATTGTTATGATCTTATGGCCCGTCAAATATCACGTGACAAAACCTCCAACTAGATCACCTGCCTATACGTCCTTGGCCCCGTGCCAAACTAATGACGCGTCAACCAGTACGAGCTACCTAAGGTCAATCTCTGAGTCCTTATCGGTCCTCCTTGCCTAGCCCTGCCCGTCTGAGTCCAGAACACAATCTTAGCTCCTACTGTATGAACCATGTATTTCAGACATACGCAGTTTATATACAAGCAAATCAAATCGCATTATACCATAAAACAGGAAATAACAAATGTAAAAGATCAAGCCAGAAGTGGTTGTGAGTGTGCGATAGTGTGACTAATAGATTGGGGATAACTTAAGAATAATAAGTTGTATAACAGTACCCAATAGGTCAAATGAAAGCTTAAATAAGAGAAATATAAATACATGTAATCTAGTTACTTAATTGTTATACAATAAGAATATATATTTAATAATGGTCCATAAATATTTCCTAGAAGTTACCCATAATTTATTCTTCTTCGGATACAACAATAATAGTAACGATTCTATTTGAAGAACTCATTACCATTCTGCTGAGGGACTGGTAATCACTTACCAGTTGTAAGTATGTCAGAGAGGTTTGCAGTGCCGAGTGTTGTGGTACGCATCTTGCCAGAAGGTACTTTATGTTCTAGAGGAGCATCTAGAATGGGGTAAGGGGAATTTGGAAAAAGTGTGCCGATGACCCATCGAGAACACACAATGCATTTACATTTAACTCAAACTTTCAGGGCTGTATGTTCAACTCCGGCGCTAATTTTGTCTAAGAATTTTTCTACTGCTTTTTCGAATGGTAGTAGTATAAAATTCTCTTAGTAAGTGTATGTTCGCGTGTGTTTGGGAATCCGTCAACATATTCATTTCAGTAGACAGCAACCGTTAGTTTGCCGTAGATGCTAAGTTACTTTTATTTCTGTGTATCTCATTCATGTTTGGTTCAAAGTTAGCAATTAATTTTTCATTCCCACTTACAATTTCGTTTTTCTCAATGCATCACTTCGACTGAATAGCTTTTCCTAGAGGTAAATAAATCTCCGAGATAAATAGTTTTGTAAATCTTCGACATTGATACTAACCTCATTAATTTAATGGGCACATCCTAGATGAAGGCGCTTGGTCACACATCCGCACCAGACCACGAGTAGGTACGCTGTGCTACTGATTCCTTGCAACTGCTAGTTAGCTTAGACCAAATGCTTGTCAACATATCGATAGCTTTCCAAATAAGTCTTCGAACCTCTACATTATTGATTTGACTGAGTTAGTATACCTTGATCATAAAAGTGTTTCGTAAAAGGCGTCGTCAAACTATAAATACCTGTGACATCTTTGGCTTTTTACTGATTATGTTAGTTTATTTTACTGCATATCGGTTTACCACGGTCGTTTACTACTACTTGAGTCTGTTGAAAGACCCTGACGTTTTGCAAAAGTTATACCTCCGCTAATATTTTAGAAGCGTCTTTTTTCATGTGATTGGTCTTGCTGTTGTGATCATTGTGTTTACTTTGTACCTCATCGTTTTGGTTGTACCAAGTCTCTTTGTTACAGATTAGTACGAAAAGTAAACTATATAGCCCTGGAAATCAAGGATTATTCACAATAAATATATCACTTCAATTCATCTAGAAGATGAACAATCAATTTTTTAGGGTAATAGGTATTTAGGAACAGTCAAATCTATCAACAAAGCAGTCACAAAAAAGTATGGTCATGCAGTGTGGTCGCTACCGTAGTCCAGTGACGGAATAAAGCCACGAAAGATAGTGAAAAACTTTAATGGCAAGATAAAATTACCAAGAAACTTACAATTATGGACAGAATGAATGACACTAAGAGGGAAGGAAATAAGCAAGAATGTGAGATCTCTGTATTTTAATGTTTCGATGCAACCCATTATGGTTTCAGTACACGGCATTATTGGATACAAAGTTCCCATAGGTGGACGTTGGATTATTGACAAAAATTCCATGTTCATGTCTTGTAGGATTCTTATGGGGGGAAATTCACCACCAAAGGCTACTTTAGGAGTTCTAGAAATGCTTAGTATGGAGTAAAAACTCAGCCTGAATAGTTTTACTATCAAGGTAATCCTATTACAATTAATAAACCAATGGTTTATTATTTTCTGTTTCTCAAAGAAGCTGTCAACGTTTGTTAGTGCATGAATGATATTGTAACTTCTCTTCCTTGGCCAAATCAAACACGATTGTCTAGTCAGCTGTGATTGAACGGGATGTAGTGGAAGTCTGAAGTGGTGTAATCTCAATTGACATGACTGTAATTGGTTATTTTAATAGTGCTAATATTATTCGTGATGAGGATAATGATAATGATTTATTCTCAGACAACAATAGGTTAAACGATGCACGACAGTTTGGAGACAAAACCAAATTATAAAAATGTTATAGAATTTACCAAAGTAAGTTAACCAGTTAGGTTGACAATGTCATACTAAGTGTATTACAAAACAGGGAAACAAACATTTGTGCATAAAAATATGGTGATAGAATGTAAAATTTGGAGCCCTTCATGGCTACTACGTTTCAACGAACAACCGATGACTGGAAAACAATGCAAATATGATAAAGAGCAGTTTATAACACAATATAAGACAATGGATGGACAAGTTTCTTGTGGAGAACTCATATCTTAACATTTCGCCAAGTACTTCTTGTTAATAACATCCAGATAACTGTTACAACTATATAAAGTAACAAATAAGATGTAAGATGTTGTTACATGTTTTTAATAGGAGTTTCGGGTGTTGTATGTTGGTGTTGGAAAAGATATAAATAATATGATGAATAAAAGTAGAACAATTGAAGAATATAGGACTGTACAACTGGAGGAGATTAAAAAGAACTGAAGAAAAATGAGTTTATTTAGATTTCTATAATTCAGTGAAGAAGTACAGTATCTGAACATGCAATTTACTTTACAATTCAATTTTTTGTTATGCTTTTTATTATTAGTGGTTACTTGCCTATTTGTTTTTCAGTCGTGTTAATTCCTGAGTTTAGCGTTTAAGTTGGTTCTTGCTTGTAATAGGATTTATAAGTAGAAAGTGAAGCAAATACAAGGTCACACAGAAAATATGAGTCAAAGAGGTTGTTTCCTTTAGAGAAGTATTCACATAATTGGTCACTACTCCACGATAAACCGTAATTGACTGTAAGCAAACAAAATGTATCTTGATTGTAGTAATGTTTTGTTATCGATGTCATATATTCGGTCTTAGCTTAACAAAATTGTTACAGTCACACTACTATTTGTTGTGCTTCATTCGAAAATGGAGCTCACTAGTCTTCTGACATCTGGGGAACGTCTTGCATAACCCACAGAAGCAGTTCATAAAACACTGGTTGGTCAGAAGTTTGTAGTGACCTACTTTTGTCAACATAACGCGATTGGTTCAATGAAAACAATTATTATTATAACCAAGTGAACCAGTGATTGTCTTACTGTGCTCGTTTGTTTAACTGTGCCAATGACAGCCATTGCTCTCTCTCTCCCGTTGGCTTTGAACTTGCACGAATTCGGTTACGCTCAATAACCACGCTTGAACTCCTTTGGCACGATCTCGGTATTCTTTCGATACCATGAGATCGCAAGCAAATACATCTCGACTACAGCCATCATCTGCCTTGTGATATTGACCTACGGGGATCTTATTGGTTAACTGGCACGTAGTCTTGTAGCGGTGTTCATAGTCAAACTCAACTCGACGCCACGCTACAAGTAAAACAGTCTACGTAGGTTAAGAGATAAGAATATCCATTTGAGTCTGGTAGAGGTCTTACCAAGTCTAAATGAACATGGTCAAATCGAGCATCCTGAGTTTTAAATGGGCCTAAAGGACATTTGTTATGTCTAATAATTTTAGATTTCTGGCGGCTTACACAGGAGCATGCCCACTCCCTCACGTCTTTATTCATACCAGACCAACAAAACCGTTCTGCTATAAGCTTAATGGTTTCACGAACACCTGGATGAGAAAGTTTGTGCAACGTAATAAAGACGTTGCGTCGATAATGTTTCGGCACGATTGGGCGATCCCTACCTGTAGATTTGTCACACAGTAAGGTTTCCTTACCTGTTCCCATCTGTTTAATGGCAGTTTAAGTGTTGTTGGGGACAACTCGTGCTGAAGATCAGTGTCTTATTTTTGAAGTTGGGCGAGTTTTAGAAGGTCGATTCCTTAGAAACTGCTCGAGGAAGTTATTCCAGACATCTTTGCTCATACATGCCTTAGTACGTCGTATGCTTCACAGAAGTATTTCTCTAAGGTAAAACAACTCATTATTGTATATATCTTGGTCAGAATGCTTTAGAATTATCTCACAGGATTACTGTTTTTAGAAGATGCCCTAAATGTACCTCTAATTTTTTACATTATGTTCAGAGTCAGTTTCAAGCTTCAAAAGCGAATAGTTTACAATAGGGTGTTGAGCATAACTCTTTTGTATAAAGTCTATTAAGAAGAGATGGATAGTTGCTAGCAGTGGAATCTATGACGTCTATTTGTCCTCGAATGGAAGGCTTGGTAAAGCAAGGGCCGTACTCCTTCATTGGAGAACATATAAAACATACGGAACATTTGGAAACAGATGTCTGCAAGCCAACATCAAATTCAAAATCTTCATTATGAACATCAAGGCATTTCTACTGTGTGGAGCTGAAACTTAGCGCACTACTACAACCATAATCAAAACGTACGAATATCTATAAACACTTGTCTATGCAAAATACTCAATGTGCGTTGACCGAATACGATTAGCAACAGCCTACTGTGGAAGAAAACAAATCGGCTTACAGATTAAAAGTAAATTAGGGAAAGACGATGAGAATGGATAGAACGTACATTGAGGAAATCAAATTGCATCACGAGTCAAGCGCTAACTTAGATTTCTGAAGGGAAACGGAAAAGAGTAAGGACAAAGAACACACTACGTCGGGAATTAGAAGCAGATATGAAAAGGACCAATAGCAACCGGAAAGGGTTGCCCAAAACAGGGTTGGATACTGAATGCTGGTAGTCCGCCTTTGCTTCTCCACGACGAGGAACAAGAGTAAGTAAGTAAGCATATTCTACTTTTAAACGCCCTCAGTCTCCGCTCAAAACATTTGCAACCTAATAGGAATATTGAGGCTATATATATGGTGTACAAATGCCAAAAGAAATTGATTAGCTTCAATCCTTAACATCTACAACGGGATGATTAAAAATGCCTTATGAATGAACTGAAGTCTGCTAAAGTTTCTTAAAAGTGATGCTTTTCCTCGAAATCAATTTCACAACTAACATCCTGTATATGTCATTAATGTATTACACACCATGATCGTAAAATCCAAAATTCTCAGCAACCCAAATAGACACACTGTTGAGTGTAACATAAGTCAATAATCGACAATGAATCCTGCATATTGACGTGGTAACCTATATAAGGCAATGTAGGCCAGTGATAATGAATGGGTGAATATATCCACAGATGGATAGAACATATCGGAACATTACTTTTTCCAGAAGGTGCAGTTACTGTTACAACAATAAACTTGTAAGATCAACTAGGAACAGAAAGGAACTGAGTAGTAAGAAAAAGCAGTAATTACTTGACAAAGATTAAAGAACATCCTGACAGTCTGAGCACAAACATGACTAGGCTACTAGTTACGAAGGGAATGAAAAGTCATTAATAATCTCTTAATGTTTTGTTTTACATGTTCTCGTACGTATTTGTATGTGAGTTGGTAAATATCTCTGATTGCATGATTTTTTTTAAAAATAACCCTTTCCCTTACTATTGGATGTAAAGTTGTAATTTATACTCCTTAAATTGTAGGATTGTAAAATTTTGGTCATGGCTAGGACTTTTATCGATCATTTTTATTGCAATTCGTCCCTTCAAACGTTTCAATTAGTTTTATGGTTGATGGGCCACATTAATTTTGTCTTCACTTAATTTCTTACCCTATCAACTACTATCTCGAACTGCCCTGACTTGATTATTACTCTTTGGACCAAAAAGGATAGATTAGCCTTCCCTGCTTGATAGGGGCATGTCTTCGTTCTTCTGAATAGAAAAACTGTGGTGTGTTTTGGCAATTTATCTAATTTATGGATTTCAGATGGTATGAGAATTATTGTGTGAACGCCTATATATGCGTGAAAATGCCTCATGCATGCACGCCGTGTGTCAACGTTTCTGTAGTGACCTACTTTTGTCAACAGAACACGATTGGTTCGATGAAAACAATTATTATTATAACCAATTGTACCAGTGACTGTTTTACTGTGCTCGTTTGTTTAACTGTGCTAATAACAGCCATTTTGGGCTTCCATTGTATTCCGTTGCTTTTACGCGGTTTTTGGACTACGCACGTATCTTATCTTGCCGTTCGCAACTGTACTCCTTTGGCACGATCTCGGTATTCTTTCGATACCACGAGATCGCCAACAAATATATACGACTACTACAATCATCTGCCTTCTGATATTTTGGCCTATCGGAATTTTATTGGTCTATTGGCAAGTAGTCTGGTAGCGGTGTTCATAGTTCAGCTCAACTCGACACCACGCTACATTTGGTGACCCAAATTTTGGAACACGCCTCAACTTCGGTCAAATCTTCTGCAACTGGTGAACCTACATCTACGACCACTTGGCAATCGCAACCAAACCTTCCAAAGAAGTCAATTTTGGTGAGTCTATCGCTTATCTATCCACGTCTGTCATATATTTCCATATTAATTTTTAATATATATATTTGACATGACGGATAACGATAAGAATAGTATTAATATAATAGACTCCGATGTACGCGTACCGAATCCTCGGCACTTTTTATTCGCGTGACGATAAATTCCACGCCTTATTCGAGAAGTTCCCCAGATTAACTAAACCACTCGAGGAGATTTCATCGGTGACCAATCGTGTGGTACACCACATATTCACCCGCGGACCACCAGTCACGGCAAGACCACGCCGACTGGCACCGGACAAATTAGCTTTCGCTAAACGTGAGTTTGACAATTTACTATCTGCTGGTATTATTCGTCCTTCTCACAGTCCTTGGGCCTCTCCTTTACACATGGTGCGCAAAAAGGATGGGGTTAGTTGGAGACCATGCGGCGACTACCGAGCATTAAACGTAGTTACGCGCTTTGATAGCTACCCCATCCCCCACATACACGACATCACGGCATCGCTCAAGGGCACGACTATCTTTTCTAAAATCGATCTGGTACGAGTATATCACCAGATCCCAGTCGCTCTTGAAGACATCGAAAAAACTGCTATCACGACTCCTTTCGGTCTGTTTGAGTTCCTACGAATGCCATTTGGATTACGGAATGCTGCTCAAACTTTCCAAAGGTTTATCGATAGCATAGTACGAGACTTGGATTTTGTTCACGTCTATATTGATGACCTGCTGATCGCATCATCAAACGTAGATGAACATTATCAACACCTTACGCTATTATTCCAACGTCTTTCGGATAATGGAATAGTAGTCAACCCAGAGAAATGCGAATTGGGTAAATCAGAAATAATATTTCTGGGTCACATCATCAGACAAGAGGGTATTCTGCCTTGCGAGGACAAAGTTCGAGCAATCAAGGAGTACAACGTGCCGTCCTCACTCAAGGAACTGAAGGCTTTTCTCGGTTTGGT
Source organism: Schistosoma spindalis (assembly GCA_946903255.1). NCBI lineage: Eukaryota > Metazoa > Platyhelminthes > Trematoda > Strigeidida > Schistosomatidae > Schistosoma > Schistosoma spindalis. The sequence goes on from OX336420.1 coordinate 49,410,048, forward strand.
TAACTTCTACCGACGTTTCATCCCTCACGCGGCAGAACGGTTACGACCATTAACCGATTTACTACGCGGTAATCCACGCAAATTAGAACTAAACGATACCGCACGTACTGCATTCTCAGAGATCAAAACGGCTCTCGCTGAAGTTACACTTCTCGCTCATCCTGACCCATCAGCCACGCTTAGTATAGCGGTTGATGCATCGGATTTCGCCATAGGAGCCGTTATGCAACAGAATATCTCCGGTAGTTGGCAACCCCTTGAATTTTTCTCACGACGCCTTACTCCCACGGAGACGAGATATAGCGCTTTTGGTCGCGAACTGCTTGCAGCCTACTGCGCCATCAAACATTTCCGGCACGCAGTAGAAGGACGTCAATTCATCTTATTCACCGACCATAAGCCCTTAACGTATGCCCTGCATACCAAGTCTGACCGCTACTCACCACGAGAGTGCAGACATTTGGACTATATCTCACAGTTCACGACAGACCTTCGTCACAATAAAGGCGAGTCGAACTACGTTGCCGATGCTCTTTCACGTATCCAGACGAATGCAGTTACCTTACCGGTGCTCGATCTTCCTGCTATGGCCGCCGCGCAAGCAAACGATCCTGTCTGTACAGAAGCACCACAATCTTCGTCCCTTCAGTGTCAGGAAGTACCCCTAGCTACTAGCTCAGGTACTATCCTATGTGATACGTCTACCGGTCTACCTCGACCCATCGTACCCTCTACCTATCGCCGTCTCGTCTTCGATGCCCTTCATGGATTGTCTCATCCAGGTATCGCAGCCACATTACGTCTCATCGCTGCACGATACGTCTGGCCGTCCATGAATAAAGATGTTCGTATGTGGGTAAAGCAATGCTTACAGTGTCAACGATCAAAAGTGCACAGGCACGTAGCTGCCCCCATTGGCACGTTCGCTACGCCTGATGCTCGCTTTGATCACGTTCATATAGACATTGTAGGACCATTGCCACCATCGCATGGGTATGATCACATACTCACGTGCATTGACCGTCTTACAAGATGGCCCGAAGCTATTCCCATCACGTCTATCACGGCGGAGACAATCGCTCACCGCTTCGTAGAACGATGGATAGCATTGTACGGTTGTCCCTCGACTGTCACGACGGACCGAAGACAACAATTTGAGTCCGCATTATTCTCCTCACTGACCCGGCTGCTTGGTACGGAACGCATACGCACCACCGCCTACCATCCAGCATCGAATGGTTTAGTCGAAAGGTTTCACCGCCAACTTAAAAGTGCTCTCCGAGCACACGAAAACGACAATTGGTACGAAACCTTACCGCTCGTTCTCTTAGGCATCAGAACGAGTTTGAAGGCAGATATCCAATGTTTCGCCGCTGAACTTGTATACGGCACGACATTGCGTCTGCCTGGGGAATTCTTCACACCACGGAGCAGTAATGATTTCGGTAAATCAGACTACGTCCATCGACTGTCTGCATTTATGCGAACGCTGTCTCCGGTGTCAACTCGAATACAACATCGACAGGTCGCTCTCCCTCGAGAGTTATCTACCTGTTCACATGTTTTCATACGAGTAGATTCGGTACGCAAACCTCTACAACAGCCTTACGAAGGCCCTTTTCACGTGATCTCTCGTCACGAAAAGACCTTCAAGGTTGATCGACACGGCCGCGTCGAGATCGTCAGCATTGATCGTCTCAAACCAGCACACGTCGATGACAGTGCCCTACCCAATAACTTGAGACTCAATGCTAGACCTACCAAACCTTCTAGCGGGATCTCTACATCTACCTCGGATCCCACGCTAGATACATCAGAGACCTCGTTCTCACGTCCCGGTCAACAGCACGCGTCATCTGCACCATCTACGGACGAGACTTCCGTCTCACGTCCAGATCGGCAGACCACGCCGCCCTTGACCTCGGATGAGATCGCAGGCTCACGAAGCACGAACGAGACCACCGTCTCACGTTCCGGTCGCCGGGTACGATTACCCGTACGCTTTCGCGACTAAACGCACAGTCAATAACATACGGTGTAGGATTATTCCTATACTACACGCATGCTACACTTTTCTTTTTTTGATTTTTTTTTGTATCCTGAGCCCACGCCTCCGACCATCGTCCATTTGATAACGTCGACTTCAGTCAACTTTGGCGAAAGCTGGTTTGGCCACCCACGCTCTAGTCAACGCACTCAGTCGATTATCTGGTCTCGAATTCGCCTGGCATACGCTTGGTCTTTATGGTCGCTTCCGGTTTCTTGGCTCAACGTGGTTTCGTCCTACGTCTGCAGCGTTTTCTGGTCCACATCCCTACGAACGCAATCTTCAGATTCTGGATACAAACCACTCTGGTGTGGTATGCTAATTCGACCAACAAATTCAGCACACTTCTGGTACCGTTCTGCGCAAAAGACTTTCGTTGGCAACTCGAGGATCAATGATCACTTCCTGTTCCGCCAATTTCCTCCGTCCTACAACCGCAATTCTGCCGATCAGTCCCACGAATCAAACCGCTAACTATCGAAAGTGTAAACCCTTTCTAGCGGGGGGCTCCTGTAGTGACCTACTTTTGTCAACAGAACACGATTGGTTCGATGAAAACAATTATTATTATAACCAATTGTACCAGTGACTGTTTTACTGTGCTCGTTTGTTTAACTGTGCTAATAACAGCCATTTTGGGCTTCCATTGTATTCCGTTGCTTTTACGCGGTTTTTGGACTACGCACGTATCTTATCTTGCCGTTCGCAACTGTACTCCTTTGGCACGATCTCGGTATTCTTTCGATACCACGAGATCGCCAACAAATATATACGACTACTACAATCATCTGCCTTCTGATATTTTGGCCTATCGGAATTTTATTGGTCTATTGGCAAGTAGTCTGGTAGCGGTGTTCATAGTTCAGCTCAACTCGACACCACGCTACATTTCCATGTTTCGCTTTGTACGTAATACTTTCTCTGTCGCCTCCTGTATTTGAGCATATTACGTTCATATTTTTTTAATTTTTACTTGTTATCATAATATTACACTGCAGTGAGACTATAATTTATGGACGAAGCAATCAGATACATGATAATACGTCTCGGATTTTTGCGCGAAATTCATTCATCCATTTTGTTAAATAAAGTTTTGGCATTATAGTTGATGTCAATTCGTGATGAAACCCCTAAATCTATTTCCTAACCTTAATCGTCAACTGTAAATTATAATTATAATTCCCCACACTAATTTATAACCGTCACTTGGTCGTGGTTATTAAACGGACACTCTCAAGATCAGTCTAGCTTCTCTGAACAGTCGTCCATAAATTATATTCTCACCACATCGCCTTTTGGTGGCTGCCATAGTAGACTAATGTGCTTTGGTTGATCGTGTGAACTGGTTGCCTCCACTCTCTGTTAGTGCAGGAGAAGCGCAAACCCAGCTTTTTTAGAGAATGATTGGTGTTGGTTAATTACACTCCTCATACAGTTATTAGTTAGGAGTTGGTTGCTTATCTCCCAAAAAATAGAATGCGGTATTTCAACGAAATGACTTTCAGTCGTACATGATTTTGAGGCTGGTCTGATTTCCAGATACAATGCTTCCTGTTGTGCCCACTATATTCTCCTTGGCTTCGATATGAGATTTTCGTCGTTCTCTTACCGTTACATGTGGTGGCATTGGGCCCTGATCACACAATTCTCAAAGCTGAACACGAGACAGTTTGGAAATTGGATATTCAACGGTTAACACGGAGAAAAACTTAACGATGAAAAGACCAGAACAATGAATTGAATTAATCCCAACTGACCGTATGGCGTGGCTCAGCCTCGCAGGCGTGATTGCTCTGTACAACATACTTTTACTCATATTAAGTATATTGTTCTATCTCCAGCCTGAATGTGGTCTCCATCATATATTGGTAATTGTTACCGTACGATGAGTCAGTGTAGACAATGATGTGACTTCCACGTAAGATCTTATAGATTAGACAGTTACATCATGACAAGTCTGAAATTTTAGAATTAGACCTATTATTAGAACAGTACTAGTATCATAGTAGACCATAATTCAACATATCTGCGCCGTTGGATTTTCCCTATCTGTCCCCTCTCGATTTCAAACAGTTTAAAAATAGTGATAGACGACAGCCTCCTTAAAATAACGTGGCAGACATTTAAGAAGGTATTCAACATACAATCAGAAAAGTGGTTATGGATAAAATAAAATCTTCCGGAACAACCTTTTTTCAACTGATGCAGACGCTTGGTATGATCAGATTAATACAATAAGAAAAGAGTTCCTATTATTCAAAGGACAATATTGTACCAAAAGAAAAGGATAGGTTAATTCAATATGATAATTGGTAGTAATGAAATTCAGAGTGGCTAAGAGTAGTTTGTATACACATTGTAACGGAAAGAGAACGATGAAAATCCCTCCACAGCTTTTTTGTTGGACAGCGATGTCATTTGTTTGGTTCATCTCTCTGTTGTATATTTTAACCCTTGTTCAGGTCTCGTTTAACCACACCTTTTGTTCTTCAGTTTTCCTCGTCTGAGCTTTTATTACGTGACTTTGATTAAAGACTTATCTTTTGTTATCTAATTTTCTATTGCATGTTGCCGGACTATTGACAGTAAGGTCGTGTTTGACTAAGCTCAAGGTCACGGCGTGATTCAGTGTGTGACTGTTAACCTTTTGACTATCTGCTTGGGAGGATTGCTGGAATCCCTGCAGATAGATATTTGATCCCATTTTGTTGGGAATATATTTATTGATTCTCAGCGCGCTACTTTGCGTTAGAGAAACTTCTGACTGGATAGCACAGGCTGTGTCGTTTGAGAACCATTTAAATTGAGCATAGAGTTTGTGTTTTGATATAATTTAATACGAGTGTCTCAAAAACGCTTGTTAAACTGTAGAGAAGAGCGTATTCGAATACATTTTGGTTCGTCAGTGATGCGTTCAAACCGAATACTGGCAGTTCGGTCGTTACACTACAAATACACGGCAATTGTTCGAATCCTGGTAACAAAAGAAGACATCGCTTGGTACTTTTAGTCCTGTATAGTTTAGGGATGTTGTCTATTTTGGAGATTCTTAATGAATAATATTCATACCCCTACGAAGGTTAATTACTCCAAATTTGACTCTAATATATAATATCCCGTTAACTGGGTATTTACGCGAGCGAAATATCCTAGTAGCATTATAAATTTACTCATGATTATTCGAAACCAGAACACCAGTTATAAGGATAGTGTATTGCTAATTATTGATAAAATCTACAAGCATGCAAAAAGCAAGCACAAAGGAAAAAGAATATGAGAGTGTGTGTTAAAAAATTTATATATATGGGTGTTAGTCGATTGTGGATAAATTATTGATTATCTGTGCTCACAATCGACGAGAGGATAAATAAGGTTTGATGTACAGATATGCGTTCAAACAGACTGATATATCTCACATGGTGGGTCAAATGTCTAGATTACAGCAAGTAGACAAATAATAAAAGAATATTCAATAAGCTCACTATACTCCCTACAATTGTGGCCATGTTTAGCCCAACCATTGTATTTTGAGTTTACCTATGAAGAGGTTGTATATCTGATTTGTCACTTTGGATTCAAAAGAACCCTAACAACCTAATTTGGAATAGATAAAGGTAAAAAAGTGGCCGGAGTGGTTACATTTGAATCTTATAAAGGATATTGGTTACTTTCTGAAATCTTACACTTTTTGAACACATGTTTCCGATGTCATTAAATACTATTTGAAGCGAATAAAGTTCATGGCACACTCATTACCCAGAAAAATATTTTACATTTTAATCAGACTTCATGTTTCAACGATGGAGGAATGTCAAAAGTGCTTTTGGTGTGTAATTGCTGAACAATAAACCGTACTGTCGCGATTTGGTTTATGCACGGCCGATTCCCATGGAATCTGGCCTGTTCATCTTGAAGCTGTGCATATACTAAATCCCCCATCCGGTTCAGAAACACTCTATTGAAAACTTTTCCGGGTGCCGATAGTTATGTGATGCCTGTGTGGTTCTCGCGCTTGCTCAGATCTCCTTTATTCGGTATCTTGCTGAGGTGTCCTTCTTTCCAGCCTGTCTGTGGCACTTGTTCTTCCTCCCAAATCTTATTAAATAGAGCATAGAGCATCTCTACAGTTTATTTTGTGTTTGACTTCAGTTATTCAGCTGATACATTCTCAAGTCCTGCTGCCTTCCCATTCTTGATATATGCGGTTGCCATCTTGATTTCATCAACCGTTGATTGAGTGACATCCATAGGAAGGTCTCTGCCTCTTAGATGTTTGGTGGGTTCAGTGCGGATGGTCTTTTCATAAGTTCTTCAAACTGTTCTATTAGCCTGTTTCTCTGCCTCCGAATCTCATTGATTGATTTTCCTTCTTTGTCCTTGAATAGCCATCCCGATTCACTATATTTCCCTGCCAGTTTCTTCCTTGTGCCATGCGATTGTTTCATATTTCTTTGTCTTGCAGCTATTTCCTCAATCTTCCAAATATTTCTACTTATCGGTCTTAATGCTCCTCTTCACTCTCTTGTTTGCTTTTGTGTATTCGGCCGATGTCTTTACTGGATAGCATTCATTGTGATATTTTCTCTTTTCTTGAGGGATGTCTTGATAATCCTGGATCCATGAGATTCCCGTCCCATAAATGCTTTTCGTGCTTCTTCGCACAGAATCAGTGCAACTCCTTGTATGTGCAAAGGAATTTCCTCTTCAAGACAAGAGCAAACCGTATCTCTCCCAAATATAATCTTTTCTGTCCAGCCTGAACCCAATGTGTTTCACTTGTTTCGAAAACGGGTTGGCAGAACTTTTTCACCGACAGCTACAAATGTTTCACAGTGGGCCAACGCCCTTCCACTCGTCTTACCTGGTATTTGGGATGCGGTGAAAGCCAACATTGGATACACTGCAGCTCAGATCGTTTATGGAACAACACTTCGAATTCCAGGAGAATTCGCGGATCCTTCATCATCCTTAATAAATATGGATCTAAACTTTTACACGAACAGACTTACAAACGCCATGCGTTCAGTTAGGCCTGTTTCCACCTGGCCGCAATCAACTGGTGTTTTCGTTCAACCTGTCTTACAATGTAGTACACACGTGTTTGTACGTCGCGACTCACTTCAACGACATCTCAAAACGGTATACGAAGGACCCTTCGAAGTTCTTCAGCGTGAGCCTGAGTACTATACAATCGATAAGAATGGCATCGGCGTCGATCGCATTAAAGCAGCGTATTTATAAGGAAATCCTATCTACATCGATTTTCCCTCGGCACACTCGAAAGACATGAGCCTGGCAATTGAGGTACCTCACCCAATGGTCAACATTTACGACTACTCGTTGATGGTATCTGACACATTTCGATTATAGGCGTTACTGGTTGGTGTTATATCCTAGTGACGATTGAATTACGAGTAACGTCTGAGACCTACTAACGGACAAATATCATCTATATATTCTTATGGTATGACTATTCAGTAACTAAATTGTATATATCTATATTCCCCTTATTATAAGCTTCATTTTGAACTATAGATTATTAGTGTATGGTTTACTGTTCCTAAGTTATACTCAGTTTATTACTGTCTTCCATGTTCACAGCTACTTATGGCTATATTTTGTACGAGTGTTAGTTTCTATTTAATGGCGCGTTGCGGTCTGTTTTATTGGTATATAAACCCAGTATGTATGAAACAAATGATTAGCATAGTGGAGGCTGTTATCGATATTCTGGACTCAGCTAGACGGGTTAGGCGAGCAACGGACCAATAGGACACTAAGCTGATCATACCAGTCGAACGTCATTGGTTCAGTACAGTATAAGAGCGAATAAGTCGTATTTTGATTGGCGAATAGATTACGTGATAGTAGGTGGCTCATAAGGTCACAACAGTTGGGGTATTATTGAACTCCAAGTACTTGTGACATCTTCAGTTGTTTTCCATGGTATTGGTTGTTAAAACAATATCTAGCCGTCTTACTTTATCAGCATTCGGGACCGCTAGTAATCGTAGAAGGGCTATTGACGGACTTGTGTGCATATTACTTGATGTGACATACAAATCTCTGTTTGAAATTCCTCAACTATCAGGGCACATGCTTTGACTGTGTAGCGGTAAATAAATCCTCCAAATAAATAGCTCTGTAAGTTTACGATATTGGATGCTGACCACATTAGTTTTACTGGACTCATCTAGCTGAAGGCGCTTGGTCATGCATCCGCTCCAGATCACGTGTGGGAACGCCGTGCTCAACATCTACTGCAATTGCTAGCCAGATTAGTTCAGACAATTCTCGATATATTGATAGCCTATCAAATATATCTTCGAACCTCCTCGCTTCTGTCTTTTGATTTCACTTGGTGGGTACGCTTCATATTAGAAAGTGTTGCTGGTTAAAGCGTTGTCAAACTCCGAATACCTGTGGCATCTTCAACTATGTTCCTCTTCGCAACTCTGGGAAGCATCTGTGATTTTCATACCGGCCTGCGAAATTTAACTGCTTTGTATAATGAAATCTCTTCTACCTTTTCTTCTTGCTTTTGAAAAGATGTCGAAATCTAGGAAAGGGTTCCGGGAAGGATAATTTAAATGATGCCTAAATTAAGATGTAAATCTAACATCTTTAACCCAATTAACAAAGTTTTGGACCTTGAAGGACAGGGAAATTAGGCAGCACTTTAATTGGGATGGAGTATTGATCTCATAATCCACTTCTCATAGACTGATCCACATTACTTTCTAGTGATGAATTACACCAAACATGTGAAAGTACACACAAACATTTGTGCGAACATCCGTGAGATTGAGATCTGTAAACTGTGGAGTTCAGTGCCTAAACGAATGGCGATGGGGTTCTTGCGAAATGAAGTTCAACTCTTATTTCAAAGGTATTGAGGGAAATCATTGTTGCTATTATTATCAAACACTATTATAAATTGATGTTTCATTTTTTGGAGTTCATAGGGAACTAAGATTAGAACTATGCCCCGCATGATCAAAAAACATGTCATGAAATGTAGGTGTAATCCCTTGGGAAACACAAATTCGATATTTCTGCACAGTGAAGTTTTTGGGAAAAAAATTCTATTTGTTCTTACAGCATGACTCACTAGTAAGGAGATTTATGCCTAAAAGCCTCTATGGATCATTGGCCCATATCAACATATTTTAGTCTGCAGTAGTTTTTACTAACGTAACTGACAAATGGAACGATTGGACATTGTTTTTGACCTCGGAGAGCGTAAGACGATTATGTTGGCGGGAACTTCAGATTAATTGTTGGGTCCGGTACCATTATTTTGGACATTTGCAGTTGAATTGAAACTCATCTTTTCTTAAAATTTACTTCAACGGCAATTGAGTTGCTCATTACATTTGGATGGTTGGTGGTTCGGTTTTAGCGACATGGACATGGTTTGTTTCCATCCTAGGACAAATCTACTTGCTCACAAATACTTAAATCTTACATGAGTTTAAACACAAAATCATCCAGCAGAATCAATGGATGGTCGTTGCCAATTCATCCTTTACAATGCCTATCCTGGTTCGCTACTTCTATGTTCTCGGTAATCTACTTTGGAATACTCGTTCCATCTATCGTCATTCAAGCCAGAATTCCTCTTTTTGTTGTATCCTTTATATATCCGATTGTGACTGATGAGTATCGATCCTCAAATATTGTGGTATATGACATAAGAAATTTCCTTAGCTCACCTAGTGTTTTGTCCTGGGCTGATTAACTAAACTAAAAACCACCCAGCACATTAAGACCGGAGAAAAATAAGTGAAGTGTTTGGTTAGTTCTTATGAATGCATTTGTTCTATCTCGTTATTACTTGTATGGTCATGGGGAGATCAAAAAATAGTTGCAAATGTATGTAATAACTGGTTGGCGTCACTTCAAATAACAATTCCGTCATTAAAGTATTCGTTGTTCATACGCTATGTCCCATAAAAAAATATGGCAGATGTTGTTAAACTCAATAGATTAAAGTATCCCAGCTTAATGAGGTCAACTTTAAAGCCTGTGGTCATTTACTTGTACCTGCTATATGCCAATAGTGGGATATTTCAATAGACGTGAAAGAGCAATAATATAGGAACCCATAGTTGCCTACATTGATTAGGTTTCGGTCGCGTGCTGACATTCTTGTTCTGTATAAATGTTTACATACAATAGTGTTAGTAATGTTCAGGAAAAAATATCTTAGCCAGTGAAATCACTTTCAAATGGTACTTTTAACGTTGTTTTGGTTATAGATGTTACGTCCAGAGATTATAGTTAATTAGGGACCATTTTGTGTCATTTCTATGATCTTAGTACTTCTCCCTATCTTTAGTAGCGAGGTTTGTCACGATTGTCATTGTAGTCAACTCTATCCATCCTTAATTCATGCATTAGATCAATGCCGTGTGTATTGCTGCTTACATTGTTTTTAATATAATTGCGGTGAGTATTAATCCAGCTGACACAGCTGTCAGGGAAAAACAAAAACTGCGTGGAAATAAAGTTTCTTCCTTAGATCCTAAACATGTACATGTGATTGAGAACTTTTATTGTAATTTGTGTGAGTTGCCAATGTAAGTATTTCCTGTTCTGTGGTATTTTTATGTTTGTTAATTTTTTGTGTTCAAGCCTTCGTTTTTCGTAATGGATGATTGAACCTGTTAGTTCACCCATTATCCGTAAAATATTGACCCCAATAATGACTTCGTAAACTAACGATTGCATTTGAACCATCGAATCCAGTGGTAATTGTATTAAGACTCATTACAGTGCAAGACAGTTTCACTTGACACCACTCCAAGTCGAATAATTTGTTTTAACTGGTCCTGTCGTGGGTGGTTGGTTTTGTCTTCCTTTCACAGTTCTGTAATATACAGTACCTTAAATTGGTATTGGGGACGCGGGGGTAGCTGTGTAATTTCAGTACTCAACTCCACAAGTTGAGGAGCCGAGTATCTTACCTACTGCCAACTAATGTTTAAGAACTGACTAATATCGACAAATCAGTTTTTTAGCTACCTTGTAGGACTTAGACTTGACAGCGATAAGTTGTCTCATAAAACGAAAATTAGTACTGAAAATCAAATTGATGTGAAACGGATATTTTTGTGAATATATTTGTGGCATTATGATTAGTTTTTATCATAGAGTAGTGTTTTCATTTTTGACTATCTTAGAATGTGTATAGTGTGCATTGCTATCCATTCGCAAAACCTGAAGTTAATTGTCGATTTGATAAATCACTCTTGATCCTTTGAATCTAATCCAAAGGATGAGAGTGAAGAATCAGTAGTTAAATTCTCACTGCACTAGGCTTTTCGTGTGTTGATGTCACTAACCATATAAACTGTCATGGAAGTCACGTTGGCTTGCACTTGTGAAATGCATTGTCAAGAAAGGTTAGCAAAAACCAAACTAGTTGGTGTCGATTAAATCCAGTCTGTGCGAATCCCAACAATCTTTTGCTGGACATAGTAAATTAACGTTGTTCATCATAATCTTATGTGTTGCCGACAATGAATTAAAATCATTTGAGCGTGTAATTTCAACCATGCATGCTTATTTTTTCACAAATAGTTCTGCAAATGATATTTAAAACATACTACCGTTGAACACTATATGCATCCATATTAGCCGTCTTTTTTGTCCAAAAGTTCTTCATTTTACACTAAGTAGTTACCAAAAACCTAGAAAAAGTGTTTGATGTAACTAAATCTAAATATATTGATAGAATTATTTATATCATATGTGATAAATAGTTTTTATTCCTATTGGTTTAAAAAGTACTTATTTCCTTTTATTCAGCTCAAGCTCCCGAACAAAACACTGCAAAAGTTGCAACAAATGTATCGCTGATTTTGATCATCATTGTAAATGGCTTAATAATTGTATAGGTAGTCGCAATTATACGTAAGTTTCTACATAAATTTTGTAATATATTTGAGTCATTGATTCCAAATTATTCCCTGAATTGGATGATTTTTACCATTAGTCTTACTTTAATAATCCACATAGTTACCTCTTGTTCTGTCCAAAGGTATGTATTTTTTTATCGATCGACTTACATAGGTGTTCCTAGTTTTCCAGAAATATATTTGTAATTTTTACGTACACCAAATTTTTGTCTCTACTATCGGCTTATGTGTTCAGATACTCGTATTTGCTCACCACCCACGTTTTTCAGAATTAGATGGCTGACTTACTGAATACATGCATGCCACATTTTCAGTGTACTATGAATAGTCTGAAATTAGTATTTTCGTGGAAAATAATTCATCTGTTTTACTTTTGTGTATGCAACTAAACCTTATTTTCTGTGTTAAATGGTTATAAAGGTCCATAATTTAATGTTTTTTCCCTCTATATCTGTTTAATTTGAGTATAGATATTTTGCTGGAATAATCACAATGGCTTGTCTATCGCTTAGTATATCTACGAGTCTTTCTCTATCCTTGGCTATCGCATATTATTCAGATCGTCCATATGGATATTGGATACAAGCATATCACGGTGAGTTCTTATCTCATCCGCTAAAACTTTTATTCCGTGACATTTAGCAGCGTAAGTCACAACAACAAGAATACCACATTCGAATAGTTCACTATGAAATTCCCTGGATTTATTGTATTATTTTTCTATTAAGATATCGACATGCAGAGTGTGGATTTATTAACCCTAGCATTATTGTCTCAAATGTACATCAGTGATAAGGATTGAGGTCATTTCTATTGACTTGTCATCGATATAAAATGAAAATACACCAGTGCGTTGTTTGTCCAACTAAATAATTACATGTTCAAATGATGACATCTAATATTTATCATTTTGTTTTCTTAACAGTTTTCATTGTTTATTTTTGATTAATAACATATAACAGTTATGAACTAAATACACAACCTTATAAAAATCCATGCATAACATTCACCAATATCGTTCTCATTGTGATTGTTTGGAAAAATTACCATCCCAAATGGATTCGTTGACAAAGCGTAAACTACAAGTATTGTTACTGTGAAATGGAATCTGCTTTTATTGGAGCTACAACTCAAACGTTGGAAAGATGTCGAGTTTCCTTATCGCTTCTGAATCAGTAGTGACAGGCGTTTTGTATCTTTTCCTCCATATTTCCCGTTTTCACTTCATTTTTCATTTTCTTTTTATAACATTATTCCTATCTTGTAAGAATTTTCAAGATTTCAATCTGATTTATATTTCTAACCGTTTAATCCATAAATTGTATCAGAAACCAGTTGAGGTTTGTAAACCAATTTTCCATGCTGAATACCAGTTGTGCCAGCTTAAGTAAAAATTTAAAGCAATTAGTTTCTTTGATAAATTTCGATAGTGTAATAAGAAGACGAAGATTATCGGAAATATGTGATATATTAGCGCAATACATCTCGAACAATCTGATCACACATATACTTGTTAAGAACATTTGTATATAAAAAAAATAAAAGGTCAACTAGACTAGAAATGAAGGGTAAGAGGAGACAAGGATAACAAAGAAAATAATGTGAAAACAATTTGAAACCTCATCACTCTGGATAATAAGCTAATGTTACCAGGGTATGTTTAAGGAGAGAACAAACTGTTTTTGGATACACAGAGGGGGTTTGAATTTTCATATGACTGAGGCTTCAATAAACTTAAGTATACGCCCTTTTGCACTATTATACAACACCACAAAAGCCGTGTTAAGATCACTTTTATGACCTGTTTCAATTATGTTTGGTAATAGAGGATGATGAATGTTTATCCCCTACTCTTATTGGGTCATTTGTTTCTGCAACCATTTAGGTTAGGTACTTGTTCACACCCTAATTCTGAGATCGCGATTACTCCTCATGTATGTGTGACCACACACACATTTAAATTGGTAAGCACAATGCGATGTGACGCAATCGCTTTATTATCTTTTAGGTTTTCGATGAAGTATGAACCTTGTTGTTTCCTTGATAATTACCTTCGCTGCACAATATGTTTTATCAATGACTGATGTAAGTCTTTGTTTCAATAAAGGGCTATTCGAATCACCTCTAAATGGTAAGGTGATGTAGACAGACCTTTTCTCTGCCAAAGCTACAGTAGGTCTCACTGTACCATGAACTTTCCATCTATTTATGAATTTAAGAGGATAACCATTTTCCATTACTGTTTTATTTAGCAACCTAACATTATCATCAACGGCGTCCTTTGTACAAATGCGACCAAGCCTGTTAAATAGACACCTTATCAAAGCCCGTTTGTATTGGTCGATCATTTAGGTGATATTAATATCAAGGAAAAGACATTGTGTTCATTCATTGTGAATTCCTTGTTCACAAATGTACTTTTGATAAAGACTATTGATATATTATGTGACTACATATCTTTAAACAACCTTAAATTACCTGTCCCTCTAAAAATTCTTGAAGACTTACTATTATTATATACTGACAAAGCTCAGTTCACTTTTGAAGGTGAATATTTTCGCCAGATTAATGGGGTTGCTATGGGTAGTCCGTTACGACCATTATTAGCAGATGTGTTTATGGCATATGTTGAAAATCTGGCTGAAGACCTAATCAAAAACATGTCATTTTATCATTGGTTTGGGCCTTATAAGATGCAAATGCTAATCGCGGTCACTTTGCATAAGTGATTGTTTGCTGCACTGATTTTGTAGTTGATTCTAAATAATTTATTCGTTCAATTACATTATTTGGGTGTATTCAAATTCATTATGTTCTGCATTTGGTTCATGGAATTTTATTCATTGGTAAAACATGTTTTTTGCAGTTTAACTGTCCAGCATAATCAAAGTTTAGTCATTAAATCGATCATTGAAGTTATTTCTGTATGATTTGTAGTATCTAAAAAAAGCAAAGCAATCATTGAAATATTTAGTCAATAATAGACTTGAAAGGTCTATGCAAGGAGAGAAAACATTCTTATTCCTATTCTTATTAATAATTGTGGTTAGAGTAGGTAAAATTTGTTTTATTCACAACGATTCACTACGTGTATAAACTCCCTTAATTGTAGTATACAAAATGTTTTAGTGAAAAGCCACGCCTATTCATCATTGTTTAATGATAGTTAACTGCTAATTTTTATTGGCATACGTAATAATAAGATTATTATTTGATATGACATTATGATCATATTGCCCACTTATTATAACGAATATTAATAACAAATAATTCGGTTGCCATAAACTTCATAGGTTTCTTCTCTTTTAAACTTCCTGACATTCTTAAGTTGTCAATAATTTCTTGAATTTAAAGTGTAATTAGCGCATAAATTTAAACGGATTATTAATGGGTCAATTATGAATTGTAAAATAAGACAGTTTATTTTTTGTTTTAACATTCTCTTTTCTTATGCATAATATAGTTTATAATGAATGATGTTTTTCAACTGATAATAATCTCATTCATTTTAACAATGTATTTATGATTACGTTGATTTGCCTATAATTATTTTGAAATGAATTCTGAAAACTGTATATGATATTCAGTTCAAACAAATTAATAAGTTTCGAACCATAACAACCTAATATTTGTTGAATATTTAGATTTCATTTAAGTATGTAAATATGTCTTACCGTCTGTGCATATTCTTCAAAGTTTATGCTAATTTGACGAGACTATAATTTATGGACGGATCGATCACGTATAAGATGTCAAGTCTCGGATTTTGGCGCGAAATTCATTCATCCATTCGGATAAATAGAGTTTTGCCATTATAGCTTATGTCAGTTCGTGATGAAAACCCGAAATCTAATTCCTAACCTTAATCATCAACTGTAAATTATAATTCTAATTCTTCACACTGGTTTATAACCCTCATTTGGTCCTGGTCATCAAGTGGACACTCTCAAAGTCAGTCTAGCTTCGTTCAAAGGTCGTCCCTAAATTATCGTCTCACCGCTAATTCTTTATTGTAGTATTTGTTTTATTGTGTTGAAAATTTTTTTAATATCATAAATGCAAAAATTTATGAATTGGCCAGTATAATCTATTGAAGATATATTTATTTTTAAATCAGAAAATAATTTTATTGTTGACAATGTAAAGGATTTTGATAAATTACTGAGAGTTTTTGTACACCGCAAAACTTATCAAAGTTAAAGTAGGTAAAAGAATAAATCATTATTACTTCAATAATCCGAAATTTTTAGCTCTAACTTTATTAATTTCTGGTTATTGTACTGATAGAAGACTGGTAACTGAAACCCAATACACCAGATACTACACTGTTTATGAATGAACAACTACTTGCATAGACTTTCTATAAAATTGATTTTGTTCTTCAGCATTTTTCACTATTTAGTCGTATCACTGTATTTATACCTATTCAGATCAACATAATGCGTCGTCTGTATAATCACATTACTGATTTCTAAAAAAAACTTAATTCCATTCCTATGAAAACACATTGTAATTGCTAAAAATTCTTATGGTTATCATAGCAGATAGAAGACTGACCTATATCTAAGTTCATTAACTTTCAGATATCATTGCATAGCAATAATTCATACTATTTATAAATTCTAATAATGTTTATTTTACTAGAATGGGTTTTGTGGAGAATTGGTAATTTCAATAGTTGAAATCATGAATCAATTGAAGCTAGACCACCATGGAAAACCTGGAAGCACTGGACGGACCAATTCTCCACAAAACCCATTCTAGTAATAATCATCTGCTCACTAGTGACTGACTTCAAGAGATACTCCTGGAGTTCTAGTGAGAAGCCGTGACCAGTGGAGTTCAACCAGGTCTGTTGTGAGATATCAGCTCACTGAAGACAATGGTGACGGTGGCGCAACTTCGTGGATTGGTTGAAGTTAGACATTAACACCTTTGGATGCCGGCTCAGTGGTGTAGTTGGTTAAGCGCCTGGCGCGAGACTGATAGGTCCTGGGCTCGAATCCCGCGGGGGGCGGGATCGTGGATGCGCACTGCTGAGGAGTCCCATACTAGGACGAAACGGCCGTCCAGTGCTTCCAGGTTTTCCATGGTGGTTTAGCTTCAATTGATTCATGATTTCAACTATTGAAATGTTTATTTTGTCCTACATATTGTATAAAAGTATGTTATTATTACTGAGTAGAATGAACCTTTTGTTGACCAGTTATACTGTATTTCACTCTAAATCCACCTGTGCGGTTCATATCAATATTTCGGTTTTGGTAACCAATATCCACTGTGTCACTAATTATACACTAACGAACACTATAATTCTCCACTGTAACAGTCAAACAAGTATAAAATATGATCACATCATTCATATGAAGATAAAATGTTGACCTAGGTCACTTATTTAGTAAATACAAGTGATGTGTATCAACTATCAGCTAAACATTGTTAACGATCGAATGTATGATATAATCATTCATACATATTATAATATTAATACTCTTACACTTGTATATATAATTGGTCAATTATTTAATCGTGCTTGTTAAATATAAGTATTTATTATTTCTGCCAAATACAGCTTTCCAGTTTCCTTACTTATAAATGCTTCAACCCAACATCATATTTAAACGATAAAATAAAAATTTCTTAAGAACTCATTAAACTTACAAGCATGGCATCAGTGCTTTAAGTCACTAACTTCTAGTCTGAGATATGTTGGTATATGCAAACTACTTGGTTGGGGTTCGCGTGACTATCGTAACCAATGGTTGAAAACTGAGTGACGTGGCTCAGAATCGATCACAATGGCGTAGGTGTATACACTTTATGTATCCCTTTAAACTATGAGATTAAAATCGCTTCATATCTTTTTTTCTGCGAACTAATTCTTTCTTCCTGTACTATATCTTTATATACAGTCTTTCTTTTATATATTGCCACCACTGGATTAACTACTACTATGAATCTGGTGTTTATCTTGTTGTGCTAATGAGGTATGGTAACTTGGACCGATGTACATATATGCCTGGTCCTACGTTGTAACTGACTTACAAGCGTAAACTTTGTAGTTATTGTTAGATTTAATTCATCACACCTATTTGGTGCCAGGTTGTATTAACACAACCTCCATTCAAAATATGTAGGCATATATATCTATGCTAAATATTTATTACTTTGTGTTATTATTTGTTGCTTGAGTCAACGCATTTGTATGTGTTGGCAAAATAAACCCTTAAATTATCTCACTAGTTAACATGTCAAATGTTGATAGTAAGTGTCATAGTGAGTTTATATTGAGCTCCTCTATTAGTTGTATTTTTTGTGGGGGGTATGGACTGAAACATTATTAGTTC
This sequence comes from Schistosoma spindalis, assembly GCA_946903255.1. NCBI lineage: Eukaryota > Metazoa > Platyhelminthes > Trematoda > Strigeidida > Schistosomatidae > Schistosoma > Schistosoma spindalis. Next base: position 49,428,365 of record OX336420.1, read on the forward strand.
AAATTTTTGTCTTTATAAAGGCATTAGGCTAATATTCACCAACATGGACATCATGTTGGATCATGTTTTGTTTACAGTGTAGTACACGCATGAAACAAGTTTAAATTTTTAGATTCATTTCCCCTATAGCGAATACCGGATTAACGTAATGGATAATGTGGGATAGCATTTGATGTCATCGTCATTTTACTCCAACTGTAAAGTGCGTTGATACACAGGGTTGCATTAAGTGTAATCTATGGTTTTAAAGACTCGCCTTTCTTATCTAAAAATGCTGAGTGATTCTGTGCATTTAATTGTTGCTGTCTTTTTATGATTACTCACATTCAGTGTCAATACCAAATGTGTTATCCTAATTTTCGGCAATGTGTTTCGTAACCAACCCTTGAACTCGTTTTCAGACACTAGCTTCTGAGGATCTGGTATGTTTTACATATTCACTTCAATATTTCTCGTGCTAAGTACTGGTCCAGCTATTCATTAATAAAGGGATTATTTTGTGATGTCATTCTAGGGCGAACGAATCCTTATCAAGTTATCGTCATGGTTCCCTCTGGGGAGATCAGAAAAATTATTCAACTCGGTAGTTTAAAGGGAGACTTTAAACCAAAATCGATAACTATTGTTTAGTGTTTCGCATCTTTATATTACACAAATAGTAATATATTTTAATCGAAGTAATATCTACTTCTATTCTGTTTTTATTTATCTTGGTTTCCTTCATACTGTTGTGATTAGATTACTTTTCCCCTTCCACAAAATTATCAGCTGTTGTTTTGTACCTCATTCTACTTATTTATTACTTTTGTATTAAAAAAATTATCAAAAATATACGTTCAGTTATTAAATTATTTGTCATACATGTTTCGTTATTGCTTTTTTGTCTTAACAGATTACTGGCAAACATTCACCAATGGAACTGTTGAACATCTAGATTATTTAATAACCAATGGTAAGTGCTGTTTTTGGTATATATGTTGCTCTTGACTGTGATATTTTTAAAAAGCTCGGTCTTCTAACCACATTTCCTATTTTTCTAAAACGTTATTATTTCATATACAAAATCTTGACTATTACCATATATTACACATGTTTTCAATATGCAATAAATTATCTGAAAGTCCTGTATTCATTGGACCCTCTGATTATGGTTTGGAATAACGCAACTCACTATTCAAGCGATTTACAACATTTGACTGTCCTTTAACTATTTTGGCAGATATCATACTCGTGTTATCACTATATGAACAAGTATCTTTCAGTTCTAGCAGTTAACTTCTGAGTGTGTTCACATTAGGCGGTCAAAGATATTTAACCGTTTGTTTATTGTCTAATTTCTAATTTATGAAATTCATCAACAAAAGAACTTTGTAGTATTTAAATTTACCTGTTCCAAGGGGTTCAAATAATAACTACCACACTGATGTTTATTTTATTTATTTATTTATTTGAACACATAAATATTGGTACAGGGGGGCACCAAATATATATGCGCCACACAAAACAATGAGAATTTAAGAAGGGAAAAAAAGTAAGGAACGTAGGGGATTATAAAATAAAAAAAAGAACAATAATGGGGGGAGACGAAAAGGTACACTCAGAAGAAATCTTACATTTAAGGAGGATACAGCCACTTTTTATGAAGAAAGTAAAAGAACGTCACAACAGGATCGCCACTGGCTTCTATTCTGAGCCATATCTGATAACGTCTCTAGCCACTGTGTTACACCATCTCTCGGACCCCATCCAGGGAGTCGTGAAGGACCAACAGAAGCCAGCCCTTTGCAGCTTTCTTTCATACCGCGACACCGTGTCATACACTGACCACCTCTTCGCTTTTCCCAACCAGTCCCAGGGTCGGCAAATAATGCACGACGAGGAATTCTCTGGGACGACATTCGTAGAACATGTCCAAGCCACCGAAGTCGGTGTTTCAAGATGGTGACACTAATTTAATTATCGTCTCTGTGACCGAACACACGATGCCGGACCTCTGCATTACTAACATGGTGTTTCCACTGGATGTTAGCAATCCTTCGGAGACAGCGATGATCGAACACAGAGAGATGTCTAACATCCTCAACTTGGAGAGGCCAGGTTTCACAAGCATAGAGTAGAACTGCTCTCACCGACGCGTTGTAGATCCGATCTTTTACAGCCAGACTAACATCACGAAGGCGCCAAAAATGGCCCAGATTGGCATAAGCCGCTCTGGCTTTCACTATACGTGCATTGATCTCATCACTCACACCACCACCAGCACTTACGCAGCTACCTAGATGCACGAACTTCTCGACTATTTCTATCTGCTCACCATCCAGAGTGAGTACAGGATTAGAATCCTGCCAATCTTGTAGAAGTACTTTGCACTTCGAGGGTGCAAAGCACATACCATACCTACGGACATTGATTGCCAACTGATCAAGTGCGGATTGCATAGCTTGGGCATTCTCGCACAGTAAGACAATATCATCCGCATACTCAAGGTCGAGAAGTCTTTCTCCAAGCAACAGATCCACACCACCATTACTTACATTCATCAGAGCTGTTTCCAGAATGTCATCGATGGCAAAGTTGAAGAGGAATGGTGAGATTGGGCAACCCTGCCCAACCCCACTGCTCGAATGGAATAATGGAAAAAGGTGGTTGTATGCCCTCACTCTGCCTGAGGTGTTTGTGTATAGGGTATTTAGGATGTTAATAAACTTCTCAGGCACACCCTTCTTCAAAAGACAATCCCAGAGAACAGTTCTGTCCAACGAATCGAAGGCAGCCTTAATGTCAAGAAACACTACGATTGTTGGCCTTTGATAAGTATGGCGGTGTTCTAACATTTTGCGGAGGGTGAAGATATGATCAATACATCCTCGACCAGAACGAAACCCAGCCTGCTCCTCGCGAGTCGATCTTTCTCGGGTTTTGAACAACCTACGAAGTATGACGGAAGCCAGTAGCTTGTACGCGATCGGAAGTAGACTGATCCTCCGATAGTTGTTACAGGAACGACGTGAACCCTTTTAAAAGATAGGGACAACTATCGACTCATTCCATGACGTTGGTACACTCTCTAGTTCCCAGACCTTTGCCGGAGCAGCAGGCCAGTTGAACTGCCCTTCAAAGAATTCTGCCCATCGTCCAAGACGTCGATGGATGTTAGTGATTGGCGTTCCGTCATCCTCGCAGATTGTTTCGCTCACACCAGACTTCTTGCTGCCAGTGGCTCGGATGAGTTGGAAAAGCTTCCGATAATTACCAGATGCAGCTGCTGCTTCCAGCTCATTAGCACGCTCCGACCACCAGGCTTCACGGTCCTTACGCAAGCTTTGCCCGATTTCATTACGTAACATCCTTCGTCTGTGGTCAAACTCACGGTCACCCGGAGTGGACCGACGGGCTTCAATCAGTTGTAAGGAACCAGAAGAAACCCAGTGCTTGTAAGCGGGACGTTTCGCGAACCCACAACAGACTTGACCCGCCATTTTCATGGCGTCATGCAATTGCAACCAATGCTCATCTATACTTTTCGGTGGGATGACGAAAAGACATCGTTTCTCACGCCGATTTCTTCTCACTTTGATGGAACTTTCTAATCTAACAGCACATAACCGACTGTTAATGGGGATCCAGTCGATTAGTGCTGCCTCAGCTCTAGCGCTTAGCGCGACACCAACGCCAGAAAGACCAGACGAAGATGCCACAGGGTACCTGGATAAACGCACGTAAAACAAGCTTTTTGAAGTGACAGATGGAGAGCAAACTTGTAGTACTTCACCAGAGTCTTGAATACGAGTGTCGGATAGACAACAAACGTCGATATTAAGACTTTCCAAAGACATAGCCAGCCCTATCTGTTGTCCGACCTGCATAAGTGTGCGGACGTTGAGGGTAGCCAGTTTCAATGGTGCATGTGGTTTCAGAAAAACTGCTACAGTACTCGTATTCGGTGGTAACATACAATTTTAAACCAGGCAGTGACTCGAGAACGTTTAGATAGAGCCGAATGTCCACCATAGGCGAGCTGCTGTATAAGTCGAAAAATAAGGATAGATAGAGTGGAAATAAAAGAGAGTGAATAAATGACGTGGTAAATAATAATAATAATAATAATAATAATAATAATAATAATAATAATAATAATAATAATGTTAATTGTTTGACGATAAATCGCAGCGTGAACAGAGTTTTCAGAGATCGTCATTTTCATTATATTTGTGTGTGGGCTGTGATACTGCCCGGGTGCCCAGACCGAAGCAGGTGGTTTTCTTAGGAGGGCACACCCCGAGCCTTCGACCTAAAGGTCTAACCCACAAGGCAGTGGAGCATCGTGAGGAGATGCAGTCCCATAGAAGCCGGTGACCAAGAAATCGGTTCATACGCCATTTGTTCCTTCAGGATACTGGAGCCCATGTGCACCATTGATTTGAGATCCGGTTAAAGCGCCGGACATTCGCTTTTCGTCCTCTCATTTTCGTAAACAACACCCTCGCCACGAGAAGGCAGTGAGTAGGAATTCCCTGGCAGAGGTTATGTACGCGTGGCCATGTGAGAGTATTTCGAGAGTGAGGGCGAACCTACCCCACTCTCGGTCACACCACACTGATGTGGAGTGTGCTAAGCAGAATTGGCACACATCTATAACAGTTCCTAGATTGGTTATATATATTAGATAGCGAGCATATAGCTCAGTAGGTCATTCTGTCACTGTAACTGTGAAATGCAGCTTATGAAAGTGGGAGACTTATATTTGTTGCCATTATTTGTGTTAGCACCCATGAAGTTTTTACCTAATTAAATATAATTTTAATGCCATAACTCTTTGGCGTCCAAGTTGGACACAAAAATAAAATCAATCATTTGTGAGTTTAGGCTTAGCACCAGCACGTAGATAATACTAGTTCTTGCACGATATCCCCACTAAACATTCAAAGTCTTTGAATATCTAGAGAGATCTTATCTGTCAGATAGTCGTCCCTACAGTTGTTTTTATATACTAACAATTAAACTTGTTTGTAGTTTATATCATTATGTATTTGAAAACCATGTTACTCCTTTTAGAGGGACGACCTGGAAAAGTTAAGAAATTGTACTGAATAAGATATCTTCAATCCAATGCATTTATCTTTAATGGTTTACTTGGTCATTGTCAAAACAATTGTGAAGTAAATGATCATCCTATGAGTTTTTCTTGTTTACTTCATACAGTTATTCATTAAAAATCGGAGCATTTATATTAAAATAAAGCTTTCCAAATATTTTTCTGCAACCTTTGTACTTAATATCTACTAATTGTCAGGCTGATTGACTAACCTATTTAAAAATACTTTGCACTTGACTGTTATCGTGATTTATAACCACTTGCCTTTTCTTAAAGTAAGGATTCACTGCATCTGCACTGTTTTAGCGGACCTTTCAAATAAACATTTTTGTCATTGTTTTCACTCACCCTCAATTTTTATCCCATCATACTTAGAAATTATGTGTTTATTTCTTGTATATTTCTTTTCGTAATTGGTTACTGACTTCCTATTTCAACATTGGAATTCGTAGATGGAGTTTTCCGCATATTCGGTTTAAATTCATCTGGATTGGTTTTCTTTATAATCGCTATTGTTGGATGTTTATTTACTTTTTGCATTGATGCCTTTTTGGTGCATCTAATAATCTTTCATATATACTTATGTAAGTTTATAGTGTGTTAAGTGTTCTCGTTCTGTTTCCGTAGCATTTGTCAAGGACGTAGCACTCATTTCTCTCGTTTTTTCTTACTCCTAACTTTCCGCCTCAGAGCTTTCTGGCTATTGGATGCTGACCCTGGCATTTGAATATCGTCCTTTGTTCTCACCTTGCGTCCTATTGACTGTAATTGTTAAGTTATCTGTTCCTGGAACTTCGGCTATTAGAAGAAGGTTAAGCAGACCGTGCCAAAAAGCTAACAGCAGTGTACGGATTGTAAACAAACTAAGGACATAAAAACATATCAATTTGACGTTGATTACGGATAATTGTATATCGGAGACTGTTTGGTGAAAACAACTGTAATTTTCATGCACGTATTTCGTGTATATAGTGCTACATGGTTGTCGTTTTGAAAGAGCTCAGCACTAATGACATTAGTTAGCCAATCTGTCTTACTCAACGTAGATCCTGGCACTTGTGTACATTTGTTCAAGTTGTTAGACCTCATTAGCACAGAAAGATAAAATTGTCAGGAAAAATCCCAGATTAGTAGAAGCAATAACAGTATTAGTGGTTATCGAAAAGAGTATTCATACAAGATACGAGTCGACTAAATGTAGATTAGTAAACTAGATTTCAAAAATTTATGGGAAAGACAGGGAGTGAATGCAACTACAATATCGCGAACGATTCTTGGTCATGTCATTCATGTCATTACGATAATCATAAGAACCACAATTATGTAGTTGGTGCCTACCTACAAGGATCTGAGTCCAAGAAAGTTTCTCTGTTGTTTTAGCTGCCCATAGCTTTCTTTCAACCTATTCCTACAATTGTCGTCAGCTCAGGTCGAAGTAGTTGGTGTATGGGTCCACGTAATGCAAGTTTTAGCCATCTCAGTCAATAAAGATTCCCTACTTCGTCAATGGATTTGTAATCGTTACCTAGTACTCTATATCTGACCTCAAAATCGCTAACTCGATGGTCCCAAAATACACGAGCAATCCTTTGACGGCATCTATGATCGAATACTAGTTACGTATAAATATCCTCTATTTTTAAAGGCCATTTTCCACAGCTGTATGGTAGAACGGAGCAGATTGTATCCATGATCAATAATAAAAATTAGTAATCGACCTAAAAGTTACTCATATCTGTCGCTCATACCGAAATGAAAGATTTTATGCCATCGATGTGAAATTTTGAAGTAACTAATTAATTGAACATCAAATTAATTATTTTGTAGGTATCAATACTAAGGTTAGACTTGATAGTTTTAAATAAACTGAGCATTAAGTAGAAAGTCAATAAATATATTTTCGTTATATCCCAACGAGTAAAAAAATTGTATTTTTGATGTTTCGTGACTTAATGTAAGCCACTTCTGTCAAATAACAAGCAACCAAAGTTAATAGTGCAAATTCTCTTATAAATCATTTTCTGTTAAAAAAACGTTAACGGCGAAATCTTGTTTCAGCAGTGTACAGTCGAGCACATGTTCTTGCTAGACATTGAATTACTTTCCCAACAATTGACTTATCAACAAGAGAAAAATAGACTTGAATCATATCGTTATTGTCCTTAGATTCTCATAAATGATTTGTGCTCACTGTCGCTCGCGCTTTGTTAATACTTTTAGAATATATGCCAAAAAATAATCCCGAAATTGTGGTTGAAAATAAGGTTTCTTAGGCTGGCTTGATTGCTATCAGAATAAAAAGTTGAAATCTATCTGACGAACAAAACTAATAAAATGTACTACCATAGTGCACTAGACACATAATATTCCGCTGTTCAAATGGAAGTAAATGAAGTGATTTCTTGAAGTTGTGTTGAACTCTAAAGCATCAATCTGTGGTTTACATCATTCATTTCCAGTTTATTAATGAATATCGTTTTCAACCTTATTAGTTACCATATTTTCCTCATTCATTTCAGATATAAAAGGTATGACAACCTATGAATTCATAGTTTTACAACGTCAAAAATCTAATCCACCTACTGAAAATCAAACATCTAATAATGCGGATCAAAGTGAAAAGAAAAATTTATTCTGTAGTATTAAATATATTGATTTGTGTGAAAAAGAAGATATTGCTGAAATGTCATCACAGAGTTCATCAAATGGACCATTTACTACAAGTAGCAAAGTTGTTTTATCTTTACAGTCCACCGGTAAATCATCCGATCAACCAATTGTAACAGGCGATTTAGCCAATAATAGCAGTAGTATTTGTTCAGTTAGAGTACAAACTATTTCTAATAGTAAAATATTTTCTGATGGGAAAGGATGTCTGCCTTCACTTCCAACGTCTAATTTCATATCAGAAAGTATTAAACGAGATAATCCGGTATATTTATCCTCCCTAGGCAAAGTGAGTATATATTTAACTCTCTTGAGTTATACTTAACATTATTCGCAATGTATTTGCTTTTATTTGACGTTTGAGTTGCATAAGGTAAATTTCAACAAATGTAACCATCTATTTTTACGTTTAACATAATCAGTAAATTAATACTCGATTAGTACTTTAGTTTTTTCTGTGTTATTCAAATAAATCAGTTTTGTTTATCCATTAAATAAATATGCAGAAAAATTATGTTCAAGTATTATACGCTCTATTTAATGGTGCTGTTATAGTGGAGGTTTACTTTTTAGTGATTTGTTCCTTTCAGTCTGGTCACTTACGTACGTCTGTTATCCCTTGTGGCCACCGGCCGGAATTCCCCAACATACTCTGTCCTAGGCTCTCTTTTCTACTTGTTACCAAGTGCTATTAATTCTTTTGATGCTTCTTTTTAATTCCCGTCTCAGTGTGTTCTTGGGTCTCTCTCTTTTCCTTCGGCTTTGATGATCCCAAGTCAAGGCTTGTTTCGTGATGCAGTTTGACGATTTCCCTGAAGTGTCTTATCGTATCTTTTCGTAATATTTGATTAACTGAGGTCTGGTTTGTTCTCTACCAAATTAGGTTGTTGCAGTTGGTGTCCGGCCAACGAATTCGTAGTGGCTTGCGTAAACAACTGTTTATAAATACTTGTACTTTTTGATGACGGTTGTAGTAGTTCTCCAAGTTTCAGCTCCGCACAGTAGAACTGTATTTACGTTCGTATCGAAGATTCCGAGTTTGATGTTAGCTTGCAGACAGTTATTTTGAGTTCCATTTTGTTCTCCAACTGTAGGAATGTGGCCCTTGTTATTCCAGTCCTTTCCTTTATCACTGACATCAGATCTTCCTTGTTTATTGATGATGCTAACCAAGTTCGTGAAAGTTTCCACCTTTTCTAGAGTTTCTACATCAAGTGTGATTGGGTTGGTGCTCACTGTATTGTATTTGAGGATCCTACTTTTTTCCTTGTGTATGTTGAGGCCTACCGCTTCAGAGGCTGTTGCTACACTACCTGTCGTCACCTGCATCTATATGAGTTAGAAGAGCTAGGTCATCTTCAAAGTCCAAATCGTCTTGTTGCATGCATGCTGTTTATTGTATCCCGTGCTTTTCTAACGATTTTGAGGCTTTCGTAAGCCGAAAGAGGAAAGGCGAGACTAAGCAACGTTATCTGACGCCGGTCTTTGCGTGGAATGCATCTGTGAGCTACCCTCCATGGATGATTTTACAGTGTAACCCGTCGTAAGAATTCCGTATGATGTTGACGATCTTCCAATGTACTCCATGTTTTTGGAGGAAGTTTCTAAAGGCTTTTCTCTGCACGCGTTTGAATGCTTTCTCATAGTCAAGGGAGTTGATATGCAGTGACAAATGCCATTCAGTTAATGATCCGTAATGTCAAGATGTGGTCGGTATATGATCGATTCTTACGAAAGCCAACCCTATGGTTTAGAAGTTGAGTGTTTACTAAATCTTCCGTTCAGTTTTGAAAACTGTCCATGTTACTGACAGTAGTGGGATACCTCTGTGGTCGTCACACTTCCTAAGGTCACGTTTCTTTAGTATCTTGATGAGGTACCCCTCTATCCAGTCTGTTGGCATTTGTTTTTCTACCCATAATCTTCATAGGTGGGTGTGCATTGTCCTTGGAGGTACTTCTGTTTATGAATTCAGTGCTTCAGTTTATTGTGTCTGGTGCTGCTACTTTCTCACTCTTGGCTTGTCCGATGGGGACGATAAAGATTATTCTTATACGTAAGAAATCTACTACAAACTTGATAAAATGGCAACTGACATACACAACTCTTCAACAATAATCTCTTACGATTTAACTCAAAAATGGTAACTATGCAGAAAATAGCATGAAGCTTAACAAAGAAAAATAAACGTGGAATAACTCCATATATATATAATCAGATACGACTTTGCGATAGAAGAATTATCCGACTAGAAAATAACAAATGTCATGCTAAATATGAATTTAAAACTGTGCTCTCATTTACCACAGCAAGAAACAACTAACCCTTATTTACAGAAGTCATATATGACATCCTTGTTATATGCGTTACTTTATGTTAACGATCTTAATATTCTCAGCCTAATCAGTATTTGGGTTTGTGTTTTTCGTTAGTGTTTTCAGATCGTATTACAGCAATCCCTAAAACGTACTGTATTGATGATATTGCTATGATGTTTTTTTAAATGACCTAAATTTGCTTTTTATATATAGACCTATTCATCGTATGTAGCCCCTTTTTGGTTTCACATATCCGACGTTAGATTACTAGATGACCTAAGTTTCATGTAAGCTTTGGTTTAAGTTGTTCGTTAGTTTTCGAAAGGAATAATCTAAAATCATAAAGTACTGTACTTTTGTTTGTGTGTAGCTTAAGATTCCTCATCTTTATTTTCGATACGAAATTCACATGTCTCATTTTACAAAAAAAAAATACAAATTACCTATCAATTATACAAAAATATTTTCGAAATTAATTTGAGAAATTGTTTTTTTTCATTGTGAATAGGTTATCTATTTTATGCTATACGAAGACTAATCGATTATTTATATGCATATATGTACTTTTCCATGAAAATAAATGTCGATTTATATTCTCATTTATGCAATAACGATTATTATTATTATTTTATCATAGGGGAAAATGGGTGGGGTTTACTCTATCATATTAAGAGCTAGAATATCAATAATTCACAGTAACAGTTATCGTTAACTGCCTTTCTTTTTAAAAAAAATAGAGAAATAGCTATTTAGATAAAAGAAGGTGGTTTTACTGTATTTCATTGTTTTTGTCTTTTTATCTCGTTTAATTTTTGCGTGAGAATGTCAATTGATGTTACTTCTTTTTTTTCTCTTTCCATATTTGATTAATTTTATTGTAATATTATCTAATTCTGTAAATTTTGCATTGTATAAAATAAAAGAAAATTTTATTTCTGTTTTATTATGATTTATACTTTAGAATTCTGATATACCTCTTGATGTAAATAAACATGATTTAACACGGTAAGTTCATATGAGTGGTTCTGTAGTATTACATTATTGAACCTTAAAAACAAAATGCTTTATTTTAAAACATTACTCCATTCTATAAATTTTTTTTATGTGACGATCAGTAAATGAAATTGATCTTTAAAAAAATGTTCATCGATAATTAAATATTTAATGTACCATAGAGTTGACATCAACACAGCTTTCAAAACGTATAGCAATTGTCCAGGGTGCATTCTGAAATTCAGAAAAAGAAGCTTTAACTATCAGAATACGCAGACTTCTTTTATGTATATAGTAACAATTAATTATAACCTTGAATCTACCCTAGTAATCTTTATCCATTTCATAGCCTAGGGTGACGACAGTTTCCTATTATTTCCATTTTGTATTAATTTTTTCCCTTATTTTCAGGTATCACTACATTTATTTGAACTCTTATTTAATTGACCTTTATTAGTTTTTATAAATGTCTTGATATAAGTATACATCTAACCGGATTATTCAAAATGTATGCTTCGAATAAATCACATTTTTTCAGATCAATTCCATCTCGTCACTCCAACAATTTATTTTGAACTATTTTCCTAAAGTGTCTCTGCCCAATAGACAAAATCTACTAGCTGATATCAAGGTCGCTGTAGGAGGAATAGTAGGAACTGAAGAGAGGGGTTGATTATGAATACAGTGGTATTAAGTGCTGTTAGATGTATGAGGGCGGTTATCACTTTCCGGTTGCCCACACCATGGAAGGGTTCCTTTGGAGTTACCTGAATAGGAAATTGGACTAGAGGTGGTCATAGTGACCTGAGAGCGTGACCGCAGTGCTCAAGGGACGACTGTTCGAGATCGGTCACACACGACCTATTTTTGAGTAATTTTCGTGTTAGCTCCGTACTTGTTGGGACCTTACCACCCGAGACGGATATCTCTGGGATAAGGCGAGGTGTGAATTTTTAGGGTCAACCTTTTCTAACCTTACCCCCCCCTTGTGGGAAGGCAGCATCGCTGTTATGCTGGTTGTCTGAAGGAAACACCTTACTGCTGTCACACCTCTGTACAGTCAGTAGTACGACTTCGCCTTCGGATCTTGGATTTGTTGCTTTTAGTCTTACCGCTCTTCAACCGACCTGTCTGGCATGGTAGGACCTTGAGGAACGATTGTTCGAGCCAGTATAGCTCAGTTGCTTCATCACGATAGGCAAGCCCGACCACCACATCAAGGTAGCAACAACGGTTGGAGACTCGGAGTGACGTGGCTCAGAATCGATCACAATGACATAGGTGTATACACTCTCTGTCTTCCTTTAAACTATGAGATTAAAATCGCTTAATTTCTTTCTTTCTGCAAACTATTTCTTTCTGTACTATATCCTTACATAAAATCTTTCTTTTATATATTACACCATTGAGTTAAATGCTTCTATGAATCTGGTGTATATCTTGCTGTGCTAATGAGGTGTGGCAACTTGAACCGATGCATGTATGTGCCTGGTCCTACGTTGTAACTGGCTGAGCTGATATCAATAGGGAATAAGTGTTTATATTTCAGAAACTTTATCGCCAGTGAATGACGATAAAATTAGACTATTTTAATAAGCGAAATTACCGAAGATGGTTGTTTATTTAAATAAGTTATTTGTTGTCAATGAAAAAGATAAGAAATGAATATATCTGCAACCAACTGATTTTATACCATGTCACACCAAATTTCTAACCATAGATACCGTTTATCTAGAGTACCGTGAACAATAAGCATGCATCAATCTATATAGTTTAATCTAATGGTTAGTGGTTTCATGAATTGATTTTGTAGTAACCCTTAGCTCTTTCCCGGTCTGCTTATTGAGTATCGGGGTAAGTGGGGATTAGACATATCTTATCTATATCCCAACTGTCTCAGTCAGTGGAGGTTTGTAGCCTCACCAGTCCTACTTACTATGCCTCCGTACTGCACAACTAACTATAATTACTCACAGTAGCCAATAACTATTTAATGATTAGCTTTAATATGGTTTTAGAGTCAAATTATTTCAACCTTAAGGCTTTTTATCGATAAATGCTTCCTATGACCAAAAGGTATAAAATATTGGAATGAATCTCGTGTTTAGAATATTTCAGTGGACTCATTTAAATGATGTATGTATCTATTCACCTTTCGAAATATTGTTAGGCGTTTTGATGGTGACAAAATCGCATTTATTCATAATATCATAATTTTACTTGGATAAACTTGATTTTCCATGCCTGCTTCAAATCTTTAAACGTCCATTAGTCCTCATTAACATAAAATCAGGCACATATGTGCATCTGTTCAAACCACCACTCCATTTCGGTACAGAGCGATAAAGTTATCAAGTCAATTTTCAGATTATTAGAAGTAGTAACGGTATCGGTAGTAGTAGTTGTAATAATAGGAAAGATAAGCGTGTAGACACTATAATTCGAGAGGGTAGTATAAACTCACGGAGAAAAATGTATAAGATAATTTTAAAACCCGAAATCTATGGGAAGTCAAAGAATGTGTTAATGACAAATAGTTAATAAATTAGTTCAATTTCTTTTAGATTATTATCATTTTAGTAACAGTTCAATGCAATATTTAATTTGCGTTTTTTCGTGGTGATTCTTAACTCAGCTTTCATAACATGTCGAAGAAAATTTTCATTAATAACTACAGTTACTTATTCCTTGAAGATAATTCTTTGCTTTTTAACACAGGGTAGATAGTGATGTTTCACAAGATTTGTGTTATTATAACACTAGTGGTGATGAGATTTTCAGCACAAGAGCAATCACAGACGAAATTGAGTTGAGTTCAATCAGCCCAAGTGATGAACTTGTTTCATCTGAACAAACCACCGACTCTACGACTACACAATCCAATAGTACAGAAACTACAAATACACTTACAAAAGAGAATGAGAGTTCAGTGATACCTAAGGTAAAATTATTTCTGTACATGTTTATTTTAAAGTATGTTTCTCCCGGTTTTCCATGAAGTACTTATCGTAAATATTTTAGTTCAATGCAATGTATGTTATGTGTGTACGTTATTTTATGACATTTCGCTTTCTAATATCATCCATTTTGGATTTCGATGCTGATGTCATTTAGATAAGCTAAGATATTGACAAAATATAGTTTCCTAGTGCGTTTATCAAGATGGGATAATGTTTAGTAATCTTTAACATTATTTTATACCTATGCATAAGTGGTTGGGGTATACAATCCATCGACTTGCTAATTAATTCGTTAATTAGACCATGAAAAGTTTATCAGTAATGAATCATTATCATGAAAGAGAGAATTGACTATGTATTGTGAAATGTAAACTGTAACTTTGTTTACTAATTACTAGATTTCTAAGGTTGTACTTTTAAAAGGTTTTTGCATAACATCACACGTAAACTGTACTTCATGGCCAAGAGTATAAACCCGGAATGTTAGTGTATGATCAAGATGGTGTATTATATCATAGTATTAATGACATTATTGATTATGCTTACTGAGAACAGATTTTAGCTCATTATATGAAGTATTTGAAGAAAGTGACGGGAATTTCCAGTCGATTCACTGTATAAACTTATCTCAATCTTCCCACATTTTCGTGCACCAGCCATTCTCTATCGGTCTCGTTTCTCTCAATTGCTATGACTGTCAAATATTATACATAAATTTTTCTAAATCTTTGTATACTTCATGAATTTCCTTTTCACAGGTACCTCCAGTATCACGAAAAACATAGTGTTATATTCGTATATATATACCATTTCAGCTGGAGACAAGATAATGTCGGATTGTGAAAAAGACTCATTGCCAAACCTTACTTGTAAACCCGCGTCGCAAATTATTTTTTTTACTGATATAATCTTGATTCTTATTGACTATCAGTAGTGATATTTCTTATTTATCGGTTGATATTTTATTACTATTACTATTCCGACCTGTTCAGTTTGACTTCGTTATTTAATTTTATTCTGTAACTGAATAATAGTATCTCTATGCTCTCTTCTTTTCTTGATGAAATTACCATTTCTCAATGTGTATATTTTGTGTACAAACTACTCGTAAATATTATCGATATTGAGAACAATCATTTTCTCTTTGTAATGCTATTTTTATGCATGCAGTAGTTAGATATTTCCCTCTTCAATGTAGTCAGCGTAGATATTTTTAGGAAAATGTCAGTTAAAAGACTGCTTTAAAGTGAATTTGAGTTAGATTTTATTCCAAAAGTAAGTTACTTGAAATTCCTCTTCAGTGTTATTGTTAGCTTTTGTAAACCCGATTACCCGCCTCCCATAATTTATCGTATACTCTTACATGTTTAATTTATCAAAATCTTACACTTCCACTGATCATTGAGTTCTTACCGTTACTATTTCAAGAGTTCATAAAGTCTGTCATTACATATGTATTTACATAATGAAATAAAGTATCTGCTCAACATAGATATTTTGCTTATTTATAAGTTGAGTAGTATTACTCTCTGTTCGTCTATTGTTTAAAGTCATTGTATCAACTGGTTCCCTAAAGATTCAAGATCTGACACAAGAATAATCGCTTTCATAACTGCTAACGTGTAAATATAAACTCCATTATTCTGTGGAGAATTTCCTCATTAAGGAGAGGTTGCATGCACATACATTACTCGATCGTTCTAATTTTTTCACTGAATATTCAATACTATATTCAAATGAGGTTTGGTTTGTCAAAGTAAATCTACCTTTGCTGTCCTTACTATTTTTTTTATAGAAAATAATTAATGATGACGTTATTCCTAAGTTTTATTAATAACGTATATATCAAGTAATGGATTATTCTAATAATCATTGAAAATACAAGTTAAATGAAGAGATTTTTGTTTTTAATTACTTCCGATGATCAATACGTTAATTTCTTTGCATTACACTCAAAAGTTATCAAGTTTAAAGATAAGTACCATATATGTTACTGATTACCTGCATCTGTATTAGAAATTTGACATTTCATTTGCTTTTTAACACTAAACACTTGGTGTTAAGGATTGCACATAAAAAAGTGACATGATAATAAACTTCCAAAATGTAAATTTAAATTAATATCAATCGTACTGTAGATCTGTTTTCCCGAAAAAAAGAATTCGCCTTTCATCAATGGATTGATCAGTAAATATTACTTGCAATACAGCACGACGCTAATTCCTGTAGATCATGATCCTTGAGTTTCTAAAGAAAATCTAAACGAAATGGAATATGTACTCACTATGTAATGAAAATTATACTTTGTGAAATCCGTCTTTTTTATCTCAACAGTAGTCCCCTGTAAGTAATTACACCTGATTGATTATATCTTAAAAGTACGTAAACCAAATGCTTATTAAATTATGTATAAACACTGATCGATTAACTTTTTCTCACATATCCAATTGTACATAATACCATTATCTTCTAATTGAGTCATTTTCCTTAGTAATATGAAACACTAATAAGATGTTTACTATTTGTGTTGATTGTTAATGTTTCTTAGGTTGCATCGTAAACTAGTATTTAAACAGCAACTGAAGGCCGGGAGACCCTGGACAGTTGTCTCATCTTAGTGTAGGGCTCAAAGGTGCACATCCACGGTCAGGGGTGCTAAGTGTGACGAATGCTTTTTGCTGAAGTTGAATTCTCATTCTAGTCAGTGGATCCTGTTCAGCTGTGATAATGTTTGTCAGCAATTACACTTTTTAAATTATGTTATGGTATTATTTTGTTTAAAAAACTAGAAGGTATTCTATTTTTGTTGAATTTTACTAACCGTACTTGGTGGTAGTGGTTTCTACTTTGAAGTTCTAGAAATACAGTGATTTTATTGTATCAAGTTTTCAGAAAACAAATAAGTCAGTCAGAAACAACGTGTAACTTCATGCGTACGTACATCAGTTCGAGTTGCTATACCACATTAGCACAGAGATTCAGTTATCGATTTAAATCCCGTAGTGACAGAGTACTGAAAGTATAAGTAGTGACAGGGAACGTTAAGGTTTGATGATGTTATTTAAGGAGTATAGTCCAGTGGAATATATTTGGAAAGAAAATAAAGGACATGGAGAATTCAGAAGATTAGAGTTTGAGAGAACACAGAGAGTGGATGCACCTGCGCCATTGCAAACGATTTTGAGCCGTGTCATTCAAGGTCTCTTACCATCGGTTGATATCACCTCGCGGTCCCCAACCAATTAGTCTACACCTACCAACACGGCTCAGTCCACTTGTCAGTGACTTTATGGATTTGTTCCATGTTTCGGTCTGGCCGCCCTTAGCTTTCTCCCACACCATAAAACACTGCACGTCGTGGCAGTCGGTGATCTGGCATGCGCAACACATGTCCCAGCCATCTCAACTGATTAAATTTCACTACTTCGTCAATTGATTTGCCATCCTTATCGAGTACCCGTTTCCTAACCACTGAGTTACTTACTCGGTGGTCCCAGAATATACGAGCAATGTTTCGAAGACACCTATGATCAAATACTAGTAACCTACGAATATCCTCTGCTCTTACTGGCCATGTTTCACTGCCATGAAGTAGGACGGAACGAACTGCTGCGCAGTAAACTCGTCCTTTGGTTGATAGACGGATATCTCGCCTACGCCACAAATGAAGCAAGTTGGCAAAAGCTAGTCGAGCCTTTTGTATCCGTACTGAGATTTCGTCACACACCAAACCACAAGGGCTGATGAGACTTTACAGACATGTGAAGCGGTCGACACGCTCAACTACTTCACTCCTTATCACTAGTTCGGGTGGCGGTGCAACCCAATCCTGAAGCAACATTCTGCATTTCGGGGAGAAAATCACAAGCCGAACATGCTTGCATTGTTGCCTAGAGTGGTCAGCAGACTCTGCATTTTGTTAGCGTCTTCACCAAATAGAACTATGTCATCGGCATATTCTAAGTCAACAAGTGAATCTCCCGGTAGAAGTTCAACTTCTGGAAATTTAGTTGAGGAAAGTGTCATCTCTAAAAGGACGTCAACAAGAATGGAGAGAGTGGACAGCCCTGACGAACACCACTTGAGATAATCAATTCTGATGACAGTTCGCCACAAGCTCTCACTCGACCAGTTGTGTTCAAGTAGAGAGCCTTTATAAGGTTGATGTACTTCTTTGTTACTCCTTTCAGTGACAAAGCTTTGGTTAGACGTCGAAGTATTATTGAAGCTAATATTTTAGACACTATATTAGTCAAACTAATTCCTCTGTTATTGTCACAGGAGGACTTTTGTACTTTCTTATAGACTGGCACATTCAGTGATTGTGACCAGTTAGATGGGATTACGTCCAGTTCCCAGATTCTACCTAAGACCTCAGTCAATCTCGCTGCTAATACTGGACCGCCATCCTTAAAAATCTTAGGGGTAAACCTGTCAGGGCCTGCTGCTCTCCCACGCTTCAGATTTCCTATAGCTTTTTCAACTTCGTAAAGAGTCGGAGGACTTACATCAACTTGCCATTCAGGTCGACTGGGGATCGTGGGAAACCGAAGTGTGGCTGAAGGCCAGTTGAACTGATCCCTAAAGTGTTCTGCCCATCGATCCAATCTCCTGGATTGAGAATGAATAATATGTCCATCTTTCTCTGAGATTGTTTCGCTAACAGTTGGGTTCCTAATACGGGTTTCCTTAACAAGTCTGAACAGTTGTCTGCTGTTACTTATTGCCTCTGTCTTTTCCATCTCTCTTGCTTTCACTACCCACCACTGTTCACGATCATTACGAAGGCTTCTAGTCAGCTTACGCTTAAACTGACTCCGCTCTTCGTTATGTTCAGAGCCAGATGGAATAAGTTTTCGAGCATCTATCAGTGCGGTAGATGCTGCTGAGATCCAGTGTTTCTCCCTAACCTTGTGGTTTACCGTACTTGCAGACATCACTGCTGTTTCTTCAGCTTTTCGGATGTCATTCCGCTTTGCCTCGGAGTGGGCATCAGTTACATAGCTGCCTAACTGTTTTTCTAGTTGTTCCTGAAATATACTCTTAGCTTGACTATCATTAGGTAGGACCCTAAGGTGTTTCCTTGCACCATCTTTCCTACGTCCAGTAAGACGCAGACAAATACGCGCTCGCACTAGAGCATGATCTGAGTCTAAGCATGTGCTCCAGAATGAGTGACAGTCTTCTATCGAGCTTCTCCATCGGTGGCTGATAGCGATGTGATCTATTTGGGTCTAGCGTTGGGATGAATTAGGGGGTCTCCATGTTAAAAGATGTTTTTCCTTATGCTTAACGTTAGTGTTTGCAAGAAACAGGCAGTTATCTGAGCATAGCTGCAACAGACGGTGACTGTTATCTGTTCTTTGAGCCGCGACACCATAAGATCCACTCAAGTGTCTTTCCCTTTCGCTTAGTTTACCTACTTGAGCATTGAAGTCACCAGCCACTATTACTACATCTGAACGCCTAGCTTTTCGAAGGTCGGAAAGCTTTGTGTAAAACTCATCCTTTACATCATCTGAGCTGCAGTCAGTGAGAGAGTAGGCAGAGACGACGAAGAGGCAACGACGAGTGTCCCTATATTTCTGAGTCCTTACTGTTCCGTTTAGTGGGACAGCGCACAAACGACTGTCTACTGGGATCCAGTCTAATAGAGTTAGTTCTGCCCTAGGACTCAAAGGTGTACCTACGCCAGCGAGGCCACGGGAAGCAGCATCAGGGCTTCCAGGTACACGGAGCGTAAATCGAGTTGGTTCGTCACTTTGACATAGTGCGGTCAAATGAATGACACTACTCGGATCCTGTGTGTGTGTTTCGGAGACGCAGCACACATCGATGGAGCGAGATTCTAAAGTCCTAGCTAAGGAAGCCTGTTGTCCTATTTGGCACAGTGTTCGGACGTTGAAAGCTCCTATGTGTAGTTTGAAGCGTGGTTTCAGAAGACCAGGAATAACATTCCGTGTACTCGAATCGTTCGCACTAGCGGGGCGAGGTGATAAAGGGACGTGAGAAGGGTTAGTCGTGGAGATAAGAGAGTTATTAGGAGGTGTAGGAAGGATTTGAATGTGACCAACTTGGTCTCGTGTGCTGTTACGGGTATGAGGGCTGAAATCACTTCCCGGTTGCCCACACCGTGGAAGGGTATTTTTTGGGGGACCTGAAAAGGAAATCGGATTAGTGTTGGTCTTAGCGACCTGAGTGCGTGACCACAGAGCCCAAGCGACAACTGCTTGAGGCCGGTCGCGCACGGCTTTTTTATGGGAGGTTTTTAATGTGTTAGCTCTGTTCTTCAAAGGGCCGTACCGCCGGGGACGGAAATCCGTGGGGTAAGGTGAGGTGTGACATTTTTAGGGTCAACCTTTTCTAACCCCTTGCTTCCTTGTGAGAAGGCAGCAGCGCTGCAGATGCTGGTTGTCCGAGGGAAACACCTTACTGCTGTCACCCCTCTGTACAGTCAGTAGTACGACTTCGCCCTCAGACCTTGAGTTGCTGCTTTTAGTCTTGCCGTTCTCAATCGACCTGCCTGACATGGTAGAACCTGAAGGAACATGTGTACCAGCCAATATAGCTCGGTTGGGTCATCACGATAGGAAGCCCGACCACCACATCAAGGTAGCAGCTACGGTCGGGAGAAAACAAACAAATAAAAGTAGTAATAGGTAATTGGAATCAACATAATAACCTATCAATGACATTCGAATTAAAAATAGACTATAGTAAAGTCCATATAACACTGATTAAATTGTAATCAATTAATACTAATGAAAGTATATTTCAAAACACTATTTTGATTTACAAAATATACTGTACAGCAAAATAATATTGTTTGTTGAATTATGTTTTAGTCTTTACGTATTTTTGTTGTCAAGTAATTTTACCAATGAGAAGTCATGGCGAGAAAATACATTAAATCTTAGATTTTCATATGTCGTTAGTTTTACTGGACTCATCTAGCTGAAGGCGCTTGGTCATTCATCCGCTCCAGATCACGTGTGGGAACGCCGAACTCAACATCTACTGCAGTCGCTAGCCAGATTAGTTCAGACGATTCTCGATATATTGATAGCCTATCAAATATATCTTCGAACCCCCTCGCTTCTGTCTTTTAAATTTCACTTGGTGGGTACGCTTCATATTAGAAAGTGTTACTGGTTAAAGCGTTGTCAAACTCTGAATACCTGTGGCATCTTCATTGGTTAGCCCGAATTCCAACGACCAGCTTCACGAATCGGTTTTGAGTCTACAGGAGGCAAATGGAAGGCCTGTCGCTACTTGTGGCAAAAGGTACGTTTATCTCAACGTTGGTTTACGCAAACCCGTTCACTGAATTTTCGTTGTTGCGGATGTTTCTATGCCAATCATTGGTATGGACCTCCTACAGTACCACAATTTAATCATCGATACGCGCAGACGGAGGCCAGTAGACGGAAATAATAATTTATCTGTCTGCGTACCTTCTTCTTCTGGTTGCAGATTATCTCCTCTCACGATTAAGCACACGATAGACCCATTCTATCAACCACTACTCGATAAGTATCCTGACATTTACCAACCGCAACCGAAACTGCCGTGTATAACCAGCAACGTTACACATCACATCACGACTACATGACCATCTGTGTTCTCTAAAGCACGCTGACTGGCCCCCGAAAAGTTAAGGTTGGCGAAAAACGAATTCTACCACATGATAGATTTGGGAATGATACGACCGTCAAACAACCCATGGATATCTCCGTTACACACGTTCCCTAAAATGTACAGCAACGATTAGAGTACAACTAGCGACTATCGGCGATTGAATGTAACAACTATTCACAATCGTTACCCGTCGCCTCACATTCACGATTTGACAGCTACCTTGAAAGATACAACTATCTTTTCGAAAGTCGATTTGGTTAAAGAGTATAACCAAATTCCTATGGCTACTGACGATATTGCAAAAACCGCTATTATAACTCCCTTCGGACTCTACGAATTTTCGCAAATGCCTTTCGGTCTCAGAAACGCGACACAAACCTTGCAAAGGTTTATAGACGACGTTTTTCGAGGTCTCAACTTCGTACACGCGTATGTTGATGACTGCCCAATAGCAAATCGGAAATAGAATCGCATCTCAAGCATCTAGATCTTGTTTTCAACTGACTACAAAAACATGACGTTACTGCAAAACATTCATAAATGCCTAATCGGAACTGACTCCTTAGACTTCCTAGGACACACTATCGATGCGCGAGACATCCGACCGCTTAGAACAAAAGCGACGGCCATTCCGGATTACACAGAACCGACCACCATCAAGCAATTGCTCACGTTTAACGGCCTGGTAAGTTTCTATAGACGGTTCATAACAAAATGCGCCTTAATTATGAAACCTCTCACCGACCAACTTCGTGGAACTGCGAAATCCATCAATCTGGATGACACCGCGCAGAAAGCGTTCTCCACGGTTAGGGAACTGATCGCTCAAGAACAATGCTTTTTCATCAGGACATTGAAGCACCCATTAGTATCTCAGTAGACGCATCTGACTCAGCAATCGGAGCAGTCTTACAACAGTGGGTTAACCACTCCTGGTGACCTTTGGCATTTTTCTCTAGACGGTTGCTAGACACTGAATCGAGGTACAGCACATTTGGCAGGGAACTCCTATCTATGTACTGTGCTGTACGGCATTTTCAACACTCTGTCGAAGGCCGAGAATTCACCCTATTTACTGACCATGAACCACATACTTCCTCATCTTCAGACAAGTACTCACCACGTGAGTCTCGACAACTAGACTACAACTGAACTACAATGTAGTCGCAGACGCCTTATTTCGGATACTTTCCTTGAACAATTTCCAACGAATCAACCTTCTAAAACTCGCCCAACTTCAAAAATAAGACACTGATCTTCAGCACGAGTTGTCCCCAACAACACTTAAACTGCCATTAAACAGATGGGAACAGGTAAGGAAACCTTACTGTGTGACAAATCTACAGGTAGGGATCGCCCAATCGTGCCGAAACATTATCGACGCAACGTCTTTATTACGTTGCACAAACTTTCTCATCCAGGTGTTCGTGAAACCATTAAGCTTATAGCAGAACGGTTTTGTTGGTCTGGTATGAATAAAGACGTGAGGGAGTGGGCATGCTCCTGTGTAAGCCGCCAGAAATCTAAAATTATTAGACATAACAAATGTCCTTTAGGCCCATTTAAAACTCAGGATGCTCGATTTGACCATGTTCATTTAGACTTGGTAAGACCTCTACCAGACTCAAATGGATATTCTTATCTCTTAACCCGCGTAGACCGGTTTACTCGATGACCAGAAGCAGTACCCATCAAGGACATTACTGCTGAAACAGTGACCTGCGCCTGTGTCGAACGATGGGTAGCAAACATCGGCTGCCCAACAACAATCACTACAGATCGCGGGCGCCAGTCCGAATCTGAACTTTTCGGTTGTCTGACCACAATATTAGGAATTAGAAAAGTGTTTGCAGACGAAAAACTAGTTGGGTTTAAACTTCTGGCTGACCACGTCTTAGGGTCACCACTAACCCACAAGGGGGGGAGTGATCTGTAGCTGTAAATAAATCCCCAAAATAAATAGCTCTGTAAGTTTACGATATTGGATGCTGACCACATTAGTTTTACTGGACTCATCTAGCTGAAGGCGCTTGGTCATGCATCCGCTCCAGATCACGTGTGGGAACGCCGAACTCAACATCTACTGCAGTCGCTAGCCAGATTAGTTCAGACGATTCTCGATATATTGATAGCCTATCAAATATATCTTCGAACCCCCTCGCTTCTGTCTTTTAAATTTCACTTGGTGGGTACGCTTCATATTAGAAAGTGTTACTGGTTAAAGCGTTGTCAAACTCTGAATACCTTTGGCATCTTCAACGTAAAGGGTTACGTCAGTCACTCCGATATTTAACACATTTATATACGTGTAATTGAGTAAATTAAGTTGTTGTCGTTAGCTAGTTTATGATTTTGGTTTATCTCACCAATTTTTTTAAACAATAGATGAACATGATTCTCTACAGTGGTTAAGATAACACTCATGTTATTTAAGTAATGTTTGCATACTGAAACTAATAAATCACTATAAGGGAAGCTACTCGAATATTTCTCATGTGGATCTTCTTATGTGTACCGTGTATATTACTAAAATGAAATCAGTATCGTCGATTGTACCCAACAATGTAGGCAGCTTTGATCATTAGGGATTGACGTGTATTTTTGTGAGGATACATTTCTTCAGCTGAATTGGCTTACACCAGTGCTTTACCAAAATTAATAGTCATGGTGGACAACCAACATCTCGCTGTGAGTGAAAGAAAACTGAATGTTTATTGTCTTAATATCATTGAAAATTATTTTACTTCGGCATCTCAGGGACTATCAGAGCTGCTCATGTTTTAAGAGCCTTTAGGGACATTTTATTGAATAATCTATAGCGAAGGTATCTACGAATAGAACTTTCACCTGATTGGTGCCAGTGGTAATCAGAAACCCTTTGTTTAGAGATTCTTGAATCTGAGCAACTGACTAATCAAAAAGTGTTCAAGGAAATTCATCTTAGCTTTTCTAACAGGGGAAAGCAATAAGCTGATAACTGTTGTATTCATTAATTTTGCGTTAATGAGTCTAATGTAAATGTCCCCGAAAGTATACTTACTCATTTGGATAGTCCATCATGTTTTGTCAGTTAACCACAACGTAGAACCAGGCATATATGTACATCGGTCCAAGTTACCATACCTCATTAGCACAACAAGATAAACACCAGATTCATAGTAGTAGTTAATCCAGTGGTGGCAATATATAAAAGAAAGACTGTATATAAAGATATAGTACAGGAAGAAAGAATTAGTTCGCAGAAAAAAAGATATGAAGCGATTTTAATCTCATAGTTTAAAGGGATACATAAAGTGTATACACCTACGCCATTGTGATCGATTCTGAGCCACGTCACTCAGTTTTCAACCATTGGTTACGATAGTCACGCGAACCCCAACCAAGTAGTTTGCATATACCAACATATCTCAGACTAGAAGTTAATGACTTCAAGCACTGACGCTTGTTTCGTAGAGACCTAACGATTGTAAAAAGTATTTAATCGACTGCAAAGAGTGAAAATCTTCCAAAAAACATCAAGGCTATGCTTCTTTGTAATTTGATAATTTTATATCAACACTTGCCAGTAGAATTCCATTTAACATTTTGCAAGAGATTTCACCAAACTCATGCGTGAAACTGTTATTCCTAACATCATGGTAGGCAGTGATCTGAAGGAAGTGTACAGAGTGTGTGCACTGAGTAATTTCGGTAGTCATATAGATTCCCTATTCAAAAGCGAATGTATTTGTCCAGTGGTGTTTACGAAGATTTTATTGTTGATACAGGCAGTATCATGTCCATCATTTCTGCTGAAAAATTGAAGTCATTAGATTTCGATGTAAAAATTAAGTCTACCGAAGTTTCTGTTTCGAGTATTATAGGTCACAAAATTTCTACTCTTTGGTGTTAGAATTTTCTGATGACGACAAATATTCACACCTTAATTGTCAATTCCTTGTCACTGGTTGTGTTCATCTTGTCCGTACTGAGTGAAATTGCTCTATTTCAGAAATTCTTATTTAGAACATTAATTCCAATTTTTCTCAGTATTATAGTTTCAACCTTAGATTTCCGAATATTGGTTAGTATTAGGTAGTTTATATACACTACTAAACTGGTAGGCTTACTAAAGTGTGGTTGACTGACCATTTTATGACTTACCAGTACATTTATTCTTATGTACTAGTTACGTGACTTTCCACGTTGATTTGGCCTACTTTGATAATCGAGGTATACAGTTTTGCACTACTTTTCGAGCAAAGATGAAAGATATCCTCAGAGATACCAGTCTTATGTGACCGAGTTACGACTCATCAGTTAACCTCCGTCGGCCTTTCTTGACCTTCTCGAATTTCATCCACTGTGCGGCATTCAAAGTTAAAACTTTATATATACGAAATATTATGATCACTGTACACGTAGTAAAGCCTTAGTGCTATTTCTTGGATTTTACAGTCTTATTATGTAGTAATCGAATAATACTGCGTCAGCCCGGTGACTTCCATCTCACTCTATTCTGACATTGTTTCCCAACACATAAAGTGCAAAAGTATCATAAATCAAATTAAAAGATTCGCTACAAGTAAACGAAATTCGAAATAAGTTAATTCTCAAAAATTCGCGATTCACTCAATGAAAACGTGAAATGCACGATCTTTAATATCTTAAATTTAATTTGACGACCGAAGATAATGAAATTCGACTTACTGACTACTAACTCCCAGAAAGTTCTAATAGGTACATTTATGATCAAGATTATGTTATGAATTGCGGCCTTTTGCCCCTGTTATTACATAAAGTACTCATACAGCCAATTACAGAACAGCGATTTATCGACCAGTCCGATGACGCATAAAACCCGTACGAACAGACTAGATTCTTTATTGGCCCTGCCTCCTGCCTAGCGCTGCCTGTTAAGTCCAGAACACCAATCTCAGCCCCCACGATATGAATCATGTATTTCAAACATACCGGGTTTATATGCAAATCAAATAGACCACATCACTCAATTAAATAGAATTAGCCAAAAGTGGCTGTGAATGTGAGAGACTGTAATTAATAGACTGGGCATAACTCAAGAACGGTAAATCGTATAATAATAGTGTATAGGTCAAAATGAAGCTTATAATAAGAGGAACATGAATATGCATAGTTCGGTTACATAACAATTATATGATAAGAAATATATGTACCGTATCGGTCCAGAAATGGTTATCAAGAGTTACCATTCATAATTCTCGTCGGGATGTAACCGTTTATAACGGTGTAGAAATATAGAACAACATCATGGTCACAACCCGATTTATTGTTCATAGATTTCAGATCAGCTGAAATATTGTATAAAGAGCAACTCATCAATTGGTGCAACCATTACAGATTAGTTCTTGTTGTTCTACAAGACATCTACAAACTTTCTCGATACAACAATACACTTAGGAACCAAAAGACGTTTTGTCAGAAAGATGTGCATTTGGGATAAAAAGAATAATAAAACTATATCTCCGACAAGTGGTTACTATTCCATAGCATCAGTCACTTTCTTGGTGTGGATTAAAATCTCCTTTTTAGTGCTGATATTATCCAGTTGATCAAGTTGCAATATGGCAACTAGTCTAAATGAATCAATATCTCGTGACATAGTGGCTTTAATATAGGACAAGCATTCGAAATCGTGTTGCGGAACCAAAGAGCATTAAAATAGAAATTTGTTTCTCTAGTGCCATCCTATATGGCGCTATTGTATGCAGTGTCTTTACAAGGACAAGCGCTCTATACAATGCGCGACCTTGAGACCACTTGGCATATGTAAGTTCTATCGCATACTTACTTTTCATGCAAATTTGTTAGTACGATTTTTAACTGTTATTAGCATTCCGAAAATTGCATCCAAAAGTAATGATTACTTAATTGGCTTCTTTTTGATGATTGGATAAATATTATTGGATCCATCGGTGAGACTATAATTTATGAACGAGCCAACTAAATATAAGATAACAGGATTACCTTGGATTTTAATGGCTCAAACTTTGAACTATTCTAGGAAACGCTAGTCGCTAACTGTTGTTACGATAGCCTCTGTCACAGCACGGTAACTCGTACTCATGCTTGAGATCTCAGCCATTTCCAAGAATAGTTCCGCATCATCACATGCTGCTCAGTAGGAAAATTTTTAGAATAATTGATTAATTCGAAAGCTGCCTAACACGCTTGCTTCAATGAGACAATAGAGTAGTAATTTTGTCAGGGAAACGTCACGCTAGCTTTTCTTTGTTGATAGTTGTAAATTTTTTTCTTGTAACAGTGTCTGAGAATAACTTTTTCTCTGACGTATGTTTTTGCACGACAAATCGTTTTCGCTTGGTTGTTACCAATTGTAGTTTAAAGTTTTTCTGTCCTAAGGTCATGCTTTGTTACTCTACACACTTTCAACTGGTGGAACTCTAAGATAGCTAGCTTTTTCTTTACTTCTGTCCTATTCCTGAATTTCTTTGCATTGGTTATAAGTGTTTCGTATCAGTACTCGTACTATCGAGCTGGCATTAGTTCCCATTCGTATTTAGAAACGTTCTGTCTTTCGTAATTAGAAAATTACTGTAAACACGAACAAAGCAAATCCTAGACACGACAATAGGTATACCTTGATTTTGCTTGAGGTGCTTCTACAGAATATTCAAGACCTTAGTAAACTTCTCAACTATAGACCTCATCAAGTGTCAAAACACATTCAAGCCTTACAACAGGTCAGTGTCTCTGATATCAAGAAATGCACTGACTATTGGCTCTATTTAAGTATATGATGTGGGACAACGACGTGATCATTCAAAAATCACCATATTATTGTCTGCTGGACATACAGTGTTGTGGGTCTTTGGAGCTATTTGATTAGTAACTCACAAAACGTATTTTACTCGTAGATATAAAATGTAACTTGTCTGCGTTAATGCTTAACGTAGCCGTCGAGTTAATGTTGTCGATTGTATTGAGTACTGGTTACGTTGATCACAACTTTTCATCGACTAATATAGTTGAAACAGCCAGTTAGTCGCAACGTAGAACCTGCTACGTATGTGCATCTTTTTAAGTTGTTATGCCCCTTTTGCACATAGCGATAGGATTGTCAGGTCAAATCTCAGAGTAGTAAAGCTATTAACAGTATCAGTGGTAATAGGAAAGCTTAGTCATCAAGGATATGATTCAATGAACCATAAATTAGTGAAATAAAAAATATTAAAAGGAATTCAGCAGCTTAAAATTTAGGGGAGGACAAAGAGTAAATCTATCTGCACTATTTTGAACCATGTCACTCTAGGTCTCTAACCACTGGTTACGATAGTTGAAATATGTATTACGCATACCTAGTTGTCGCTTACTGTAAAGTTCAGTGGTGTGTGATGTAGTAGGTAGGTTGATAATACTCTGGCGCTTTATTTATTTATTTATTTGAACACATAGATATTAGTACAAGGAGGCACCAAATACATATGCGCCACACAAATCTCATTTGATTTGTTCGAGGGCTGTGATACTGCCGAAACCGAAGCAGGGCGCTACAAAAGTAAGACATCAGTTCACGAAATCATTCACCATCAGACATTCATTTTGATAGTTGTGTACTTCATAACCTACAATTAAATATCGTATTCACTTTTAATCGTCTAAATCTTAGATTTCGTATCATCCCACACCTTTCGTTCATTGATCTCATTTATTCTTCCTGAATCATATTTTTTTGTTTTCCCATTTCATTTAATGCTATCAACTCTTTACTTCCCATCTTAATTTCATCTCTCAATATGCTGATACGAGGTGTAGCAACTTAGACTGACATATTTTTACACCAAGCTGATGGACTGTGTTTAATAATCCTGGGGATGCTAAATCCCTAAATACTACACTTAAAAAGACATAGATTCTAGAATTCACAATGTGATTTAAATTTCAGTCTCGCTGTATCTATTTATTCACCACAAAGTTATTTTATGTTCAAGCGACGATTGTTCGTTCTGATAAATTTTGAAATTGATAATCACTGAATAATCAACGTATGATTAGATTAATCTGAATATAAGTTAGTTCTTCTGGGGTCTTCACCAATATATCTTACAAAACTTCCCTCTTTTTCGTTGAAGCGTCGTGTGTTAGTTGTCCGGTCCGTCGATTTTACATAGATCTAGTTTCTTCTAAAACGTATCTCAATTGTTTTTTCAGAAATGCCAAACCATATCTCAATGTGCAACGGATATAAACATTGTGTAATGGTTGGCTTAATCATTATAGATATAGTTGGTTTTCTGAATAGGCCTCATAATACAAAATACACGGATACCTAAATCGACGAAAGTGACCGAGGTGCATTCATTTTTTTTCACTCATGAATATCCTACATTGTTTTTTTTAAATGTTTTCTCTTCGCTGCTGTTTCTAACAAGTTCCCATACTTTTACCGTTAATATCTTTGTGAACGTTATGCAGTCACTCAAACCGCAACACTAACACCCTCATCCTGAGCCACAAATATACTTCATCATCTCATTTTGAAATATCTTCTGTTTCACCCTAAACTTTGAATCCGCTCATCTGTATATTTTTTAATTTGTTTTTAAGTAGTCGGTTCTTAATAAGACAGTCTCCTTGAAGGTGTTCATATAAAGGTTGTCAGATTTGTATGTCATGTCATCATGCATCGAAATGGGAATGAATTGCTTGTAAACTTCAAGTTATTACTAATTGGAGATAGTGGAGTTGGGAAATCAAGGTTAGTACCAATATCATACGACTTTTTCAAATTTTACAGCTTGTTAATGCGTTATACTAATGATTGTTTTGAAAGTCAGCTATCTGCAACTATCGGTAAGTTTATATAAAGGTAATTTGCATGTATTTATCATTTTAGGCGTTGATTTCAAAGTCAAACTTGTTACGGTCCCTGATGGAACAAAGATAAAGCTTTCTATATGGGTGAGTGATCTGACTTTCTTACCCCAGACTTTTACTTTTATAAAGACTCGTAATCAATATTAAACCTGTGTTAATAAGTGAACTTTTTACTCATAACTACATAATCTTCAAATCGTCAGTCACCTTTTGTCTTCAAATCCAAGAATGCCTTTTGTAGTAAAACATTAACACCCGTCAACCTTTTTATTCACTTGTTAGTCATACTCATCAAATCTAACTATTGTTTCTTTCTATGTTTGTAGACAAATGTATGATATATATATATATATATATATATATATATATATATATATATATGTTATTAAGAATTGATTCTTTGTACATTGGTTACATGACGTACTTTCTGTTGTCTTATCGTGTACCAAGGAGTTTTTGTACTGTCAATACATGGTTATATAGAAGACATTTCTCTGTTGATTTTGAGTTTGTGACTTGGTTTATCCTTAAAAAGGGTGTTCAATTGAATGTCTATTATGGGCTGATGAAATACTAACATACGATCTGAATGTATAAAGATTTTGATATTTTATTTTTTAGTAAGAAGACTGGCTAATTAGTTCCGATTGGTTGTTTATAGGTGAACATTGAATTACGCCGTTACCGCATGAATTTTTTCCGACACGATAGATTGCGTTTAAGATGTAATGATTTATTTTTACAGCACCTTCTTCAAAATTTTTAGGATACTGCTGGTCAGGAGCGGTTCCGTACTTTGACACCCAACGTGTATCGTGGTTCACACGCTGCTGTTTTTGGTAAGTTGCGTTCTAAAAGCTTGTTACGGATTATATTATGTGGTTTCACGAGTATTTTTTTAACTTTGATACTCATAAATGAACATCTTTTGAATCGAGCTTGACGTAGAAAAGCCAATGCAAGAAAAATTATCACTTTTTCTTATAACGAAGCTAAGATATCATCCGAACGGGCTACTTCTCATACATTTGTAAAACATGTTTTTCAAATATATGGCCTATAATTTCCAGGTAATTGAATACGGGATCATCTTGCTCAATCTAAAAACCCATTATGTTGTTAAATATATGTTGATACATAAAATTCAATCCCAAGCATCTCATTGACTGAAGATATGTATCAAGAAGAGTAAAAGTTAACCAGATTTCTACTCCTGGACCACTTTATTCTAACTGTAGATCACTAGTAGACAAAATGGACTCTTGGGATCACTCGTCATTTACTCTTACAATTTGTCAATTCTTACATACTACCTATTATTCTTTACTGTTCTCCATTATTCTTTCCCGGGCTTTTGAGAAAAGACTTTGCTGTACTGCGGAGAGTGCTGAAGGCAGTAAGCAAGGTGTGTCGTGAATCCTTCGACATCATAATTAATATGGTTGTGGATAGACATCTAAAGTCATGCAAACTACTGGCAGATGTTATTTTATCAGATACAAACCATCCCCTTCGCTCATATCTTTTTCCTTGTATATCTTCTGGTAGAACGAGACGAAATTACATTAAAGTCGAAGCATCCAAGCAAAAGTATAAAAGTTCTATAATACCTTACCTAGCAAATATACTGTGACGAACAAGTTGTTAGAGTTAACCTAGTCAATAACCTACACTCTTAACATGTATCTCATTTGGAAAGCTGTGCAGTTTTTCAGATTTTTTTATTAACCTTTTTTGTCTTTATTTCTGTTTTTTTTGTAAAAGAAACTTGTTGAAATATTTCGTGCTTTGAATTCTATATTGTACCAAAATATAATATTGAATAAAACCATAAAAATAAATAAATATTTTCTACTAAGCGTAAATATGTGTCGTAATTGTAGTGCAGTCACTGTTCAGGAATCTTGATTAAATGATTTCCATGACGATAGTTTGATATCACTACATAATCTCGGGGTTCATCATCAAGATTGTTCAATCAACTGGAAAAAGTGAGGTGCTGGTGTAAATGTTTTGTTATTGTAGGCTGGTGTTAATCTAACTATGCACATTTTAAGTTTCCCAACAATTTTATAGACCGTTAGCATTTCTAGATAATAATTCTGCCTTTGTTTCTGTTCCATGATCACTATTATGGGGCAATTTTATTGGCGTTAATGCTGAGAGCTGGGCTTGTTCTTATTTCTTTGAAACATAACAGTATACTGTGTATAAAAGAAAGCTTTTCACTTATTTATATATAGTTGGTTTACCACGAGTTTTTGTCTCCTCTTCCCTTTATCCACATAAAGCACCTTTTTATGATTTGGAAGATGACATCTCAACTATTGAAGTTGTGAATTGTAGGTCTAGAATTAGTTGCAAATAATACCATAGTTGAACCAAGTGTACATCTAATTTGTTTTTTGAAATAAGCTAGCTAACAGCGTCTCATGCGTTAATTACTAAATTATTTTATTCAGTGATTATGAATGTTTTTTTATCGCATTAATCAACATAAATGTGTTACAACTGTTCAGGTGATTTCATTATTTAACTTGCTAAAGTTATGTATCATGAGGTTAAACTATTGAATTTATTAAACATTCTATATATCAATTACTTAGATAAAAAAAATGGTTTAGAAATTGATTGTGATTTTTGTTTCATATTTAGGTCTAAAGTTATTGTTGTTTCTTTTTTTTTTCTTAAAAAAAGATTATACTTAATAAACATGTGAACCACTAATTGTAGATGATTAAGTGGAATTTCATATATAACATCTTTTAAGTATTTTAACAGTCTTAAGAAAGAAAGGGCCAGTGACATTCGTTTATTATGGGACATTTGATAGTCAATTCTTCATAACTACTCCATAAATAGTAAATATTCAGGAATTATATCTATTTGTTTATTTCCATGATTCTTATGTAACATAGTTGCTTTAAATTGAATATGATTGTTTGAAACATTAAATGAACCTTTCAGTCAAAATCAAAATAGAGCCGGGGATAGATATACTTTAGCCCAAGTTCTTATCCTACATCAGCAGGACGAAATATAATTAACCAGATGAAATGCTTAGAAGTTAAAATAATTGTGGTGACAATAATCGTGACGAAGACCAAACGTTGAGAATATGGTTCGAGTAGGCGTAATGGAAAAATTGTATAAAGTACTTCTGGGACTCAGGATCTAGACTAAAATAAAGTGAATAAACTTGCTCCACTGTGATTGATTCCGAGTCATATCAGCCAACATTTTAAACCTCTGACCCCTGTTTCCTCGCGTACACCAACTAAACAGTTTACCTACTAAAATGACTTCATGAACCGATGCTATATCTTGTTTTGGCTGACCCTCATTTTATTTCAAATTACTTCTTCGCCAGCCGACATTAAACACATTTAACATATTTCAGACACCTCAGGTGATGAAGTTTTACAGTCTTGTCAACAGATTTGTTATCTTTGGCATTTTACACCTAACCACAACAGTGCTCACGATATCTATGCAGTGTTCCAAAGACAGAGTCAAGATCTTACAGCCTCCAAAGATGATGGCTTGTTGTTGGACTCTATTTCCATTGTGAATTTTATGTCCTTAAAGATGTTGATCAGACTAGGTGTTTTCCAGCCCGTCTCCAGTAATGAAAAATCTGTCGTCCAAATAACGAATCCACATTTTTGACTTGATCACTGGTGAAATCGAGGCTTCCAGTCTCTGCATCACTGCTTCTGCATTCGAGGTCCTATTTGTGTTCCTTAAGTTTGTTCGTAGATTTTATTGTTGAATTAAAACTACTTCGTTAATGGTAAGTCAATGAGTTCTAGTAGATTTTAATTTTGAAGCTTCGTGTGCTTTGAGAGATTTGTGTTGTTGGTGAGAAGCAAGGAGAGAGTTTTCTTTGTTAAGCTTGGATCTATTAAGATGAATGGAACTTACGTCGAAAGATTTCATCAGTTCATCGTTGCTGATTTGAATCTACTTAAGCTTTTTTAAGAATTGTATTGGAGATTTGGAATAATGAAACGAATCCTTTAAATGTATCAATATTATTGAAATTTCGGTAAATTGTATGCTGAGATTCCGGAGAATGATAAAATTTGACGTAGTGAGATGTTTGGTTTGTGTAGTTTCGGTCTACTGTAAAATCACTAAAATGTAAACTTACAGCTTACACATGTTTTTTACCTCGACAGACATCTATAAATACAAAGTGGATTGCTGCTTATTGATTAAGTTGTTTTTATATATTTAAGCCTGTTACGCCTCTTGAAGTATAGGCTGTCGACCAGTGATCTCCAAGGAACTCTATCCGAGAATATTCTTTCCAGTTGTTGCCAAATGGTCTTGATTTCTGACTTCAGTTACCAAAATAATGTGTTCTTTGGTCTGCTTTTTTTTTTCTTTTGCCCTGGCTTGTGAGATACAGACTAATGGTTTTCACAAAGTGTGTTCTATCCACCTCCAGCGTCTTTTCCTGATATCCTCCACATCTGGTTGCTGACTTGTTCTCTGTCGGAGTACATTATTGTTGATGGTCTCTAGTCAATACATTTGGGGTCACTTGCATCGACATCTCTCTATGAATACTTGTACTTTTTGGAGATGTTGGTAGCAACTCTCCAGATTTTAGCTTCGTACAATAGCACTATCTTGAAGTTAGTGTTGGAAATTGTGACTTTGGTTTTGTCTGACAGTTGTTTTGAGTTACGCAAATTCTCTGATTTTAGAATATTAAAGATTCCCATTGTGAAAATTAGAACAACACATATAAGCGAACAATTGTTTTCAATTAGATCATCATCAGGTTTTACTCTAATATACAGTAATATTTATGCGAAAATGTTAAACCAATCAAGGCAATTTTGGGTCAGTAATTACAATGAAATGGGATAAGTCATCACACATAATAGATAAAAGTACAAGTTGATAGTAGGAAGACAGGTGTACTGATAGTAGGTAAGAATAATAAAATACGATAACAAAGGTCTTATCAATAGTTAAACATTGGGAATAGTAGGTCAAACATGGGTAAATGGAGTAGTTATCACAAAGCATTAAAATCATTACGTAATAAGAAGTGTGTAAATAATTAGATAGTGAAGAATGCAAACGGAAAGAGGCGGATAATTCCAAACAAATAATGGATGTGTAAATAAGGTTAATGATAGAATAATAATAATAAAAGAAAAATAAGGAAAATAAAATGAAGAAATAAAAATTAATCGTTAGTTAAGTCATAACTGGCCATGGAAGGGATAGGGGAGTTACAAATTTCTTCTGTACACATAGATTGGGGTTATATGTACGGATTCCTATGGCTTCAGCTATATGTAGGAGACGGGAACAAACTCCATTGAGAAATGATGGAGGTGCACGATAGATCACTCGAAATGATTTCGATTTATCTACCGCATGACCACTATCAATAAGATGTACCAGGATTGAACTGCGTACTGTTTTTATCTGGCCGTTTATGAACCAAGTTGGTAGATGTTCACTCATTCGTTGGCTAAGTTGTCTGGTTGTACGCCCGATATAGCTATCTCCACAGGAGCAGCTGAATTTGTAGATGCATATTGAGGAGGCCAACTCAGGTAACCTATCTTCACTATCTAATTATTTACACACTTCTTATTACGTAATGATTTTAATGCTTTGTGATAACTACTCCATTTACCCATGTTTGACCTACTATTCCCAATGTTTAACTATTGATAAGACCTTTGTTATCGTATTTTATTATTCTTACCTACTATCAGTACACCTGTCTTCCTACTATCAACTTGTACTTTTATCTATTATGTGTGATGACTTATCCCATTTCATTGTAATTACTGACCCAAAATTGCCTTGATTGGTTTAACATTTTCGCATAAATATTACTGTATATTAGAGTAAAGCCTGATGATGATCTAATTGAAAACAATTGTTCGCTGATATGTGTTGTTCTAATTCTCTGATTGTAGGAATGTTGCCCTTCCTTCTCTAACTTGTTCCTTGATATATGCATCAGATCCTCCGTGTTTGTTATTGGTAGTGCCTAGATGTGTAAAGTTTTCCACATCCTCAAGATTGTCACGATCAAGTATGGTTTTGTTAGGTCTCTATGCTGTATTTTAGGATCTTGGTTTACCCATTGTGAATACTGAGGTGTACTGCTGTGGAATCCGGCGCTTCATTGGATTTCTTCGTCTGTATTTGTTTCTGTGAGTGGAATAGAAAGGTTAAACCACCTAGAAATCCAAATAACGCGGTTGTGTCTATGATATTCACTGCATCATATGTTTTTCCCAAGCTGTGAATACACTTAGTAACTAAAGGAAAAAACATCTGAAGTAATCAGTCTTCACTTGGAATACATCTGTGAGCTGTCCTCCATTAGCGACTTTATAATTCAGTCCGTCGCAGGAGTTTTGTATGGCGGTGGCTATCTCTCTACGCGCTCCATATTATTGAAATAGGTTCTCCTTTCTACACTATTAAATGCTTTCTCATAGTCACACGATTTCGTCGGGAAAATTGCAATCGACCTTATTTCTACTGTGAGTAGGCGTACATAGATAGATGAAAATGTGTGTTCATAGATGTAACTTTTTTCAGCTACCAAGGTAAGCTTCATATAAATTCACTTATACTTTACTAATCTTTGGATCAAATAATATAAACATGTATATATTTTTCTATCTCCATTTATTTCACTGTCCTGATTTTTGTTTAACACACCATACCTTCTATTCAGTGTTTGATGTATCGAATCGTGAGAGCTTTGATCATCTGAGCAGTTGGATGGAAGAGTTAAAAACTTATTCAGACAATCCAAACATGATTAAACTTCTTGTTGGAAATAAAATTGATAATGTAAGTTTTTATAATGTAATCAAATGTCTACAAACATGTACTTTTAATTAAACAGCTTTTATCATTACTTAACATTTTCTAGTTGTTCATTAGTAACTTATTAAACTAAATTATTAAGCTTGGCAATAATATCTATTGTTAAGTTATTTATACAGTTAATAAAAGGAAAAAGTAAAAAAGAATATTATACGTTCCTATTGGCTTTAATTTGAGACAATTAAAATTTCAAGAGTTGGGGTCATGAGTCAATTGAAGCTAGACCACCATGGAAAACCTGGAAGCACTGGATGGTCGTTTCGTCCTATTGTGGGACTCTTCAGCAGTGCGCATCCACGACCCCACCTCACGGGGTCTAGTGGTTAGGCGCTCGCGCGCGAGAATGATAGGTCCTGGGCTCGAATCCCGCGAGGCGGGGTCGTGGATGCGCACTGGTGAGGAGTCCCACAATAGGACGAAATGGTCGTCCAGTGCTTCCGGGTTTTCCATAATGGTCTAGCTTCAATTGACTCATGATCTCAGTTATTGAAATCACTACAATCTCCACAAAACCCCTTCCGATAATAATTAAAATTATTATTTGCTCATGGAAAAAGAATTAGAAAACTAGTCTGTTATATTTTGTTTGTGATTAATGAGATATCTTAAATCAGGTTACCAGTTTAAAGAATGTTCGGAAATATATTACAACATTTGATATTGTTGTAATTGGTACTATTTGTTTTAAATTAATCTATGGAATTATTTTAAAGGAATGTTTAATAAAACGGTATTTAAGTGTCTATTTACTAGTTTTATACATAAAGTTTTAACATCTACGCACTAAATGGGTGGAACACTTTACCAATCGGCTATTTTATCCACTTTAGGATGAGGTAAATTCCATAGAATTAGAGTTAATTAATTTGGACGTAAAGCTTAATAAATATACTCGGTAAATATTTGTGTTTAACATCTTTTTGATTGTTCTTTGATGGATAAAAGTGGTTAGGTAAACGCAAGATTTTTTCACTCATTCTGTATCTACACTGGTGAGAATGAAAGCCACCTCTGTCTGTGCTTATTTTTAAATAGAGAATTTACATTAGTTTCTTATTGTTGATAACTTTAAAATCAAATAGTTTACCGGAAAATCATTAAGACATCTTTTTCCTAGCGAATAAGCTCTCGTTTTCCTATAATAGTTAGTCGGCTTTCTTTATATTGCGATTATAGTCTAAGGCACCTCTAAAAACTACTATTCCAATCAAATCGGCTAGAGAGTGATAAAATCAAAAGAAGCTGATATAATAACACTTAGCTGTTCCGTTATTCAGCACTTCAAATAATGGAGTTTAATATTTAAAACAATAAGTCCCTTTGAAAATTATATTTGAAATAATCTCAGCGCCCAATTTCTGTCAAATTTAGTCCCTTTGATAAATTTCGATAATGCAATGAGAAGACGAAGTTTATCAGAATTATGTGATATATTAGCGCAATACATTTCGAACAATCTGATCACACATATACTTGTTAAGAACATTTGTATATGAAAATTAAAAGGTCAACCAGACAGGTTAACGGTAAGTCATAACAAAGGAAAAAAATATTAAAGTACACAAAAACCAATGTGATTACCACTTTGGATAATAAATTAGTATTACCAGGGTAGATTAAGTGTAAGGACAAATTGTTTTTGAACACATAAAGGGGGTTTCAGTTTCCGTATAGCCAAGGCTTCAGTAAACCTTAGTACACGTCCTTGAAGGCTTTTGTATAACACCACAAATGCTGATTTGATGTCAACCTTATGACCCGTCTCAATTAAATGTTTCGCAATGGAGGATATTTTTGATCATCGAGCTTGTACACTATGTCCTGTCTCAGTATCGTCTACGTATCCTGTCGAAATGTGTGTTTTCTCTTAAAGTTGTTAAGAAATTATCTTTTATGTATAGCTAAAACAAATAATTAATACAGATTAGTGCAAGTCAATCACATGCAGTTTATCTTTTGAAAATACATCTAATATATTATGGCTTAGCCAAGTACATGTTACTGTAATCGGCTTTGATCCATGCTAACTGTGTGAAGGTTTGTGGTATTGTCATGTTATCCAAAGAGAGAGGTATGCATTGAGCAGATTTCAAACCTTGGACAAAAAGTGTAAAGGTCGTTCGTCAATAAACCGGTGTCGACTTTTAATTGTGAAAAGTAGATTATTCTCCGCGTACTCTAGTATGTATTCATGGCTACGTACAAGCTGTTAGAGTTTAAGAAAGAATTGCAACCTTTCTTTCTCTTGATAGTTAATCTTTATCAGCTGAAATGGTGAAGACTTATATTACGTATGCCTATCCACCGACTACCTTGACGCACAGTAATGGCTGGTGTAGAATTATGTTGAAAGTAAGCTATAGGCGGCCAAACCAACACATGACATATGTCCGTGAAAATACAGAGTATTGGACTGAACCATTTAGGTAGATGCGGACTACCTGGTTGTGGTCCGCATGATTATTGTAACCAATGGTTATGACTTTGGGTGACATCAATTCACTTTTTGTATCCTCCTGTATCCTAAGTTCCCCACAAATTTTATTCATTTCATTTATTTATGTTTTGTTTTATCGCATCTTGGATGCCTGGTCTTTTCTATTATCATTACTACCTGTACCACTGTGGGATTCGCCCTGAAAAATTTATCTCGTGTTTATGGGTTGTAAAAACATGAACCGATGTACATGTGCCAGGTTTCACTTTACATATAATTGACTGGCTAATACTTAAAGCGTTTATTGCCTAGGTGTTGTATGAATTGTGGTTTTACGGTTCCATCATGTTACGTCTAGCATATCTACAATTATTGATATGACCGCTGCTCTTGTGCTACTATGAAGGAATCCCGGGGCGTTTAAATAAAATAGTGTGGTTTATGCAGAATTATAAGTTTTAACACCACTTATATATCTCAGTTGTGAACACTAGAATGCTAGATTCCTTTGTCCAGCTAACTTTGGATATCGAAGCACTAGTTTTCAATCCCTACTTCTAGCCATATTTCATTGATATCACATGACTTTTCTCTTTAATTTCTCCAAACCCCCTAAATACAACTATTTTCATGATTATGGAATGCTTCACTATTAAAGAATTATCATTGGTATTATTTCTGTTTTTACTCTAGATTTCGCGAGAGATTTCTCGTGAAGAGGGTCTTCGTTTTGCCCGTTTATACAGTATGCCGTACGCTGAAACAAGTGCGAAAACCAGTGAAGGTGTTAATCAGCTATTTTCTGATGTTGTTATTAGAATTTATAATCATTCTGAATTGTGGAATCAAGGAAAAAAGCGTGCAATTAATAATTCAAGTCGTGCTCACTTAACTGAACTTGAAGATAAACAGACCCGTAGTGGCTGTTGTTCATAATATTCGTAGATGTTTTGATATACATTCCTTACACTTCGCGAATTCATGACTTCACTTCATTGTTGAAATCTTATTTTATCCAACTAAATATTATATATGGTATACTATAACGGTTTACTGTTATTTTTTAATGTTTTCTGATAACAGTTTATTACAAACTCTTTCTTTAAGTTTATAGTGTCATTCAGTATAAGGCTGTGATGTTATTTGTTAGCCAAAATTTTATGATGTTTTCGTAGTTTTGCGCTGCTGTCCTTCATTTATCTAGATGAATATCTAGAAAATAGGTCGTTTTATGTCCTTTTTTCGTTGGCTGTTTCATTGTTTCTTTATCAAAAAAATCATAACGACTGAGACTGTTTTCTTTATCCATTTAGACAGTCATTTTCTTTTCAAGATTTTTCTTGTTTATTTTATTATACCTTTAAAAAATTTCGATATTTCTGTTATTTTCA
Organism: Schistosoma spindalis; assembly: GCA_946903255.1. NCBI lineage: Eukaryota > Metazoa > Platyhelminthes > Trematoda > Strigeidida > Schistosomatidae > Schistosoma > Schistosoma spindalis. The sequence continues at coordinate 49,469,602 of OX336420.1, forward strand.
TTGAAATCGATCACACTGTTCTAGAGAATTTTCTCGTCAAATTTAGTATTATTTCAGGTGATTTTTATATGGTTTATTAGAGTTAATACTAAATCAAAAGCGGATTCGAACGATCCCACTGTTTAGTATATTCATTATTATGGAGTCAGTATTGATGAACCCAAAACTATTTGGAGTTCTTACATAACGATTATACTTAATTGTAGTTGATGGAAATAAAACTATCAAAGGTTGTGCTAGTTAAAGAACTTGATTTTTGGAAAAGCTGAATCAGTAGTAATCACCTTTGGTTACTTGTCCAATACTCTGACAGTTGCAGCTGGAACTGCTAAACATGATTCGTGTAGATCATTAATCTTTGTTTCCTGGCGTTAGGCCAATGTGAAATACAGATTTGTATTATACGAAACTCGTTAGGGATTAAAGAGAAAAATCATTTGATGTGTATGCATGGTTGTCCCCAAAAATTTAATTTTCTTACTGTGAATCGTTGCAGAGATACTTTTTAAGTGGTAGCTATGTATTGTAGTACAGACACTAATGTGTATAAACGTTTTAGAACCAGTAAGGATGCCTCGAACAGTCATCTGTGAATGGAATTAAATCCCGTACTTTTCTTAACATCTGGAGTTCAATGTGTACTGACTATTTGTATTTCCTGATAGTATGAGTACTTTGGGGGTTGGGTAATTCAAATTTCAAGGATATTCAGGAAGTCTGATTTAGTACTCAATATTAATGTATCATTGTAACGTTCACCAAACTGTAGATACTATGATTTGATTATCGGCCCTGCGTTTCAGGAGCCCTTCGAAAGAGTTTTAGGATTCCTTTATTACTAATCAAGCAGTGAACCATACTCTATACGTAAATATTTTCCTTAGATATTACAACAAAAATAATTCTCAGTGATTATACGGGAAAAACTGCAATCTTGTATAAATGTAAAATTATGTTAGCAACAATTCCTCTTGTTTTTTTGCCCTAGTTGTGCAAATAAGAATGTTTGTTTAGAATTAACTTATTCTATTTTTCTTACACACAATTAAGCATCGCTCGCTTACTTTCGAATGTCTCAATACGATTTTAACAAAATGACCTGCTGGATATTAGATGTTTTTCACCCCTTATTAGTGATGTTTTCGAAATAGCTTAGCTTAAGAGAGGTTATTGTTGGACAGGTACAACAGAATACTAACATTCTTTTTGGAGCGAACAGACTCCAACTGTGCTGTAGCGAGAAAATTAGTTTTATTGGACGCGAAGTTTCAACAAAATGACTCCTTGGGATTCAGCTCGAAGATGTAAAGTTAATGAATGTATTTAGGGAAGAATTAGGAACTATTGGAGAGGAGTTCATCTCAAGGAAGATTTGTGTGATATCAAAACGGCTGTAAATACAACAGGTGTTCGTTAAGTACCCGAAAAATACTTAGTAAATATTGGGGAAACTCCCACTGAAATGATAGCTGCTCGGAAGCTCAAAACGTCAGGCTCAGAGGTCGAGGAATTTCAAAGTTAACTCAAGCAGACTAAAAGTTTCACAGGATGATTGTGACCAGACAAGTGTTTGGAATGATCAAACGTCAGTTGTTAGTGAACTTATCCCTGTAAAAGATAAGGGTAGTGGGAGTTTGAAAGCTAGACCGCTGACCGTCCCAATGTGTAAGAAACGATAAAAATTCTATGATAACCACTGAAGTATTGCTCTTGCTAGTATAATATTTAAAATGCTAGCTTCAGTAATCATCCGAAGTTATCCATAGATTTTAGGATAGAAACCAATGCTTTATCCTGATCAGCTTTTTTCTCGTTCGAAAGTGGTATTCAACTCTGTCGGCCTAGAGGTTTGGTGGCAGTTTTTGTCACTGGAGGATGAACTAGAAAACTATCCAGACCTGAAAGCTCTTCAGTAAGAACTTCGCTGTCGAGTTAGAACTTACAGCGAACTGTAATCGAAAACACTAAATTGGGTTCGTCAGCATTGCCTAATTTCTTTGACCCTATTTAACTCTATTGTCATTCTTCTGGAGGTGCTCATCATCCAGCTTATCAGGGGTTGATTTCCCACTTGATAACCTTCGTTTTCCCATTGCATTGTCGATATATTTAATTAGAGTATGCAGATGACAGAGTTCTGTCTAGTGAAGACGCTGACAAAATGTATGGTGTTCTGATTTCTTTGAACAACAATACGAACATGTTCGGGGTGCGTATCTTTCTGTTTAAATGTATAACGTTGCTTGAGGACTGCTCTGCATCAACAACTGAACTAATTATAGGGAGTTAAGTAGTTGAGTGTGCCGACCACTTCAATTATCTTAGTTTTAACAAACATGCTGAGTTGGTGGCTGAAGAAATCTAGGCACGGTTCCAGGAGACTCTATTGGCTTTAGACAGCCTACGTTTTTTGTGGCGTACGTCTGTCAATGATGTGACGAGCATACTGTGCATTAGTTCATTCTATCTAACTTTTTCTATGGACATGATACTTGGCTAATGAAGGTAAAAGACGTCGATAGTCTCCAAGTAAGTATATGATTATATGTATTTCCGAAGCATTGCTCATATATAGTAGTACAACCAAGTGAACAGTTCTGAGGATAGACAGGATACTTGGTAAAAATACGCGAATCCGTTGATCAATTACGAACCTTTATTGAATGAGGTGGTTAGAAAATATGTTACAAATCCCTAAGAACCTCCTACCTCGACCCACAATGCTGGTTGGGATTAATATAGATAAGAAGGAAGCTAAGAGCGTTCAAACCAAATTAAATTGTCAATTTTTTGGACTGTAGTTGTGTGGTATGGCACATCGGAATGGAAACATTTTTGTGTCTGACCGTACAGACTGACACAAACATAACAAGTGTGTAAATATCGTGCTGTATGCATGATTAGATGGCTTTGGATTCGGCCCTGTAAGATGTGGAATTCAGTTGTTGCGGACCCTAAAATATGGTTCAAACAGCCCTTCACTCGGATTTTCAATCGTCTTACAGATGACATCATTTTGCAACAAAAATAATCTCTAAATTGTTCCGTTCTCAGTAAATAATGTATGGGTCTATTATACGAGTTGTGACCTCTCGCAATATTCTCACTGTGTGCTAAAAATGAGCGAAAAACACTTCTTTAGTTCTCTTTCACTTATTATTATTAAAAATCTGAAAAATAATCCCAGTAGGATGCAAATGATCAAGGTATGAAAATTAGCATTTTAAGAAAGCGTGACAGGAATTCAGGTTCAATCTAAGCATACATACAAAGTACTGAAAAGTGAAAATGTTACATAATAAACTACTTCTTTAACAGTTTGTTATGATGAGTTCACCTGTAGACAGTCTTTTACATCTAATGTCAAAATTTAAATAAATACTTAACATAAACAAAATGTTTGTCATAGCAAAAAAAAATTAGAAATATAAACATAATCAACTAAAGTAGGATGATAATGATGATAATGTAAAACGATTAAAAAAATCCAAGTTACAGTATCATAACAACACAAAATCCGGAATTAAAGATTCAGGAATTAATTATACTTTCTCTTATCGTACAATATTATATACAATGATTTCATTTTAAAGCAATATATAATCAGCATTACTATGTCGTTGTTGTTCACCTGAAGTTAATGGGTTTTTCGCAGTTACAATAATTGAAGAGGTTTTATGTTTAGGCTTTTGAGATGACAATGATAATCCATATGTTTGTAGATCATCAAACATTTTCGTTTTCATTGTATTGTATCCTAGTTGTCAATGTTGTATTGTTTTGTGAAGAGAAGAATAAGTATCAGTGATTAGCTTGCATTTATAGTGCAATTAGTTATACATAATTAACATCTCATCCATGTCAGCAGACGACAATTCTTGCAGATATTTAACAACCCTTTTATTCCTTTATCAGATTTATAGGTATACCTTGTTAAATATCGGAGAATCTCTGTAAATTATTGATCCCAGGTAGTGACTTTCTATTTTAATTAATGTTTTGGCTAATTAAGTATTTTTTGCTTTAACTAAATTATTTGAATAATACAGGCTACAAAGCTAATATGATTAAGGAAGAAGCCTACGGAGATAGTCTAACTTGAAGTTAGTCTATCTGACAAAATAACACTTATTATAAGGAGTTGTAGAGATTGTTGAACTTTATTGAAATCATGAACCGATACAAGTTAGACCATCATTGGAAACCTGGGAGTATTTGATGAACGTTTTGTCATACACTGATGAGGAGCAGTGCGAATTCACAATCCCACAGGATTTCAATGGTGGTCTAACTTAGGTTGGTTCACGATGTCAATAGAATCGATATCTATTAGAAAACCATAGAGCATTAAAAAGTTATTCCTCCTGAGAAGTTCCGAATCACCATTAAACACCTATTTATTTTTATGTGGATTGCTCTTACTAAATTGTTCTAAGGTAATTTTTTCTATCACAAATATACACCATTTCAAGAAATAATATATAATAAGGAGTAATAAACATTTATTTCATTCTATATTTAGAAAAACAATCAATATTATACTTCTATAGGAAGTCTGATCCAAAATGTTCAAACCTATAATCTTCAACATTGTCAGCGGTCTATGTAGTTCACTTCCGTGGAATACCAATCTAGGGAGAAACAGTTGTCTATTGTCACGTGGTTTTCTGTAGGTATTATGTGTTTATAGAAGAAGAAATTTCCACATCTAAGAGAATTTACATGGATCTATTTTTAATTTTTTAAAGCTGTTTGATTATTAATGAAGACTACTATGAACTGACTTAAGAAATGTTTAATTTTCAGTATGTGTCATTTAGCTTCGTACCTTAGCGTAGTCACTCATTTTTATTGGCAGTCATCTGATAATCAACCATATGTCTGAAATTAAACAATCGATTAAAATAGTCTTAACAAATTACACAGATATGCTATTTACAGTATGATTAATTAATCTAAATTAATCTAAATTAACTGATACATTGTGATTTAAATATACTACTACTTGTCATCTGACAATTGCAAATTTTTGATTTTATTTAACTTATGAAAATCAGTACCCAATTAGAGGTTTACGAAATCAACATTGAGTCATAATTTTAGTAATGTTAACTAACAGTCCTCATATCCATCTATTTAAATTAATGAATTGTTATTCAAACGTGTCATTACAACAAATGATTCACTATATCCAAGTATTCTTTTGATAAATCAATAAAGTGAGAATTTTAAAAAAATAGGTGAAACCTTCAAATTAAATTTACTTGTTATTACTTATCTATTTGATAAGCTGAGTGTTTAATTGTGTTAATAGTGCAATACATTTTAATTTTAACTTCTTAAAAAATATATGTTGAACATAAAATGTACTTATTTATCTTTGTGGAAGGACTATAACGAATATAGCGATGTTAAAATACAGAAAAATACGAGAGACATACTCAGTAAAACTTTTGTAACTCATTTACTGTTTTTCTAATTGCTAATAATACCATCTATATTATTTACTAAATAGAATTAAGTGAATGTTTTGTATTGTCATGATGAAGATCGTATTACTTTATCAATCTTTAGTGAAACATAAACTTTGAATCCTGAAGGGAAGCGGAAAAGAGAAAGGCCAAAGAACACATTACTTTGAGAAATAGAAGCAGATATGAAAAGGATGAATAACAACTGGAAAGAGCTGAAAAGGAATGCCCAGGACAGGGTTGAATGGCGAGTGCTGGTGGGCGGCCTATGCTCCTCCACGAGGAGTAACAGGCGTAAGTAGATAAGTAGTGAAACATAAACAATATTTGAAAAAGAATAAATAAATAAACAGTACAAATCTATCTTGATTGAAAATAATCTCTAAAAATGAATATTTATTAAAATAGAGAAAATTTCAATGACTGTAATACATTGTAATAGACAAGTATTAGATAACAAGATAAATATATGTTTAATCTATATTACCCATACTCATATTACTTAACTGATATGAGAATCAAAGATGAAAAGTTGGAATTGCATTGAGTTTAAAAATTGCCTTTGTTGTATAACAATGAATAAATTTATCGTTTTCATTAGTTCATTCTCTTCAATAACTTCAAATAATATTTACGATGTAAATAGAATAGATTTTTTTGGAAAAAAAATTCATTGAGACCACATTCTTTAGTTAAACAATTCACTTTCTCATAGATAAAATGAAATTTTTATCGCATATGAAACACAGTTCAGGAATAAAGGATTTAAGTATTTAAATAAATAGCAGAAAACATCATAACTTAATACTAACGTACAAGCCCGCTCACTTCTAAAACGAACATACAGAATGTGTCTTACTGTTATCTCAATATCTCAAATAGTATTTAGTTTTTATTTCTAATTTTATCGATGAAAAGTTTCATACTATGAACTGACAGAACAAGTAACTTTGGTTATTTATGTTATTTCAAATAACTGCGTGCAAAATCGATACAAATAGGTGAATGATGAAGAAAATCAACAATGTGTCATAAAACCCTGACTGATTATTATTTCATAGTTCCATGTAGTCATTATCATAATATATCCGAAACCCAAAGCTCATACTTCTTACTGCTACAGCACTAGGCAGCTGTTTCATCCCAGTATCAGGTCTCTCATTGATGCGGTACATGACTTCATAGAAAATTGCACACAAGACCTTTAAGCCTCATGGTGGCCTCTTAACCTTCACACAACTGATATCGTATGGTATCTGATGGTATTGCGTGACCATTTTCCATTACCTTAGGTGGATAGACGCCTCAAAACTGACATGATTAAATTTTACTAATGCTTCTCCTCAACATCAAAATTACGTATTGTCTGGTCAATGATTTTATTTGTGTAGAATTGAATAGTTGCTGTAGTCTTACCTTTTGTTAGTCAGTATTGACTGACCACTCGATAATTCAATGGACTTTAATCGACACACTCAGAAACTTCAACATGAGAAATATTCACAATTCATTTCAATATTCTTCCATGAATAAAACATCAATAAAAAGTCTATCAACTATGCCAAAATATATTGATATCTTAGTTTCACCTTCCATCATTGTCTATTCTTAAAGTGTCTCAAACCAAAGTAAAAATATCTTTTCAATGCTTCTAGATAACCAGTAGTTTTCTAGTTCATGCTACATCATCAAACGAACACTAGCTTCAAAATAAACAATTTTTACAAACCCTCTAATAAATTAAAAAGATTATTAATTTGAATATAAAATTGTAGAACCTGAGGAGAATTTAATGAAAAGGATGTTCTTCGTTCATATATCTGTGTTTAGTAAAAAATTATGAACAAAAGCAAAATAAAATAGCATGTTACTTAAAGCAGTATTGAATTTAAATAAAGTGAATCAAAACCTACCTTCATTCTCATTTTGAATCTGTACACCATTTAATTTTGGATTATTTTTATCCCAATGATTAGTTAGAATACAATTATCTGTTCGTCTGAAAGGTGTAACATCTTCTCGATCACTTTCAGATGAACTTGACTGAGACTGATCTGTTAAACGATGAAGAACAATTATTCAATATAATAAAACCAAATATCAAACTATTTTAAATTAAAGGTCAATTTTCAGATTGCAGTTAAGATATTAATTCTTCTGTTGCTCTGGGTAAAAACAATAACCGTGTCACATTTATACTTAATAAAAAATATTTATTTTTTTTTATTTATTTTAACACATAAGTATAGGTACAGGGAGACACCAAAATACATATGCGCTACACAAATCTCAATTGATTTGTGTGAGGGCTGTGATACTGCCCGGGTGCCCAAACATATGATTATATAAGCATTATACATTCAGTAATTGGTAACACGTACTTTAGCATTAAGACATATTTCCTGTCTGAGAATTAATGACACAAACGGACTGTTAAATAAGAACTGAGTAATGTATGATTTGAATCTAGTAACGCATTTGTTTTATCAGCTTCTTGTGCTGAAACAGTTTTATTGAAATATACAACTACACATTTAGATTTAAGAAGAATGCTCAATACTTTTTTGTATAACCGAACAGTACAAACTTGTCATTCTATTGATGTTAGCTTTAAAAAATCGTCAATCGATCTTTCCATCTTAATCTTTCGCTATGATCTGTTTCAGTAATCTAGATTACAGACCTATTAAGTGGGTTATTGTTAGTGAAACTGATTACTTCATATAAAGATTGATTAAAGAAACAACTAAATGATTGAAAAGTTCTTTTACCAGAAAGGTTAACTGAAATAAATAAACAAAGTGTCTTTCTTTAATTTCGACTTCATTTAAACATGCTACGATTTTAAGATCAACTAAAATTCTTTTTACGAGAAAGCATACAACACTATAGAATAGATAAAATGACGATCGATTCATCTTTCCTTACAAAAGATCACTTTACTTTATAATACAGGATTATTTCGACTTTAATTGAACTCCTACATACGGTTGATAAAAAGACAACAACATAGAGGCATTGGAAAAAATATTTGCTTGTCTTTCTTGAGAATATCTTAACTAACAACGGTAAAACTGTCTATTCAGCATTCTTTATAATAGTAAATTAACATGTAGGCATAAAACTGATGCTTAACGTCGAAAATTTCACCATTCTTCAATGTTTGTCTGTCTAAAAATATTACCAATCAATTCAAGTTTGTTTTTTAGGATTTGATGTTTCTTATTTAACAACTGATATATACCAGATGATCAACAATGAAACAATAATCAGTATAGGGTTGTGGAGATTGTTGAGCCTTTGATTGAGATCCTAAATCGATCAATTTTAGACCACCATTGAATACCTAGAAGCACTGAACTGCCGTTTCGTCCTAGTATGGGACTCAGTAGCGCACATCCACGACCTCGTACGCGAATGCTTAAGCTCTAGACCACTGAGCTGGCATCCAACGGTGTTAATGTCTAACTTTAACCAATCCATGATATTGCGCGACTACCGAAGAGTCCTATACTGTAACGAAACGGCAGTCTAGTGCTTCCAGATTTTCAATGGTGATCTAACATTGATCCATTCATTATCTCAATCGAAATTAAACAATCATATAATTTTCTTTTTTTTTTAAATAAAACATAGAAAAAGGTTTGATATGAAATTCGTGTACATATGCTGAATAGACGTAAGAGAATTACTCACTGAAATTGTTGTTGTTTGTATTTTTTACAATATTTTTCGAATCATCGGTCTGTGATTGAGAGTTTAAGTGTGAATGATAGTTTTTGTATGGTTGTTTAAGTGTAAAAGCATTTGAATTCCTAGGAGAGAAATGAGAACAAGAGATAATAAGTAAACACGCTGAATTATTGTGACTAATATTCAAAGATACTACCATGTTTTGACCATTGTAGTGAAAGTATAGCCAGTAAATTACATATCGATTACTAAGAGAATGAGTTATGAAAAAGTATTTTGCGCATATTTTACTAATGTACTTCATTTATGAGATGCTGACACTTCATAATTATTTAGTCCTTTTACCCCTAGTGTAGTAAGGGCCGCCAACCAAGAAGAATCTCATGGAAGGCAAAGATGAGTCGAAATTAGGTACCGTTTTTGGTAGAAATAAATCTAACAATCCTAAATTTTATCGAATTTACAAAAGAGACAAGAAAATTAGTAATTTTGAGTTCGATAATCACAACTAACTTCATAAGTCACCACTAAACAATCAGAAAAAAAAGCAAACTGGATTTTCATAATTAACTCTGTTTACCTTATCAACTGGATAAATGATAGATTTTTACAATTTGAGACATCATATATTTGATAAAAGTTGAATATCTATTTAAATAGCTTTAGAATAAGTGTATACAACTAAAATCATATTAAATTTTTATATTTAATTACAATTTATTGATGTTTTGAGAGAAACTAAGGAGTTCTCACCGGTTTTAGCATTGATTTATTTAACTTGACTTAAACTTGAAAAAAATTAACAAATCAAGTTGACTTTAACCTCAGTTAATAATAATTAATCGATCATATACGTGTAACACATACCATAAAGACTAATTATTTTAAAATATAAGATTTCCCCTGTTACGTTTAAGAAGTCACTGTTATAATTTCTCATTTGTGTCGAAAATTATATCTGGTCAACCTGTGATGACATAGATTATTTCATCGCAAAGCCATGCAACAATTCATTTCACCAAGATGGAGAACGGTATGATATGTTAATATATCCTAAGATGACCTGATTCCAACTGATTAAGATTTGGCAATAACATACATTTATGTTCAGAAGGAGGTTTTATGGAGATTTTAGTACTTTCAATTGTTGAGATCTTGAGTCAATTGAAGCTAGACTATCATGGAAAACCTGGAAGCACTGAACGGCCGTAATCATCCCACTTCATGTACAGTTTCTTTCTATAATAGATAAACTGAAAGTATAATAATAATAATAACAATATTAATCTAAAACAGTAAATAAATGGGTCATTTTCCACAGTCAGTAGAAATCTTATGTAAAATTAATACATGAGATAACTAACGTTCCTGAATCTATTACTCTATATTCTCTTAATCAAGATGACAAACACATATGAATTCAATGGTAACGTGTTGTCAATATGTGAAGTTGTTTTATAGTTAATTATAATTTTAATTCCATAGACAAATAATCGCTCTGTGTGATTTAAAAAATTGTAATTGTCTTATATGTAATGTGTTTTTAAAATTTATAATTGGTAATTATAAAAAAAACATAAATGTAATTCTTGTCTTTTAAACTAAAGAATTCACATACCAAATATCTTGATCAACAAAATCAGGATTAAAATTGTGATTAGTTACATTTCCTGTAGATGATTTAATCCAGAAAAAAAATCCAATCGCATTCAGTAAAATATTATAGTTGAAGTTAAAAACAAAAACAAACAAATAAACAAAATAATGTATTAGTTAAAACATTGAACGAAATATAAAGTAAATAAATTCCTATTCTACGTATGAGAGTAAGAAGAAAAAATTGGCTACAAAAGGAAAAATACAAATCACAGCAGTCAATAATTTTCAACTACTTATTCAGATTAAAATAGAAGGGAATAAACAAAAACTGCCATAACAATCAAATAAGGAAGTGAATCGATTATATTCTTGAAAATATTGTACCTAGGGTAAAATGTCATTCTAACACTTGTAAATTATATTAAAGAAATTATAAAACAAGTGTAATTACTTTGGAAGAATGTAAAATTCATGATCTTATTCCTGGTTATTGGAAAGTTACTTACTTACGCCTGTTACCACCCGTGAAGGAGTATAGGCCGCTCAAAAGCATTTTCCATACAAATCTGTCCTGGGCAATCATTACCATCTTTTCGATGTCCGCATCCAATTTTCGACGTACTGTATTCTTTTGTCTTCCCCTTTTCCATTACGCTTCAGGATTCCAAATTAGTGCTTGTCTCGTGACGCAGTTTGATGACTCGCAATGTATGCCTTATCCACTTCCAACGTTTTTCCTAATTTCCTCTTCAGATGAAAACTGGTTTGTTCACTCCTACAGTAGGTTGTTGCTGGTGGCATCCAGTCAACGGATATTCAGTACTTTGTGTAGACAATTGTTTATAAATACTTCTACCCTCTTAATGGTGGTTGTGGTAGTTCTCCAAGTTTCAGCTTCATACAGTAGAACTGTCTTGACATTCGTATTGAAGATTCTGACTTTGATATTGGTTGACAGTTGTTTTGAGTTCCATATGTTCTTCAACTGTAGTAATGCTGTCCTTGCTTTGCCAATCCTTGCCTCCACATCTGCACTATATTCTCCTTGTTCATCGACGATGTTGACCAGGTACGTGAACGTTTCCACATCTTCCAGAGTTTCTCCATCAAGTGTGATTGGTCTGGTTGGTGTTCTCTGTGTTGTATTTGAGGATGCTGCTTTTTCCCTTGTGTATGTTGGGACTCACTAATTCAAAGTTTGCTGCCACACTGTTTGTCTTGACCTGCATTTGTTGGTGTGTGTGAGATAGAAGAACCAGGTCATTTGTGAAGTCCAAATCACTTAGCTGCATTTGAACTGTTGATCGTATTCCGTGTTTCACCTCAGATGTGGAGGTCTTCATAATCTAGTTAACCACCAGAAGGAAGAGAAAGGGATATAGTGAGCAACCTTATCTGCCTCCGGTCCTCACTTGGGATGCGTCTGTCAGCTGTCCTTCATGCACAACGTTGCGCTCTAGTTCGTAGTATGAATTTCGTATGATGCTGACGATCTTCTCAGGTACGCCATAATGTCAAAGACGTTTCCATATTGTTCTCCTATCCATACTGTCAAACGGTTTCTCACAATGAACAGTGAATAAAGTTTAATGATAAATACATCAGTTGTAAACATTTACACTTTTGCACACCATACTACAAAAATGGATGCTTTTATCATGACAGATTAAATGACTAAATAACACGTTGTAAATTGTAGATAAATCAATAGAAGTGGAGTTCTATAGTCAGCTTAAAAATTAAAGTAATTCTGTAACTCTAAAGTACATTTTTTATGAACACCCAGATGGAAAATAAAACATAAATTATACCTCATCATAAGTAAAATACTTTCGAAATATATTTAAAAACTCCAGAACAGAAAACTTAAAATAGATTGATTCATTTGCTGCGTAACAATATCAATATATGTTTATGTCTTCTGGTTGATTGGGGGTATGCTTATCAATAAAAACAACATTCATCAGAACAGAATTTATCTTAGATAGCTAAAATTGATCAAATAGAAGCCTTAGATGTACAGTTTAATCTAGCTGTTACTCATAAATAAATTTTATCTCTCTCTAATCCAGAGAAGGTAGCTGCATCTATACAGATTTGGATCACATTATATTTTGTGGAATATTTAAACTCACATAAATATAATATTTGCTATGGTATTGTGATAAAAGATAATATATTTAAAACTTATAAAGAATGTTGAAATACATATAAACATAATACAGAGAATCTTAAACTATCCAAGGAACTGGTCACTGATTACCTTGTTATTTTTATTTCTGAAATTTATATTTGTTTTTCACCCCAAAACACCTTATGAGAACCATCTTTCCGTTTTAAGACATTTGAAGACACTATTTTAGTTATTAATCAGTGACTCTTTCAGTGTAATCGTATTCTCCTATTTTCAGGGCTACTACATTTGTATTTATGTATGCATTACCTACTCAAATTATATTTTGTCAGTCTTTCCTAATAAATCCTTCTTGTAAGATATGACTTTTCGAGTAGCCTGAGCTGCAAGAGGACGGGGAGTTGTAGTATCCAGTTATCAAGGCGAAATTAAGATTTATTTCAATTAATTTAAGATCCAGAATCTAATCACATCTAAATTAGTCAAATAATGATAAATTGTCTTGATATTCATTATTAGTGCACGAATATGATGGTGCCAATGGTATATTGAGCATAATAAGTAACTTGTTAAATAACATTCATTTACCACAGAAACTATATTCGAACAACAATCTGTTTTCTTTATAGATGTATTTTACATTTACTACAATTGAGCGATTGCATGTTTATCAGTTTACAATAAAAATTAAGGCTAAATAATTTCATTACTTACCAAATTCATTACGTGATACTCTAACTTTTAGAGCAGCCATTTCAAAACATGCTGGAATGGCTCGATTATCAGATTTAACGAATTTTGATTGACGTGAAATATTACCGGAATTTTGTTGTGCTTCTCGTTGATGCATTGATTCCTCATGACTTTTATTTGTTTGTATTTTTGTATCTGAATCTATATTGCTATGGTCTGAATCTGTAGATGATACATTTTTAAAACGGATATAAGTAAACCTTTAAAAAACGATGTATGCGAAACATGGAATTTGCAAAACAGATAGTGAATTTTATTGCTTTCAAAAGTTATACATAATAAAGTCGACCCTATTTCAGCATGATATAAACGAGTTGTTTTTTGATTGATTAATCAAGTCATCTGTTGTTTCAAATACAGAGCACTATTTAATAAAAACTAAATGTCGATTCAAGGTGACTATTATTATTAATGTTTTACTGTACTTCTATTTCCTTTTTTGATTTAACTGTTTGTGTCAAGCGGAGTATATTCTGTGGATTAGACATGTTGATGCCCAGAAAAATAGCATTGCATAATCAACAATTTAGAATACACTTGTAGTGAACAAAGACGATACACCACACACTTTGATATGAATTGTTGACGAACAAAATAGCTCATCACTATGAAATATATATAAGATGATCAATATAAAAAGGTTGATGGATTTATGAATTATATTAACTAAAGAAGTATGGAGAATAAAGGGATCAACGTCTGGATAATTACTTACTATTACAACCAAAAAATAATTACAACTTATGGTTATGTTAAGAATATTCTTATAAAAAAACAATTCAATATTATTGCCAATTTCTTCAAACATTGATTCTATGATGAATTTATTGTTTAATAAGATGTTACATCGAATGTTTTAATTTTCAAGTATATTTATTATTAACTCTTTACTCAATGCCCAATTTATTTGAAACTATAAAGTCTAACCTTGGGATTGATACCTGTATTATTTATATTACCATTATTAGTATAAATATTTTATTAGAAGTTAATATGTTAAATCGATTATTAGCATAACGTAGCATCCAATTTTGAAATCCGTTGAAGCGATTTTGAATGATATATAGTGGTTGCACATAGTTATGTTATTTTATCAAGGAATAATGATTGACTCGACAGATTCATTATTGTCAGAGTGAATGTTACTCAACTAAACAGTTGTATAGATCAGTAAACTTAAGTACTTTATACTCAACTATTTTTAGTGTTTTCAAAAACTATAGGATTTAAGCAATAATAACTTATCAAAAGGTCCGCTAAATTATCAGAAGTCCCATCATTCACTTAAAGTAATAGTCTAAAATAAAGTTAATTTTCGGTGATATTAAAGTTTTAACAGCCAACCCTCAGTTAAATGTCTAATTAATAAAATAAATTTGAACTAATGAAAATGTTTAACATGATACCTCGCTTTTACAATTTATAAAAAATAGTAGATCTATGTGCTATGTCAAAGTGGTAGAAAAATTAACATCCAACTTGTAGTTACTTAAAGAATCCTTTTCTTATACACCTCAGTGATGCTTCATGATGTATGCTGCTTGTCCTTGATATAGCGAAAACACCAAACTCCCGTATAAATTTGAAAGCTGGAATATTTCATTACACTAGTTTAAGTCATGTACCTTAAAATGTGTACATATGCAAACTTCCTAAGTTTAACGCTTATTAAACGACCAACTGTTCCTTTATTCCAGATTCCATTTAATGAATAGGACTTGATTATAAAATAATTCGGTAAACTAGTGTTCGTCGTACAGTAAGGACAGAGAAACAGTACTGGCTGAAGTATCTAGTTTTAATTAATTGACAATAAGAAGAATTTAATGTTTTTTCATCTATGTAGTTTTATTACTTATTAGTAGCGTAAATAAAAACACAATGGTCTTCAAATCAATATTTGTTGACAGTTGCGTGTAGTCTATCCAAAAATTTGTTCATTTAGCATTAAAATAAAATGCTGCATCTTAGAACTTTCTATATGAGATATCATCCAGTTTCCTTTTTTTAACCTAATCTCTTACTTAAGACGTACATATGTATTAACATTCTTATTTCATCAATAGTTACAAATGAGAAACTGCACTATATTACAAATTATCAAGTATTTAAAAAAGAAAACCTTAAAAATCACTTAAATTATTTTTCATTTCCTTTTATTATAAAATAAAACATAAATTTTAGAACAGAATAAAATTTAATTAATAAATTTCTGATAATAACTGTAGTTTTACAGTTGAAAAATTTTGTGATTATTTTTAACTTGGAATCAAACGGTTGAATGTCTAACTTTCATACTATAATTTCTTGTTCTAACTAGTAATGAATGTACACTCTTGGTATTTATTTTAACCCTTCTGGAATAATAGTTTAATAAAAATAACTAAAAAAGGTAAATATATTTGAATCTCCAGTAAATACATAACGAAAGGTAAATATGTCAAGTCAATTTATTGAATATTCATATCATAACATCAATGAGATGGTACAGTTATTTTGTAAAGTAATTTTTTACTTTATACAATTGATAAAAACAACTTAATAAAATACTAGTGACATAACATTAATAGTATAAGCAAATTATATTTGGTAAGTAGTCATAGCATAATGTAAAAAATCATTTTCAGAAATAATATCAAAGTAAATAAAGAAATGAAATTTAATTACCCATCATTGATTTTTCTTCAAATGCTCCAGGTAGTTGAAAAGTAACAGCTCTACATTTAGTTGGTTTGAGAACTTGATTAAAAAATGTGGAATCTGAACCATCTTCTATAAAATTTCGTTGATCATGATCGTTAATACTATTATCATTATTTAAAAGAAGTTCACAACTTTCGGGATAATATTTTTTTGTTTTTTGTTGAAGACCAAAAGAATCAACATCCTGTTCAGTATTATTGTTTGAGCTAATAAGACAAGATTTTTGCTTGCTAGTTTCGTTAGTAACAAATGTTGTGCGTACCATATCAGATAAACTTGGATGAGATAATGACCGGGTTAATTCTGACGCACAAACAATAACTTTATCTCCAGTAGAACAAGCAGCAATAGATTGAATAGATCTAGGTGAACTTGATTCAGATAAAGTAGGTGAAGCTGCTGATGAAGAAGTCATTGGTGAGAAAATAGTTTTTAAGCATTCACCTTCTTGACTAAGATCATCATCTTCAAGTTCATCTAGAGATTTTCGAGGTGCACAGATAAGTCCCAAAGCAAATACTAATATCAAAGGAATTAATCCTAGAGCTGACAAAAACAAAATTTTTTAAAAATTACTTACAAAATTATAAGTAGATTATTGTCTGATCTAATAAGATAGATTGTTAATGATTGAGAATTATTTAAAAAAAGAAATAAAATATTATGACGAAATCTTCATCATTGCTAAACTATGTATATTCATTTCAATATATTGTCTTTTTTCCAGATGTTTGACCGTATAAAGATGAAATAAAACTACTGATTAGAATTTATGCAAGAAATGCTAATTTATTTTCTGATATACCATTTTATGATATATATATATATATATATATATATATATATATATATATATATATATATATGATTGTACAGCTTCGAAAATGAATTCGCGGAAAAGAAATCTCTTCGCTGAATCAATTTTTCTTATTTTATGTCTCAATGGGTATATTCCGTTTACTTTTTACTGGCCATCAAATTTTATTTTAAATTTAATCAAATATTACAAAATAATTATCCGTCTCAACATTTTTTTTAAGTGTAAACATTTTGGAACAAACCAAGACAGTAAAAATGATGAGTGCAAAAATTTATTTATTTATAATTCCAGGAAAAAACAGCTAGTTTTAACTAAGAAACAAGCTAGCTGGAAAATATTGTAAACCAGAGCAAACAGTCAAAACCGAAGAGGGCGAACCAATTACTGAAAATTAGTAACAGTGGAACAGGGATGTACAGCACCTGTATATATCTGCAATGATGCTCTACGTTCTCTTAAGAAAGATTTAGTAGGAAGAACAAGTACCGAGAAATCGGGAAGCTGGATACTTCATTAAGTTGCAAAAGCAAGGAGATATCAGCAAGTAATAGAACTACAGATGCATCACACTACTTTCAATACAATAAAAAAATTTCAACAGTATTGTTGGATCGAAATAAAGGTTCAGTATACTCTCAAATTCAACATCAACAAGCTAGCTTTAGTAAGGATAGATTATGTACTGAAAAAATGCCACACTACAGATCTTTGTTGAACAATCAATCTAAGGGAACCCATCACCGCATATCTGGTCCCTTGAACATAGGAAATCATTTGAAAAAGCGTTCATTCCTTGATAACATAGAGTAGTTGGAAAGATAGCCACCATCATAAGAAACTCCTACGACGGACTGAATTAAAAAGTCGCTAATGGTGGACAGCTACCATATCCATTTTAAGTGAAGATCGATATCAGAGAGGGCTGACTACATTCCCTCTTTTTCTTCCTTCTGGTGGTTAACTAGATTATGAAGACCTCCACATCTGAGGTGAAACACGGAATACGATCAACAGTTCAAATGCAGCTAAGTGATTTGGACTTCACAAATGACCTGGTTCTTCTATCTCACACACACCAACAAATGCAGGTCAAGACAAACAGTGTGGCAGCAAACTTTGAATTAGTGAGTCCCAACATACACAAGGGAAAAAGCAGCATCCTCAAATACAACACAGAGAACACCAACCAGACCAATCACACTTGATGGAGAAACTCTGGAAGATGTG
The DNA here is from genome assembly GCA_946903255.1 of Schistosoma spindalis. Taxonomy (NCBI): domain Eukaryota; kingdom Metazoa; phylum Platyhelminthes; class Trematoda; order Strigeidida; family Schistosomatidae; genus Schistosoma; species Schistosoma spindalis. Next base: position 49,488,002 of record OX336420.1, read on the forward strand.
GAAACGTTCACGTACCTGGTCAACATCGTCGATGAACAAGGAGAATATAGTGCAGATGTGGAGGCAAGGATTGGCAAAGCAAGGACAGCATTACTACAGTTGAAGAACATATGGAACTCAAAACAACTGTCAACCAATATCAAAGTCAGAATCTTCAATACGAATGTCAAGACAGTTCTATTGTATGAAGCTGAAACTTGGAGAACTACCACAACCACCATTAAGAGGGTAGAAGTATTTATAAACAATTGTCTACACAAAGTACTGAATATCCGTTGACTGGATGCCACCAGCAACAACCTACTGTGGGAGAGAACAGACTAGCTCTCGTCTGAAAAGGAAATCACGAAAAAGCACTGGACACCAATGGTACAAACCTCGTGGAAACCATCGAACTTCACTAATCGAGCCTCAATTCGGAATTGTGAATGGAAAAGGAAAAGAGGAAGACCCAATAACACGTTGCGCCAGGATCTGGATACAGAATAGTTAGGAACTATTAGAACCTGGCAACAACTGTAAAAAAGTGTCTAGAACTGAGTAGGTTGAATAATCCTGGTCGGCAGCCTGTGCTCTACGAGGGATAACTGCCCTAATTAGGTGAAGAAAGTCTTAAAATAATGTGTCAAAATAGAAAGAAATCAGAATCAACATTTTTTAAATTCCATGGATTTACTTTTGATTGCCCATCATCGCATTTATTAGTAAATATAGTATTAAATGGATCGTATATCACGGAATAACATTAAGTACACTTGTTCAACACTTTTCATCTTTCAGCTATTTTGATCATCTGTATTTTTAAACTTAATACTGAGATCAACTGGCAAACTTATCATAACACTATTTTAATTTGAAATGAATTGGACTATCCAATTATTATTTTTGACTGGAATTTAATCAATCTTGGTTGGCATTTGCGCAATCTGTGAGGATTGCCTCGATATAGTCATTATGACACAAGTTGTTATAGAATGGAAGAAATGTGGTTGGCAATGGATTTCAGGACGCCCGTTTTGTCTCGCTTGGGACTCATCAGCTGGATGTACCTACATCTCAGATAAAATGAAACACATATCCTCGATTCTACTGTTAGCTACATCCCATCTATTCTAAAAATATCACAAACTGCTTTGTGGAATATATGCATCGTTGCAACTAGTAATATTAGGTAAAAAAAGAATTGAATTGTGTACTAAAGATAATATTATTTTGCGTATAACAGTGTGATCTTTCATGTTTATGGGAATGTAAAAGATAATTAGGAGGTGGTCACTTTCACTGATAATAGTTTTGCATCATGTTAGAGATTATAATGATTAAATCAAAACTATCTTTATCAATATACATATATCTTTTTTGCATAATTATTAAAAAAACTACTATTAAGAAGGGATGTCAGATCAAAATGCAAACAGTTGTATAATAGTAGATGATTTCAGTTAGATGTTGACTTTACTGGTAAAGAGAGAACATTTTAAATTTTTTACAGATGTATTTGTTAGCTTTTTTTCTTAGCCTCTTAAATGGTTTCATTTGCCACATATATACTAATTCCAAGGGCATGCATATTGTACAACTTGTACTTTGTGTCATATTCATTTCAATATACTTTGAATTTGAGTCCAATTTTCCCGTTGGCAGTTAATACAACTTTTTTAATCATGTGCAAACTATACGTATTTGCGTTGTTTGGGAAAGACAACACTCTGATGCGAAAGGAGACTGAAAATTTAATTTTCAGCAAAAAAATAATTATCAGTATAGGGGTCTAACATCAATCGGTTCATGATCTTAATAAAAAAAATAATCTTTACAAATTCCTTTAATTTTTGACACATCGCATTTCACGAATTTATTTTTTTCTAAATACTGTGGATCACACAAAAAAGAACGTAGTCTTTACAACATATCAGTAAGACACAATAGTTTTAGTAATGAAAGAAATAATCAAGAGAGGAAAAGTGTAAAACAGGTTAATTTCTCTATTTTCTTGAGATTGCTAACAAATAAATATTTTATTTATATAGTAATAAAAATACTCTATAATTGAATAATAAAAGAAACAAACAATAATAATAAAGAATTTTGGTATAGGTCTACGAGAAAAGGTCAAATGAATAGATGAAGGTTAATGTTATGCTGTTGTATTATGATACAACTCAATACATTATATTTATATTATAAAAAAGTGAAGCATTAAAAAGAGGAAACAATAGTATTTCCTTTGCATTGACTTTAGCATAAATTAAATGCAGAGAAATAAACGGATATATATATATATATATATATATATATATATATATATATGCTTTTAATAAAAAAAGTAACACTGAAAGCATCTTATCTTAGAAATATAAGAAAATCCAATAAAGTTACTGATTCACTGTCGAATGAGACCAAATAGTTGGATTCGAATATAATCTTTTTAAATACAGGAAACAAAATTTTAATTAAGTCTAAGTGAAAATCGTTTAGAAGTCTTCAATATTTTTAGGAATTAGTTCCGAATAAAGATAAAGTTTGAATTTATTAATTACAGGGTAGGTTGATCTAAATATATATTTTAAGAAAAACTAAAAAAAATCAGTGTAACAGATGCTAGCTATTGGTTTCAATATAGAACTATTTATTTATTTTTACCTAATAACATATAGTTGAGTATTTTCAGGTGTCATGACTAGTATGATAATATATAATCACCCAAACGGTATCCAATTGTTAAAGTTTGGATAGATGCAAATTACAATATTAACATCAAAGTTCTTTTTTAGTGAAGTCAGGCTCAGTTGAAAAAAAACGACATGAATGTGACAGTTCATCTTCGTTGGTACATTGGAGCACTATCTTTTAGTAAAATTTCATAAAACAAATGCATTTTAAGCTTTTCCTCTCTAAAATAGTCGAAAGACAACTAATTTTTGTCCTAATGTTATTACTTATTATTTGTCACAACAGTTATTTGTAATATCAACAGTGTTCTGATTTAAAACTAAATAACTACAGGTTGTCTTACATTTATAGACTGTGAAGTGAGTATATTAACTATGCTTAAAAACAATGAAGTATCACCAAGAATATTGATAAAATCTGAGTGAATTTAATATTTCTATTATCATAGAAACTTCATCATATCACCACGTTTGTTTTTTAAGTAACCTCATCTTACTCTTCTGAAAATCATTTGTTTAGATTTAGTTAAATATGGTCATTATGATACATAATTCATTGAAATTTCAGAAATATTTTTTTGTTAACTTTATAGGTAAAAATAAGAAAAACTACAGAGAAATGAACATATTTTTCAAAAACTGCTACTATGAAAAAATCGTATAGACTATTAATATCAAACTAGTCAGCGAAGTAAAACAGATTAAATCCCTGTTCGTTTTCATATCTGCTATTTTCTTTTATGGTTATATTTAAAAATTTTGTTTCCCTAATTTTTATGATTTTACTTTTATTATTATAAGTTATGTTCTTTAAAGGGTTGATCATTTATACACATCCCATAACGGTTACATGACCTTTTCATTATTATTTATATTATATGACCTACTATAGAAATCTTCACACTGTATCATCATGTGTAATCATTTATTCATATTTCTTTATAGAATTCATCCTTAAAATGACATGTATTCGGTCGTACAGCTTGATCATTAGTTCGAAAAAGATCGCTTCTCTGAATTTCGGTTTTTAATAGTTAAAAGAAGAATTATAGATCGATAGGTTATTTTATAATAAGATTTTCGTATATTGTTCAATTGTCATTTTAAGTGTTTAACAAAAAAACTGAAAAATAAACAAATAAATTCTATTATAAATAGAATTTAGAAAGATTGAAATTAATTTGTGTAACATGTGGCCTCGTGCCCCTATTATTACATAAAGTACTCATACAGCCAATTACAGAACAGCGATTTATCGACCGGTCCGATGACGCATAAAACCCGTACGAACAATCTAGATTCTTTATTGGCCCTGCCTCCTGCCTAGCGCTGCCTGTTAAGTCCAGAACACCAATCTCAGCCCCCACGATATGAATCATGTATTTCAAACATACCGGGTTTATATGCAAATCAAATAGACCACATCACTCAATTAAATAGAATTACAATGATTAAGATCATGAGTCAGTTGAAGCTAGACCACCATGGAAAACCTGGAAGCACTGGACGGCCGTTTCGTCCTATTATGGGACTCCTCAGCAGTGCGCAGGGGGCGAAGTCGTGGATGCGCTCTGCTGAGGAGTCCCATAATAGGACGAAACGGCCGTCCAGTGCTTCCAGGTTTTCCATGGTGGTCTAGCTTCAACTGACTCATGATCTTAATCATTGAAATTACTACAATCTCCACAAAACCCCTTCTGATAAATAGAATTAGCCAAAAGTGGCTGTGAATGTGAGAGACTGTAATTAATAGACTGGGCATAACTCAAGAACGGTAAATCGTATAATAATAGTGTATAGGTCAAAATGAAGCTTATAATAAGAGGAACATGAATATGCATAGTTCGGTTACATAACAATTATATGATAAGAAATATATGTATCGTATCGGTCCAGAAATAGTTATCAAGAGTTACCATTCATAATTCTCGTCGGGATATAACAATTATATAACCTCATTTTAGTGATTAGAATTCAACTATTACATTCGTCATCTAAGGTACTAGTAGAGTTCAGTTTAAGTGGAACTGTGGTTCATCTAGAATTCTTATGTATATCTTAATGATAAATACTCGTAAATATGAAATCAAGATCTGGGAATTTGTATGATGACTACTAGGAAGCACTTTACATGAATCTAATTATATTCCCATCTTGATTTTTACTTAATAACCAAATTATATTCCTTTTAGATAAATTATCGTTGAAGATGTTTATTTCTGTTAAATATAATTACCCATTTGTTTTAGGGACACTCAAAAAAGGATAAATGTTGAGATTTCATCCTACTTTTCTTAAACTACCTTAAAGGAATCTCATTATTAAAACATTTACTTACCCGTCCACGGTAGGTATACTGACCAACTGTTCAAAGGACGTCTCGGTTGAACTGAAATATAAACAAATAAATTCTATTATAAATAGAATTTAAAAAGATTGAAATTGATTTGTGTAAATAGTAAACACATGGAACAATTTAGGCAACATGATCTGTTAGTTCTATTAACACGTTCCAACAGGTTTTAGAATGCGATAGTAATAAGGTAAACTGATATTTTTTGGTTTGTTTAATTTTATGAACCATGGTTTTGCCAAAGTTTTGATACAAGGATATTTCAAAATGTTGAATAAAGTGCGAACATTATTTGAACAATCACATGAATTCATTGTATTTTGAGGCTTCACACTAGCTTTAAACGGTCTAAAGTTACGAATAGCTTTACTGTTATATATAAATTTTAAAGTACCTTATCAATGTAAATAAGCTTGAAAAAATTCACAGCTTGTTATAAATACAGGAAGGCTTGGTTTAGTAATAAGAGTATCTCAAATTACGGTCAAATGATGTTTTTCATATATCAATTTATAATCTTTGCATTAAAACATTTGAATGATTATGTATTAGAGTACAGAAACATATGATTGACAGTCAAGAGGATTTATGCAAAATCGCATGTAGGTTTGATGATAGTTTTTCACAGTAGAATATGTTGAAAAACTCTGTGTTGATACTAAAGTTAATAGTTATTATCACAAAAAGTACTATCTATTTTATGTTAACAAGTTTATCTGCTACATTTCATAACAACTGTTCTAAGATTATCGTTTAGATTATTTAGAATAGATGAATTGTGGTTAGCAACAGTATTCAGGATCCAAGTTTCCTCCAATTTGGTGCTTGTCAGTTGAATTTACATGTATTTCAGTGTTGATGTTCATCCTGATACTTGATTGGATTATTTTGATGCTTGGATATGGAATATCATGAGTGATTGATTTTTAGTATTCATTAAAAGTATACAGGTTATAATGAATACAGTAGGTAATCTTCAATTTCCTAAAGGATCCTACTAAAAAAAGTATCCCTCAAAGTTAATACTTCGTGGGTAGTTAGAATTAGTTAATTATGTATCACTCCAAAAATATTATCTTACATACTTCTGAATCGCTTTTATTGCATATCAATTAATTTATAGCGTGTTAAAGGTCACACAGCCAGATACATTCTTCTACAGTTTTACACTCGGTCAAAAATAAAACACCAATGTTTACCTGGACTCTATTTCAATATACATGTGAATAATTATAATCATGCAGTACTGAGTTATTAAAATTAATAACAGATCAACTTTAAATCTATGTAGAAATTATATATTTATAATTTTTACGCAATTAAACCCTGAACATTGTATAGGGGAAAGAAAAATTCCCCGGGATTTATTTCTCTATAATAACAATTTCAATTTGCTTGTATATACAATTTTTAAAGTTGTACGGCATAATATTCACTCTTTATTTTCTAGTATCATATATTAATGAATTAGTAGTCTCTGTAATCTTCAGTTACATATTCGATTTATTTTTACATCGAATGTTTAAAGTTTGATTGTTTTTTGTTTGGTTGTCTATAGTCTTTTTATTTCAGTGTTTTCACTATATTCTGAATTGCATTCCATTTATAGAGACAACTCATTATTATTTCGTTGTTAATTTTCTTTAAATCTTCATTTGTTGTTAAATAATCGTTGGTTGCGCAGTAATTAGTAAACTATTTAATCACTATACTCATTATTATGATTAAAAGATAAGGTCAAACAATAACCACTAATACGAGTAGTTTATTTATTGAATAGCCTTTGGTTACAAATCAATGCTATTATTTCCAGTATATTTCTGACAAAAATTATGTTGTATTAAGTTTGGCTTAAACCTTATCATTTTTTAGACTCAATCTGCAACAGAAATTATGAAAAAGACTGTTTCAGTCAGAATACAGAATCGCTTCACATGTTGACCAATATATATATACATAACTGGGCACGTTTATTGTTAAAAACACATTTTATTTGTTTTCCACGATAAATATAACGCGTCAGACTTCTTTACCAATCATTCCATATACAACTTGAATTTAGGAATCTTATATAACTATGAAAGACTATTCACATACATTGGTACTTGAGTTTTTTATGGAGAGAATAACTGATATGAGAGGCGATTTCAGTAACCATAAACATTAGCAAGTACCATGTATATGGAATCACAATAAACTTAATAGGAATAAGATAACAGTTCTTTAAGGAAGGAAATTACATCATCCATGCACGCTGTTTTAATTTAGGTTTCATAATAAACAGATTTACAATAATATGTATTAAAATGACTGTTTGAACTGATTTACGTTTTGTCTAATATATTTAACCGAATCACAACTTAGAAAACATTTATATAGCGGTAAAAAAAACTAATTGTTTCTGATTTCAATAATCGTTCAATAGAAAAAGTAGTATTGAATAAAGCCATTAATAATAATAATAATAATAATAATAATAATGATTGTTCTCCAGTTTACACTAATATACTAATATAAAAAAGAAATTTTCGTAAATTACAAAGACAAGAACGTACCATATGTATAATTACGAACAGGTGGACAACCAATTTCATCAGTTCCCCCATCAAAGCAATCATCTGCTTGATCACAGCGCATTTGCCCGTAAATACAAACAGCAGTTTGATTTCCACACCAAAATCCAGAGCCTACTTCACATCGACGCATTTCTAAGAATATATTACGGAAGTGGGAAGTTAATTGTTCAGAAAAAAAACAAAACAAAGAATTTTGTTTAATTACATCGCTTCTTTCTTACATATGTATGCGCAACGCTAATTAACTAGGTTCAAAAAAATCAAAACTAATTTTTAAACAACATGGAGGAAAGGAAATGTTACTTTTCAGTTTTCTCGCGTAATTATCAAAGGCTTGTTATTTAAGTCAGTTAGTAGTTAACTATAATAAATAATGGTTAGTCAATTTAGAATTGAAATGATATCCTTGCAGAAACGAAGGACATTTTTCACGTTTTCTATTCATGTAGAAAATTAGAATTCTGTCAGTCGACAATCAAAACTACAAAGGATTCGAATAATATATGAAAATAAAACTTTTTATGTGTATCGTGAGTCATATCACTACGTTCTAATAGTGTATCATAAGAACACGAAGACAAAAGCCAAAGAAATTTGATTTGTTCTGCTTTAGAGAAAACCTGACTTCCTGAAGTTCCTGGAAAAATGGAATTCGGATTAGAAGCCATAATAAGAAGGACTTATCCAGCTACCTAGCTGATCTCCTGCATCAAATGAATTTCTCATTAAGACAGTCAGATGCGGACAAACTCTCACCTTATGTTACCGGCGAGACTCTAATTTATGGACGAGCCAATCAGAAGCGTTTTAGAGATTTCAAGGTTACGGCGCCAACTTCAGTGCTTAATGCTAACGTACGATCGGTTCACAGGGAATTTTGTACAAAACGTGATAACTGAGCGGCTATTACAAATAAAACGGCGAGAGTATAATTTTTGGACGAATCAATCAAGTATAAGATAGCAGATCTCGGATTTTAACGCCAAAGCCTTTCATCCATTTGGCTAAATAGATTTCTGGTATTATAGCTGATGTCAGTTCGTGATGAAAAACCCATATATAATTCCTAACTAAGGCAAATTATGAGAATTATCGCGAACTGGATAATAAAAGCACCAGTAACACTGGCTGCAACCAGGTACTACAATATATACGGATGTTTGAAGAGCGTACAGACTCCTACATACGCTTGGTTATGTGCGTCGTGTCGTTATCCACAAGTGGCATTTTGTGTACTCAACAACCGGAGTGCACACAAACAATATTGAAGCTATGTGGTCAAGGCTGAAAGAGTTTTTGAGACTTTATCTTGGCTCCAGAGGCCGACTATTCTGTAGCCATATGGATGATTTCCTCTACTGCTTGCATTACGATTTTAGAACCTCTGAATCTCTTTCTAACCTTGACAAGTTTTTGGACCACTTATAAGAAGTGTATCCACTTTATTTCCTTGGTTTTTTATAATATATTTTTACTCTGTACTTACTGTTTGCTGACTGGCTAATATTTTTCAAGATCGCCTAAGATTCGTTCAAAGGTCGTCCATAAATTAGAGTCTCGCCACGTTACCTTCAATCGTATCTATCATTTACGTGTACGTGCCAAATCGGATACATCGGAAAAACAGGAAGAAGGATTGGTGTTCGAGTCACCGAGCACATTCCATAATAGCTTAGACTGAGAAGATAATATGTCTTCAACAGTGCGATCACTCGCCATCTGCTTTATGGTCATGGTGTTGATGTTTCAAAGTACTTGAAGGCAATTAATAGACAGTGAACATCAAATTTACCACGGTTTACCAAAGCGATTACCATCGAAAGACATAAATCAAATTAATATATCCAGAAAGATATAGTTATTAACATCGTCCTGCCGTGGTGAACTCATTTACAAATGTTTATTACGCAATTCCTCTTTTCATGACATTAATTATTAATTCTCGCTTCTTATCTGGTTTGTACTTAGTTTTGTTTTAAGAGTTACACTAATAAATTATTTCTGAATAATTGTGTTCCTATGTTCTAAGTTGTTTATTCTAGAATGCTCTTACATTCAACCCATAAATACTAACATTAATTAGCATATGAAAACCTCTTATCGTTCTTTCGTACTTATTGCTCTTTTCATTAATCTTCATTGATGAGAATACTATCGATGTTATGATATAAAGTATATATACTGACTTTTAAGGATTAATACTATTCCGTTTAGGTTGTAAGCAGATGATGAGAAACCGCGAAATATAGTGAATTCATGTTATTCTGCTGCATTAACTATTCTTCCTTTAATCAAATTTATAAATGGAAAAAATTGTATGAAACATTCAAATTACGATTAATGCTCAAACAACAGCAAACATTTTTCATCTTCATCCCAAACTACAAATCATCATTACTACAATATTAGTACATATCATTTCATGACATAAAACATTATAAAATATCAATTGTTGCTGATTAACAAAGCACTTTCCAAAGCGCTAAATGTAGCAGTACGCATACTGGACAAGTGTAGATAAGAAATGCATATTAAAAAAAACGATTCATGCGATTCACATAATTTAGATAAATTTAGGTTAAGATTTAGTGTTCAGTAATTCTAATTTAACTTGATGGTAACTAATGCAGTTCTGTAATCAGTTGAATATATTTATGAAGTGCAATTTATATGTGAATAATATTTTTCAGAATTTAAATTTAGTTGTCATGATTTTACTCAGCTGCAAACAGTAGGAAAGATACTGCGGATCCATGTTTCATGTTTGTTGGTACTCATCATCAAGACACCTGAAGTCTTGAGGGAACTGATGCTCCTCACGGGATTTGAACCAAAATCACAGATTCACAGTTCAAGACGTTACCAATGAACGGTTCGGACTGCAAATGGTCTTCTGTAGGACTAATGTATTAAGATTGATATATCACTGTATAGTGTCAATTCTCTCAAGATTGCATGTACACCGTTCTGATGAGTTTTAATCAGCAGGAAACATAGGGTCAAGTTTTCCTGTCAACCACTTCACATCACCAGGTATCAAAACATAATGCGCACGACACCAACCTTATTCGAATCCGACTAGTACCAAGAACTAAACAAACATGACATTGATTACTACTCAATTAATAATTAATGTATATAGTCGACATGTATAAGTGAAATTCTCAGCAATTAATTCAAAATTGATTAGTAGTAATTTGTAACGAAATCAGAAAATTAGAGGAGATAATCAGAAGCTCACTTCTTTGTCTATTTTTGGAAAATCCTGAGATATGACTATGATAGTGGACAAATAAAAACGAAGATTTTATAAGACATTTGTTTCGAAATCAACAAGCTAATTCATTTCATAAATTCTTCTTTTTTCCTACGTTTATACAGCGAACTTTGAAGAAGTTTTGGTCTGGAAGTGTATATGTTTAGAACGTTAAATGTCTAAGACATTCATGTATTCATAAGTAATATGATTTTAGTTCTTTAAAAGTATAAGTTGACAGGGTCACTAAATAATCATTTCAAAAATATGCTTCGCGCAAGAATGATTTTGATGCTTTGGAATTTTTCACATCAATTAACAGACAATTAAGCAAAGCAAAAACTTTCTGTCCAGTATATAAACCTCAAATTTCAAAGTATCAATAACAATCCATTTTTTCCAAAAAACTAGTCCCGAATTATTAGGAATTTAGATATTTTATTATTTCACAAAATTTATTTTGCTGATAAGTTTAGCTTCGTTCCACCATCATTCAAAAATTACCACACTTATTCAATCTAGGTAATTCGATAAATACTGTTGTATTTCTTCAGAAGCATCAGGAGAATACCGGAAGTATGAGTTCAGTTATTTTACAACGAAGCCACAAAAGAACACTTAGCTTTTACATTTGTTCCTTGTAAGTGAATATTTCTTGACGCCACCTTCCATAAAAATACTAAGTTAACTCGTTAGGGTAGAAGTATAAACAAAAAGGCAAAGACTTGAAGCTTTCTATTGTGAAATAATATAATTAAGGTAAAGTACTGCGTTTAACATAAACCGCTAAAGTATACAGTTTTTTTATTCTATGATTTCAATCTTAAGTCACATTATGAAACGTTTTCAATTTGTGCTTCTGGAGCAATTCGTTGTTCTTAAGACTGGTTCGAAATTATATTTAAGGAAGTGAAAATAATATAATGACACCATAAAAACATGCTCATCAAGATAATCATCAAACATTTCTGACCTTAGTCTCTCGCTTTTTACAATGATCATATTATTAACGTTTTAGATAGACTGAAATAACAGTTTCATGAACATCTATACCACCACCTCTTATCTACCTACTAGTGGGCTTTTACATGAATGACATCAAAAAAATTCAAGAAACGAAGTCAGGAGTAAAGGTAATAACCACCATTAGAAGTCCCACACGGGTTAGTTTTATTACTTACTGTCAATAAGACTGAAAGTTCCTTCGAATCGCATATATGTTGACATTTGAACATCTAGTTTAGATTTCACATCCTCAATTGAACCGGACTCTGTATGCCAAACCAATGACACAATACGATGTTTTGAATCGATGATTTGCGGAAATGTAAATGTACAGGTTAAATTTAACTCCTTTAATAAAACAATCGTTGAAAAAAAAAGAATTTATCCGGTTCATAAAGTCATTTACAACTAAAGGTTTAATTTGTATAAGTGAATAAGTGCATAAAATAGTCCGTAAAACTAACTGAAAGGAAAGAAAAGAACTACTTTGAATTTATTAACAATTAGTCACTATTTTATACTTTTTGGGACGTTCGTGCATAACAAATTAAAATTGATCACTTTGACAAATTCGGTTATCTTGGAAAGATTATTAAGAACCTGCTTCTTACATTGTCCAGCCACAATAAAACCTATCAGTTAAATGTAAAAACTTTCCTAATGACTACGATCATAATTAACCATTTCTATGTTTTTCGTGACTAATTTTATATTTTTATCGCCCACTGTCAATGGATTTGAATTAAAGTTGCATTGTTTTTTGCGTGATCACAAAAAAATATTAGATATCCACATTTTAGTTATAAATCCTCATTTGACCTAAATACTGATACTACATAAATTCTATATGTTATTGGAATCTACCCCATTCAAAATCTTAAAAACCTTTGCAATTAAAACCATTTCAACAGCAACGATGATGGCTGGTAGTGGGATCCAGGACGTGCATTTTGTTCTATTTAAGACTGGTCAGCTGGGCGTACTTGCGTCCCGGAGTTACTTTTCACTCCAGGACTTGAATTCAGTTCTGTCCGCTTTAAAGGCTATCGCATTATCCACTTAGCTACTGAATCCAGGAGGCTTGTGACCTATCGCACAAATGGTTTCCACTGCTAGCCACCATCATTGCTGATTATAATGCTAGCGACTTATGGCAATAACGAGGCAGTTCGTACAGGATGCACACATACCAATAAGAGACTGATTAATGGAAGGATTCAAACAACACTATGATTAAATTGTTAACCTTTAAAACAAACATCCATCTGAATTACAAATCTTTTCCATCAATTTGTTGGTCATAATATCATTCAATTCCACTACAAACACGTTTGTGGAATTATTTTATTATCCTTGTCGATTATCTCTGTTCAAGAGGTCAGTAAATTACAGTTTTATATTTTTGTGAGTGCAAAATAAAAGGCTAGTAATTCAGTGTGTTAAAAATACTACAAAAGGGCACATTTTTAATAGTTTATTGAACATTATATATTTATTTCGTTTAATCACTCATTAAACTTTGATACAACAAAATGGAAAATCCAAAACGTAAATGTCAGGAAGTAATGAAATTGGAACAAATATTTCAACAGACATACACTATTTATAGTAGGAACAAAAATAATTTTTTATTAGGAATTGAGATGTTGAACGTAATTGAATCACTAATTCATTTGTACAGTGATGAGAACTTAACAAACTGCTAAGATTTATAGAAATTAATTTGCGAGAAAAGTGTAAATTTCTGTAAAATCTACTGTATGTCGTCTAGTAATAATCCTAAAAATGAGTAATCCTAGGTTTGTTTCTGTTGATCATATGATTGACAACAAGTTCATGATATATTGCACCCGATACGTTGTACATGGTTAATTGACTGCAGGGAAAGAAAATACATGGTACCTTGTCAAATGAAGTACAATGTTTTCACGAAGATGAAAGTGGATAGAGACGAAATACTTTGGTTCGGTAGATGGTAGCCTTGTACCAACAGCAGAATTCATACTGTAGTACAAGAAAATTAAGCTAATGATTTTCTATTTACTTTCAGTTAGCTTGGGTTATCAGAAATACTGTCGATCAATAGACAATTCATAAACGAAGATTTACTAATTTTGGTGTCGAATGTTTATTCTGCGTTTTATCTTTTATGGTAGGTCAAAATGATACTGAGTTAAAAACATCCGGTTGTATACATCATACCCGCATTCAACCAGTCATACCTTTTAAAGGTTGTTCATATGCTGATCGCTTAAAACTTATCCAATATAGTCAGCTTCACTCTCACCTGTTATTTCCTGTATGAGCTTAGATATATAAAATAATTTACTATATGTCGTAGGAAGTTTCCTGATTAATAGCTAAAATAACAAACTCACTATAATCTATAATAAAACATTTGCTACTGATATCAAGCCATGTCATACTCACCTTTGTATTTATCATCAAAGTGCAAACTATTGTACTTTTCATAATTCACAACTTTTAATGAATTAATAAAAGTCGATCGATAAGGTCTAGAAGCGTTAAATACACCCTAAATTCGGACATTTCGTCCAAATCTTTTTCAAATATACAGATTTCTAATTCTGGGTAAACCTGGATAGTCATAAAAATAGAAGTAAAAGTTAAAAAACGTGCACTAGTTTCTCAAAAAAACCCATTATTCTAAAGATGGAAATCCTTTCTTAAAATAGTATATTATTCATTTTATTCGATCAATACCACATGTCACTATTAGATAAATTTAAAGCAAACTCAGTCAATCGCATTCAGACCCAAAAACATGCTACAAGAAGAAATATAGTGAAACATTCCATTCAAATACTTACATATGGGAGTAAAGTAGGTTGAGTAATTTCTTCGGGTATAAATCCAACAGTCAAAAAATCATTGCAAGAGGTAAAATTAATAGAAACCCGTAGTCTATGGAACCAGTATGATGTGTGTCCTTCAGGATAAGAATAATGTAGAAGTCTTCCATTTGGATACACTTTTATCTGGTTTTTGTAAGTGAAAAATAAATTGCGAAGTAAACATAAAGGAAGCAAGCAAAAACTACATTATGAACAAAACGTGGTAGATAAAACATCTACAAACAGGATCTTAATGTTACTTGTATATTTAAGAAAAATGGTTTCTGACAAGCATTCATTACACCTCAACTATTAAATTTCCAAGGGTAAAAAGCGAGGTCAAACCAAAACTCTACCAAACCAACTTCAGCAAACCTAAGAACATGGATTTGTAGTATGGTTCAATAGGGTAAGTTGTATCCAGTGTTGAAATAACTAAAACTTAGAAGGAAAAATTCAAGGTGATCATTCGTCTTGAGAAAGTTGTCAAAGAATATCTAGCAGTGATTGAGATAGTAACAGTATCAGTGGTAAACATCAAATATATGATTCAATAATATGTCTGAAGAAGATTGAAAGGAGGAAAACCAAAATAGCTAACAACGCATCATCAACAACTGCAAAGAACATTAACAGAAAAGACAAACTTTTGAAATAAGAGGAAATAGTGAAATACGAAGGACATAATAATATTGAGATTTAAGATTTGTAGGAAGTATAACAAATTCTACTGTTTTACTAAAACTCAATTTCGAACCCTGAGATATTAGGCCTTTAAACACTAGCTGCAGTCATTATGTTGATTCCAGGTACATGTTCACAGTTGCGAACAGATTTTAAGCCAACAGTTAGTAACTGCAGTGACTGGTGAGAGGTCTTATTTTGGCCAGCCTTGGACTTCTTACAACATGATTTCCGTTTACTCACCACTGCAAATATTGGAAGGTTGTAGCTAAAAGTATATTTTGAATAGCTAACCACATATTAAGCCTCAATTAAAAATTATTTGGCTGCTTTCACTGTTGTAAAAGCCCTGTAAAATTTTATAAAGTCCCGAGAAGTCTGAAATACCTTGAAGAGGGGTGCTAATCCCATTTATGCGAAGGGTATAAGAATATATTGCCACATATTGGTAAACCTCTTCATCAATTGGCATGGATAGTGCATGCCTATTCATTTAAAAAGAAAAATTTACTACTTTCTTCATCTGCTCAATTATTCAGTCAGATTATAAGATGACTAATGGAAATATACTAATGGTCTCAGGAGTGAGTTGATCCTGTACATATTTCAATTTTCATGACCTAGAGAGAGAATTAATGTGTGACCAGGAACACTCTTTGATTCCATCTGTTTAAGGTGTTTAAATTCTCTAGATTTCCTAGTGTAGTAATACTTTAAACCAGTGTGTATTTAATTTAACATTAGTCCGAACATTCCATTAATGTATATAATTAGAACCGCCAGTATGAAAAAATGAGTGTTGATATTGAGCAATTTCACATTCAACTTAATTTTTTACTATTAGAAATATGTTGACAAATATATAGGAGCTAGATAATTATATTATGCTCACCAACCTTACAAGCATATAACAAATTGTTCCATGACGAATTATATAATCCGGTGACAAAACTCATCTGCCTAGAAAGCGAAAATCTTCTAAAGCCAGAGTGACTTCGGCAGTAATCTGAATTATCTGGCAATATTACATCTACAGTACCGTTAAAGTTAGTGAATGTACATACATTCCTCGTAGCTTCCGAATACCACAGAGTAAACCTGTAGACTTGTTAAAGCCAGTGGCAATAAACGCATGTCAGAAATCTCATGAACGTCGACGGTAACATAAAATGAACCTGTGTTTTCATGAGGTTTGAAATACCGCTAAAAGTCAATGTATGAACTTTATATGTGTTTGACCCGGAAAACAAAACTCAGACTATATCATTTCCTCAGTCCGTAACATGTAATTTGTATAACTACACGTTGGGTTACTTTTGCCTTTTATGTCAGTCGCCATTTACGGTATCGACAGAACGTTCTTTATTCCAAACCATGGTTAAAAGTAACCAAGGAGTATGGCCTCGTTCATGGTCACCTGATCATCACGATATGATTAAGCAAGTTAGGTGTCAACCTCCAGTTGTGACCAAGATGTGATCTAGGTAGGTAATTCATTCATGTCCAGTTTGGACAGATTTGATTATCCACATAGTTGATTTACAAGTCGTTCATAACTTTTAGTTCTATCCTTCCGATACTCTCACCGTAATTTAAACAAGTCACTGACCTGACCTCCAGTACCATTTGCCCATTCACCTTAGGTTAGATCAGAGGCGAAACAAGTCATGTAATTAATCAACGAAAAGTAATCGTATTTAACGCATTCAAAAAGATATAGGCGGAAATTACAGAAACGTGGTTCTCGGTAAAATGAGGTGTTATAAATCTTTGGTTATCATGAATGGAAACGCTGACCTGAGCCAAAATATATGAATACGTTATAAATTGAGAAGTAAGGTGGACAGAACTGTTTTTTTCTTGAGTCTTGAAAATGTTCGATACTATGGGCAAAGTTCTTTCTTTGTGATGGCTTCAATGCTATATTATGGAATGCCAATTTACCCGTTAAACCGAGTTTCAACGATCAGAAAAATAATCTGTTGATTGCATCCGTGGGTGGACATTGTCTGACATTTGTGTGTAAAGCAAATGTAAATCTAATGATGGCTTATACTAGATCGTTTTCGAACACTGGAGAAGTTTTGTCTGAGGAATAATTGCTTATTAATATTTCTTGTGCGTCTAATACACAAACCTCTGTGTTATTAATTGATGAAATTCGACTACACTACGTGATGCGACATTTCCAAAGTGGGCCAAACACATGAAGAAGGCTTCGAAGACACACGAGAACTGTATGTTGTCAGAACATTACTAGATGGAGTATTTGAAGGTTCAAGACACAAACGCAACACAACATCACTTATTACGATACTCCCTAGCCAAACTACTCAAAGTCTGATCGATAACATCCATTCCAAAAGCCTAATTTGCCGATCAAGTATAGTTTTCATTATTTTTCGCTGATGCCTTAGCAATTACAGAAGTAGTGAAACCATAATAAAAGTGGCTGGGGACTGATTTTCTAATATTTCCAACATACCTGGCAGAACTCACTTGATTAACTGTTGAAATCCAGGACATATTTGGTCGGCTTATTCGCAGTCATGCAACGAACTTGAATTTATTCTAACGAAACCACTTAAGGAAAGTCGAAATTCATTCAAGTGTGTCTGCTGAGAGTCAGTAGTAACATTCATGGAATTCTGCAAGCCATCATCTTTTGTTAACAACACTTCATCAATGTTTTCTATCAAATTAAGCTCGTCATCTTTTAAGGTTAAATTATAATTATTTTTTTCACTAAAGTCCCACAGAAGCTGAGTAACAGTTCGACAAAAATTCTTTTCACATTTTTTCCGGATCATATTTTGTGAATGTAACGAACAGAGATTATTTTCTGACAATATAAATATAACTTGAACGTCATTGTTTTAGTAAATAAAAATATCTCGGTCGTAAGAACGGTCACCGAATTCTTTAGGTGATTAAAACATCAATTTAAAAATATGAGTCCTGTTCCGGCATTTGAAGTCAGTGTGTCATGAACTTGTAGTGACCTACTTTTGTCAACAGAACGCGATTGGTTCGATGAAAACAATTATTATTATAACCAATTGTACCAGTGATTGTTTTACCGTGCTCGTTTGTTTAACTGTGCTAATAACAGCCATTTTGGTCTTCCATTGTACTCCATAACTTCACCGCGGTTACTGACTACGCACGTGCCTTTCCTTGCCGATCGCATTTGTACTCCTTTGGCACGATCTCGGTATTCTTTCGATACCACGAGATCGCCAGCAAATATATTTCAACTACTACTATTATCTGCCTTCTGATATTGGTCCACGAGGATCTTATTGGTTAATTGGCACGTAGTCTTGCAGCGGTGTTCATAGTCAAGCTCAACTCGACACCACGCTGCAAACTAAATGAGTTAACAAACCATGAATATCAAGCTGCTAAAACAGTAGCTGTAGTACGCAAAATAATTGAATTTTAAACCTATTGAAGTAATGTAGAGAAAGGCTATAGGTCTTTTAGGTCGGCGGAATAACACTACATCTAAATCAGACTACTTGTCTTTCTAAACACAACTTCAATGTTGAACGGTTGATGGTAAATAATTTAATATACGGATCTTACACTTGTGTTGGTCAACCATCTCTTTTACTTACCTCAGTAATCTCAAAACTGTCGCTTCCTCTCACACGTTAAAGATTAAGCACAACTCTAAGATGGTAGTACTCCTTATAACTAACTTATTAGACACACTTCTTACTGATAGTTTTGTATCCTCCAATTATCATGGTCTACATAGGTGCTTTTTTCAGGCACGTTACTCTCAGCAGTAGAATGTGTAACGCAACAAAGCCATGAGATCTAAGGTTGACATATTAGGTAGCGCCGCCAAGAAATACGTAGACAGTGAACAAGTTTCATGTGACCATGATATTAGCTCAGCTGCCAAAAGTCCCATCCATATGATTGAAACTCCATCTGTTAAAGTCTCAATTATCATATATTTTATACAAAGTAGTTCCTCTCATAAAGAAAGGACTTGGATGACATCTGAGTTGTTGCTGACGATTTTCAAAATAAGTTAAACTAACTGACCTTACTGACATGTTTATCAGGTGATCACTTTGACAATGACAAAATAAATCAATAGGGTTGAATTAATAACACTTTACATTGTTTAAGAATTATTGACGCAATTGATATAACCACAAAAGGTAACAGTGTGTAATGTGCCAAGTAAATTTTCACTAAACACCACTAAGAGGCGCATAATGTTTTCCTAGAACAGAATAACGTAACCTGTAAGTGTAAACTCCTCTGTAAGACATCAATACAGCCGTAGTGGCATTGTGCCCTAACCACACAATCCTCAAAGCTGAACACGAAATATCTGGGAAAATGGATATTCAACATTTAACTGAACGAGGGAGAAGGCGAGAACAATGAATCGAATTAATTAGAATGGGTCGGATGGCATGGTTCGGCCATACAGGTGTGGCCCCTGTTGAATGTTACCCTATATCTTCTATTCATATTAAATATATTGTTCTAACTTAACATTTCAATCTTTTAAACTATGCACTATCCTGTAATATCTTTTCTTCCTACCACTGCCTGCCTAATTTAAAATTGCTGTGTTCCATGACCAAACAGGGGATATGAATGCTAGAAATTTACGGTGAGTTTGAACTATGAATTTCCTGCAATCTTAGACATCATTTAGACTGTCCATCAGGCAATGCTACGCATTCGGTTTCAATTAATTTTGGACTTAAGCAAATTCAGTCTACAGTGCTGTGTTAATCTAAGAATTTAATCAACTGTACCACGTATATAATCCAGATTTGAGCTACTGTCTACTTCAAAGTTTTATTACCTGAAAGTGAACATAACCCAGGAAATTTTTACCCCTTTTCCCTTTCCTGGTTAATTTACTATGTTGTTAGCACTTGTTAACTTACATTGATTTTTTCCGTTAAACTGGTTGTATGTATTTCACACGAGCCACTCTCAATACGTTTTAGTAGAAATATTTGATACTTTTATACTACAACATACTACTATGAAAATGTGTGTTGTTTAAGGACATTTCTTAGTTACAGTTGCTTTTGCCACACATTTGTAAATGTTACTAGGCTAAATGCACGAACTTATAAAAAGTTTATAACGCATCATATTCCTACCTGAAGTTCCACAGGTCGTCTTGACTTCAAAATTATTTTTCTGGTCATGTTTATATATTTTAATTGTCATATACCTCAATAACCTGCATGTTAACCTGGCCCGTACATGCGTTGCACTATATCTCTATGTCTTTTAAATTTAAAAATCATCTGAATCGCCCTTTAATATTTCTTAGAAAAAACCCATTACGGTCGTTATCACTATACGTAATTGGGTTTATGAATTGGTCTATCATATTAGCTGCCCGAAATACGAACATAGTTTAAATAATAAAGTTACAAATTTAGGTACTATTAACTGCACTAGTATAATAACTAAACTCTCAGGTACTTGTTGGCTAAACAAACAGTTAAAATCGAAATTCCGGAACCTACTATTAACACTAACACTATGTTGACGAATATTTTTAAATTACATTTAGTAATATAATCAGGCAGCTCAGATTCGTTGACGCTACGAATTTGTGATAATTTCGAATCAGCAAAAGCAACAAGTTCTATTACCTCATAAGATATCTGCCTCTGATTCCTGACGCGATGTGTATTTGGTCTGCCTCTTCCCCATCGGCCTTGAGAATTCCAACTTAAGGTTTGGTTATAATGGTTTCGAAGTTGAGCGTCTTCTGAATTTTTCATTTACTTCAGCAACACTGTCAAAAACTCTGTCTGGTACTAGCATCAATGTAATGCCTTCATAGCTCTCACACTTATTAAGATCTTATGATTGTTGTCTTGATGCGGTATATCTCTTACCAGTATTCCTGTACTTGTTATTCCTTACGAATCTTTTTGAACAGAATAGCATATTTTCAGTTTTCTATATGTTTGACTTTAGTGAATCAGCTGATATGTTGTCAGATCTTTCTGCTTTCCCACTCTTAATTTGTCTGATATCCATGCTGATTTCTTCGTTTGCTGGTCAGATAACAGCTATAAGGTCTTTGTATACTACTTCGATGTCCGATGAGTTCAGTGGGGCTGTTCTATTCTATTCATTGGTGTTTCCCCGGTTTCATAATGCGGATAGTAGTATAATGCCTCTGTGGTTCTCACACGTGGTCAAATCTCCTATCTTTGGTATCTCGATGGGATATCCTTCTTTCCAGTCTGCTGGCACTTGTTCTTCCTCCCAAATCTTCCTAAATACAACATGTTTCTTTGATCGCTTTCTGAATGTTTTCTATTGTAGTTTCTTCTTCTGAATCCTGTAAGACTTGGAACTTGTTGTTGAGAGTTATCTACAATTTGTTGGGTTGATATCTCGAAGAAAAACTGTATTGAACCTTTGTTATGCTTTTTAATTAATTGTTCAGTGCTTCTTTAGTTCCATCTTGATCACCACTAGGTGATAATCTGAAGCTATGTCAGCTTCTCTCCTGATTCTCACGTCTTCTATTACCCTCCTGTATGTTTTACTAATGCGAATTTACGACTCATACATGCTGATATTTGATTATCCTTTGCAATCTTTTTTCATTGTTCATTTGGCGATGCATACATAATCGTCTATTCTTGTTCTGTGTTCACAAACACGCTTATTAAACTATTTATGTTTTTCGTCTTATCTTTCATATCTATTCGCTTGTTTTTTCCCTTTCCTTCTTTACAGTGAAGTCAATATCCTCCTCAATTATACAGAACCTTTTTTCTAATTATGGCAGGTATTATGCTAACATTATTGAAACTTGTGTATAATGGCATTTCTGGAAAAACACGATATAGTTTTTTCACAACACTTATCTACCCATAAGCTGTTTGTGAGTAATAATAGTATAATCCACCTGGTCCTTTTAACTGTCATTCGTTGAAACATGTCTGGCTTTGTGTATTCGTTTGTTGGGGGATATTGTGCCACCTATAAACATTTTGTTGTGAATGTGCATAAATTTGTAGATCTGTCACCATCCTTATTACTATCTCCCAGTCAATCCATGTCGTTCTATGATATCCATGTACCTAGTTTTATCCAACTTTGAGGCTTAGGTCCCCCATCAGGATGGTCAGATTCCTTCCTGAGAATTCCACTACGACCAACTACAGCCTCTAATAAAACTGATCTATATCGTCTCCGTTGCTATCACTGGTTGGTGAACAACACTGGATAATATTCAATGTAATTCCTTTCTTATTTGTTTTGAAGGATGCTCTTATGATACCGGGTTCATGAAATTCCTATCCTATAAGTGCTTTACATGCTTCTTTGGACAACGTCACAGCAACTCTTTGTCTGTGAGGAGCATTTTCTTCCTTGTAACTCGAATACAGCAACATCTCTTCCGAATCTAACTATTCCCGATCAGCTTGGTTCCAGTGGGTTTCACTGATTTCGAGCACTGTCAAGTTATATCTCCTCAGTTCTGCAGCTATTTGGCTGATTCTTTCGATCTCTTATATATTACGGACATAAAATGTACTTGTGTAAATTTTTCTTTGGTTTTTATTGGGGGGATCGACCTAGTGATATCCAAATGATAGTATCTTACTACGATTTACCAGTCTCTTTTTTCTTTTTTATCGATAATATACCTAAGTATCTGCCTAGAGTTATTGATGATCCACGGAAGCCCGTTAAGCGAAAACTTCTATTCTGTCCAAGATCAACTGAACCATCTGAAGTATCTCAGCTTTTATCATGAGTCGTTATAACTCTTTTAGATGAAGATTCTTTTACTCTCGGAGCAGAGTTTTGTTTGGTCCAAGTTGTTATTCAGGGTTAATCAATCTATGTAGCCTCTCTTTCCATATACAAAATATATTATTCTATCCTCAGCACAAATTTACTCATCGATTATGACCAAAAAACACTAATAACTTGGTGTAGACAACGATGCGACTCCTGCGCAAGATATTAAAGATTATGTAGTCATAACATGGCAATTATTGGATTACGTCCGTCATTCTGGAAGCAAAGATAATTGCACTAGTACTGACCCAAACCCAAATCCCACAAACATACTGTAATAAGGTATATCTTAAGCATAAGTCCTTGACTCCTGAAAGTCTCCTAGTAAGGTGCGATGAGTGCAGCTATCTGTTAACCAAACTGTAGACCAGTGTATTCTTACTAAGTGAGAGCCAATGTACTAGCCAACGCGTAGTTTTCGAAAAAACTATTGCACCTAACTTCTTCGATAGCGTCTGTGTTGGTTTGGTTGTAGTGGTTAATATGCGAAAGGATAAAATGTAGCGTATAGAATACTGTCAATACACTAATATGGTAATTTCTAAGACCAAGAACAAAAGAATAATTTTGTAATACAAAAGTTTGCAGATAGCGAAAACGAACCCTATTTACTTGTAAAGAATAACAGTTGTCTTCAGCTGTATAAGTTTGCAAAATGTTTGCATTTTCTTGACAGTTCTGGACAACAAAGACAAAGAAGGAAGACCAATCACTGAGATTCAACAACAGCGCAACAGATGGGCAGAGTACTTCGAGGAACTCCTGAACAGACCGGCTCCAATGAATCCACCGGACATCGAAGCAGCACACACAGATCTTCCTATAAATGTCAATCCACCAACGACAGAAGAAATCAGAATGGCCGTCAGACAAATCAAGAGCGGGAAAGCAGCAGGACCTGACAATATACCAGCTGAAGCGTTGAAGTCAGACATCGAAGTAACTACAAGCATGCTTCATCTTCTATTCAAGAAGATTTGGGAGGAGGAACAAGTGCCGATGGATTGGAAAGAAGGACACCTAATCAGGATTCCAAAGAAAGGAGATCTGAGCAAGTGTGAAATTTACAGAGGCATTACACTACTGTCAATACCGGGTAAAGTCTTCAACAGAGTGTTACTGAACAGGATGAAAGACGCAGTTGACGCTCAACTTCGAGATCAACAAGCTGGATTCCGTAAGGACCGGTCGTGCACAGACCAGATTGCGACACTACGGATCATCGTCGAACAATCAATTGAGTGGAACTCGTCACTCTACATCAACTTCATTGATTATGAGAAGGCATTTGACAGTGTAGATAGTAGGACGTTATGGAAACTTCTTCGACACTACGGAGTTCCTGAGAAGATTGTCAACATTATCCGGAACTCATACGATGGACTACAGTGCAAAGTAGTGCATGGAGGACAGCTGACAGACGCATTCCAAGTAAGGACCGGAGTAAGACAAGGCTGTCTACTCTCTCCCTTCCTGTTTCTCCTGGTGGTCGACTGGATTATGAAGACCTCGACATCTGAGGGAAACTACGGCATACGATGGACAGCTCAGAACCAATTAGACGACTTGGACTTCGCAGATGACCTAGCCCTCCTATCACATACACACGAACAAACGCAGATAAAGACAGCCAGCATAGCAGCAGTCTCTGCATCAGTAGGCCTCAACATACACAAGGGGAAAACCAAGGTCCTCAAACACAACACGGAGAACAGCAATCCAATCACTCTTGATGGCGAAACTCTGGAAGACGTGGGATTCTTCACATACCTGGGAAGCATCGTCGATAAACAAGGAGGTTCAGATGCAGACGTCAAGGCGAGGATTGGCAAAGCTAGAGCGGCATTCCTTCAACTGAAGAACATATGGAACTCAAAACAACTGTCTATCAACCAATATCAAAGTCAGAATCTTCAATACGAACGTCAAGGCAGTTCTACTGTACGGAGCTGAAACTTGGAGAAATACAACAACCACCATCAAGAAGGTGCAAGCATTTATCAATAGCTGTCTACGCAAGATACTCAACATCCATTGACCGGATACCATCAGCAAGAGCCTTTTGTGGGAGAGAACAAACCAGCTTCCAGCTGATGAGGAAATTAGGAAAAGACGATGGAAATGGATAGGACATACATTGAGGAAATCATCAAACTGCATTACGAGACAAGCGCTAACTTGGAATCCTGAAGGGAAGCGGAAAAGAGGAAGGCCAAAGAACACATTACGTCGGGAAATAGAAGCAGATATGAAAAAGATGAATAAGAACTGGAAAGAGCTTGAAAGGATTGCCCAGGACAGGGTTGGATGGAGAATGCTGGTGAGCGGCCAATGCTTCTTCACGAGGAGTAACAGGCGTAAGTAAGTAAAAATCTGGACAACACTATTAGTTCCCGTTAATATGCCTCCGTCAACTTCTAATTCAACTACAATCAACGTATAATAGTCATTACATTTTGTCAAAGTGCCTAGAACTGTCACTTACATAACCGTTGACTTTAGCAACGCAACCGCTACATCCTGTTATGTGTTCAACAGAACAAGATTGATAAAATGAATACCATGAAGAATCCAAGATTGTTATATCAGTATTTATTAACGAACAAATCACCGAATAAAACGATATTCAAAGTAGTGAAAAAACTTCATCTTAAATGCCTCGTTAATAAATAAATTTAAATGAATTAGACTTACGGTTCATCAATAATTTGCCATATGTATACATTTTGTTAATTCAATGAGTAAAGGTGTTTATTTATATATATATAAATATAGTTCAATTACCGAGTTGGATACTTCGCTCTTTTCTGATGGTTAATAGCCAACCGAAAATAGATATGAGCCTATCGAGCATTGGTCTACGTAATGTCTATGACAAATGTTAATAAAATAACTTTCAGAATCTATATAACTGTACATTAAGATTCTGACTGACATTATAGTCATTCAATTACCCAGTCGAATGATCAAAAATGCGATAACTCGGTAATGGAGTGGTACTAAATTTAATTAAGGCTACAAACTAAAAGTACAGATATTCACCACCTGAATAGTGTCCAATCAGGTCGATAAAGCTAATTCTTACCCATTAAACTGGATATTAATTAATTGATTCCACAAAATTTTCATACGTAAACCATAAAGCTACATTGAGGAATGCTTTATGGTTGGCCTTACTTTGGTTATAGATGTATTGGAATGAAAACTACATAGACGGCAGTTATTTTCATTGTCATTGTTTACACGTCAGTATTCATCACTACTCAAATACGAGTAAAGAAATAGCGCTTTAGTGAATCTAATGAAATTACCTACGGAAAGTACTGGAAAAATATGTAATCTGGAAGACAGGAAAAACACGAAGTATAAGGGGCGTGGTAGTGACCACATATTAACAGTTAACACTGATAAGTTACCACAAAATAGAAATTACTTTATTCCACGTAAACCGATTAATTCTGCAATGAGTTTCCACTGAAAACTTATATAAACGACACTGCCCTCTTCAGAGAGCTCGTGACATAGAAATCACTATAGAACTATGTAAGAAGAGTGTCTTTTCCCAAGTTAAAACGAAATCGTAGCCAGTTTAACCTTGATCAGAGTTTGATCACAGCTCATTACCTTAAATGAGCTGATTTAATTAGTAACGTAATGTAAAATGTCTTTGGCAAAAAACACAACTTAAAAAGGCTTCCTAGCTTAATTCTGGTGTTTTATCCATGGTTCATTCAAAGCTATCTATCTACTCTATTAAGGTCTCTAGTCAGCAAGTTAGGCATTTAACGTTCGATTAGTTTCAGTTTGTAGCGTTGCTCTCCTCTGGTCGCTGCCCAAATCATCATCACCGTGACAAAGACACTGAAGGTTTTCGACCTCACAAAATCAAGAGGAATTTAGGTGCTTGAAGTCATATAAAAATTCTGTCCCATGTGGAGTTCTACATAGAGTTCAAAAAAGTGTGCACGCCTACTGTTATTCCTACAGGTACAAACCAACTGTTCCTTAGCTAAGGGTATTTTACTCTTTAATTCGATAAAGGTTCGTATGTGTATATGCAGGGAGCAGTAAGTTCGGAGTTTCTATCTACGGACCCATTTACCTGTTTTAGAAGCAGCTAAGGTCGTGAAAAGAGTAGAAAATAAACGTCTCAGAAGCTCTTTGAATAACAAACCTACGTTTCCCAGAACAAAACACCGTTTTATTCCTGATAAATCATGTAGTACGAACATTTCGACTATCTGTATCATGCGCTTTCTGTCAGGAGAGCGCACGTCAACAAACTGACTTGTAATTGAATATGAAAAAGAGAATTAAGATATATATAAGGTGGAAAACTGTGCTCCAACCGGAAAAATGTGGGGATTACAAGAAAATCATCTGACCACTCAGATTCCGATCTCGAGAAACAATTATTTCGTTATTTATGCTTTACAAAGTTAGAAGTTTGTTCAATAAAGTGGTCCGCCCGTTTCAAGTTTGGCCTTGGCGCCATTTAGCCTATTGTCTCCAAATCATTCGTTATATGGAATGAGATAAAATGAGTCGTAAGAGTTAATCCAACCTCTTAATTGAGTTTTATTAGAGAAAGATGCAAACAAAGTGGTAACGGTTGTTGCCTACTTGTGTCAAGGTGACAAGTCAAAGGAAATATCGTACACGGATGCCAAAGTCATCGGAAACGGATCATTTGGCGTTGTGTATCAAGCTAGACTCCTTGAGACTGATGAAATAGTCGCTGTTAAAAAGGTTCTTCAGGATAGGAGATTCAAGGTGATCACTTTTTCCAGCCTTGTATCCCCCTATAATTTGTGGCTAGAAACTTATGTCAGTTTTTATCATTCATGTTATGTTATGTAAAACTAATAATTTTCAACAGACGATAAGTGTGTGTTCTGACAATCTACACGAACTCATCAACGTTCACTACACATCGCTAGCAGCCAGCACATATAATTTTCAATATGTCAGTTATGTTGTAGTCCTTCCCTAGTATATTTATGCGAGTATACGACCACCGAAAATAAGTCATTTAACTGGGTAGAGACCACTTCCAGGAGTTGGTCCAGATTGATTGAGTCAAAAGGTATTTATGGATGGTGGTCCAGTTTTAGCGGTTAGGTTGACTAATATTTTAGCTAAAATATGAGAATTGGATGTAATCCAATCTCACTGGTCTCAACCACTGATTGTCCAATCATATAAAAGGGGATCAAAATCATCCTATGATAACCATAGAGGGATTAGTTTAACTAATATAGCATCTAAAATACTAGCATCAATTGTTGTCGGACACCTAACTAAGACTCATGAACTGCAAATACGAGGAAATCAGGCTGACTTCAGACATGGTCGTGGTTGCATCGACCACATATTCACCATTCGCTAGATCCTAGAACACAGACATGCTTATCAGCGTCCAACAATCATAGTTTATCTTAACTTAAAAGCAGCATTTGACTCTGCAGACCGAGAGGTTCTGTGTCAGTGTCTGTCATTGAAAGGCGTACCTCAGAAGTACATAAACATTGTGAAGGCTTTTTACTCAAACACTACTAGTCGAGTCAGAGCTTATGGCGAACTGTCATCTGCTTTTGCAACCTCAAGTGGTATCCGTCAAGGCTGTTCACTTTCTCCATTTTTGTTTAACTTCATCATAGACCTACGGATGGAAATAACGCTATCGTCGACTGAATTCTCGGGTATTGATCTCCTTCCAGGAGGTCCACTTATCGACTTAGAATACGTAGACGATATATTCCTGTTTGGTAAAGACGCTGATGAAATGCAAAGTACGGACACTCATCAGTTGGCAATCAATGTCCGCAGGTATGGTATGTGCTTTGCACCTTCGAAGTGTAAAGTACTTCTACAAGATTGGCAGGATTCTAATCCTGTACTCACTCTGGACGGTGAGCAGATAGAAGTGGTCGAGAAGTTCGTGTATCTAGGTAGCTGCATAAGTGCTGGTGGTGGTGTGAGTGATGAGATCAATGCACGTATAGTGAAAGCCAGAGCGGCTTATGCCAATCTGGGCCACCTTTGGCGCCTTCGTGATGTTGGTCTGGCTGTAAAAGGTCGGATCTACGACGCGACGGTGAGAGCAGTTTTGCTCTATGCTTGTGAAACCTGGCCTCTCCGAGTTGAGGATGTTAGACGACTCTCTGTGTTCGATCATCGTTGTCTCCGAAGGATTGCTGGCATCCAGTGGCAACACCATGTCAGTAATGCAGAGGTCCGGCATCGTGTGTTCGGTCACAGAGACGATAATTAAATTAGTGTCACCATCTTGAAACACCGACTTCGGTGGCTTGGACATGTTCTACGAATGTCGTCCCAGAGAATTCCTCGTCGTGCATTATTTGCTGACTGTAGGACTGGTTGGGAAAAGCGGAGAGGTGGTCAGTATATGACATGGTGTCGTGGTATGAAAAAAAGCTGCAAAGGGCTAGCTTCTGTTGGTCCTTCACGACTCCCTGGCTGGGGTCCAAAAGACGGTGTAACGCAGTGGCTAGAGACGTTATCAGATATGGCTCAGAATAGAAGCCAATGGCGATCCTACTGTAACCTTCTTTTACTTTCTTCATAAAAAGTGGTTGTATCTTCCTTAACTGAAAGATTTCTTCTGATTGTACCTTTCCGTTCTCCCCATCATTGTTCTCTCCCTCTTTTTTTTATAATTCCCCACGTGCATTACTTTTTTTATGTATATATTTTTTCTCCTCTTCAAATTATCATTGTTTTGTGTGGCGCATATATATTTGGTGCCCCCTGTACCAATATTTATGTGTTCAAATAAATAAATAAATAATTTTGGTAGCACTGAGCAACAATCCCAAGCTTTTTAGGATGCGTTTATCCCCCTCTAAATGCAAGTTGTTGCATCAGGACTGCCCTTCGCAACACCTGAACTAAGGATAGGGAGTGAAGTTGTCGAACACGTCGTCAACTTCACTTATCTTGGAAGTCTGATCAGCACTAATGAGTTGGTGTCTGACGAAATCTCAGCGCGGATTCTAAAAGCTCGTTCGACTTTTGTCAACATACGTCAATTATGGCGTATGCGAGATATCTGTCTATTAATTAAAGGACGAGTATACTGCGTGGCAGTTCGTTTTGTTCTACTTTACAACTGCGAGGCGTGGCCATTATGAGTAGAGGATATTCGTAAGTTACTAATATTTGATCACAGATGTCTCGGAAATATTGCTGGCATCTGCTGGGATCACTGGGTACGTAATAGTGAGTTTGGATGTGGGGTATTATAAAATGGTAGTAAATCAGTTGACAAGGTTATCAATCTTCATCGACTGAGATGGTTGGGCCACGTGTTACGTATGCCTGAACACCGATTAGCACGGCGCGCAATGTTGACTAGTGTTGAAGATGATTGGAAGAAAGTTAGGGGCGACCAAATCAAAACATGGCAACAGTCCTTGAAGTTACTAACTTCTGGCCTGAGTCATGTTGATAGATGCAGGCTACTTGGTTGGGATCAATGAGACTATCGTAACTAGTGGTTGGAGACTGTGGGTTACATGGCTCAGAATCCATCACAGTGGTGTCGGTGTATACACTGTCTTCCTCTAAACAGTGAGATTAAAATTAGTTTATACATTTTCTGCGAACTAATTTTCCCCTCTGTATCATATTTTTATATGGAATCTTTGTTTACTACCATAAAAATAACTATTATGGATTTCGTGTTCATTTTGTTATGCTAATGTGGTACGGCAATCTGGAGCGATTCATATGTGTGACTGGTCCAACGTTGTAGCTGACGACTGCTAACGGAATTTCAATCAATACACTTTATAACAATATGTAAGCTAAATTCGGTCGACAATGTTATCCACTGCAGTAAAATTCGATGTTCAGTCTGTTTTGGTTCCATCATAATAGAAAACCTAGTCAACAACACTAGTTTGGTATACGATTTATTTGTAGACCAGACGTAAATACGTATAGTAGTCACATGTGATGGAGATATGTATATTTATTTATTTATTTGTTTATTTATTTGAACACATAAATATTGGTACAGGGGGGCACCAAATATATATGCGCCACACAAATCTCAATTGATTTCGTCAGACACCAACTCATTAGTGCTGATCAGACTTCCAAGATAAGTGAAGTTGACGACGTGTTCGACAACTTCACTCCCTATCCTTAGTTCAGGTGTTGCGAAGGGCAGTCCTGATGCAACAACTTGCATTTAGAGGGGGATAAACGCATCCTAAAAAGCTTGGGATTGTTGCTCAGTGCTACCAAAATTATTTATTTATTTATTTGAACACATAAATATTGGTACAGGGGGCACCAAATATATATGCGCCACACAAAACAATGATAATTTGAAGAGGAGAAAAAATATATACATAAAAAAAGTAATGCACGTGGGGAATTATAAAAAAAAGAGGGAGAGAACAATGATGGGGAGAACGGAAAGGTACAATCAGAAGAAATCTTTCAGTTAAGGAAGATACAACCACTTTTTATGAAGAAAGTAAAAGAAGGTTACAGTAGGATCGCCATTGGCTTCTATTCTGAGCCATATCTGATAACGTCTCTAGCCACTGCGTTACACCGTCTTTTGGACCCCAGCCAGGGAGTCGTGAAGGACCAACAGAAGCTAGCCCTTTGCAGCTTTTTTTCATACCACGACACCATGTCATATACTGACCACCTCTCCGCTTTTCCCAACCAGTCCTACAGTCAGCAAATAATGCACGACGAGGAATTCTCTGGGACGACATTCGTAGAACATGTCCAAGCCACCGAAGTCGGTGTTTCAAGATGGTGACACTAATTTAATTATCGTCTCTGTGACCGAACACACGATGCCGGACCTCTGCATTACTGACATGGTGTTGCCACTGGATGCCAGCAATCCTTCGGAGGCAACGATGATCGAACACAGAGAGTCGTCTAACATCCTCAACTCGGAGAGGCCAGGTTTCACAAGCATAGAGCAAAACTGCTCTCACCGTCGCGTCGTAGATCCGACCTTTTACAGCCAGACCAACATCACGAAGGCGCCAAAGGTGGCCCAGATTGGCATAAGCCGCTCTGGCTTTCACTATACGTGCATTGATCTCATCACTCACACCACCACCAGCACTTATGCAGCTACCTAGATACACGAACTTCTCGACCACTTCTATCTGCTCACCGTCCAGAGTGAGTACAGGATTAGAATCCTGCCAATCTTGTAGAAGTACTTTACACTTCGAAGGTGCAAAGCACATACCATACCTGCGGACATTGATTGCCAACTGATTAAGTGCGGATTACATGGCTTGAACATTCTCGCACAGTAAGACAATATCATCCGCATACTCAAGGTCGAGAAGTCTTTCTCCAGGCAGCATCCACACCACCATTACTTTCATTCATCAGAGCTGTTTCCAGAATGTCATCGATGGCAAAGGTGAAGAGGAATGGTGAGATTGGGCAACCCCGCCTAACTCCACTGCTTGAATGGAATAGTGGAGAAAGGTGGTTGTATGCCCTCACTCTGCCTGAGGTGTTTGTGTATAGGGCTTTTAGGATGTTAATAAACTTCTCAGGCACACCCTTCTTCAATCGACAATCCCAGAGAACAGTTCTGTCCAACGAATCGAAGGCAGCCCTGATATCAAGAAACACTACGATTGTTGGCCTTTGATAAGTATGACGGTTTTCTAACATTTTGCGGAGGGTGAAGATATGATCAATACATCCTCGACCAGAACGAAGCCCAGCCTGCTCCTCGCGAGTCAATCTTTCTCGGGTTCTGAACAGCCTACGAAGTATGACGGAAGCCAATAGCTTGGACGCAATCGGAAGTAGACTTATCCCCCGATAGTTGTTACAGGAACGACGTGAACCCTTTTGAAAGATAGGGACAACTATCGACTCATTCCATGAGTTTGGTGCACTCTCTAGTTCCCAGACCTTTGTAAACAACGTCGTCAGTCCCTAAGTCAGAAAGTTACCACCATCTTTAAAAAGAGCCGGAGGTAAGTCGTCTGGGCCCGGTGATTTGAACCGCCATTTTCATGGCGTCATGCAATTGCAACCAATGCTCATCTATACTTTTCGGTGGAATGGTAGCTAGCCTAGAAGCTAGCTCGGTTCGGTACTTACTAGCAACAGAAGTTGCAGCCAGCTTGCTAACATCAATCCTTCGGTGGCGGTCACTTCGTTGTCCACTGAAAAGTAAGGTGAGATTGGCGCAGACCAGAGCATGATCAGATTCCAGATAGGTACTCCAAAAGGAGCGGCAGTGTTGTACACAACCACGCCAGCGGTAGCTGATCGCGATGTGATCAATCTGTATCCAGGCTTGAGATGTAGAAGGTGGACGCCAGGTGGCACATCGGCGATGACTGTGCCGAAAGTTAGTGCTAGCCAGAAACAGGTTGTGGTCTGTGCATAGCTGCAGTAGACGTTCCCCGTTATCTGTCCTGCGACCAACAATTCCCCATCGGCCACCTAAACGAATCCGTTCTGTGCCTAGACGCCAGACCTGAGCATTCAAGTCTCCGGCTAGTACTACAATATCTGTCGAACGCACTTTCTGGAGAAGAACAGATAACTGGTGGTAGAATTCATCCTTGATTGCATCCGGGCTGCAATCTGTCGGGGCATAGGCGGAGATGACGAAAAGACATCGTTTCTCACGCCGATTTCTCCTCACTTTGATGGAACTTTCTAATCTAACAGCACATAACCGACTGTTAATGGTGATGCAATCGACTAGTGCTGCCTCAGCTCTAGCGCTTAGTGCGACGCCAACGCCAGCAAGACCAGACGAAGATGCCACAGGGTCTCCGGATAAACGCACATAAAACTTGTAGTACTTCACCAGAGTCTTGAATACGGGTCTCGGATAGACAACACACATCAATATTAAGACTTTCCAAAGACATAGCCAGCCCTATCTGTTGTCCGACCTGCATAAACGTGCGAACGTTGAAGGCAGCCAGTTTGAATGGTGCACGTGGTTTCAGAAAAACTGCTTCAGTACTCATATTCGGTGGTAACATACAATTTTCAACCAGGCAGTGACTCGAGAACGTTTAGATAAAGCTGAATTTTCACCATAGGCGAGCTGCTGTCTGAGTCGAAACGGATACAAAAAGTAGAAATAGGAGATAGTGAATAAATGACGTAGTAAATAATAATAATAATAATAATAATAATAATAGTACGAGTTATTTCAGTGTTAATCAGATAGAAAGGAATATTTTCCATAAGCAAATTGTTCATCATGATTTTAGTGCGTGGGCTGAGATACTGCCCGGGTGCCCAAACCGAAGCAGGTGGTTTTCTTAGGGGGCCACACCCCGAGCCTTTGACCTAAGGGTCTAGTCCACAAGGCAGTGGAGCATCGTGAGGAGATGCAGTCCCATGGAAGCCGGTGACCAAATATTGGTTCATACGCCATTTGTTCCCGCAGGATACTGGAGCCCATATGCACCATTGAATTGGGATCCGGTTATAGCGCCGGACATTCGCTTTTCGCCCTCTCATTTTCGTAAACAACACCCCCGCCACGAGAAGGCAGTGAGTAGGACTTCCCTTGCAGAGGCTGTATACGCATGGCCGTGTGAGAGTATTTCGAGAGGGAGGGCGAACCCTCCCCGCTCTCGGCCATACCAGTGCATTTGGGAGATATGTACGCGACTCTGAATCAGACTGTCCACTTCGTCCCAGAGATGGAGATTTGTTATGTACACGTGAATAAAAGTAAAATCAGTTTGCATATGGTGACAAATCAAGTTCTTTGCTTTGATTAATATTTTTTTGAGTAATTTTTCTTTTGAGAACTTGTGGATAGCAATGGCCTATCAGTGTTAATATTTAATCATCATTCTACCCAAAGTTAACTTCGTTATTTATTTTCAGAATCGAGAATTGCAAATTATGCGTCAACTGGACCATCCAAATATTGTGCAGTTAAAGTACTTCTTTCACTCTGTGGGTGATAGAGTAAGCTGTTATTTTGGGTTTAAATACATCGTTATTGTTGTATTTTATTTAGGATTTAGTTTCATGCTTTTGGTTTACATCTCATTTGTTCTGTTGTATTCCTATTGATTTTTCATATTGGTTAAAAGCGTAACTTGAAATCTAGTGATTGTATTATCAGTTCTATTTTGTATGAATTTTCCCATACCCACAGCTCAATTAGTCATTACCAACGTCAAAACGAAGCACAAATGTATATCAGTCCCAGTTGCCTCGTTTCATCAGTATATCAATTTGAAGAATCATAGTTGATAGTGTTAGTGATAGTAAAAATTGATTATAGTTCAAAAACAGGGGAAATCGAGGAATGGAAATTATTAAATAGTATAAAAATCCGAATTTTGAAGGAAGATGACAAGTGAATGCATATACGTCACTGCAGTCGATCGTTAACGTGTAATGCGAAATTCCCAATTACTGATTGGGGTTACTATTCGAAATCCAACCAGGTAATCCGTAGCTGATGATAGAGCTGAGATAAATAATCACTGGCTTCATTAATTGATCACCGGTCTTGGTCCAACAGTAATGATAGACATCTGATGTTGTGGTTCATTAGGTGTATGAAATAATAGAGATTAAATGGTCCCTAAAGAACCAACTAGTTAACTAGGAGTCATTCACGTGTTATGCAATTATTTCGGCATAAATCGGAACGTTATGTTAACTTGATATTAGCGCTACAGAAAAAAATATGGTTATTTAGTCAGCCATATTCAATATCGAGCGTAGTACAAATGTACGTCAACTTGCGTTACTGTAATGCGTCATCACGGTACGGTGAAATTCACAAAATGAATTGTAAGAGTCCAGATATTGGCGACATCATTTATACTGAGGAACATTAAACATTGAAAGCAAAAAATTAATTTGAGGAATACAAGATATGGAATAATATAAAACCTCAAGAAGATGTAGTGTAAAAACATGTGCACCAATAAGACTGATTCTAAACCAAACCACCCAGATTAAGCTAGTGATCGCGGTTATCGCACGAATGTCAACTAAGTTTGCACCTTCCGATAGTCAGTCTTACAATCACTGTCTTCATCGACTTATGTCATATATTAGTTTGATCCTCCTTTGGCATAAGTAACACTTTCCAATCTCAGTCGATGGAGATTCAGTCTCATCGATCGATTTAACTGGTACCATATGCCTAACCTCAAACTGACTCACTTGGTTTTTTCATCGTACACAGACAATGCTTCGTAGATACTCATGATAAAATACTTGCTACCTGCATTTGTCATACTTCAATGGGCTATGTTTCATACTAGTAACCTACGAATAATTTTAAAGATCAAGTCTCAGCTATAATATGTATGCTATAAAATGTACCCGCAACATCATTGGAAACGAGCATTTCGTCGCTGATACAAGTGACGGGAGTTAAAAAAAGCCATGCGAACTTCCTGAATCCATATCAGTATTTCATCAAACACCAACCTATAAGCCACCAAATGCCCAGGTAAGGCCGAGGGTTGGGATCACTAGCTCTCCCTCTCGAAATTCTCTCACATGGCCGCGCATATACAACTACTTCCAAGGAAGTCTCACTCACCGCTTTTTCGCAGCGAGGGTGTTGTTTAACGAAATTGAGAGGACCAAAAGCGAGTGTCTGTCGCTTCAACCGGGTTGATGGATTTTGAAGGATCCACTTAGGGCAGTTGGAAAACTCTAATTTCAAACCAGTGGCGTACATGGACTCCAGGATCATAAGGGAACAAATGGCGTATGAACCTATTGTTGGTCACCGGCTACCATGGAACTGCATCTCCTAACGTTACTCCGCTGCTTTCTGGACTGAACCTGTAGGTCAAAGGCTCCGGGTGTGTCCACTTAAGATAACCACCTACTTCGACTTGGGCACCCGGGCAGTACTCCAGCCCTCACACATCAAATGATTTGTGGGGCGCATATGTATTTGGTACCTTCTTGTATCAGTGTTTGTGTTTAAATAAATGAATATCCCACAAGAGCTAATGTGACCTCCAGGATAAGTATTCTCGATGCTCTCAGTCACTTCACTCCATAATCAATCTAGCCACTAACTCAGAACAGTCTTAAAGCAACATGTGGCAATTAAAAGGCGAGAAACTTATCTTAAAAATGTTTGGATTGTTACTCAAGGAAAGATTTAGTTCTTACCTGCCAAATTACTTAAGTACACACATATAGGTTGTTTACAAGTTTTTGTGGTGGGAGTTAAAACACGAATTGGCTACATATTTTTGGGAGGGCAATGATTAGTTTAATTAGTTTTAGTCTTCCTT
This sequence comes from Schistosoma spindalis, assembly GCA_946903255.1. NCBI lineage: Eukaryota > Metazoa > Platyhelminthes > Trematoda > Strigeidida > Schistosomatidae > Schistosoma > Schistosoma spindalis. The sequence continues at coordinate 49,525,527 of OX336420.1, forward strand.
CTATTATAATGTAATTAATTTTCAAATGTTTTTACTAACTTTCCTCAGAAAGATGATGTTTATTTAAATTTGGTCCTTGAATTTATTCCGGAAACCGTTTATCGTGTTGCCCGAAGATATGCCCGTCAAAAAGAAACAATTCCTCTTTTATTTGTAAAGGTAGTTTTTATTTTTTAGTAATTTTATTCCGGTCAACATCAATCTCGCACCTTTCATGGATTTATTCAGTTTTTTATAAAATTTCGTTACAGTAGTAAACTGTTTCCATTTTTCCTTATCACCATGATATTTAACCATCATAACTTGTGAATCGATTGATTTAATTGATAGTCCATTTCTTATTTACTTGTGATTTTTTTAGGGGCTAATATTGTCGTAATCCACCCACTCAGCCTTTTTCCAACTCCAGTCAATCAACTCAGCGCGTCCGTAAAGGTGTACATGACACATGTCCTAATAGTCTTAATCGATAATGATTCACAGCCTCGTCATATGCTTTGTCATTTATAGATTGTGCTATCTAGTAAACTAATCTTAGCATTGCTCACTCAGTGGTTCTGTCATACACGCAAAGTTCTTCGAAAATACCTATTACCGGATGCTAGTAGACTGAAAGTATTTTGTGCTACCATAATTTGTTCTTGTTGGGTAAAGCAATACAAAACGGACCGGTTCACGTTATGTGTATCTTTGATGGACAGTTGGGCAAAACCTTTTCCAATAGATGACATGGGTTGACTAAGGTCATCAGAGAGTTCACTAATCATCAACCCTCTAGAGTTGAAAAGACCCTCAATAAGAGTGATGTGGTCGAGTTGCTCAACTTATTTAGTTGTTATATTTAAACTGGACAATAATATAGAGGAGTTTTGAAGTGGCTTTTTGCATTTGTCATCCGAGGTGCACAGAACAGTGAACTTATGAGCGTCTTTTGCAAGTAGAACTAAACTATCTTACTCCCAAACTAACTAATATCTCAGTCAAATAGATAATTATAGACTGTTATTCTCAAAGACTTCTGGAATTGACTCATCAGTGTCTACTGCCTTCATTAAAGTTTTAAAACTGGGTTTGTGTCATATTTAGATAGTTGGTTAATAGCAGGGATCATTTGTAAGCGTAATGAATCCCAATTTTTTTAGCTTTATGTTATGGTAGCATTAAATGTTATTATTATCACAAATTTGTCATTTCTGCTCCTTCTTGAGTCTTCTTTTTCACTCTACCTATCTCCAAGTAAAAATGATAGTTGAAGAATTTTGTGGAGATATGTAATTTAAGTTTTCATAATGTATAAGTAAGCTTTTTAAAATTACGAATATTTCCTTCCATTTACGTTAATCCTTTTTTCTCGTTTTTATCTCGATGGTTTAGCCAGTAAACTTTCATTTAAAATAAGACCACTAAGCAACCTGTAGGGTCTCAACATGTTTCTGTGGGTTTAACAGTATAAACATTTTTAAAATACACAATTAGTATGACAATTTACAATGTACAAAATGACCTCATGATAACTAATGTGTACATTACTTTTACAAACAATCCACGTTTTATAGATGATGAAAATTCATGGATAATCGGGTTGAAATTTCCCGATCTTGAACAGTTACGTTTTTAAGAGCTGTAACGCGGTGGTTTATTAACTTGCTTCTTAATTCACATAGCGTTACAGTGAACAGCATCCTATCAGTAGTTCATACGCAGTTCATACGAATTAGTAGTCCGAAAATTTATGTGTAATTGTTCGTTTACGTATAGTTCGTATTAAATTCTCATTTTTATTACTATAGCAAATAATTTTACCCAGTTTTATTTGTACTTTATTTTATCTAAATTTATTCTGTTCACCTTGAAAATACTTTTGAATTGCCTTTTTAATCATACCCTTCTCTATTAATCAAGGTTTTTCCGCACTTTCTTATGACTACTTTTCTGGACAGAAAAAGTACATGTACATATACGGAGAACGTACATGTACAATTTTCCTCGGTTGTGTGTATTTAAAATTGATAGCATGTAATCCTTTGATTTAATAAACGCAAACAGTTATTATAGAAAAATCTTACGCATTTTAATAACTGAGATATATAGTTGTTATATAGCACGCTCCATCATGATCTCATCTAACTTCCATGCTCTTACATACATATCAACTCTTGACTAAATAATATGCCTTAATATTATTAAAGGTATTTGAAGTAACCTATTTAACGTCTTTGTTCTTTTATGCTTCAATCTTTTTCTCGAATTCATCCTCTATCGGATATAAGGAACTAACATTGACTTATCGTTTATATTGTCCCAGTCATACACCAATCGAATTTCTCATGGTCAAAACCGTGTCAACATAAATTAGGTATATTTGATGCTATGGTGATATTTTTCTGACTAAGGATTAGTTGTGAAGAGTTTTATGTTACTATTACTCAATATAAACTCTTTGAGTAGAGAAGGTTTGATAGCTTTTTCAACATTCCTTACCAAGAATGTTTTGAAATAAAAATCTCCCATTTTGCTAAGGTCATCCTTTCACTTTTTGTTAAACAATTAAAGTTTAGTTGTAATATTTTACTAAAAATATCCTCATTTTTCTATACGATGGAAATAAATCACACTTGATAAAATAAATAACTTTCACAATTAACTTTAGGAATGACTGAACATATTTTCATTCCTCCACATTCGATTAATTATATTTTGATAATGATTAAGTTCGGACAAGTTACACAAGTTAATGCTAATTTTCCGATTGCCATATGAAAATTGCAATTCTCATTGATATCATACTAAAATATGCTTTTTAGTTTTCTTCACCTTAATATTTGCGTATTCTAATATTGTAAAATGTGATTTAATAAACAAAAGGTATAGGATTCTAAGCGTTATGGTACGAGTAAATGCGTGAAATAAATAGTGCATTAGTTAGTGGAGTCTGTCACCTGTAAACAAAAACGTTGTCATACTCTACTTTTGTTTCTGAATTCTCGTAAACTTCAGTTTATATCTTCTTTCCCAGCTATATATGTACCAACTTTTCCGAAGTTTGGCTTACATACATCATAAAGGTATTTGTCATCGAGATATAAAACCCCAAAATTTACTTTTAAATCCAGCAACAGCTGTTTTGAAATTATGTGATTTCGGAAGGTTAGTCTACTATATATTTAAGATTTTATTCTCGTGTAGTATTTTGTGTAATTTTCTGACAAATTGACTTGAGTAAAAGCTGCAATAATGCCTATGATTGTATCCAACAATTCATTGAGAAAATGTTGAATAACCAATGTGTCATGTGTACTTACGTGATGTACATTCAACATTATTTGTGTCCCCTTGTATATGTTACTACGTCATCTCAAATAATGCAGATCTCCAGTCACCTTGAAAGGGAAATGACTCATTTATGAATGATGTATTCTGAACTGTTAGACAGGAATAATAGAACACTGCATAATGAAACCAAACTTTAAGTTGTGCATTTCAACTAGAAACACTTTTATCAATGTACGTTGTTTAGTAACTGAGCTTATTTTTGAATTCTGTTTCAACTGAATTATACTGGGGTGCATTAATTAAAGGACGAGATATGACATGAAGTATTCGTGTTTACCATATTCTCTGGTAAAATCAATGTCCTAATTTGTTGCTTGCAGAGCATTTTCATCTCTTTCGTTAAAATCGATACAGGCTATTTCATTTAAGACTTGAAAATAACATGTTTTTGTAGAATTGATTACGCCATATTGAGGGTTTTTTACTTATGTATTTCATTCCAACTGTAATTAGTTAATTATTATATCTCTTTAGTGCAAAGGTTTTAGTTCGCGGTGAACCTAACGTTTCTTACATATGTTCTCGTTATTACCGGGCTCCTGAATTGATATTTGGTGCTGTGGATTACACATGTCAGATTGGTAAGTGCAGTATTCTGTGGGAAAGACTTCATTTTTAAATTTATCGGATCACCGGTTTTAAGCGATCATTGAACAAGTGGTTGAACTACGTAGAATAGGTTCTGTTTGCCAATGACTGAGTAATACTCAATTCATAGCATTTCCTCATACTAGATATCTTCCGAATTAGTGATGAAAACTAAACAGTATTACAATTAATGAAGAGATTCAATTATTTGTAAAAATCATGCAATTTAGGGCGAGATAAACACCTTTGTAAACAAAAAGGTTAAACTACAGATTGCGCTGTTTCTAACTTAATTTAAAAGCTTAGTCTTTTCTCAGCTAATGTCTATGAAGGCAGTTTGTTGAGAGAAGTAATACGTCAGTTAATTTCTATCTCGTAAAAAGGAATTTAGAACAAAGATATAGCACTTCTATGTGTTTAGTTGGTGACATTATGTCCCCCAGCACTTGGTCACCTTTTCACTAAAAATCATGCACAATTTTTAGGACGTAAATCACACGTCAGTATAACAAATTGCAGTTTAGCTAGGCTTCTTAAAGTTTGGTATTTTTAACTAAGCTTTACGTAACATACTCCATAATTATCTGGGATTAGGCCTAACTTCAGCTGCGTTTTAAATATTGGCTTTTGTTATAATGTATATATTATCGCTTCGAGACACGGGTTTCTGTGAGTTGAACACTTATTGCACACGTCATCCTGACGGTTTCCATGGTGAGAACCACTTGCTATAATTACTGTTTGCTTCAGTAATGAAAAGTTATTAACTTTGAAAAGCTATGTTGACTTAGCTCTTATTGGCACACCACAACTTTATCCTACTATTAGGATCAGTCAGCTACAACGTTGGACCAGGCACTTATATACATCGGTTCAAGTTACCATACCTCATTAGCACAGCAAGATGAACACAGGATACATAGTAGTTAATTCAATAGCCGTATAGTAGAACGGAACGAACTGCCACGCAGTATACTCGTCCCTTAATTGAGAGACGGATATCTCGCCTTCGCCATAGGTGACGTAAGTTGGCAAAGGCCAAACGAGCTTTTCGAATCCGTGCTGAGATTTCGTCAGACACCAACCCATGAGGGCTGATCAGACTTCCAAGATAAGTGAAGTTGTCAACGCGTTCGACTACTTCACTCCCTATCCTTAGTTCAGGTGTTGACGCAGACCAGTCCTGAAGCAACAACTTGCATTTAGAGGGAGAGAAGCACATCCCAAACATTCTGGCATTGTTGCTCAGTGCTACCAAAATACTCTGCATTTCATCAGCGTCTTCACCAAACAGGAATATATCGTCTACGTATTCTAAGTCGATAAGTGGACCTCCTGGTAGGAGATCAATACCCGAGAATTCAGTCGACGATAGCGTTATTTCCATCCGTAGGTCTATGATGAAGTTAAACAAAAATGGAGAAAGTGAACAGCCTTCAGATGCTATATTAGTTAAACTAATCCCTCTATGGTTATCATAGGATGATTTTGACCCCTTCTTATATATTATTTCTGTCGTCTTTTTGAACTTAAATTCCTAATCGTTTTGTTGGTTATAATTCATTTGTTTATGTCTACAGATATTTGGTCAGCTGGTTGTGTACTTGCTGAACTTTTGTTAGGTCAGCCAATTTTTCCTGGAGAAAGCGGTGTGGACCAGCTTGTTGAAATTATCAAGGTTTTAGGTACTCCTTCCCGCGAACAAATTCACGAAATGAATCCTGACTATCGAGAATTTAAATTTCCACAGATTAAACCCCATCTCTGGTCAAAAGTAAGATATTCATTGTGGTTTTTTTTAAAGATATTTTGATTTCTAATACGATTTTTTCGTGCTCAAACTGATTAATAGTTTGTGTGTTTCGCGTATATTTTGTCCCTTTGAATAAACACAAAGTGGATATTATTTTCCTGCTACCTACTTTGCCTCACATTTTATTATTATGAACTAGTGATAACTGCAGCAATTATTTAAAATAGACATAACTGTCTGTTTTATGTATTATCAGAGTCGATTTATGCTGTCACGTTTGGGAGATTCTTTTCTCTAGATCTAATTTTGTTTCAAGAAGTAAACGATAATTTCTCATCATGCCGAATCAGGAATTTAATATGTAAAATCTTCATTTGAACGCGAAACTAATTCTTCCAGCTGTTTCAGTACAGTTACAGCGATGTATAGATTAGAAATTCTCTTATCAATAAATATAATGTGCTTACATTCCTGTCAATCGAACGAGTTTAAAAAGATTGTTTTTATTGCTGAACAGATAAGAACACTTGACAAGTGTTTGGAGCCTTGGTGGAAGTTGTAGACCTTAAAGTTATGTTGTTTACTGAAAGGAAGGATAGCCTTACTGTTATAGGCAATTAAAATTTAGCCGTTTCGTTTTTTATGATCTTTCGTTAATATTTATTCCTCCAGGGCATACTGCCGGTCCCAAGCCCGGATAAAGGAGGAGGGTTGAGCATGGGGTTAGCGACCCCATCCCGTAGAAAACTAACTCGCTAAAAAAACGCTAACCAGAAAAAATTATTCAAACCATTTAAACTTTGCCCTGGGAGTCAGGAGGTCTTCGTTTAGAAGAATTATAACTCCTCATGATGAAAGCCGAGTTTCTTCGGAAGTCACGAGGCCGATGCCCCTTCTGACAACCAGAGCAACCATTTATTTAGGTACATGGAATGCTCGTACAATGTGGGAGACTGGGAGAGTTTTCCAAATTGCTACAGAAATGAGGAGATATAACCTAGAGGTGCTTGAGATCAGTGAAACACATTGGACGCAAGTTGGATAAAAACGACTAACTTCAGGGGAGCTGATGTTATACCCCACATACACAAGGAGTAGCATTGATGATGTCCAAACAAGCGCAAAATGGGAACCTCATGGACCAAGGATCATCAAAGCCTCCTTCAAAACAAAGAAAGAGGGCATTACAATGAACGTCATCCAATGCTACGCGCCTGTAGAGGTTAACCAAGTTTGTTGAGATAAATTTCCTCTATATTCGACTCCAAATAAAGATATCTCATTAACCGAGTATTTAATACAGGCTTAATCTCCTAGTAGAATTATCGATTTATTCGAGATCATTTAAAAGCCCAAAAATCAGTTATAGAGATAGTTTATTGTGAAAGCTTGGTAAAGTCCGCAAGCATACAGCAAGCAAGCACCGAGTGAGTCAAAAATCAAAGTGTGTATGTCTGTGTTAAAAGATTCATATATATTTTTGAGTATCAATCAAGTGTAGATAAATTATTGATTATCTATGTGTCACAACCAATGGGGAATAGAATAGCGATCGAAGTGCAGACACACGCTCAATCATACTCATATGGAAATTAACACAGTTGTGTAGACAAATAATACATTAATGGAATGGGCTTGCTACACGCCTACCAACGACCACAATGAAGACGCTAAAGATCAATTCTACGATAGGCTGCAGTCAATCGTCGAGAAGTGCCCAACAAAGGACCTGACTATTCTGATGGGAGACCTTAATGCCAAGGTTGGAATTGACAACACCGGATATGAAGAGATCATGCGACGACACGAACTGGGAGAAAGGAACGAAAATGGTGAGAGATTCGCAAATCTATGTGCCTTCAATAAACTGGTCATAGGCGGCACTATATTCCCACACAAACGCATTCACAAAACCACATGGACTTCACCGGATCACACTACGCAAAACCAAATCGACCATATCTGCATCAACAAAAAGTTCAGGAGGACGATGGAGGACGTGAGAACCAAGAGGGGAGCTGATATAGCATCAGATCATGACTTGCTGGTCGCCAAGATGAAACTGAAACTCAGGAGGCACTGGACAACGTGGAGGACAATATCACAAAAATTTAATACGGCTCTTCTTCAGGATACTGACAAACTCAATAAATTCAAGATAACCCTCAGCAATAAGTTCCAAGCCTTTCGTGATCTACTCAATGGAGAGGGAACTACTATGGAGAGCAACTGGAAAGAGATAAAAGAAGCAATCACTTCATCATGTCATGAGGTTCTGGGCCAAAAGAAGCACCATCACAAGGATTGGATCACTGTTGATACACTGGATAAGATTCAAGAAAGGAGGAACAAGAAAGCAGCAATCAATACCAGTCGAACAAGAGCAGAAAAAGGCAAGGCACAAGCAGAATACACAGAAGTAAACAAGCAAGTGAAGAGGAGCATCAGAACTGACAAACGTAAATATGTGGAAGATTTAGCAATGACGGCGGAAAAGGCTGCAAGAGAAGGAAACATGAGACAACTGTATGAAACAACAAAGAAACTCTGGAAATCACCGTAAACCAGAACGACCAGTGAAAAACAAGGAAGGCAAGATAATCACCAACATTGAAGAACAACGAAACAGGTGGGTAGAACACTTCAAAGAACTCTTGAATCGACCAGCCCCACTGAACCCACCCAACATCGAAGCAGCACTCACGGACCAACCAATCGATATTGGCCCACCAACAATTGATGAAATCAGCATGGCCATCAGACAAATCAAGTGTGGCAAAGCATCAGGAACAGACAACATTCCAGCAGAGGCACTGAAAGCAGACGTAGCTGTAACTGCAAGGATGCTCCACATTCTCTTCGGAAAGATTTGGGATGAGGAACAGGTACCAAAAGACTGGAAAGAAGGACTTCTAGTCAAAATACCAAAGAAAGGCGATCTCAGCAACTGTGACAACTACAGGGGAATCACTCTTCTCTCAATACCAGAGAAAGTCTTCAACAGGTTATTGTTAAACAGGATGAAGGACTCCGTAGACGCCCAACTTCGCGACCAACAGTCAGGATTCCGTAAGGATAGATCGTGTACAGACCAAATCGCAACTCTACGGATCATTATGGAACAATCAATTGAATGGAATTCATCGTCCTACATCAACTTCATTCACTATAAAAAAGCATTTGACAGAGTAGACAGAACAACATTATGGAAGCTTCTCCGACACTACGGCGTGCCTCAGAAGATAGTCAATATCATACGGAATTCCTATGATGGATTAAACTGCAAAATCGTTCATGGAGGACAGTTGAAAAAGTCGTTCGAGGTAAAGACCGGTGTCAGACAAGGTTGCTTACTCTCACCCTTTCTCTTTCTCCTGGTGATCGACTGGATCATGACGACGTCAACATGAGGAAAAGCATAGGATACAGTGGACAGCTAGGATGCAGTTGGACGATCTATACTTCGCAGATAATGTGACTCTTCTATCGCACACGCAACAACAAATTCAGGAGAAGACAACCAATGTAGCAGCAGCATTAGGACTCAACATACACAAGGGGAAAAGCAAGATTCTCCGATACAACACAGCATGCAACAATCGAATCACACTTGACAGAGAAGATTTGGAAGATGCACAAACCTTTACATATTTGGGCAGTATCATCGATGAACACGGTGGATCTGATGCAGATGTGAAGGCACGGGTCGGCAAAGCAAGAGCAGCATATTTACAACTGAAGAACATCTGGAACTCAAAACAATTGAAAACCAACACCAGTGTCAGAATTTTCAATACAAATGTCAAGACAGTTCTACTGTATGGGGTGGAAACCTGGTGAACTACGAAAGCCATCATCCAGAAGATACAAGTGTTTATTAATGGCTGTCTACGTAAAATACCTTGGATCTGTTGGCCAGACACTATCGGCAACAACCTACTGTGGGAGAGAACAAATCAGATCCCAGTGGAGGAAGAAATCAGGAAGAAGCGCTGGAAGTGGATAGGACACACATTGAGGAAAGCACCGAATTGCGTCACAAGACAAGCCCTCACATGGAATCCTCAAGGCCGTTCTATCGCTAGCTCGTCCCTTGATATATGCATTAGATCCTCTGTGTTTATCATCAGTAGTGCTTAGATGTATAAAGTCTTCCACCTCTTCGAGAACTTCATGGTCAAGTGTGGTTTTGTTGGGTCCTTCTGTGTTGTATTTCGGGATCTTGGTTTATCCATTGTTATTCCTTACGAATCTTTCTGAATAGAATAGCATATTTTCAGTTTCATCTATGTTTTACTTTATTGAATCAGCTGATATGTTGTCAGGTCTTTCTGCTTTCCCATTCTTCGTTTCGATCGCCGCTCCACCTACTTCGACTTAAGTTCTGGGTTAGTGTCATCAACTTTACTGTGTGGCTCATAACCATATTGACGTTTATGGATAAGAAAATCGTACGCATTACCCAAATATATTTACGTTATATCTTAGCGTAATAATACATATCAATTTGTATATTTCCAATATTACCACAGTGATTGCTTCCTACTTCTCTTCCACTAAATGGTAAATTTGCCGTTGTAATAAATCTGTTTAGCACAAAGTAATTTCTGTACTGTTTGTAACACAACTGAATTTAACCATAGTAGTCATGTAGGGTAGGTGAATATTGTCTTGTTTACCATATAGAGCTTTTACATATACGTATTTGTAAGTAATCTCCAAAGAAATATCTACATGAATACATTTGTCTGATAATAATTATAAAAATACTGGACAAATAATATTTGTCGGTTATCAATTTCAATGAATCTTGAATTTTGGGTCGAATTTCTATACTTTTGTCATTTATTTAACGTCCGTCTAGAAAGCATGGGACCTTAAGTTTTAAAAATATCGACTGTCGTGAAATGATCAGTCAGTTATTGCTTAATTAGGTGAATACCAGTATTTCAAACTTGTTAGAAATATAGTGGAATTGACTAATTTTCAACCAAGCTTTTTTATTACCAGCAAACAAAATAGTAGGGTGAGATGTTTTGTCATGAAATTTATGCAGTGTACTTGTTATAATATATATCTTTTAACGAAAATTTTCGATAAACATCATTTATCCAGATACACTCAGCATAATGTATGATTAATTAGGTATAATTTGGTTCATAATATTGTCAAAATTCTTGTTTCAATTTTGCACATTTATCCCTTTTCTAAACTTTTCCTTAGGTTTTTCGTCCTCGTGTTCCATCGGAAGCAATTCAGTTGGTGTCACAGTTACTTGACTACACACCCTCAAAACGTTTAGAACCGTTAGATGCTTGTTTACATTGCTTTTTTGATGAGTTAAGACAAGAAGGAACTAGACTTCCCAATGACAGACCTCTACCTCCATTATTTAATTTGACACCCTACGGTGAGTATTTGGATTGAACCTATATTATTACTACTATTATTAGTATCATTATGTTGATTAATTGTGTAATACTGTAATATATTTGTCTGTTCTTTACGGATAAAAATTGCTTCTCTACCGTCAGGCTATATTGAAGCATCGATAACATGTTGATGTAAGTTAAAACACAAAGTTTGAACTGTTTTACATCATACAAACATTATACTTAGTTTAAATCAAGTCATTATTGTGTGTATCTATACTGTTGACTATCTAATGGTGTTGCTATCCTGATATCTGAATGTTCTCTTCATTTATTCTATTTTTAGCCCAATTCTTACGCTATAATAGTGTGTATAAAAGTGTTAATTCGTATATCGATTTTGTTTGATTGCTTATTTCTATTCTATTTTCTCTCGCTTTCTCTTTCGATACTTGTAAGTTTTATTTTCAATATCAATAAAGTTTTACACTTTTCCAGGTACAAATTTAATATTCGCATAAAATTTATTTTTATTGATTTCGCATTTATTGTTCTGTATAGTAGTGTATAACTCAACAAAATAATTTATTACCTATGTTTTAAACAAACTCCACCTGTAACTCTCCTAGGGTTACTGCCGGTCCCAACCTCGGGTAAATGAGGGTTGGGCATGGGGTCAGCAACCCCATCCCTTAGAAAACAACCTTGCTATAAAACGCTAACCAAAATCAACATATTAAACCATTTTGACTCTGCCCTCCGAGTTGAAGGAAGAGTTATGACGCCTCATGATGAAAGCCGAGATTCTTTGAAAGTCACGGGGCTGATACCCTTTCTAACAGCCAGAGCAACAATTTTTATAGGTAAATGGAATGTCAGGATAATGTGCGAGACCGGGAGAACTAGTCAAATAGCAACGGAAATGAGGAGATATAACTTGGTTGTGCTCGTAATCAGTGAAACCCATTGGATCCAAGCTGGACAATAAAGGTTGGATTTGGGAGAGATGCTGCTATACTCGGGTCATGAAGAGGAAAATGCCTCACATACAAGGAGTTGCACTGATGCTGACCAATGAAGCACTGAAGTCAGAAATAAAAGTAACTACGAATGTTCTCCACGTTTTAATCAGGATTTGGTAGGAAGAAGGAGTGTCACACACAGACTGAAAAGAAGGATATCTCATCAGGATACCAAAGAAAGGAGATCTGAGCAAATATAAGAACTACAGAGACATCACAATATCAATACCAGGAAAGGTTTTCAACAGAGTGTAGCTGGACCGGATGAAAGATTCAGTAAACACCCAACTTCGGTATGAACAGCCTGGATTCCGTAATGATCGGTAATGTACAGACCAAATCTCCCTTCTCTCTTCTGGTGGTTGACTTGATTATGAAGTCCCCCACATCTGACAGGAAGCACGGAATACAATGGACAGGTTGGATGCAACTAGACGATCTGGACTTCGCAGATGACTTAGCTGTTCTATCCCATACACACGAGCAAATGCAGGTCAAGACAACCAGTGTGGCATCAACTCCTGCAACAATAGGCTTTAACATACACAAGGGAAAAAGTAAAATCCTCAAATACAACATGGAGAACATCAACCGAATCACACTTGATGGAGAAAATCTGGAAGAGGTGAAAACTTTCACGTGTCTGGATAGCATCATCGATGAACAAGGTGGATCTGATGCAGACGTAAAGGCAAGGATTAGCAAAGCAAGTACAGCATTCATACACCTCAAGAATATATGGAACTCAAAACAACTGTTAACCAATATCAAAGTTTGAATATTCAATGCGAACGTCAAAACGCTTCTGCTATACAGAGCTGGAGCTTGGAGAGCTACTACAACTATCATCAAAAAGGTACAAGTATTTATAAACAATTTTCTACACAAGGTACTGGATGTCCGTTGACTGGGTACCATCAGCAACAACCTGATGTGGGACAGAACAAACCAGTTTCCATCTGAAGAGGAAATTACGAAAAGTATGTAGGATATACATTGCAGAAATCATCAAACTGCATCATTAGGCAAGCCCTATCTTAGAATCCTGAAGGGAAACGGAAAAGAGGAAGACCAAAGGACACATTGCGTCGGTAATTGGAAATGGTTATCAAAAGAATGATTAGTAACTGCAAAGGATTGCCCAGGACAAAATTGTATGGAGAATGCTTTTTTGGCGGCCTGTGATTCTCCATGAGGGGTAACAGGTATGGGTAAGTATGCAAGTATAATTTAAACAAGAAAAATACATATCTGAAATTGAGTGGTAGAATTATTATTTAATGTTAGCATCACTCGTTCATAATTTACAATATATATCTGTGATGGTTATTCCAATTATCAGCATTGTGTACTTTTTCAGGAACTATCGATTTCAAATAAAATAATATTAATCTGATGAATTTGCCAGCCAGTTGTAATAATCAGTATTGCTTAAAATTGTTACAATACCCTCTTGATTGAAATAGTCCTTTTCCTATACTGTGATTTTTTTAAATATTTCCCCCGAATTCCCTGGTATAACAGAGAGTGGGGAGAGCTAACTCTCCCTATCGAAATGCTCTCACATGGCCCTGCTTTTACAGCCGCTCACACGGAAGTCCTACTCACTGCCTTCTCTCAACGTATTATTGTTCATGAAATTGAGAGGACGAAAAGCGAATGTTTGGCGCTTTAACCGGGTTGGTTGACACGGGGGGGTCCACTTATGGTAGTTGGAAAAACCCGATTCCAAACCAATGGTGAACATGGGCTCCAGAATCCTAAGGGAACGAATGGTGTATAAACCTATTGTTAGTCACCGGCTACCATGGCAGTGCATCTCCTGACGTTTTCCACTGACTTGTGGATTAGACCTTTAGGTCGGAGGCTCCGAGTGTGACCTCCTAAGAAAACCACCTGCTTCGGTCTGGGCACCCGAGTAGTATCACAGTCCATACACAAATCATTGACTTGTGTGGCGCATATGTGTTCGGTGCCCTTTGTATCAATATTTATGTGTTCAAATAATAATAATAATAATACGTTGATTTCGTTTTTATAATTGTAGAAATGACTATGCGAGATGATATGTACAAATTTCTCCCACCTTCTCGAACATCCGGAGGAGCTGGGGTATCAGAGTCAAGTTTACCACCTACTTCAGATCTTTCAATGGTAGAACAACCACAACCGCATCATATAGCAGACACTGTTGATCGCACAGGACAAAATCACAATCCCTCTACATCGGAAGGGAGTAAATTATCGGATTCAGAAATTCGATTAGCCGTTGTAGCTCCATCTCATAGTTCGGATAACATACAACTCATATCAAATAACAGTAACAACAATGATAATAGCAACAATATTGATATACCTCATCAATTGAAAGATTCCTGCCATGAAGAGTTAGAATCCAGGAATATTCAAGGTGTCAATAGTTAAAGATAATGATCACATTTTGTCTATCAATAAAATTTATTCACTGTATTTTGTCTTCATGTGAAATTTGTTAAATTCCAAAATTCAATATCACGAAACGAGGATGAAAAACCATTCAACTCAGGTTTCTCGTCCAGTTTATTCCTCCTGAGACAAGTACTAATTATATACATGTACAAATATTTACCGATAAAATCAGTAATATTTCTTAAGATTAATGAAGCTCCTTCCTGTAGATGACAATCATCATAACACAGAATTATAGTGACAAAGTAATTTGTTTTATTCCTATTTTAGGATTTCACTTACTTTCCATTTCTGTACAAACATACTCTCACATTCACAACTTAATGATCATTTCTCGTGTACTTTCCATCATATCCACTCTCTTTCAGTCACTAATTAACAATATCTACATATTTTGTGTGTATGTATTTTTGTTCATTGATGTATGCTACATTTAATGTTGTAGTTTGTTTATTTTCAACACTGGCACTTTGTTTTTTCTATCATTTTTCTCAGACTATCTTACTTTGTTTGTTTTTTTTCTGCCTAAATGTAACATTGCTATTTGAAAAGTAAATGAGTAGTCGTTTACACAAAAAATCCTTTGGTTACAACTCTTTATATTGTCTTCTAACTATTTCTGTTTTTTAAGTGATAATCAAGGAAAGTATTTGCTTATGAAGTGATACACTGCAACATTTAAAAATTTGTATTTTTAAATGTTTATCAACTGTAATCTTTCTTTCTTTCTTCGTAATGTTTTTTTAACATTCTCTTAAATTACAATGATCTTCATTGTGACTACATTCGTTTATCATTCCTGTTATTAATACTGCATGCGGCGCCCGATATATATATATATATATATATATATATATATATATATATATATATCAGTTACAAAACAGACATCTTTCACATACTACAGCATTTTTTCTCGTCACTGCTCTCCTGTTGGTTCGTCTTTCATATCATATCATATATAAATATATATATGCCATTATAGATTCTAATTATAGACAAGTATATCAATTTACGATCATGATGTTTAATAGAATCCTTAAACAATTTTTTTTTCCGTATACACCACACTGTCTTTTTTTGCAATGAATTCAATGAATATCTCCGTCCATTAGAAACTTAATCAGTAGATAGGCAGGCTGCAAAAATATATGGACTAGTCACATTACAAACAATATTTTATGTAATGATTTGTATCTGAGGTCAATAATTTCAATAATTAAAGGAACCACTGAGTTATAGATTGACATGTTGTGATTTCACATTCACTGATCTCTATTTCTATATAATACGCACCTTAATTAGTTATATGGGAGAAACATGCGTTTACTTTGTTTGTTTATCTACGTACACGTTCGTATCTACGTGTTATTCTGTCATATTTATATGAACAGTTTTTAATTTTCCGTGCATAACTAATGTAATATATTGATCAATATAATATACATATGTAGCACAACTTGTGTTCTTTTCTATCATTCATATGTAATCATCTTTTATTCAATTCACCAACGTATAACTAATAATCCTAGTTCTGTCCAAAATTTAAGCTGTTATAAATTACATTACAATATCAATCCCCTCCCATATCTGTGTAATTGAATAATTACACAAACCATATATTTTGTATCTTTATGATAACTGTCACTCAGTTTATTCAAGAAAAGCAAAAATGAAGGAGATTAAATAAAGAATTTGTAAACTATGTCAACTTTGTGCTTTTTCTGTGCTACATTTCTATTTCTTCTTTCATACATAATAAATAGTTAGTGTTGGTCTACCTGTATAGTCTTTTTAATTCTAAAAAATCAAACAGTTTAATGTCTGTTCAAAATTTTTCACTGTTTATTAATATAATAAATAGTTATACGTGAATATCGTGTAGGATGATGTAAAATAATCGATCTTATTTACTCGAATATAAGTTGAGACCTTTATTTTGTAATTGAATTTATGAAAGTAAATAGTTATTGTCAAACCCCATAAAGTATATTTACTTAACTCTTGGTGAATTCATCCTGACCGTTGTTGCTACCTTGACGTGGTGGTCGGGCTTGCCTATCTTTATGAAGCAACTGAGCTATACTGGCTGGAACAACCGTTCCTCGAGGTCCTACCATGCCAGACAGGTCGGTTGAAGAGCGGTGAGACTAAAAGCAACAAACCCAAAGTCCGAAGGCGAAGTCGTGCTGCTGACTGTACAGAGGTGTGACAGCAGTAAGGTGTTTCCTTCAAACAACCAGCATGACAGCGATTCTGCCTTCCCACAAGGAAGGAAGGGGCTAGAAAAGGTCGACCCTAAAAATGCACACCTCGCCTTATCCCACGAATATCCGTCTCCGGCGGTAAGGTCTCAACAAGTACGGAGCTAACACGAAAATTACTCAAAGACAGGTCGTGTGTGACCGACCACAGGCAGTTGTCCCTTGGGCACTTCGGTCACGCTTTCAGGTCACTATGACCACCTCTAATCCAATTTCCTTCTCAGGTACCTCCAGAAGAACCCTTCCACGGTGTAGGCGACCGGGAAGTGATACCCGCCCTCATACATCTAACAGCACTCAAGACCACTGTATTCATAATCAACCTCCCTCTTCAATTCCTATTTGTCCTCCTACATCGACTTTCAAACCTAAACTTCCTCTCTTGGTTTCCTCCTCAAGTGTCACCATAGCCAACAATTCTAGTGCGCAAAACGCTGTCCCAGGTCTACTGAAACCTCGCTCCAAACTACACATTGGAGCCTTCAACGTACGCACACTATGCCGAATCGGTCAGCAGGCTTCCTTGGCTAAAACCCTAGAATCTCATACTATTGATGTATGCTGTGTCTCCGAAACACGCATACAGGATCCTAGCGTGGTCATTCACTTGACCTCACCTCGGCAAAACGGAGTGCCGACGAGATACACCCTCCGTGTATCTGGCGACGCGATGGCTAGTTCTCGTGGACTGGCAGATGTAGGCATAGCACTAAGCATGAAAGCGGAACAAGCGCTACTAGAGTGGGTCCCCGTTGACAGCAAAAGAGATGGAAAAGGCGGCGGCTATAGGGAACACAAGACAACTCTACAGACTAATAAAAGAAACTGGAATTAATAAATCAAGTGTAAGTCTGACTATTTCGGAAAAAATTGGCACTCTTATTTGCTCCCAGTCCAGACGCTTAGAACGATGGGCGGAACACTTTAAGGAGCAGTTTAGCTGGCCTTCAGCTACTCTACAACTACCCTCTATTCCCAGACAGTATGAATGGAACATTGAAGTAGGTCCACCAACTCTAGCTGAAGTTCAAAAGGCTATAGCTAATCTGAAACGAGGAAGGGCAGCTGGTCCAGAAGGATTGGCCCCAGAGGTCTAAGGATGGTGGTCTAGTTTTAGCGATTAGGTTGACTAATATTTTTGCTAAAATCTGGGAGTTAGACGTTATCCCATCTAACTGGTCACAATCACTTATCGTCCCAATATATAACAGAGGGTCAAAATCATCCTGTGACAACCACAGAGGGAATAGTTTAACTAACATACATCTAAAATACTAGCCTCGATAAGTATCCGACGCCTAACTAAGACTCGTGAACTGCAAACACGTGAAAATCAGGCTGACTTCAGACATGGTCGTGGCTGCATCGACCACATATTCACCATTCGTCAGGTTCTAGAACACAGGCATACTTATCAGCGTCCGACAATGGTGGTCTTCCTTGACTTAAGGGCAGCGTTTGACTGTGTAGACCGAGAGGTTCTGTGTCAGTGTCTGTCATTAAAAGGCGTACCTCAGAAGTACATAAACATTGTGAAGGCTTTTTACTCAAACACTACTAGTCGAGTCAGAGCTTATGGCGAACTGTCATCTGCTTTTGCAACCTCAAGTGGTATCCGTCAAGGCTGTCCACTTTCTCCATTTTTGTTTAACTTCATCATAGACCTACGGATGGAAATAACGCTATCGTCGACTGAATTCTCGGGTATTGATCTCCTACCAGGAGGTCCACTTATCGACTTAGAATACGTAGACGATATATTCCTGTTTGGTGAAGACGCTGATGAAATGCAGAGTATTTTGGTAGCACTGAGCAACAATGCCAGAATGTTTGCGATGTGCTTCTCTCCCTCTAAATGCAAGTTGTTGCTTCAGGACTGGTCTGCGTCAACACCTGAACTAAGGATAGGGAGTGAAGTAGTCGAACGCGTTGACAACTTCACTTATCTTGGAAGTCTGATCAGCCCTCATGGGTTGGTGTCTGACGAAATCTCAGCACGGATTCGAAAAGCTCGTTTGGCCTTTGCCAACTTACGTCACCTATGGCGAAGGCGAGATATCCGTCTCTCAATTAAGGGACGAGTATACTGCGTGGCAGTTCGTTCCGTTCTACTATACGGCTGTGAAACATGGCCATTAAGTGTTGAAGATACTCGTAAGTTACTAGTATTTGACCACAGATGCCTTAGAAATATTGCTGGCATCTGTTGGGATCACCGGATAAGTAATAGTGAGGTTAGACGCAGGGTACTAGGGAATGATGGTAAATCAGTTGATGAGGTTATGAAACTTCATCGACTGAGATGGTTGGGCCACGTGTTGCGTATGCCTGAACATCGATTACCACGACGCGCAATGCTCACTGGTGTTAGGGATAGTTGGAAGAAAGTTAGGGGCGGCCAAACAAAAACGTGGCATCAGTGCTTGAAGACACTAACTTCTGGATTGAGCCATGTTGGTAGATGCAGACTACGTGGTTGGGAGCCGCGTGACTATCGTAACCAATGGTTGGAGACTCTTGGTGACTTGGCTCAGAATCGATCACAATGGCGTCGGTGCATGCACTCTCTGTCTTCCTTTAAACTAAGAGATTAAAATCGCTTCATATCTCTCTTTCTATCAACTAATTCTTTCTTCCTGTACTATCTCCTTATACACAATCGTTCTTCTATATATTACTACCACTGAATTAACTACTTTTATGAATCCGGTGTTCATGTTGTTGTGCTAATGCGGTATGGCAACTTGGACCGATGCATATATGTGCCTGGTCCTACGTTGCAGCTGACTGACTGGTGAATTCATGAAATTATACAAAGTTATATCCATTTCTGGTTTTTTTTCAAGTTATCATTATTACTATTGCAAGTAACAACCACTCTATGATTCGTTTATATTGATAAC
This sequence comes from Schistosoma spindalis, assembly GCA_946903255.1. Classification (NCBI taxonomy): domain Eukaryota; kingdom Metazoa; phylum Platyhelminthes; class Trematoda; order Strigeidida; family Schistosomatidae; genus Schistosoma; species Schistosoma spindalis. Next base: position 49,545,210 of record OX336420.1, read on the forward strand.
AATGTAAGATGCCTGATATATTGCGTACATGGACGTAGTAACTAACTAGGTTTTTGTAAGCGGTATACTATGTTATATTATCATTTGCAAACTATTTCGATTGGTTGGAGGAAATCTTTACCTCGTAGTAGCTCTTCTAAACCTCTATGTATTTATAATCATCATTACTCCTAATACTACTCCGTTCAAAGTCAATTTACTGGAGGTTTCATTTTTGTTCTTTTAAAGACTACAATTCTGAATTTATTTGAATAAACCAATTAATTGACAGTTAGTTTACCGCATAACTAGGTACACCAACTATCACTTCGCTATGGCATGATGTATTGGTGTCTGTTGCCCTGCTAATAACTGGCAATTTATCAGGTTGGTATCTCTCTTGACATACTGTTTCTTACATATCTTACGAATCATTACTGGTTTACTCGGATGGGTATTTTTCCAATTAGTTCATAATTAGTCCTCAATAGTTCATGAATTTTCTGAGAGGTGCTCAAGTTTCATCGAGAACTTTAGTACTGAAGTTTTCACACAAAAATGCTTATATGAAGTAGTATATAGGATTATTTCAAGGAGATGCACATTCTCAAATTTGTATATTCAACCTTGATGAATTGGAAAGATATTCTTGTATGTTGTATCTTGCTGTCTAGAAAGCTAGGTTTTGGTATGAAGAGTAAATTATTATTACAATGGTTTCTGTTGGTACACAGATATGTTATTTACAATTGATTGATTACTTAGTAAGGACCAGTGTCATGTATGACAAGTCTTTTTCAGTGCTGGTCGATCTAGTTGTAATATGGCAATTATTCTTAGTGACTCGATAGCGTGTGCACTATGCTGAGGTGTAAGTTGGTGCTTGGAGGTAATCGACAGGGAACTCGAACTGAGTTTTGTCCTCGTTGGCTTTCGCCAGCAAGATGTACCTTTAAACTAATTGGAACTGATACTCACTAATAGATTCGATCATGTGTCACAGCTTCGTAATCAGAGAATATCCAGCTCAATGAACGTTGTAGTGTCGGTTGCTATTTCAAACCCATATAGTTTCCGGACGGGCCAATTTATTCATTCTTCTTGATTCGCATTTTGACCTTGTTAATTATTCGCTTATTAACCTTGACTTTTTATGTAAGCGTATGTGTATACATTTCTTATCTTACTTATCACATGTCTGTAACTTATTTTTTTCGGCTATAAATATCGATTCACGCTTGGTTAAATCGAGTTGGCTTACACGCATTCACCTCGCGTCATTTCACTTCACTCTCTTCTCTTCGTTTATCTGGATCAACGATTGTATAAAATATACGTATTGGGAATTCATTCTTGTATTTGACTTATTTAATTCTGTTATTCGCCAACGTATATTAAGCTGATAATTATATGCGCGGATTGGCGACATGTATATTTCAATAACAATCAATCATACAATCATTTATGTGAACCAAATGGAGTCAGATCCCGGGTCACAAAAACTAAATACTGCCAAAATATTGGATAGTGGCACCTACTGTAACCTATACGGAAGATTATATTTGTCATGTCAGTTTTACTATATAGAATGTACTTTTCAAATTACCTCGTGGTTGCTAGTTTAATATTTCTTACTTCATATTTTTATCTAAATTCAGTATTTCCACTTCACAAACTACCAGGTTGCCGAATTAATTAGTCACACATGTTTCCACCATATCTTTGTATTGGTTGAGGAGTTCATAAACAGTTATACATTTATTAATGACATTTGTGTTCATAAACAGAACATCACATACCGATATAGTTTCCACTCAATGATCATCGATAGTGATCTTAGCTTATGTATAATTAGTCAAGAAATTTTCCTCAAAAAAGACTTGTGTACATAGCCTTAAAAGGTTTGGTGAACAAGTATTTTCATATAAAATTCGATAGCTTTACTGTTCACTTTATATGTGTGTAGTAGTGAATAGCTGGTTTTGGATTACTAGCTGTAAGGCCTTATCAAATGTTTGTCGTAAAGACATAACCAACCAATCCAGGTTCATATACGCTGATTCTTTATGAAATTTACGCAGTTACTGGAATAATCCATAATAAATATTCGGCCTAATAATTAAACTTATCTACATATTTTCTGTTGTACCCACTCATTGCTTCGAGAATTGTGAAAGTATTAATAATATGCAAAATGAAAACTAGATTTATGTATGCGAAAGTAGTTTGCGAGATTTCTTTCTTTGCTACGCCCACTATTTTTTTTTAAAATATATTCACGTTGTTTTGTTTTATGTTTTCACCTTCAAGTTACAGGCAACCTTATCATTACACTTGAATAAATTCCAATAAAATTTATTGATTTCATTCATCTTATCATTATTATAACTTGATATCACCTGAGACCATTTCTCTTTCACAAATATTTTCATGTACCTATGTGAAAAATTACATCGAAACCTTTAATCTTATAATTTTGTTTTTGACCTTTAATCTGTTATATTTCCTGTAGTTTTCAGTCAGTCTGATGATTCATTTATTTATTAACAATTAATAGTTATTACATATTACACTTCATAATTTCCACTCACTTTATATATGTATATTCATATGTAAAAATTGTTCATTATATCAACTATTTCATATGAATACAATAGTACATACAACTTTAAACCATGAAACCTTTGAAGAGAACAAAGTGTTTTTTCTGAAAATTTCTAAATGCTTGTGTTTTATTGTTGCACAGAGTAGGGGTTACCTGAACTCAATAGTTAGGTGGATAACACTTTGGAGTTAATGTTACGAGTCCCAATGCGAACATGAACACTGAACTGCAGGTATATCCAGTTGACTAGTTTCAAATTCACCGCCTAGATTCAATTACTAACCACTGTTCAGCTTTGTTATTCTATTTATTGACTTGATTTGCCGTTTTTTTCGTAGAAGTTAAGTGAATCATACCCACAAGTATGAAAATACTGTTAATAATTGAATTCATTAAAGCACATATTGATCAAAAGATTTTAACAGAATGCATTCGGATGTAATAAACTAAAAATGATAGGATTAGATGTAAATTTGAGGTAAAGAAAAAACGAAAAAAATTATAAAACAGAACATAAAGCAATATATATATATATATATATATATATATATATATATATATATATGCATTATCCTTAATCGAGCCATTCGGAGAGGTGCAATATAATTTATATTTTTGGTGATAATTACTGATATGAGGTAAATTCGATTGGATAACTGTGATGAATCAGGAGTGGTGACCATCTGTTGAAGCTACTAAGCGGTACTCAATCATTATACCACATCAGCCTTGGACCTTCGGATTTCTTAGCGATCACATAATTTCATGGGGAATACTATCTTTAGAATCATGTGAATGTCACCACGAACTCCCTAAGTAGTTAATAACAGCCTGCTCATTAGTATCTGCCTTCCAGCTTAGTCGTCGCCTATATGTCTCTGTAACTTAAACCTGGGCACAGATTTACCACATTGAGATCAGTTTAACCAAATTAAACTTGGATTAATTTTGATTTGGTTATCTATTCTCTGAAGAATTGGCTTACACTAAGTCATGAAACGTCAGAAAATCTAATTTTTCTACTCATTTGGATATTACAAATATATTATTTATTTATAACAATCTACCCAATACTCAATTTATTCGAAATTATCAAATCAAACCTTGGTAATGATACCTAAATTCATTCAAAGTTGCAAGTGAAAAATAATGCTAATAGTTTTAGTGATCAAAACATTTTTAACAAATTCACGGTGTTGAATATCGAATATTGTGTTATGAAAGGAGAAGGCCTTTAACGCTTAGCTAATGATCCTTTACTGGCATGATAATAAATTGTAAATTAAACTTTTCTTTTTAAGTGGTTACTTTGAAAAAAAAGAAACTGTCAGTTATTGATTTGCAATACTGTTTCACGTGTAACAAATTGAATAAAAGTCCATAGTAATTTAATTTTCTATTTAAGTTAATCAAAGAATCTATATTTCTTTATAGTCAATGATTCGATTTTGTTTTTGTATATTGCTAATCCACAAAAAAAATTTTTTTTTTATTAAAACTGTACACAAACATTACTACTGATTATTTAAACTTTATTTCTAAAAAAAGTATTTTTGTGAGTATTTGAAAAATTATTTTTTTAACTCGATATCAAAAATCAATATCTTTTTGTAGATAAAATATAGTTTCTAACAAACAAACAAACAAACAAAAAAAATGAGACTTGATATTAATATGATTTTAATTTTTGTCATAATATAAAATATTACTTGTTATAAAAACAGTATAGAATTGTATGGCTAAGAAAAAAATATTAATAAAATGGTTGTAATCTCAATTATTTGAAATTTCATCGATTATACTTCTTATTTACTTACTGTATGAGATTATTGTATACTTACATGGATTATTTTCATTCATTTAACTGTATTCATGCATATTAGATAGATAAGTGAATGATTAAGATGATTTTAAAAAGAAATTATACATCTCAGTATTATTTGCTTGTATCTCCCCATTGTTGTTTAAGATTGCAATTGATCAATCTCTCGTTGGAATATGTGCATCCTGTGTATCAGGTACATCCAGTTGATGAGTCCCAAATAGGACGAAAAGCGCAATCTGAATTGAACTGCTAGTTTTCTATAAAATATAATATTAGAAAACTGTTTTGTTTGCTTAACTTTCATATTCAAGTAATTTATGTAATTATTTTAATACATTCTAATTAATATGATAGGTCTATTTTGTTTAAGATCTTATAAATAAAAGCGAATTTCACTAACATGTCATCAAATTTTTCGAAAGCATCTCCTCCGAATTAGAATATCACATTTTTCTCAGTGGATTATCTTCAATATTGTGTACTTTTGAAGTACCGTAAAGTGTGGTATTCATTCTGTTTCACAAGAAGTACATAAATCACTTAAATATCTAAGGATATCATACTGTACTAACCATAGAATTTGGTTAAAAAAGGTTTGAATATGGAATGTGTGCATAGCCTAGGCTACAGAAATTCACCATTTCAAACCCCGAACTTTGTGTACAGTAAGGTCACGTCAAATCCCTTGTTCTCTCATGGTCTTAACATCCCATCGAATTTTAAAAATATTACCTACTTCTCCTTTATTAAATAGACAGGTATCCTTATCTTTTATTGTATAGAACATTACCTTTTATTACTTCAAATACTATTACATAACATAAGCTCTTGATGACTACTTTGTTAAATGATGCAACCTTTTTTATCCAATACTCTTTGAAATGATATCCTTCTATTTATATATTATTATATTCAATACTTGGAAAAAGGCTTGTTAATCTTGACTATATTATGTGACACCACTTCATTATGATTGACCTCCACTTGAATAAGTTAGGTCATCCTTAGTAATTTTGTAAAACCCCTCTATTTTACTATCGAAGATTACCTGTAAATACGATTGTATAGAAACAGAAAAAAATTTTATTCACTGAACTGTTTTCATAGAGTTATGATTATTAGTTATTTCATTTGCTAAAGCACACGGCTGGTATTAATAAAGCTTCAAAATATGAGTAAGTCTAGCAACTTAGTGCATGAGTTTCAATTTGATTTAATAAAAAAATTCTACCATTTTCTTTGAAAGATTATTTCACTATCAGTATACTGTAGTTTATTATTGATTATTCTATTTATTTTACAAATAATTTCATATTTCCTTATTAGAGTTTTGGTGGATGTAGAAAATCAACTTGTAGAATGAAACTGCAAGTAATCCAACTCAACTTATGGTAAAATTAGACCAGATAACATTTTTTTAAGCAAATTAATCAGTTGAATGATTTCATGAAGAGATATTTTCAAATTCCATCTAGTTTTTCTTGATCATATACTACACCTAATAAACTATTTAAAAACAAAAAAAAGTTGATGACGATTTAGTCTTATTTTGATGATAATATAACAGAAAAAACTTCCTTTTGAATCTACACAATTTACACTCAATAGCAGGATCTCTAGATGTTAGATGCAAAATAATCCGACTAATAGTAATTGACTCAATATATCTGGCAAACGATTAAGAACCAAACGTAAATTAGACAAAAGTTTATCAACAGAAATTGAATCCAGAGTAGAATGAATTTACAATATAATATAGCCCAAAGCATTTAGCGTCACTGGATGTCTCTAACTTCGCTCACCAACCAATTAAAGTCCACTTTCGGCTGACACATCAAAATATTAAGAGATTCACTTGTACTTTGCTACCTAGAGTGAAAAACATAAATGTTAAATATCGAGGAGCACGAGTTACCATTTGATTACTCATCAAGTTTTGGTAGCACTGAGCAACAATGCCAGAATGTTTGGGATGCGCTTCTCTCCCTCTAAATGTAAGTTGTTGCTTCAGGACTGACCTGTGTCAACACCTGAACTAAGGATAGGGAGTGAAGTAGTCGAACGCGTTGACAACTTCACTTATCTTGGAAGTCTGATCAGCCCTCATGGGTTGGTGTCTGACGAAATCTCAGCACGGATTCGAAAAGCTCGTTTGGCCTTTGCCAACTTACGTCACCTATGGCGAAGGCGAGATATCCGTCTCTCAATTAAGGGACGAGTATACTGCGTGGCAGTTCGTTCCGTTCTACTATACGGCTGTGAAACATGGCCATTAAGTGTTGAAGATACTCGTAAGTTACTAGTATTTGACCACAGATGCCTTAGAAATATTGCTGGCATCTGTTGGGATCACCGGATAAGTAATAGTGAGGTTAGACGCAGGGTACTAGGGAATGATGGTAAATCAGTTGATGAGGTTATGAAACTTCATCGACTGAGATGGTTGGGCCACGTGTTGCGTATGCCTGAACACCGATTACCACGACGATCTTCAAGCCTTGCGACTAGCTCGGTCCCCTTGGACCACTGAATTAGCATTCATAAGCTTCCCCATACCTAGTTGGACGATCTCTACCAACTGGTTGTCTTGTTATTATCTAGTCAACTGTCTGTTTTCTTACTGATTTTAAACCACTTACCAGCTGATGATAACTGTTCTCAGGTTAGAATTAACTGTTTAATCCAGATAAAATTTTCACTCCACCTTCCAGTTTAACGATTATGCTTTAAACATATTCTAAAGCAATAAGAATGAATCTTTGAAACGGAAATCTTATTTTCCAGATGAATCTATAATTTCGAGAAAGTCCCGATTTCCATCATTTTTCAAATATATATTTCGAAATATGAGAATCATATTTTTTTTATTTATAGTTCATAATTTACAATTTAGTTGATAAATTATATTTACATTCAACAATAAATATAATAATTTTGTAATAATTCGTTTTTTCCTACCATAAATTGTAATAAAATAATTAGTGTTTACAGTTGATATACAATTTACGATTATCAACAAAATCGAACGAATTAAAAGAATACTATATAACGAATTTGTTAGATATGAACTTATAAGTGAGAAGGGTGGAGTACTACTGAAAAATATATTCTTATTATATAATTTCATATGGGTTTTGTGGATATTATAGTAATTCCAATGGTTAAGATCATGAGTCAGTTGAAGCTGGACTACCATGGAAAAGCTGGAAGCACTGAAAGGCCGTTTCGTCCTATTGTGGGGCTCCTCAGCAGTGCGCATCCACGACCTCGCCCCTTGCGAGATTTGAACCCAGAAGATACTGGATTGGCGCGCGAGCACTTAACCACTGAGCCGATACCCGACGATGTTAGCGTCTAACTTCAACTAACCAACGAAATTGAGCGACACATACACCTTTTTCTTCAGTGAGTTACTGTCTCACAACAGACCTGGTTGAACTTCACTGGTCACTACTTCTCACTAGAACTCCAGGATATAATTACTAAACATTTTTTAGTCAACTCACTAAAAGTTGATACATATTTCACCGTTCATAATTTACAGTTGATAATTATTATGTACCTTTTCTTTGGGTTTTTACCGCTAATGGTCATGATTTCTTATTTATCCTGCATTGTGGTCTTGTATTTAATGTATGTTATCATGTAAACTTTTATTAATTGAAATTTGCAATAATGAAAGCAAATTGATTGGCCTTTTTCGTGTTATGATTGGTAACAGAATTTCTATTTCAACATCGACATGCTTAGTAGGTAAAGCGAAATTGTACTGATGTCATTCAGCGTAAAGTGAACCAGTAGTTGGTGATGTCAAGAAATCTGTGATCCTATTTTGCATAGGCGCATCGATATAAATTCATATCAGAATTGGATCAATGTCCTAAACATCTAATGTGTAACCGCTAATAATTCATCTTCATTTAATTTGATTGTAATTCAGAGGAATGAGCCAACTTGTATTTACCCGATCGCTTAACATAGAGCAGTGATATTTAATTTTCCATGATTCTGCAGTTAATCTCAGTCTACAATGAACACCATTTGTATTTCGATAAAAAACTCCTAAAACACTCCAAATTAATCAACAATTACAGAATAACGTTCAAAAATAAAAAATAATATTGTTTGATGTATCAATACCGTGAATAACTTAATTTCACTATTTCAGATTCTGGACTCCAGCTATATTAGTAAGTGATGTATAAATTGAAAATTTCTCGGTAGCCATAGAGATCTGTGGTGAAAAATTGACATTTTAATTTCGATTATGAGAAGCAAAATGACTGACAACAATTTTCATAGATATGTATAGAATAATTGACTAGTGACAAAGATTTCAAAGGAAAAAATGTAGCAGTTTTTCCAATTATTTATTTAATATAAATTATAATCTGTTTATATATATGGAGTGTTTTATGTACATAACATATATATATATATATATATATATATATATATATATGTAGTGACAATTTTTTTAAATGAATTATTCTCCTTCACATGGATCAGTTGAAGATGTTGATGAAGAAGAAAGATTGCGTTGAGCCTGAAGACGTCTACTTCTTCTTCGTATTTGATTTCTTTGTGTTATGATATCAATTTTACGACTAGTATCAATAATATTCAATGTGTGCATATCGCTGATCATCATTTCCGTTGCAGCACTATCATCCGATGAATAATTATCAAGCGTTTTTGTCAACATCTTTGGAACTACATCAATTTCACTATTATCCAATTTTATTTGTACAGACTGTTTTGTGGAAATGTCAGTTGAGTTTGATGAAGTCACTGTTCTACGTTGATTTCTTTTAACTGAATTTCTATTAGATGAATTCACTGGTCTACCAAGAACAATATTATGTGATTTTGGTGCTAAATAAACGGAATCTTTTCCAGTTGGTGTTCGATTTAGTAGAACATCGAAGCTTTGACAATATAATTGTTCTACACAGATAAATTGTATAAAACCTATACTACTGGCTACCGCGATCCATGTTGCACTTGTTGGATTCGGATTGAAACGAACCTGTAAGGAAGATCAAATAATAATCAAAAGTTTAATGACCATATCAAATAATTACATGATTTAGGGAGACTGCATAAATGCTTGGTTTACTTTTTATTTGAAATTATCTAGTGAACATCAATGTTATCACAAATCTGTTTGGATGCTGTTGGTTACATTGCAGTGAAAACCGTCCGTGAATATTTAACTGAATATTACTTTGTCTATGCTTTCCAAACATCTAGATAAAATTTATCAAACAAATATGACTTTTTTTCCTTGAAAAAGTTTGGACCAGATTGCCAGGCGAAAAGTTGGATTTACTTCAAATTCTTTCGCTGAGATTTTACAAATACATTCTTCCTCGTTAATGTCTCACATTAACTCGGCGCGCAAATATTGTGAAATATGATTAATATTTGCTGTTGCTTAGCTTGAAACGAATAATGTAGGAAAAACCTTGGCTTAGTGTATCTCATGGCTTACCAGGCATTCACTCGGACTAAGAATCAGAATACAAACTTTTGATTATTTCGAGTATTCATATTTTTTATAAGTTGTTTTCCTTTTTTAATGTATATACCAAACTCAAAACATGTAAGCACTAATGTGTAATTTACCAAAAAACCATTATTTGTACACGATATTAGAATGTATTTTAAAAAGCCGACTGGAAAACCAGTGACTTAAATGAGAAAGAACTATTTATGAAAATAATAAGTGATGAGTACAAATCAAAACCAATTTATGATCAATTTCATTTGTATGATGATTGATAAAGTTATAGAGGTAATCGATGATATGACTGGAGAAAGTGTTACAGCGTCATAAATGTTTTTACAGTTCATTTGGTCAAATAAATTATTATAATTATATGAAAAATAATATTTTATTGTGTCAGTTCATTTTAAATGATCTTAAAATGATCGTATCAACATTATAACAAGTTCATCTGCATTATTTTACTCTACATGTCCCGTTATTGGTTGTATATTATCATATTTTTTGTGCGAGTATATAAATCACATGGCAAAGTGTACAAAATCAATGATATTCGTGGGGAAAAGGAATCAGTTTAATTATCTACTTACATAACATTGACTTTATACATTTAAATATATTCCTAGATTATATTAATTAATCTCTGAGTAGCAACAACACAATGTTCTCTAAACCTCAGTGATAAAGCGGATTTTATTCACGAAATTGAAACAAGACTAATAGTCTGAGGGATCTAAAGATTGCATTGCCATATGTTTAGTGTTAGAAGTAATCATGAAGAAGCCTTAGATATAGAATCCATGTTAATTGGCACTCACCACCAAGACACCTAAAATGTTGAGAGGATCGATAGTCCTCAGCCAACTAAAACCCGCATCATAGTAAGAAATACTTAACGATTCTGAGTCCTACGGCGAAAACCAGTTTCCATAAGGTAGTGTATATGTTCCTACTAACAGGAAATACAGATTTCCGCCTTTAATCTGCCAATGTACTTTTGTATCAGTAGACATAAAACATATTAAAGGATCGTGATGGAATGAATAATGATGATAAATTATTTCCACATAAAAAGATGTTTCTCAAAATGAAAAAAAATCTTACTTTATTTATCTTCAACATAGGAGTATTGATGAAATCCAATTCAGGTCTCTTAGGCACCTTATCCTAATTAAAAATGATTCGTGAAGAAAAATAAAACTCCAGCTAATAAATGGCATTTTAATACATAGAATCAAGGAATTGAATTTATTTATTTAGTAAAAGGTTGATTCGTAGAGGTAGAATTTTACACTAAATCCCTAGATTTTACTTGTAGTAGTGATTAAAGAGTTGTGTTTAGCAACAAGTAGGTTAATGCATATTTCTTAAACACCTTTGAATAACAAAAAAGTGCTTGACATGAATTTCCAGTTAAGTTTGATCAAGATATTTAGACAAATGTCGAAAGACAAACTATAAATATATTTCCAAGAGAAGCTGTATTCAACCAGTGTAAATGAAGGTCGTAATATCGAGTTTGAGGCTGCATACCTTTGGAGAATAATAATATAAAACAACGACTGATATCGAAATAGATGATATGAGATTTAAATCAATTATGTTTTGAATGAATATCATGGGATACATTCAATAAACTACAATCTCATTATATTGAAAGGCCACTTAGATTTATTTACAAGTTGATGAGTGTTTGCATCTTTGTTCAAAAGACGTTTTTCAATAGAAAATCGCCTTCAAGAAATCAGCATAAAAAGATATGTGAAGTCGAATGAAATTTAAATCAATACATCAGTTTAACGTTAGTCCATTAATGTGAAAAGCAGAAGGTGGGAGTTATGTTTTTAGCTTTTGAAACAGCTCTTCAAAACAAAGATCATTCATTCATTTTGTGTTCAATAATAATTATTCTGAAGAGATTTCTCTCACTAAGATACCATTATTGTACACTAGATGCCGAAATCAAAGAGTGTGCGTTTAAGTATAGTCAAATAAAAAAGTAAGACTTTATGTCCACATTCAAATATTGAATTCCAATGACCTACACAAATTTCGACAGATAATTAAATATATGATACAAATAACCAGCACCTGTCAGAGATATCAATTAAACTGCTAATCAATATAATATAAACAAGGAAACAATCAGATTATACAATAGTATAATGCATTGAACTTTATCCCTCGTCAACACATTGGAAAAAAACTACAAATACAAGAAACACCTTTTTAATTCACTTGATATTGTTTTACTTGAATCTTCCCATTGATGTTTATGACTGCAATTGATCAGTCTCTTAATTTACAAGCATTATAAGCAAAGATAGTAACAACTATCGGGGGATAAGTCTACTTCCGATTGCGTCCAAGCTATTGGCTTCCGTCATACTTCGTAGGTTGTTCAGAACCCGAGAAGGATTGACTCGCGAGGAGCAGGCTGGGTTTCGTTCTGGTCGAGGATGTATTGATCATATCTTCACCCTCCGCCAAGTGTTAGAACACCGCCATACTTATCAAAGGCTAACAATCGTAGTGTTTCTTGATATCAAGGCTGCTTTCGATTCGTTGGACAGAACTGTTCTCTGGGATTGTCTATTGAAGAGGGGTGTGCCTGAGAAGTTTATTAACATCCTAAAAGCCTTATATACAAACACCTCAGGTAGAGTGAGGGCATACAACCACCTTTCTCCACTATTCCATTCAAGCAGTGGGGTTGGGCAGGGTTGCCCAATCTCACCATTCCTCTTCAACTTTGCCATCGATGACATTCTGGAAACAGCTCTGATGGATGTAAGTAATGGTGGTGTGGATCTGTTGCCTGGAGAAAGACTTCTCGACCTTGAGTATGCGGATGATATTGTCTTACTGTGCGAGAATGCCCAAGCCATGCAATCCGCACTTAATCAGTTGGCAATCAGTGTCCGCAGGTATGGTATGTGCTTTGCACCTTCGAAGTGCAAAGTACTTCTACAAGACTGGCAGGATTCTAATCCTGTACTCACTCTGGATGGTGAGCAGATAGAAGTAGTCGAGAAGTTCGTGTATCTAGGTAGCTGCATAAGTGCTGGTGGTGGCGTGAGTGATGAGATCAATGCACGTATAGTGAAAGCCAGAGCGGCTTATGCCAATCTGGGCCATCTTTGGCGCCTTCGTGATGTTAGTCTGGCTGTAAAAGGTCGGATCTACAACGCGACGGTGAGAGCAGTTTTGCTCTATGCTTGTGAAACCTGGCCTCTCCGAGTTGAGGATGTTAGACGACTCTCTGTGTTCGATCATCGTTGCCTCCGAAGGATTGCTGGCATCCAGTGGCAACACCATGTCAGTAATGCAGAGGTCTGGCATCGAGTGTTCGGTCACAGAGACGATAATGAAATTGGTGTCACCATCTTGAAACACCGACTTCGGTGGCTTGGACATGTTCTACGAATGTCGTCCCAGAGAATTCCTCGTCGTGCATTATTTGCCGACTCTGGGACTGGTTGGAAAAAGCGGAGAGGTGGTCAGTATATGACATGGTGTCGTGGTATGAAAAAAAGCTGCAAAGGGCTAGCTTCTGTTGGTCCTTCACGACTCCCTGGTTGGGGTCCGAGAGATGGTGTAACGCAGTGGCTAGAGACGTTATCAGATATGGCTCAGAATAGAAGCCAGTGGCGATCCTGCTGTAACCTTCTTTTACTTTCTTCATAAAAAGGTGGTCGTATTCTTCCTTAACTGAAAGGTCTGTTCTGATTGTACCTTTCCGTTTCCCCCACCATTGTTCTCTTTCTCTCTTCTTTTTTTTTTATAATTCCCCACGTTCATTACTTTTTTTTTCTTCTCTTTTCTCCTTCTCTTCTAATTATCACTGTTTTGTGTGGCGCATATATATTTGGTGCCCCCCTGTACCAATATTTATGTGTTCAAATAAATAAATAAATAAAAATAAATAAGCAAAGATGGATAGTGGCTAGCAGTGGAATCAATTAAGGCAATATTGAGGCAATACGCACAGTATGCATATATGCCAATAAGAGACTGATTAATTGCAGTCCTAAACATCAATGGGAAGATTCAAGTAAAACAATATCAAGTGAATTTCAACTTCACCCCATTGCACAAGCAAGTGGCTATCAGGACTCAGTAGCTAAGTGGACAACACGATGACGTTTGAAGCAGACGGTACTGGGTTCGAGTCCCAGAGTGAACATCAACTCTGAGATGCAGTTACATCCAGCTGACGAGTCCCAAATAGGACGAAACGCGCGTCCTGGATTCCACTGCTAGCCACTATTCATCTTTGCTTATAAACACCTTTTTGTTCAGTATACTTGTATCTCAGAAATAAATGCATGGAAAAAAACTATATCATCACAAGAATAAATAAGATAATATCAAATAATGCATAAATAATAATGTGAATAATTAAATGAAGTATTGTTTAGTTGGAAACACGAAAGCACAATATGATAATACAGAAAAACAAAGTAATGAAACTAATGAAATGATTTTTTTTTCTTTAACATCTTTGATAATAATACTAACCACAAATTAGTTATTATTTTAAATCATGCTTTCAATGGTCACTTTAATTAGATCTAATTACACACATTGTATAGTACAAATTATTTTAACAAAGATACATAATTATGGGATGAAACAATCTTTGTATGAGATAGGATTTATTGTGATAACTGGTAATGAACTAATCAACATGAAAATAAATATTGACCAATAAACAGGTATAATTTATGTTGGTGATATGTTAGACAAGAATTAAGCTTCATTTCATTGATTCTTTAATGACCTATGAAATCTGAATATATTATGTTTCAATTGATTTTTCATATAAGCAATTGATTTTAGTAAAGTGGGAATGTATTCGATCGACTAGTGATCTTGTCTTTGATATAAGTTGATTTAGCGGTTTGAGTTAATAATCCGGTTTCATGAAAAGCCATCACTAGATCGTATCGTATTACTGTGCTGATCTGTCAATCAGCATTGTATTAATTTATTTCAACATTCTTTAGACTGGAAATCATTCAAGAAAAATCACAACGCATATCAGTTGAACAAGGTACCAATATACATCAATCCAAGATGACACAATGCATCAGTACAGAGACAGGAAGTTAAGACACAAATCACAAATGATATTCGTATCAATTATAATAAAAAACGACATATACACAATGCACTTTAAAAAAAATAAAAGAGCTTAAAAAAATAAGAAGTACAGATTAATAGTAAACATAAAATTAAAAGGAAGATATGAATCCATCTGTGCTATTGTGAACAATTTTGATCACATAAGAAACCCAGCCAATCAGACGTTATGATTATCACATAGATCCCAACCAGGACGTGTGCGCTTATTGACACGACTTAGTACTATAATTAATGACTTCATGATACAGCAATATAACTTTTGAATATCACTAACACATATTTTCTGAGAGTTTCAACAACGGATGACAATTATCTACTACTACTATATAGCACTAAGCTCGAAAATATTCTTGACTCGGAGGTTTCTGAGTGGCTGGTCACTAAAGCCTGTTGTCTAACTTAGTACAGTCAGTCAGCAACAACGTAAAACTCCGTACGTACGTACATCAGTTCAAGTTGTCATACCACATTAGCACATAGATACAATTGTTGATTCAAAACCCATAATGGTAGAGATAATAAAAGTATAAGCAGAAATAGGAAAGATTAGGATTTGAATATGTTATTCAATCAGTACAAGGTTCATAAAAAGGAAGGACTTTATCTAAGGTTTGGATCACTGATATTACATATATATATATATATATATATATATATATATATATATTATTGTCCTTACCTTTAACAAGATCCGTATTTGATAATTCGACCAAAGCTTATGCCAACACATAGATTGATCAGTTCCACAATGTTCACAATTAGGTGAAGGAAAAAGAAAGTGTCGAAGCTCTGCGTCATCTAGTTCTCCAATATCCATCTCTGATGTAAGGGCAGAAGTGGCATTGGTACTGGTTGTAGTAGTATTAGTAGTTGTTGTGGCAGAAGCAGTAGCATTAATCGGTTCAAGATCAATCTTACATTCATTAATAAATGCATTAATATCTATTATGTCATAATCACATTTAGTTAAATCCACCGTTTCTTCCCATTTTTCTTCAGTTTTTGATGGGGTACAATGAATAAATTCTTCTGCTGGTCGTTTTTCCATAGTCCACTGACATAATGGTATTCTCATCTATGTAAATGTATCAAGAATGAAAAATAGGTTCATTCTACCTTAAAACTTACAGAAAACTGGTTGACAACATAAACATAATCCTTAAGTAATACTTGATTTTAAAAAAATTGGTTAATGACTATACATTATCTCATTCATCAAGTACTAATGATACTAACTGGTTGTGCAAACTGAAGAAGTGGATCAGAGTTCGCACCTAGTACTTAACAGCTACAAGTTGAACATTTTAACCGCTAAACCATGGTTAGATGTTCAGTTTTGAGCGAAGCTTATCAGTTCCATATATACAATAATTTACCTCTCAAAGCAAATCGACGGTAGTAAACGAACGAAACTACTCCATTTGACTTACCCTATAGGATATTTACATTTCGTTAGACTTTATATTTTGGAGGCAACAAAACATCAGCTTTATGTGAGATGACATTATAGGTGGCTGATTAACAGTTGGAACTACCAGAATTAATATATCGAACTATGCTTAAACAACTTTTGAAACACTGTGAGCTACTCTCAAACGTAAAAGTCAGAGTCCACACTTTCACAACAAACAGTTAATGCACTTTTCGAGTGAGGGAGAGAAAACAAAGCATTTTTCTTGTGTTCAAATAACACTTAGTTCCATGAAAACAACTAATGATTTATATTTAATTACAGGTATGCCAAAAAGACCCATATAGTTAATATATTAAAAAATAACGTCATGTGAAAGGTTAAATAATCTGTATATTATTCATAAGAAAACTGTTTAGTCCATCATGTTTGGGTACTCAATGGTCTTAGCCAATCCACAGGAAGGCCAAGATGGAAATTCCACTTAATTTGAGGGAACTGATCCTCTTCACCTACTGTTAAAGTTAGAGACACTATCATTGAGGAATTTGGAGAGTATAATCCTCTAAGTAGCATTAGAATAAAAATAACCAACAATCGACATCAATTGGAGAACCACTGAAAACCAAAAAGGAATAAACAGTAGATTGTCCTATTTTGAAACTCATTAGCATTCTCTACTCATAACTTCATATGAAATTAAAACTAGACCCTGAAGTTCGAATGTAAAAACTATCTCTAGACCAGTGAGTGGTAGTTTTCCACTAACCCGTAACTCATATCAAAATATCAATTATATAATATAATCAGTCATTTTGTTAAATGAATCACTGAAACATTTATTGCACTGGTTAACTGTTTATGATTCAAATCAATTTTCAGGATTAATCTTGATTGGCTCCAATAGAACTAAATAACTCAATGGGGAAAATCAATGACATTAATAAATAACTGTATTTTTAATTCATTGAATATATTAAGATGAACGTCACTAGATAGAACGTTTACTGAATGATAAAATCATTGAAGAATTCCATTTTATGAAAATGCTTTTCAGCTTAAGAAAAAAATAACACTAATGCATTACATATAATTGGATCAGTGGGAAAAAGTATGACTAAAAAACTAAGTATGTTAGGCGTTATAAACTGAAAGAAGCTCCTTGATCATATGACAAAAATCAATCAATAACATTTATTTAGTGTTCGTTTTTAATGTTCACTAGACAAATTTTTTTTGTAATATAAGGGAGTTAAAGATGTGTTATTACAAATATCAGGATAAAATTCAGAAGAGATAATAAAGATACAGATGAAGTGTGACAGAAAAATTTGTATGAAATTAACATTTATAGAAAGATTCATCAAAGTCTAATTATTATTTATCATTTAAAGTAGATGATTTAAAAAATGATAAAAAAAAGAAGCAATATCTATACTTTGGAGTTATATCTAGCACTGATTCAAGTGATTCAAATTAATAAATTCTAGGATATCATTTGTATTCTCAGGAATCAATAGTTCCAGATCTTCATGGTATTTACTAAATAAGAGAAATCCTCTCAATAATAGAATGGATGAACAGATAGAACAGTAGAAAATTCCTGCAAAATAAACAGGATTTAAAGATCGACCGAATAATGTAGAAGACGTTATAGCAGTGAACGGAATCATCATGTCAGTACTTTATAGTACAGAAAAAGATATACAAGATAAAGAATATAAGTTATAATATCACTTATAAGCTATCATGAGGTACTTCTAAAATCTTGTCAATAATGTTATTTCAATAATTTAATTTTATTAATGAGATTATTCGATGTTGTGGAAATTCAGTTCATATAAACATATAGTAATGGACTCACGTGGAACAATACATATTACTATTTAGAGATATTTTTAAAATGCATCATATTTTTTAGTTTTAATAAGATTTACTGAAACATCGATAAATTATTATCATCTAGGTGAGCGTTAGATTTCAAACTTAAATATTTGAATACCGTATAAACTGTGATATAAGTAAATTTTATTCTAGATGGAGGTTTAATTATGAGAGAACTATCGAAATTATTATACTCTACTCTTAAATAACTTAAGTGAATTTCTTGAGAAAACATGAGTATGGAGAAAGCACAAATAACTATAAAGAATTATTATCACTATATTTTCCATACTGCCATTCGCCACAAATGCTCTTGTATTATTTGAGTGATAATCGCAGATACAACATGAATTCTTCTAGATTCTATATAAATTATTCCAAGAAAAAATTCAGTATTCTTACGTTACTTAGCCTCATTATAACGCAATCCAAAATATTACAAAACTTAAATATCGTACGATCTATTAAGATTTATACTAAGCAAATATATTTAGTGACATATTCATTAGATTTAATTGGAATGATTTTATAGAACACTGGATGGCCGTTTCGTTCTATGGTGGGACTCCTCAGCAGTGCGCATCCAGGTTTTCAATGGTGGCCTGATATCAATCGGTTCATGATCTCAATCAAAACTTAAAAATCTCCACAACCCCTATACTGGTAATAGTTAATAATCTGCCTGAAAATACAACAACCTCGACGAGTGAAAGAAGACAATGCTCTGAAATTTGCTGTTTAAATCAAGAACGAAAATATCCAATAGCCATGAATTCAAGTATTAAGATCACGAGAAACCAAAGGAAGAAGACCGATGATTTTTGTCTACTATGGTAACCAAGAGTACAGTTAAATTCTATTTCCAATGTCGAATTGCATCAATCTACTGAGAGATATTAGAAAAAATATCCGCTCTACTGTGCTTAAGTATTGGCATACTTGTATATGATCAACATGCTAAGTTATTGTAGTGCTAAGGGTCAATTATTTCTTTCCATAAATTTTCATCACATCAAATAGTCACCAGATATATATATATATATATATATATATATATATATATATATATATTAATTGGGAACCATAAATAGGAAGTGAACCGCAGTCATCTTTTAAGAATCAGAAAACCTACAACTGAAGATTATTATAACATAATCAATACCAATACTATGAATTTAATCAATAACAACAAATAATTTGTTGTTGTTAACTGGGACACAGTTCCATTAATAAAGCAGTCTACCCTAAAAGTTGTTGTCTCGCAGTGCCCAAAAACTTTGTTTTGGAATTATTATGTTATTAATAGAATATCTTATAGTTTCATGTGGTTAAGTGATCTATGCATGTCTTATTGTATCGGTTGAAACAGGTTTGAAATACAATCAGCTTGGTACGATTTGGTTAACATGAAGAGACGACTTTAAATTAATTTATTTTTTCACATGTTGTTTAGCCTATGAACACTTTTTTAAAAACAAATGTAAAGTTATATTAACTTACACCACTGTGTTTGGTTTAAAAAATTTATTCGATAAAATAGTAACATGATGATGAACGGGATAAAGATTCTTTCGTCTTTAATACCATTGTCTTAATTATCGGCTTTAATTTCCCTCTCCATAACTGATTCGCACATTTCTTCGATGTAAACTGTGAAAACTATGACAGGTGTATATTTGTCCATGATGTTTGCAACTATATTAAAAACTAAACTGAAGTTTATTGGCTTTCATATGTGATTAATTAGAATAAGAACACGAAATGAATTATAAAACAACTGGACAGTCAAAATAATTTTAAAATGCTTTTACTTACAAATAATTCTAATTGTCTTAAAATAATAGTAGTGCACGTATTAAAAATGATTGGATAATGCATTCATTTAATGCCGTAATTCCAAAAAATTTGATTAAACAAAGTCAAATTTTTAAAAATGAAGACATTGAAAGATATAAAGAGAATGAAGCAGGAATAACAAATTTTAGATTAAGGATACAATTAAAAACATAAGAACTGAGAATAGCATAAGATTTTATATGATTGGATGGACAAACTGACTGACAGCCAAATAATAACTAATGAACATCGTAAAACTTAAGGGTTGACTGAATTTTTTCGACAGGTGTGTAATGCTAACTATAAGCCACATAAAAAATTTATACTGTTGAAAACTATAATACAGAGATTAGGTATAACAAACAGAAACGTTGATTTGTGCAAGTTCGAAATGGTAAAAAGACAGAAAATGAAAGGACACGGAACTTAGACAAGATGAATACAAGTCGATAACGTGAAATATACGAATACTGATAAGATTTTTCAAATTATTAAGATAAGTTTCAGTTAACTGAAAATGGGAAACTATACCTATTTATCTTTTGTTAAAGGTGATTTTGAAAAAAAATTTCATGTTTATTTTTTCACTCTTAGAACACATAAAGCACAATATACTGATGTCATCGAAGAATAAACAATCTACAATTAACTGTTTGAAAATTATCATATCAACAACACAGATATATGAAAGAATATTATTCTCCATGAATTCTCATCAGTTTCTACAGTTATACATCAAAATTAATAATCACAAATTACAAATACGAAAATGTGAACGAATATACTGTACTACATAAAATTAAACTAGACATTCAGGACGACCGTTGTTGCTACCTTGATGTGGTGGTCGGGCTTGCCTATCTTTATGAAGCAACTGAGCTATACTGGCTGGAACAACCGTTCCTCGAGGTCCTACCATGCCAGACAGGTCGGTTGAAGAGCGGTGAGACTAAAAGCAACAAACCCAAAGTCCGAAGGCGAAGTCGTGCTGCTGACTGTACAGAGGTGTGACAGCAGTAAGGTGTTTCCTTCAAACAACCAGCATGACAGCGATTCTGCCTTCCCACAAGGAAGGAAGGGGCTAGAAAAGGTCGACCCTAAAAATGCACACCTCGCTTTATCTCACGAATATCCGTCTCCGGCGGTAAGGTCTCAACAAGTACGGAGCTAACACGAAAATTACTCAAAAACAGGTCGTGTGTGATCGACCTCAGGCAGTTGTCTCTTGGGCACTTCGGTCACGCTTTCAGGTCACTATGACCACCTCTAATCCATTTTATTTCTCAGGTACCTCCAGAAGAACCCTTCCACGGTGTAGGCGACCGGGAAGTGATAACCGCCCTTATACCTCTAACAGCACTCAAGACATTCAGGAATAGGGATGGTGATGACCAGAATGGATAATAAATTACATATTTAAGACAATTTGAATGTGTATTTATGGTGCCTGGCAAATCGTCCCAAATTAAATACCTTTTAAAGTAGGTTAACAAACGTTATACAAGATCTGATAAGTCAGTCTGAATCCAACAGGCATTCATTTCAATATACTTGACGTATGTAAAAATTGAATCCCACTAAATATACTAAGTATACTTGTTAGAAGTATCATTAGCTTGTACAAAAACGTTTAAAAACATTTCAAGATGTTTTAATTAGGTTTACCTATGGATGAAACCTTTGATATTCATTTAAACTATATACAACCAATAGTAGTAAGCGACTATCATCACGAAGAGATAATTTTTGATATAAATCAAATGACCAATAAAAAACTGTGCTTTATGATTTTTATTAAAGCCTAATTTCCAGCACATTTAGATGATCAGAATACATGCACACAACACCTTTGAATACATAGATCATAAAGTTTTCACCGACTTTATTATTATAAAGCAAGGGTTACGTTTACCTTCAATAGATGTTTGCCAAATATGCCAGACTATCAAATAAGAAGCAAAGGCACCATTATATTGACCTTCAATTTTCAACTGCTCACAAATTGAACTGATATAATTAAAAAAAGATTAATATCTCGAACATAGATGATTAAAGAGATAAGGTTAATTCGATGATATTTGGCAGTATTTAACTTATTTCCAATAAAGTGATTCTAATGAACATTCTTCTATAAAGATTGGTCATTAGAGCAACCTCTCGTTATTTCCACCTGTCAAATATAACACCAATTATGAACTAAAAAGTTTGATGTGAAACATGCGAGTGCTTCATTATTGTTTTTAGACTGGAGACCATAAGTTCTTCTATTGATTTTACGTGAGCTTATTTAGATTTCTACATAAAATGCATGTTCCTAGGTGTGACTGTGTTTCTTAGGCCAATCTAGGAAAATGTTACTTATAATTAACAAAGGAAAGCATCTCTCCAAACACTACACAGAAGGAGTGTAATGTACTAATTTCCTCGTAATTATTTGAAACTTGAGCTAAACATGGAAGAATAGAATTTTTCAAAATATTTATGCTATGATTAAAGTGCTTTTAACTTAATCAATTATAACCAAGGTCAAAGAACATAATATCAAAAAATGATGTCAAAATAAACGACCAACCGAGAATGGAATATATATATATATATATATATATATATATATATATATATATATATAGGTCACCTTGGCTCACTCCTCTTTGAATGTGGACTGCGGTTCTCCACGCAACTATTGGTGACACCTTGTAACATGCATCGATGTATGAATTAATGGGCCCGTAGATCCCAAAGATTCGCCTTATCTATTGGCGTGATACAAAATCAAAGGCTTTGGATACATTAGCAGCACACGTCGAAAGATATTTGAAACCAAGATTTTCCCACAGCGATAACAGTGGCTATCATTACTTCTTCAAAACACTCATCTTCTTCCTAGGCACTTTGTGAATTCAGATTCCGAATAAGTTAGCACTACCTCGCAGAAAAAAACGCTATCCAGATATAGAGCTAAAACCAATGTAATAAAAATGAGATGAGGGAGTTGGAAAACCCTGATTCCAAACCAATGGTGAACATGGGCTCCAGGATCCTGAAGGAACAAGTGCCATATGAACCTATTATTAGTCACCGGCTACCATGGGACTGCATCTTCTGACGTCGCTCCACTGTATTGTGGACTAAACTTTTAGGTCGAAAGCTCCGCATGTGGCCCCCTAAAAAGGCTCGAAGGTCATGAAGTGATTGAAAGATGGGAAGTGTAAAATAGGTAGAGCATTTTAGGAGGTTCGAATTCATGGCCTATGTACTCCGAGAATCTAAAGTGGTTAAAAAAAGCTTCATATAACGAGGGATAATCGAGTGACTAATGAGCTAGAAGGCTGTTTGAGAGGACTCGAAAGATGAGACGGTCTATGTGATTGATGTGATTATTCGTTCAGATGAAAGGCTGAAAGCTTCCTGACGTGATCGGCAATTATGACACAGGAATTTAGTCGGTCGCACAAAAGTATGTTTGGAGATTATAGTCACAGCCACAACCCTAGTCTGACATCCATCGATTATGTTGATGATGAGAAGCTTGATTGACTGGGATGATCAGCATTGAAGGCAGTAAAAAGGTTGAGTGGACGATAATTGGTTCTCTAACTTTCTGTGGTGTATATATGGATTTGTATTGCTGTGGTGCATGGTATGATAATATAGGTGAAATGCTGTCTGGTGTATGGGATTCTTGTTTATGTACATTTTATCGCAAGTGGTGCAAGTAGTGATGAGTGACACTAATCTACTGTGATACAAGAATGCTATCTAGGCAGGAGAAAATAGTACTGAGGATAACAGATGACCGTTCAAGGAGCGCTGAATAGGTGATACTTGAGAAGTGGTCTATACCACTATTGATCGTGGCTGTTTTGGATCAGAAGGCCATGTATTGTTAAAAACAAGTCTGTAGACGTTACTGATTCAGGTTCAGATGATGAGGAAGTCTGTAAGGGATAAGCGTGAGATCGCTTGTCTTATGTTTATGATAACCGACCTCACAATAACGTGCGCACTTTAATTTTTATTTAGCTGGTCATCCTAATGGTTTGTTGTGATTTTGAAGGGTGTTCACAAAGCCAGTATTTCGGAAGCAGCCAGAGAATCTATGAGCCTTGTATCTAAGTAGCCAGCTCTGAAGGTGTCGTTTCGGATGAATAATATGTTGATCCAAGCTGGGGTAACACTGAAGATAGTCTAGTGGCTTCCCCACGATGGTGGGAACGATGTGAGGGATGGGGATAGGATAAGTAGATATGAATGTAGTACGTATCAAAATTTAGAAGCAAACTAGACAGAAATCTAATGCTGCAAAGAACGACTTCTATCCTTAATGCTCAAAGCGAAAATGTCATTTCTATCCTATGCATGCAAATCTAACTAATAAATGTTAAATGAAACGAAGTGTTATAGAAAACGAATTTCCAAATATTGAGAAAATAGTCAGAATAGTATCTGCCAGTCCACTATTGATTGGAATAGTCAACCACTGCTTCGAAATGCATGCGAATAATTTATTCAAGTCGACTTTAATGAATAGATATCATCCACTTGATTTTCATGTACTTAGTCGGCTACACACAAATCTGGTAGAGTTAAAATTAATGTTGTCAGCCTTTCCACGTTTTTTAAATTAATTTTAATTAACAAATAAAATATATTGTCGATAGAATATTGTGACAAATATGTTTTGTTCTAGCAAAATACCGCCACTTCCTGTAAACCTACTATACAATAGAAGTGATACATAATGATCGATATAGATAAAGAGTAGTCGTAGTTGCATCATCAACAATTTTGTTAAAATGTTTGCTTTCCTTGCAATTTATTTGTGTTAGTACAGTAAAAAAGTGAATTGCTTGACAGTTACTCAGTAAATCAGAGTCTACGCTGTGCAGTGTGATACTGTGGTAAGTTTTAAATGAATATTACATTAAATCTATTTTTGCATAAATCTCACAAAATATATTGAAGTTTTCTAAGCCAAATGAACAAAATTACACAAATTAGCCTTATTATTTGTAGGCTTAAATGTCAGCTCAAGAATCGTCAAACAAATTTTTAATTTTAGTTACTACTGTGGTGCGCGTTACTTATATTGATATAATAAGTAGTATATGACGCGCGTTAAAAACGTAATGTCTGACAGCAGAAGATGGGGGAAGATCAAGAAAGGAAGAGCGGGAACACAATGGAATTTGTATGAAAACTCATGAACAATGAAATGTCAGTCAATGGATTGATATTTTGCAAATTAACGATTTAATATATGGTTTTTCTATTTTACCAATTAACTCTGTAATTTGAGCTAACTACAATTCGGTTGTCCTCACCAGTATTCTGCTTCACTACACTACTATTAAATAAAGAACTGCTAAATACAATAAAGATAGCAAAGAAAAAGAAAAACTGCACAAAGAAGGACTAAGAGTAAGACAACATGCTTCGCAACGTAATTATTTTCAAGGAAGGTAACCTGTGATTAGACTTCGAACACTTATTTACTGGTATAGACCTTGCACCAGCTACAACTTCCCAGTAAGATCAAATAATACTTGTGACATAAAACCGAGTACGAGAGATTGTCTTTAACTACTGAATTTTATCTAAATACTTTATTAAAACACATCTAGGCAAGTAGATGTTTCTTAACATGAACTACCTTATTGTAATAAATCACATCGATGAAAATTTATTTTAAAGATATATACTACTTATTTCATGTTTTCAGTCAACACTTTACAAACCAAAGCCATGGAGATCATTGAGATACAATGGAACCATGTCTGTTCTGTATGAAGGATTGTGAACAGACACGAAGTAGTGTTAGGACCAAATTTATAAATCCCAATTTCGTAATTTATATTATCTGATAGGATGAATTCAGAATCAGTCAATTACACTGTATCTAGACCTAGTATGACAAAATAAACAATGTTTAAGTGAAAATAATCCCACAAATAATAATTATAAGTTGTTAACTAATATTTTACAGATTTCATTACTACCTCCACACTTTCGAAATGAATAGCATTAGGATTATGACCTGTCATAATAGTTACACAAAATATAAAGTGTCGTTACGACCCTTTAAATTGGTTCTCTTTGGAAAACTAATTTGCATTTTTAGCTGTAGAAGCTAATGGGAAATAATTGCAAATAACATCCATCATCCATATATGTATTTTCATTATGATAAGAACTTTCCAACGATTAAAATCATAAAGAGAAACAAAAGGAATTGATAGTTTAACTACACCATTTGCGATAAGTTGACCTAAGATCGCATTAAATAACCTCTATTGATTAGAAATGGTCAACCAAAAAAGAGTGGGGTAAATATAATAAAAGAGTACTGATTACAGTTAAAACTAGATGATGAATTTTTAGTTCAGGCGTCGGGATGCCAAAAAAATAAAATTATAAATTAGTACTTGGCTACTAACCAGCCCAATGTATTAATCAAGGTTTACCTATCAAGAAATGTAAATTTATCCCATCAGCCAAGTCTAGTGACTTTCAGATAATTATTTTTAGACTTTGTTTTAAATTAATCGACAAAAGAACTAATAATCTGTTTTCTCAATTGCTTCCACTTAAACTAACAAGATGTTGTTCGCAGGATTGAGAAACCCAATGATTTCTCAAAGGTTCGAACTTGTATCATAGTAGCGATTAGAGATGCTATTGCTAAAAATTCAGTGGGAGTAATTCTATCTGGTTGCCCTGAATCATGCGATGCATACTGTATATCAGATTATTGAAGCGACTTCTTGGTTAACAGCGCTCGATTATCAACAGATGAACTACTGATTTCAATACAATTTACTCACGTCGGTTTAGATAGCCGTGTTATATCACAAGTCCTAAAAATATATTCCCCAGGTGATGAGCGATACAGTAAAGGCAGTTAGAATTCAAAAGCCAACAGGCGTATGCATAAGAGTATCATATTCTTGAGTATTAACAGTCACATTTAAAAGTTTTATTATGTGCTTAGAATATGGGAACCAGTCCAATCAAGAATGGGTGTTTCGTTTTATTTTGGGATTTGGTTAGATTTATCTCCATTTGCGTTGATCTAACCGCTGAGAATCGAATGTGGCATTGATTATTTCAGGCCGTAACCTGTTTTCCACTACTGATTTAATCACATAATCAATATTATGGCTTCACCATCAACTGACTTCTAATACCTAACACATATTATTGATCAATACACAACCAAAAATGTTTCTTAGGATGGACAAAAAAATAATAACATACATTAATAACTGTCAAGCACTTATATATAAGGGTATACGCGGATATATATTCGCAAGTATTTCTAAAAGTAGATTCAAAGTAAAAAAAAAGAGATTTTTTCAAAAATCTAACCTCAGGAATATATTTTGGACGTGAAGGATCACACTTTCGCTTCTCTACAGACTCAGCAATCACTTCAATACGTCCTCTGTCTGTACTACACACAAGTGCATTGAGAGAATCACTGAAATCCACACTCTATTAGCCAATGTAAAGATGAGTACATGGAAAAAATAAACAAACGAAAAGTAAGTGTCGAGAGAATAACAACAATTACTTGCAAAAACAGAAAGAAAACAACTATAGAATAATCATTGTGGTTAGAGTTTTCACAACAACGAAACACATGAAATATGAAAAACACATTTATTTATTTGAGATCAAATCAGCCAATAATAAACCAATATACACATCCAGCTAAATCAATTTACATATCCGCCTACAAGTTGGATTTTGAACAACTATGCACATAATAGAAATGCTTAACGACGAAAAGTCAATTACAACAATTGAAAAGAATTTCATCGTGCAATATGTCATATATTTGATTTAATGTATTCCGTCAAACTTCGAAAAGGACAGTTCCAAGAATAAATACACCATTATAATATTACTTTCATTTGATATTGGCAGTCTACTAATGAGTACAGTATAATTAAAATAATTCGGATTCTTGGACTTCTGGTGATATATATAAATATACATTCGGACCTCGAATTCCAACCCAGTAGATAATGTATGCATCTCTCTATTAGTAAACGTAAACACATAGGATGCAAATGTCCTCATTCCTACATAGTTATTGTATAGACTAGCTTCGTTCGTATCCAGCAAACAAGTGACCAATTTATGAGTTGTGGTGTGAGCCAAGTATAACTATGTAGAATGGCAGACGCTAATATAGTTATAAGATTAAGGTTAATAAGAATTCAATAAAATATCTCAGGTTATATCAGTGATCTATTTTAATTTAATTTACAACGGAGTCTACGTATTCTGTAAGATATTAATCTCCATCATACATATTTTCCTCAACCCTATGAGGAGCAATATCATGACAGATTTTGAATTTAATGTTTAAATTCCTTTCAACTTGGAGACATATTAACTTGATATATTCCTCTAAAATTTTCCATAAATCAATCGACAGTAACAAACATGAAATAAAAGTTTGCTTACCATTGAAACCATTCAGAATATTAAATCAGGTCACTCAGAAATTTGATTAACATCACAATTGATTGATCACTGGGTGACCAATGTCATGCGTGTCTAGTCCTTATTATCAGTGCAGATCGAATGCTATCGATCATGTTGCAATGTGGCCACCAGTCTAGGTGACTGGACACCGCGGGAACTATTGTAAGATTAGAGGGACTAGAAGGACTAGTATTATTTATTATTTATTTTAACACATAAATATTGGTACAGGGGGCACCAAATATATATGCGCCACAAAAAACAATGATAATTTGAAGAGAAGGAGAAAAGAGAAAAAAAAGCAATGAACGTGGGGAATTATAAAAAAAAAGAGAGAAACAACAATGGTGGGGGAAACGGAAAGGTACAATCAGAAGAGATCTTTCAGTTAAGGAAGATACAACCACTTTTTATGAAGAAAGTAAAAGAAGGTTACAGCAGGATCGCCACTGGCTTCTATTCTGAGCCATATCTGATAACGTCTCTAGCCACTGCGTTACACCGTCTCTCGGACCCCAACCAGGGAGTCGTGAAGGACCAACAGAAGCTAGCCCTTTGCAGCTTTCTTTCATACCACGACACCATGTCATATACTGACCACCTCTCCGCTTTTTCCAACCAGTTCCAGAGTCGGCAAATAATGCACGACGTGGAATTCTCTGGGACGACATTCGTAGAACATGTCCAAGCCACCGAAGTCGGTGTTTCAAGATGGTGACACCAATTTCATTATCGTCTCTGTGACCGAACACTCGATGCCGAACCTAGACACGCATGACATTGGTCACCGAGTGATCAATCAATTGTGATTACATGTCAGTCCTACAGGAGGTCGGTCGCGGCCCGGATAGCTCAGTGGTGACGTCTCTGACTGTGAAGCTGGGTGACACGGGATCGAATCCGCCAGGGAGCACCAGTTCCCTCAAAGATTACAGGTACACCTTGCTGACGAGTGCCAAGTAGCACGAAACCCGGGTCCAGGGTTTCCTGTCGACTACCTCCAACCACCATCTAATTTGATTAACATGAAAGCTATTGAAAACTTTTGAGCACCATGTAGTTGTTTCTTAAGAAGCAATAAAAGTAGTCTTGCAGAGTACCATGCAAGCAGCTAAGCATTCAGGTATTAAATAAGAATTATATGATTCATATCTTGTCAAACAACAGTAAAGTGAGACAAACATTCATTTGTATATGCTTGTAATTCCAACTTCGTCAAAAGAATCATACTTCCTTATAAGAGGGTCACGATATTTATATTAACGGAATTTACTAAGACGTACTATATTATCATTTGCGCTACAGCACAAGACTTGAATGAAGTCGAAAAACGCAAATCAATGAAAGGAGGTTCAATGGTTAAATGTTAAGCTTCGCAACGCGGAAAATTCAGGTTCTGGATCTTATCTTCGACTGTCAGCTTTCACACCACTTGACGGTTGATCTCACCCGTAACAATAATTTAGTCCGGGTGAACTGGGTGAAATGCTTTTTTTCTAGGACCGTATAATATCATGAAGGCTGGTTGAACAGGAATAAAATAAAACCCGCTATCCCTATAATGTTAGTGTTATGCATTAAAATGACAATATGCGGATGAAGTTATACTACCGGAGAGATTTAAATTGAGAACGATAAGGTTTCCTCGAACAACCACCATCCCAGCTACGCTACAGATTTACATTGAGGAGGATGGTTTCCAATCAAAACGTTTACATTACACTGAACTCTCCAGCTTTCTGTTTTTGGTGAGAATATGTTTTAATAGGGCGAGAAAACTCTCCTAATTTATATCACAAAATTCATGTGACCATCTTCAAATGAAAATGATTTGTCGCTTGTAAATAAATGACACTCAGATATTCTTCCAAACGTTTTAAGATCTCTTTTTCGGCATACATGGTTACGACAAAGCAATAATCATTTCCAAACTGTTAACATTACAAATCCTTCTTGTACATCAACCTGATAGTTCACTATTTGACTGATATCCTGTTTGATTTTTCCTTCTGAAACTACCATCCCATGATTTCTGATTTTTAATAATTCTCTGAGTAAACATATAATTCCTATTCAGACATTGAAAACATGAAGTTCAGCGAAGGGATCGCTTTTCAACGAGTCGATTATCAAGCTGAACAATCGTATAAATACATTAAGTTTTTAAGTTTTAATTCCATAAGGACATATAAGCAATGAATAAACATGATGATGAAAGCAATTTATAAAGCAGGTTACGATTTATTAAATTAAAAACACCAATCGCAGTAGTCTACTTCAAAAATACTACTATCCATCTATATGATCGAAAGAATTATATCGTTAGAACCAAAAGTTGGAAATCTCACTGAATTATACACAACTTATTGCATAAAACGCCTATCTAACATACATTTGTTTTTAACACGTCATGATTTTTAGCTTTGCAGTTTTCCATCAAACATCTACCACCATCACACAAATAGTCCGTATACTAGGACTCACAACATGAGTACAAGTAATAGTTTTGTGTATTATGAATTACTAGAACTGCTTCCATAAACACAACAAGGGATTGAAGAATAAAGCAGACCTAAAATCTAATATCCATTATAAAATCAAGTGAATAGGACATAAAATCATCGACATCTAAGTGGAGGCCCGTAGACGTTATTAGGAATGAAACATTGATTCCTGTAAACAATTTAAAACCATTTAATTAATTATTGTAATATATTGCTTACCATCAGTTTGATTGTAAATCACACTTTGCAACATTAAAGATTTATAACTATAAATGATAACAGTTAAGCAGCTTCCTCTAATCTATGGTAAATAATCATGAGTGAATTGATCAACATTTTAATTTGCTTATTTTTTTATAATTTAGTTTGAGTTTATACTTTGTAGAAGCTATACAATAAACCAGTTCAGAGGCGATTTTTAACAGTGTTGATCCTAATTTCCGAGTGATTTAATAGTATAAAATAAAATATTAGAAAACGATTGCTTGAGGTCTTTTTATCTCCAAAACTCCTCAAAACTAAACTTGAAGTTAAAATTTTCATCTGGAAGTATCATAACATGTTAAGGTGTAAGCTGGGATTATTGCATGAGGGTTATGGGCATTATTGCGTGATTTATACCAGTGAGTGTAGTAGGTTTGAACTTACAACTGAGCGTTTTATGTTTGACCGACTGAGTAATTGTTAGTGATGAATTATAAATCCTGAGACAAATGAATGAAATCAGTCAGTTATACAAGATTATACTTATTTTATGTCATTAGGCATTTCCAAAAATAGGTTTTCTTACCGTAAGTGACTGGATTCCCAATGGTATTAAATGGCTACAACCATCAATTGGTTCAGCAGGTAAAAACTGACCAATACAGTTATCCATAGTATCAAACAATGCAGACCATTTGGGAAATTGAGTGTTTTTACATGATGTCGAAGTAAACCACGTTTCACGTGAACCAACTAAAAATTCACCATTACTAATCCACATTCCTTCACGTCCCATAAAACCATGTACTGGATTCCAACTGATTTCAGCTGACTCTGAAGTGAAACATACAGAGTCATTCAAATCCCAGATACCACCGATACGTTCTAAGGCTAAATAAATAAATATAACAAATAACAATAACATGTACAAAAGTATGGTGTGAAAGTTGAATAAATGTTTAACGTCAGAGTTAGTGCTTAAACCCTAATGTATTTGAATGAAAACAAAAATTTATACGAGTTTTTGAACATCAAATAAGATTACATTTGATTCATGAGATCAAGGGTATTAGGTAGTTGGAAGCATCTAAAGGTAGAAACTAGGATCTATCATTGATCCTTCTCTGTGACTCATTAACACGAGCTACACAAAAACTTTACAAAATTCCTGCTTAAATAAATGTATTTCCAATTATTTGATAACAGTAAACATTTTAACTTGAGAACTACTCCGACAAAATAAACTTAATGCCAATATGTATCTAAACACTACCTAAGGACCATTCATAATAAAATTTATAGATTTTATAAAAATGAGGGAACCATCTACCTTAATTCTAATTAGATTGTTCTCGTGAAAATCTCTAGGAATCTATAGTAGATTTCTGTAGCAATAAAAGACAAGAAAATATCCACAGCATCGTTAAGGAGGGTTTTATGTAGCCTATCGTCACACTTAAGCATTTAGTTAAACATTTACAAAAATTTTCGTTAGATATGACATTTAATACATAAAAATGATCAGAGACAGATGTAAGAGTAAAGATGACCAAGTCTTACAGATAAAACAATGAATTATGAAAAAGAGTACATATGTTAGTGGTAAACGTGGATAAAAAAATTCCAGTTTCAGTTAAACATACTGATTGATACAAACAGATACAACTAAAATTGCTTATTTTTACTTGGGGTTAATCGCTGAACAATTTTAATAATTTATGGATTTTAAAAGATCCAATAACTAGAAATAGTCCATTTTTAACTTCTGTTATGATGAGACAATCATTATTGAAATTACTTTCCAAAGTTTTCTCATCAACAGAATAGATCAAAATAAACGTCTTTCTGCAGATTATAAGTATAATTTGTAAGATTAACTTTAAGTTTCATTAAAAGATGTAATAAATAACCTAATAAAAATAAAAATACAATAATGTAAGACCAATTAAATAAAGTTATTAGATTCAAGCGGTTAGAATTGATAACGAAAAAGAAGCAAAAGTTAAAAGAAAAAGTATCCTAAATTTAAAAAAGGAATGAAAGAAGGAAAAATAAATAATAATATGTTCAACATTTAGCTACCATAGATTGTTCGTTTTGAGCTATATCGGCAGATATGGATGACCTGGTTTGAGTCTGTGTAATAATGGTAATCAGTGGTTGAAGGCTATAGGTGAAATGGCTCAGAATTTTTCACAACAAAGCAGATGCATTTACTGTATGTCTTCCTCTAGATCATGAATTCCAATGTCCCTTAATACATGATCATTTTACTAACTTTTAGAACCTTATTTCCGATGTTCCTTATTTCTAATTATCATCGCTACTACATTATTTCGATCCATTTTGATATTCATTTCGTTATCTTGATGTTGTACAACAACCTGGACAAACACACATCTGTTCCAGGCTCAACGCTGATGATGATTAACTGACATTTAGAGGACAGTAAAAAGTGGAAATATTTACGTTGTTATGACAGTTTTAAAACCCTCTCATCTATGGCCTTCAACTAACAAAATTAACTAGACATGGGATCAAAAGTTAAATTACTAAATATGGTTATAATAATAATAATAACAATAATACATGTACCTACCTTGTACATACAACATTTTTCCATTAAGAGGATGGAGAGACAGTGCTGTGATTGGACTGCTTGTTAGACGTGACATTTTCACTGGAGCTAAGTGATTATACTGAGGCGAATAAACCAAATCATTAAGACTACTTAAATTGTAATAGCCAACATAACCTGAATATAAAAAGATAATTCAAAAGGTCGGTGTAGATATGATAAATAGTACAGGTAATGAGTGAATCAGTTACATTGATGAATCTTAAAACTAATGCTTAGTGTTTTGATGGTAAATGTTTTCTTTCAAGTTGTTACATTTGAATCATTTCACCAAGAACTCATAAATTTGAAATGCTCAAAATTACGGTGCAGTTGTGAACTGTAGTCACAACAATTTGGGATTTCTTTAACACCAAGAACCCATAAAATTATCATCTATAGCTCTAGAACATCGGCTGATATAACTTGCACCATAGGAACAGCTGAATTAATCAACAAAGAGGAGGGTGACTAGTCTAGGCAATTTGTTCGTTTATCTCGGTGTGAAGCTTGGGAAACCTCAGGCAAAATAAGTTCTTACTCATTTTATTTATAAGACGACCTGATCTAGCCAATGTACATAAAACCTTTCTATGTTTTTATAACTTGGATTTATCTTGTTCAAATATCATTGCTATTATATACAAACGTTTATATTGTTATTAATGATCCCATAAACATATGAAGAATTTAATTATTATTCATTTCACGTACTATTTCTAACTGGATTCATATCACTCAATAAACTAAGAAGTCTTCGACTATACACTTGGTTTGATTTGTAGTGATAGTATTATATCTCACTGGGTTACCTACATTTATATGAACTACTAATTTTTTTGAATTTGGATACATAGACGTTGGTACAAAGGGGCACCGAATACGTGTGCGTCACACAAGTTACTTAATTTGTGTGCGGTCTGTGATATTGATCGGGTGCCTAGATCGAAGCAGATAGTTCCGCTAGACAGCCACACCCGGAGTCTTCGACCTAAAGGTCTGATCCACAAGGCAGTGGAGCATCGTAAGGAGATTCAGTCCCATGGTGGCCGGGGACCACCAACAGGTACACACATCATTTGTTTCTTCAGGATCCTGGGGCCTTTGTGCACCATTGGTTTGGAATCAAGGTTTTCCAACTCCTCTAGGTGGACCCTCCATATCCACCAACACGGTTAATGCTCTGGACATTTGCTTTTCGTTCTCTCGATTTCGTAAACAACACCCCGGCAGCAACAATTCAGTGAGTAGGACTTCCGTGTGAGTGGCTGCACACGTGGCCATGGGAGAGCATTTCGAGAGGGAAAACTAATTCTGCCCACAGTTTTGATTGACTTCTTAACTTATTCAAGTTAACATTACATACTAGTCATTTAAAGATTAACAATTTAATTTGATTTTACACTTTTAAATTTAGATGTAACTTTTAAATGATGTATATGTTTGTCAAATGTGAGGATTTTATGAAATATTAATTCGGACTGATAACTGCAGAACCTTATGAGAATTTACCGAGAAAAAATTTATTATTCATATACCTGTAGCTTAATATAATAGTAAGTTTTAAACAGTTGAATACTGAATAATTCACGTTTAAATCACAAACGTAAGTTAAGATTAACAGTTAAATGCTTAATACATATGAACTCTAATCTTAACTACAATTTTTCTATTGTTAATACGCTTTACAAAGTTTGATGGTAAATTATTCTAGAAAAATAAGTATCACAACTTAATTTCAAAGACAAAGGAGTATGTAATTAACAAATTATCTACATTATTTATTACGTTTACTCTATGAATCGAAGTCTTGGATTTGAGCTCATACAAATTATGGTGTGCGGTACAGAGGTTTTGTGTGATAGAATTAAATAGTTATCCAGTGCTTTTTGATTGTTAATAGTTCTGTAATTAATATCAGGTGACAATAAAAACCACTCTCAAAGAGTATATTAACCAAATATAAAAAGTTTAGTGAAATGACTTTCGCGAAGGTAAAGTACTAAAGTGTGAAAAGTTATGGTTAAAGAAGTAATCAAGAGCGAATTTCTCGCCTAAAATACAATATTTGAAAGTGGTAAGTATAAATCATCGATAAATACCTCTGTCTCAAAGAGACAGCATATTAATAATAGCTTGCTTTTTCAAGTTTATAGAAAGCATAGCCCACTTAAAGTGTAGGCAGTTGGAAATGGTATCCAAATGGCTTAAAACGTTTTGGTCACACCATTAAGTCACGGATTTCAATACTAAAACAGAACCAGTCGTCTTAAATTAGTGAACATCTTTATTATGCCTGGTAAAATAAATACTTTACCAAGTTGCTGGACGATTACGTTTACTAAAATAGAATATGATACAGCATAAGGATCACTTTCTTACCAGTGGTATAACCAACAAAAAGGCGATCAGGGAATTCACGGCGAATATGTGTACACGTTGGCCAACCAACCCAATGAGGATGTTCTGTGAAATTACAGGAATCAAAGTGCTTTATGTACACATAAATTAAATTCATATTAACATATCAGACGCAGGTTAAATGAACTGAAGAACAACGTTCACCAAATTAACTAACCATCAGCACTTATTACTATATTGTTATTAAATGTTTGAAAAACATTGCTACAAATTATACATATATGTATCGTACATTACGCACATTCAGCAACTATCTGCCAAGTCTTTACGCTGTCTGGACTTTAGTTTAAGAAAAGACTGACTGACCAGACTAAAGTATAACAGCAGCTCAGTGTCTAACTATTAGTCTAGATGACGTAGGCTTCTGCAAAACAATTGAATCCAACAGTCGAAACCCTTTACTAACACTGAACTCTGAAAAATGTTATGGTAGAGCGAAAACTCCACTTATCTAATTCTAAATCTTTAACATTATGTGACGGTATATCTTTCACTATTAACTGTCATTTTTTCTTTTATCTGTTAAATATTACTGATATCGTGTTTTCACGTTCTTCCTTACCAACCACCCATTATTGAGCTGATATGAAGTGTGGCGGCTTGGAGTGCTACGGTGTTTCAGATTTATTTTCTATTTGATTGTCAGTGAATAAGACCCACCAAAAATTAATTTTGCTTTGTAGGTCTTACTCTATATTGTTTAACGCAGAAATGCACTTCACCATTATATGATTCAGACTGTCACTTTTGCATTCCCCTTAATGTAACGTTGAATTACGGATCTGAACATTATAATGGACATAGGCCTTTCCAGCCCAGCAACGTCAACGTTTATAAACACTATGGTATTTAGTACTTGAATTTCTTACCTTCCGATAATGTTCTTTCCAATCTAGACGAACTGCTGCCCTTAATTTTATTGACATCGAGTCTATTTACTGTAACAAATCAACCTCAGAACAGAAGCGTCTAAGCTTAAATAATCTAGCTGAATATCAACAGTAAACAAGGCTACGTGAATTTGATAAGGTGATAAATAAATGATTTTGTTGGTTTGGAATAATGTGTAAAACAAATCATTTAGTTGATACAATTCCTAATGAAAGTCAATACATCTAAATAGATAAGATGATGACAAATAACATAATACAACCTAATCATATATTTCAAGTTTAAATTATCAAAAATCATCAGTATGGGATTGTGGAAATTGTTGAGATTTGATTGAGATCATGAATCGATCAATGACAGATTACCATTGATCGATTCATGATCTTTATCAGAAATCAATATTTATCAGTAAGCCCGTGAAGACGGTTTCTATTTTGATAAATTATCTACATTACACTTAATTAAAATAGCAACCAATTATCCGAATAAACGATACCTTTTAGAGATGGGGATAGTGTGAGGTAACAATTTTTCGAAAGTGTATAAGTGAATTGTGAAGCAGATGAACTCTCGAACCCAAAATTCATTGGACAAGTTGGTATAGATAATATACGAATAAAGCCATCTTGACAAGCAACAATTAAATGACCAAGAACTCGATCTACTTCGGGAATAGTTATTATGCATGATCCATACGAACAAGCCTTTGTCACTAGTCCTTTAATGCCCGAAAAAGGTGAAACTGGTATCCAACACATATCGGTAATTCGACCCCAATCATGTGAAATGATAAAGTGAATTTCAGGGTTTAAAGTACTTGACCTAATATTGAATAAAATTAATCAAAAACGAGGGGACAATGAAGCCAATAGACAAAGTGATCAACATCGAAATTGAGTATACGTACACGACTAATAAGTAGTTCCTTTCACTCTATCCAACGAAAGTTGATTGAAATTTAAACAGTAACTGATGTGTAGTGATATCTTATAAAATAACTGATTTTTGCATGCCCACTAGCATGAACAGTTAATATCATTTCATCATCTAAGACAGCATAAACTCACATCATACCGAATACTAGCATTTTTGAGTATTATACCACATAATGTATAAAAGTATCCAGCATCAATCATACGATAACAAACTGTTTCGTCTTGAAAGTGCTTTGAATGGTAGTTAAAGATGATCGGTCTTACAATCACGACTATTAAATCGTTATCACTGACAATATTATACTATTTTATTCGAAACAAGCCAATACATCCGACATCACCAAAGAATGTATTAATATCAAAATCCTGTGAAATGAAGCGACCCATTAATAGTAAGAAATTTCCTTTATCGTGTAGCTATTCATAGTGTACTGATGTAAAATCTTTCAGATAATAGTATAAGTTTAACAAAAACTCCCGGTTGGTGATATATATATGGTACAGCTCGACGACTTAAGACGTCGGACATAAATCAAAGTTAACCAAAGATTGTCCAACTGTACTTCCTCACATTCTTCTTAAAAGTGAAAGGAACTTCTTTAACTAAGAAAAAATCTTCCCGGTTGTGCTTTGAACTGAACTTTATCTCTAAACATACACTTCTCAACTACCTATTTCTTAGTTATTTTTGCTTGTACTACCTTCCTCCAGTCTATCTTCTCACAACTTCGTTTCATTATTTGTGTGGTTTATACTTATTTTTGTGCCCACCTGTATCCATATTTACGTATGAAATTAGTAAAATGACAAGTACTAATGACCACAACAATTGGGACATAAAATTGTGATTTTTAATGAGAGTTTGTCACTCACATTAATGAATACTTTCATAACTTGGCTGAAGTACCTGTGCAGATTTGCCATACATACACTGCTGTAATAACAGAGGACCTTCAAAATTAATGTCCTTATATTAATAGCATTATTACCATAGTATATTTTTTCTATTCATGTGCATAAAAAAGTTTAATTTAATAAAATTATCGAATGAACTCCTATGAAAAAGTAAACGTACACTTCCGTTAGTCCTAAAACCCCACAATTCCATATCTGTATTATTCCGGGACAACTCGCCATCTTATCAGAATAGAGCGTTTGTGAATCTGGTGTTAGAATAGAAGAAGTCGCAAGAAACGAACATTCATTTACAATTGATTCAGAATCCAGAAGTGAAGAAAGACGAGGAGGACACCACGACAAACAAGTTACTGCTCCACCAGCATATACTAAATTTGAACCTAAAATTCATTTATTAAGCTGTTTAGCAACATACCCTTGTCATATTCGAACCGTTTTAATTTAACTGAATTTACTTCATCAGATAAATATATAGGGCTGATGGGAGGCTCTGGAAGGTGATCCTTTTTGATACTATAATGTTGGTTCATTGAAAACAAGTAGCTTACTAAATAGGTGATCGTACCCACGCACCCGAGGTTGGAAATAAAGCTTTTTTCCGACAAATAAACTGTGATTTATACCCACTAGTAAAAAGTATGACAATTAAGCGATTATTACCTGGGACAAAACAGAAATGGATTTTGCGTATTACTGAACGTATGTTTTAGTGAATCTATTGAATGCAGGAATTTCGCAGGAGCTATAGATCTGGGATCACGATCAATACGACCACGACAAGACCTCATATATCTTACGAAAGGAGATCTCAAACACCCTTTGTCATTCAAGACAGGACGATGAGCTTTACGTGATGATTTTTTACGGCATGGGTCATCAATAAGCGAGCCGGTCGACGATGAATTTGCTGAAAAGAGTTTAGAATCGTTGGATCTCTCAGCTTTATCTGCACTATTCGAATCGCTTTCTTCGGTAGTGATATTATTGTCTCCACTTTCGACAACATAGTCTGACATCTCACTTTCAATATTTTCAGATATTGAGCTATCATCAGAGTTCTGGATAGTAGTAAGTCCACATATGGCCTTGAGACACGCTTTGGCAGATGCTCGACGAGGCTTTGTAGTAACTGTCATATTTGCACATTCAACCTTGACGTTTACTAAATCTGTACGCGCAGACTAAATTAGAAGGTTTTGTGGACTGACCAAAAATAAGCAGACTTCCTCAGATTGTTATATGCAATTATGCTAACAGTTTGTAATCCCCCTTACATCTTGGAGGGAGGTAAATGATATAATTGTTTAACGTTAGTTACTAATGGCAATTTTTTTAAAATAATGATATAAAAATTATAGTGGTTTTCATGTTTTGTAATGCACATAATGTGAGAAATCCTCCTGCCACAAAAATTAACGAATATGAAGAACTACCAAACACCCTTAGTTCCGAAGCCAAATTTCAAAAGGATAGAGGTCAACTAGTAGCGCTAAATGTGCCTCATATAGGTCCTTAATGTTCTCAGTGTAACCAAATTAATAAAATCTACCAGTACTACCACTGACTATCCACTCAGGTACAATATTATTTCGATTCCGATAGCTCATTAAAAATATTCAGTGCCGAAAAAAGCTGCTAACAATCTTATAAAACAGTGCTACGATAACGAAAAGTATACTACGACGCATATACATGATACTATGCATCAAAGATTTCTTGGGTATACATCCCTTTACCTGTGTCTTATAAGAGTGAAGCTTGTGAAATCTCTAGTTGTTAATTCGATTGCGCAGATAGTTTGATTGACGATTTTGCACTAGAACACATAAACCGGTAGCTGATATCAGGTAATTTCGATGCACCTGGTATAAATCAAATAAATTTGTCCCCGACAAGATTCCATAGCCGGCTCCTTATAATTGCGATGGAGTATGACTTAGTTCACCGTGTATTCAAACCAAGGATCTTTAATACTGAACTTAGTACTAATCCATGGTCAGTGTTTTGCTGTCGTTGGCAAATAGTTGTCATGCAGGTTTGTCACTCAGGTTCAGAGTTTATGACGTAGTCCATGGTCAGGTTCTGACTTATCCGAATAAGTTAAGAACAAACACTCCACTCGCTAAAGTGTGCATTGTATCGATGGACTGTACTATCTCTTCTGTACAAAAAGAGTGGTTTGTATGTAAAAGTACGTTTAGCTCCTAAGAGTTTCTCTCTATACAACAGGTAGTCTGATGTGAACCTACAAACTATCCGCCATGAACTAACCTCACAGCAAGAGAAGATTGGACTGCAGCACACGAAAATATTCTGGTGGTTGAAATCTTTATAGATTTCATAATACCTTCAATAAAGTCTCTTAACTAGATCTTGAAATGAAACCGGAAACGATCGTCAAGTTAGGAATTCGATTGACTGTCCCAATGATAGGATCCGCTTGATAATGAACGGTATCTAATATTCATACTTCCTCAAAGAATAAGTAAAACCTCACTTCGCTTTCATTTAATGTAATTAATCTACCAGGACGTGGAAAGATAATACTCCAATATTTTGAATACTATATTAAAGTACGAAGACCCATAAACGATGAAAGTGACGATATGATTAGAGGATGATTTAGATGAGTAAAAAAGCCAATGGTCACTAGAGGTAAATTTTTCTTAAGTCTAATAATATAAGTATGTCATTGTAACGATTCTAATTCCTATGTGATAAATGGAACTTTTCTGCTTAAGTGCATTAAATTATAAGAATTTAAGTTATAGTAAATAACTACTTCCAGATTCTGCAGACTATTCACAAGGCATTTCAAAAATCAAATGAAAACATATCCAGAATATTCATCCATTCCAAGATCAAATCCACATACGCTACCAAATCACCCTCCGTGGATCAGTAGGAGAGTTTATAAATTACTGAGATGTAGGAGACATTTGAGACTCATCCTTAACAACGCCCCATGAGTTATTTCGGCGTACATACTATATATCTTACACTACTTATTAGTAGAAGTTAGGACACGACAACCACTTACCCAAACTTTTTTCGTATGCTATGAAGAGAACGAATGCTATACATTAACTGTTTTCTAATAGACTAATATTCCTCAAGGTCACTTAAGATTTGTTCAGAGGTCGTCTATAAACTATAGTCTAGTACATATTTACAAATCCAAAGAATTAGAGTGGATACACTTCTTTTACATGGTTTAAAAGCTTTTCGAGGTAAGAAAAAGGTTCAGAAATCGTAATACATACGATAGAGGAAATTCATATGACTTCATAATAGTGGAAGTCTGGAGCCATGATAAGGTTGCAAAAACTTTTAAATGTTGCAGCCAGTGTCACTGGTGCTTTTATTATCCACTTCGCAACGATTATCATAATTTGCCCTAATCTCAATCTGGATCGAGCGAAAACTGTTCCTCATCTAGCAGACTTCTTCCTCAAGCATATATTACATCGAAAAACATCATCATGGTAGTCTTCACAAAGTCGATCGTTTAACACAATCACAAATAAAGGAACTTTGTAGTAGTCCGATTTGTTATAGCCGCTCAATTATAACGTCTCTAACATCTGTTGTGAACATCAGGTACTGAAATTGGAGCCGTGATCGTGAAATCCTTCAAACGCTTCTGATTGGCTCATCCATAAATTATAGTCTCTCCGGTTGTACTTCTAACAAGTACTTTAGTCTTCTGATATCTGTTTAACTGAAAGACCAAATCAATAATCCGGTCTCGTCACCAACCACCCGTTAACCAGGAAGCATTACCACATTCCATAGATTGAAAAAGATTTGGTTTATTTCTACAAATCCAATATTTGCTTATTTAATAAGTCCCAGATCATTACAGAATGAAATAGATGACCAACAGTTCATTCCAAAGCTCCCAATTTTGGGGAAATTTTGGGGATCTTTGGGGAAATCCCCAAAGTTAAACAGCCTTCCCCAATCTTTGGGGAAATTCCCGAAATCATTCCGGAGTAACATTTCATAAGCATTTGATTATTAAACGTTAAAACTTTAAATTACAATTACAAATTGTTAATTTCGATATAATAAAGACTTTTTCTCATGAATAGTCTATCCACTATCAGGCCTTGTTTTAATACGTCAAACATACACGAGACAAGAAATTGTCGTCTGTAAACCACTTTTTCAAAATTAACACGCCATGCAGGTGAGTTCTTAGCATTATCCGGAACTTCGATTACTGTAGTTCTTCAGTCTCACTTAAGTTAATTTTGTCTTTCAGGAAAATAATTTACAGCTTGATAAGATTGCTAAAAGAAGGGCTCAAGCTGCTAGAGACTTGAGGTTGCTGGGCTGTCCCAGATCAACTTATTATCGAAGGCTGCGCAAGTTGAGAGATGAATTCGTACGAAATTATCGGTTAAGCAGCAGTGACGAAGATGACAAGAATTATATTGCCATCACCGGAGTAGGTAGAGCGGTAGCTACAGAGCAGTGTAACAGTATCGTCTCAGGAACAGCCACTGCTTCATGTAGCTATGTCCAGTGTGCTGGCACTGCAGCCGATGGAAGTGTATCTTCCTTAATTAACTATGTATAGGTGGTGTGATTTCAGAAATGTCTCCACCCAGTCATGTTTCAATGAAAGGAGAGGTCGACAGAATTGTCATAAGCATGATGACAGGTGGTGATATAACGGTTAAGAAGGCTGATGAAATTCTGGACCTCTTTACTTTCACAATATAGTTAATAACCATTCGTCTGACAATCTCAATGAGCCTGAGTTCACTTATAATTCTTCAAAGACAGTCCTTAATTACAGATACTCAAAGCTATCTACCACCAGGCCGGACAATGTTGTGATTGTCAATGGTCGACCAGGGTTTGTCACAGAAATAGCCGATGGAGGTCGACTAAGGTTTAGAGCATTCCAGGACCCTGTAGATTTATTTACTGATCCTTTCCCCTCTAGCTCTATCGGTATGTTTAAGTGTTCTACGTTAAGCCACGAGTGTCATTGGATTACTATAACAGACATACTTTGTAAGTGTATTTGTTTGCGAACGCAAAATTATGAGGTCATTATCCCCCTGTTGCATACATTTAAATAATAATTACAGCATCAATCCGCAAAGTACATTTTAATTAATGATAAGGACAAGAAGCAAGTGATTTGCATTCCTAATAAATGGCTCTTGAACAACGAGCATTACGTTTTTCGGGATGATGTTACAGAGAATGACATCATTGATGGTGTGGATGTTGATAGTAAATTCACGTTGAGAAAAGGAACCGTATTGCATAGTTTTGATAAGTTGTAATTACTTTTAATTAACTGTTTTTAGATGACTACCATGTAGCCCAGGGCATGAAGAAGTTCTTAACCTCTGTGCTCGGTTACATGAACAAAGATGATGAAACTATCCCGTGTGAAGCAGAAAAGCCAAAGAGGTAATTTGTTCAGCTTACTAAATCACTTTAGTGTTAGGGCTGCCAAACGTAAACTGTGTGACTATCTATGCACTTCTGAAGAACTAGAGGTTGCTGAGGTTGAAGCTGGAT
Source organism: Schistosoma spindalis (assembly GCA_946903255.1). NCBI lineage: Eukaryota > Metazoa > Platyhelminthes > Trematoda > Strigeidida > Schistosomatidae > Schistosoma > Schistosoma spindalis. The sequence goes on from OX336420.1 coordinate 49,589,940, forward strand.
TTGCCCCTGTTGAACTTCCAGTTGTCAACATTTTGGCAAGAAGGTTTTCCCCAATAGCCAAGTACGTACCTATTTAATCTATACTCATAAAGTAGTTCGTCAAAAGCAGAGCTTTTATCACCGCCCATTTCATGTACATCGACCGCAGTAGATAAATCGTAAAATGCATTTACTGGTTTCCTTAAAACCAAAGGTTGGGCGACGACATCCCTAAAATGTTCAAAACGCTGCTAAAGGCGGTAGGTGAACTATCTAGGAAGATGGATAAACTGATAACCTACATCGAACGCTTACCCATGGGTGTCACTGACAGGCGTACGAAGCCCTTAGACACGGCAGCTATAGCATTCCCATTAAGAACGCATGAGGACTTGCGTTCTTTAGAAGCTGCGTTAGATAACGTCCAGTTCCGGGATTACTTCGTCAGTTGTTACAGGTATTTGAACAAATTGTAGGTGGGAAGATTAAACGTGTTCCTCTGTGACGATCCTCGGAAATCAGCGAAAGCTTGTCTGAGTTACCTGCTTTAGCCGGAACTGGCAGACAATTACACTTTGCACGGAACTCACAAAAAATTGAGTATTAGTAAATACAAATTTTACTCAACCGTTCAAAGTAAGTACACACCATTGCATTAACACATCGATAGGTGTTCTGTGTTCCCATTTCCGAAGTGCGGCCTGTACGGAAAAGGATTTGATACACGCCATGGGTACAACAAGCCAGGCTTTCTTGCATGACGCATAAACGCGGACGGCGATCCAAAGAAAAGGTTAGCCAAAGCAATAATACACATTGCACTTCGATTATTACTTTGCGATCAATGTTTATAGTGATAAAACTGTTGTCATATTCCTCTTGTTTTCAGCTGGCTTCACAGGCTTTATCTGACGTAACTGTAAGTTATTTGTTCGGATTACTGAAAGCATTGTCTAACTTTAAATTGCGTCATCGGCGTTTTACATTTGTTCATATGTGATTGTAAACTAAAAAATCTTTTTTCATTTTTTTAGAACCTACCAAACGATAGTTCAACTTCTGCTTAACGTGTAACAGAAACGGAACAATGAAAAACGTCGTATTATCAAATAATCTGTGATATTTTATTAACTATAGTAAAAATTGAAATATTTCAATAACTGGTGTTTTAATGAAACCGATAAATGCATTAACGTTAAGTTTATTTGGCAAGACGTAGTTGGCTAAAAATAATCACAGTAAGAAATCTACGTAGATATTCTCGCCAGGTTCTCCGTGATGTCTGGAGATTTCGGTATAAGTTTTGCGTTAAAACGGTTAGGTAGAAGTACCCCAAAGTTGGGGAAATTTTGGGGTTTTTGTGCCATTTCCCCAAGGTTTATAATGGCGGCTTCCCCAAAATTGGGAGTTTGGGTTGGTCGACTTATATAGTTCGACTAATTTTCTTCATGTGAAGAACTGCTCCAAATGTTCAAAAAACAGTACCAATCTGTCTAGAGTTTTTAAGGTCCTAAGCGTGAGTTTATAAAATCCTCTTTTAAGATACGTATCAGAACTTATAAAATTTACAAAGAAATTAGATATTCACCATACAACATAACGTGAAGAATACAGATATCTTGGTTTAAACTTACTACTTTGTACAAGCGAGTTGTGTAAGCCATGAATAACTTCCTCTTGTGGAATGTTGCCCAGCAGGAACAAAAACCCTAAAGGACGGGTGGAAAGCAGAACTGACCTTGACTGTGTTCGAAATGTTGCCACTTTTACTTCAATCAACAAACACTAAAACTTTAGCGTTCTTAAATGTGAATATAATGTTAAGAAATCTATAATACCGCTTGCAATACTATGAATGTTCATTAATTCTTTTAATGTATTGACTGGAGGTGCTGATATTTGGTAGTAGATGATAACAGTGATTCACGCCTCAATGAGAGGAATAAAAATGCAAACAAGGATGATTTTATCTCGGCTCTCAAAGTTCGTGTGAATACGCTTCCAGATGGGCTTATTTTGTACAAACATTATATTCCCCATTGTTTTACAATGAATGTTGAAAAGCTTTGTGTGTTTGAAAAGCAACCTATCATTCAACTCCAACTTTCCAGGCTTAAAGATAAAGACCTACCCACTACTAATCTGGTTTCTTATATCGGCAGTACGAGGTGTACCCAACGGAAAGAAATGAGCGGGTCCCGCTCCGAACACAAAAATAAATTTCTGATCCGCATATGCTTTTCCTTGGCAGTGAAAGTAAAACTTCTAATTATCTTCAACATAAATTTAGTATATATATATATAAATTATTGTCTTTTATTGCAGAGTATTCGTGCTACAATCATCATTTTACTCAGTTCATATTATATTATTATAATAGCAACGTACATATGTCGGAAGAAATAGTCACCAGTTCCACATGTGTTATCGGTGTCATTCCTCGAGGGAGCTAAAAAGGAGGGTAAGAAAAAGAAAGGATAAGTGGCAGAACAGACAATTTTCATGCCTATTGTAATTGAGTCATTTGTGCTGGAATAGATAAGGTATGACTACTTAGACTAAATCTCTTTTAATAGTGTAATTTTTAAGCAAGAGCATTATATTAGGTTAAGGAAAACAATCGTAAATATAGTATAAACGGACAGAGAACTATATGAATAGACGTGGTTCAAAAAGAAGCCGAAAGCATAGGATTATGTGTAGTTCTAAAATATAGTACTGAAAACAGTATTCTGATACATAGATGATTATCTTCTTTTTTTGTCGAAGCTATTTCAGCTCATTTTTGGTTTTATAGGATAATGAGCAGGCTTTCTTTTTAGCGAATTGTCTAGTTGTGCTTGTAATGGGATTACTCATTAAGGAGGTAAACCTATTCATGGTTATAGAAATAAGTCAGAGAGGTATTAGGCATAACAATTTATCATCAATACCATTGGTTCATGACATCCCACTAGACCGTAAGAGCCGTAACCTAACAAAATGGCGGGCTGAAGTTATCTCTCCACCATCAAGTTTATTGATCAGTAACTCCACCCTTCTTTTTGTGATGTCAGGCTCTCTTGCGTTTGTGGTGCATGTGAATATTGCTCTAATCTAAGCATCATACTGCGTACCTTGTTGGAATACAATCTTTCTACTAGTTCTATGTTACAAGCAAACCAGATGATTAAAGCCTTTGTATTGTGGATCGGACTTTCAGTTATCATATCAAACTGTCATAAGGTTAACTAATAATCCACTTTAAAAGATAATTGTCAGGTATTATGTGGATTAGAGATAATAGGAACAGATAGTAAATCGAAGAATATGAAAGAGTTTAGAGTTGTAAAATTCCAGAGTAAGAAATCAAAACATTGGACAACTCACAAGAATCTAGAACATTATGAGCTCATTATGATCGGCTATAATTGATCAGCATCCATAAGATAAATTAGTTATCTGTCTATTTGGCAGTAGTCCTAAAACAAGGATGGATACAAGCTCTCCCATGCTACGCCCAACACTGTTTGGAAGTTCAAAACCCGGACACCCCTTTGTCTCATTAAACGCGTATTGTATATTAAATGATTGGAAGAGATCCCCCAACCGGATCAGGCATGATGCATCGTACATAAAATGAAGAATCTTCAAAATACACAGTCACAGCATAACTCATTACGAGTAGTAAAATTCACAAAGAGACTATCACCAAAATGCAAACGAGTCATAGAAACAAGAGCAGTTCACTAAGACAACTGAGAGTCAGGTCACAGAACAGGTCACAAACGTCCAGATAAGCCGGGCAATTCTGTTGGCATCATTGGAAGTTTGGTAGTCAAATCAACCAAGTGCAATAAACCATGCGCCTGGCCTAATCATACACCCAAGAATATAGGGAACGAACGATTTCTTCACATATCGCGACAACTTATGAAGGGTGTCCAAACAGTCGCTTGTCTTATGTTGGGGACAGAAACTCAGGCTCGAACTCTTTGGCGGACACCGGTGCCGCTATTAGAATTATTCCTCAAAACAGAACGGAGCTGGGTCAGAGTAACTTATAACATTCAGGATCTTATACTCATATAGACTAATCATATATATACATTATTATTAAAACACACTCGGCTTCGGTGTACGATAAGTTCAGTGGTTTCGTATGACATACTATCATAAAAGTGGTTTTCGGATGAAGCATTTTGGATCAAACAACAATTTAATACTTGTTTGTGGTCCTTATTTTCATTTTTACATGCTTATAAAAGTTATACAGTAAGTTAACGAATATTTCTGCAGCACGATTCATAATGAACCAAGTAACTCAGATTTTTTGGCATTATTCAAACCATTCTTTTGTTTTTAAACTTTTGAACTTCCGAATCGATAAACACGAATGTATTCTTATCCGTCAAAAGACTTCCGCGCCTAAAACAACACTATCTATTGACGAGACCATAATGTAAGGACGAACCAATCAGATTTAAGATAATATGAGGTCATGGCGTTTTTGTTTATGTAATTTGATGAAAAACCTGAATCTAATTATAAACCCTGACCATTAACTGTGAATCATAATGTTGATTCCTCATCAGTTAGTCTCAACATCCATATAAAACTCCGTTAGTATTTGACAATCACGTAACATGGTTAATTTAAGCGACGAAACTAAGAACTTGTAGAATTATGATCTACTATTATATTAGCACTGCTCTAATAATAGACCTAATCCTAAAATTGTAGATTTATCATGATGTAACTGCCTAGTCTACAAGATCTTACGTGTAAGTTACATCATTGTCTACACCAACTCATTGCATTGTAACAATTACCAATACGTGATAGGGAACAAGCTTAGGCTAGAGGTAGAATATATGTAGTGTGAATAAAAGATACAATATAACATTCAGCTGGGACCACGCTTGCAAGGCCGAGCCATGCCACCTGACCAACTAGTATTAATTCAATTCACTGTTCCCGCCTTTCTTCATTGGTCGGTTTTAACCAGCGTTAAATGTTGAATGCCTATTTTCGTATTGTCTCGTGTTAGGGCCTAATGCCACTACATATGTACAAGCATTGACAGAGCGTTCATACCGATATCCTAGGAGTGATTCGGGAGTTATATTCTCATTGGCTAAAACATGTGCTCTCGTTGATAATTAGAGGGTCTGCAATCATTCTACGGACTCATGAGTTTTCAATTAACTGAAGATATTGTACGGTAGATAATCTTCAAACAAATCGTTTCATAGCTTTTTTCAATCTGATGCTCACAAATAGCTAGTAGGTGTGGTGGCATTGGGCCTCAACCACAAAATCCTCAATTCTGAACACGAGACACTGGGAAATAAATGTTCAATATATAACGCAGTGAAAAACTCGAAATGGATAAGGCGAGAACAATGAATACAATGAATTCAAATTGATCGGATGTCATGGCTCGGCCCTGCAGGCGTGGCTGTCCTTGAATATTGTTATATACCTTTTATTCATATTAAATACATTACTCTATATCTAGAACAATCTTGTTCTACATCATGAATTGATGATTGTTACGACGCGATGAGTTAGTGCAGACATTGATATGATTTCCACGTAAGATCTTATAGATTAGACAGATATATCATGACAAATCTATAATTTTGGGATTAGGTCTATTATTAGAGCGGTGTTAATATCATAGTTGACCATAATTCTACATAAGTATTTTATTTTTTCACAATCTATCTACAAATACCACTAACATAATGGTTTCAGGATATCGTCATAAAACATTATCATGACTTAACAATCACGTAATATGATTGATAAAATTTATGGAACTATTAACGAAATCGGTCAACAAATTAACTTATAATTATCATTAAATAGTGTTGTTTTCTCGGTGTCTTCATCCATTACAGATGGCTTCAGTATGTTTCTTCATCAGTCACTCATTGAGTAAATATCTCTAATCCTAAAATTGATAGATTTATCATGATGTAATTGCCCAATCTATAAGATCTTACGTGAAAGTCATATCATTGTTTACGCCAACTCATCACATCGTAACAATCATCAATATGTGATGGAGAACATATTTAGGCTAGAGATACAACAATATATTTAATATCAATAAAAGATATAAGACAACACTGAAGAGTGACCACTCCTGCAAGGCCGAAACATGCCATTCGATTAATTTAAATTAATTGAATTTATATTCTTTCCACCTTTACCACCTTCAGGTTTTTCTTCACGTTGACGGTTGAATATCTATCTTCCCGGTTGTCTCGTGCTCAGCTTTGAGGAATGTGTGCTTATGGTCCAATACCACTACAGACTCTATTACTTTTCACTTTTCTTTCAACCTTATGTCCTAATTTTTCTGGTCAGTGGACGCTACATATATCTGCGGTTAAGAAGCAGTTATGAAACGCGGTTGCCACATTCTCAAGGCCATATATTTGATCGCGTTTAGTGAACATTTCGGCTTCTAGCTGGTTCACACACACATTATCTTAAAGAGTAGTTTTCCATGTTATTGCATTTTCGTTCTCATGATATCTACACCATGTCTGGTTCCTACCAGATTACCTATACGTTTTAGAAACCAAACAATAGCTATGTAAGTCTTCGACGGTTGATGCTGACCCTATTGATTTTAATGGAATTGTACTGGCATTGGACCATAACCACACAATCCTCAAAGCTGAACACGAGACTACTCGGAAAATATATATCCAATATTTAACGCGGAGAAAACCTCAACGAGGGCGAAGACGGGCACAATGAATTAAATGAACTGGAGTTGATCGGATGGCATGGCTCGACCATGCAGGCGTGGTCCCTGCTGAATGTTACCTTACATCTTTTATTCATATTAAATATATTGTTGTTTCTCCAGCCTAAGCTTGTTCTTCATCATGTGTTGGTAATTGTTACGATGCAGTGAGCTGGTGTAGATGATTATGTGACTTCCACGTAAGATCTTACAGATTAGACAGTTATATCATGACAAATCTACAATTTTTTAGGATTAGGTCTATTATTAGAACAGTACTAATACTACAGTAGGCCATAATTCTAAAGACTCACCTAGTTGAAGACTCTCTGTCACTCATTCGCACCAGATATTGAGTGGATACGCCGTACTTCATATTTCATACGACTGCCAAGCAGCTTAGATTGGTCACTCCTCGATATGTCGATAGATTATCTAACATATTTTCGAACCTCTACTCCTCTGACTTCTGATTTGACAGCGTTGGCACACTTCGATTATAAAGGTGTTACTGGTTGAGGAGTTATCAAACTCCCAATACCTGTGGTAGCTTTACCATTATTTCACATTGAATGTTGAAAGCACTGTACGTTTGAAAAAGCGATTCAGCACTCCATTCTACCTAACATTGTTATTTGAAAACGTATTATTATCTTTGAGGCAATCAGTTTATTTGCAGACACCACTTCTCGTATAACTTCCTTGAAAAATTTCCAAGGTGTCGACCTTTATAAACTAACCCACCTTCAAAAGGAAGATACTGATTTTCACAGGCGTTATCTTTGACAAAGCCGATGCTACGAAACAAACAGGTGGGAACAGGTGAAAAAACGTAGCCATATGACGCATTTGTGGGTGGGGTATATTTGATCATACCGAAACATCATCGTCGGCGATAACATTCTCAACCAGGCGTTCCAGCCATTATAGCGCTTATGGGACAACGAATTTATGGTTAAAGACGTGAGGGAGTGAGCAAGCACCTGTATGAGCTGTCAGACATCTGGGGTGTTTAGACGCAACAAATATCTCCGTAACTTTTACTACACTTGATTCTCGTTTCGACCGTGTTTATCGTGACTTATTAGGAACCAAGCCAGATTTAAATGGGTAGGCTAATCTCTAGACTTGTGTGAACCGATCCAAACGATGGAGAGAAGCGGTAACTGTCGAGGATATTACGGCTGAAACAGTGGCCTACGTCTTTATTAAACGAGTGGCAGCAAAATTTAACTGCCCTTTAAATATTACGAATGAACCTGGACGCCAGTTCGAATCTGAACTTCTTGTCGTTTTACTATACGACCAAGGTAGACTACCTGCCAATCTCAGGCTCAAAGTGTTGGTAGAACGACTTCACCGACAGTTCAAAAGTTCGCTTCCAGCCACAAATATTTGACAGTGGACTGACACACATCTATTAATGCTACTCGGTATTCACAATACAGCAAATGTGGATGTTAAATACAATGCAAGACAAAGCAGTTACGGCATGAGGCTTCGGAGTTTTGCTGGTTCCTTATTCTTTTCAACGGATATAAACTCCTACACGAACGAACCTGCAAACTCAAGGAAATCAATTGGACCTGTTTCCACTCGACCAGAGTCAATCTATGCTTTTGTTCCAACCGCCTTAAAGCTGAGTACAATCTCTTCGATATTTTGCAACTTACTAGGACGAACTCTCAAAACCGCTTACGAAGGACCTCACGAAATCCTTGATTCCTAACCTAAGCACCATATCATCAATAAAAATCGGAACGAACGATAAAATTAATATCGACTGTTTAATGGCTGCTTACTTAAAAGAAAATCCCATCCGTGTTAAATTTATCATGAAATAATGGAACGGCACAATCCTAACGACCAAGATGGAAGCCCTGATGGTTAACGACCATGACGAAACTTCGATGGTTTTCGACAGGCCGTTCTCGATAATGGTTTAGAACACCTGGAATATTATCACACTTGGAGCATAAAATAAGCTTTTATTTTCGTCCAATTTTTCGCTTCCTACATGGTGAGATTCTTAGTTTTTAAATATTATTGAGTGAAAAATGAAAGACCGAAAAATTAATTTTTTAAAGGTGATTTTACAGAAAAGATCTCTGAAAGCCTTCTTGGATCAATTTTTCTCTCGGTTGCACTGTATCGACTATATATACTTATAGTTTTTCAGGACTTTTGCTTGATTACGCAAATACGACTGTATTTTGAGATGCGCTTACATATTCAGTTTTCGCTTTTCCAGAAAATCTGGAAAAGGTGAAAAATTGGCGACCATTGTGATGAATTGAAGTTTACGGGTTTCATTTGCTATTATTATGTTTCACATGGGCATATATAAAGGGAAGACCACCATATACTCCTGTAAATAGTAAGCTATCAGGAGAGTGTTTACCAAGTGCAAGCTCGTTTAGCCTAAACTGGCTGGTCACGCCTAAGTATAGTTACTACTCCACTATGGAGTAAGTGAGTTATAATGGTAAACAAATCCCTAAAATTAATAGTTCTGTAAGTCTTCGACATTAATGCTGACCCCGGTCACACACCCGCATCAGATCACGAGTGGGTGCACTGTGCTACTCGTCCTTTGCAATAACTAGCCAATTTAAATCAAATGCTTCTCAACATATTGACAACCCTCCAAGTATATCTTCAAACTCATTCATCTCGGACCTCTGATCTGATTTGGTCAGTATACTTCGATAATATGGGTGTTATGGGCAAAACCGTTGTCAAAACCGAAATATTTGTAGCATCTTAGATGTCATTCTAGTCTATTGAGAGAAGTATTGAAGATGCCACATGCATTTGAGGTTTGAAAACGCTTTAACCAGTAACACCTAATATGAATCGTATCCACCAATTTAAATCAAAAGACAGAAGCAAGGAGGTTCGAAGATATGTTTGATAAGCTATCAATATATCGAGGATCGTCTGTACTGACCTGGCTAGCGATTGCAGTATATGTTGAGCAACAGTATTTACGTTTAATAGCACTGATGCAGTTCAAGAATACAGACTGTGCAGGCCATTGGTTGGGTTTTGTAAATTTCAATAGTTGTAAGATAACTTACCAATAAGAGAAAGAACCATAAGCATTAAGTACCAAGGTGAGAATTTAATTTATGGACGACATTCGAGCGACTATTAAGTGACCCTGAGAATGTCTACCTACATACCAGGGCTAAATGAAGGTGATATAACAGTTGGAAGAATAAGAATTATGATTTACAGTTGATGATTGGGGTTAGGAATTAAATTTAGGGTTTTCATCACGAACTGCCATTAGTTATCATGTTAAAACTCTATTTAGCCAAATAGGTGAATGGATTTCGCGCCAAAATCTATGACTTGTTATTGTAAATCTGATTGGTTCGTCAATAAATTTTAGTCTCGCTCCTATAATTGCAATTCCAGCAACAATGTTGAGTCTAATCACTCTAGGCGTCATTCCGCAATCACCTTTACTTTTTGTTGTCGGATGGGACACCAATTATAAAGTTTTGTTTCTCATATTTATGAATCATGTTTTCTTGCTAAGACAGGCTCGAAGCAACTGTCGAGTTTGGCAATCTAAGGAGCTCGAAGTTATACTTAGGTGTTTGTATACTGAATATAGCTGCCAGAAGTGTTGGTACTCCTACGCTAACTGCGACAAAAATACTTCTCGAGCAGACCTTACAATGGTAAAGTTGAAGCGACTTTTCGACCAGTTCGACGGTAAAACCTTTCACATTATCTTCAACAGTTTTATTCAATCCCACTTTGAGTATGGAAATATAGAGCTTCCTCCCTCACTCCAAAAGGACAAGAGTACGTTGGAATGCATTCTAAGGCAGTTCAAAGACTTTAATTTAAGCACTATGAAAAGCGGCTCAAATCACTGGACGTTTACTTACCGGAGTGTATTTACCTCAGAGTTAACCGTTTAACGACTTAAAATATCTTAATCACTTCTGGGTATCGCTAAATATCCACTTAAGCTCAGTCCCAACACAAACCGTAGGGGTAACACTCAGAAACTAGAGACACAACATAACAAAAAAGACTGTTGGCAAACCACGTACCTATTATACTCATTATAAGTGGCCAAATTCTGAAATTAGCTAGTCAAAGCGACCTCACAAGTGTCATTCAAGAGAAAAGATGACATATTCTTAGGGACGAAGGAAAACGTCTCACCATGATTTACTAATATTTCTTCTCTTTTGTCGTTACACATAAATACGTTTCTACTTGAAGGCACCGGCGATCCACTGCTTCTACTCTGTCTAGAACCATTTGAACCATTTTGGACTATAATAGTAACGGCGGACAAATCAGATAATCTCGACACAATTGTGTGCCTCAGGAAAACTGGATTCTCAAACGAAGCCTAAAAAACGGTTCTCGGGAATGTTTGCGATTGATTATGAAGCAACGTTCATAGATCATAGGAGAATCACTGTGTGTCTCGCGTGCTTAGGCCCTGGGAGTGATGAGGAAACTTTTGAAAGCGTTTATTGTTCACTAGTGACTCACTACTCATTTACCTTTGTACGAAGTAATGGTGAGTTTACTCGCCGTTTAATTTTGCTAAGTTCCAATCATGTACATGCCATAAAGGCGTCTCAACGTAAATTATAATTTACATCAACTGTAGTTGTTTATTTTGACGGCTTGTGTGTTGCATAAATTGGCTTTCCATCGGTACCAATAAAATCTACCAGGTCGATAAAAACTACAGAACCTAAAGTGTAATGTTTAGTTTTCTGAGAAAAGGCGAATCATGTTTAAGTTGCTTAATGTATATACTGCACTAGTGCAGTATAGCACAGATTTGCACTACCGACTACCTTTCTGACTGTACAAACAACCTATGTGGTTTCAACTAAGGCTATTGCTAGTAAGCGCTTGTAAACAGGATGGCGTATAAGAATTGCCTATCTTGGGAACTTTACTAATTGTCATCCAATATTATCTTAGATTTTCGTCCTAAATGGCAAATCGAATTTAATTGTCATATATTTTTAATTTGTTCTATATTAAATTCATAGAAACTCTGCCTCTGAATTCGTATGACGTGAATTGTGCTGTCAGTATAGTAAAGATGTAGTCACAGTCTCGTACTTGACTGAGATGTTCGGGCTAAGACCGTAATTCTAGAGACTCAACTGCATTTTATCCCTTGTATATGTTTGATGTTAAACAAAACATCGCACTGCTGATTCAAAGGCTGAAGAAAGGTTAAGTCTTGTAGTAAAAATAGACTATTTAACTAGGCAATAGAGTTTATCGGAGTTATGTTAGATTTGTTTAAAAGAAGTATGTGTTAGTGTTGAGGTTGGAATATACATATCATTTAGGTGCAACGTAAAACCTGGCAGCGATTCTTCAGTTCAAGTAACCATATTGCATTAACATAGCGAGATAAAACTCCAAAGATGTCCTAGTGTAGTAGAAGTAGTAACAATAGTTAAAAAAGTAGGTAAAGAAAAAGGAGATAAAATTCCAACCATTTCTGATTTAGGGTCTGCATATTTTCTTAAAACTATCTGATAAAAGACGATCTCTATAGGAATTAAATAAAGGCTACTAAAATATCTTTGTCCTATGCTTATGGCAGGTGATACTTCTAATTTCTCCTTGCAGAATATGCAGAACACTGTGGTGATTAGCTCCTATGTTTGCTTGCTGTAATTTCTGTACGATTTTCAATGAGAGAAAAGTGTCTAGATGTGAAAAACAAGTAACCTAAATATTAAGCGAGCAGTATGCATGACGTAGGTAAATTATCTTTTTCCTTAAACTTGCTTGGATTCTACAATAATTCGCGTTCTCACAGGTTCAAAAAGTGAACATCTATTGGGCACGGATAAACGCAATTCTCTCTCGGAGACCTCTGAAGTACACAGTGATATTGGGATATCAAGTTTTAATACTCGTCAACCAATCTGGTTAAGGTTCTTAAAGGAATATAACCCAATCAATAATGCATGGAGCTGTTTCCAACCTTATCGGGCTACTGTTGGGCTGTTTGCTTTTGCCTGGTGTTCAAGCCATTCTGATATCGAACTAAGGATCAGAGATTACATCAAGCAAAAGGTTAGTTTTATTGAATATGCTAGTTTACTTTTTATGTCCACTCACAATTAAGGTTCTCTGGTATGGTTATTTCACCCTATCTTACTTTTCCTCGTAACATTATTTATTTATTTATTTATTTATTTATTTATTTATTTTAACACATAAGTATAAGTACAGGGAGGCACCAAATACATATGCGCCACACGAATCTCAATTGATTCCTCGTAACAAAACCTGGCACTATAGGTTACCAGGAAGATGTATTGTACATAAAAGAAACCGCTGCATCAAATATTGTAGATTCATGTTCCGAAAAAATTAATTATTCTACGGGTAAGTAATATGCTCCACTAGGTCTGAGAAAAAGCAAACAGTGAAAACAATACAAGCGGTAGTGGAAAACCAGGCATCAGATACATAGTTGGAATGAATTAACTAAAACCAGGAACTGGAAAGTGTAAAATACTAGTGTTCATGTTAAAATTTCCTCCTTCTGCAACCTAGCTATCCCTATTGCTTAGTATTCTTGGACACCGATTCACTCGACAAGTCCCCAAATCAGAACACGGTTGAATAGGAAAGAAATTATATCCCAACTAACAAGGGTAGATGGAACTAATAAGCATAATAAGGAAAACGTTAGTATATTTATAGCTTTTACATGAGGATATTCTAGAGTGTTCTCCAAGTGTCGATTAGCGTTGATTGGATATGAAGTAGCGAATCAGCGTGCACCAACGCAATCGTGCATGGAACATGCTTTTATCCAATCTATGTCCCGTTAACAGTTTAAGATTTATAGAAAGATAAATACTGGTCACACCTACCCCAATGTGATTGGTCTGTAGTTATTTTATTTGTCACCATCCATAGATCACGATTTTCTCGTGAGTCCTAGGGTGTTAGTTTGCACTTTGTAATCCGGCTAAAATAGTCAGATATAAGTTGGCTAATGTCTTACCTTGGTTTTGACCTTCGTGATATTTATTTACATTTATTGACATTTAAATCTCAATTACTTTTACTAAGTACCAATTGTCTTTGAATGCTCAGTTACTCGTCACATTAGCATGGTTTAAAAAATCATTACGATCTGAAAATATGCCTGATATACTGCGTTAAATACTCTCTGCTTCCCAAAGCAGTACAGTTATATATCCTGAACTACCGCCCTTAAAGTCTTAACAAGTTAACACACCTGGACCTATTGCTCTACATTGCATCAAGTTAATTACTACTTTAGCTTCACTAATAATTTGTGCCCCCCCCAACATGAGCCTACCTCGATTTGTCGTGTTGGTTTGTGTAAGAACAGGTTGAAATTAGACTAGGACCAGTCAAACAGAAACGTGGTATCAGTCCATGAAGTATTTGGCTGTTCATCCGAGCCATGTTGGTGGGTAGAGACTGTCTGATTGGGGTCTTTGAGATAACTTGGGTGACGTAGGTCATATGTATTTACTCTTTATCTCCCATTAGATCCTGAGTTCTAAAATTAGTTTTTACCTTTATTCCGTCATTCTCGTTTCTTCGATCATGTTATGTATGCTTATTGTTATTGTGTTAATTAGTCACACGATTTTCCTATTTCTTGTCCTTTTCCCCATTAGATGTTTTTTTCTTGTTTTTTTTAGAAATTGTTGTCAGCTACGCTTATCAGTGGTCAACTTTTCCTGTTATTAAAACCATTGAGCAATGAAAATGATTCACTATCAGTTGAAGAAGCAAATACTTTTGTATCGGAAATCCTGAAAGAGGTAACCTGATTTTTCCAGTATTTGTTTTTGTATGATGTCGAAATGTGACGCATTGGCTCTTCCTGTCACTGCTCCTCTTACTGTTAACATTACTGGGTTCTCTATTCATTTAAAAGCCACTTTTGATTAAGTTACTTGTAACTAGTTGATTATTTGATAGATCATCAGAGAACTTGTCAAATTATTTCAAATAATAAACATAAAGTGAAGCTTGTAAACATCTGAATATGAACAATGTAATTTATAAGAATCTATCTTTGATATAAGACGGTTTCCGTCTGTGTAGATTGTAACCAAAATTACTGTATAAAATAGTTATTGGACAGTGAATTCAATTTATTTAATCGAACGTATTTCTCAACATTACATTACATTTAAGGATGCTTTTTGTATAAGATTCAGTAATTGACTTTTATCACTAACAAGCAATATTTGTCGAACTACTGGATGAAAGCGAATACTTGAAAGTTGTTTGTAGTTCATTGGAAACCTTCTCGGAACTGAAAGATCACTGACAGTTCAAAAGAAAGACTTTTTTGTAAATATCAAATATAAAGGACATACCAAACGGATGCGAACGCGAAATTCCATTTTTAAGGCCCTGTTGCAAAGGCTAAATGATTACCTACAATGACCTATGTATAGAAAACCGACATGGAATGGTCAGTATACGAATGTTTCACATCTGGGTCCCATAGAGTAGAACGAGAAACGTAATTCATTCTGTATCTTCGATGACCAGGCATATATACTCTGATAGCATAATATACGACAAACTATTTAGATTATATTTATCTTAGGCTCGGTAGACTCTTTTATATTTTTATGAACTTATCAGCTGAATGTACTTGCATCACAGTGATTGTTGATGTTATCACTAAGAATTGAACCCAGTAAATGGGAACAGGAATCTGTTATTTACTGGGTATTAGTTGTCACTCCAACCATATATATTTCTGATTGTTTTTTCAGATTTCATTGATCACTTTTCGTTATTCGACTATCTTTATATTTCAATGATTAAGATCATGAGTCAGTTGAAGCTAGAACACCATGGAAAACCTGGAAGCACTGGACGGCCGTTTCGTCCTATTATGGGACTCCTCAGCAGAGCGCATCCACGACCTCGCCCCCTGCGAGATTCGAACCCAGGACCTACTGGTTTCGCGCGCGAACACTTAACCACTGGACCACTGAGCCGGCATCCAACGGTGTTAATGTCTAACTTCAACTAATCCACGAAATTATATCCCTTAAGCTCTTGATTAAGTGGTATTTATTCGGAATTTTTATCATTATTCTTTGCCATTTCGGGGATTTTTAGTGTGAGCAGTAAATAATCTTACCTGAAATTATGTAAACGTATACAACTCTTACTTTCGTCACAGGATTCAGCATTGCTAGGTGAAATTATTTGTCATCCTTCCGAGCATTTATTCGCATCAGAAATGAATATTCTTAAAGATTTTGGTTACTCTGCTGGGACGGATGAGTGTTCTTCTCTAGTTGACAAATCACATGTTTCAATGAGACCACCGTTTGTTAATCATAGAATTAGTTCAGTTCTCCAAGCATTAACTTCGGAAATTTATTGGAATTTGAAGAAGATGCTCGCCGCTAAGTGTCCAAGTGATATTAAATTGAAGAAAAAAGAATCACAGTTATCTAAAGAACTAACAGACTCTTCAGACGATCTATTAATGGCTCCAGAAGAAAATGAATCGAAGTGGAATATTCTTGATGAAGTTAGACGTAAAGCGCTAGGGCGTACTAATGCATTATCTGCTTTGTCTGCCTTTACAGATAGAGCAGGATCAACAAGTTCTATCAGTGCTCAAACAGATATAAGGTTAGTTCTTTTAGAACACTTGATAAATTTCTTGCTTTTTATTTGTGGATATTTCTTTCGTATGTACGAATAAGGCTGTGATTCATATCATTCAGATTTTTAGTAACATTCGACATAATTATTGTTTAGTTACGCGTTCTTTTAAATTCCAAGTTTGCTTATCTGAATACAAAATTATCCTTTATTCACATTTCAACAAATCTAAAGATTGACAACTTATCCCATCTAAATATTCACATCACTGACTCATGCTTCACCTCACTAATGTTATTATGTAACTTCGTTATGATACATTCGCAATAAAATATAGAACCTCATGAGAATCTAATGGTCAGCATCTACACTTCAAGCTAATAAAGGTAAATACCTTTAATCTTATCAATGGATTCAGGTAGCAAGTAAATAAGCAGTACCTCTGATCCAACAGGAGAGAATCAACTTTAAAATCCAAGTCTTCACTGACTTGTCGACGTTAAATCTTGCTTGAAAATTTAACTGTGATATCTTATTCACTTTATTTGAATGTTAGAAACTTTTCAGTTGTACATACGATTTCGTTTAATCAGAATCTTAAGGCATTAAGTTTGTGTTTCTTTAAATGACTATATATACATAAAGCTACGATTTGAGTTTATCTTCAGTATTAGTTGTGAATTCCGATTTCTTTATTTATTTGAACATATAAATATTAGTACAAAGGGGCACCGAACACATATGCACCACACAAGTCACTTGATTTGTGTGTGGACTGTGATACTGCTCGGGTGCCCAGACCGAAGCAGGTGGTTTCCTTAGGGGGTCTGTTAGCAGGACATAGATTGGATAAAAGCATGTTCCATGCACGATTGCGTTGGTGCACGCTGATTCGCTACTTCATATCCAATCAACGCTAATCGACACTTGGAGAACACTCTAGAATATCCTCATGTAAAAGCTATAAATATACTAACGTTTTCCTTATTATGCTTATTAGTTCCATCTACCCTTGTTAGTTGGGATATAATTTCTTTCCTATTCAACCGTGTTCTGATTTGGGGACTTGTCGAGTGAATCGGTGTCCAAGAATACTAAGCAATAAGAATAGCTGGGTTGTAATAAGACAGAATTATAGCAGGGTCACACCCAGAGCCTTAGACCTAAAGGTCTGATCCACAAGGTAGTGGAGCAACGTCAGGAGATGTAGTTCCATGGTATCCGGTAACCAATAATTGGTTCATATGGCATTTGTTCCTTCAGGATCCTTGAGCCCATGTTCACCATTGGTTTGGGATCAGGGTTTTCCAACTCCCCTAGGTGGATCCTCCATATCCACCATCCTGGTTAAAGCGCCGGACATTTGCTCGCCCCCAAATGCCCTGGTGCGGCCGAGAGAGGGAAGAGTCAGCTCTTCCTCTCGAAATGCTCTCACATGGCCACGCGTATACAGCCACTACCAGGGAATTCATATATACTGCCTTCTCGCGGCGAGGGTGTTGTTTACGAAATTGAGAGGACGAAAAGCGAATGGGAATTCCAATGTTTGACACGATTACATTTTGAAAGTCAGCAAGTTATGTTAGGGAATCACCTAGAGGTACAGTATTTGGTGTGGAAACTTATCATTAGTTTGTGTGGACGATTTTAAAAAGCATTTACTAGTGATTTCTTTAAATTCTCAATTCCAGTTTTGAGTGGTTCGGGTAAGTTTTTAAAATAGTTTGTTTTCATAAAAATAACAATAATCAATTCAAAAAACTTGTTTCCTAATCATTAAGAACCTTGGTTTATTGGTGCTTTAACTAAAATATTCTCTCCATATATATATATATATATATATATATATATATATATATATATATATATCCTATTTTTAGTATTAATAAAATCTTCAGAAAGTCTAAATAGCTATAATTTGTGGTGTGTTTGTTTGGTTTGACTTAATAAGTTTTTTTTAAGTATATGTTTAAATTGTATGATAAGTAGATTACGAATAGCTTTCGTGGTCGTATGGAATCCCACTAAACTCTAGGTTTTTCGTGCTTAATTTAACTTAAGCAAAATAACCCTAATTTTTTTGTGCATGTCATCCGTGCAGAAATATGTTCGATAAACTGGTTAATCTTCTACAGTACACATAATTAGTGTCCATTTTAACACATAACTAACCTACTCTGAATCAAGATAATTCATGTTCATAACATAGTTAGAAACTAGTTGATTGTGTGGAACCTATGTAACAGATGACTAATGTCTTCGGAAACAAAATTTGCATATGTTTTGAACTTACTTTTGACTTACGGATAGGTAAAACGGCCAGAATGTAGAGTAACACATAGCTTCTGTTTCGTCAACTAAGTGGTCATCAACCTACTTCATCAGTGCAATATTTTTCGTGTTTAAATTAGTTATATGTCCGAATTCGGTTTGTGTCTGGTAAGTGTTGACTGTTTCTGAACTCAACTACACTCAAGATCTGTTAACAAAAAACAACACACTTGAATTTATTAGCCATAATAACTCCCGAAGCAATCATATTCCTGTTGAGATACTACATGTGCAGAAAGATTTATTACTTATTAAGAAAGTAAACAATAGGAATTCTCTGTTTTCGTATTAATCTTAATTATTTTAACAGATGGTGCTGATTATAGCAGAATAAAGTTTTGTATATGTTTCCGGTGGCCATTTGGATGACTAAAGAATGTGGTAGAATGTAGATATAGACAAAATTTCCATTTGAAGTAATTCCTTTATGAATACTTTTAAGGTTTAATTAGACTGTCAAAGTAAGTCTGCATTACTCAGTGTCAGCTCAGTGTACAGTATATATGTCATGTATTAGTGGTTGCCCACAAAAAATGATAGATTCGGATTGCTTTTTTCGTTAATGCATCGTTACAAAAGTTTGTAATGAAGCATTTTTATGTTGTCCTACTGTTATTCTTTTGATCAACGTTTGCTTTTGCTCTGTTCCGATAGCATCTAAGTTTGTCAGGTTTGATTGCATGTCCTGCGAAGTTTTCATCCAAATTTTCCGAAGCTGACATTGTTTGTTTTCAGTGTGACTAAAATGATGAACAAATAATATTTTATAAGTTGTCATATAAAAGTTGGATTATTGATGATGTTATTAGTAATTTTTTATGTTGGGTTTATCGCGTTATTATCATTGTTTATGGCTTAATGGTTAGAACACTCGTTTTTCAACAATTAGATCACAAGTTCAGAACTCATCCCATCCGCTTCAGTTTGGATAGTCGCGTAGTGCTACTAACCGTCAAATAAATAATCATTTCAAGTCGAGTTCCTGAACATGTACTTGATTAGTGAGTTTTAGAACGCTTATGGCTAAGTCGTCCATAATGTGATATGGGTATATTTGTAGTTTTTTGGCTTAAAAGGTTTTGACTGATTATGTACAGTTTATTGAAATTAAACTAATTGTTACCAAACCATGCGAGTAAATCTTTATTTCACTGCATTATTACACAATAAAAATGAACGGATTTTAAGTACACGAAACGAGTATAATTTGTAGCAGTAAGCTTCTTATCTCATACATCCCTTGAAAATTTCTATAGATTACTGGGAAACAATATAATAAGAATCAGAAGGGGTTTTTTTTGGAGATTTTTAGACATTCCACTGGTTGAAATCGTGAGTCAATTGAAGCTAGACCACCATGAAAAACCTGGAAGCACTGGACGGTCGTTTCGTCCTAGTATGAAACTCCTCAGCAGTGATAAATAAATATAATAAGAAACCATTTTATTTGGCGACTAAATACTCATCAATTGTACACTACCTAGCAGTAGCCTGAATAGAAGATCGACATTAATGCCCCAATTAAAGTGAGAGCGGGCAACAAGCCCTGATTGGTTAGTTCCTGAGGTTTTTGTGGATGATCATACAGGATCGTCCAACCTAAATTAATATGCATCTGTTTCAGGTTCTGATTGTCTTAGACATTGTATCAAGGCTCTAGCAATAACCCTCAAACGCTTAAATCCAACTTAGTGAAGTGGCTTTCAAACTTAATACGTTTTTGTTAAAAACAGAGTGCTTAAACCTTTGAGTTTAAGGTTTTAATGAATGTCTTATATTATCTCAACCATTGATTTAATGAATTGTTTTTCTAAATCCTTAGATTTAATAGCTTGACTGTTTGGTTTTAAAATATGCTTTTATCATTACCTACTTTATCAATTGAAAGTTCACTTGATGTTTAGGAGTAGTACGTGTTCATGAAAATCAAATTATTTCTCATAGGACATCATGGATGCTTTCATCATGTTCCGTTCCGAATTACGGAAGGTAATTTTACCTCCCTGAAGTTTCCTGGTTTAAATCCTAAATTATCTCATTCTCCTTGTTGTATTACTGTAATAGTATTTCTCTAGTTGTATTGTCTGACTGTTTTCATACTTTCCTTCGAACATTATGCACATATTCCAAGTAGTCAGTACTTATGATATAAATCAAATGCGTACTTTGTTTTCATTTGCATTTTCTGTTTTCACCTTCATTTCGCATAAAAATAAAGTTACTTTATTCATTTTATCGTTTAATTCCTCACGAATCACCTTCCATTATTTTGTACTGCGATTCTTTCTTGTGTTCCAGTCTTAGTAATAATGTGGTATGATTAGCAAGGTATTTTCTTGAAACATTGATTACTGGATGGTTGAAAAATATTGAACATTTAACCAAATAATTACTAAATGTAGTATAACGCCAATCGATCATTGAGTAGTGGTGTAGTTAGTAGTAGTAACTAGTTTTGTCATGGTGTTTATCGTTGGCCGAACCCTAGAAATATTCAAATAGAGCTAAATTTGGATTTATTATTGTTATTAATGTCAAAATATTTGAAGTTTCTTATCACTGACTGCCATTAATTAGACAAAAAGGTTTTAGCACTTCTTTATAAACACGTTACATATGGTAGGAATATGTGTCATTTAATTATTCTCGTATAATTAGTTTATTATTTATACAGATGTTTTGTTAAATATTGAGTGGTTTCCAATTCTTTCGTTAATTTATATCTCTTCTGCTTGTCATGAAGATGGCTTATATCAATTGATGTGGATTGCATGTACATATAACCAATATAAGTTTATTTATCTGATTATTGCTCATAAAGTTTTTGTACTCAATAAATCAACATATTCAGCATGCTTCTAATTAAGACATTTACTTTGTATTTATCGCTTTGCAGTTATTGAATCCTATCTTCGTATTCTTTTGTGAAGAAAAAGTAGTTCTTCCAATCGTTATTTACTGTTGTGTATTCATATATGTATTACATATACGAATACACAGAATTACATGACGATTTACAAAACTTTCTCTGTTAATGAAGTATATATATATATATATATATATATATATATATATATATATATATATATATATATATATAACTACGACCCCAGATCTCGAATCAGATGAACTGAGGTTTAAATGCACAATTCGATGAAACATAGTAAATGGTTTAAAATGCTGGACAATTACTCTATACTGTTTGCTTTATGTAAAGTTATTTACAATGCATAGTACTTGGCTTTATTTCTATTCGACTGTACAGTTTCTATAACATCTGTCATAGATAAGGTCACATGAGCAAAATGAAACTGATTTAGCATATTCTTTGATATTCATTTGATATTGCGTTTATACGTCTTTGTAATTTTTCAACCCTATTAATTTGTTTAAATTTCAGGCACATAAACTAGTGATAGATAGTATAGGTGTTCTGTTTTTCATTCGGTTGTTATAAGACTTTCACGGATCATAACATATTTATTCAAATTAATCGTTATCGTCCTAAAAGATATCAGGTTTTTTAATTTATCTGATGTAAAAAACTGTATTCCCTCATAGTGTGTGTTATACTAGGATTACTTTTTGAGATGTCAGCTGTTTATGATTAGCTCATTGACAAAATTGTGTAATTCTAAGAAAAGCGATGTAATGATATTATCGCTTAAAATAGCTTACCATAAAAATAAATAAGGCAAGTTTTGATAATTGCATTTAAATAAAATAAAGTGAAACTTCGCATTTGCTTTTCCTTATTGAAGGCTTACTAAGTAATTTTTTCTCTGGTTTATTTATATGCTTCAACTACGCTACCACCACAGTTTTGTGTTCAAAATCCATTTCATAAATCCCTATTTTGCATTATAACATTTAACCAAGTGGTTGAAATACCTTCCTTTTATTGGAAATTTTTTCTGGTGATATCTTTTATTGTCAGTTGATTGCTATGCAGCATTATTTTCATTCTATACCTATATTTAGATGATATTTATCGTTCTTTTATTAAGTACACATCGTTATATCATTGTTATTATTATTACTACCGTAATTTGGCATGGATTTCCGTATATTTAGATTTATCAAACAGAAACGAGCGATGGGACGGTTTAAGAAATATTTAGGTGATATATTTTTGCAGTTAGGTGATTTAGAAATGGCACAAATTCAGTATAATCTGGCCATTGAACATTTAAAACCTATTAATGATACTTTGTGGATAGCAGGTAAGTTTATTTTCTAAATGCTTCATATTCCACGTAAGATCTTTTGTTTGATTGCATGATAGACATGGTTTTAAGAAATGAAGTGTAGTAAATGAGTTTGTCCCCGTCAGATTTCATTTGTTCATGAAATGTTTAGATTATAAAATGTTGCTTTTCTTGAGCAATAAAATAAAATAACACTTTTGAATAGTAATCATTAAGGGTTCTGATAATGGTATTCGTCAATATCTTGATTTAGTATGAATTGAAAGTGAGAACAATAATTGTAGATGATTCGGGAACAACTCTACAGACTAATAAAAGAAACTGGAATTAATAAATCAAGTGTAAGTCTGACTATTTCGGAAAAAATTGGCACTCTTATTTGCTCCCAGTCCAGACGTTTAGAACGATGGGCGGAACACTTTAAGGAGCAGTTTAGCTGGCCTTCAGCTACTCTACAACTACCCTATATTCCCAGACAGTATGAATGGAACATTGAAGTTGGTCCCCCAACTCTAGCTGAAGTTCAAAAGGCTATAGCTAATGTGAAACGAGGAAGGGCAGCTGGTCCAGATGGATTAGCCCCAGATGTCTTTAAGGATGGTGGTCTAGTTTTAGCGATTAGGTTGACTAATATTTTAGCTAACATCTGGGAGTTAGACGTTATCCCATCTAACTGGTCACAATCACTTATCGTCCCAATATTTAAGAAAGGGTCAAAATCATCCTGTGACAACCACAGAGGGAATAGTTTAACTAACATAGCATCTAAACTACTGGCCTCGATAAGTATCCGACGCCTAACTAAGACTCGTGAACTGCAAACACGTGAAAATTAGGCTGACTTCAGACATGTTCGTGGTTGCATCGACCACATATTCACCATTCGTCAGGTTCTAGAACACAGGCATACTTATCGGCGTCCGACAATGGTGGTCTTCCTTGACTGAAGAGCAGCGTTTGACTGTGTAGACCGAGAGGTTCTGTGTCAGTGTCTGTCATTAAAAGGCGTACCTCAGAAGTACATAAACATTGTGAAGGCTTTTTACTCGAACACTACTAGTCGAGTCAGCGCTTATGGCGAACTGTCATCTGCTTTCTCAACCTCAAGTGGTGTCCGTCAAGGCTGTCCACTTTCTCCATTTTTGTTTAACCTCATCATAGACCTACGGATGGAAATAACGCTATCGTCGACTGAATTCTCGGGTATTGATCTCCTACCAGGAGGTCCACTTATCGACTTAGAATAAGTAGACGATATATTCCTGTTTGGTGAAGACGCTGATGAAATGCAGAGTATTTTGGTAGCACTGAGCAACAATGCCAGAATGTTTGGGATGTGCTTCTCTCCCTCTAAATGCAAGTTGTTGCTTCAGGACTGGTCTGCGTCAACACCTGAACTAAGGATAGGGAGTGAAGTTGTCGAACGCGTTGACAACTTCACTTATCTTGGAAGTCTGATCAGCCCTCATGGGTTGGTGTCTGACGAAATCTCAGCACGGATTCGAAAAGCTCGTTTGGCCTTTGCCAACTTACGTCACCTATGGCGAAGGCGAGATATCCGTCTCTCAATTAAGAGACGAGTATACTGCGTGGCAGTTCGTTCCGTTCTACTATACGGCTGTGAAACATGGCCATTAAGAGTTGAAGATACTCGTAAGTTACTGGTATTTGACCACAGATGCCTTAGAAATATTGCTGGCATCTGTTGGGATCACCGGATAAGTAATAGTGAGGTTAGACGCAGGGTACTAGGGAATGATGGTAAATCAGTTGATGAGGTTATGAACCTTCATCGACTGAGATGGTCGGGTCACGTGTTGCGTATGCCTGAACACCGATTACCACGACGCGCAATGCTCACTGGTGTTAGGGATAATTGGAAGAAAGTTAGGGGCGGCCAAACAAAAACGTGGCATCAGTGCTTGAAGCCACTAACTTCTGGTCTGAGTCATGTTGGTAGATTCAGACTGCCTGGTTGGGGTCCGCGTGACTATCGTAACCAATGGTTGGAGACTCTTGGTGACGTGGCTCAGAATCGATCACAATGGCGTCAATGTATACACTCTCTGTCTTCCTTTAAATTAAGAGATTCAAATCTTTGTTTCTAGGAACTGATTTTTAATTCCTGTACTATCTCTTTATATGCAATTTTCTTTTATATATTACCACCACTGAATTAACTACTTTTATGAATTCGGTGTTCATCTTGTTGTGCTAATGCGGTATGGCAACTTGGACCGATGCATATACGTGCCTGGTCCTACGTTGCAGCTGATTGACTGACTGACTGACAGGAACTTGTTAAAACTTCCTATAGTTCTGTCTATCTTTTAATCAATTAAGGATCCTTATATTTACTGTAGTATGACGAAATTCTGGCATCTATATCGGATTGGTTGATATGAAGTGTCGACCAAGAAGAGCTGGATTAATTTGACACTAAACCAGTGTTAAAAATGACTCATAGTTTTCTAAATTTTCTCTGACTATCCCTTACCGTAGATATCTGTCCCCTACATTGACTTCAAGAATCTTATCGAAGTTGTAAAAGGAGATATTCCAAAGAAATTACCTGCTTACGTTTTGGTTCTCAAACAAAATCATTGTGACTAAACAAATGACATTTTTGTATTAAATTGTGTACGTTATTTATTATCCGAACTTGGTGATAAACAGCTGAGAGCCTGGTGCAAATGTAAGTCAGCTCAAGGTACTATATCGCATTAACACAACAAGATAAAATTAGTAAGATGGGTAGAATAAATGTTCAAATTTTGCCAATACCATGTATAGTGAGAACGATTAAATAATGGAGAACACGGTTCGAAAATAAAGAATGAGTTCAGGGAATAGAAAATACAAAATAATTTTTAAGTTCAGGACTTGGGAGAAAATAAAAATTGAATGCACGTGAGTCGCTGTGACTGGTTCCAAGTCATTCCACCCAACGTTTCCAACCACTGGTCATGATTCTCACACGAAGTTCAACCAGGTAGTTTGCATCTATCAGCATCCCCGATGATGCCTTGGTGCGCCCACCCCTTGTTTGCTAATCTGCTACTACTCTATCTATGTACTCCTGGTAAGGTTGTTCGAACTAGCTTTCATGAGCGTTAATAATATTTTTACTTATCAGGAATTGGTAGATATACCTCTTTTATAATAAAACACTACCTTATGGTTACCTCACTTATATATCTTGATAGTAATACTTACAATAAAAAATCTATTTATAACTTGTTTTAACTATTTCAGGTGCTCTAGAAGGTCTTTGTGCAGTTGCTATGTGCCAACATTCTTCTGATCATTCCTCAAACCTGGGGACAACACGTTCAAAATTTCTTCAGCAGCGTCATCTAGATGATAATTTAACCAATGGTGAACTACGGAAATCACATTCCCAAGAATCAGATATGCTGGGTATGTGTCAATCTTCGACAATGACTGATAACTTACAGTTACATAATTTTGATAAAATATTTCGATTTTAGATGATTGTTTCCGTTTTGCAAATTACATTTAATTTTGTGTTGTACTTTACTTTATAACTATTTAATCAATGGTTTTAAAGTCCTCTTAATTATTCACGTATCAGTAGATTGTCTATGCAATATTGCGGACTACTTTCTAACATTGATGGTCTTTTAACTATAAATGATCATATCACTTATACTATACATGACGTAAGTTGCCAAAGGCTAATCAAGGGTTTCTATGCTAGCGCTAACATTTTGTCAGCCATCAATGATTCAACATTCTGTTGAGTGAAAAAGTGACACAAATCTGTCCCTAAGCAACGTAGCTTAGAGGTTAAGCCGTTTGACTTTCAAATACCAGGCTGCAATTTTGAGGCCTGCTTCACCTACCTTAGTTTGAGTATCCGAGTAGTATCACTAGTTCTCATACACAAAGTGTAGTTATAAGCCCAGTACACGAGTCTACTTTATGAGTTGCAGCTGAGAGATGCTTCTTACCAAGGGGGTATAATACACATGACAAGACTTCTTTCATTGTTAATCAATGTGCAAAGAAGATTCTGTCAGCGGTTGTACTAACACCTGGCTGTGTCATCTGTATACATCAAGCGGATTCCTCAAAAATGAGACTGTATTAACTCTAGTATCATGCCTGTTATAAAATTAGTTAATAATGACAAATTTGAACAGTATTAATGAGTCTAATCAGATGACAGATGATCGTAAGCTTTAATTTAACTATTAGCTTTTTAGTAAAATGTTATTTCAATTTAGTTATTGCATCTTATGAAGTCTTCACAATTATGTACTTTTTTATGATAATAAGTGTGATTCTTGTTTAAGAAACGTAGTATATTTGATGATTAACCTAGACTATTTTAGAAATTATAAGTGTTTTTATATCTGTGACTTTATTGTAGCAATCCATACATTAAACGTTCGTATTTACAATAAAATATTTTGCTTATTATAAAAATTATTCTTTGTTGTTACAGTTAATCTCAATAAACATGTTAGAATTCCATTTTAGTTAAACACATCAGGATACAGTCCAATTAATTTGATCAATGAGATAGAAACGATGAATTAATTATTATTTAATTTCATAATCAACTATTGATTAGAGTGTGGATTAATTGATCTACTACTGTAAATGTTTTTGCTCCAAGAAAGTATGTGTTAGTTATCTTTATGTTTCTGGTTATTACTTTGACTTATAATTTTTCTTTGAATTTCCCTTTTACAGAACATTCAACATCTTCAAGTTTAGATCTTGCTTCGTCAAAATTATACCAACCTCTTATAATATCATCTACTGATTGTTGTAATTACGCTTTAGAAACAATTGAGTTATACCAAAAGGTGTGTAGTGTTTTGCTCTAGTTGCATTTTTTTCATTAATATGTACTAGATATCATTCATTCTTCGGTCCAAGTTGTCGCATACATTGGTACAGTGAAAAAATTGTCTGGACAAATCCCAGAGTAGTAGAGGTAGTAACAGTATTATTAGTAATAAAAAAATCGGGCATTACAGATACAATTTTTAAAAATATAAAAAGGCTTTTACGGAATTTAGGAACTTAGGATTTAAGGAAGCATAACAAGTGAAAGCACCTGCGCCATTGCGAATGATCTTGAGCCGTGTTACCCAACGTCTTTAATGATTGATCATGATAATTACATGGACCACAGACAGGTAGTTTGCACCTACCTTTATGGCTCAGTCCAATAGTCAGTGCTGTTGGGGTATTCAGAAAATACCCCAGAAATTATCTAATGCTATTCCTGAATGAGAAATAGTGTCATTCCCCCATTGGTCAACATTCTTCCAACGTGCCATTTCCCTATTGGTCAATATTTATTTGTGTCATTTCCTGAGGGTGAAATCTTGTACAAATGTTATTTTCTATTTTATGGTACGTTGTGGTCTGTTTGATTGCTATATAAACAGAGTATGTTTGGAATATAATGACTCATATCACCGAGGCTGAGACTTGTGTTCTGGACTCAACTGGCTGGGCTAGACAGGCAAGCAGGGCCAATCAGAACTCTAGGCTGCTCACACGTATTTTATGCGTCACTGTTTCGATCGATAATAGGCTGCTCTCTAATAGGCGGATCACACGTTATAACAAGTGCCTTCATAGACTGATGCCGCATCTTGGTTCGCCCATCAATAATTTTCTTCCCACCTATTTCTACACTGGCCATCATCGCGCGTAGAAGCAGTTGGTGATTGTACAGCCGTAATATAGGTCTCAATCATCTCAAACGATAGAGATCCTTCATATCTTTAAATACAATGTTTTCCTTCATTTAAAAAAATTAATAAGACAGTCAATTACTATACTAAGATTCTTCGTGTAATTCATCCTCTCAAAGTACCGTTATAAAATATCTCGTTAAAATATCAAATGTCCATCGGAAAATTCATCCGCGAAAACTCCCTACTCGAATAGCAACTGATGGCACAAGTGTGTGAACATTTCAAAATGACATCATGCTGATTTAAACCGTCAATTTTCCAATTTCAGTCTTTTATGCTAGTAATGATAGTAAATGATATTCAATTAGTTGTCTTTGAGGAAGATGGTTAAATTTAAAGATAGATTTCATCACAAACTACTGAGAACTACTGTAATCTGATCGCTGATGGACATATCGAGGGTTGTCGTCTTTTCCCCATTTTAGAGTAGCCTTAAACTTATAAGTTCTTCTTGGTTTATCATTTATTATTCAGTTGATGTCGTTCCACGATAACAGCTATTTTCAGGTTGAGCAGAATTCAAAAACCACCTACTTAAATAACGATCATATGCTCACTAATGATTACCTTCTCTATGAATTTCGTGGTGTTCTTGCAAAAGGCTGGACAACTGGAGAATCCTGTGTTTTGAATGAAATAGTTATTATAGGTAATGTTACACAATAGTCGCAATATGTCACGAATTACATAAAGTTAAAAATGTGAACTACTGGATTCCGAATCAGTTGTCTAAAAGTAACATGCTCTCTGTAAGACTCAATGGTCTTGAGTTCCGTCCCTTGTCTGATCATGGGAAAGTTTTCCTTCGGAACTCGAAACAGCTGTTTAGTGCTACTAAGTTTTCACTAGTATTCCAGTTCATATCAGCCGTAATAAAAAAGTAGCGTCATAATAACATCAGTCTCCCATCCTATAGAATAATAATATTTGAATTAAACTGTCTCTTTTTGTCTATCATACCATTAATGTTTACTGTTTTATATTGGTATACTTTTTAAATACATCTAGGTTGAGTTAAATCCTTATCTTTTTGAGGAGTTCAAATTCAAAGTGATCCGACTACTTATCTCTGAATCAGTAAGTTTAACAGTTGCAGAAAGATGGTATGAAATAATTTGTTTACAGTATTGGTTTATTTTTTATTTTTGGAAATAATAGCTCTATGCTTAGTCCTGTGACATTATTTATCACGATCTTGTCAACCGTATATGTGCTCTAGAATTTCAAATTCTTCCTAATTGTTAAATCGAAGACAGCTTCAACTCAACAGTAACCTCACTCATCTTCAGCCACCCCCCATACATTGACGCACATGCTTTGTAGACTTGGACATGTTGAAAAGTGGCTAGAGGTGGTTAGTTGAATCTTAACTGAACCACGTGATATCAGCCAAAGTGATCTGTGTTCACATAGAAAATATAGTATAGATCCATGGATTTGCTAACCGTTAAACTGAACCATATCGGTAGTTGAAAAACAAGTTCCGTACACTTCTAAGTAAAGCATGTCAGTAATTTAAAGAAAAAATCCAGTGCCTCAGTCAATACCTACATTTTATTTGTTATCATACAGGAAACCTACATCAACAGTTACTGACCACTTCTTGATGAAAATCGAACACCAAATACAGCGTACTGTAATTTCACTTCCTCATTTAACATGTTAGACACAAAGGTTTGGATTTACCACTGCTGACCATTATTGATTAGCATTAACAACTTACTCTTACATGTTATCAGCTTTCACATAGTTTTATGCATGTTTTTTCACTTTTAATTCTCTGATAGGGCATAACTCTCTTTGGAATTGTAGGGGCAACTCTCTGATGACTACAGACATGAATAATAATTCTGTGGTTTAAGATGTTATGATTAACACATCAGCTACTCAACACTAAAAGTTTAGTATTACATATCGTAAATCAGTTATTTTGGTTTTTATATATTCATTGTATAATCTTCAAAAAATATCGCCCGTAAAAAATCGTTCAATATTTGTAGCTATCAGCAACTGGCATTTTTGATTTCTCTAGTCTTGGTGACCACTTTTCTCGCTTTCAGTTGTCCGAGTCCATTTTTGCTAAACATTTATTGATCATTTGATGTTAATCAGTGTTTTGTAGTCGGAATGTGCTGTAGCCGACACAAAGATTAGTAATATGCTCCTTTATATTAAGAAAACATTACATATTATTGATTAGTGAATATATTTGGATCATGTGATTTTGTATGATTCCATTATATTTTGAGTCTAAGTTTTGCTGAATAAAGTCTTTTTCATCTGTGCTTTTTTTTAGCAAAAGCGTAAAGCTTGTGAAATTCTTGATTCATTGGTTGGACCATCTCTTTCATCGTTTAGTATTGAGGTAGTTTACTGATTTTCAGTGCGTTATTATGCTTAATTGTCTAACTATACTAAAAGATTTTGTGTAATATGAAATTGTCTAATCAGTGATCATTGTTCAAAAAAATTGTAATGTGATTTGTTTGTTTGATTGTTGGATAGTTGAGATTGAAAGAAACTTAAAAAGCGATTCATTAGCTCAAATCGTCACATACAACAATAATATATAAATAATAATATATAACATCGATAGTTATTGGGATTAGGTAAAATTAGTCAGGGAATAAAGAAATCCTTAGGTTTTTGCCCGAGTTAATGATGAGATCGGTGTTTTCTTTTAACTTTCGGTATATTTAAAGCATATCATAAGCAAGAAACCGATCTCTCCAGAGTCACTAATGAACAACACCAATTGTATATTAATCCTTACAGTCAGTCAGCTACAACGTAGGACCAGGCACGTATATGCATCGGTCCAAGTTGCCATACCGCATTAGCACAACAAGATGAACACCGAATTCATAAAAGTAGTTAATTCAGTGGTGGTAATATATAAAAGAAAATTGCATATAAAGAGATAGTACAGGAATAAAAAGTTAGTTGATAGAAAGAAAGATATGAAGCGATTTTAATCTCTTCGTTTAAAGGAAAACGTAGAGTGTATACACCGACGCCATTGTGATCGATTCTGAGCCACGTCACCAAGAGTCTCCAACCATTGGTTACGATAGTCACGCGGACCCCAACCAGGCAGTCTGAATCTACCAACATGGCTCAATCCAGAAGTTAGTGTCTTCAAGCACTGATGCTACGTTTCGGTTTGGCCGCCCCTAACTTTCTTCCAATTATCCCTAACACCGTTTCCTTTTTATGTAATACTTTTAAACTTAACTATTTTAATTTAAATCATAAAATAATATTAGGATTTTCTTAAATCTATTTACCAATAAGAAAACAAAATATTCATCAATTTATTTATCCCTTTTTGTATGAATACTTGGTTTTCGATCATCATATAACAGTTCTAGTAGGATATATTGTACGTGTAATACAATGTCAACAGATAGACAAGTGATGTTATTAGTCCCGACATACTTGATGTACTTCATAATTTAATAAGAAAATGCTTGTTAACAGCATCTTTTCTTTCGGGAGCGGGACTGAATAACACATCGTAAATATGATTCGAAATCAAGGTCTATCTATAATATACCTTTCATTTTGACTTAACGATATTTGGTTTTCATTTAAAGTTTTTTTGTTTTTCCATCTGTCCTTTCTATTTATCTTAGAATCCTTGTTCAATGAAACGTTATTTCACTATTGTTCGTTTATATAAATTTATGAATTTCAATCGTAAGGCTAGTTTGGCCCTATGGCTTTTATTATCATCAAATCGACTGAATCGTGTTGAATTTGAACATGAAATTTTATTTAATGGTTTAAAAATTCAATCACTTTCATCGAATATTACTCAAATGACTGAAACGAAACTCCTAAATGGTGATGACGATACTACTATTAATACCCCTACTACTACTATTACTAATAATAATAATGGTAATAACATCACTAATAATAAAAATTTAAGCTATTTATTAAATGAAAATAAACCACCAGTAAATGTCACCTATCGTTTAATTGCAAGTCCTCCATTATGGAGTCCGTTTGTTGTACCTGATCAATCACATTGGTTAATTCGTCTCACCACAACAATGTCAAATTCATCAATGCTTTCAACCAGTATATTTAATAATTTAATTAAATTAAAATCCATGTCTAATAATACACGTCATATTAATTCAAACATGAGTTCTAATTTCAATAGTTTATATTCATCAAAATCATGTCTACCATTCCGTTTAATTGGTTGGTGTGATTTACAATTGAAAGTCATATTTTATTTAATTAATGAATATAAAGCGAAAATTAATCTAGAAGATATATCTGAAGTTCGATGGGATATTGGATTAAAACTTATTGGGTAAATAAAAAAGTACAATTGTGAATTGTTAAATATATATATATATATATATATATATATATATATATATATATATATATATATATATATATATATATATATAACGCTCCAGCGTGCCATCAAGTTACACACTTCTTATACATAACGTATTACTTACAAAGTATTATTATACATATAGTATGGTCTTTTGAATAAGATGCTTTAATATGTCACCAACCGTTTGTTACTGTGGTACTAATGAGATTGTAAAGCAAATATTAATCTTCTCACAATCTTAATCAGAGGTTTCTTCACAGAGGAAGCCTAACTTTATAGTTTTTCAACTTCTTCTAAACACTCATTTTTGGCAATTCCATTTAGTTCATCCTGGAATAAAGATTGTTTCTATAAACTCTACCGTTTATTTTTATGTTTATTTCTGATTAACTTGAAGGTGTATATGGAAACGTTAATATCTTATTTACACTAATAGAAATATCAAGTATATAGTTCATGCAATGTGCACAATTGAAAACCTTTGACTGTCCAATAAGATTTCTTTTATTGGGAATTTTTTGTTTTAAAAATTACAAAATATATTTCTAATCATCAACTGGTCACCCTAATTAAAAAGTTTTATCAACTGTTTTAAAATGAGTTTCGAAAACAGTGATTTGAAAAAAAGTATATCCTAACAGCATTTTGTAGAAACGCACTGGAGGATAAATTATGAGTGTAGTCTTTCTTGAATGAAGTAGTTAGATATTGTTTGGGAAATAATTGACATAATATTCAAGAACTCACATTAAATTTTTTGTACATATTTTTGGTAAATCGGTCAATAAATTAAATGCTTCTTTATCCAAATCTTTCTCATCATAAAAATACTATAGGGTTTGTCGATAATTGTCAAGGGGATTTGTATTCATAGTGGAAAATCTTATAGAGGCGTTTTCCAAGTGTAAGGTTTCAGGCAGTAACCGTTAGTCTTAACAGAGGATCGTCGATCGATTTGTTTGATTAAGAGAAAAACTTTACTTCTTGTTTTCATTCTTCCGTATGTACATACACAAATATTATCCAGTAATATAATCTATTTCACAGTGATCATTGTGAAACAATTTAAATATTCACTCCTGGTATCATAATGTATTGCTTTTTATGTATTTCTATTCTGTTTCTTTGTTTTCATTAGATGAAATACCACCTTACCTATATCTGTCTGAGACTATTCTTTTTTTCTCCAAAAAATTATTTATAGATACTGTTTCTCTGTGTTGGACAATTGGCCTGAATATCTAGAAAAAAGTGGTTGTATATCTTGTATGGATGATTTATGCTGTTTAGCGGTACTTCGTTGTCCAGATCAACCAACTAATTTACCTAGTATAACTTTATTAAATTATTCTACTCAAGAAAATGTCCGTTCTCGTAGATGGCCTCGTAATCGTCGTGTACTTTATTCACCAAGTGGATTTTGTTATTTAATGAATAATAGCAATGAAGAAGTGCAGACGAAAGTGGTCGAGAATAAAATGTTAGATTTGGTAGAGATACCAGTGCATCAGTTGCCCTTAGTTAGGTAAGATATTTTTCTTAAAAATCGTATCCGTGCAATAGTGCGTACAAAAGTCTTGTCATGTAATATTTTTGAAATTTAAGTTATATAAAATTTTTTGATATTTTTTGATATCTCAGAATCTTTTTCACTATTATTAATTTTGCATCATTTCGATTCATTTGCTACTTATCCTCTTGATTTCATCTAATCGTCCTGATGTGGTATTGTAAGTTGAACCAACGCACTTATGTACCGGATTCGACGTTGCTTATGACTAACTGACTAAGTATCAATTGTAAAATTTAATTGCGATTTAGCGATACTATTTATTTGTTTTACTCTCCCTACTTTCTTCTGAAACAAATAACAGACTTTAATATTGCTTTTCCATCTTTACAATGATAATTTAATCTATTTTGCAGTCCTAAAAGTTTTAGCATTCAACTGTAGTTTCAATTGACCAGATACTAATGGCCCCTCTCATAAATGCATAGAATATTATTGATCAGTTATTGATTGCTTTTAGTAGCCGGTCAACATGTGTATTAAACTTTATTGTTAGATATATCTCTCCATAAATAATTTAAGTATCTTCCATAAATCAACATTTCATCATCCAATGGCAACACCATGTTAGTAATGCAAAGGTTCGGCATCGTGTGTTTGGGCACATATAAGACAATCCAATT
Source organism: Schistosoma spindalis (assembly GCA_946903255.1). NCBI lineage: Eukaryota > Metazoa > Platyhelminthes > Trematoda > Strigeidida > Schistosomatidae > Schistosoma > Schistosoma spindalis. The sequence goes on from OX336420.1 coordinate 49,625,154, forward strand.
GGTGTCACCATTTTGAAACATCGACTTCGGTGGCTTGGACATGTTCTACGAGTGTCGTCCCAGAGAATTCCACGTCGTGCATTATTTGCCGACTCTGGAACTGGTTGGAAAAAGCGGAGAGGTGGTCAGCGTACGACACGGTGTCGTGATATGAAAGAAAGCTGCAAAGGGTTTTTTTTTATTTTTATTTCAACACATAAGTATAGGTACAGGTAGGCACCAAATACATATGCGCCACACAATTCTCAATTGATTTGTGTGAGGGCTGTGATACTGCCCGGGTGCCCAGACCGAAGCAGGTGGTTTTCTTAGGGGGCCACACCCCTTCTTCCTTAACTGAAAGATTTCTTCTGATTGTACCTTTCTGTTTCCCCATTATTATTATTATTATTATTATTATTATTATTATTATTATTATTATTATTATTATTATTATTACACTATCTTACACTAATCTGTTCGTTATTGTTTTTTTTTACGCTCCTTACCTTTTTTTCTCTTCAAATTCTCGTTGTTTTGTGTTGCGCATATATATTTGGTGCCTTCTTGTACCACTATTTATGTGTTCAAATAAATAAATATAATAAGTAATTTACGTACCTCAGTCAGTCAGTCAGCTACAACGTAGGACCAGGCACGTATATGCATCGGTCCAAGTTGCCATACCCATTAGCACAACAAGATGAACACCGAATTCATAAAAGTAGTTAATTCAGTGGTACTTACTTACTTACTTACTTACTTACGCCTGTTACTCCCAATGGAGCATAGGCCGCCGACCAGCATTCTCCAACCCACTCTGTCCTGGGCCTTCTTTTCTAGTTCCATCCAATTCTTGTTCATTTTTCTCATATCTATCTCCATTTCCCGGCGTAATGTATTCTTTGGTCTTCCTCTCTTCCTTCGACCTTGAGAATTCCATATGAGGGCTTGTCTTGTGACGCAGTTCGGTGCTTTCCTCAATGTGTGTCCTATGCACTTCCAGCGCTTCTTCCTGATTTCTTCCTCCACTGGGATCTGATTTGTTCTCTCCCACAGTAGGTTGTTGCTTATAGTATCCGAACAACGGATCCGAAGTATTTTGCGTAGACAACTCTTAATAAACACCTGTATCTTTTAGACGATGGATTTCGTAGTTTTCCAGGTTTCCGCCCCATACAGTAGAACTGTCTTGACATTTGTATTGAAAATTCTGACTTTGGTGTTGGTTTTCAATTGTTTTGAGTTCCAGATATTCTTCAGTTGTAAATATGCTGCTCTTGCTTTGCCAATCCGTGCCTTCACATCTGCATCAGATCCACCGTGTTCATCGATGATGCTGCCCAAATATGTGAAGGTTTGTACATCTTCCAAATCTTCTCCGTCAATTGTGATTGGATTGTTGCATGCTGTGTTGTATCGGAGAATCTTGCTTTTCCCCTTGTGTATGTTGAGTCCTAATGCTGCTGCTACATTGGTTGTCTTCTCCTGAATTTGTTGTTGCGTGTGCGATAGAAGAGTCACATCATCTGCGAAGTATAGATCGTCCAACTGCATCCTAGCTGTCCACTGTATCCTATGCTTTTCCTCATGTTGACGTCGTCATGATCCAGTCGATCACCAGGAGAAAGAGAAAGGGTGAGAGTAAGCAACCTTGTCTGACACCGGTCTTTACTTCGAACGACTTTGTCAACTGTCCTCCATGAACGATTTTGCAGTTTGATCCATCATAGGAATTCCGTATGATATTGACTATCTTCTGAGGCACGCCGTAGTGTCGAAGAAGCTTCCATAGGGTTGTTCTGTCCACGCTATCAAATGCTTTTTCGTAGTCGATGAAGTTGATATAGAGTGATGAATTCCATTCAATTGATTGTTCCACAATGATCCGTAGAGTTGCGATTTGGTCTGTACACGATCTATCCTTACGGAATCCTGACTGTTGGTCGCGAAGTTGGGCTTCTACGGAGTCCTTCATCCTGTTTAACAATACCCTGTTGAAGACTTTCTCTGGTATTGAGAGAAGAGTGATTCCCCTGTAGTTGTCACAGTTGCCGAGATCGCCTTTCTTTGGTATTTTGACTAGAAGTCTGTCTTTCCAGTCTTTTGGTCCCTGTTCCTCATCCCAGATCTTTCTGAAGAGAGTTTGGAGTATCCCTGCAGTTTCCGCTACGTCTGCTTTCAGTGCCTCTGCTGGAATGCTGTCTAGTCCTGCTGCTTTGCCACTCTTGATTTGTCTGATAGCCATGCTGATTTCTTCAATTGTCGGTGCGCCAACATCGATTGGTTGGTCCGTGAGTGCTGCTTCGATGTCGGGTGGGTTTAGGGGGGCTGGTCGATTCAAGAGTTCTTAGAAGTGTTCTACCCACCTGTTTCGTTGTTCTTCAACGTTGGTGATTATCTTGCCTTCCTTGTTTTTCACTGGTCGTTCTGGTTTACGGTGATTTCCAGAGAGTTTCTTTGTTGTGTCATACAGTTGTCTCATGTTTCCTTCTCTCGCAGCCTTTTCCGCCGTCAATGCCAAATCTTCCACATATTTACGTTTGTCAGTTCTGATGCTCCTTTTCACTTGCTTGTTTACTTCTGTGTATTCAGCCTGTGCCTTGACTTTTTCTGCTCTTGTTCGACTGGTATTGATTGCTGCTTTCTTGTTCCTCCTTTCTTGAATCTTATCCAGTGTACTAACCGTGATCCAATCCTTGTGATGGTGCTTCTTTTGGCCCAGAACCTCATGACGTGTTGAAGTGATTGCTTCTTTTATCTCTTTCCAGTTGCTCTCCATAGTAGTTCCTTCTCCATTGAGTAGATCATGAAAGGCTTGGAACTTATTGCTGAGGGTTATCTTGAATTTATTGAGTTTGTCATTATCCCGAAGAAGAGCCATATTAAATTTTTGTGATATTGTCCTCCACGTTGTCCAGTGCCTCTTGAGTTTTAATTTCATCTTGGCGACCAGCAAGTGATGATCTGATGCTATATCAGCTCCTCTCTTTGTTCTCACGTCCTCCATCGTTTCCTGAACTTTTTGTTGATGCAGATATGGTCGATTTGGTTCTGTGTTAATTCAGTGGTGGTAATATATAAAAGAAAATTGCATATAAAGAGATAGTACGGGAATAAAAAGTTAGTTGATGGAAAGAAAGATATGAAGCGATTTTAATCTCTTAGTTTAAAGGAAAACGTAGAGTGTATACACCGACGCCATTGTGACCGATTCTGAGCCACGTCACCAAGAGTCTCCAACCATTGGTTACGATAGTCACGCGGACCCCAACCAGGCAGTCTGAATCTACCAACATGGCTCAATCCAGAAGTTAGTGTCTTCAAGCACTGATACGACGTTTCGGTTTGTGTTCCACTTTCTACCTTTTAACCATTGAATCAAATATTTTAGCTTCACTACTCTAACCCCCGTACATTCATGCTTGTCTTTAAGTATGCGGGCAAATATGAAAACTTGAACTTAGTAACTGAATTGTGACTGTATCGAAATTACTATCAGAAGAGGATAAAGATTTTCAAAGTTTATTCAACCACCTTATTATTTAACACATTACAAAACTGTTTATTTGTATCTAATTTAATTACGTATAAGTCAATTTAACAGCTTATTTTGCTCTGATAATTTAAAATTTTTAAGATATAACAATTATCAAAGTTCGGCTTGGCTTCATAATGTGATGAAAAATGATTATCTATTTTATTTCATTTTAAAGAGTGATAACAGTATATCACTACTGAGAATCCTTCTTATCCATAAAAACGATAATTTTATTGTTAACTATTGTTTGATTTCAAAACTGATGTAACCAGCGATATTCTAATGTTTTGATTCAGAAAATTTATATGATACATCGTCATTGAGATTAATCTGTAGTGCCGATAAAACGAGTTAAGATGTAGGTGACTTTCAAATACTATGTGCACTCGACCTCTCTTGTATATTTATTCACACAACTCACTCCCAGAAGACTATCTTTGTACACCTGTAAACCTGCATTGATATGGCTTCTGAAACAGATGAATTTATTTCCTATGGTACACTTTCCTAACTAATTTTTGCGACAACGCATTTTTAGGTCACCTTACTGCAGCTTTTACGGACTTTATAGTGTTAATTTCGGTCACTGGGTGGTTCATATTGTTAATCACTTCAGAGTTTGTATGAAGTTAGATGGCTAAAAGCAATTTGTAAGTTTATCACCTAGTTATCCAATTATTTTCCCCAAATCATTTTAGAGACTCTTTAAATAATCAATTTTTATTGTCTTTGCAACTATTCGTAAGTAACATGCTTCATGAGTGATGTGTAATTGAGCAATAACTACGGTTTTGAAATATGTAAGTTATTGCTTAAGTTCATAAATAATCCAATTACATTTTTTACTCTCATTTTAAGATTGATCAATATACCTTCACTGCCAAGTAATCTGTTACCTCACACAATTTCTAAAAATGGAGCGGAGAATGTAGTTTCATTGAACAGATCTCGTACAGTTATTATTCGACCAGATCGAAACAAATCAAAACCACCGGAACCTAACAACAATATAGAATCATCAAAATCCACTGATCCATTTGTTTATAATCCTTTTCAAATGGATAATTCTAGTGGAACAAAACATTCGAGTATGTGTTATTCTCTGAGTTAATTTCACAGTTACTTGATTTTACATTTGTTTTTTTTAAATATTCACGGATTCCTGCACATTTTTTCACAAGGCAGTTCTTAGTTGGAGTAGAAATGAAACTCAGCTGGTGATTTACATATAAACATTTAGCCAACTATGTCACACATTTAAACATATAACTTAACTGATCTCTTATTGTCGTGTATAGTAGTTTAGAAAATGCGTGTGTATATGACGGCCAACCGAACACAGAAATATGAATACCCGATTGCCTAAGTGTTCCTTCGAAATTCAACTTGATCTTTGTCAGTTGGTTATGATGGTGACATTTACTAAATGATCATGATTCTTTACCTCATTTGTTCCATATCCATAAATTTTATCGGTTGTGTTGGAGTCTTAATTCTGTTTGGCGTACATCTATATTATAAAATTTTTAGAATTGTTTGGGAAACTGATTTATGCTGTGATGTTAAACATATCACCTCTTACGAAAGGCGTGTTTGTGTTTGCTGAAATAGCTGTAACTATAATATGTTCATACCTTTCACAATACACTACACATCCATTCGAAATTAATAATCTCTATTTTAACTTTTGTCATCGTGCACTAAGCAATCTCATGATATTCTCTAAAATACCCACATACAAGTTGTTATAGATATTCTACTTAATAAGTAGTCCAACTCAAAAAAAGTCTCTGTATATTAAAGTGAAATTTTTCTCTGTCATTTTCTGTAACATTAAAGGATTTTCATAGCAAAGTGTTCATTCAATACATTATTGTTTGTATTTTCACACCATAAACTGTTTAAAGCGACAAATTTCAACAGACTGCATAACCTATTTCCTCCACAACACTAACATTATTATTTATTCGAATAATAAGAGAATCTGTCTTTGTTCATTCATCCATTAATCATCAGAAATACGCTATTTTGATGTATAATTTATTGGGCGTTTTTGAGTTTATTTTGATCACCATAGACTGAATTTTTGTTCATTGAAAATAATTAGAATTGCTTCTTGATAATGGAATACATGTATATGTAGTTTGTCATTTGTGTTTTTTGTACCATGTGAATAACACGGTTGTGGCTTAATAAAGCAAATATCTGTCATTTTGCAGTTTCATACCATGAAAAGAAAGTATCTTATGCTTTACTGTTGTAGTCAGTTTTGAGGACATATATAAGATTATTAATCGTTATTCAATCGCTAATAATATTTGTCTATCGTTCATGTGAAATTTAAAATAAACAAACAATTATTTAATGAGAAATATACATTTGGATTCAATATTCTACAATTTGATGTTGAATATGATCAATTTTTCATAGCTTGTTTCAATAATATATTGATCTACATTTTTATGTACATTATGGTTACTGATTTTGGAATTCATAATTGAATACATACATTTTCTAAGTACAAAATTGATTAGGTTTTTTAAAGCTTTGAAAGTATTTCATATGTTGTTGTGTTATTGAAATACTTTTAGGATTCAGTTGAACTCAGATCCAAACTATCCTTATCTTCTTGCTACTTAATAACTTAGCAACATGTAGTTTAACATGATAGTGATTTACATCTGTCACCTCTAAATTGACTTCAGTTCACAAGCAACTTTTTAATATGGGCAATTACACAGACATTTTTGTTTGAATTAAACCTTCACAAACTTTATCTTTCTGAGGTATATAAGTTACAAAATAAAATCGTAATGAAAGTGGAACAAATGATATCGAGAAATGCATACGAATCCCTATGAATATTGATTAATTCAAAATCATGATTTAAAAATACGAACCATGCCATAAAAGTATTCATGTCACTGTAATGATAACTATCATTACTTATCTACTCAGTAGATAATTGTCCAGTGTTCGAACAGAGTATATATCAAACCTCAGTTTTATTGGGGTCTATTCTTTCGCAAAAATAATAGAACTCATCCTCAATTTAATTACTAATTATTATAAGAGTATAAAGCACCTGAATTATCCATTGAAAAACATTTTCATATCATCTTCAACTTTAGTTCCATTCACTGATTGTTTTTATGGTTTTTTTATTACAAGTAATCGATTGGATTTGTGAAGAACCTGGATACATAGAAATGATAGTTGATAACAAGCTCCCAATTGATTTAAGAATATCTGATTTAGTAAGTGCTTTTTGTGTAATGTACTTTTCCGTATGAACTAAACAATGTGTCCGTGATATTCTGTTGATATTTAACACCACAATATCTATCGAGTACACTTGGTTGTGAAAACATTCAATAAATGATAAGATTTGACACTAGTTACATCTGGGATAGCATTCGTAGAAGTATAATCAGGGATTATGATGAAGCTTTGTTCAACACATTACTTTCAATTTTAATTAAACTTTGTGGCCTGACCGTTCAGAAACAATTAATGAATTGACTTTCAAATTAACCTAAACTGAATCAAAGCTTATCATTTTTCATTTATTTTATTTAGTTTTAATAAACCAAATTATAAAATTAACAATATAGTTTAAGAAATGTCTTTAAAGCAAAATCAATAATACACGGTTAATTGAATTAAAGAACTCTCATTTTTTTCAGTTTACATATAAAATAATTCGTTGTAATGATCATATTCATAATGAATAATAATACAAATAATTTAGTTGTTATAATGTATAATATTTAATGACATTCTATTTTGAAGTAGGTTATGATGTTATGTATATCTATAAATTATTCATTTATTAATACTTCTAAAAAGTATGTCACAATATCATGTTTTATTCTTGGAAATATTTTAGAATTAATGTGTCACATAGCATTGATCACGTTCATCTTACTATATCCAACAATTTTGAACACAATACAACTATAAGATTTTAAAAGCTTCGATCATTTTTCCTTTGTTAGTGAAAAGTGTTTTTTTTAACATTGGTATTATTCTTATCTTCAATGTATTATTAGTAATAATAAGAGTTCGCATTCATTTTCATTAGTTGTTTGAATGATACAAGCAAACGACTATCCGAATTCAGTAGATAAGTGGATAACGCGATAATATTTGATGCGAATGGTACTGGGTTCAATTCCCAGGATAAGCATAAGTTCTGTAATACATGTATATTCAGTTGACGAGTCCCAAGTGAGACGAGACGTGCGTTTTAAATTCAACTGTTAGATACTATCCATCTATGTATGTAATTGTCACTATTTTTTTTTTTTCAACCATTTGATTACAGCACGTCGAATTGATGCCAGTTAATATTGGATTATCGACTAAGGAAACATCATCCAATCGTGTTTCGTCATTGACTTCCGATTATGAATCATCATTTGGTGGTGGTGGTTCTACTGTAAACAATGAATGTTCAGATGCTCCATCAAATTTAATCTATTTGGAAGCAATATCTTTAACTGTAGAAACTCCACAATCAGTTAAAATACTACCCACTTCACATTTGAGTAATCTTGATCTTGAAAATGTGAAACATCAAACAAAAGAGGTATCGTTAAATTCATTTTGTTTTCATGAATGAATTTTGTAACATTTGTTTTCTTGAAAATGCCTACAAATGTTTAAAGTAATTCTGTAATGAAGTTTATGATTTTATATTTCCTTTTATAGGACATAGAGAAAGCAAAGAAAATAAGTGACTTCATTGTATTTATTTGTCAGGACACCTTAATTCACTGATAACATTACCAGAATGTATTTGTTGGTCAAATAATTACTCGCCTCACAAAATCAACCCAAAAATCTTAATTGTAGAAATTCTAGGTTGCAAGATGTTTGACTTATTAATTGAATGCCTATTGCTCATAAATTTTGCAATAAATATACTATGTTTATGAATTATATCTTGAATAACAAAATTAATTAGTTAATCATGTAGGTGGTAATAACAAATCGAGCATTAAGGTTACGATTCCGTACATCTTTTAAATGTAAAATATTATTCATTTCTAATGTTTCTATCTGCAAATATTGTAACAAATTAGTGATGAAGGCATGCTGTAAATATAACCAATTATTAAAAATGTTCACTTTATTACTTCATCTTTTCGTCTCTGATAATCTGTATTCAGACACTTGTTATTCCATGCTCAGGAATGTGTGTTACTATTTTCCAGCAGTATCATATAACATTTACTAGGTCACTGAAGTTGTTTCAGGTGTTCTTTCAAACGCCAATCTTGCTTAGTCCAAATATTCATTGGTTCAGTGCTAGCTCGTTGGCTTGCTAGTAATCCCCCGGATTTTTCGAGAAATCTCCAGTTCTTTTAACGTCAAGTAGTCAGTTACGTAATCCAATTACATTCTCATCAAACTTTTTATTACATAATTTACATATAAAACTTATTACCATGTTATATGCTTGTTGATATAATTTATTCTGTTTTATAATATAATGCAGAATGGCTTCTGTGGTCGTTTGGAAAGCGGTTGTCTTTTAGAAGAAGCTGAATTACATAGACTATTTCCTTATTCCAATACAGAATGCTTTTGGCGGCGAATTAATTCAGATGTAAACTGCAAATTACCATCTCATACAAATGGAATTAAACTGTCGATTGGTGTAGTACCAACTTCAGACTTGCTAACGTCAAGTACTTCATTTGATGATTCAAATACATGTTTACATGTAGGTATTTCCTTTCACGTATAAATAATGTCCATGTGATACTATTCCTGTTTACTTTTATAAATTCTAATGGTTATATGGTGTTGTTTATAATTTTGAGCTGTTTCATTCCAGGTTCAATAGATTATTATTTTGAGGTAATATAAATAATTAAAAAGTTATAGTATTACAATTAATTAGCTCTTCTTAAGTTCGTCAAACCTCTAACTTAATAGCGGATTTACATGAGTGACTGTCTGTTTATTCGGTTTACTGGTTTAAAACCATTCTGCTTATTCTGTTTTAAGCCTAAAAACAGAAATAATATCCTTGTAATTATATAACTCAAAATAGAATATTCATTGAAAGTTCATTTTGTTGTGTTATGCGCGTTTAGTTTCTCAATAATGTGAAGTAAACTTTCAGGAAAATGTGAAAAAATCCTATCATTTAGTTAGGTCTTATCATACCCATCATTTTATATGATATTACCTTTCCCATCATATTAAATAGTTAACTTTTATCATTCACTGACTATATTTATTTTTCTTGTTTATTATTACTATTATTTGCAAAGTATCGAGTTGTTGGCATTACTTATCGTCTAGTCGATTGTGGTGGAATACGAGTTTGCCTTAGACCATCTGGAAAATTTCTTTATTCATTGTCTTCATTTGGGGAATCATCTAGTAGGGGACGTGAAAGACATCCAAGTGGTTCTTCATCATCTACTTTTTCAACTATTCGATCTTCATGGAATTTAGGCTCGGAACCTATATGTCCTAATGGTATTTCAAATATTTCTGAATTTGATAGTGAACATTTACTATCGAATTCATTGGGAATACAATTTTCATTATTACCACTTATTAGATTACAACCTGCAATGCCACGAATGTGTATGTTTCCAGGTCGCATTTGCAGCGCATTCGATTTACATGAAGCCATTGATATATTGAGAAATGAATCAACCAGTGAACATTCATGTGATGTTACGAAACAACTCCATTCACTTGGTCTATCAAAATTCCATGTTCCTGATCCTTTAGAATGGTGTAATCGTGTAGCTGCTGTGGTAAGCTTTAAGTCAAATTATTTTCCATCAAAATTGCTATACTGGTGCTGTGTCATAAATTAATATTTTGCTAATGTTTCATGGTACTTGAATACTATAACACCTTTTCTATTCTAGCTCCTAGTACTCTAAAATACAAATCTTCCAAGAAAAAGTTACATATTAGAGACCATAGAGAATTCATTTAAGCAAACAACATACGCATGCAGTGGAGTTGGAAATATTCAAAAGAGTCGTAGACCATTGAGAAAATATAATCTTTGAATGGAGTAAAAATGAAGGATAGTTCCTGTGATTAGTTTTAGCTCGACTGAAAACAGAAACTCAGTGTTATAGGATAAAGACAAAACAATCAGTAGCCGGTGGTTTTTTGGGTATTTGAAATCCTCCATAACTCTATCAAAAATTGTCTTGTGAACTACAGGCGTAATTCATTTACAATGATCAGCAGACAACCGAATAATACTTAGTTTAGTCTTGTAGACATTTAGGTGAAATACTTAACTTTTTGTTCTTTTCGAAATCCTGTAACAATAAATTTTCCAGAATGTTCGAATAGAGAAACCTAATTTGTTTTTTTCACCTGCCTAATATCTGTGATCCTTAGTTAGCTTTCATCAAATTTGCATGAAATTTTCAATATTTTGAACAGATCTTAGCAACTTGATGAAGAACTGTAACTCTGTTTACTTGAGAATTCACAATGTTTTGTTATATAGCTTTACATATTCACTATACTATATTCATTTAAAGTCCACCACTAATAATGTCCTGTCATTAAATCTTCAAGTTGTCAGAAATAATCTATTTGTATAATATCAGTCGTCAAATTAGTAATCTAAGCCATGCCAGCTTTATATGACGAAAGTAATCAAGAGTGAGAAAAATCAATCGTTGAAATTCTTTGTAGTATGATTCATATTATATTGTGATAATTCAGACATGTGAAGCCTTTTTCTTACTATTAGCAGTTATCTTCATTGTTCATTGAGAATCCATCTGTTTCATGCCTTATTTTGTTTGTTTGTCCTTCACTGAAGAAATCCTAGCACAAATACAGAAGAATTGCTTGGTATTTACTCATGGTGCCTGTCAAAGGGAGGCCATATAGCTAGTCGATTTTCTCTTTCCAACTCTGTAACCATCAGTCATACCTTTTGATGTTTGTAGATACAGATAGAATAGGTATATTTTAGTGTGTCTTCATAGCAAAGCTTTTGTAGAAAACTTTCGAATGCCTAAGTTTAGAATTGGTTATAAAGTTCTATATTAGTCAGACTGTTGCAAATGAAGTAAAGTCTGGTACAGATATTTGATAATCCAAGTTGCTCCGCTTCATTTTAGCATGATGAACCACGTTAATTACTGACGTTTTTAACCTGCATCGACTTATCTGGCTGAACCAAGTGTTAAGGTTACATTCACTTGTATCTGAAGTGCAAATAGGTTGGAAAATGATTAAAGATAGAGAAAATAACACGTGTTTGCGCCATTGACTACTGTCATAAGGCACTAGGGAGGTGTGAAAGTCTTTACTGGGATCCTTCAAAACAACATAAAGCAGTGACACTTGATGGGATAGTCGTAAGTCATTATCAAAGGAGCAGAGCATTTCTTGACTATTCTGATTATTCCTAGTATTTTGTTCTTCCGGCACGCTCTTTATATATTTAGTTTATCACATTCCATTAGTGTTTGTTCTCGTCACGCCATCACAAAGTGTGACGACTCAAACTGATACATATATCTTCGAGCTAGGTTCAGCGTTGGTTGTTTCCTTTACCTTACTTTTTTACGATCAGTTTTTTTCGCGTTTCTTCTTTGTTAATTTACAGTTACGAAACGGTTGTTTTGATTTATATCTTCAAATAATTCATTAACGCTTTAGATTTTGCTGCATTTGTTTATATTTTCATTGCAAAATCACTATTGTATCAAGACTGTCAACTAGCAGTTTTATAGTTGAAACTTGATAAAGTTAAATATCAAATATCAATTTTGTAGTTATTAAGGACAAGTCCTAACATTATTTGTCCTCTACCATTGGATCCTAAATATTAATAATTCGCTATACACTCATCATCCGACTTTCATTTGCCTTTGCATCAAAGTAGATCTATTTTTTTACTCCTTTCGTATTACATATAACTATAAGCGATACGTAATATTTTCATTGTGATTATTATTATTATTATTATTATTATTATTATTATTATTATTATTATTATTATTGATAGTGCTATCCATATACTGAATTATCATATTGTTACATGAATTTTTCACTTTATTTAGTTGGATTTAACTATATTTCCATATGAAACTAGATGGTTACCTATCGAATTATATATTCGCGATGAAAATAGATTCAATGTTTCAATAAATAATAATAATAATAATCCAGAAAGTAATTATGATTTTGATGGAAATTACTCAATTAAACGTAACCTAAACTTGTTACATGTAAATTTAAAGTCAGTTTCATCAAGTTTATCATTGTTAACCAAGTTAAATTTAAATGCAACTGATTTTGTTCAGTGTATCGGTTTAGAAGATATTCGAAAAAGAGTGAGTTTTAATTAATGTTTCACGAATTTCAATCATTATATGAATACTTTTCAAGTGAATTACAAGAATGTTTTTGTCTTACGTACTCCCAATACTCATTGATACCTTGAATTTATTATTTGTTTTTATTTATTTGAACACATGAACATTGTCACAAAAAAGCACCAAAGTTTTTATGAAATACAATAAAAATAAAATTGTGAAGTGATGGAGAAAAATATGAGTATAATAGAAAAAGAACGGAAAGGATTTAGAAATAGTGTTTGAATGTGAAATAATAACAAAATAATAATATTAATCGAAGAAGCAGTTCAATTAAGAAAAATACGATCAGAAAGGATTCTTTCAATTAAAAAATTTACCCTCACTTTTACGAAGAAAGTAAAAGAAGGTTACAGCAGGATCGCCACTGGCTTCTATTCTGAGCCATATTTGATAACGTCTCTAGCCACTGTGTTGCACCATCTCTAGGACCCCAACCAGGGAGCCCTGAAGGTCCAACACAAGCCAACCCTTTGCAGCTTTCTTTCATATCACGACACCGTGTCGTACGCTGACCACCTCTCCGCTTTTTCCAACCAGTTCCAGAGTCGGCAAATAATGCACGACGTGGAATTCTCTGGGACGACACTCGTAGAACATGTCCAAGCCACCGAAGTCGATGTTTCAAAATGGTGACACCAATTGGATTGTCTTATATGTGCCCAAACACACGATGCCGAACCTCTGCATTACTAACATGGTGTTGCCACTGGATGTTAGCAATCCTTCGGAGACAGCGATGATCGAACACAGAGTCGTCTAACATCCTCAACTCGGAGAGGCCAGGTTTCACCAGCATAGAGCAGAACTGCTCTCACCGACGCGTTGTAGATCCGACCTTTTACAGCCATACTACCATCACGAAGGCGCCAAAGATGGCCCAGATTGGCATAAGCCGCTCTGGCTTTCACTATACGTGTATTGATCTCATCACTCACGCTACCACCATTACTTATGGAGATACTCAGATACACGAACTTCTCGACTACTTCAATCCGCTCACCATCCAGAGTGAGTACAGGATTAGATTCCTTCCAGTCTTGTAGAAGTACTGTGTACTTCGAAGGTGCAAAGCACATACCATACCTACGGACACTGATTGCCAACTGATTAAGTGCGGATTGCATGGCTTGGGCATTATCGTACAATAAGACAATATCATCCGCATACTCAAGATCGAGAAGTCTTTCTCCAGGCAACAGATCCACACCACCATTACTTACATCCATCAGAGCTGTTTCCAGAATGTCATCGATGGCAAAGTTGAAGAGGAATGGTGAGATTGGGCAACCCTGCTTAACTCCACTGTTTGAATGGAACAATGGAGAAAGGTCTTTGTATGCCCTCACTCTGTCTGAGGTGTTTGTGTATAGGGCTTTCAGGATGTTAATAAACTTCTCAGGCACACCCTTCTTCAATAGACAATCCCAGAAAACAGTCCTATCCAACGGATCGAAGGCAGCCGTGATGTCAAGAAACACTACGATTGTTAGCCTTTGATAAGTATGGCGGTGTTCTAACATTTGGCGGAGGGTTAAGGTGTGCTCAATGCATACTCGACCAGAATGAAGACCAACCTTCTCTTCGTGAGTCAATCTTTCTCCGGTTTTGAAAACTACGAAGTATGACGTAAACCCTTAGCTTGGACGCGATCGGAAGTTAGCTTATCCCAACGATAGTTGTTACAAAAACTACGTGAACCCTTCGTAAAAAGATAGGGAAAGTATCAATCTATTTCAGGATGTTGGAACACTCTTTGATTGCCAGACATTTGTAAAGAACTCAGTAAGTTTGATAACCAGAATGTCACCACAATCTTTATATAGGGTCGGTAGCAAATCATCTATGCCTTATGATTTGTGGCGCTTTTGGAGTTTTAAGTACCCACTCACATGTTTAAAACCTATTTTATCTGCTGAGATGCTGTAATTAAGTTAATATCATTGAATTAGACACTGAATTTATTTGGTATGTTACCTGATAAGGTAAATCGTCGGGTAGATTGGTGAATCTCAATGGTTTTTCCTCAACTGTTTATTTATGTCCCATGTAGGAAACCAATGTTATAAATAATGTACGTTTAGTCTGTAGGATTATATCGCGGTAAAATTAGTAAAGCTGATATTGAACAAGTTACTTTTTTAAAGCAGTTTGTTATATATATTCAAAAAACTAGTTTTAATGACGAAAATTTTTCTTTGATGAATTGGCGTTTTGACTGGTGGGAGATAAGTTTGTCGCATAAATAGTCCTGGTGAAGTTAAAGGAACACGAGTAATGTCTTGGCGACATTATTTTTGCTTGAAGTGCCATTTTTCCTAAGTCTTTGGTTGGTAGTCTTATCCAAGACCATACGGGTATTCATAAACTTGGAAAGTGCACCAATTGATCGTTCGGATTCTTTCAGTTGTTCTGCAAGTAAATGTGAATCAAATCAGAACAAGTTAGGTCGGGAGAATTTTTGGTTCATTTTATTAAGGCGGAGACAGTGATACGAACTATCCAAAACGTTAGCTGCTTTCAGTTCCGAATGCCTCACCGGTTTAAGTGGAACTTTGCCAAATACATTATGGATAATCATGTTATTTTCAAGGAATATTCTCTTAACAACTACTTTTGCAATAAAGTAGATAACAGATCCGGCTTTAATAATGTCTTCAAAATTATCAGGAACTGCGCGCTTAGACAATAATAGCTTAAGAGTTTATAAAGCTTACATTTCTTGTTTGGCATCAAATATTGATGACGGACTCTGAGGCAACTTCAATTCGGAATGCAAATAACTTAGATGCTTGTGTACATTGTCTAGTTCGTTTTTTAAATTATTCATCCCATAGCTTTTTTGTAGGTATGATGTTTATCCATTGGATATTACAGTCATGCAGTGGCATATGTGATGTGAGTCCGATCATGAAAATATCAGTTACTCAAGAAATCACTGGGCTTGAGATGTAGTTAATAACAGAGTTGCTATTAACCGAGGTATTAGGGGTTTTTCAGGCTCGTTTTCTCGATAGCCGACCCATTTCGATGTTAATGTCAACGTATATGTAGTTTGTTTTGTTATTTACTGAAAGTATAGAATTAGGATGAACTTTTTTACAAGAGCGTGATAAAGTAGCTTTAGAATCAAATGCGTCAGAAATAAAATAATTCATAATATACTCTCACAGCTTTCACTTCCGTATACTAGTGTAATAAATAAATACTAATTATAATCAGTTTTCAGTTATTACATATGGCGTGTTTGTCAACAAGGGTTGACATAATTAATTGTCTTGTCTTTAACCTTGGGAAAATCAAATCACTTATATACTGTCGTTTTCTCTGGGCATGGTTCATTTTCGGATGAACATTTTCGAAAAAAACTACATAAAGTTTTCGTTTTATGCGTAGATTTTGTAGAGTATTCATGATATCAGACTTGTAGAGCGTGAAGCAGTTGTCACCAATGTCATTGAATTCTCTTCGTGCTCTATCCCAAGTTGATTGAATTTGTGACTGTACTAATGAATGCTGGGTCAGTAATTCTAATCCTTTTACGTTAACTTCAAGGAATTATGTTTCTAGGTCAGATTCCTAAGTCATGGGTAGACATCACTGGAGAGTTCCATACTAGGACGCAAAAGCTGTCCGTTAGGTTCTAGTTTTATACGGTACATAGATTGAGATCAATCTCTTTCGAATGTCACTCACAAATATCTATTGACTTGATTAATAACTTTTTAAAAATTTTATTCTTGTCAGTTTCCTCTCCCAGTCGAGAATTGTGAAGTACCAAATTCTTTACCAAATATAAATTCTGATTATGATGAACATTCTCTTCCATTATATGCGACACATGTTGGTTTAATTTGGTTGAAATTCGATTCAGATAAATATTGGCAAATTGTGGCTGATCGATTTTCTTCAGACCCTGAAATTAATGAATTAATGAAACCTACTCAAGTACAGTCGATTTACATTGAATTAGAAATTGAATACGCTCTTGATGCAACCAAATCTTCACCATCATCTGAATGTAATACATCACCGTCTTCTCTACTTTTGAATAATAATCAATCACTAACACGTCAAATTTCATTGGGATTCAAATTGGAATTACTGGCATCAAATTTAGCTCCATTAAAGTTATCTGATTTAATGTTAACTTTTGAAGATGAACCATCGACAAATGAATATTACTTACAGAAAAATAAACAAATGATAAAATTATTTGGGGAAAAAATTCAAGCTGAATCATTTTTATATGGCTCTGTCGAAACAAACTTATCACATACATTTTTACCTCAGGTATGTTTTTAGGTTACAATTTTTTTCTGAAAAAGATAGTAAACATTCATTTCAGTGTTTTAAATTTTCCCCTCAGTCAGTCAGTCAGTAACAACGTAGAACTTCGTACATACGTACATCAGTTCGAGTTGCCATACCACATTAGCACAGAGATGCAGTTGTCGATTCAAATCCCTCACTGGTAGAGGTAGTAAGAGTATGAGCAGTAATCGGAAACATTAAAGTTTGAAGATGTTGTTCAAGGAGTATAATTCAATGAAATAAATTTGGAAAAAGAAAAAATAGACAAGGAGTATTCAGAAGATTAGAATTCAGAAGAACATAAAGAGTAAATGCATCTGCGCCATCGCATTTAAGGTCTCTAACAATCGGTTGCTATCATCTCGCGGATTCCAACCAGGTAGTCTACATCTACCAACATGGGTCAGTCCATTTGTCAGTGACTTCATGGATTTGTGTCATGTTTTGGTTTGCCCGCCCCTAGCTTTCTTCCAACCTACTCCACCATAAAACATCTCACGTCGGGGCAGTCAGTGGTCGGGCATACGTAACACGTGTCCCAGCCATCTCATCTGATTAAGTTTCACTACTTCATCAATTGATTTTCCATCCTTATTTAGTACTCGTTTCCTAACAACTGAGTTACTTATTTGGTGGTCCCAGGATATACGAACAATGTTTCGAAGACACCTATGATCGAATACTAGTAACCTACGAATATCCTCTACTCTTACTGACCATGTTTCACTGCCATAAAGTAGAACGGAACGAACTGCTACGCAGTAAACATGTCCTTGGTTTGATAGACGGATATCTCGCCTACGTCATGAATGACGCAAGTTGGAGCACGAGGCCTCGCCGAGACTTGAACATGGGTCGCTGGATTGAGAGTCCACAGTGCTAACCGCTACACCACGAGGCCTTTAGTAATTTTCATTTTATCTGAAAAGAGGACTTATCGTATCTTTTCGACTTTCAACGTTAAAGAAAAAAACTACTTTGGAATATTCTATTACTATGTTTTTGCATAGTGTTTGTCCACTCATGATTTTTCTCGTTTTAATTATATATATATATATATATATATATATATATATATATATATATTCGATTTTCATCAAGTTCTGTAATGTTAAAACTTATTGGTATAATACATTCAAACTTCTACAATTTTTTTACACTTTTAATAGATATTGATAAAATCTAATCATCTCCTACATTATCGTCTCGAAATAGAACTAGAAGAAAATTGGTCTAATAAACGACAGTCGAAGTCACTAGTACAATTAATTAGTCCATGGTTATTTCATGTATTTTATGAACCAGCAGATAATAGTTCTAAACGAAAGCAATCACTATCTTCTACTGAACTATCGAACGGCTTATCTGAAAAAACCTCAAATTCACCGAGTTCTCCTGTTTTAAACTCTTGTACAGAAGATGTCTTGGATAATCTGAAGACTACACATCAAATCCGTTTACCACTTATTGGATTTAGTGACTTAGTGTTCAGTAACAAAGTGACAAAACTTATCAATTCCGAACGGTTAAAATCGAATGAATTAGGTATTCCGATTCCTGTAAAAGTTGAAGTACTTGGCAGTGTTTTAGAATCAAATATAAAAGTAATGTCACATACCCTGTAATAAATATTATTTCAGTAATTCTCTGTAATGTGATTTATTCAAAACATTTTTGTCAAAGATATATCTTAAAAGGGGTTATTTTAAAAGTTATTATGTAAAGGAAGTGCCTGAAAAGTGTCCTCTATGTAGCCAAAAATATTCATATTCTTATCCATAGCTTGCGTGTGGTTTTAACGGTTGGCTTCGTCTTACGTTATGGCTATGGAATTCGGGCGTTGAAAGTAGAAGTCTATCATAGGTTGCTTATATTTTACGGTGAATGTATTCGAAACCTATGCTGAAACCACTGACTAATTAGTTCTTTGGCTAGACGTATGGTACAAAGCAAAAACCCTAGATTAATCGATTAAGCATCGAATCTTAATTGTTTGGGGTCATTGAGATATATGTCACATATCAGTACGTTGTGAGTTATACATTTTCGTTAAAACTTATTCCATAATCCTACATCAACATTTGAAAATTCTATAAGGCATGAATCGAATTCAATTACACTAATATTAATGTATCTGATTTTTTCATCAATCTTGAACTAAGCATTATTTCGTACTTCACATTCTGCAACTGTACGGATATCTATCTATTTCGAATTCCTACTTTCCCACTGAAATTATAATAATATAATTGTATTCCTTTGGTTGACCTTTCACCGCCTTGATGTGTAACGCAATGTGTCAGTGTAAATCGACATACATTTGTCCTGCCACTTATATTTCTTTTGCTTACAAAGAATGATGAAATGCCCTTTTCTAATTATTAACTAAAGTAGATAACGGATCAAAAGGAGTTAATTATTGCATAATTTTTCATATATATATATATATATATATATATATATATATATATATATATATATATATATATATGCAGAGATCGATTACTACTATCATTTATTTATTTTGTTCTAACCTTAATTCTTGTTTTCTGTTCTACAGATATTTTGGTACTCTCGTGTTCAAGCTCGCTGGAAATCTGATTGTAAATCAAAAAAATCTCAGCAATATGAAAATCTATACTTATGTTCTTATTTTCATCGATATGGTCGAATAATTTTACCAGCACATGAATGTCGAATAGATCCAAAATGGTTTGCTAATGAATCTTTGTCAACATCATTATTTAAACCTTGGTATGAATATCCGTTCCTTAATTCTGGCTCTACTGCTGGCCTTCTGTGGTCAAATAATATTTGGATAGGTTAGTCTTATATTTTCTTGAATCGATCTTTACTGAAAACAATTTTGAAGTGTTTGATAAACAACGATGGAAAACAACTTCTGAATACATTAGTTCATGAATAAATTGTTTATTCACCTTTAATAATCTATCTAACATTCTGATAGGTAACTTATATGTATGACGATTAAAACAAGTCAGAGTCAATACTTGTTTCAAATCACTATATTTGTTAGTCTCCGAAATCGACACCTCCATGCTATTCATTCGTTTTCTTCGAAGAGGATATTTAATGAGGAGGTGCTGGTTAACAGTGGAAATGTATAAAAATAAATAAAAAGATTACAAATTATCACTGCTATATTACTCTAAAATATACAACAGAATGTAGTTTGTTGATTCAAAACTTTTCGAAACGGGTAACGTTTGAAATTTAAGATAAAATGGAACCAAAATCACATTTGGACAGTACTCCTTAGATCTCCAGTATTTAGTGGGTTTTATGAATGACAATAAGGTCATAGGGATTTTTCAATAAAGCGAACTAGCAGTTATGATCTTCATTTGGTCTTACTGGGAGTTTAATTAGTGTATTTAAATGTGATTAATCATTTGTAATCACTAATTCCTTCCTAATTTATCTCATTAATATTCATAGCACTTACTTGCAAGCTGATTTTTAAGATTTTATTTATAAATTTCTATTGACTCAATATGTTACTACTTGTAAATAATCATCATTCAATATCTATTCAAGTATCTGGATACCTTTTTATACCTATTGATTTTACGTCACTAATTCAGTGGCAAGTACTTCAAATCTCTCAATACGATCTGTTGTACTTAATAAATGAAAGCTTTGTCAACTTACTACCAACCATCGATCTAGGCCGATTAGCGACGATTATTTATCCGAAAAAGCACTCAAACGAAAAGTTCCAAAGATCTAAGTTTACAAACTTACTCGTACTTACCAGTCATCAGAAGCTGTCAATTATCATCCTGACTGCTTACAGGCCATATGATGAGATGCATCGTACAAAATGCTTGCAAATATTATGACTATTGGTTGTTTGCACTTCTTCACTGAAGTTATGCTTTACGCAACATGTTACATTAAACTAAGGTATGTTTGTGTTTTTTTTTAAAAACGAATTGTTTAGATATTAGTCTGGACCCACCCATTCTTGATCATTCACCAAATTTTCGAATCAATTCACAAAAAAAACTTGATCCTCAAAGTCAACTATGTTTACAATGTCGTCAAGATTATTCTATTGCACGTCGAACCACTGTTTGTACCCAACGTCGTATTTCATCTATTTCAGTATTATTAAATCAAGAATTACTAACTAATACCAACACTAATATCACTAGTACAATGGCAAAAAATCAGTTGAATAATTTAAAAATAGAAGAATCATCAGTGGCACTTCGTAAAATATCTCTGCCGGATTTAAGAGTTTCACAAAAAACAACTATGAATATTAACAAAGAAGATCTTTATTCATCGTCACGTATTTGCACATATCCATTAAATCCTGTGTCTGTTTCTATTCAATGTGGAGTAAGGCAGAATTTTTTACGCAATATTTTTATAGAAAATGATACAAGTAAGTGGTGTGTATACAATTCATTGTTGATACTATGATAATAATCATCCGTTATATATTGTTTTGTTCACAAATTACCTACCTCTCTCCCCTTATTTCATGTATCACATGCCTAAACACCGCCTAACTCTACAGCAATATCGTGTAGTGTACGAGTAGGCTGAAAGCAGATAGTGGTGACCAGTCAACATATGGTATCAGTTCTTAAAGTCATTGACTATTCTACTGAGCCATATTGGTCGATATAGACTACCTGATTAGTAGTTAGTGGAGATTTAGATTTACATGACTCAGAATCGATCACAATGTCATAAACACATTCTCTCTTTCTCTTCACTTTAATTCTGAGTCCCAAAATCTTTTCTTTGTGCACTTAGTTTTTTCTACTACTACTACTGATACTGCTACTACTTTTACTACTCTGGTATTATGATTTTTCATTTCATTTCACTATGCTAATATTGTGTGGAAAGTTGAATCGATGAACATATATTAGGTTATGCATTGCATATAACCAACTTACTGACCTCTATTGTGACTTTTAAGCCGGTTTAATATCACGTGACTTATTTTCCAATCGGAATACGACTTATAGAATTTCAGCACTGTACCAAACCAATGACGTATCAACCAGTATGAGTAGCCTAGCCTCTTTATTGGTCCTTTTCCTTCCTAGCCCTGCCAGTTGGGTCCAGAACAGCGATACTGGTTTCCACTATGTGAATCATTTATTTCAAACTTACCTGGTTTATATACAAGCCAAACGGACCACATCACACCATAAAATAGGAAATGACATTTGTAACATAAAGCCAAACAATGGCTGTGATCGTGGGAGACTGTAATTAATAAACTGAGTATAATTCAAGAATAGTAAGTCCTATCATAATAGCCTGCCCCCAAATGCCCTGGTACGGCCGAGAGTGGGGAGAGTCCGCTCTCCCTCTCGAAATGCTCTCACATGGCCATGCGTATACAGCCTCTGCCAGGGAAGTCCTACTCACTGCCTTCTCGTGGCGGGGGTGTTGTTTACGAAAATGAGAGGACGAAAAGCGAATGTCTGGCGCTTTAACCGGACCCCAAACCAATGGTGCACATGGGCTCCAGTATCCTGCGGGAACAAATGGCGTATGAACCAATCGTTGGTCACCGGCTACCATGGGACTGCATCTCCTTACGATGCTCCACTGCCTTGTGGGTCAGACGTTCAGGTCAAAGGCTCGGGGTGTGGTCCCCTAAGAAAACCACCTGCTTCGGTTTGGGCACCCGAGCAGTATCACAGCCCTCACACAAATCAATTGAGATTTGTGTGGCGCATATGTATTTGGTGCCTCCCTGTACCTATACTTATGTGTTAAAATAAATAAATAAAATAATCATAATAGTCTATAAGTCAAAACAAAGCTTATAATAAGAGGAATATAGATATGCATAATCTAGTTACTAAATATACGTATAATATTAGTCCATAAATAGTTCTCAAGAGTTTCCCATAACTTAATCTTCACTAGAATATAACAGCCTGATTTTGTTTATGTACCAAAATTTCATCTGATTTGATGTGAATCTACATTTATTACGTATAGAAATATGCGTTTTCTTAGTTATTATCGTTTAAATCTTCGTTGTTAGAATTTTATGCATATGATATGCAAACCAGCATGTGTCAAAGTACTTAAAGCATAAAATTGTTCAGAACTATCATGTAACCTAATTATGACTGACTGACTAGTCAGTATACTTGAAATATTTTCTGAATGGAATGTATTACAAAACCGTCAAGTTGGAAATGGTTTAAAATTGCAAATGTATGTATGAAATTATCTGATGAAATGTATGGTTAAGAAAAGTGTACTTGGTTCCATAGCAATCACAACCCATTAGATTTAATAAATGTTTAATTAAGTTACTCATTTAAAACTGAAAGCGAGAAACAATTCTTGTTATTATTGTAAATCATTTGAATAAAACAGGTATGGGTATTCGATTGGAGATGTAGAAATTACTTTTATTAAAATAATATATGTAAGCGAATAATGTTGTTTTCAGCTAAATCATCATCAGGTTTTATTCTAATATATATGAATACATAAAAATATTAAGTCAATCAAGACAATTAATAAGTCGATAATCACAATGAAATACATTGCATAACTACAAAGAATAGATAACAAGTTAAAAGGCTGGTGTACTAATAGTCATAAAGGTGTCAAAAGAATAAAATCTCAACACAGGAAGTAGATCAAACCTGTATAAATAGACTTTAAAATAATAGAATTGTGTAAATAATTAGATGATGAAGAATATTTTAACCTATATAAATCTCTATTTCCATTGTTATACTATTTACAAACATTTCTGCTATCATCTAGGAAATCAATTAGCATTAGCATGTAGGACGTATTTAACCCCCAATTTCCCTGGTAAAGCCAAGGGTGCGAAGAGTCAACTCACCCTCTCGAAATGCTCTGACATAACCACGCGTATACAGCCACTCCCATGAAAGTCCTACTAACTGCCTTCTCGTGGCGGGGGTGTTGTTTATCCAAAGTGAGAGGACGAAAAACGAATGTCCGGTACTTTAACCCGGTTGGTGGGTTTCGAAGGATCCATTTAAGGCAGCTGGGAAACCCTGATTCCAAACCAATGGTGCACATAAGTTCTGGAATCCTGAAGGAACAAATGGCTTGTGGACCTATTATTGGTCACCAGCTACCATGGGAGTGTATCTCCTAACGTTTCTCCACTGACTTGTGGATTAGACTTCTAGGTCAAAGGCTCTGTGAGTGGTCGCCTAAAAAACCAACTACTTCGAGTTGGGCACCTGGGCAATGTCACAGCCCACACAAAAATCAAGTGACTTATGTGGCGCATATGTATTCGGTGCCCCTTTGTACCAGCATTTATGTGTGCAAATAAATAAATAAGTTTTACTAATCATTGGCTTTTACCATATTACTTCATTTAAAGCAAATGAAATCACTTTATTACTGTGAAACGAACAGGTTTCTCAATTTATGTATCCTGATAAATTTTTTCTGTTCATTTTTTTCTGAATACTGCTTTTGATTAGTTGCAATTCATCATTTGTGTAAACATTTCTTTCTATTATTTTTATTCCTCTTCTAAAAAAATACTCTAAAGATTCTACAACTCAACGAAAAAACTCGTTTCTCAACTCAAATGGTACCACAGATTCAACACAGGAGTTTCGAATAGAACATGTTTGGATGGGTCCTGCTGTATATAGACATGTTCAACACATTAGTAATGATGATTATGAATCAACTCAGAGTACTTTGTTAGGACCGTTAATTGAAGGAATGGATTATACTTTTGTTGGAAAGGCCTCAGGTAGTATTGGGGTGAGTGTCTGATTGCATTTCTTAAATATTAAAGCTTATAAATGTGTAAATAATGAACTTGTCAGAAATGTTAGTAATCACTGTATGTTTTTGTTTTAATGTTTTTAGTTCTCTATCCCTCAGTCTTCGCCGTCATCACCATTATCACAATCTAGTAAAAAATCTGAAACATCCATTAGTTCTATAATATTTTTACGTCCCGGAAAATTTTGGGTTTGTGGTCTGTTAGGTATATTACCAGAATCTTCCATTTTAACTATAGCAAAAGATGGTCGAATACCTACACCATTTCATTTATCATCAGTACACAGTGTTGAAACTATTCGTTTTTCACCAAATGGGATCTACATTCATGTTCTTGATTCACATGTGTAGTAATTTTCTTAACTGATTTATTTTTTTTCTGATCTAGAAATTTACTTTCAGATGATTAATATATCCTTCCATTCACATAGGTTATTTGTATTGTTACCTTCTGTGTTTATTTTGCTTTGATTACTACTTTTTTCAAAGTGTCTGTTTGTCGGCGTTGTTTAAAAACAACCGGTTTCAATATATTTTCCTGCCATTTGTTTGTAATGATTTCTTCGTTTCATAATTTTATCATTTATCTATCGTGTGTGTAAGTCTAACAGTAAGATCATCACCGTACACTCAACGATAATTTGTCCACATGCTTTATGGTTTTTTATATACTTTAAATAAATTTCTTTGTTCGATAGATTAACAAATTAAATCATTCATGTCATCATCATATTCACATCAAAACAACTGGGAATATGAACATTAAAAAAAGAGAAATATATTATTTAATTTACTCTCTTCTTTTTTATATTATTTCTGTGCTGACTGTCTCGAATCACACATGATACATTTTTAGTCTACACTGTTGTATTTTTCCCACTTTAGTATCCTTCATTCTGCTTCTTCTGCACGTTTGTTGGCGTGTTTTCTTTATTCTTCCTCTTCCACTGTGATAGATTAATAATGAATATTTTTTTTAGTTGCATTTATTAGACAATATATTCAACATTCACGATTTGATTACTTCGTTCAACATGTAGACCTGTTAAGTGTATGTGTGTATGTATGAATAGATATTCTGCAAAGTTAGGGGGAAATATATTTATTCAATAATAATGTTTGTTGTTACTATCTCTTTTCTCCCATTTATATCTTGCTTTATTTCTTCAACCGAAAAAAATTGAACATTACATATATCATATAAGAATATTTATTCTAAGAGTTATTATCTTGATCATTCTATAACAAAAATGAAACATTGATTCAATGTATTGTAATTAGTGATTTCCTGTTCATACATTTCCCCCTCACCTCAAGAGTGATGTGTGTGCAATTGGATAAAACTTGTTTACTTTACATTTCTATATAAATAAAAAACGGTTGTGATTTATCTAACTCAATTGTTCACTACTTCTTAAGTTGTTTTTAATATAATATTGTTTTAATAAATAACTTATAAAACAGAATATAAACATTCATTTAGAAGTAAAGGGTTTATTTTTTCTCCATATGTTTGTGTGTAAAATTAATTAATTCTTACTTAAAACATGTCTGCTGTTGAATAAGTTGTTTCCAACCTGGTAAAGTAACTGAATTCCAAATTACTGAGTTATAATATATTTCAATTGCGACCGACAACTGAATTGAAGATGATTAGTAGGATAATCTGTTGGGTTTTGAACAGATATGTTTTGGGTTAGTCTTAGTGTGAAAATCAACTCTGGGTACAAGCTACTGAGTCCAAGATAGGGCGATATATATGTCCGAAGTTGCACTACTAACTACAATCTAAATATACCAAAACTTCCAATTAAGGACTGTATCTAAACTATCTGCTGTGTCCATATACCTCCATAGAGCATGATAAGTCCCAGTTCTAAATATGAACATCAGGAAAATTTCAACCTCCACATAAAGAACTGAATTATAAATTCCAACTCATCTCGAGCAAAGAGTGCAAACTAAATTCTGTAATAAAGTTTAACAGACTGGTTATCAGGTTGTCTTCATCTGTAATAACTGTAGTTGACATATATCCAGCGCGATCAACTATCATTGGCAAAATAATGTTTACAAATTAAAAACTATTACTTGTACTGTCTAAGAGAACATAAAATCATTTGTACAAACTATCATATAAAGATGTGACAAATGATATCCAGATCCGAACTAATGTATGACTTGCCATATTTAATCAATAATTAACTAATGGGAATTCCAGAAGAATAAACTTGCCCCATATTTTTAATAAAAAGCAATTGAAAATTTTAAAAAAATGATAGTAAAGAGCTGAATGAATATTTCCGTAAGTAATGAATCACTTGTTGACGCAACAATGCTAGGGGAATCACACAGATTCCTAATGCTCTAGTGTGCAATGATCTCGTTACCATAAAGACAATTTACTTACTCTTCACAATACATTCTCGAGGATGAGTGAAGCTGCATAGGTTGTTCAAGCTCTTAATTTTAAGCTGTTAGAGTTTGTGTATACTTTGTTTTACTGATAATTATCATTTAAATATCAGAGCTGGAATATTAATTAATTTATGCTTTTACTAGCAATTTTTAAAAGCAACTGACGTAAAAGCTTAACAGCATTAGGATAAATAGTTTTGTAATAGCAGACGTGATCTCATGTTCTCTGCATGAGTTGTTCAACTAAAATTTCAACGTTTGACTGATAGGAGAAATTCGGCCAGATTATTCTCTAAATAGTTGTGTCAAATACTATCATGAGATAAGTTTCATTAAGTATAATTTGACTATCTAAAGTCATCTTATTAAAGAAAGAGCACAATATCGGTCGATTGATATAAAGTACCGTTAACACAAGTCTTTGCAAAATAAATGAGAAGAAATTCAGGATTTCAACTGTTTATTACAGTTTATTTCACCACTGGCTTATGTAAACTTTGATCAAGGTTTTTAAACAAAATTGTAATTATTCCTGGTTTTAACATCCTTTCTGCTATTTCGTTATTCCTAACTGTATTAGTATATCTGCACCTTATTAAATAATTACAGCCTTAAGGTAAGTGCGTAAAACTTTATGTAGTTATTGGGTTACAAAATGTCACTCTTTTCTACCTTATCGCTTGAACCATCGTAGAGATGAATACATTTTACTAACGACGTCGATAAGTCGTTCGTTGCCATTTTGCTAACATTGGAAAAGTGTTGAAGATCAGTGTTTAAAGCCAACAACAATCGCTGTGAAATTAGCAATTACATATGAATTGACTTATAGGAGTCTAGCATTTAAAGTCAAACCGTTTCTAATAGACCTCGAATCTTATGTTATCGTAATAGATTTTGAAGTCAATTCTGCATTTCCCATAGTAATAATTGTTTCAACTATACAAAGCTTGGAGACCATGACAAATCAACATAAATTCCAGACCGTATTTTATTTTTTTACCCATCATTCAATATTATATATATATATATATATATATATATATATATATATATATATATATATATATATATATAAAGTATTGGTCATATGCAGAAATTGTGATCAACATTTCCACATTAACCGTTATTTCAATTGTCTACTTGTTTCATAATGACTGAAAAATTTATCCTGTACACGGCAAACATGCAAACATTTTATTATCAGGTGATTCATTTCCCTCTGTCTGGTTTAAAATTATCAGAATCGGGGTTTGTGGAGATTTTAGTATTTTAGCAATAGAATTCACCATTCAATCTAAACTAGACCACCAATGAAGTGCTGGACGGCCGTTTCGTTCTAGTAAGTGACTCCTCAGCAGTGCGCATCCACGATTCTGCATGCGGGATTCGAAACCAGGACCTTCTGTCTCACACGCGGGTACTTAACTTCTAGATCACTCAGCCGGCACCCAACGATTTTAATGTTTAACTTCAATTGGTTCATGAACTTGCTCAACCATTCATCCATTATCTGAGGTAGGTACATGTTTCTGCTCGACATGGATTGAATTCCACTGGTCATGGCTTCTCAATAGAACTCCAGGAAATCCATCTTTAAGCTAATCACTTATGAGCACATGATTATTACCAATAAAGAGTTGTGGAGATTGCAGTATTTTTAACGGTGCTTTAAAGTTTTCAATGGTAGTCTAGCTTAGATTGTCTTATGAATTCAACTATTAGTCTAAAATTAGTTGCCTCAAACTATTTGCCATCAAATCTTTCGAAATAGCGTACAGAGTTCAGTAAGAACTAACATTAACTATTCCAAAGTTGAGCTACACAAGTGCTTTTAAACCATGAAACGTATTAACTCATAGTAAATATGTAGTCGATAAGTTCGAATTGTATCTATCCCAAATTCTTTGTTAGAAAAATATTTTACTGCTTCAACATATTTATCTTTAAAAGTCCCTTGTGAGATTTAGAAAACAACAACCTGAACATTGGAAGATATAATGAGATAAAACAAATGTATTATTGAATAAAACAAGACAAATTGTAAGTAATATATAACAATAGTGAACTATCTGATAATAATTACATTTGATAGCCTGAGGTATGTATATAAATACTTAAATTAAAGAATAAACTTTCTCTGAATGAATGATATATATCCAAATGGAATTTACCTGAACGAAAATTGCCAATTATATATAATCCACCCAGCTTTTGATAAGATGTTTGTTGAATGAATAATAAGTTAAAAAGAAAAGCAAAATAACTCTAAGATTATAATGCATCATCATTTCTTGTTCAATTCTAAAATCAAACCTTACGTTATAATTCCACGTAGATATTACTGCTGACCCCTTGAATATCTTCCGAATGTAAATACTTATTAACTATGATTTAATTTTGGACAGTGAATCAGTTTATAAAAAGAGAATAACTAAACTAAAATCTTAAATGGAATAAAATGAAGGTTTTAGAATTAACACTGGTAACGCTCAGTGTAAGGTTTTGACTACGGAACGAAATATATCAAGAAAAATTATTATTCAGGCACAAATGCGAAATTCGACAAAGAAATGTTTGTTTAAATCATCATTATCCTCCCTTGTGAATGTATTTGTACAATAAAAAATCGAATTATGCATTGAAATATTTCACAGAATACTATATACTATAATTTTAAGTCATAAATTCTTGAATGGTATACGACTAAATGCTTCTTATCATTGATTTTAGTCAATAATTTCAGTACGAATTTGACGATAAATGTTGGCAAACCTACTTATTTTTTTTCCGTAACAGAAACTCATATGCGTTTTGATCATCAGTAACATATATTACCTGATATATATATATATATATATATATATATATATATATATATATGATTATTTTTACAAATTTAACAACATTTCATTAACTGAAGATTATAAAATGATCGAAAAGTGCTGAACATTCCCGTCTCCTTAGTTTAACGTTTATTTGCATTATTTAC
Source organism: Schistosoma spindalis (assembly GCA_946903255.1). Classification (NCBI taxonomy): domain Eukaryota; kingdom Metazoa; phylum Platyhelminthes; class Trematoda; order Strigeidida; family Schistosomatidae; genus Schistosoma; species Schistosoma spindalis. Next base: position 49,655,593 of record OX336420.1, read on the forward strand.
TAACAACCTAAAAGGTGATTTGTAACAAGAGATTATGGTTGATCTTGTAAGATTCATTTGAAGAAGTGACAATCTACTTTATCATTCCTACGCCACTGTCTTTATTGTTAAATGAATTACTAATAAAGTGATTTGTTTAGAACTTCACCATGAACAAAGTTTATTACAACAAAATCTCATTGATTTACTTATTATTTATAATCTTCATAGCAAGAGTCAAGTTTTCGCCGTGTTTCACACTATCATTCTTCATCATAGTGACAAAAAATAATTCCATCCTACAACTGTATATATCTTAAACACTATATGAAGATATTTCTGTTTAAAGTCTTAAGTAAACGAAGCATACAATTAAAATCTTTTGACTAATTTATTTATCAAAGAAAAACTGCTTCATCTTTAATTCATCGAATTGTTAATATTGAATCTAAGGGATATTGTTAATAAATTGGTAGATTTGTTTTATAACTTACTACTACTGGTATTTTAGGAATTGAAGTTTTCATCCTAGAAAATCAATTCTACTGAAATTGGAAGTTCTTATTTAAATTAAAGCATCTACTGGCGACCTGCTTGAACATCTGTGACACCTGTCCCTGCAATCTCAATATTTCAACAAGTTATCTATTTTCGTTTGTTTTAATACATCATCACGTCTATTAATCTCATGACCTATTTATGTGCGTTCATGAAAAGTGTACAACCTTTGGTTATACAAGTTACAAAAGGCCCAATCAGTGATATCATGGTTGCTGTTAATATGAATAGAAAAGAATGTTTATTATTTCGATGCCGATTGACTGGACTGCTAACTTCTAATTGGCGATCACTCAATATTTATCGTCAGGATCGACCAAGAAGTAAGAAACGGAAACATGTTTAAATACTCTGTGCTGAGAATTCTATATTGTACCAAAAATGTAATAGTGAATACAGCTAATAATGATAGTTATAATAATAATAATGTATACTCATCTGTATGTATCATAAACTAGATTTAATTTTCAACTCAATAATAATCTTATTTTTATGTAAATCTACGAATGGTTTAGTTGATTATGTTATTTTGAATTCTAGTAAGTAAAATGACCTGAAATATTCTTTTCTTTTTTTAAATAAAGTTCTACATTAAAGTTAGTATACTGTATATTTTAATGAAATCTAATGTATAGATGACCTAGTTAACTTTATTCTCTCGAGATATAAAGGTGTTTTGGATTTTTATTTTACTGAATCATTACGTAAATAGTAGAAAAATATCCTAAGATGTTTGTAGTGGATTTAATTTGAAATTATCCAATTGACTCTGAAATATCACTGAATTTTCAGGTAGGAAAGTTCTATTTCATCATGTGTAATGATTGATTAAAAGTTAAATCACGATACCATGGCTGTTAAATGGATTATTAAATATACAATAAACACTATATCAATCAACATCACGACATATTAATACCATACTTCGATCCATCATACTCAACAAAACATGTGTTGATTAGAAATTCAACAACAGAACTATCTACCAATATGCACTCATTACTATGTAACCATGCTGGGAATTATTTGGATATGTATTTGGAAAAAGCATGTTTTATCGTATCAGTAAAACACGCTATACAATAGCAGGTAAACTAGAAGATTAACATTCGGGTGTGATAAATTGCCTATTTATCCTTTACATATCCTTCGATCAGCCATCTGTAGAAAAATACACTTTTTAGTTCAACAAGATAGAGAGTTTTCTTAGATGAACTGTTGCTAACTTTCTTAATGACCTAATAGGCTTCTTTTCGTGTATAAAAACTAACGATAATTGCGTAATAGTAAAGAACCTCAATATATTTTTTTAATGTTCTGTCAGTTTTTGGATAGGAGATTCGAAAATAACTTTCCGAAAAGCTAAATAAAAGAAATGTGTATACTCCAGGACTTTCAAGGAAACCACTTGTCATAATATCTACCTATACCATCATTTGCTTAAATATTTCATAATGAAGCGAAGTTACAAATATCGGAATTTGAACTCAGCGTCTTATTTGGAGCACAAATATCGTAATACCTATTCGAGGATGAGCGTGGCAAACGTAAACAATGTATCATACCGTTGCGAAGAGATGGTATTATGATATCTCTTTGAAGCTCGTGAAGATCGTAAAGCAAACAGAACGAAACACCTTCTTCCCCGAAACACCCAATGAATACGTCTTTAACCATTCCAACGTCGTCGTTTGGTTCAAAAATTTACGGTAGTGCACATGTTGCTGCAATCCGAAGGCCTTATGAAGCGAACATACAATATAACCGCAATCTCTAACAAAGACTCTGGTCGATTAAAACTGGTCGTTGTCAGTTGCTTTCATTAATAAATAACACAAAATATCTTATGACACGAATTCTTTTAAAAGAGTCTTGACCTCAATTAAATAATCTTCCAGGAAGTAGGGATTTAGTATTGCTTCACCTTAATAAACAGTGTTCAGATCATTCCCATGGATCGAGATGATTAGATCGATAAATTATTCTTGATAATAAAAGATATATGGATTATCTCTGAAGGAATTACTAAACAAGATACAACGCATAGCACTGAAAAGAAATCGATGGAAATCTTACGAAAGATTAATCAACCATCAACAGTGAATTATTTAAGCACTCAAGATTGTTCGGTTCTACTATATCTCAGCTGTATGGAATTTTGAAAGTACGTGGGAAACCTACTCCCTTTCGCTCTAAAATATAAATTACTCCTCATACAAAGCAACTGACAAATGGTTGGAAGAATTTCTTCATTTGATCAAAAATAAGATGATCAAACATAGCGCCTGCTTTTTCCTATTCGAAAGCCATAATCAATGCATATGGAAAGATAATTATACGTTTGGATGCTGCTTTTCTCTCTAAAATGTATTTCTCCCAGAGGCAATTTGCTACCTATGCGAATATAATGAAAGTAGTAACACCATCATCGGTATTCCAGAACACTACCTAAAGGAACTACATCTATATTTCACTTTCAAAATTCAACTTAAATTCTGTAAATTAACCGATATTGTTGAGGTGATACCTCCAATTAGAAGTCTATCAGTAAATTGTTTCATGACCAATCTACACAATTTTACTATCCGATCAAAAATGGATGATTTTTATTTGCATAGAAGACATCAGAATGATAATTTCATTATCTGTGGTAAAAATAGTGATCTTAATAAAATACTGAGAGTGTTCAGTATGTACCACCAGTTGATTGCATTCACAATAGAGTCAGAAATAAATGGAGAATTTCAGTTCCTCAATGAATTGCTAAAAATTACACCATTTAGTGGCGCGAGATCTGGCTCTAGGGAGATCGCTTCTGATTGTTATCGAACAACTGTTGTCAAAATATAAATTCTGGCTATCCTTGTGTTTCATCATCGACTTAACTAGCGTTAGTGAATAACAAAGTTAAATAAGTCAAATACGGGAATGAATTTCAATTTAGTGTATTTCATACAGTCATCGATCCAGATAAAAGGTCGTAAAACAGAAGAGTAGGGAGCGAAGCGAAATAACACGCGATTGAGACGTCATGTAAGCCAACTAGTTTTAACTAAGCGTGAATCGATATTTATAGTCTAATAGAAATAAGTTACAGACATGATGAGTAAGAAAAGCAATGTACACACATAAGCTTACATAAAAGCAGTCAAGGTTAATAAGTGGTAAAACTGTGGCTTGAGAAGAATGGATAAACTGATTTGTTCAGGAACTAGAATAACTTATGTGGGTTCGATTCAGGGCCATCACCTACAACCTTGTTGGTCATTAAAAACATAATTATATAGAATTTAAACTTGGAATTGTCAATATATAAACTTTCAAATCTGCGTTCCACTGGGAAATTTCTATCCTTCATGGCTAGAAGAATCCGAAGAAGACACATTCAACGACGTATTGAAAAAAAAATTGTTAAATCTTTATAGAAAATGAATTTCCTTCCAATTTCAGCGACAGGAAGCTGAAACTTAAGATTGAAAGAAACCACACAATATCTGAGATTATATTTATTGTTGGAAAGGCTGGATTGGTTAAAATAATCGTTTTCATTGTGTTAACATCAGTATATGACAATGAAACTGATTTGAGTCAACTCCAATAGTTCAACTTTCCACTACTATTGAAATTATTTATTGTTCGTATTTAACATTTCTTTTAGCTAAGTTAATGTGAGGAGTAAAAATCTAGCTACCTACTATCCTTGATAGATTCTACATTATTCATAGATGAATAACTTCATTTTAATGAAAAAACAGATGAAAATAAATTCTCCTATACAATTAAACCTTAACGTTTTTTTATTGATTTTTATTAATTTTACAATAAATTAATTTACTTACTTTTGAAAAGTCTAAACATAAAAGTAAAATCAATTTCGTACTATTCTTCACTTATGATAATTTAACTGATTCCCATTTATTTAAATTAATAAGGAAAAGGTGCTTTATTCAAATAGTTATCGCTTTTGACAAAATATTGGTTAGCACATACAACTATAGTACCCATTTGTCTTTATCTACACAGAAAAAAGTCTATCAAATCTCTAAGCAACTAGATCAAAGAAATATTCGTTTGTAATGATCATTTGAATATGATAAAAGTAAGTAAAGTCTACCGTTGTAATTTTATTAAAATATGTGAAAATGCTTATATATATATATATATATATATATATATATATATATATATATATATATATATATATATATATATATATGGACAAGTACATATAGACCTTTGGCAGATATATTTTAACTATCTCGAACTCTGAATAGATGTGTATATTAAATAATGAAATTACGATAATCTGTAAATTATTCTTTACTTAGTGCGAACTTTGATTTCATAAACAACAAACTATTAAAAGTACAATTCAATAGTAAGAAAATTATGGACAGAAGCCTAAGACACATGAAAATAACGTTATTCGAAAAAATAAATATATAAATAAATACAAAACTACAAGTAAATGACAATTTTTATTTTTGGTTTTACAAACCATAGTAAACAGTATTAACTGAAATGACAAAAATATTTTAAATTTTAAACTATGGAAAGTGAAGGTCTACAAATAAAAGAAAATGAACAAAAAGAAATCAAATTAAAATTTAAAAATATTTCGGATTTGCATAATTCACGCAACTTCACCATTAATTATATTATTTGAACAACTAAAAATGAAAAACAGAAATATATAAATGAAAAAAAACTAGCAAACAAAAGTTTGTGGATTCTAAAAATTTTCGTATACTTAATGCTTCTTTAGTCTTATATATATATATATATATATATATATATATATATATATATATATATATATATATATATATATATATATAGAAGAGTAATGTTCCGTCTCAAAGAAAATCTTAGATTTAATCAATTTTATTGTAAATGTTTGAGCAATCTAAACATAAATAATAGTTTTTTGTATACTCATTGTTAAATTCTCTCTACTATATATGCCAGTTTTTTTGTTCATTTTATAAAATTATTAGACACATACGACATTCTACTAACTAGTAATGTTATAATCGTTAAATTTAAATTCATATTTTCTTTAATGATAGACTATATATATATATATTTAAAATAATCTGATTGGTCGATATAGTTTTAAATTATTCAAAAGTATTTATATACATAACATAAATATCATATATATTAAAATAAATTTATTCTATTTTCAATGAAATAAATTTAAGTCAACCGCACTTATTTTGAAAAATCACTATATGAATTAGAATAAATAATTGAAACAAAATTATTCTATTTATTCAATTATTGTATAATAAAATCATATAATATTGTGGTTATTTTTATATTGTTTACAAAATAATTTAAACAAGGAATGATATAAAATTTAAAAAATAAAAATAAACACAGTTCATCCAATTTAGCTAATACATTGAAAACAATAAAAAAAATAACTAAAGTATATATACATAAAAGTACTATGATATTACATAATTGATTTATTATTTTCCCCAATTTAACTATTAATGAATAATGAATGTAATCGGAATATTCAAAATTGTTCAATATATTACTGTGGAAATTCTTTTATTATATGGTAAGTAGAATAAAATATTTTTTCATATTTTTAGTTATATTCATGATAGTTTATATGCATCTAGATAATCTGTCGTTAAATAAGTATTATTCTAATTAATATGTAGGAATACGTTCATAATGAATTTCATAACTAGTTGTCAACGCATATAGTTGTGAATATACTAGTTGGATTGTAGTTAAAACTTATTTTAAGACTAAGTAGTTTCAAATTGAATTCCTTTTTTATTAAAGAAAAATCATTTCCCCATTACTAGGTTAAACATTATTTCTCGAATGTAAACTTGTGTAACGATGTATTATAGGTCGAGAATGATAAATCTAAATTTTAAATTAATGATAAGCTTGATAGATATATTAAGACAACGGTATTTGTTTTAGTGTAATTTATATGCTGTAAAGTTCAAATAATTGGAATGCAGTGATGTACTAGTTTCCATGAATGTGCTAATCAAATTCCTGAAGTATAGATATGAGTGCACAAGAATAAAGATGAATATAAAATTTCCAAATACCTGTATCTAATGAGATCAAGAAACAAGCATATTTGGTGACAAATCTTATCTAAGCCTAAAGATTTTTCAGCATTTAAAACAAACATCAATTTTTCACATTGTTCAAGATGATCTTGTCAAATACAAATTAATATTATTTTTTATTACATTCAGTTACGGGTGTTAATTTTTACTCACATTTCAAAACAAGTATAAAAATAATTGAAGATACTTATCTATTCAGTCCATCAAGTCCGAAACAAATCATATGACTTGAATCAGATTCCAATTATTTTTTAATATAACAATTCGTCAGAATAATCTGTAGATGAAAGACTAAAATTTCATTTTCACTCATGATTTCAGTTCGGTTTTTTCAATGACCTAAGATTGTTTAGATATTTTCTCATTTAGTAACTTTCGGTGATATACATACACTTTGTGTGCTATTTTTCTCATTATAGTTTTGATTATGTTTCGAATATGTACTCAAACTTACCAAATTGTACTATGTTAAACATTTGTCAGTAATTATATTAATAATTATAATTTTAGGTTTTCTTAAGCTGACGATAAACCGTAAAATAGAATGATGTTAATCTGATGGGTAGTCACTTGAATTGACTGTTGTAAATTATATTAAGGTTCTATGAAAATACTTCAACGAAGCTTAGAAACAAGAATCACAGAACATTATTAATTAGGAATGAATTAATAATAGTGATATATTTATTGTAATACTACTTGCTTTTAGTCGGCCACTTTTCTGACATATTAGGCCAGAAATCTTTGCGCGGAAAAATAAGCATTTATTAGTATATAAAGTCTCAACCCATAATATTTAGGATAGTGTTTGATAAACATGCTTAGGAACAAAATAGACAGATGCTATAATTTAGTCAAAATAGATAATTACTCATTTTAACAATGAAGTAGCATCACTGACTGCCAGAATCCAGATATCATAGTAAATACCACAACCTGGTTTAATTAGATACACTTATTTCAGGTTATTTAGTCAAGAAGTTTAAGTTTGTAGGCGTACTATAAATTTTAGTCAACTATTTGTAATAAGATGTATATTTTGAAACTACTGTCAAGTACTCCGTAGATTAATTTAAATACTTATAAATTTTCTGGTGAGTATACGTTTTTATTTTCCAGCCTTGATCCTGTCGCTTCCAAATTCTTCTACTGTTTTTAATTCACTTTACGATGTCACTAGTCATAAATAAAATTGACTATGTTGCAAATATCCCCAGTCACTCTTTGAAATAGTATGGGTTAGTTAATAAAAAGCACGGATTTTCCCTTCAGTGAGTTGACGATCAATGATTAAATACTATTTGTTGGCTCACATATCCAGTCGCTACAAATTTGATCTGACAAAAATAGATAACATTTAAGCAACAACATCAATTAATCTCTAATTGTCTGTTGGTTCAAAATGAACATTAAAAGCTTAGTTGAAATCCTAAGAAATATTAAGATGCACTTGTATAAATAAAAGGTTCTTTATTTTAATTATTAATAACAACATATATAAATCTATAAGTAAGTAGAGAGCTTTCAGAGTTCTTGTGAAGGTTCTCTACCGGAAGATTATTAGTTAAATCAAAGTCTATGTGTAACCACCACCAAAATTATCAATCTCGTAGCACTCAAAGAAGGATAGTAGACAACTTCTATATGTTCATTTCTGTTGTAGATGTTTTTCTAGAAATAACATTTTATTCATCTAGATTTTCGGCGATTAATCTCCTACTAGTAGGTTCACTTGTCAACTATGAATACCAAAATCTCATAGTTTTATTTAGTGAAGATATCGGCATAATGAAACTATGTAATTATCTTTAATAACAATGCAATTTCAGTCCTAAACATCAATGGGAAGATTCAAGTAAAACAATACCAAGTGAATTTCAACTTCACCCCATTGCACAAGCAAGTGCCTAACAGGACTCAGTAGCTAAATGGATAACGCAATAGCGTTTGAAGCGAACAGTACTGGGTTCGAGTCGCAGAGTGAACATCAACTTCGGGATGCAGGTACATCCAGCTGACGAGTCCCAGATAGAAGAAAACATGCGTCCTGAATTCCAATGCTAGCCACTATCCATCTTTGCTTATTAAGCTTGTGAATTAAGGCAATATCGAGGCAATACGCACAGTATACATATATGCCAATAAGAGACTGATTAATTGCAGTGCTAAACATCAATGGGAATATTCAAGTAGACAACAACAATGCAACTACGTTTAGAAGGTATTTCCCTCCGTCTAAGTGCAAACATTAATTGTATTTATTGGAACCACTACATGATCGATGTTAAGGCACATGGCTAAAGGTAAATTTAACAGATCGGCTGACAAAGTAGTGACTCATCTTTATTAAATGTAGTTACATGTATCGATAGCTGGAACATGTCTGTTTTGGGTCTGGGCGACTATTATAAACAACGGCTGGGGACAACATATGACACAACTCAGAAGCGGTTTGTTTTAAACAGGTACGTTTACTCTCTATCCTCTTCTACTTCTTGTCTTAATAGACAATGATCTATTGATCACTACCCCTACTCACTCAATTAGTTTACTTTGAAAGACTTGCGTTTTTGTATTTTTATACTGCCCATGAATATTTAAACATTAATTGTACACATAAAAATTAGTTTGTCGATTCCTTACCTTAAATTACTTTTCACTTTAGTCTCAATATGCACATGATATAGTTGTTTATTTCAGTTAAGTTCACTATTAACACTAGACCCTTAAAAATTTTGCTATGTAACCAAGATCCACAGGTGAGTTACTTGGATAACACTTTACTTGTATACTATATTTTTGTTTAGAATTATGTTTTATTTCAACATCCAGAGTTATTTAAAAAGTATAATAAATAAAGCTTATGATTTACACTACGTAATTTCTTTTACCATTGAAAAATATACGAGTAAAATCCATTCCCCTACATTTCTTACTGTATTAATTTAGCAATTAAGAATTTTCACGTTATCGATTTATAACTCGACGTAGATCTTTTTAAGCTAGTGAAGAAGATCCTCTTTTACAAGTTCGTGTTGTTTGTACATCATTTTATTTTGATACATTGAACTTGTTTCAACAAATTAACAATACTGTTTTAGATTATTTTCATGATCTATAAAACCGCTGAATATATATATTCTAAAACATTAAATTATCATAAGCGTTTCTCATTATTTCATTTTTCATTCTATATAGTGTCATTAATTGAAGTTACACGAAATGTATATAAAACAAATATGAATATTTCAGTTAAAAATGGTTCTATGGCTGAATTATCATGTCCAATAGATATTGTTCTAACTAGAAAGGTAGGTCTACATAATCAAGTTGTCTTTACAAAAAAAGTGCTCTGTGTTTGTGTCAAACAATCTAGTATCATTTTTTGATCGATTTATAACAACTATGACACAAACTATAATCATTAACTACTGTATTTATGTAATTATTCTTTTGTTAGCTTTGTTGATTTAATTAGTAAGGTTTAATATACTATTTTATTCGTCTAATTTTTTTTGGGGGGGCACGTAAGGTGATATAAAGTAGAATTAAGAGTATGAAACAGTTTCTATTCATTTAAAACAAAATCATAATTCTTATTTATTTACAGTATATCTTGTTTCGTAAACTATTAAAGGATTGAAGTGAACTCAGTCATCTTCAATATTTCGGTATGTACATAATAAATCAATTTGAATACAAAATTGTTTAACGCAATAATTTACACTTGTTTTATATGATTTGATTTTTTAAAAAAAAGGTATTTAGTAAAAATATGAAAAACAAAAGCAACCATTAATCAGACAATCATAATGATATTCTTGTAAGAACGAATTTCCCCTACCTAATAGTTTAATTTCACTAAGTATTAGAGACAAATTGAATTGGCAAAGCAATAGTAGCATTCCTACATTTGAAGAACATATGAAACTCAAAAGAACTGTCAGCCAACATCAAAGTCTGAATCTTTATCACGAACATCAAGACAGTTCTAAGGTACGGAGCTGAAACTTAGAGAACTACGACAACCATCACCATGAAAGTAAAAGTATTTATAAAAAGTTGTCTATGCAAGATACTCAATGTCCGTTGGCTGGATACCATCAGTAACAGCCTACTGTAGAAGAGAACAAATCAGCTTCCTGTTGAGGGAGGAAATCAGGAAAAGACGATGGAAATGGATAGTACATAAATTAAGGAAATCACCAAACTGCAATATGAGGCAAGTCCTAACTTGGATTCCCGAAGGGAAACGGAAAAGAGGAGGGCCAAAATCACCCAACGTCGGGAATTGAAAACAGACATGGAAAGGATTGACCAGGACGGGGATGGGTGGAGAGTGCTGTTGGGTGGCCTATGCTCCTCCATGTGGAGTAACAGGCGTAAGTAAAGTACGTTAGAGACAAATTATAAGTTTATAAAGTAATATGGAAAACCCTACTAATGTAGCTTCCTGAATCCTCTAGTGTATTATTTATCCAATAAAAATTCCTTTATTATATAAATGATATTGTTTTAACAAGAACATTTACTTTATTCATCGTTTGACAGAATTTAGGATGGCTTACGAACTGTAACATACTTTTTTCACCAGTTTTAATGCCTAATTATGTTTGTCACTTAATAATAATATATATTCTAAAAATAATAAATACAAGATTCATGCCAGTTTACAGACATGATAAACTTCATATAAATAGTAAAATTAAATGTAGAGAGCAAACATATTTTAAGTTTACTAGTTCGAAAATTGTTTAGGTAGTAAATTTCTGACATGTATTACAACAATGAAGTGTATCGGTCAGGAACTTTTAATTCTTCTTAAATGGACATCCTATTGATATATGAATGGTGGATTTAAGGTCATTTCCTACGCCATAATGAATTTCTTATAACCATCTATAACTGGAGAAAATAAAGTAGAAGCAGAGAGCATGGAACAAATAGGACAATAATTATTACGATAGGTTATTTAGGTCTACTATAATACACATGTCAGGTTATTTTCTGATGTAATATTCATGTTAGATATTTAAATTAGTAAGGGTTTGCGAGGGACGGTTTTAATGTAAATTAACAGCAGTTAAGTGGTTTTAATTCGTGAATTCAGTTACAAAAATGGCTTAACATTTAAAGTTCCTATAATCTCACTTGTAGTTCAAATATTATTGTCCTCTTAAAAAATTTCCTATTTATTCAGAAGTCGAAATCTCACTATCACAAATCATTAGAAATTCCATGTGGAAAATTTTTCCAGGATTTTGACCTGGATTATTCAGTTCTGTTCGATTCCGTAAATAACATAATTTCATACGCCTAACTAACAAGCTATTTAGAAGAAAAAGATCGAAACTGGATAATAAGCTCTATCGTTGGAAGCCGAATAACGACATTTAAACATCACAAATATATACTCACTCGCAGATTGGCAAGCATATATGGGCGCTGATCCATGTTATATAAATAAGTCGTTTACTCATTATAGATCCTGACACTTGTAATGACCTTTACGTGTGAACTTGTGGCATTATGTAATTTGTCATACCACTCCAAGTGTACGACCAGCTACTAAAATAGTCGTGCGATACCGCGGATTGATTGGAGTTATACATTAACACTGTTGAAGGATGGCTCAATAGTCGCGCGAAAAACTGAAGGTCCTGAGTTCAAGTGCCGCATGCCAGATCGTGAGTACATACTGTATAGTAGTCCCATATTCGGAAAAAAAGGTCTTCTATTGCTTCTAGGTTTACATAAATCGTCTAAAGTTGAAAGGTTCATGATCTCTACAAAAATAAACAATCTTCACAATTTCAATATATATTAAACAAACTAAATAACATTAGTTAATCATGCACAGGTTTTTATATATAATTCATAGTTTATCATTATTTTTTGTCATCACTTAATGACAGATCGATTTTCGCGTTCCGAAATCAATAACCATTAAAATCAATAGCATTTTATTATTGAAAAGGTTATTTTATAATTCAACTTGATAGTTAAACTTTTGTTAATGGATGAACAGACTTTAAAATTTATTAACTGGTTTAATCTATACATTGCATTAAAACACTTCTGAAATACTCTATCACCAACATCTAAAATGCAATCAAATTAAAACCGAAGACATACTCAGAAAAACATTTTACGTTATTGCTCTTTGTGCAAGATAAATACCTACGATATATAGATGAGGTATGCTGAAACGCACAAATTCCGTGTGATGTTGACAATTTTCTTAGCTACCCACTCCATAATGTCGAAGAGCACAAGAAAATCTCTCTCGAACCTAATCTTTTTTGTTCAGCTCGGATCCAATGGGCTTCAATGATTCCGAGCACCGTCAAAGTTGTATCTCCTCATTTTCGTTGCACTTTGACTGGTCCTCCCAGTATTCCACATTATCCTGACATTACAATCACTTATAAAGATTGTGTCTCTGGTAATTAGAAGGGGGGGCATCAACCTCGTGAATTGCAAAGAATCTCGGCCCTCACCATGAGGCGTCACAATTCTTCTGAATGATGATTCTTCAATTCGGAGGACAGAGTTTAAATGGTTTAATTTGTTTAATCTGATTGGCGTTTTTTAGCAGGGTTGTTTCCTATGGGATGGGTATGCTGACCCATACTCAACCATCCTCTTTTACTCGTGTTTGAGAACGGCAGTAACTTAGAAGAGCTACAGACAGAGTTAGAACAAATAACTAGGGAAAATATATTGTTTCTCCTAATAAGTCCGATGGGAATTAGTTTATACATAAATTTAATATAAATATCAGTAATACAATAGCTCTCTACTTGGAATATATCCCTCCTGATATATATCGTTGGGAATGTATGATTCATTTGTTATCTACTACTAAAAAAGAAAACCGTACGCTTATAAAAACTAACACCATTGTATTCAAAGGAACCGAAAATTTATTTGGATTAACTAAAACCGTTAGTAAAAATATAATATATCATGTAATGCGGTGGTATGCGAGCCTCAATCTTCGAGAGAAATATTTTATTTTATTGACATTTTTAAGGCATTCTGAGTCTCGTAACTTCAGTGAGACAAGCCAGTCATACTATTAGGTTCATTTTTAACACTTCATGTCAAAAAAAGATGGACCCGTTAATGTTAATCCATTCCACTAGAATAAACCATTCCGTGTTTTCAACAATTAAGCCAATAATAAATCCATACAAACTAGATTTCTTTGTTGGTATTAATAAATTTTGTTTGAAATAGTTTGAATCTGAAAGCTAGTTTTACAAAGTTCAATTAATTTGGCTTCTGAACGTTGGTTACAGATACATCCTGAATTATAACATTAAAAAATTGGTTCAGTGAAGAGTTCTCTTTTTGGAGAATTCATTTCCATCCTGAGTTGATTAATATCGTTCACTGATTTGCCTTACAGGAACTGGAAACATTAACATGGATTCGAGCACCACGACAACTTCTTACAAAGGGTGTTTATAGGGTTACTGAAAATCCTAGAGTATTCCTAGCACCTATGGTGAGTGTTCAAACAAATTACAATGTAATTTTTTATAATACTATTGCACTAGTAATAGTTATATTCAGAAATCAGAGTAACCGATATACATCATCGTACTGCACTCATAAACATAGGCAAATTTTCAATATTCCTTATGTGAATTTTTCAAATAATTTTCTTTGTTAAATTAATTTCTAAACTAGTGATAGTAGCCGCAGAAATGGTAATATCAAAACATAGCCAAATTGATCGTGCAGTATAATTCACTTTATTAGCCATGTAGAAATATTTTAACAAGTGGTGTCATTGTTGCTATAAACTACAACAAACCTATAGAAATTTCAAGATTATGTAGTTTGACTTTAAAGACAAGATTAATGCTGGTTTCTTTTAACTTTCGGATACAACGAGGAGAGAGGAACGAATCGATGTGTGATATAATCACTGCAGCTTATTGACCGTTATTCAATCGGGTGAAGGCGATTCTACTTCAATGTTACTGTAATACTTAGAAACATAAATGTGGGAGATCATAGACTAGAGATAACAGAGATTGTTTCGTTTTAAACTACCACAATTAGTATAACTGCACATTTACATTTTGTTAGCTTAACATTGTTTATCTTGATTAACAAACGTCAACTTCTTCAGAAATTTTTATATAACCAGATCATATGACAACTTCGCCTGGAGCCCAGCCAAACAAGAGCAGATAAATCCAAGGTACAAGCTGAATACACAGAAGCAAACAAGCAGGTGAAGAGGAGCATCAGAACCAACAAACGTAAATATGTGGAAGATTTAGCAATGACGACGGAAAAGGCTGCAAGAGAGGGAAACATGAAACAACTGTATGACACAACAAAGAAACTCTCTGGAAATCACCGTAAACCAGAACGACCAGTGAAAAGCAAGGAAGGCAAGGTAATCACCAACATCAAAGAACAGCGATACAGGTAAGTAGAACACTTCAAAGAACTCTTGAATCGACCAGCTCCACTGAACCAACCCAACATCGAAGCAGCACTCACGGACCAACCAATCGATGTTGGCGCACCGACAATTGAAGAAATCAGCATGGCTATCAGACAAATCAAGAGTGGCAAAGCAGCAGGACTAGACAGCATTCCAGCAGAGGCACTGAAAGCAGACGTAGCGAAAACTGCAGGGATACTCCAAACTCTCTTCAAAAAGATCTGGGATGAGGAACAGGTACCAAAAGACTGGAAAGAAGGACTTCTAGTCAAAATACCAAAGAAAGGCGATCTCAGCAACTGTGACAACTACAGGGGAATCACTCTTCTTTCAATACCGGGAAAAGTCTTCAACAGGGTATTGTTAAACAGGATGAAGGACTCCGTAGACGCCCAACTTCGAGACCAACAGGCAGGATTCCGTAAGGATAGATCGTGCACAGACCAAATCGCAACTCTACGGATCATTGTGGAACAATCAATTGAATGGAATTCATCACTCTATATCAACTTCATCGACTACGAAAAAGCATTTGATAGCGTGGACAGAACAACCCTATGGAAGCTTCTTCGACACTACGGCGTGCCTCAGAAGATAGTCAATATCATACAGAATTCCTATGATGGATTAAACTGCAAAATAGTGTATGGAGGACAGTTGACAAAGTCGTTTGAAGTAAAGACCGGTGTCAGACAAGGTTGCTTACTCTCACCCTTTCTCTTTCTCCTGGTGATCGACTGGATCATGAAGACATCAACATCTGAAGGGAAGCACGGGATACAGTGGATAGCTAGGATATAATTGGATGATCTAGACTTCGCAGATGATGTGACTCTTCTATCGCACATGCAACAACAAATTCAGGAGAAGACAACCAATATAGCAGTAGCATTAGGACTCAACATACACAAAGGGAAAAGCAAGATTCTCCGATACAACACAGCATGCAACAATCCAATCACAATTGACGGAGAAGATTTAGAAGATGTACAAACCTTCACATATTTGAGCAGCATCATCGATGAACACGGTGGATCTGATGCAGATGTGAAGGCACGGATTGGCAAAGCAAGAGCAACATATTTACAACTGAAGAACATCTGGAACTCAAAACAATTGGCAACCAACACCAAAGTCAGAATTTTCAATACAAATGTCAAGACAGTTCTACTGTATGGGGCGGAAACCTGGAAAATCACGAAAGCCATCATCCAGAAGATACAGGTGTTTATTAAGAGTTGTCTACGCAAAATACTTCGGATCCGTTGTTCGGATACTATTAGCAACAACCTACTGTGGGAAAGAACAAATCAGATCCCAGTGGAGGAAGAAATCAGGAAGAAGCGCTGGAAGTGGATAGGACACACATTGAGGAAAGCACCGAACTGCGTCACAAGACAAGCCCTCACATGGAATCCTCAAGGCCGAAGGAGGACAGGAAGACCAAAGAACACATTACTCCGGGAAATGGAGCTAGACATGAGAAAAATGAACAAGAACTGGATGGAACTAGAAAAGAAGGCCCAGGACAGAGTGGGTTGGAGAATGCTGGTCGGCGGCCTATGCTCCGTTAGGAGTAACAGGCGTAAGTAAGTAAGTAAGATCATATGAAAAATTTATGCAAAGCAAGAACATGAAGGTTTGGGAAATAAAATGAATTCAGTCTATTTCATTGCTTTTGATCGTCTAAAAGTAACCTAAAATTACAAGGAGTAATATAATTGTAAACAAATGTATAACATACTTTAGTTATTGAATCCGAAGTAAACCAGAATGAAGCTTGCCACCCTGAACACTACATCTGAGTATATGACGAATAAATATGGGGAAAAAACTTACAGAATAACATTGTAGTTATAACAGCTCATGTCCCTTTCAGTTACAAGTGGCTAG
Source organism: Schistosoma spindalis (assembly GCA_946903255.1). Taxonomy (NCBI): domain Eukaryota; kingdom Metazoa; phylum Platyhelminthes; class Trematoda; order Strigeidida; family Schistosomatidae; genus Schistosoma; species Schistosoma spindalis. The sequence continues at coordinate 49,672,603 of OX336420.1, forward strand.
TCAAAACCCTTTTTTGATAGAGCTAGAATAGTATACTAGAGCAATTAAATACATGAGGATCTGCTAGTTATTGAAAAAACTCTTTATGAATTGGTACGTAAAGAAATTGATTTTAAAATATGGAACGGAGAATCCTGAAGACCGTAAACAACTGATTGTTCTGAAAAATCCTACTCTCATCCGTTTTTCATTCAAGAGAGTTGAGATTTCAGAAGATTTCTTACTTAAACCTTTTTCTTTATATTAGATTATCAGTAACTATAACATCACTTCCTCTATTCTATATGGTTGCTCTTTAAATAAACAAATATGCATTAATCAAATAATTTGTGTCCTGTTCTTCTTCTTACGATATTCGATTCCGTTTTGAATATGCCTAAAATTTACTAATTAAAATATGCTTAACCTTTGTTTATAATTATTCTACTCCTTTTAATTTTAGGCTCCTTAAAACTGATAAGAAACTGAAACAGAATGAATTTATTTTATTCTCCGAACCTTAATGTTCTTACTGTGCTTAAAAGTCAGTTAATTCTAGATCAATACTGAAACTAATGGTTTAAAAATGTAATACTTATAAGCGAAGATAGACAACGGCTAGCAGTGGAATCCAGGACGGGCGTTTTCTTCTATCTGAGACTGGTCAACCGGATGTACCTGCATCCCGAAGTTGATGTTCACTCTGCGACTCGAACCCAGTACTGTTCGCTTCAAACGCTATCGCGTTATCCATTTAGCTACTGAGTCCTGTTAGGCACTTGCTTGTGCAATGGGGTGAAGTTGAAATTCACTTGGTATTGTTTTACTTGAATCTTCCCATTGATGTTTAGGTCTGTTGACAAGTCCCGAACAGGACTTAACGCGCGTCCTGGATTCCAATGCTAGCCACTATCCATCTTTGCTTATAATGCTTGTAAATTAAGGCAATATCGAGGTAATAAGCACAGTATGCACACATGCCAATAAGAGGCTGATCAATTGCAGTGCTAAACATCAATGGGAAGATTCAAGTAAAACAATATCAAGTGAACGTAATACTTACAGTTTTAAGGAATCATGTTGTTTGATCATATATACAGTTTGTAATAACTCAAATAAATTTGCAGTAAAACAAACACCTACATATAATATGCAATACAGAAAAATTGATTTATTTGAATGTTTTCTTGAAAATTTTTTTCTTTAAATCTTTTTAGGATCTTTTAAAAACCAAAGCTTTAAGTTTATTCTTACGACCAACACTACCAGACGATGAAGGAGAATATAGATGTACACTTACTTTAAAAGATAGAATTCATATTCATACCGTATCCCTAAACATTTCAGGTAAGTTTAAAAACATGATTTTACATAATATTAGTATGTAATAAAATTATTGAAAATAGTTCCTACATATTTCGGCTACTTGGTTGAGCAGAATAAACAATAATCCTTCTTATGTTAATATTTTTATTCTACTTGATTTGAACTGAATTAAGACGAGATTTTGTTAGACAAGTAGTGTCATAAATTGTAAACCCTTGTGTACTTCCTCTTCATATAACATTCACATATTATAATTGATTAACTAAATAAAATCTAAATACATTCAACACTTATATCATGTGGTGACGTGTAATGCCGGTCAGTCTGTAGTTGATAGTTTGGATTCAATCGATTGAATTCACGAGTCGATCTAAACTAGACCACCATTAAAAACCTGAAAGAACTGGACGGCCATATCGCTCTAGTAAGTGACTCCCCAGCAATGCATATCCACGATCCCACATGCAGGATTGTAACTCAGGACAGTTGTCCACCTCAGACAATAAATGAAGGGTTGAGCAGTTTCATGTATCAATTGAAGTTAGACATTAAAATTATTAGATGCCGGCTGAGTGTTCTAGAAGTTAAGCATTCGCGTGTGAGACTGAAGGTCATGGTTTCAGATCCTGCATGCAAAGTCGTGGATGCGCACTGCTGAGGAGTCACTTACTGAAACGAAAAGGCCGTCCAGAGCTTTCATGTTCTCATTGGTGGTCTAGCTTAGATTGACTCATGAATTCCATCGTGAAAATACTACTACATAATTCTTTTGTACACAAGGCTCTGACTTCAACTCATGAATGGCAAGAACTTGAGTGATAAATAATCAACCTGCGGAAACTCCAAGTAGGTCGTAGCTCTCAAAACTAAATTATCATTAATCAGCGTGATCCAAGTACTTTGTATACTTACTTGAAAGCTGAAATCTTTTGAAGGTTCTTTATCGGTTATTTTCAATAACGTGAATCGTACAGTTTATATTAACTGAGTTTTAATACTTCAGAAAATTATTTCATTCTCTTTTAAATATCTTCTACGTATTATGATCATTAAGGTGTAACAAAATACTGTATAAAAGATTATTACTCACAAAGCCCCATGACCACATAACTGATTTACTAAAGTACTTGGGTAACTGAACTGGCGTAGTGGATAAATTGCCCACAAACCAAGACCTGAATTTCAACTGAATATTTTCCAAAAAACTAAACCACTCACGGCCTTATCTAATATCACTGGACCAAAGCTATTATTGCCATTCAAAATATTTAAACACAACAGAATGAGTTACTCGTCAGATGTCATATAGTTAGGCAATAATCAAGATGAATATCGCTAACCTTAACGTCTAGATTCTTATATGCAGAATATGGTAAATTATAATAATACTAAATGCATCAATTTGGATCTCTAATAATAATAGATTTTCTGTGAAGCGTTATGGATAAATAATAGTGTGCTAAAAAGTACTATTGGTCGTTAATGTACTACTTCAAATGTTGCAAAATATTTTGATTATTGAGAAAGATTTTATTACAGGTTAACATCAATTGAAGAACTAATATATAATAAGGAGTGAGAATTCTATCCGACAGTCCCTGGTCTCTAACAGCTTATTAGTTTAAATCAATCCGTGACAAATAAATTTCAGCAACCAACTAACTATACACGATCTTATTTTCATTTAAAATGTCAGTAAACATAAAAATCATGGTATCAGTATAACGGAAATTATTAAGTTTTTGATTGAGATCATGGACCGATTGATGTTAGACCACCATTGAAAACCTGGAAGCGCTGGACAGCTGTTTCGTCCTATTGTGGAACTCCTTAGCAGTGCGCATCCACGATCCCGCTGACGAGATTCGAACCCAAGGCCTTCGGTCTCGCGCGCGAACACTTAATCTACTTGTCCACTGAGTCGGCATCCAACGGTGTCAATGTCTAACCTCAACCAATCCACGAAATTGCGCGACCATCTTCCATTGTCTGAAGAAGATATCTGTCTCTACCCTATTAATACTGTTTGGATTAGCCCATATATGTAGGCCTTCGGCTGTTAGTCTTTCACCGTAAGAAATGAAGCCTTTTTGAAGGATTTTTGTGCCATTGAACCAGATTGCCAGGCGGAACGTTGGATTTGCTTCAGATTCTTTTGCTGCGATTTGATAAATACATTCTTCCTCTTTAACTAGAATACTTATTTTGAAAAAACAAAACTATGACTATACTTAAAAACTTAAAACGTACATCAAAATAGTAAACATTATTTATTTGTGCATTTATTTACCGATGTTACTTTTAACAGTGTATTAAAAACAATAGTATCACTCTAACCACTTTATATGTTCGAACTCATGACTGTTAATTTTAATAAATATTGTATTGCCTTGAAAAAGCTTCATTATTACTCAATGAATGTTTTTCCAAACTCATTGTAATTTATAATCCAATACAATTTGACTTCTGATGTAGTTATTTAATATCAGAAGGGTTTTGTGGAGAAGTTGGAAATTTCAAAAGTTGGAATCATGAGTCAATTGAAGCTAGACCACCATGGAAAACCTCGAAGCACTAAACGGCCGTTTCGTCCCAGTATGGGACTCCTCAGCAGTGAGCATCCACGATCCCGTACCTCGAGAGATTCGAACTCAGGACCTATCGGTCTCACGTGCGAGCGCTTAACTATTAGACCACCGTTGAATGCAGGCTCAGTGGTCTAACGTCTAAGCGCTCGCGCGCGGGACCGATTGGTCCTGAGTTCGAATCCAGCGGGGGGCGGGATCGTGGATGCAGTTATTTATCACTTTACTAAGGTTTGATTCAAACTTAAAACCATATTTATAAGTTACTGTGCATTTTTTTTCTAATAATATTTTGTTGAATTACATTTATTTACAGTCCCTCCAATCATTATTAAATCTCCTGTTCCATACTTAAAAGTTGATGAAGGTTCATCACTTGAGCTAAATTGTCTAGCGACAGGAAATCCACCACCTCAAGTAACATGGAAAGTTTTTTCCAATCCACTATTAAACGATGATAAAACTGATAAAAAATTATTACCAATTTATGATGCATTTTCTGGATTAGGAGTGCGTAAGTTATCAAGTTAATGTATTTATTTAAACTAATATTTAATGTAAACTGGATAAGCATAAACGATTTGCACAGATGAAATAATTCTATTGTATTGCAGGCCTCTTTATCAGACAGTTTAAATAGTTCAAACTGACAATGCATAACAGAAATACAAGTGAAAAATTAAACTATTTCTAATGTTTCATTTAATTTTAATCAAAATCAAAAGTTAATTTTTATTACTGAATGAAATTCATTTGTGAGATATGCTATCCAGTTTTTAGTGATTCAATGGTTCTCCATCTGCTATCACTTTATACAAATACATCTTAGTATTGATTTTGGGAAGAGCGATAGGAAGCGTTGATATTAACAGAGTAAATATTTGTTATTGCAATAATCTGGCATGTTTTATTGAGTCTAATATATACAAATATTAAATAGAGAGTTGTTTAATTAATTGTCTAAAGTTTGAGTCGGTTGAATATGACCTACCATACGAATAAATGATTGAAGTACTAGATAATATAGTTACTCTCATCAGTAAGGAATGCCTACTACGTTTTTGATCTTTCAATTTGTTCTAAGAGTTATTCCTCGTTTATTAATGCGATTCTTCTCATTTTCCCATTTGGGTATTGTACCCATAGGATAGTATTCGTAGTAATAGTATCCATAGTCTGTACAACTTTGATAAGATTATCAGTGTTAAAATGTGTTAAAATGTGTTGAGTTCATTATCTTCACATATTTTAGTGTATTTATGTAATCAGGTGATAAATCGTTTGAAATATTTTCAGGAAACCTTAGGAGTCAACACTAAAAAATATACTTATTAAATAAATTTTCTTCCCTGTTTCAAATAAAATACCATAATTATGGCAGACAAATGTTAAACTATCAATATTTATGTCCATCACGTTCAATCCAAAATTATGTTATTGTTCTCAAATCATATTCGATAAATATCACTGAAATCATGTATACTCCTATTCAGTAATTCTCCTAAAACAGAAAATAATGAGAAATGACTGTTTATTGTTGAAACAAACTTCGTCGAAATTCTGTCACAGTTATTTACATAAGCTATTACAAAGTAGATAAGTAAACCTCTGATTTTGTCTTATGTTTGAAAATATAAACTCCGAGTCACTGAGAACTCAATGACTGTACACAACAATATTTACTTTTATCTCTGATCAACTGTTCACCGCTGCATGGATTATATTTAATTCAGCTTAAGTCAGATCGTTCAAATACAATTTAGTGACTTAGTCAATCTTTTCGATGACTGCATGGTATCATGCTTGCTAAAAATCCAGTCCTGTGTGAACCCTAGATGTGCATCGCTGATTAGTCAGAGTTTAGAAATCGTTTCCAATTACTTTCTTTTTTAATAGCTTTAAATCGGATGTTGGTCTCTGATAAGAGTTATCACTAAACTAATTAATTTACTACCAACCACATGACTGAATCAACAAATATTAACTCCTCATTCCCCGATGCTCCTTGATATGTTTGCAGTCTAATTTAAACATTTATCATTAATAAACTAATTAAATGCGTATGATCAAACCAGTGCTATCACAGAAGTTTCATGAAAACTTTTGAAATTATTGTTTTAAAGAGATGTATCACTATTGTTTTATCGGTTTACTGATATCTTCTATCTATGACCTACAATAAGATATCTAAATTACCGACAAATAGTTAATCCTCATCATCTTCGGATGGATATATTATCATGCTAATCTACTTCATTTCTGAAATAAATTATGAACCAGTCAATGACTGCGAAAATTGAGCTGTTGACTAATAAATTTTCCGAGGATGATATTTTATCATAATGGGACATGAAGTACCAGGTTTTTAAAAAACAATGTCCAAAAAAGAGTTAACTGTTGTTTTGTATCAGATTTATGATTTTTCTAACAGCTTCATATTCAAACGTCCACAAGGAGCATATTAAGTAGTTACTTAAATGATTAATATTTCACAATTTTTATTAAGTAAGACATTTCTCTATAATTTTTGCTTTTGGTAATAGAAAATAATACCGAGTTTCCGCCCATTATGATTCTATCTTACTTTATTTCTTACATATACACAGCTATTAATCATCATAACGGCACTCTAATTATTGGTAAATTACACAGGAAAATGAATCAACGTTTTCTGTGTATAGCAGCTAATGGTGTTCAACCGGATGACCAAAGAGAAGTATTCCTATCAGTACGATGTAAGTTATAGTAATCAGAACATAATCAATTTTAGGATAATCAGTAAAAAAGCATTCATAATACACTGAATAATCGGTACTTTAGCGAACGATTAACACACCTTTTTAAACGGAATTATCGTTATTCATCGGAGAAAATTTAAGTAAGTTATTTCAGTAAAAGCCGCTGCTTCATTAAATTTGAGTTTGGCTCTTGAAAGTTTACTCATGAGTGAAGTATTTAGGCAGTTAGAAAGGAAATTTGTTCTGTATCGTGATAAATGACAGTACTGTTTAGAGTATGATTCTTTCCATACTTAAGAAGCAAGTGTTTACATGTATTTAAACCTGCATAAAGATGAAGTGAAGAATTTATTTACTGATTACAGTTATAGGACTATTATGAACAGAGATGGATGGCAACTAGCAGTAGAGTCCAGGACACTCGTTTCTTCCTATTCGGGACTGGTCAGCCGGATGTGCCTGCATCCCAGAATTGATGTTCACTCAGGAGCTCGAGGCCAGTACCGTTCGCATCAAACATTACCACATTATCCACTTATCTATTGAGTCCAGATAGCCACTTGCTTGTGCAATAGGGTGAAGCTTTAACTCATTTTTGTATTGATTGTTTGAGTCTTTTTATTGATGTTTAAAACTGCGATTGATCAGCCCTGTGCGGATTCCCTCGATATTGTCTGAAGTCACAAGCATTATGCTAATATGAGATTGATTAAGTGCAGTCCTATGCATCAATGAAAAAACCCAAACAACCAATACAAAAAAAGAATTATAAGATTATTATTTACTTAAGTGAATAACACATAATTGGAGGCCATGTTAAGTTAGGATCACATTGATGCTGTAAATCATACTGTTTCGGTACAACACTTACTAAAAACAACATTTAAAAATTTTACGTCCTTGATCTTTCTACCCGTTTTTGGTGCTGAGGATAAATTGTCTAATCTAGATTAAGACCTTGATGCAATAGGATGACCAGCTTAACCTTGAGGCTAATACGCGTGAGTTCAAAGTGGGGTAGAGAGAAAAGATTATCCCATCACCTGATTGGCTGACAAGCACGCGAGTGACAGAAGAAAAGTCAACTGGAACAATACTCGATTTATTCCCAATTCTGATCTGGTTCCCGATTTCAGATCACCGATGACTCAGGCCAGCCATGAAACAACAACTTACATCTAGAAAGGGAGAAACGCATCCTAAACATCCTGGCATTGTTACTCGGTACTACCAAAATGCTCTGCATTTTATCGGGAGGTCAATCCCCGAAAATTCAGTCAACGAAAACGCTATTTCCAGCAGTAAGTCTATGATGAAATCGATCGAAATTAGAGATAGTGGACAGCCGTGACGGACAACACTTGAGGTTGAAAAATCAGATGACAACTTTCCATAAGCACTGAACCGACTAATAGTGTTCGAGCAAAAATCTTTCACAAGGTTTATGTACTTCTGAGGAACGCCTTTCAATGACAGACACTGACACAGAACCTCTCGGTCTACACAGTCAAATGCCGCTTTTAAGTCAAGATAAACTATCATTGTCGGACGCCGATAAGCATGTCTGTGTTCTAAGATCTGGCGAATGGTGAATATGTGGTCGATGTAGCCAAGACCAGGTCTGAAGTCAGTCTGATTTCCTCGTGTTTGCAGTTCACGAGTCTCAGTTAGGCGCCCGATAATTATCAAGACTAGTATTTTAGATGCTATACTAGTTAAACTAATCCCTCTATGGTTATTACAGGATGACTTTGACTCCTTCTTATATGTTGAAACAATCAATGATTGCGACCAGTCAGATGGGATTACGTCCAACTCCCAGATTTTAGCTAAAATATTGGTCAACCTAATCGCTAAAACTAGACCACCGTCCTTAAAGACCTCGAGCCAATCCATCTGCTCTTCCTCGTTTCAGATTAGCTACAGTTTTTTGAACTTCAAACAATGAATTTCTTTTGTCAATCAAACATCATTTTTACGTAGAATTGTACAACTTGAAAATAATACCACTCAAAGGGAAACTTTATTTAATTTTATTATTCAAAAGCAAATTATGTTATAGGGAACCTATCAAACAAACATCAAATTTAAAAGCTTTTTTCATAATTAAGTTAAATCAGCTGAAGTATTTACCATAAAAAATGGGCCACTTAATATTTTCATTATATCTGGAATTTGGTTAGTACTAGAATGCAGAACTCACCATTCGTTTTATTTGGAGCTGTCATCCATCCCAGTGTTGATTGTCATACTGAGACAGGGCCCTTCTATTCAAACACCAATACATCATCCACTGAGCTACTGAGTTCAGATAGTCAGTGTTTCAGCTCTGTGTTAGAGGTACATCTGGTCGGCGAGAACGAAACAGGAAGAAACCTCTGTAATGGATTCCATTGTTAGCCACACACTAAATATATTGAAAACTTGTGACTAAAGACTATTTCGAGACTGTTCGCTCTTAATGCACATATCGCAAAAGGCAGTGATCAGTTGCAGTCCTGTAACGGCGAATCACAACACTTACTAAATGACCTCAAAATATTGCATTCATCCGAGTTTGAAAATTCACAATTTTACTCATCCATGATCACATATAAGAATAAGTATGAAACACTCATAAGCAATAATTGCTACTCTAATTTGTCTTTATAAGCATTTAATTGAACCTTTTGTTTGCTCCTCAGTTTCACCAGAAGTCAAAATGACTAATCGTATTATCAAGCAAGGCATTGGTATGAATACAGTGTTAACATGTCAAGTCAGTGCACATCCACCTGGATCCATACGATGGCTTTTTAATCATCATTATCCTATAACAGCTACAAGTTGTGATGTTATGACAAATTCAGAGAAGAAATATTGCTTACGTAAGATAATCTAATTAGAAATTATTTTGATTGTATTCTTAACAAAATACGACACATTCAACTTAAGATAAGTTATACACGTAGTCAGTTTATTATTACTTTCACGCAAATATCTTCCCTTCTTTTGATTTGATTGCTTTTATTTTAATAATTAATAATACAACTGTCACATTCGAAACTTATCATTTCTTAACTGATTGGGTCTAGTTTATATCATTAGTTTAAGTACTATATCTACAGCAAACGGGCTCTCACCTTAAATATTCATTTCTAAGTATGCAGTACCTTAAGTTCCGTAATTAGTTTAACAAATCAGATTTAGGATAAAAGATCTTGCATTTTAGCGCGAAATCGACCCACTCAATTGGGCAAATAGCGTCTTGGAATTTTAGCTGATGTCAGTTCGTGATGAAAACCTTAAATGGAATTCCTAATCCTAACCATCAACTGTGAATCATAAACCTTATTCTTCAAACTGCTTTATAACACTTATTTAGCTCTAGTAAGTAGGTAGACACTCTCAAGGTCACTTTGGCGCCGTTCAAAGGTCGTCCATAAATTATAGTCTTACCGTTTAACTTCTAAAATAACAAATAAATACAAAGGTCACTTCATAACCTTGTGATCTATTTAAACAATCTATACTGTAGTGGTAACCTTAACGAAATATGATCGAATGTTATTGCAATTAACAAGCAAAATTTAGTACTCAAGGCTCGTTTGACCTGTGAACAAAACCAGTGTACAGTTATGAATAAAGAATTCAACAAGACAAGATAACTTGGATTAAAATATCAATAACTATTAAGTGATAATATTTTCAGCATAAATCCTAAATAATAAGATTATGCATAATAATAATAATAATAATAATAATAATAATAATAAGTTTACATTACTTTATGCATTACGTAATAAAATATATTACAAACTAGAAGTGGACCTATCTAATTTTGAGATGGTGGAAAAGATTTGTAGCTCAGGTGGATGATTTTGATGGAGTTTTGTTCTTCTCCACCATTTCAAAATCATATGAGCGTAGTACGCTTCGCGGTGTTCGAAAATGGGAGAATTTCTCCAAAAGGCATTTTCTCCACGAGTGTGCTCGTTAGCATATTCTATCAACACGACCAAACCATCCAGCTCAGAGAACAAAACTCCATCAAAAACTACCTAATTTATTCACGTATTTGGTACACAACTTTGAATATAGAAGGGACTAAGGTCTATCATCCTCTTTAGCAATGAATACATTATTTTCAATGAACGAATATATTAATCATACAGTACTTTGAAATTACTAAATCGAAGCACAGAGTAGAAAGATTAAATATTTGACGTCATCCGTTATGTTTAAAATACAAATAACCTTTTTTGACTGTTTTTATAGCAATAACTAACAAACTCTAAGGAAACATAATAGCAATGTGACCAATCTTGAAGCAAGTAGGTTCAGTTATTTGATTTATTCTTCTTGAAATTCATTCTGGAAGACAATAAGTAAACAGTTTGCGTGTTCCACGGAAGTTCAAATATTATTATTCAATAACCTAAGTTAGGAAACTATATATGGAAGTACATATTATTCGGGATACACGACTTTACACGGAATTAAACTCAAAACTTTCAGGCTTCATACAGAGTGCTCAACACTTCACACGAATCAACTGGTATCCAATAGTTTTAATTTCAAATTGGCTGAAGATGAAAATATAAACCATTCGTTTACATCTCAGTGGTATGATGATTAAGCGCTTGCTATAAGACTTCAAGTTCCCAGCTTTGATCCTCGATCGAACTGTGCATCTCACATGCTGAGTAAACCTATGCTAGAATGAAGTAACTATCTAGTAATTCTTAGTTTGTAATAATTGTCTAATTAAAGTTAGTTATTACACATAATATTAAGATTTACCAACAACTGATTATTTTTAAATATTATTATATTTATACCTAATTTTTCTATAAACCTAGAGGAGCATAGACCACAATCATATAATAGTTTATCAGCAATCACATCAAAATTGGCTATTTTTAATTTAAAAGTAGGAGATTTTGGTGATTATGTTTGTTCAGTTAGTACAATTATGGGTGAATCATTTGGAGTGACGACTTTACAACGTATGTTACTCATATCATTCTTTATAAATTTATTTAAATTTCTTTGTCATTCTCTCTAGTTTAAATATAATTTATGAACGGAACATAAACTTTTCTCAACTCGATATTTCTGATTATTTAAACTGTTTATATGGCGTTGATGTCCTTTTATGAAGAAGAAATCCTATTTCAATAAAGACAATACATGTTGCAAACATTAACAACAAACTGTATGTATGAAGTGAGTTCTAAAAAATATATAATACACATGAATGAATGTAATCAGTGGGAAATCGTGAACCATATCTTAGCTAAGAATGAAATCAATCAACAAGATGTACTCACATTCCTGAGAGCTCATTCGTCCTCAAAAATTTAAACTTTCATCAATCTGTGTAAAATACGATTGATAGAGTTTGATCAACACTAGCTACTAGGCAACAAGATATTGTTTATTATTCAATGCATCGAAGCTATTCTTAGTAAATTGTTGAAACTTATTTTGTGTCCGTCTTTCTTTTCCCAATTAAATTAACCCTTATTTTATGACATCTTTTTTGAAATTCCTTTAATTTAATTATATCACCATGAAAAATTTTCGTTTAAGATGTTATTTTTAAGTGAACGAACTTAATTCATATTATTCTTAGTTCTTACTGAATTCATGAAATCACTTGACTTTAATCTTGTGGTTGTTAGTAGCCACTCTGATCGGTGTTCTGGAATCTTCTTTTACTGAAGTCGGCTTCTCAGAGATTAAGTGGTTTAAACACGAAAATTTTACAACTATTCTGTACGACATCAACATCAAACTTCAGATAGAAGTGAACTATGGGAATTTCTCACCAAGTGACTAGGAGATTGTTCTGTCGGTTATGAATTTGACTGGTTGTTGTTTGTACTTATCCTGTCACAATCTAAATAGTTATTTTAATTATACTCCCCTTGACCAAATTCTCGATCTTGTAGTTGTTTATGGTTTTTTTAATTGGTTGGTAAATTGAGCTTATTTTAATTTGTTTATTGAGTGATGACTGATCTAAGTGCTTGGCTTCAAGAAATTAACTGGTCTTCTTTGCGTTATCTCCCTGCGAAATTTTAGCAGTTTTCCAGTCCGACGTGTATCTGTAACTGTTTATGTGTATTGATATAAGCAAAGATATTACGCGGCGTTTGACTGTTAATTGGTGTTCATATAGACGAAGACCAGATGGAAGTGTCTTCTTATTTAACGTTTTTCGCAGTCATAAATGTCTATTTTGTGAATGATGTTCAGTTTGCCTTCTTTGTCGTTTTTTTTGCATAAAACACTGAAATGATTTTCTTGACTTGTAAGTGATGCCTACTGCTGATAGCACTAATAATCTGGCTGTAATTTTTGATACGTCCCTTCTATATGGTAGGATAATCCTTTTCATGATTACTTAATTTGATATTTCGTTAGATGAGTTTGATAAGCAATTTTCAACGAGCATGCATGGATAGCGGATTCTCAAGACTCCAAATGAAATCCTGAGTATACTTAACTGAACATCACCAGCAGAGAATTACAAGACTTTCTACTATGGATTCCACTGAGTCCTTTATTAAACATTTTTGCGTCTCATAGATTTATCATTATTTTAACACTTCTGGAATCCGAAAGGAACTTTAGGTCATTTACAGATCTATAAATAAGATGTAATTTCGAAAAAAACACCACATTTTCATCTTATTTCGTATACTTCTTTGTTGTATAACTTGAGATATCAACCCTTGAACCCATTTTTTTAATTTACAGGGTTTAAAACTGAACGTTTTGGTACTGATTTAGCACAAATAAGTAAGTTTTAACGCTGTCATCATCTAAACATGAGTCCTTATGTTAGGGTGTGTCGTAAAATATTTACATTGCAGATCCCCACGACTCAAATAATTCTAGTCCACTGATTCACTTAGCGAATTCTCACGTAATACTTGACATACCACGAAAATCATAACTATTAATCTAAAAAAATGCCATTCGATTGAAAAACATGTAGTATGGTTGACATTAAAATGCTATCGTGACAAATCTAAAAGCATGAGGTCCAAGGATTATAACATTCTTCAAAGTTCTCAGGGAACTGCTTTCTCTGTAATCTCATAGTATTATTTTTACATTTTTTATAAACAAGACAAATCACACATTTACATTTGTTATTTTAAATAATTCATTAATTTCATAAATTTTCAATACAAGGAAATTATTTTTCTCCGTAAATTTTACATTCATGTTACATGTGCATAATCACAACCTACTCAGACGTGTAATGTTAGCTGATATTGTAGATTTAAAATGTTCAATAGTAGGTTAATCAGAACATAGTACCAGTCAATGAAGTTACAAATGTAGACTTTACTCATGTCGCAAGACATAGACTTCCTGCTTGGGGTTCATCCAATACTCGTAATCAACGGCTCGAGATGTTGCACAAAAGTGGTCACAGTGGTCGATTCCTATTCAGTTTCGCTCTAAATCTATTCTTCCATTGCATTTCTTCCTTAAAACAATACTTTTCAAGCACAGATCTCCATTACTTTTAATGTTATTTCCCACACTATAGTTCTCATGGATACTGAAGATAAATGAAACCTGGATTCAGTCCCTAGTATAATCAACAGATCCTGTAATTGGTCACAGGTTAGAATGATCGAAAAAACTCACCGAAGCAGCTAAGAATAACTTAATAACTTTATCAGATAACTTTTATTTTGTACATTCAATGACACCATAACGTATTTCAACTTGAAATTGTTGGTGGACACACCACTCATCAAAAATAGTCTTAATATAGATCTGTGGAGATAGTAGAATTTTCATAATTTAAATCACGAATTGACCTTAGATCACTGTTGAAAACCTGGAAGCCCAATATCGTGAAGGGATTGGAGTTAGATATTGACACGGTTGGATTCGGCTCAACATTCTACAGGTTAAGCGTTCGAGAGTGAGGATAAAGGTTCCGGGTTCAACTCTCGCGTGAGCACTAATGAGTCACACACTGGAGCAGGACGGCTATTCAGGGCTTACACGCTTTCAGTAGCTTAGCTCACATTAATTCGTGATTCAAACAGTGGTAATTAATCTTATTAATTTACTAGCTAGAAATCTTATGTCTTGAGTAAGATACACAAGATTTGAGACTCTTACAGTGGGTTGGAGTGAATGTTCAATATTATCTGTTTTTCAAATAACCATATCAAGGATGTTTACCATCGAAGAAAATTACATGTAGTAAAATAACCATCAACGATCCAGGTTTAGTATTCAACAATGACGAGTAAGTGTTATAAAAGATAGTAATAGTAATAACATTTACTCATTTAGCAAATGCGGATCTGTGTACTTATATCTAAGCCCCCACTGTTTGTGTAAGGACTAGTGGAAATGATCAGTTTCTGAAACCGAAATAGATCGAACGAGGTTTGGACCCACGACAGTTGATCACCTTACTCATTAAGCGATGGAGCTACAATTATCTATATTTTATTGTGAAGCGTTCCTTGAAATTTACTCATCCAAAAAATCTTAGAAAAATTGAATTCATCATGCTTAAATTACTTAGACATAAGGTCACAATAATAAAATGTATTCAAGTTCTTAGTCAATAAATAAACTGATCCCTTTCTTTGATATATCTCCAAGTTTACAGTTCTACATATATTCTTTGTAGTGCATCAAAAACAAATTGAAAGATTACCAGATAAACAGGTTACTCGTGACAGGATATCCAACTCGGATGATAATTACAATAAATACCTAAAACATACAGGATTGTCAGAAAATAAATTTTATCAAAGACCAATAGGTGAGTTTATGAACATTACTCCGTCTATAAATTTCCAATTATATTCTTTTTGACGCTGTTGTATTCTGTGTGATGGATGGTGTAATTGCGTAGCCTTCACTGTCACTAAAGAAAATACTATAAAGAGCGACAGTAGAAACTTCTCAATTAAACTATTTAGCTTAAAGAACTTAAAATCATCAAAAACATTTATGTGTCACTTCAAAATAAGATATTGTTCTTTTATTGTTTTTTTTTATCAATTAACTTTATTCCAGTATTATAAAATGTTTTGAATTTTCAGGAAGTTTTTTTTAGTTCAAAACCCATTCAACGTTATCCCACCTAACCAATCAAATTTAAGAAATAAAGTAAATGCACCGACTCATTCCAAACTAAAATCGTTTGACATCTACAATCAAATATTTCTCTGAAGTTTCATACAGTGAATTCAGAAAGTCTTTAGTTCCACGTGTGGTTAACTATTTCAGATTGAGTATTCATTGACTGAATGGAAATCGGTATCTTGCTTTGTCCAGCCAGTCATACGCAGCGTAGAACTAGGTACATATGTGCATCGGTTCACGCTGCCACACCTCATTAGCACAGCAAGATAAAGATATCAAGACAAATCCCAGATTTGTAGAATTAATAAGTATCAATAGTAGTAAACATTAAGTATGGAAAAAGAAAGGGCAGTCCCCCATGTTAATTCAATTTCATTAGTCGAATTGTAACGTCCCTATTAATCTGACTAAACATTCTGTGCATTGTTTTAATGGTATTTAGTGCATAGACTAGTAACCGAAGTGAAATTGAACGATATGATTCCACTAACATGGGATTGCACAAAAATGGCACCAACTGCTTACTAATGGTCAATCACTATAAATTTATTAGTCCAATAAGAGATCATCCACAGTCCAAATGTCCTATCGGAGCTATTTCAGTGTAGCACTAAAGAACGCAACTCCGCCTGTAGCTCTTCTAAGTCACTGCCGGTCTCAAACACGAGTAAAAGAGGATGGTTGAGTATGGGTCAGCATACCCATCCCATAGGAAACAACCCTGCTAAAAAACGCCAATCAGATTAAACAAATTAAACCATTTAAACTCTGTCCTCCGAATTGAAGAATCATCATTCAGAAGAATTGTGACGCCTCATGGTGAGGGCCGAGATTCTTTGCAATTCACGAGGTTGATGCCCCCCCTTCTAATTACCAGAGACACAATCTTTATAAGTGATTGTAATGTCAGGATAATGTGGAATACTGGGAGGACCAGTCAAAGTGCAACGAAAATGAGGAGATACAACTTTGACGGTGCTCGGAATCATTGAAGCTCATTGGATTCAAGCTGGACAGAAAAAATTAAATTTGAAAGAGATGCTGTTGTGCTCTGATCAAAAAGAAGAAAATGTCACACACACGAGGAGTTGCACTGTTGTTGTACAAAGAAGCACGAGATGCACTTATAGGAATCTCGTGGATCAAGGATCATCAAAGCATCTTTCAAAACAAAGAAAAAGGGAATCGCAAAGAATGTTATTCAGTGTTATGCACCCACCAATGATAGCTACGATGAAGATAAAGGTCAGTTTTCTAAAAGGATCCAATCGATCATAACGAAGTGCCCAAGAAAGGACCTCACCATCCTAATGAGAAACTAAAACGCAAAAGTCGGAATGGCCAACACAGGGTATTAAAATATTATAGGACCACATGGACTGGGAGAAAGAAATGAAAATGGGGAATGATTCGCAAATTTATGTGCATTCACCAAATCAGTTATAGGCGGCCCAATATTCTTCAACAAACGCATACACAAAGCAACATGGGTCTCACCGGATCACACTACACAGAACCAGGTCGATCATATTTGCATCAGTAAATAATTCACAAGGTCAATGGAAGATGTGAGAACCAAGAGAGGAGCTGACATAGCTTCAGATCACCACCTGGTGGTGGCCAAGATGAAGCTGAAGCTAAAGAAACACTGGACAACTGGGGGAACAGCATTCAAAAGGTTCAATACATCGTTCCTTCGAGATACTAACAAACTCAACCAATTCAAGATAACTCTCAACAACAGGTTCCAAGCCTTTCAGGATCTACTGATGGAAGAAGAAACTTCTATGGAGGAAAACTGGAAAGGTATCAAAAAAGCACCAAATTCAACGTGTCAGGAGGTTCTGGGCCGCAAGAAGCATCAACATAATGAATGGATCGCCATCGTAACCCTAGATAAGATTTAGGAAAGGAAGAACGATAAGACAGTAATTAACAACAGCCAAACAAGAACAGAGAAAGCCAAGGCACAAACTGAATACACAGAAGCAAACAAGAAAGTGAAAACGAGCATTAGAGCTGACAAGCAAAAATATATAGAAGGGCTGGCAACGACGGCGGAAAAGGCTGTAAGAGAAGGAAATATGAAACAGATATATGATACAGCGAAGAAACTAGCTAGGGAATTATAGTAAATCAGAGAGACCGGTCAAGGACAAAGAAGTAAGCCAATCCGAGATTCAGGGACAGAGTAACCGGTAGGTCAAATACTTCTAGGGACCCTTGTATAGACCGATCTCATTGAACCCAACGGACATCGAAGTACCTACAGACCTTCCCATAGCCGTCACTCCACCAACGACCGAAGAAATCAGGATGGCTATCGGACAAGTCAAGAGTGAGAAAGCAGCAGGTCCAGACAATATACCAACCGAACCACTTAAGTCAGACAGAAGTAACTGCAAAGAAGCTCCGCATTTTATTCAGGAAGATTTGGGAGAAAGAACAAGTTCCGACGGACTGGAAAGAAGAATATCTCATCAAGATTCCTGAGAAAGATCTAGGCAAATATGAAAAATATAGAGGTATTACACTACTATCTTTACCAGTAAAATGTTTCAACAGTGTCACTAAATCGAATGAAACGTTCAACGGACGTCCAACTTCGAGGTCAACAGGCTGGATTTCGTAAGGATCAGTCGTGCACAGACCAAATCGCGATACTACGGATCGTCGTTGAGCAATCAATGTAATGAAACTCGTCACCATACACGAACTTCCTTGACTATGAGAAGGCGTTCGAAAGTGTGGATAAGATGACACTATGGAACCCCCGACATTATGGAGTGAGTATCTGAGAAAATTGTCAACATCATACGGAATTCGTACAACGGACTACACTGCAAATTCATCAATAGAGGTCAGCTGACAGACAGTTGTCTACGCAAGGTACTCAATGTCCGTTGGCTGGATACAACCAGAAACAGCCTGTGGAAGAGAACAAACCAGTTTCCATCTGAAGAGGAAATAAAGAGAAAACGCTGGAAGTAGATAGGACATACATTGCAGGAACCATTAAACTGCATCAGTCGGCAAGCGCTAACTTTAGATCCCGAAGGAAAATGGAAAAGAGGAAGACAAAGAATACGTTGCGTCGGGAATTAGAAGTAAACATCAAAAGGATGAATAGAAACTAGAAAGGATTACCCAGGACAGAGTTGGATGAGGAATGCTGGTGGGTGACCTATGGTCCTACACGAGGGTTAACATGCATCCGTAAGCAAGTACTATGTAATGTGGATTTGTACCCCACAACGAGAACCAGTCTACTTGAAATCCCAGAGAAGTTTCGCATATGAGTTCCAATTAATATGAAAAATAGGTCTAGGGTTTTCTGCCAATGGAAGTCGACCACCTAACACTATATATCATTTTCATCCACACTATATGCACTGAGAAATAACTCCTATCTTATGACAAGTAGTTTTCATATCTATAGTATTATCACATATTTTTCTGTAAATATGATTTTTTTCAACTTTAATCTCTAGAGAAACCTTATATGCTTACTTGTGATGATACATAGTATTGTAATAAAACGACTTTGTGATATCGACTGACTCAGCACTCGAATAGTACTAACTAGTGATCTTTTTTATAACTAATGTACATTTTTTAACAAAGTTTACTTGAAATACTGAATCTTTTTACCGGACATTTTGTTTAGATACTCAAAATGCTGTTGCGAATGCTACATTCACTGTTCAACTGTATATAAAACTGCTACTGTTGTTCAACATGCTGACTGTTATCCCATACTTTTTATATTTTTAAAAAGATATCTATAGAGTTAAGTTATATAATCCAACAAATGGTTGTATTTTGGTTCCTGCATGTTTGTAAATAGTGAGAAAACACACAATAAAGCATTCTTGACTTTTTAAAACAAATTCTAAAGTTCAATCAATTTTTTAAAAGAACATTTTGATTAGAAAAGATTAGTACATAATGGTTTTAAATATATTCATGAAAGGATAAGAATTCATCAACACCAGAAAATGCGGCGTACGTGGCTTAATCCCCTAATCTTTTTCGCTAGAACAGTTTTACTTAACATGCCAAACAAATAACACGACAGGAATTCATTTTCTACATCAGACTATAGTACTATAATCTTTAATACTATGGTAATGATATGTATATAGACTATGAGTTGTAACTATTTTATATCGACATACTGATTACGAGTGGGATTCAGATGCCCGATTCCTATCTGGACAACTAAGTAGTATATTACTACGGCTTATAATACAAGTATGCTTATGGATTAAACAGTACAAAAATCTATGCTTGGTTAATATCCTTCTTCCAAATTACCAGTTAGTCAGTCATCTACAACGTAGAACCAAGCACATATATGCATCGCTCCAAGTTGCCACACCTCATTAGCACAACAAGATGAACACCGAATTCATAGAAGTAGTCACTTCAATGGTAGTAATGAATAAAAGAAAGATTACGTATAAACATACAGTACAGGAAGAAAGAATTAGGTCGTAGAAAGAGATATAAGGCAATTTTAATATCACGGTTTAAGGGAAGACAAAAAGTGTATACACTCACCCAATTGTGATCAATTCTGAGCCATGTCACCCACAGTCTCCAACCACTAGTTACAGGAGTCACGTGGAAGTTAGTAACTCCAAGAACTGATGCCACGTTTTGGTTTGGCCACCCCTAACCTTCTTCCAACCGTCTCCAACACTTGTCAGCATTGCGCAACGTGATGGTTGGTGGTTAGGCATGCGTAATATGAGGCCAAACCAGCTCAGTCGATTAAGATTCACAAACTCATCAATTGATTTACCATCATTCCCAAATACTCTGAGTCTAAACTCACTATTAATTACCCGGTGATCCCAACACTGTTGGAAATCTTTCTCAAACATCTGGAATCAAATACTAGTAACTTACGAGTATCCTTTATCCCTAATGACCACGTCTCGCAGCCACAAAGTAAAAAAGAAAGAACTGCTGTGCTGTGTACTCGTCCATTAATTGATAAACGGATATCTCACCTTCGCCATAGGTGACGTAAATTGGCATAAACCGAACGAACTTTCTGAATCCGTGATGAGATTTCGTCAGACACCGACCCATTAGGACTGTTCAGATTTCTAAGATAAGTGTTGTCGACGCGTACGACTACTTCACTCCCTATTCTTAGTTCAGGTGTTGACGCACGCCAGCCATGAAACAACAACTTACATCTAGAAAGGGAGAAACGCATCCTAAACATCCTGGCATTGTTACTCGGTACTACCAAAATGCTCTGCATTTTATCGGGAGGTCAATCCCCGAAAATTCAGTCAACGAAAACGCTATTTCCAGCAGTAAGTCTATGATGAAATCGATCGAAATTAGAGATAGTGGACAGCCGTGACGGACAACACTTGAGGTTGAAAAATCAGATGACAACTTTCCATAAGCACTGAACCGACTAATAGTGTTCGAGTAAAAATCTTTCACAAGGTTTATGTACTTCTGAGGAACGCCTTTCAATGACAGACACTGACACAGAACCTCTCGGTCTACACAGTCAAATGCCGCTTTTAAGTCAAGATAAACTATCATTGTCGGACGCCGATAAGCATGTCTGTGTTCTAAGATCTGGCGAATGGTGAATATGTGGTCGATGTAGCCAAGACCAGGTCTGAAGTCAGCCTGATTTCCTCGTGTTTGCAGTTCACGAGTCTCAGTTAGGCGCCCGATAATTATCAAGACTAGTATTTTAGATGCTATACTAGTTAAACTAATCCCTCTATGGTTATTACAGGATGACTTTGACTCCTTCTTATATGTTGAAACAATCAATGATTGCGACCAGTCAGATGGGATTACGTCCAACTCCCAGATTTTAGCTAAAATATTGGTCAACCTAATCGCTAAAACTAGACTACCGTCCTTAAAAACCTCGAGCCAATCCATCTGAACCAGCTTCCCTTCCTCGTTTTAGATTAGCTACAGCTTTTTGAACTTCAATTAGAGTTGGGGGCCTGTTTCAATGTTCCGTTCAGGATGTTTGGAAATGGTAGGTAGCTGTGAAATAGTTGGAGGCAAGCCCGATTTCTCCTTAAAGCGTTTCGTCCATTGTCCTGAACGTCTGGACTGAGAGAAGATAAGAATGTTGTCTTTTTCGGATATTGCCTTACACTTGACTCCTTAATTTCGGTTTCTTTTATTAGTCTGAAGAGTTGTCTGGTGTTACCTACAGCCACTTCCATTTCCATCTGTTTTGCTTTCGTTACCCACCACTACTCACGATCGTTCCATAGACTTTGGGCTATTCTAGATCTGATTTGTTTTCGCTCATCACCGTGTTCTGAGCCTGATGGGATAAGTTTACGAGAGTCTAACAGTGCAAGAGATGTAGCAGAAATCCACTGGTTATTTGTGGTCCTTTGTTTCAAATCACTAGTAGATGTCGCTGCTGTTTGTATATCTTTCTAAGCAACATCCGGGTCAGCCTCATTTTCAGAATTGCCCAAGTTGTTCCTGGAATTTACTTTTGGCTTTCTCGTCACTGAGTTTAATTCGAATGGGCCTTTTTAATATGGCTTTACCGTGTCCAGTGAAGAACAAGAAAATGCGTACTCATATTAGAACATAATCGTAATCCAGGCATGTATTTCAGAACGAGCACACACGACCTTCTTGTGGGTAATTTTTGTGTTAGCTCCGTACTTGTTGGTTGTCTGAAGGAAACACCTTGCTGTTGTCACACCTCTGTACAGTTAGCAGTACGACTTCGCCTTCGGACGTTGGATATTTTGCTTTTAGTCTTACCGCTATTTAACCGACCTGTCTGGCATCGTAGGACCTTGAGGAACAATTTTTCCAACCAGTATAGCTCGATTGGTTCACCACGATAGGCAAGCCCGACCATCATACCAAGGTAGCAGCAACGATCGGATCCAAATTACCAATTAACTGTCTGATTTTCAGTACATGGGATGAAGTCATAATCCATAACCGAATGACTGAAATCAGACCTTTTAAACCAATGAAACGCGGTTCCGAATTTAAAATTAACAAACGAGGAAATCCGGTTTATGTAGGTAGAAGACAAGTTTTTCCGAGAATGCGATAAAGCGGAAATTCTAACTTCTATTGATTGGGATGTCTCAAATACATGATTATTTTACGACTAACATTTTACATAACGCTCAATTCATTTGAAAAGATAAAGAATATCACTTGAAAAGGGAAGAATTTGATGGGTAAAAAGTATAAGATAATGTAAATGTATCTGCGCCATTCCAACCGATTCTGAACCACGTCACACACACTATTCGTCACAATAATCGCACAACCGAAACCAAGTGGTGTAAATGCTAGAGTGAATGAAGATATCTTTCGTCATGAAGTAACGCAATTGTTAATGTATTTGTGGAAAAAAATACAAATATAAGTACTAAAAGTAATATTTACGAACGATAAGTTATGTTTCGACAACATACAATCAATAGGAAGCAGAGAAAATAACAGGATGAACCCGAACACCGTACAAGACAGTGTTATAATCGGATGCAAGCTAAGATAGCAGAAACAATTAAAGATGATCCTAAAGCAATAAATCCAGTTGTATTGCATGTTTTGATAGGAAAGCCAATAGCGTAGTCCCAAGCCTAGTAAAATAAATAAATTATAGTCACACATTTTCCATAAAATAAAAAGCTAGCAGTAAAACTCAATAAACGTCTCTGAAAATGAGCCATGAATAAGGTGGAATTTTTCTAGTTTCTTTCTACCAAACATTGTTGAGCATTCGACTAATACGCCAGAGGTATCGGTATCAGTGTAGTTACGCCACATAATGAAGTTGTGCTGTTTAGGCTAAAAGCCTTAATGGCATTTTTTTAAACATGATAAATTACCCTATTGTGGGATGTATTTATAATTACGAAACACAAACGTATGTATTACCCTAACGCAATAATCGGGCTTGCCTATCATGACAGCACAATCAGCCTGTATTGACTGGAATAGATATTCATTGAGATCCATGTTAAGCACATCAGTTGAAGATTAATAAAACTGAGTTCGTTAAGTTCAAGAGTTTCAGTCATGTTGTTGACTGTAGTATTTATTTATTTATTTTAACACAGTTATTGGTACAAGGAGGCACCAAATATATATGCGCCACACGAATCTCAATTGATATGTGTGAGGGCTGTGATACTGCCCGGGTGCCCAGACCAAAGCAGGTGGTTTTCTTAGGGAGCCACACCCCGAGGCTTCGACATGAACGTCTGACCCACAAGGCAGTGGAGCATCGTAAGGGGATGCAGTCCCATGGCAGCCGGTGACCAACGATTGGTTCATACGTCATTTGTCCCCTCAGGATACCGGAGCCCATGTGCACCATTGGTTTTGGATCCGTTAAAGCGCCGGAAATTCGCTTTTCGTCCTCTCATTTTCGTAAACAACACCCCCGCCACGAGAAGGCAGTGAGTAGGACTTCCCTGGCAGGGCTATATACGCGTGGCCATGTGAGAGCATTTCGAGAGGGAGGGCGGACTCTCCCCACTCTCGGCCGTACCATGGCATTTGGGGGCTGTTGACCGTAGTGAGATATGCCAGTACAGTAAGGTAATTCCCATAAATAAATAACACCTCCAATTATGCTGCCTTTCTACAGTGGAAGTCAGAAGAGTCTTATCTTAAATGAGGCCCAACTTGCCTCGCCTCACATATTTCAGGCGGGTTGTTAGTTAAAGCATTTGACTAAGTTCTAGATACGAACCCCACACTTAGAGTTAGTGACTCACATCCAAATATTTAGCGAATGAGTTAATTAATTTACTATACAAAGACCTGAAAGTAAGGTATACAGAGTAGTTTTTACAACAATATAAAAAGTGTATGGCCAGTCTTAAGCAGCAGTCTCTTGAGCCTTTGATTGACGCTTCATCATTCAAGCCTTCCAAAAAGAAATTTCTTTCACTTTCACGTGTAACCAACGCTAGTGATGCAGTCTTGAGAATTGTTATTTCATATCTCATGAAACAGTTTTAAACTGTATAGAAGCTTTCATTGTTTGGATACGAATCAAACAAGCCTTACTGACCAATACTTTAGGTTAACATATAGAACCGGACTGATTTTTTATGTGACATCATTAAGCTATTGTACAAAATAGTTGCAAACCACCACTCGACATTTGACATTTTTACTACCAGAAGCGTTGTCAGGTGTGGATGATTTTCCAAATAACAGTATACACGTTTGAACACTAAACACACTCTGGTGAGAGCAAATTATTTATTTATTTATTATTTATTTATTTATTTTAACACATAAGTATAGGTACAGGAAGGCACCAAAATACATATGCGCCACACATATCTCAAATGATTTGTGTGAGGGCTGTGATACTGCCCGGGTGCGGACTCTCCCCACTCTCGGCCGTACCAGGGCATTTGGGGGCGGTGAGAGCAAATATTCGTCTGGGTTTTCCTGGACCCAGAAATATCGCAATAGGAAGGCTTCTGACTCATTATTATGAAACTATCTCTGGTATACCCAATGTAGAACCACCTGGGCACTTAGTCAATCATGGAAGAAATGTTCATCCTGAAACCACTATACAGGGAAACTGAGGTGTAACACAATACACAAAGACGAAAAAAGATATTTTAAAAATCCCCAATACAAAGCAGTAACTATGTCATCCTTATCCTAATAATACTGATTTGCTTTCCGCCCTCCAAATATTAATTTATACTTTGCAAATTACTGTATCATTACTGACACTATTTCTATACTGCTCAAATATGCGACAAATTAAGACGATGAACAGTAACGCGGTACTTTACATCATTTGTAGTTTTCTCGAATATAGGAACGTAATTCTGATTGAGAGCACTCTTAGGTTGCGCATATATATGAGACTTCATAAGAATATTCCACTGGGTCTGTTTCATTAAGAGAACAGCTATAACAGATTAGCATTCTGATAAGACATAGTAGTTTAAAAATACCCTTGTTGGGATCGAAGTAATAGACATGAAACCTTAAACTTTTACGGGCTCATCCGGTTACAGTATACAAAAAGGAATAATTAACAATACAATGAACGCTTACCAAATGTCTCATCCCGTTCAAATAGTGGTAAACCAACGGGTAACATAGGACAAACTTGCATGCGGCTATGACAGAAGTACCCAAATGCATGTTTTTTACATAATCAAGTATAGAGTCATAATATCCAGTGAAAAAGAAAGCACCAATTCCTACAGATGACCACACTTTGAAAAAAATTATGTGATAGAAACAAAGAGACCTAATCAGAAACAGAACATCAACGTAAATGAAAGCGAAACTACAAACAATATAGTTAAGGAAAAAGTTTAGTCAGTTACTTATCAACCTTAAAATCTAGTTTATTATATCACTGTGCGAGATGCTCACAACCGCTAATACACTTTGTACGTGTAACCGTCATCTATGCCTCTAACAATCGGATGAACGTGGAATGAACTTATCTTTCTCACCTGATCAAACATTTGAAATAACAAAATCTAACTAATTAACCTCCAATACCACTGAAATTTATTTATTTATTTGAACACATAAATATTGGTACAGGAGGGCACCAAATATATATGCGCCACAATACCACTGAAAGCTACAAGCCAAACGGCAATTATACCTTTTACATCAGATCGTTCATTGAGCAAAACTCTCGAATTTCAAAGACAACCTGTATCTCCAATTTACAAGAACGGTTTTATTCCAACAATGTTTTGCATTCTATTATACACATCATACAAAACCTTTTGATTTGAAAAACGCGAAGTTAGCATCCCCGACACGTACCACTAACGGCAGTCAATAGCAATCGTCGTTACAAAAATATTACGCACTACTTTATATCTTTATCTTCTTATTGTTAACATACTAGTTTATAAAAAGACTTACCGATAGCCATAGCAATACCCGTCGCTCGATGGAGAAAAGAGAATCTCATTACTAAAGGTGCCGAGTAAACCTGAAGGTGGGGAGACCATGGCCGCCTTTCTGTAGCATTTCTGTCCCAAAACGACTGCATTTCCTTTTCAGCTTGTCTACGAACTTTTTCGCTCGTACTACCTTTAGCTGCTTTAGCTGTACGTACGACTGATGATGGTCGTAAAAGTCCTACTGAAACTTTGGATACTGGTCCAAAAACTTCACTGAAACCAGTAAGGTTTCGCAAACAACACAACCTGGATGAAAAACTGATGAAAGATTTAATACTCAAAATCAAAGAACCTCATCATTGAAATTACTTCCCACGACTTCTTTCTGGGCGGTTATATAAGACCTTGAAGCTAATGTTCCAATATTCAAATGGTTCAAATGGTTGTGAACGGAATAGAAGAAGCTTTCGCTTAACAGGCTTCCGTGTCTAGTAGCAGAGGACCACCAGTATCTCCAGGCAAGAACCTAGGTATGTTAACGATAAAAGAGAAAAAACAATGAATTGGTAAATCATAGTAAGATACTATCCTTAGTTCTTTAGAATATATGAAGTCGCCCCTTAAAGGACTCCTGGGAGGTTGCTTGGACTAGCTCAGTTGGCAGCGAATCCTAGCATTTGACAACTCTTAAGGAGTAGAATTTGTGCCTGCAGTCCGTTCTACTATGTTGTATCTCTTATTTCCGGGTATTACCCCTTAGGTTAGTGTTAGGACTAAGCTTAAGTAGGTGTTTAAGAGGATGTCCAGGAGTGTTAAGGATACTGTACGCCACTAAAAGGTCACCTCTAAGACGCCTATACTCTAATGGGTAAAGGTCGAGTGATTGGAGGCGCTCATCG
Organism: Schistosoma spindalis; assembly: GCA_946903255.1. NCBI lineage: Eukaryota > Metazoa > Platyhelminthes > Trematoda > Strigeidida > Schistosomatidae > Schistosoma > Schistosoma spindalis. The sequence continues at coordinate 49,700,157 of OX336420.1, forward strand.
TAAGGTTTAAATTTGAGTCCCCGAACTGATTTCGTGGCTCGCCGTTGGATACGCTCCAGAGTGTCCTTATCCTTTTGCACTGTAGGAGGGAATACTATGTTTCCTTGCCCTAAATGAGGACGAATAAAACTGTTGAAGATTATGTGGAAAGTTCTCCCGTCAAACTGACCGAAAATGCACTTCAATGTTACTTGTGCAAGGTTTGCTCGAAAGGCATTTCTGTCACAGTTGGCGTAAGACTTTAAGTCGTAGGGCACCAGAACTCCTAAATCTTTCTCGACTAGGGATACTACTAGAGAGGGGTTTTCTAAGTTGTAACTGTAATCTGCGACGTGTCGCAGATGGACTACTTTACACTTTGAGGTGTTAAAGGTAAGTCCGTTATCGTCTACCCAACTTTGAAGTCGAGTCAGATCCTCCTGAAGTGCCTGTATATCCTCTTGTTTGCGTATCTCTCTCCAAAGTTTCACGTCATCGGCAAAGAGCAATGTGTCTGACGTTAACCGTTGAGGAAGATCATTTATATAAATCAGGAAGAGAAGAGGTCCTAGTACTAAGCCCTGGGGGACCCCACTAGGACTTTCCAGAGCGTGTGAGAAATTGAAGTTTACCCTGACCTTAAAATGTCGATTTGTCAGATATGAACTGAGCCAGTCACTTAAAGGTGGTTTGATATCTAATTGTTTGAGCTTGTTGATAAGATATATGTGGTTAACCCTATCAAAAGCTTTAGAGAAATCAAGGTAAATGATGTCCACCTTCCCCTTGCGATCAACGATGCTTGTCCATCTGTCCACCGCAGTCGGCAGGTTCATCATACAGGAGTAACCCTTCCTGAAACCATACTGTTGGGGTGAGAAGAAATTTAAGGACAGCAGGTAGTCGTGTATACCATCGCATACCAGGGACTCCATGATCTTTGAAAGTATAGAGAGAGGAGCCACCGGTCGGTAACTTGAAGGTTCGCCGCGTCGACCTCCTTTGAAGATTGGTGTGATATGAGCCAGCTTCCTAATATCCGGTAGTTTGCCTCAACTTAATAATAATAATAATAATAATTTATTCTCAAATAACATTTTGTTACATGAGGCATGCCAGTTTACAGGCAAGATCAAATTGTTACAAATGATACAATTTCCAACTGAAGTAAATTAATCAGCTGGGTCTATAATTTATAAGATATGAATGTAGAATGGTTTTAGTCAGTGTCACAGTTAGCGCGCTTCATGAGAGTTGCGTTGCGACGTGCAACTGACGGTCGATACTAGATTCATGTGCAGTTGAGGGCTTCTAGAAATCGCAATTTTATATCCCTTTGGAATATTTGAATCTTTAAAGATGGTGCAGGACGGGGTCACTCGTTCCGTATCTCAAGGGGGCTGAAAAACGGTTCAAGAAAACAAAAAAAAAGGACGAGAAGCAGAGAAGACAATGTTCATGAAGAAGTGGTTGAGGTATGACTACTCAGTCTGATTCTCTTTCATTAAAGTATTTTAGTACGCAGGAGCATCCTAATAGGTTAAAGGAAATAACTGTAGACAAGGTATGAGTGAATAATCAACTGACAAATGGAGGTGGTTCAGAATATGTAGTTATAAAATATAGTGCTAAAAGCAGTGTTACGATACACAAATGGCTGTCTCCCTTTTTTTTGTCGACGCTATTGGAGCCTTTTTTAGATTTCATAGGGTCTTAAGTAGGCTTCGTTTTTTTTTTATCGAATTGTCTAGTTTGCTTGTAATAGGATTACTGGGTAGGAAGTTAAACCAATTTAACATTCTAAAAACGATTTAAAGAGGTATCTTGCATGATAAGTCATCATCAATACCACTAGTTCGTGACATTCCAATAGACCATAAGGAGCCGTAATTTAACAAAATGTTCTGCCCTACAGACATGGGTGGATTGAGGTTATCTCCCCGCCATCATGTTTGCTGGTCAGTAACGCCACCCTCCCTCCTTTTGTGATGTTAGGCTCTCTTACGTTTGCGGTAAGTATGCATACTGCTTTAATCAAAGCACATGGTTGGAATACACTGTCTCTACTAGTTCCATGTTACAAGCAAATCATGTAGTTAAAGCGTTCGTATTATGGGTTAGATGTCCATTTAGTATATCACACTGCTATGAAGATAACTAATGGTGAAAGATAAAGAAAAAAACAGGTCAGATTATATGTGGTTTAAAGATAGTAGGACTAGTAGCAAATCAAATGATATGAAAGAGTATAAAATTGTAGAATTTTTAGGGTAAGAAAAATAAAACACAGAGCAACTCACAAGATTTTCTGATCAATTTTGAGCTTCGTATGATCGGCCTTAGCAGATCAGCATCCATAAGATTACTGAGTTATCTGTCTACTTGCAATAGAGAAAAAAAAAAAGACATGACACTTAGGAAGAAAAATGTTTATTTAACCAGTGGAGAGATTCGGGAACTGAAAGTGAGGGTTAGGAGCATTAGGCCTGGATTAATGCACAATGAATAATAGGAAACGGCAAACCGTATGTCCTGTAATTTAGTTGTATTCATATTAATAATAGTTGGGCTCGTTATATTCTTGTTCAGTCTAGAAATTAGGCGGTCCATAATAAAGTGCTTCATTGGTGGGCGGGAGTTCAAGGAAAGATTGAAGCTCTTTAGAGCCTAGAAACAGGGTTATTAGCCTTCTGAATCTGGTAAATGTGTCACAGTTACGGATAGGCAATGGCAACCTGTTCCACAATAAACTATACCGCATTGTAAAAAACTTACAACGCACTTGTTTTTGGTGTTTTACGATGTGTAGTGTATATGCGTTGTTTCTTAGTCTATAGGCTGGGTCGTGAATCATAGTTGGGCAGGAGGTTAGAAATGAGAGTCCATATATCGCTTTGTAGAGAAATATTAAATCATTCTTTAGCCTACGGTGCCATAAAGGTTCTAAAGAGAGGTGCTTACATCTTTCTGTGTAATCGAAATTCGAGTTACTTCCTAGCAGTTGGCGTGTGAAGCGTCTTTGAACGTCTTCTACTCTTATCTTGTCGGTGGTATTCATATTAGAGAAGATAAAAGAGCAGTACTCCAGGGAAGGTCGTACACATATTTTATAGAGAGTAAGCTTAGCCTCTGTTGTGAAGAAATTTCTCATTATGAAACCAATTTGCCGTCTACATTTAGAAATAATAGATGATGCATGTTCTTCAAAGTTCAGACTTCTTGTGTAATTAATACCTAGATCGTGTACTGATTTGAGTGTCTGGACTCTACTTTTATTTAAATCAAGTTGCAGTTCATAGGGATGCTTTCCAAACTGCATGATCCCGCACTTGTTGAGGTTAAATGGTAACTGCCATTTTTCACTCCAGATAGTTAAGTTATTGAGGTCATTTTGGATCAGGGGTACACTTTCGTTTAGGGTCTCAGGCTTATAACTGTATACTATCTTGAGATCATCAGCATATAAGTATGGTTTCCCAAATGTTATAGTGTTACATATATCGTTTATATACATGAGAAACAAGAGTGGGCCTAATACGCTTCCCTGGATGACTCCACTAGTTATGGGTTTAGGTGATGAGAGACAGTCATTGTACTTTACCATCTGTTTGCGTTCTGTTAAGAACGAAACAAACCATGAGTACAGTGGGTCGTTTATTCCGAAGGACTTCAGTTTGACGAGAAGCCTTTTATGTGGGACCTTATCAAAGGCTTTTTTAAAATCTAAGAAGAGGACTGATACAAGTAGTCCGTTGTCTCTTTTCAGAGTTATATCATTCAGGTAGTCTAGTAGGCATGTATCGCATGATCTTGACCTAAGAAATCCATGCTGGGAGGTCGAGATGAGACTATTAGCAAGTAGATGTTGGACTACAGCCGCCTTAACTACTTTTTCCATCACTCTAGATACCACTGAAGTTATGTTTATGGGTCGGTAATTGTCAACATTTGCTTCAGGTCCTGTTTTAATTTTGGGAATGATATGTGAAGTTTTCCAGGCAGTAGGGTAACACGCTGTAGAGAGTGATATCGCAAATAGCTTGAGAAGCAAAACACACATATCATCCCCTCCACGTTTTAGCATGCTAGCTGGAATACCATCTGGTCCATCAGTGTATGAGTGTTTCAATGTACTGATTGCCTTAGAGATATTTTGTACATTAAAGTTTACATTAGTAATTTCATAAGGAGGTACTGGGATTGGTTCTGAATCGTTTAGTGGTTTTTCGTTAGTTAGTGAGCAACAAAAGTGTTCACTAAATAGTTCCGCAACAAGTTTAGGGTCTTCGTATACTTGTTTGTCTTTAATGAATACGCTCCCTCTCGATTTGGAACGTTTAAGTTTATTTTGAAGGAGTATGGTGAGTGAAGAGAAGTTATTGTTAAGTTCGACTGCACGTTTTTCCTGTGCGACTGCTTTTTGTGTACTTAATGCCTCTGTTCGGATAATTATTTCAGTCATCGTCACCAAAGAGGAGAAGTCATTAAGGTTATGGAATCGAGTACAATGTCTTTGAAGACGTCTTCGTGTACCGACCGGTATATAAAGATCTTTGGAGACCGTAGGTCTACAGTATTCTAAAGGTGCGATTTTGTTGATGATACTTCTGATGTTGAGATAAAATATATTGGTTAGTGTGTCGGTATTGTTTGCAGTAAAGAAAATTCCCCAGTCAGTGCTTCTTAGGTGATTGTGGAAGTTATTCCAATCAACCTTGCGATAGTTTCTACGAAGTGTTGCGGTTTTACGTCTACCGGTTGTGGTTTTTATATTAAGGCTGCATATGACAATGTTATGATCACTACCTGGAAACGTTTTTCCAATATACACAGTATTGGGGGTGACGCCACTGGTAAAGACTAAGTCCAAGATATTTTGATGTCTGGTAGGGCCATTGACATACTGAGTCCATTGTCCGAGCTCTAGACATTCTATAAATGATTCATAACGCTTCGGCGCCCTGATTGGGAACCAAGAAATTTCGGGCAAGTTGAAGTCACCACAAATAAGCTTGCCTGTGAATGGAAGAGATGATGCTAGTGTGAATACCTCCGATAGTATTGCTATGTCATCTATTGGTGCGTTGGGTTGACGGTAAACACAGCCGAACAGTAAGGTAACGGAATTCGACGGCTTTAATACAATCCAAACCGAATCCTTCAGTTTGTTTAGTTCAGGCATATCACATAGTAGTGAGTTTAGGCTAGAGTGAGCGTAAATCAGGCATCCTCCGCCTCGTCCCTTCAATCTATCACTTCTATATAGTAAATAGTTGTCAAGGGATATACTTAGGTCGGAAATATTACTGTTAGTCCATGCTTCAGATATCATAATAAGTGATGGTTGATATATGGATACAAACAGGGCTAAATCCGTCTTTTTATTGCAGATCGACCTAGCGTTGATGAGACATATATTAAACAAATGGCCTACTAGGTTAAAATGAGTGAGAGTATCTCGAATAAAGTAGGTGTAACCCTCACGGGTGTGATATGGGTTTAAAATGAGGGATTGGATGTTCTTCAATTGCTCGGTATTTTGATAGCTAGACTTAATGGGGGATGTATCAAATGAGCTAGTGAAGTTGATTGGGGAGTTTACCCAGGAGGAAAGGGCGGGAGTACTCTCTGATGGAAACTGTACGGGGGAAACGCGTTTATGTTTTCCATGTGGTTTGAAATAACTTGAGCTATATGCTTCAACAGAGGTGTCACTAGAGGTCGTATTCCAAAAAATCTTGTGTTGGCCTACTGTGAAGTGTATGGTTGTTTGCAAAATAGTCTTGGTGGTTAAGTGCGTAGCCTCTGTTATAACTATTTACGCTAGCTTGAGAGGGGTCTGCTGCGCGTAACTGGAAGGAGTTGCGACTATTATTGTACGTGGGAGTCGTTTCTATGTGGTGGGATCGTACTAAAGGGTGTGTAAAGTTTTCTTTCTGAGAGTAGTTACAATTATGATCCTGGGGAATGTAGATAGGGTGTGAGGTGAGAAACCTATTATTACCATTCTTATTAATGGTTTTAAGCTTTAGGGGATGCTTGGAGTGATCAGTACTCCGATAGTATTTGTTAGTCTGCGTGGAAAAAGGCTTGTTACGCTGTAGCCCACTACCCATTTTACAACTTAGAGGTGTTGAAGGCAAGTTATATGGTATCAGCGGGGAGAACCTGTTCACTGTTGTTGGGATACTTATAGAACAGTTGGGTTCAACCTTATGTGTTCCGCTGCTCGGTATCGTGAGTCTTGTCTTCCCACTCTTTTTTGTCGGAGCTGGAGTCTTTCGTTGTTTCTGTGAGATGAAGTTAGGTTTATTCGAGTCAACCTGTGAAGTATCTTCAGGGGGACTAACTTTTAGGTGTATAGGTTTAGTCGGGAGCGTGTTGTCGCACGCCTCACATCTTAGTACATTACTGAGCGAGCAGCTGGGACTAGACATATTGTTATGTTTTTTGGTGACAGTTGGGGTACGTATCTTATCTAAAGGTTTCTGATCAGCAGACTCATCTAGATCAACAGAGTGATCGACTGTTCGTGGAGTGATGTCATGCTTATTGTTGCAAACTGACTCTGGCTGGTTATTCACTGTAATACTACCATGCAATCCTATCGCTTCACGTCTTCTTACACGACGTTGACAGGGCGTAAGGTCTGGAGTGACTTTTATACTTTTGTAAGGAATGAGTGAGCTAATATGAGAACATCACGCTAAGTGGTGTCGCCAGGATTGAAGCTGCTTCCCTCAGTATAGCAGAATGGACCATATCTGGACCAGGAGAAGTGTCCGTTCTTAGGTTTTGTAGTTTTCGGAGCACCAAGTCAGCGCTCAGTTTCACTACGGAAAGTACTATGCAGTTGCAGATGAAGCCGTCATCAGTATAGTTGATGTGGGTCGGTTGAAATGTCCGAGAGTATTGCTCAGCCAGAAGGTTAGCAGCGTCGCCGTCATTATCGGTCGGGTCGTTAGGACCTAGCAGTTGAGAAACTCCAGTTTTGGCTTGACGAAGAGAGGCTGCGTAACGGAATAAGCTTTTTGGATTGGAAATAAATTTATCCATAAGCTTTAACTGGTACTGAAGCCTGTCTTCTCTTATAGCCTTCGTGCATATGTCCCTTATATGTTTGTATTACCTGTACTCGCCGTTGTTGTTGGTTCGTTTGTATTCTGCCCAACAGTGCCTTTTACGGCTTAACAAACGAAGAGTGCGGTTTTTGATGATTGTAGGTTGCATGTGGCTTTTGGGGACAGTTTGAGGGACTGACTGCTTTGTAGCACACAAGAGCGTGTGTAATAGGAAGTTCCAGTGAGCATCCACATCAAGTTGAGGGTGAACATCCCAATCCACCTGTTGTAGATAGTCCTGTAGAGCTGACACATTCAACTGTTTGAAATTCCAGTGCCTGTTGTTGTTGGGATATGTTAGCTCCGTTTTGCTGACAAAACTGAAGGCTATAACGGCGTGATCGCTTTTCCCCAGAAGAGCCAGAATTGAGAGGTTGTCGACTAGAAATTCTTCATTTGTAAAGACACAGTCTAAGCGCTACGGTGCCTGACTGTTCCTCCAACGAGTAGCCAACTCCACATTTTCGTGTAGTCCCGAATTCTCAATGAGGTTGAAGAACCGAGCTTTAAATGAATTTTCACCTCCAATATACGTATGTTCCGCGAAGTTGACTCTAGGGAGATTGAAGTTCCTTAGAATCAGGATATGAGTGAAACCGAGACGCGTAGAGCGGGATAGTCCTTCCAGCATGCGACTGTCATACTCGATGTCGGCAGTGGGCTTCCTATATATGACTCCGACTAGGCACCTCGAAGTAGTGGACAACCTCACAGAGCACCATATAGATTCCTCAAGATTGTCAAACTCATGGTTGTGAACTTGGTGTACCTCCAAGCCAGCTCGTATGTATGCGGCTACTCCACACCAATTCCTGTTTTCTGTCGTCGCGAAACAGAGACATCCCAGGTATTGCTAGCTCCTGGTCCGAAAACTGAGAAGATATCCAAGTTTCAGATATTCCTATCAGATGAACCTTATTAGCATTGCTAAGTTCACGTAGTTCATCCATTTTATTTGGCAGACTCGCGGCGTTCATGTATAAGCTTAAAGCCATAATGTGCCTACAGTGCCATACTTATTGTCATATGGATGCCCGATATACGTGTAAACACAATTCGCGGCGTAAATAGAAATTATCCTCAATCCAAACGAGGTAGGCTGAGCATTGAGGTTGGACTGAAATATAAGTTTGATGACATTCTTTGTGACTGTTCACGAAATGTTGACTATCAGCGTTAAACAGCAACAGAGGCTTTATGATACTCGGGAATTCGTTAACATTAAGTAAAAACGGTAAATGGCCAAGATTAGAGACCTGAGGTATTCCACAGAGTACTCTTACCTGGAGATCTTTGCGATTTACCTCACTTCAGTCGAGTGCCTTCCTACAGACCCTTAAACTAACTATACCCTGGACTAGAAACTTCCAGGAATCCTCCGGCTTCAGAATGAGCCTTTGACGTAAAATTTTATCAAATATTCGCAAAATCCGATACAGAAATATATCTAGCGCGCCATTACTAAACATTTCCGTAAGTTTATTATTTTGATATCACGAAGTATGTTGCGGCCAACAATCCTTTGCTGACGCCGTGCCGTTCATGTTTTATCAAATTACTTGTGCTCGTGAAGGTCATAAGAACCTTTTCACTCTTACAATGATATTTTAAGTATCATGGTTAACAAAGTAGTTATATATTGCAAATACTCCTGGAAGTTTAAAGTTAATTGTTAAATGTTAATAATCGTTAGTAACTTTGAAACGTCAACTAGTGGAAGTTTACTGTGAGTAACTGATTAAAAGACGTTATTCATGAAGCTAATTCTGAGTTAAAAGGATTCTTAAGAGTGAGTTTGTGAAATTATGGTCTACTATGATAATGGACCTAATCCTAAAATTGTAGATTTGTCATGGTATAACTGCCCAATATATAAGATCATACGTGGAAGTCATATCATCGTCTACACCAACTCATTGCATCGTAACAATCAATAATACATGATGGAGAACAAGCTTAGGCTAGAGATAGAACAATATATTTATATGAATAAAAGATATAAGGTAACATTCAACAGGGACTACTCCTTCCAGGCCGAGCCATGCCATCCGATCAACTCGACTTCATTCAACTCATTGTCCCCGCCTTCTCCATCGTTGGGTTATTCTCCGCGTTAAATGTTGAACATCCATTTCCTCAATTGTCTCGTGTTCAGCCTTGATAATTGTGTGGTTATGAGCTAAAAGCCACTACAAATCCTTCCTAGAATAAGGTGCAGTGACTTTCACTGCTGCTTTATTATCCAGTTCGCGATAATTGTCATAATTTGTCTTAGTTAGGAATTATATATGGGTTTTTCATTACGAACTGACATCATCTATAACGCCAGAAATCTATTTAGCTAAATGAATGAAAGGCTTTGGCGTTAAAATCCGAGATCTGTTATCTTATACTTGATTGATTCGTCCAAAAATTATACTCTCGCCGTTTTATTTGTTATGGCCGCTCAATTATCACGCTTAGTACAAAATTCCCTGTGAATCGAACGTACGTTAGCATTAAGCACTGAAGTTGGCGCCGTAACCTTGAAATCTCTAAAACGCTTTTGATCGGCTCGTCCATAAATTAGAGTCTCGTAGAATTCTCTAGTTTGCTTGTAATAGGATTACTGCGTAGGAACTGAAACCAATTCAACGTTCTAGACACGATTTAATGGGGTTTTTGCATGATAAATCAGTTATCTCCCCACCATCATGTTTGCTGGTCAGCAACGCCACCCTCCCTCCTTTTGTGATGCTAGGCTCTCTTACGTTTGTGGTAAGTATGAATACTGTTTCAATCAAAGCCCATAATTGGAATACACTGTCTCTACTAGTTCCATGTTACAAGCAAATCAGATAGTTAAAGCGTTTGTATTATGGGTCAGATGTCCATTTAGTATATCACACTGCAAAGAAGATATCTAATGATGGAAGTTAAAAAGACATGTTAGATTATATGTGGTTTAAAGTTAGTAAGGACTAATAGCAAATCAAATGACATGAAAGAGTATAAAATTGTAGAATTTTTAGAGTAAGAAAAATAAAACATTGGGCAATTCACAAGACTTTATATCCAATTTTGAGCTTCGTATGATCGGCCTTAGTAGACCAGCATCCATAAGACAAATGAGTTATCTGTCTACTTGCAATAGGAAACAAAAAAGAGACATGACACTCAGGAAGACTAATGTTAATTTAACCAGTAGAGAGATTCGGGAACTGAAAGTGAGGGTTAAGAGCATAAGGCCTTGATTAATAAACAATGTATAATAGGAAAGGGTAAACAATATGTCCTGCAATTTATTTGTATTCATAAAAATAACAAAAGTCAAGCTCATTATATTCTTGTCTCGTCTAAATATTAGGCTGTCCATACTAAAGTGCTTCATTGGTGGGCGGGAGTTCAAGGAGAGATTGAAGCTCTTTAAATTCTAGAAACAGGGTTATTAGCCTTCTGAATCTGGTAAATGTGTCACAGTTACGGATAGGCAATGGCAACCTGTTCCACAATAAACTATACCGCATTGTAAAAAACTTACAACGCACTTGTTTTTGGTGTTTTACGATGTGTAGTGTATATGCGTTGTTTCTTAGTCTATAGGCTGGGTTGTGGATCATAGTTGGGCAGGAAATTAGAAATGAGAGTTCATATATCACTTTGTAGAGAAATATAAAATTATTCTTTAGCCTACGGTACCTCAAAGGTTCTAAAGAGAGGTGATTACATCTATCTGTGTAATTGACATTCGAGTTACTTCCTAGCAGTTGGCGTATGAATCGCCTCTGAACGTCTTCTGCTCTTATCTTGTCTGTGATATTCATATTAGAGAAGACAAAAGAGCAGTAATCCAGGGAGGGTCGTACACATATTTTGTACTGAGAAAACTTAGCCTCTGTTGTGAAGAAATTACTCATTATGAAACCAATTTGCTGTCTATATTTAGGAATAATAGATGAGGCATGTTCTTCAAAGTTCAGACTTTTTGTGTAATTAATTCCTAGATCGTCTACTGATTCGAGTGTTTGGATTGTGCTTTTATTTAAATCAAGTTGTAGTTTATAGGGATGCTTTCCAAACTGCATGATCCCGCACTTGTTGAGGTTAAATGGTAATTGCCATTTTTCACTCCAGATAATTAACTTATTGAGGTCATTTTGGATCAGTGGTACACTTCCGTTTAGGGTCTCAGGCTTATAGCCGTATACTATTTTGAGATAATTAGCATATAAGTATGGTTTCCTAAATGTTATGGTGTTACATATATCGTTTATATACATAAGAAACAAGAGTGGACCTAATACGATTCATGGATGACTCCACTAGTTATTGGTCTAGGTGATGAGAGACAGTCATTGTACTTTACCATCTGTTTACGTTCTGTTAAGAACGAAGCAAACCTCGAGTACAGTGGGTCGTTTATTCCGAAATACTTTAGTTTGACGAGAAGCCTTTCATGTGGGACCTTATCAAAGGCTCTCTTAAAGTCTAAGAATAGGACTGATACAAGAGTCCATTGTCTCTTTTCAGAGTTATATCATTCTGGTAGTCTGCTAGGCATGTATCGCATGATCTGGGAGGTCGAGATGAGATTATTAGTAAGTAGATGTTGGGCTACAGCCGCCCTAACCACTTTTTCTATCACTCTAGATACCACTAAAGTTATGTTTATGGGTCGGTAATTGTCAACATTTGCTAAAGGTCGTGTTTTAATTTTGGGAATGATATATGTAGTTTTCCAGGCAGTAGGGTAACACTCTGTAGAAAGTGATATCGCAAATAGTTTGAGAAGCAAAACACACAGATCATCACTTCCATATTTTAGCATGCTAGCTGGAATACCATCCGATCCATCAGTGTATAAGTGTTTCAATGTACTAATTGCCTTAGAGATATTTTGTTTATTGAGGTCTACGTTGGTAATTTCACAGGGAGGTACTGGGATTGGTTCTGAATCGTTTAGTGGTTTTTCGTTAGTTAGTGAGAAACAAAAGTGTTCACTAAATAGTTTCGTAACAAGTTTAGGATCCTCATATACTTGTTTGTCTTTAATGAATATGCTCCCTCTCGATTTAGAACGTTCAAGTTTATTTTGAAGGAGTATGGTGAGTGCAGAGGAGTTATTATTAAGTTCGACTGCACGTTTTTCCTGTGCGACCGTTTTTGTGTACTAATTGCCTCTGTTCGGACAAATATTTCTATCATCGTTAATAAAGAGGAAAAGTCATTTGTTGTAGAATTGAGTACAATGTCTTTGAAGACGTCTTCGTGTACCGATCAGTATATTGAGGTCTTTAGAGAACGTAGGTCTACAGTATTCTAAAGGTGCGATTTTGTTGATGATACTTCCGATGTCGAGATAAAATATATTGGTTAGGGTGTCGGTATTGTTTGCAGTAAAGAAAGTTCCCCGATCAGTGCTTCTTAGGTAATCGTAGAAGTTATTCCAATCAACCTTGCGATAGTTGAATCCTACGCGTCATAAATGCAGTCATTTACTAAACACCAGTTATCGTTTGAAAGAAAAGGCAGAAATGTACTTTTTTAAGCAAGGATGGTTGTGAACAGTTTCAATGAGTGTGACCTTTAGCTCACTATTTACTGCTAGACTCAAAATCCAGATTGACAGTTGCAATCTTTAGACCTAAAGCATGAATTCGTTCGAAATGAAATATATGTTGATGCTTTATGTCACCTTCTTTGCCTATGCTGTGATGGTGAGTTAAAAGGTATAAAGGCTGGGGAGGAATGCTGATCACCATCTCCTTCTGCATCGTGAGGACATGCATCCGGTACCGGTGTACTGCATATACGTGCATATGTACAAATATATCTGGCGAGTAACACTTCAGAGTTTGGGCAATTTCGTCCATTTTTATACCGATATAACATATTTAGTGTGCTCATACTGAGACAAGAGTAATAAATCATAAAGGTCAGATTACCTTAAGAACTCCTTTCAGGCAGATGTCAGGATTATTCTTACTGTCAAATTGTCTCAGTGGAATAATATTATTGAAAACTCGTCTTAAATCATTCATCATTACAATCGCATAATTTACATAGTTGAAGGATGAAGGATATCAGACATAGTGTGGCTGAACTCGGACTGAATTTCAAATTGCCTTGATTTGACCGAGTCTGAAAAACTTGCAAGTTGTTGAGTTAGTGCATTGAACCTTTCATGAACGTTCGACCTTGAGTCGCTCAGCAACCTCCGTCAATAAACAGTGGTATTAGATCGTTGCCTAACACGTCCGTAACTTTACACTATTAAGTTCTTGTTCCGATTATCGGATTGTCTTAAGCTCGCGCTTGTGTTATTTCCGATTGTAGTAAATAGTTTTCGATGTTAAATGCAGGTGCGTTCCATGTGCTCAGTGAGTTGTTGGCTCACTTTTTCTTTTCTCCTCCAGATAATTAATCTCACTGCTCCCAACTCCAGTTCAGCACGCAAGGTACCTTCAAATTAGATGCAAACGTATCAAAGGCTGGATCTTACAGATATGTTTTAGTTGCATCTAAACTTTACTCAATTACGTTAGTGAAGTACAATCGATTAGTACGCTTGTAAACTAAGGCCTAAATATCTAGATAGCCAAATCCCAATACAGGTATCAAACGTTTATTCGCAAATCCCAGGTAATGTACTAAAAGATATTCCCGAACATTAACTATAATAATCACACAAGAAACCTCCAACGTTTAGGTTTCTAGAGCAAAATGTTCAAAATTCCAAACCAAAATATCGTAAAACCGAAAACACCTAGAGTTGAACTATTGACAAAAGCTTGAAGTTTTAGTAAAACAAATAGATTCAAAACGTTGAAATAGATGATATTCAGTATCACGATAATTAACAAGTTTATCGCCTTCAATTCCTCACATGATAACTTTGACTGATACCTTGTGAAGTGATTGCTTCCGCTTCATGTATTTTATTATGGAGAAGGTTATCTGTTTATTGTAGCAACGTTTACAATTAATTATTTGTAACCAATCGTACTACCTTTGTAATAACTAATTTCTAAATCATTGATCATATTTGGGGTCGATTGAACTGATCTACTGTTTTTCTTTAGACAGGATAATGTTCCTTCACTGATAGGAATTTCTCTCCTAATGTGATAGTTGGGTTTTATGAAATACACGTAACAGCTGGAAAAAATTATGTTCATGTGTCATTAATCTCATACGTGCTTACAATTTTTCTTGAAGCACCTCTTCTGTACCACCTTGAAAGTTATTATAAAAAAATCACTGAACTTAACATTCATACTCTCAACGGCGCTGTCACCTCTAATTTTGTTATCATGATTTCCTCTTATTCAGATTTTTCCTCTGGACTGACTGATACGTCCAAGTTTTTGCCCCTTCCCGTTATTGAAGTATGTTATATCGATCTATTTGCAATTTACGAACCCAAATTAACAACAGAACCAAACTCCGAATTAGGCACCAAAGTTTATTCGCAATTCACAAATAGTCGACCAAAATGTCGTTCTAACAACAATAATTATAACAACTACAAAACAAACCTTCAATTTTGTAGGTTCCCGGAGCAAAAACTCCCAAATACTAAACCAATGACAAACAAAACCCAAAATTTCCGAAATTAATGATATAAACAAACGAGTTCCGAAGTTAAGTAAAACAAATACCCTTTCTCTCAGAACCATTAGCCACAAATTGAATCGTATAAACCATTGCTTGGTAGCGTTGTCACGTAAATCCAATATAAACATCAAATCACTTGTGAATACAAATGAATTGTCAACCACCTTTTCGTAAAGTTCATTACGATACCCGTCAACACTAACATTGTATTACCGTTTATTAAACAAATTTTCCAAACACATTTCTTCATTTAGTTCCACTGTTACAGAAAGCTTTGATTCAAGTGGAACATGTTTATCAATATGGTCTGCATCCTTGAACTCATAACTATATAGCATTTTCAGATCCGGTGAAACATTACGAAAATGACAACGCTGTACTAGATTTACGGACCTATAAGACTCCTTGGGATCTAAAATCATCCAACCATGAAGCGTACGCACACCAAACGGATGTCCTCGGTCTCCCAGACGTTGTTCCAGAATCCAATATGCGTCTGGAGTGTCACACCCAATCAACACTCCTACCAGATTACTTTGCAAAGTCGGAAGGGTGATGTCTTTCAAATGCTACCACGATCCCAGCTGTTCCTCGGTTAAAGGTTCTACATAACTGATAGGAAAATTCTTAGTCGTACAAGCCTTATTGATCTTCACAGAACCATGTTCATCTAGTGAAAATATCTCTAAATTTACTTCCAGACATTCACAAATAGTAGTTCCATTCACGGTTGTCACTTTTATTGAAGTCTCTTTACCTTTGAGATCCAACTGATTAATTAACTCTTCACATACAAGAGAAGTACTTGAACCACTATATAGAAGGGCGTAAGTTTCCAAAGTTCCCTTCGGACCGTACAACCTGACAGGAATGATATCCAAACAAACCTTCGACAAGTTCCAACACTTAACTAAGTTCACTACATGGTTATTAATAACATCAATATGTAGCAATGAATTATGCCAAATCTTACAATTTTCAACGTCACACTTTATGTCCGAGTTACATGACTTGACTATGTGACCCTTCCTTAAACACAGGTAACACAGACCACGTCTTCTCACTTCCTGTCTCCTTTCTGTAACATTCATTTTTGATATCTTCGTACAATCTTTCTCCTTGTGATCACCAAAGCAAATTTCTCAACTTAAAGCCTTGAATAAGTTGCTTGGTTCCCGCTTAACTACATCAAAGAGTGATCTTCTATCAACTTCATAATTACCTTTACGGAACTTTGAGTTACGATGTACCGATCTACCAAAATGTGATCGAGCAATCCTGGCTTTTTCTTCTACAAACATCAATTATTCTTCCAAGATGGGCTCCCTACCGGCCATCATGATCCTATCGGAAACGTCCACCCATTTATTCTGTAATTCTGGGGGTAAACGTGACACGATTATTTCCAGATTAGCCGTGGAATTCACATCAGACATTTACCTCATTTCCTTCAATGTTATGCATACATTACGTAGCTTAACTGCTAAGTCAGTTAAACCATCGGCTGATCCTTCAACGGATTTGTGGTTGAGTAATTCAGTAATCAGATCGCGAGCGACAAGGTGTTCCATACCAAATGGATCATATAAAATTTGTTTATCTCTATCGTAACCCAAATGACTGGGCAAAGAAATACAAGCTTCAACAGCCGTTCTGGCCTTTCCTTTGCAATAGTATAACAAATATGACAACAACTGGCACTTATCGGACAGTTTACTCTCGATAATGCTAGTAAACTGACTAATAAAACGGTGGTACTGACTCGGTTGTCCATCAAAGAACATCATATCAGTCTTAGGTAGGATCACATTATTAACCATAGTATGTAATATGTCCTTTAACTCATCAACCCAGTCGCATTTTGAGATGTTAAATACCTCCTTTGAATGCTTAATACACCCAATATCACTATCCAAATACCTTTCCACATTAGCATCTATCTCACACTTGTATACGGGCAGCCGGTTATCGTCTTCTATGACCATACATTCTAATTCAGCCATATCAACCTCCTCTTGGAGATCTAACATCTGAGGCTGCCTTTCGAACTCAAGTCTCTTTTCCGAATTCTTCTTCTTTAGTAATGACTTATCTAAACTTAATCTAGAAGTACTAAGTTGAGCAGAGGACATACTAATATCATCACGTCTATCATCATTAACACCAGACATACCACAAACAGCTTTAGAATTTTTACCATCCATTTCGTCATTTTCCTTCGGCCTTTTGCTTTGCGTTTCCGTCGAATGCCTTTGTTCGAAAGAATCGGTTACCAAAACAAATGTGAATTATTCCAAACGAATTCGATTAACGGGACCAGAAACTGGACCCAAAATGTCCATACGAATCCAAGGTATGAACACAGAACCAATAATTGAAAAACCTTTTGTTACGTCCAAGTTTTTGCCCCTTCCCGTTATTGAAGTACGGTATATCGATCTGTTTGCAATTTACGAACCCAAATTAACAACAGAACCAAACTCCGAATTAGGCACCAAAGTTTATTCGCAATTCACAAATAGTCGACCAAAATGTCGTTCTAACAACAATAATAAGGGATATGAAATCTGCTTATGTTCGTATCTAAAATTATTAATGTTAATAATATCATTATTGGTCATTCGACACATAAGATATTCTTAACATCCCTTCTTATACTTCCGAACATACATTAATTCTAAATATCCAAAATCTACAACTAAAAACAAATTATTTCACGGTACACTTAAATAAATTTACTTCTCCAATTCATTTTATTTTCACTTTATGTTTGATTATCTTTTGCATTGAATTGTGACTTTTATAACATCATTCTTAATTATAATTGCACAAATGTTTATATTAATATCCGGTTTCACTCTTTATGCTATTGCATAAATCTACATGTATTTATTCGAGTGCACTAAAGGGTTTTTTTAATTGCTGGTTTACTTTAGAGGTCGATATTCATTACGCGATTACTATTATTATCATGGTTGAACCCTTTCAGTAGATGTTTATTTCTCTTTTTCTTTTTTCTATCTAAATAAATATTATTCGTAAGATTACAAAGTTTGTCATTAAAACAATAACTTGTATTACACTTAAATTAACTTCACAGACTTGCTTTATTTTCACTATCCATATATAACTCATACATATTGATATTTGGTTATCCTTTTCACCCAATTGTGACTATCATAGCAACACTCCAAACTATGACTGCACAAACATTTAATTTAACGTCCATTCTTACTGCAATAACAAGTTTTTCTCCTTAAATATTTTCTATTTTATTTTGTCGTTACTAATTTGACGATACATACACAGTCGTTTATTCTTGTTCTGTGTTCATAAACACGCTTATAAAACTATTTGCATATCTCACGTCTCCTTTATTTCTATTCCCTTATTTTCTTCCTTTCCTTCTTTCAACTCAATTCAATATTCTTTTCAATTACATAGAACCTGATTTGTTATTATTACTCTATTATTACTACTCACTTTTTTCAATTATGGAAAATATAGTGTTAACATTATTGAAACTTGTGTACTATTGCAATTTTGAATAAACCTGGAATGGTTCATTCACAGCACTTATGTACCCATAAGATGTTTGTAAATAATAATAATAATAATAATAAAATCTCCAGGGTATTAGAGTGTTCCAAGGTTAAGTGTTGATTAGTGATGTAAGTCAAGTTTAAGAGACTGAAGAATATAGTCAGAATAAGGACGCTTGTGTATTACAAGATCGTTTGATGTCAGCAGCCTAAAGCTCTTCATATTGAAGACACAGTTAGTCTGCAGTGCTCTCAATGGCTGTAAGAAGTGATATTTCAAGGGTAAAAGTACTGTATTTTAACAATGAATCAGTGTTTTTTTTGTCATTGAATAAGATAAAGATAATTCAAATACAGTTTGGAAAGGACAGGAGGCTTGATGGCCTGTGTTAGTCACGGCAATGGTGTTTTCTCGGTTGATCCAACTTTTTTTTGAAAGAATCGACGGATGGATCTTCAACCACGTGCAGAGGTAATAAAATTCCACTCGTTGATGATTCGGTGGGAAAGTCGATAATCAGCTGACAAATAATTCGCTCTGGGCTTGTGAACTTTTTTGGAGTGTTCTCGTAAATTCTCTGTTTTGGAAGACAGGAAAAATGAGGGCATATCAGGTGCAAATTTATCACTAGGCAATTTGAAAACTGTAATCAAGTCGCCTCTAGTTCCACGATATGACAAAGGTAATAGGTTTAGCTTGGCCAGTCGAGCGTTATACGGGAGCTTTGCTATTCTGGAAATCAGCTTAGTTGCTGTTCTCTGGACTTTTTCCAAAAGCTCACTGTCTTTTTTAAGCAGGGGCTAGTCGCTTGTATGCGATGCTCAAGTTTAGGACGTACGAACACTGTATACAAAGTGAAAAACATTTTAGCGTCGACATGAGTAAAAGCCCTACGTATTGACCATAAAGTTCTAAAACCTTTGGCGGCTACTGCACAACAGTGTGCAGTAGTCTCTAAATCTTGGCTAACGATGACTCCTAAATCATTATGTGTCTAGACAACAGGTAGCTCAGTGTTATTCATCGTTTATGTATCTGTACCTTGATGACCGACATGTATCACAACACGCATGGAAGTATTTGTCGGCAACTGCCAGGTAAGAGACCATTCAGATAATTTCTTCAGGTCATTTTGGAGTTCTAAGCTATCACCCTTACATCGCATCGTTCTCCATATCTTGACATCGTTAACATACAGCAAGACCGATGATTATATTAGGCGGGGAAGGTCTTTTACATACAAGAGCCCCCAAATGCCCTGGTACGGCCGAGAGTGGGGAGAGTCCGCTCTCCCTCTCGAAATGCTCTCACATAGCCATGCGTATATAGCCTCTGCCAAAGAAGTCCTACTCACTGCCTTCTCGTGGCGGGGTGTTGTTTACGAAAATGAGAGGACGAAAAGCGAATTTCCGGCGCTTTAACCGGACCCCAAATCAGTGGTGCACATGGGCTCCAGTATCCTGCGGGAACAAATGGCGTATGAACCAATCGTTGGTCACCGGCTACCATGGGACTGCATCCCCCTACGATGCTCCACTGCCTTGTGGGTCAGACGTTCAGGTCAAAGGCTCGGGGTGTGGTCCCCTAAGAAAACCACCTGCTTCGGTTTGGGCACCCGAGCAGTATCACAGCCCTCACACAAATCAATTGAGATTTGTGTGGCGCATATGTATTTGGTGCCTCCCTGTACCTATACTTATGTGTTAAAATAAATAAATAAAATACATACAAGAGGAATAGCACTGGCCCAAAAACTGCATCCTGGGGCACTCCACTAGGCGCAGCTTTTTAGCTAGATATTTTTGAGTTCACCCGTACTCTTTGTTGGCGCCCAACTAGGAAGTCTTCTATCCACATCAACAGATTGTCTCCAATTCCGGTATTTCTTAGCTTATATAACAGCCGGTTGTGCGGAACTCTGTCCAAAGCTTTGCTGAAATCAATTTAGGCTTCGTCTACAGGTAACTTTTGGTCCTTAAGGGCGAACCAGCTTTCACGAGCGACTAATAAGTTAGTGAGACAAAAATAACCTATTCTGAAACTGTGCTGCTTCTCCGAAAGGACCCGGTTTACATTGAGTTACTTAAACAGCTCCTTCCGAATAACCCTTTCTAAGATTTTAACAACCACACTAATTGAGCTAACGGGTCGGTAATTCTCAGGTTTATGTTTCGTACCTTTTTTGAAGGCAGGACTTACTATGGAGTTCTTCCAATCTTTTGGTAAACGACCCTGCGCTACGGATAGCTTAAATCATATACTCAAAGGGTTCGCAACGAAGTTAGATAATTACTTTAGTAGCCTAGGATGCAATTTGTAGAGGTTAACCAAGTTTGTTGAGATAAACTTCCTCTAATATCTGGCTCCAATAAAAGATATCTCATCAACTGAGCATTTAATGCAGGCTTAATCTCCTAGTAGAATCATCGATTTACTCGAGATCATTCAAAAGCCCAAATATCAGTTATAGAGATAGTTTGTTGTTAAAGCTTCGTAAAATCCGCAAGTAAGCACCGAGTGAGACAAAAATCAAAGTGTGTCTCTCTGTGTTAAAAATCCATATATATTTTTGAGTATTAATCCAGTTTAGATAAATTATTGATTATCTATGTGTCTCAACCAATGGGAGAATAGAATAGGGATTAAAGTGCAGACACACACTCAATCATACTCATATGGAAATTAACACAGTGAGGTAGACAAATAATACATTAATGGAATGGGCTTGCTACAAATTCATCGGGCCCCGTGGATTTACCTATGTCAAGCTTATCTAGCAGACCAAAGACATCGAGTTCTTTAGTGGTGTATGAGTAAGAGGGGTCAGTATGCGCTGACGAGAAGGGTGCTTTTGCGGTATATACATAGCTAAAGTAGTTTAGGAACACTTGAGCCTTACCAAAGTCGTCCTCCACTAATGATGCGGCAGTAATTTCCCCTCAAAGTGCAGGAATATTTCCTCTTCTTTTTGTCCTTTAACTCTGCCTGTAGCTCTCCTAGAGTTACTGCCAGTCCAAAGCTCGGGTAAAGGAGGAGGGTTGGGCATGAGGTTAGCGACCCCATCTCGTAGAAAACTAACTCGCTAAAAAAACGCTAACCAGAAAAAAATAACTCAAACTATTTAAACTCTGCCTTGTTGGCTAGAAAGTCTTCATTAAGAAGAAATATGACGCCTCAGGGTGAAAGTCGAGTTCCTTCGGAAGCCATAAGGCCGATGACCCTTCTAACAACCAGAGCAACACTTTTTATAGGTACATAGAACGTTTGGACAATGTAGGAGAACGGGAAGACCAGTCAAATAGCAACGTAAATGAGGAGATACAACTTGACAGTACTGGGAATCAGCGAAACTCATTGGACCCAAGCTGGACAACAAAGGCTAAATACGGGAGAGATGCTGCTATACTCCAGTCACGAAGAGGAAAATGCTCCTCACACTCAGGGAGTTGCTCTAACGCTGGCCAAAGTAGCACGAAATGCACTTGTAGGAAGGGAATCTCACGGATCCAGAATCATCAAAGCATCATTCAAAACAAAGAAGGAGTGGATCACAATGAATGTTATCCAATGTTATGCACCCACCAATGATAGGAACGACGACGTTAAAGATCAATTCTATGAGAGACTGCAATCAATCATAGAAAAGTGCCCAGGAAAGGAACTCACCATTCTGATGGGAGATCTAAACGCCAAAGTCGGAATGGACAACACGGAATATGAAGATATCATGGGACTGCATGGACTGGGAGAGAGAAACGAAAACGGGGAAAGATTTGCAAATCTGTGTGCATTCAATAAATTGGTCATAGGCGGTACAACATTTTCACACAAACGTATACACAAAGCTACATGGATCTCACCGGACCACACCACAGAGAACCAGATAGATCACATTTGCATCAATAAAAAGTTCTGAAGGACAATGGAAGATGTGAGAACCAGGAGAGAAGCGGATATAGCTTCAGATCACTACCTGGTTGTGGCCAATTTAAAACTGAAGCTAAAGAAGAACTGGACAACTGGACAAACAGCGCTGCAAAGATTCAATACAGCCTTCCTTCGAGATACTGACAAACTCAATGAATTCAAGATAGCTCTCAACAACAGGTTCCAAGCCCGACAGGATCTACTGAAGAAAGGAGAAACTACTATGGAGCACAACTGGAAAGGTAGCAAGGAGACATTTACTTTAACGTGTCAGGAGGTTCTGGGCCTCAAGATGCATCATCACAAGGAATGGATCTGTACAGAAACACTGGACAGGATCAAAGAAAAGAAGAACAAGAAGACAGCAATTAACGACAGCCGAACACGAGCAGAGAAAGTCCAAGTACAAGCTGAATACATAGAAGCGAACAAGCAAGTGAAGAAGAGCATTAGAGCCGACAAGCAGAAATACGTGGAAGAACTAGCAACGACGGCGGAGAAAGCTGCAAGATAAGGAAATATGAAAAAGCTTGACGATACAACGAAGAAACTAGCAGGGAAATGTAGTAAACCAGAGAGACCAGTCAAAGACAAAGAAAGCAGGCCAATCACTGAGATTCAACAACAGCGGAGCAGATGGACAGAGTACTTCGGGGAACACCTGAATAGGCTGGCTCCAATAAATCTGTCGAATTACGGTCTACTATGATATTAGCACTGCTCTAATAATAGACCTAATCCTAAAATTGTAGATTTGTTATGATGTAACTGCCTAGTCTATAAGATCTTATGTGGAAATCACATCATCATCTGCACCAACTCACTGCATCGTAACAATGACCAGTACATGATGGAGAACAATCCTAGGCTAGAGATAGGACAATATATTTAATATGAATAAAAGATATAAGGTGAAATTCAGGAGGGACCACGCCTACATGGCCGAGTCATGCCATACGATCAACCCCGACTAGTTCAATTCCTTATTCCCGCCTTCTCCATTCTTCTGTATTTCCCAGCGTTAGATGTTGAATGTCTATTTTTCATATTGTCTCGTGGTAGGGCCCAATGCCACTTTACTACTTTCCCACCAGAATCAACGTGGCGTTGGTTCGATACCAAATTGTGTGGGATTGTCGCGCGCTAGAGATTAGCAAGAATAATAAGAATCATCCGGGTATTGATGAACTGAAAGATAAATCAAAAAGAAGGCGGCAGCATCTGGTCGGGAAACACATGTATTAATTTTAAAATGTCTGGTTTAATGCTTAACACGCTTAAAATGAAAATTTGGGTGGAGATAATTTCAGTTAAACAAAGCGGGATTATAATAATAATGAAATGACTCAGTATAGGAATATTTTAATAGATCGCCGTAAGATACGTAGTAATAGCCGTAGGTTAATAGCCTTTCCTGTTTAGGAATATTAGAAACAGCCAATATTGGAGAAATGTTAAGTGGTATTATATTTGGTCTAAATTATGAAATTAAATAACGTATGTGCCAGTAAGTTGTCCATGCGTTGATTTCCAATTGCATCTGTATTAGTAGGCTAACTGAAAGAACAAAAGTATAACCGTGGAGAAGAATTCCAACTAGTGTTCCAGTTAGTTTAATACGGTTTATTTAGTTATGGAGAGATTTTCTCGACCTCAAGTTTACTTGACCGTGATAGAATTAAGTAATACAACTAATACATATGAATTGTTATCAAAAATTTTAAATAATAATTATTATTATTATGTGGATTTTGGACAGATATATAAGAGCGATTCGTTAAACATGAGTGTATTCGTAAGAGACACGGTCTAGACTCAATGTTCTGACTTGCCATAGACTATTTATTTGTATTAATACCTACCGGATGGTGGTGCATACAAGGTAGTTGCAAGCATGCATTTCAATATAAGGTGGAATACTATTTCATTAAGATATAGTGATTATAAGTTATTGAAATCAGTTAAGCCTATGTGCCACATTTCTAGGTGATGTGGTGCTGCAAGATGTATTTGTCCAAATAAGTTTTTTGCAAGATGACTAACAGCGAGTGATGCTCATGTGATTATCAGGGAGAACATAAGTTGCAACCAAGGGGAGTACACTCCTAACTCATGTCTATGATAATGGCTTGAAACTTAGTCAGTGTTGGGGTAAATTCAAAAGTGATGTTTTCAGTTTGCAGGAGATTTCCTTGACTGCTTAGAATGACGAGTTGCATGCATGATTGTGTCGCTAATCCTCTAATTTGACTGAAAAAGTTTTAAGATATTTACTGAATGGGCAACTGATAGAGAAACATACTGAAAATCATTTGTAATAGATGAATATACCTAGAAAACAACACTATTTTTTGTTACTTATAGGTCAATGTGTTGACCAATTTTGTTAACAGTTTCGTCAATTTCATAAATCGTATTACGTAATTGTCTGGTCATGACAATGCCTAATGACGATATCCTGAAACCATTATGCTTAGCTAGCTATAGTGTTGATTGAGGATTGGCCAGTGAAAAATATGTACTGTTGCTTTGGGTGATTCAAAATTATCGGAAATTGGTAGCGTTAACGAATCCGAGCTGCCTGTTTATATTACTAATGGCAATTTAAAAATGTGCACATAATGTTAATTTTAATAATAGGCTCCGGAGATTTAATTTTAAATATTTGTTTGTCGAACAACATGAGAATTTAGTTATTAAATTAGTGCAGTATGATAATACCTAGATTTGGTGACTTTATTATCCCTTATATGTTCGTCTTTTTAGGCTACTAATACATTAGACAAAATTGACAAACCCGAATACGTATAGCAACAATGACTATGATGGGTTTAGTGGAAAATGTTCAAGGCGATTTGAATGATATTTAAATGTAAAAGACACCGAGAAATCATTCAACGCATGTACGGGCCAGGTTAACATGCAGATTGTTGAGATACATGGCAAATTAAAAATAATAAACAGGACCGAAATGAAAAATATTTTTCTAAATCGAGACTACTTATTGAATTTCAGTTAGGAATATGATGAGTTATGAACTTTACATATGACGTCGCTGTAGTTAACCTAGCGATATTTATAAATGTGTGCAAAGGGAACTAAAAATAAAAAATGCCTTTAAGCACACGTTTTCTTAGTAGAATGTTGTGGTATAAAAGTAATAAATATTTCTACTTAGTCCTGGGAGTGGCTCGTATGAAATATATAAAACCAGTCTAACAGAAAAAATCCAAGTTAAGAAGTACTTAAAACATAATAAATGAACCAGGAAAGGGAAAAAGTAAAGCTCACCTGGGTTGTTTTCGCTTCCAGGTAATGATTTGAATTGGACAGTAATTCAAATCTGGATTATACACGAGGTACTGTTGACTAAATTCTTGGATTAACCCAGCATTGGAAACTGGATTTGTGTAAGTTCAAAATTAATTTAAGCCAAATATGTAGCACTGCCTGACGAACAGTCTAAACGAGATCTAAGATTGCAGGAAATTTATAGTTCGAACTCACCGTAAATTTCTGGCATTTGCATCCTGTTTGGCCATGGAACTCAGCAATTGGAAATTAGACAGGCAGTGGTCAGAAGAAAAAAATATGACAAGATAACGCATAGTTTAAGACAGAATGAGGAGTTACGTGAAGAAACAATATGAAGAATTAGATCCAAATAACAGTTTAGTGATTGCTTACGTTGCTGGTCAATGTATATTTAGGTTATTTACAGGTCATATTTGCCAGAGCTTGATGTTAAAACAAGTTTATTTCGCTGTAGCATGTAAATGCTATTAAAGCTTGCTAATGAACCATCAAAGCTAATAATTAATATAGATGACCACTTTTTGTTATCGATTGAGCAAGTAGGTTATGAATACTTATCAATATAACGTCATGATAATACATATGAGCACTAGTCAGAGGACTATTAGAATGAGGGGTTTACATGAGTAAAAATCGATCGAGAAATTTGAAGTGGAAATACAAAGTAACAATAATGGGTTGCGTTTCTTTAGTCGGGCTTACCAATGTCGAATTACGGTCTACTATGATATTAGCACTGCTCTAATAATAGACCTAATCCTAAAATTGTAGATTTGTTATGATGTAACTGCCTAGTCTATAAGATCTTATGTGGAAATCACATCATCATCTGCACCAACTCACTGCATCGTAACAATGACCAGTACATGATGGAGAACAATCCTAGGCTAGAGATAGGACAATATATTTAATATGAATAAAAGATATAAGGTGAAATTCAGGAGGGACCACGCCTACATGGCCGAGTCATGCCATACGATCAACCCCGACTAGTTCAATTCCTTATTCCCGCCTTCTCCATTCTTCTGTATTTCCCAGCGTTAGATGTTGAATGTCTATTTTTCATATTGTCTCGTGGTAGGGCCCAATGCCACTATACTACTTTCCCACCAGAATCAACGTGGCGTTGGTTCGATACCAAATTGTGTGGGATTGTCGCGCGCTAGAGATTAGCAAGAATAATAAGAATCATCCGGGTATTGAT
This sequence comes from Schistosoma spindalis, assembly GCA_946903255.1. Lineage (NCBI taxonomy): Eukaryota > Metazoa > Platyhelminthes > Trematoda > Strigeidida > Schistosomatidae > Schistosoma > Schistosoma spindalis. The sequence continues at coordinate 49,726,842 of OX336420.1, forward strand.
GAACTGAAAGATAAATCAAAAAGAAGGCGGCAGCATCTGGTCGGGAAACACATGTATTAATTTTAAAATGTCTGGTTTAATGCTTAACACGCTTAAAATGAAAATTTGGGTGGAGATAATTTCAGTTAAACAAAGCGGGATTATAATAATAATGAAATGACTCAGTATAGGAATATTTTAATAGATCGCCGTAAGATACGTAGTAATAGCCGTAGGTTAATAGCCTTTCCTGTTTAGGAATATTAGAAACAGCCAATATTGGAGAAATGTTAAGTGGTATTATATTTGGTCTAAATTATGAAATTAAATAACGTATGTGCCAGTAAGTTGTCCATGCGTTGATTTCCAATTGCATCTGTATTAGTAGGCTAACTGAAAGAACAAAAGTATAACCGTGGAGAAGAATTCCAACTAGTGTTCCAGTTAGTTTAATACGGTTTATTTAGTTATGGAGAGATTTTCTCGACCTCAAGTTTACTTGACCGTGATAGAATTAAGTAATACAACTAATACATATGAATTGTTATCAAAAATTTTAAATAATAATTATTATTATTATGTGGATTTTGGACAGATATATAAGAGCGATTCGTTAAACATGAGTGTATTCGTAAGAGACACGGTCTAGACTCAATGTTCTGACTTGCCATAGACTATTTATTTGTATTAATACCTACCGGATGGTGGTGCATACAAGGTAGTTGCAAGCATGCATTTCAATATAAGGTGGAATACTATTTCATTAAGATATAGTGATTATAAGTTATTGAAATCAGTTAAGCCTATGTGCCACATTTCTAGGTGATGTGGTGCTGCAAGATGTATTTGTCCAAATAAGTTTTTTGCAAGATGACTAACAGCGAGTGATGCTCATGTGATTATCAGGGAGAACATAAGTTGCAACCAAGGGGAGTACACTCCTAACTCATGTCTATGATAATGGCTTGAACTTTAGTCAGTGTTGGGGTAAATTCAACAGTGATGTTTTCAGTTTGCAGGAGATTTGCTCGACTGCTTATACTGGTTATTTGCATGCATGATTGTGTCGCCAAACCTCCAATTAGACTGACAAGGTTTTGAGATATTTATTGAATGAGCAACTGATAGAGGAATATACTGTAATCATCTTTAATGGATGAAGATAACCAGAAAACACTATTTAATGATAATTATAAGTCAATTTGCTGACCGATTTTGTTAATAGCTTCATCAATTTTATCAATCATATTACGTGATTGTCAAGTCATGACAATGCTTTATGACGATATCTTGAAACCATTATGCTTAGCTAGCTATAGTGTTGATTGAGGATTGGCCAGTGAAAAATATGTACTGTTGCTTTGGGTGATTCAAAATTATCGGAAATTGGTAGCGTTAACGAATCCGAGCTGCCTGTTTATATTACTAATGGCAATTTAAAAATGTGCACATAATGTTAATTTTAATAATAGGCTCCGGAGATTTAATTTTAAATATTTGTTTGTCGAACAACATGAGAATTTAGTTATTAAATTAGTGCAGTATGATAATACCTAGATTTGGTGACTTTATTATCCCTTATATGTTCGTCTTTTTAGGCTACTAATACATTAGACAAAATTGACAAACCCGAATACGTATAGCAACAATGACTATGATGGGTTTAGTGGAAAATGTTCAAGGCGATTTGAATGATATTTAAATGTAAAAGACACCGAGAAATCATTCAACGCATGTACGGGCCAGGTTAACATGCAGATTGTTGAGATACATGGCAAATTAAAAATAATAAACAGGACCGAAATGAAAAATATTTTTCTAAATCGAGACTACTTATTGAATTTCAGTTAGGAATATGATGAGTTATGAACTTTACATATGACGTCGCTGTAGTTAACCTAGCGATATTTATAAATGTGTGCAAAGGGAACTAAAAATAAAAAATGCCTTTAAGCACACGTTTTCTTAGTAGAATGTTGTGGTATAAAAGTAATAAATATTTCTACTTAGTCCTGGGAGTGGCTCGTATGAAATATATAAAACCAGTCTAACAGAAAAAATCCAAGTTAAGAAGTACTTAAAACATAATAAATGAACCAGGAAAGGGAAAAAGTAAAGCTCACCTGGGTTGTTTTCGCTTCCAGGTAATGGTTTGAACTGGACAGTAGTTCGAATCTAGATTATACACGAGGTACTGCCGATTAAATTCTTGGATTAACCCAGCATTAAAAACTGGATTTGTATAAGTCCAAAATTAATTGAAGCCAAATATGTAGCACTGATTGACAAACAGTCTAATCGAGATCCAAGATTGCAGGAAATTTATGGTTCAAACTCATCGTAAATTTCTAGCATTTGCATACTGTTTGGCCATGGAAATCAGCAATTGGAAATTAGGCAGGCAGTGGTCAGAAGAAAAAATATGACAACATAGTGCATAGTTTAAAACAGAATGAGTTGATAAGTGAAGGAACACTATGAAGAATTAGATCCAGTTAACTATTAAGTCTTTGATTGCATTGTTAGTCAATGTATATTGATGTTATCCGCAGGTCATATTTGCTAGCGCTTGATGTTAAAACAAGTTTATTTCGCTGAAGCATGTAAATGCTATTAAACCTTGCTAATGAACCATCAAAGCTAAAAATGAATATAGATAACCAGTTTTTATTATCGACTGAGTTAGTAAGTTATGAATACTTATCAATATAACGTCATGATAATACATATGAGCACTAGTCAGAGGACTATTAGAATGAGGGGTTTACATGAGTAAAAATCGATCGAGAAATTTGAAGTGGAAATACAAAGTAACAATAATGGGTTGCGTTTCTTTAGTCGGGCTTACCAATGTCGAATTACGGTCTACTATGATATTAGCACTGCTCTAATAATAGACCTAATCCTAAAATTGTAGATTTGTTATGATGTAACTGCCTAGTCTATAAGATCTTATGTGGAAATCACATCATCATCTGCACCAACTCACTGCATCGTAACAATGACCAGTACATGATGGAGAACAATCCTAGGCTAGAGATAGGACAATATATTTAATATGAATAAAAGATATAAGGTGAAATTCAGGAGGGACCACGCCTACATGGCCGAGTCATGCCATACGATCAACCCCGACTAGTTCAATTCCTTATTCCCGCCTTCTCCATTCTTCTGTATTTCCCAGCGTTAGATGTTGAATGTCTATTTTTCATATTGTCTCGTGGTAGGGCCCAATGCCACTATACTACTTTCCCACCAGAATCAACGTGGCGTTGGTTCGATACCAAATTGTGTGGGATTGTCGCGCGCTAGAGATTAGCAAGAATAATAAGAATCATCCGGGTATTGATGAACTGAAAGATAAATCAAAAAGAAGGCGGCAGCATCTGGTCGGGAAACACATGTATTAATTTTAAAATGTCTGGTTTAATGCTTAACACGCTTAAAATGAAAATTTGGGTGGAGATAATTTCAGTTAAACAAAGCGGGATTATAATAATAATGAAATGACTCAGTATAGGAATATTTTAATAGATCGCCGTAAGATACGTAGTAATAGCCGTAGGTTAATAGCCTTTCCTGTTTAGGAATATTAAAAACAGCCAATATTGGAGAAATGTTAAGTGGTATTATATTTGGTCTAAATTATGAAATTAAATAACGTATGTGCCAGTAAGTTGTCCATGCGTTGATTTCCAATTGCATCTGTATTAGTAGGCTAACTGAAAGAACAAAAGTATAACCGTGGAGAAGAACTCCAACTAGTGTTCCAGTTAGTTTAATACGGTTTATTTAGTTATGGAGAGATTTTCTCGACCTCAAGTTTACTTGACCGTGATAGAATTAAGTAATACAACTAATACATATGAATTGTTATCAAAAATTTTAAATAATAATTATTATTATTATGTGGATTTTGGACAGATATATAAGAGCGATTCGTTAAACATGAGTGTATTCGTAAGAGACACGGTCTAGACTCAATGTTCTGACTTGCCATAGACTATTTATTTGTATTAATACCTACCGGATGGTGGTGCATACAAGGTAGTTGCAAGCATGCATTTCAATATAAGGTGGAATACTATTTCATTAAGATATAGTGATTATAAGTTATTGAAATCAGTTAAGCCTATGTGCCACATTTCTAGGTGATGTGGTGCTGCAAGATGTATTTGTCCAAATAAGTTTTTTGCAAGATGACTAACAGCGAGTGATGCTCATGTGATTATCAGGGAGAACATAAGTTGCAACCAAGGGGAGTACACTCCTAACTCATGTCTATGATAATGGCTTGAACTTTAGTCAGTGTTGGGGTAAATTCAACAGTGATGTTTTCAGTTTGCAGGAGATTTGCTCGACTGCTTATACTGGTTATTTGCATGCATGATTGTGTCGCCAAACCTCCAATTAGACTGACAAGGTTTTGAGATATTTATTGAATGAGCAACTGATAGAGGAATATACTGTAATCATCTTTAATGGATGAAGATAACCAGAAAACACTATTTAATGATAATTATAAGTCAATTTGCTGACCGATTTTGTTAATAGCTTCATCAATTTTATCAATCATATTACGTGATTGTCAAGTCATGACAATGCTTTATGACGATATCTTGAAACCATTATGCTTAGCTAGCTATAGTGTTGATTGAGGATTGGCCAGTGAAAAATATGTACTGTTGCTTTGGGTGATTCAAAATTATCGGAAATTGGTAGCGTTAACGAATCCGAGCTGCCTGTTTATATTACTAATGGCAATTTAAAAATGTGCACATAATGTTAATTTTAATAATAGGCTCCGGAGATTTAATTTTAAATATTTGTTTGTCGAACAACATGAGAATTTAGTTATTAAATTAGTGCAGTATGATAATACCTAGATTTGGTGACTTTATTATCCCTTATATGTTCGTCTTTTTAGGCTACTAATACATTAGACAAAATTGACAAACCCGAATACGTATAGCAACAATGACTATGATGGGTTTAGTGGAAAATGTTCAAGGCGATTTGAATGATATTTAAATGTAAAAGACACCGAGAAATCATTCAACGCATGTACGGGCCAGGTTAACATGCAGATTGTTGAGATACATGGCAAATTAAAAATAATAAACAGGACCGAAATGAAAAATATTTTTCTAAATCGAGACTACTTATTGAATTTCAGTTAGGAATATGATGAGTTATGAACTTTACATATGACGTCGCTGTAGTTAACCTAGCGATATTTATAAATGTGTGCAAAGGGAACTAAAAATAAAAAATGCCTTTAAGCACACGTTTTCTTAGTAGAATGTTGTGGTATAAAAGTAATAAATATTTCTACTTAGTCCTGGGAGTGGCTCGTATGAAATATATAAAACCAGTCTAACAGAAAAAATCCAAGTTAAGAAGTACTTAAAACATAATAAATGAACCAGGAAAGGGAAAAAGTAAAGCTCACCTGGGTTGTTTTCGCTTCCAGGTAATGATTTGAATTGGACAGTAATTCAAATCTGGATTATACACGAGGTACTGTTGACTAAATTCTTGGATTAACCCAGCATTGGAAACTGGATTTGTGTAAGTTCAAAATTAATTTAAGCCAAATATGTAGCACTGCCTGACGAACAGTCTAAACGAGATCTAAGATTGCAGGAAATTTATAGTTCGAACTCACCGTAAATTTCTGGCATTTGCATCCTGTTTGGCCATGGAACTCAGCAATTGGAAATTAGACAGGCAGTGGTCAGAAGAAAAAAATATGACAAGATAACGCATAGTTTAAGACAGAATGAGGAGTTACGTGAAGAAACAATATGAAGAATTAGATCCAAATAACAGTTTAGTGATTGCTTACGTTGCTGGTCAATGTATATTTAGGTTATTTACAGGTCATATTTGCCAGAGCTTGATGTTAAAACAAGTTTATTTCGCTGTAGCATGTAAATGCTATTAAAGCTTGCTAATGAACCATCAAAGCTAATAATTAATATAGATGACCACTTTTTGTTATCGATTGAGCAAGTAGGTTATGAATACTTATCAATATAACGTCATGATAATACATATGAGCACTAGTCAGAGGACTATTAGAATGAGGGGTTTACATGAGTAAAAATCGATCGAGAAATTTGAAGTGGAAATACAAAGTAACAATAATGGGTTGCGTTTCTTTAGTCGGGCTTACCAATGTCGAATTACGGTCTACTATGATATTAGCACTGCTCTAATAATAGACCTAATCCTAAAATTGTAGATTTGTTATGATGTAACTGCCTAGTCTATAAGATCTTATGTGGAAATCACATCATCATCTGCACCAACTCACTGCATCGTAACAATGACCAGTACATGATGGAGAACAATCCTAGGCTAGAGATAGGACAATATATTTAATATGAATAAAAGATATAAGGTGAAATTCAGGAGGGACCACGCCTACATGGCCGAGTCATGCCATACGATCAACCCCGACTAGTTCAATTCCTTATTCCCGCCTTCTCCATTCTTCTGTATTTCCCAGCGTTAGATGTTGAATGTCTATTTTTCATATTGTCTCGTGGTAGGGCCCAATGCCACTTTACTACTTTCCCACCAGAATCAACGTGGCGTTGGTTCGATACCAAATTGTGTGGGATTGTCGCGCGCTAGAGATTAGCAAGAATAATAAGAATCATCCGGGTATTGATGAACTGAAAGATAAATCAAAAAGAAGGCGGCAGCATCTGGTCGGGAAACACATGTATTAATTTTAAAATGTCTGGTTTAATGCTTAACACGCTTAAAATGAAAATTTGGGTGGAGATAATTTCAGTTAAACAAAGCGGGATTATAATAATAATGAAATGACTCAGTATAGGAATATTTTAATAGATCGCCGTAAGATACGTAGTAATAGCCGTAGGTTAATAGCCTTTCCTGTTTAGGAATATTAGAAACAGCCAATATTGGAGAAATGTTAAGTGGTATTATATTTGGTCTAAATTATGAAATTAAATAACGTATGTGCCAGTAAGTTGTCCATGCGTTGATTTCCAATTGCATCTGTATTAGTAGGCTAACTGAAAGAACAAAAGTATAACCGTGGAGAAGAATTCCAACTAGTGTTCCAGTTAGTTTAATACGGTTTATTTAGTTATGGAGAGATTTTCTCGACCTCAAGTTTACTTGACCGTGATAGAATTAAGTAATACAACTAATACATATGAATTGTTATCAAAAATTTTAAATAATAATTATTATTATTATGTGGATTTTGGACAGATATATAAGAGCGATTCGTTAAACATGAGTGTATTCGTAAGAGACACGGTCTAGACTCAATGTTCTGACTTGCCATAGACTATTTATTTGTATTAATACCTACCGGATGGTGGTGCATACAAGGTAGTTGCAAGCATGCATTTCAATATAAGGTGGAATACTATTTCATTAAGATATAGTGATTATAAGTTATTGAAATCAGTTAAGCCTATGTGCCACATTTCTAGGTGATGTGGTGCTGCAAGATGTATTTGTCCAAATAAGTTTTTTGCAAGATGACTAACAGCGAGTGATGCTCATGTGATTATCAGGGAGAACATAAGTTGCAACCAAGGGGAGTACACTCCTAACTCATGTCTATGATAATGGCTTGAACTTTAGTCAGTGTTGGGGTAAATTCAACAGTGATGTTTTCAGTTTGCAGGAGATTTGCTCGACTGCTTATACTGGTTATTTGCATGCATGATTGTGTCGCCAAACCTCCAATTAGACTGACAAGGTTTTGAGATATTTATTGAATGAGCAACTGATAGAGGAATATACTGTAATCATCTTTAATGGATGAAGATAACCAGAAAACACTATTTAATGATAATTATAAGTCAATTTGCTGACCGATTTTGTTAATAGCTTCATCAATTTTATCAATCATATTACGTGATTGTCAAGTCATGACAATGCTTTATGACGATATCTTGAAACCATTATGCTTAGCTAGCTATAGTGTTGATTGAGGATTGGCCAGTGAAAAATATGTACTGTTGCTTTGGGTGATTCAAAATTATCGGAAATTGGTAGCGTTAACGAATCCGAGCTGCCTGTTTATATTACTAATGGCAATTTAAAAATGTGCACATAATGTTAATTTTAATAATAGGCTCCGGAGATTTAATTTTAAATATTTGTTTGTCGAACAACATGAGAATTTAGTTATTAAATTAGTGCAGTATGATAATACCTAGATTTGGTGACTTTATTATCCCTTATATGTTCGTCTTTTTAGGCTACTAATACATTAGACAAAATTGACAAACCCGAATACGTATAGCAACAATGACTATGATGGGTTTAGTGGAAAATGTTCAAGGCGATTTGAATGATATTTAAATGTAAAAGACACCGAGAAATCATTCAACGCATGTACGGGCCAGGTTAACATGCAGATTGTTGAGATACATGGCAAATTAAAAATAATAAACAGGACCGAAATGAAAAATATTTTTCTAAATCGAGACTACTTATTGAATTTCAGTTAGGAATATGATGAGTTATGAACTTTACATATGACGTCGCTGTAGTTAACCTAGCGATATTTATAAATGTGTGCAAAGGGAACTAAAAATAAAAAATGCCTTTAAGCACACGTTTTCTTAGTAGAATGTTGTGGTATAAAAGTAATAAATATTTCTACTTAGTCCTGGGAGTGGCTCGTATGAAATATATAAAACCAGTCTAACAGAAAAAATCCAAGTTAAGAAGTACTTAAAACATAATAAATGAACCAGGAAAGGGAAAAAGTAAAGCTCACCTGGGTTGTTTTCGCTTCCAGGTAATGATTTGAATTGGACAGTAATTCAAATCTGGATTATACACGAGGTACTGTTGACTAAATTCTTGGATTAACCCAGCATTGGAAACTGGATTTGTGTAAGTTCAAAATTAATTTAAGCCAAATATGTAGCACTGCCTGACGAACAGTCTAAACGAGATCTAAGATTGCAGGAAATTTATAGTTCGAACTCACCGTAAATTTCTGGCATTTGCATCCTGTTTGGCCATGGAACTCAGCAATTGGAAATTAGACAGGCAGTGGTCAGAAGAAAAAAATATGACAAGATAACGCATAGTTTAAGACAGAATGAGGAGTTACGTGAAGAAACAATATGAAGAATTAGATCCAAATAACAGTTTAGTGATTGCTTACGTTGCTGGTCAATGTATATTTAGGTTATTTACAGGTCATATTTGCCAGAGCTTGATGTTAAAACAAGTTTATTTCGCTGTAGCATGTAAATGCTATTAAAGCTTGCTAATGAACCATCAAAGCTAATAATTAATATAGATGACCACTTTTTGTTATCGATTGAGCAAGTAGGTTATGAATACTTATCAATATAACGTCATGATAATACATATGAGCACTAGTCAGAGGACTATTAGAATGAGGGGTTTACATGAGTAAAAATCGATCGAGAAATTTGAAGTGGAAATACAAAGTAACAATAATGGGTTGCGTTTCTTTAGTCGGGCTTACCAATGTCGAATTACGGTCTACTATGATATTAGCACTGCTCTAATAATAGACCTAATCCTAAAATTGTAGATTTGTTATGATGTAACTGCCTAGTCTATAAGATCTTATGTGGAAATCACATCATCATCTGCACCAACTCACTGCATCGTAACAATGACCAGTACATGATGGAGAACAATCCTAGGCTAGAGATAGGACAATATATTTAATATGAATAAAAGATATAAGGTGAAATTCAGGAGGGACCACGCCTACATGGCCGAGTCATGCCATACGATCAACCCCGACTAGTTCAATTCCTTATTCCCGCCTTCTCCATTCTTCTGTATTTCCCAGCGTTAGATGTTGAATGTCTATTTTTCATATTGTCTCGTGGTAGGGCTTAGTGCCACTACAAATCCACCGGACATCGAAGCAGCACACACAGATCTTCCTATAGATGTCAATCCACCAACGACGGAAGAAATCAGAATGGCCATCAGACAAATCAAGAGCGGGAAATCAGCGGGACCCGACAATATACCAGCTGAAGCACTGAAGTCAGACATCAAAGTAACTACAAACATGCTTCATCTTCTATTCAAGAAGATTTGGGAGGAGGAACAAGTGCCGATGTACTGGAAAGAAAGACACCTTTTCAAGATTCCAAAGAAAGGAGATCTGAGCAAGTGTGAGAATTACTGAGGCATTCACTACTGTTAGTACCAAGGAAAGTCTTTATGAGGGTGTTACTGAACAGGATGAAAGACGCAGTTGACGCTCAACTTCGAGATCAACAAGCTTGATCCCGTAAAGACCGGTCGTGCGCAGACAAGATTGCGACACTACGGATCATCGTCGAACAATCAATTGAGTGGAACTCATCACTATACATCTACTTCATTGATTATTAAAAGGCATTTGACAGTGTAGATAAGAGAACGTTATGGATAATTCTTCCACACTACCGAGTTCCTGAGATTGTCAATTTTATGCGGAACTCATATGACGGACTACAGTGCAAAGTAGTGCATGGAGGACAGCTGATAGATGCATTCCAAGTAAGGACCGGAGTCAGAAAAGGCTGTCTACTCTCTCCCTTCCTCTTTCTTCTGGTGGTCGACTGGATTATGAAGACCTCTACACCTGAGGGAAAACACGGCATACAATGGACAGCTCAGAACCAATTAGACGATTTGGACTTCGCAGATGACCAGTACACACGAACAAATGTAGATAAATGCAGCCATCATAGCAGCAGTCCTGCATCAGTAGGCCTCAAAATACACAAAGGTCCTCAAATACAACACGGAGAACAGCAATCCAACCAAACTTGATGGCGAAACTCTGGAAGATGTGGAATCCCTCACATACCTGGGAAGCATCGTCGACAAACATGGAGGTTCAGATGCAGACGTCGAGGCGAGGATTGGCAAAGCAAGGACAGCATTCCTTCAATTAAAGAACATATGGAACTCAAAACAACTTTCAACCAATATCAAAATTGGAATCTTCAATACGAACGTAAAGACAGTTCTACGTGGAGAGCTATAACAACCACCATCAAGAAGGTACAGGTATTTATCAATAGCTGTCTACGCAAGATACTCAACATCCATTGGCCGGGTACCATCAGCAACAGCCTTTTGTGGGAGAGAACAAATCAGCCTTCAGCTGAGGAGTAAATTAAGAAAAAACGATGGAAATAGATAGGACATACAGTGAGGAAATCATCAAACTGCATCACGAGGCAAGCGCTAACTTGGAATCCTGAAGGGAAGCGGAAAAGAGGAAGGCCAAAGAACACATTACATCGGGAAATAGAAGCGGATATGAAATGGACGAATAAGAACTGGAAAGAGCTTGAAAGGATTGCCCAGGACAGGGTTGGATGGAGAATGCTGTTGAGCGGCCTATGCTCCTTCGCGAGGAGTAACAGGCGTAAGTAAGTAGTAAGTTTCTGTCCTTTGGTTTATATAGAAATACAAGCGTTTAGGACATTCTATGGATTCCTTTACAATTTTTTCTTCGTACAACTTTCTAGACCTACGGAGGGCCAAAGCACAGGTATTCCGAGATTTTCGATACTGAGATTTTGTCTCATCAGTCCCCACTAACCTAAATCTATCCCACATTTTTCTTCTCTTACGGAAAAGGATGCGGACCTCCCTACTGAACGGTGGTGGGGAGTTTCTCGGCCCCCTTGTTATAGTCCAAGGGATGTGGGGTGCGGTAACTTTTAAGTATAAATTTCGGAATGCATCCCAAGCCGTTTCAATTGAGGACTCTGGGTATATCGTCCAATCTGCTAACTATGCTGAGTGGATGATATCTGACATGTTTGCTTTCCAGACGTTAGGTCTGGATTGAGCTGACGCCTGCTCGTGATTGACAGTTATATGAAAGTCAAAAGTTAAAACTGCGTGATCACTTTTACCTAGGGGTGGCATGTAATGGAGGTTCGCAACGTCATCCACATAGTGAGTCAATATAAGATCTAGTAAGAATGATTCAGTGTTCGGGCCGTACCTAGTCGATTTTTTCAAATGTTGCACTAGGGCACATGTTATAACCGCATCAACTAGTTCCTGCTCGAAGGAATTATCTGACGATTCAGTTCTCAGATTTCCCCAGTCTACTATAGGTGCATTAAAGTCCCCCAGGATTAGACATCGAGCACTTCGCGACCAATTTTTGAGCCTGTTTAGCAGGACATCATTTACCTCACAGCTTGGACTGCGATAGACCAAACCAATCAGCAGCTCTTGTCTCTTGCATTTTAAGCGGCAACTAACTAATTTACATGTCCCACTCTCTTAGGATACACTGTCGATAATGACAAATAAGATATAATTCCTAATGAATAGAGCTACTCCCTCTCCTTTACGCTTTTGTATTCTGTCGGCCCTTACTAAAGTAAAACCATCAAAATCATGTTCCATACTATCTATAGACTGTGTCAGCCAGGTTTCTGTGACTACGATTATGTCTGGCTTTGTAGAGTCAATCTGTTCACCTAGTTCTGATCGCTTATTGAGCAAGCTTCGGGCATTAGTGTAACAGATCTGAAGCCTATCTAAGTGGCTTCGACATCATTCTCTGTCGAAGTCTCACAACCCGAAAATTTACAATTTTAAGGTCCTTTTTGCCAGCGTCTAACCTAATTTGGAGTTCTTTTTCGGCTTCCCATCTTTTTACACGGTCTGCTAACGGGAAGTCCTCACGGATAAAAACTCCTGAACCATTTAATTTATGGCCATTCTGTAAAATTAAGTCCCTTTCATTCGAAGATTTGAATACTGCTTTAAGCAGTCTGGATTGATTAAGCTTCAAGTTCGCTAGACTACCTAGTCAATACACGTTTAGCAAGGTGACTCCGGAGATATTTTGAGGCGTGAGTTGATTAAGTAGCTGTTTTATCAGAACAATACCATGCTAAAAACGAATTTTTGGCTCAGAACGTTTGCTGTTTTTGATTCTATGGAAAATACTTGATCTGTCACTGTGATCAGCCTTCGATATCTCGACTTATTGAGACAGGACTCCTATTTATATCGTCATTTTGTTTCTTCCATAGAACCTGTAACGATTCGTTAATGTTGCATGGCGAAGCGAACACAGTCGAGTCACACATACTGCAGGATTCCGGAGGGTTGTCGACGACTTGGGAGGTCACGTTAAGTGTCTCGCTAGAAACCGATGGAGCCTTGCGATTGTGACTACTGTGTGTTTCTTTCTGGATACCATTTAGAAGACATGGGACAGAAGAAACTTTTTTCTTGAGTTTTTAGTTAAGACGGACCTCTTTGAAGACCGTTCTTCCTCCTTTGGTCAATGCGAGCCAGCTGTTTTCGGACTCACCTGAGTTTGCTTCACGCCAATTCGCGTGTCAACAGAGCGAGCACTTGTTGATGTGTCCCGACCACGCTTGCCAAAACACATTTTTGCAGCATTTACCAATGAGATGGCCTTGGTTAGCAAGCCGTTTGCATCCGAACAGCACTGTTGACAAAGCCATACGCAACCATTCTTATTGAACCGCTTGAAAGCCGCAGGCGTTAAACTTGTGCAAACTTCGTGATACCAGCCTTTGCACTCACCGCACTGCATGCCGCTTTCAACAGGATAACGACAGCTCGGACGTTGACAATTGCTTTTCTTGCACTGTCCAGTCATTTAAACATGGGTCTTTTTAAAAATAGAACTAGATGCAAAAATACTCAGAGACAAAAATGATCTATGACCAAAAAGTGGAAAACTGTGGATTGTTCGAACCAAAGGTACCAACAGATACAATAGAAAAACAGAATACTCAAAAGCACCAACGACAAGCTACTTTGGAAACAAAACGATACTCTGATCGGATATTTTAACTGAAAGAAATTCAATTAAAGGGAAAACAGTAGTCTTGATACGTAACAAACGATCAAAATAATAGAAAAATATCATTGTGTAACACGTATTAGCAGCAGCTAATGAAGGGCGGAAGAATCTGAAACAACAGCACACAATCATTAACCGAGCACTTCACACCACAGAGAGAGAACACGGAATGCAAGACACCAATGTTATATTTTTGAAATTAAAATGTGCGGGAAATGTACAGGGGGGGCGTTAGTTTACAAATAGTCTTATGAGTCGTCCTGTAGGCTCAGTGCATGTAGAGCTCGTTCTTCTTCTTCTAAAGCATTTATTCTTGGTGGTCCTGCAATAGAAAGAAAACAGAATCTATTAACACCATATACATGATGATTTGAACGCTGTTACAATTGTCCTTTTTGAAGAGCGCGCGAAACATATATCTACCAGAAAAACAATCAAAAACATAAATGTGAATAGTTCGAAAGTTTATTTTCATTTTTTAATATCAATATGTACTGAAGACTGGTAGAAATCAGTGAATTTCTTTCAATAATTCTCATAATTTGTGCAATTATTATTATTATTGACAGTGAAATTGTTTATTTAGTTTGCGAAACGGACACGAAGTTCAGGCTTGTTCACTGCTTTGTCTGGACGTCTTAAATATGCCCGATATTTGCATAACTTTTCAGTATTGTGTGACTTTTTTGCACTCAATGATGCGTTTTTTCTATGCATAACTGTGTTTTGTTTCTTCTGTTTGTTCATTGTGGAAAGTAGATTCTTTGCTAGCATAGTGGTAATAATAATAGTTACTGCAGTTATAGTAATAGTAGTAGTGGTTATATTGGTAGTATTGGTAGCATTAGTAGTAGTTGCGGTAGTAATAATAGCAGTGCCAGTCATTAAGGCAGATTTGACTGTAATCCACATTACTGTCCATCGATATAATCATTTATTTGCAATTGTTAGACGGTCAAACTGCTCGGCGAATGCGTTTTTACAAACTGATTACCATCGCTTTAGACTGATATTATGTAAACTTGACATATGTTTAGACAATTTCTATTCAAACTTTGAATAGGAAAAGTCAATCGAGTCACGTGGCTGTAAATCAATAAAGAACGTGTGTCTAAAATCAATTTCATTTATGAAAACGATGATCAAAGTAAGGACTAATACGACGGAAAAATTTAGTCAGTCAGCCATTTACATTAGTCATGAAAACTGATTTTGTGAACATAATCTCATTCTGGAATAAGAATGAAGAACGTAAGTTTGGATTGAGCAAATGGTCAGAGTAGAGGTGGACACTGTACAAACATCTTGGGATAAGAAGGATAATCAGGTTTGTTCATGCACTGCTTTTGAACTCGTCGGTATATGAGACATTTTCACGAGAACTAAATTTGATATCAACTACGCGGGAATTCGCTCGACCTTGAGGACGCAATATAGTCGTCCGTAATAAGAATAATAGTAGGTCGGATGGCCTGTGTTAATCCTGGGTGTATGCTTGCCAGTGAAGATTCAGTTTTCCTGGTAGACTTCATATCCATGTATGTTTCCTAATTTTGGTTGGAGTGTAGATTGTTGTTGTTACTTTGACCAAGACACCTCTGGATATATCCGATGTTTTGAGGGTATTTTTGTGAAATGTTTCGCAACTTGGTGGCACTGGCCACACTGTCTTGGCAGTTTCTGCCAAGGTGAGAATGTTCCTACTTAGTTTTGTTTAATTATTTATCAAATCACATTTAATTGATTGGATCACTTCATACCTGAATCATCGACATTTCAAGGTCAGGATTTACTTTAATTTATTTCAAGCTATGGAATGTCCTAGTGGGGTGCCTCAGGGCTTAATACCAAGATCTCTTCTGTTCTTGATTTATTTAAGTGATCTTCTTCAACAGGTTTCGTCAAACTTATTACTTTTCGCCAACTTTGGGGAGAGATACGCAACCAAGATGATACACTGGCACTTCAGGAGGATCTGACTGGATTTAAAAGTTGGGCAGATGACAACAGACTTACCTCTAACACTTCAAAGTGTAACGTGGTCTATCTAAGACATGTTGCTGACTACAGTCACAAATTAGGAAACTTCTCTCCAGAAGTATCCGAAGTTGAAAAATATTTAGGAGTGCTGGTAAGCTACAATTTGAAGTCTCACTCTGATTGTGACAAAAAGCTTTTCGAGCAGACTTTGCACTGGTAACACTGAAGCGCATTTTTGGCCAGTTTGACGGAAGAACTTTCTACATAATCTTCAACAGTTTTATTCGCCTCCATTTAGAGTATGGAAAGATAGTATTTCCTCCTTCACTCCAAAAGGATAAGGACACTCTGGAATGTATCCAAAAGCGAGCCACGAAATCGGTTCGGAGACTCAAATTCAAGACTTATGAGGAGCGTTTCCAATCACTAAACCGTTACCCATTAGAGTATAGGCGTCATAGAGGTGATCTTTCAGTGGTTTAGAGTATTATTTATGCTTTTGAACATCTCCTTAAACACCCACTTAAGTTAAGCTTCAACACAAAACTAAGGGGTAACACCCAAAAACTGGAAATACAACATAGCAGAACGAACAGTATACAGAACTTCTACTCCTTGAGAGTTGTCAAATGCTGGAATTTCTTGCCAGCTGATCTAGTCAAAGCGACTTTCCAGTGGTCCTTTAAGCGGAAACCTGAACCTTCCTTAAGGAATAAGCACAATATCTTACTGCGATTTGCCAATTTCTTTTTCCTCTGTTATTGTTATTATACCCAGGTTCCTACCTGGAGTTATTGGTGATCCCCTGCTACTATACACAGAAGCCCGTTAAGCGAAATTTTCAACTATGCCGTCTGCAACCATTTGAACCATATGAGGTACAGATATCTGCGCGATTTTGAACAAGTGAGTGAATGTTTCCACATTTTAAGATGCTTGACTTCTGTTGCATTTATCGTACCAGATGCTTAGATTCAAAATCATGTTGAACGCGCTAAGCGATATTTGATTTTTTAAAATACATTTTTGCACGTTTGTCCTTTGAGTTTTGACTAGTTGAATGTTTTCTGATGCACATCTGTACAGATACGCGTGTATTGACAGGTAATATTTCTTCGTTGTTTTCGTGACCGTT
This sequence comes from Schistosoma spindalis, assembly GCA_946903255.1. Lineage (NCBI taxonomy): Eukaryota > Metazoa > Platyhelminthes > Trematoda > Strigeidida > Schistosomatidae > Schistosoma > Schistosoma spindalis. The sequence continues at coordinate 49,743,806 of OX336420.1, forward strand.
TTTAAAAATTCCCATAGTTACTGTAGTAGCGGTTATGATGCGTGATTTATTGTGAGTCGGTTTTGTGCGCGTACAAGAAGATGCGTTTTCTCGTTTTACCCTGATCGTACCTAGTAAACTTGCTATAGAAATTTGTCCACGCATCGATGACTTATATATAATTGATCTTGAATATGAAGTTGATTTCTTGAATTTGCAAATTAGGATAGTGTATGTATGTTAATTAATGGGATTGAAACTACGAAATTTAGTTTTACTTTCGGCTAAATGAATAATAGTCTTACAAACCGACTGAATATCCAATTTTAACAGATGTTTAAAAAAATTTAGATAGCTAGATTTTCCGAGATCATATGTGATGATTTTTGGAAATCAGTCGAATCACATCTAGCTTACGAGCTGATGCCGGAACGGGCACTGTCGTGTACTTTACGTGGGACTAAATGTAAACTAGATATTATTGATTACGAATTCTACACGACGACTCAAAGTAATTTCACATTACAGTATTAATTTATTTGTAAATGTTCTGTGTTCACGGTTCGGAAGTGCCATCTGTCTAGAGAAAGAAATAACGCAAGCCATGGATACTGCAAGCCAGGCTTACTTGCACGACGCAAGAGAAAGAATCATTAAGCGTGAGCTAAATGCACTTTGGAGCTTTGGTTAAATAACGCTTTTGGCTTTGATATTAGATTGTGATGAACATTTATACTGAAATAATTATCTCTTATCCATCTTATTTTCAGCTGGCTTTGCAAGTGTTGACGGAAGTAATGGTAAGTTTTTTATTCTGATTATTCACAATATTGTTATACCGTTGGTATATCATCAACCTTTTACACAACATTCAGGATTCATAAGGTGGATGGTTGCTATGGCATTTGTTCACTTACTAAAGTGTTAGGGTTTGAAAAGAGAGAGAGAGAGAGCTATCACGGGTTCACGTAGTTTGAGAACGAGATCAAGGATTCGGTGACCAAGGTCCAGTAAGCTATCTATTGACGCGTCCCAGCCCCAGCTAACTAGACAGAAAAGACCAAGCTTGGAATGAGAAGTATATTCTGTAACAACCCGAAACCAGCAAACCTAACAATTTGCGACGGGGTAAAAAAAATACAATCCAAAGTCAGCCGAATCTGATTAAGAAAAACATGACTCTCCCTTCCGATCGATTACAGCTGCTATTTGAGCGACAATTGGAGTTCTTAGTCAATTTACGCACACAGCTGCGGAATCGCTCATGCTTTGAAGATGCAACGGAAGTGGATGGATTAATTTCTCAATTGCGCACTGAGCTAGAAAATAATTGCAGCCTTCATGAATCCTTAGCAAACCATATTTAAAACGATACAGCTGTCACTCAAGATCCGCTCGGTGGTCCAGTACTCCCCATTCCAAAAACATGCCCGGTAATGGATCCAATCTCCATTATCCCCGAAACAGCATGTTCAGACATTGATGTGTCCAGCTCACACAGAGACCGTGTCTTATTAAATGCTCATGAATTTATTACAGTAGCCGCCCACGAACAAACAGAAAATCAATCAACCAGCATAGTAAAGACAGATGCATCAAATGCAGCTCATCATTCTACGACAAAAGCATTTGATCAATCTACTTATCGCGGTTCCTTAATTGTTTTACCAGGTATGCGTTATCTTAATGACTCACATGCCTTCGATCAAATTTCTTACAAAAATGAGGAAACTTTGTCGGATGCATCAAACGATGATCAAGAACCTAACAAAATTTTGATAAATGCTGATTATCTTAATGATTCATCATCTACAAATGAAGCTCCCAATAAAATTGATAACAAGATTTCAGAAGATTCAAACTCTGATGACCTCAAATTAAATGGCGTTTATCCTCACTACCTGGTCCATTTTACTGGATTCTCTGCTCAATACGTTTTAAATACAGTCAAGCTAATTGTAATTTGGGTATATGAAGACCCAACATTGTTTCGTGGGGGAGGATGAACACGGAAAACTTAAAATCCGGATCTCAACACCGGATCTTCAAAAAGGGGAGGAGTGTTGGAGACGATAGATCCCCAAAAACTCATAGTTTGTAATTTATCTTGTGGAGCTTGTATGCAGATGTATACGTGGGCATTTCTTACCACCCACGCACATAGTTGATTGACGAATTTATCGATTAAATGTTTAAATATTTCGATGGCAGTCAATTGACGAACTATCAATTAAATGTTTAAAAGCTCCATGACAATATCGATGTATATATATTTGTATATATACGTTTTAAGATTGTCTTTGTAAAAAGGTTTGCTGGTTTCGGGTTGTTACAGAATATACTTCTCATTCCAAGCTTGGTCTTTTCTGTCTAGTTAGCTGGGGCTGGGACGCGTCAATAGATAGCTTACTGGACCTTGGTCACCAAATCCTTGATCTCGTTCTCAAACTACGTGAACCCGTGATAGCTCTCTCTCTCTCTCTTCAAACCCTAACATAAAGAGTACCTTTTTTCTTTTTGTACAACACACCGAGTGTATGTTCAACGTCAATTTAATATACCTATCCAAAACACGTACAATTGTTAGGAATTGGAAGAACTAATGTATTAATTGAAATTTGTACTTTATCGATCCTGATTAAAGATCTCCATGCATAACTAGCCAGTGTTTCACTTTCGGCTCTCGTTACCAATTTTAGTTAAATTGCTTTCTCACTGAATTAGCTAAGCCAAGTTGACATAAAAAGGGATACATGAGTATAAACTTTTGGGTATGTAGTGTCCGTTATTATGTTAAGTCCATATACCTCGTTATAGCTTTCGGAGAGCTCAATCTATTTATTCTACTTGAGTCACATTCTGGCCTTGTTAATCATTCGCTTATCAATCTGGACTGTTTTTGTATGAGAGCGTAGGTGTGTGTACACTTCTTATCCCATTACGGTAAGTTTGAAGGTTGCGTTACGATAACACTATCTAATATATATTGATTGTATATCGTTGAGTCCTAGTTTATAACTCATACATAGCTTTAGAATTCATACTTTAAGCAATATGGGTCGACTGTCAAATAAACGAGCACGGAAAAGCCCTAACTCTTCAGATATTAACAATTCTGTTATTACCTATTCTTCTTGCTCCGCTACTCCTTTTGTATCTGATAATGTTGGGACTGGTCTTACACCACACGTGCTGCTGGATGACTCTGTTTCTAATATAGTAATGAGTTCCACCTCATGATCAAAAAGGATCGATGATATGAAGAGTGAATTAAACACTCTGTTTAAGCAACTAAGCGACATGCGTTCTAAAGTCGAGTCACTTTCTAGCTCTTTATCAAAGCATGATGATCTTAAGCAAGAACTAAAGACACTATCACCCTTAAAACTGCTTTTGTCAAAAGACATCGTTCCTGCGGAACTTGATGACATTATAAAAGCAGAATCTGTTATTGATTTTATCGCTAGTGAAGTTACCAAGCGAATAGTCTCTCGTAATAACGTGATTGTCTATAATATACCTGACAAAGTCTCCATTAAAACTGTAAGGAATTCGATATTAAAAGCATCTAACCTTCAAGACAGTCCATGCCAATGCATCCGACTTACTAAGAAGCACCAGAAATACTCGTGCCCGGTCTTGTTCAGGTTTGATTCTCATATATTAGCTGGACAGTTAAAAGAATCTGAGCGGTTGATATGCGCGCTTACGAAGTTTAGAAACGCTCGCATAGTCTCAGATAAGACCACCAATCAAAGGCTTACGCTAAAACGTACCGTGAACGAAAATAAAGATGTTGAGATCATAAAAAATCACGATGCATCAGCTGCTGGATCCACTGATACTGATACCCTATCTCATGTTCTCCAGTACTCTGATCTGCCAACGAAGGGTGCTAACTTACCTATTATGCCTGTAGTGACATCTGATAACCAATGTACATCTACTGATTACGCTAATCCGATAGTATCCAATTTACCATTAGAAGCCCATAAACAAATACCTAGTCCTAATGCGACAGCTCTTAAAAACACTGTCAAGATTAAAAAGTCTATGCCACGTAAGAAGAATGTTTGTACAGAACCTTCTGGTTCTAGACCCAATAATAAAAGTATTACGATGGCCCTACTAAATACAAATAAGACTATACTTCCCGACACCATGCTTTACCCAACGCATCGTAGGGGAGGATATAAGGGCAGACCTGGTTCAAATGTCTCACAAGACGACCACTTCATTCACTATGTAAGTAGGCCCAATACTGGACAGACCACAGTAAACCAACGAGCCTCACGAGTACCCTCAAACGTTTTAAATGATAAACCTGTAAGACGTAACCTCTCTCAACACTTTCCCATTGGGCAAGATAGATTACTGGGTTATTCACCATCAACCCAACCTTGTCTTAACTGTCCGCCTAGTCAAGTTCAACAAATTAATCCGCTTTATCAAAATAATGATTTTTTTGGCCTTCAGAAATCCCTGGTCCCACTAGCACTATAGTTTGCTCAAGCGATCGCCCATGTGATCAGTCAAACATAATAAACCACAGTCTATGCAAATCCAAAATACACGACATCAATAGGGAAGCTCTCGCTTTTTTTACACTCCATACGCCCTTTCTAAATCTATTACTTATCAATGCACATTCACTTCTGAACAAAATTTCAGACTTGAGAACATTAGCCTTTCTATACAAGCCTTCTTTCATACTTATCACTGAAACATGGTGCTCTCATGCAGTATCTGATTCAGAATTAAATATCCAAAACTATAGACTCTATCGCTGTGACAGAGAAACTAAGCGAGGAGGTGGTTATATTATATATGCTTTGGGTATCCTAACAACTAATAGAGTTGAAGATAGTGTCCTGAATAGTTTACAAGAATCAGTCTGGATATCTGTCAACACCCTGAATCATAGTCTACTCCTTGGATGTATATACAGAGCTCCTGAGAGCTCAAATAATGGGAATAATCTTATTATCAACGCATTCATACATGCATCTGCTCTAAACTTTAATGCTAAGGTTATCACTGGGGATTTCAATTATCCTGGTATTAACTGGAGTACCGGTAGCTGTCAGTCATGTAATGAGGAGTTCTCGGCAACCATTAACATGCACTGTTGGTTACAGTGCGTTCGTACCCCAACTAGAAGTGATAGTATACTCGATCTAATATTTAGTAGAGATATTATCCCACTGTCTGTAAAAGTATACGACGAATTCGAAAGCAGTGACCATAAAACAGTAGTATGCGCTCTCCCTATGTATCCCTCTTCTAACCGACCCATTCAAAAAACCTGTCAATATAGAGACTTTAAGCATGCCGACTGGGACCTCCTGCATTCACTGAATAAACTTTCAGACTGGGATAACTTTTTTTCATGTACTAATCTCATAGATGCTATCGACGAATTCTATTTGATCGTTAACTCTTGTTTAGATTCTTGTGTACCTCTTAAAACGTACAGGTTTATTAAACCTTACGAATTATATATACCAGCTAAATATCGTAATAAACTAAGACGCCTACAGAATCGTTATTTCAAGTCAAACGACTTCACGGCAGCTGCGCAAATAACAATAATTTTTAATCAATTTATAGAGACACATAGGTTAAAAGCCATTAATGAGGAGTTACTAGCACTTAACAGTAACTCAAAAGTACAAAACTTAACACTACTTCTCAATAAACGCGCTAAAGTAACTCAGAATATTGATATACCATGCATCCAGCATAATAACACTTTTATATACGACTCTAAAACTATGGCAGACCTTTACAGTGGTACTTTTGTGAATGATGTAGGAACCACAAGTGGCTCTGCTTCAAGAGTTGCGTGCGTGACCAGCAACTCCATAAAATCTATCTCCTTCACATGTAAGAAAATTAATATGGCTATAAATGCCCTTAAGCTTTCGCGCGGTCATGGAGCAGACGGGATCCCATCCTTTCTCTACAAATACGGTGGTCCAGATATTCCACTTCTTCTTCTAAAGCTGTTTACTCTCTCTATGGAAACTTGTTCTTACCCTTACTGTTGGAAAACTGCGTACACCATACCACGTTATAAGTCTGGATATAAGACTGACATGAACAGTTATCGGCCAATAAATATTACTCCAGTAGTCTCTAGGATTATGGAGAAAATTGTAAGTGATGAACTTTCCAACTATTTACTCGCTGGAAACTTTATCAATGATACTCAACATGGATTTCTCAAAAATCGATCTAGCATGACATGTCATTTCGACTTCTTTAATTTAGTCTACTCTCTACGTAGCCAAGGATATCTAGTCTTAGTGCTATATCTGGACATTTCTAAGGCCTTTGACATGGTTAACCACCAACTTCTTATAGGCAAACTTGCATCTTATGGGGTTCAAAATCATTTGCTAGATTGGATTGATTCATTTCTCAGCAATCGACATCAAATAGTTAAAATTAACTCTTCATTGTCTAACGCTGTCCCTGTTAGAAGTGGTGTAATACAAGGTAGTGTCTTAGGCCCTTTGCTCTTTTTAGTGTTTATCAATGACATTTGTGAAAATTTTTGTGTAGGTAAGCCCCTTCTATATGCAGATGATCTTAAACTAGTATATTCATTTTCTCCACATGAGCTGGAAAATATGCAATCTTGCATTAACTTGGAGCTTAACAAGGTAGCACAGTGGTGCTTAGAATGGCAACTGGAACTTAATACGGCTAAATGTGGATGGATATGCTTCGGCGATGCATCACTTAACCTAGACCTTACCATAAATGGAGAAATGTTATCTAGGTTACATACAGTGGTAGACTTAGGACTTAGATACTCCCAAGACTTATCGCTTACAGAACAGATATCGAAACAGACCTCCAAGTCACAACGACTACTAGGTTACATAATTCGAAACCTTCATAACAATGAATCACGAATTTTAATGTACAAAGTTTGTGTTCGACCTCTTCTAGAATATTGCACGTTTATTCTTAGCAGTGCGCGCATAAAGGATAAATTAAGGCTGGAATCAGTACAGAGACGATTTACACTTCGTATTCTTGGTGCTGATTGTACCTTAACTTATAATTCTAGATGTAAAATCTAGAGCTAGACCCTTTATGGAAGAGGAGACTCAAACTAAATCTTATTTTTTCTTCAAACTACCTAATAAACTATCCTTTACATCCAATCATGTAATTCAATACGCAGAAACTCCTCATTATGAAACCCGTAATTCTTTGGCACTTGCGAAACAAACTTATTCTAAATCATCTCTTTATATGAATTACTTTGCCTGTAAATTTTCTAGACTCTGGAATAACCTACCAGAACATATCCGTACGATAAAATCACTCCCATTATTTGTACGTTGCATCGATGCATACTGCTCCTCCGAAAATGCATTGAATGCACTAGCACATGCAAGTGTATCTCACTCCACAAGTGTTATTATAGGAACTTTAAATGTTTAGGCATTTTTATTAGTGCATTCTCTGGATAAAACCACCAACTTGCTGTCACTTTATGTTAATACCATCCCCAGCTAGTTTAACTAATTTGAATATCATCAACAGTATATCATTGTGTCACATGACATTCGCATTTTGATAGATCTGATTGACATATTTCGGTAATTACTGCTTTGTTGTTCCGTGCTCTCTGTTTTCGTTTTAATTTCTCTAGTTGTAGATATTTATCATTAAATCGATCTGGCACACGAAATGACCTTAATTACACCGTTCATAAATCAACAGACTGTCCAGTTAGGAAATATTAAATGTTCCTGGCTGATGCATTGGATCGCTGTAATACCTAAACAATTACTGAACTAGTAAACTATAAACTCATATCACATGTTTGTTCTGTACATATGATGATATTATTTATATCAAATTTATCATGCCTGTAAACTCGCGTGAATTCTGTAATTATCATTTTTTCAGAATATATTATTATTATTATTAAACATAAAGCGTTCTTTCCTTGTCTAAAAAGCATTTTTAGAAAAGTCCGGAAATTCTGGAGTAAGACAAACACTGGCCTACATTCTCGTCCGTAGGACACAATAAAGGATCATCAAAGTTTTCCAAAACTTGAAGTAAGAAATATACCTAAATGAATCATTATTTCTATGTTGCAATGTCACTCCGAACTCTTCTAACTGAGCTCACAGTTTACGCAGCTAAAATTTATTTAGAAACTATAAATGTGTTAGGAAAATGAAACACGAATTAATAGCAGGAGAATACATTCGCCGCTACTGGCTGTCTTTGCAAAAATATCGGCAACCTAAAAACTAAGACGCTGTACAAGAAATGGTAACGCTGAGATGTTTGCTTACTCTTTGGTGAAACCTAAACATAACTGTGCCTTCCTCACAAGAGTCTGATTTATTTACTGCAATATAATGATTTGGTGGCTTATGTATCCAACCAGAGACGGCAATATGAACAGATTGGTAAAACGTTTTATCACCTGAAGCAGTTATAAAACGACTGGTTGACTGTTTCATGGTCAATCTAGAAAATTTGGTGCTTCGACCAACACTTGAGAGGTTTCATTAATATAGGAGATATATTGATGATACTTCATCTGTGATGAAGACAGGAACCTTAATGGAATTTTGATTAGTTTCAATAGTTGCCACCCGTCAATCCAGTTTACCTTAGAAGCAAAGACGAATGATGAATTTTATTTATTTGATGAGCAGTTGAAAAGAATGCCGACGGTTTTATACAGAGATCTATATATGGAAAACCTACCTGAAATGGACAATACACTAATTTCTATAGCTGGGTCCCAATGAGTAGAAAGAGGATCATCATTACCTATTTTTCCTCTAGGATCAAGAGAAAATGTATCAATGACACAATAGATAAGGAACTATCTCAACTTCGACAGACTCATCCGAAATGATCATCCACCTAGAATCGTCGAAAGCAACTTAACACCTAGACTTTATCATGAAAAAGCATCGACAGTAAAGAAGAAAACCTTGTTAATGAATATGGAATTTAAGGGAGACACGGCTGCTGAAATCTTAAATAAACGGATTTCAAAATCGTTGAATAAAACGTTTTACGCAGCCAAGCTCCGAATTGTTTTCTCTAACCGGCCTACCGTTCTAGGATGTGTAAAGGATAAATTTCCGCTTTAAGCCACATCAATCTGCACCTATAAATTTACTTGCCTATGTGGGGCACGTTAGATAGGCTGCATTCTAGAACATTATCCAGATTGGCTTTTAAAAGGAGGATGTAAAACAATTACTAGTTCAATACAGGAGCATTTAATTAACTGTGGACACATCGCTTCAAAGGATTCCTCGTTAGCAGTAATCTACAGAGTCAAAGAAACTGAATTGAAGGGGTGTCAAATCAATATTTTATGCACTGCTGAGACATTGGCAACCCACGAGCTCAAGTCTGAACTTTACGTACAGAAACGATTTGTCCAACCGCTCATCCTTACTTTGCCTCAATTCCCCTTATGGGTATCTTTCTGGGATTATTTTGGCATCTTTTTCTGCACTTTCATTTGAGTATTGGTGAATTTTTAAAATTTTTAAATGAATGTTTTGCAGCTTTAAACTCTAGTCAGTTATTATTTATAATTACTTTTACAAGCTTTCTTGATCATTATTCAATTTATTATTTTTACCTTTGTGTTTGTCGTTTTTCTTCATATCTGTCAATTGGAATATTATCTGACACGCAAAGTATTTCCGTCCTTACCTCTTGATTAGCACGTAATAACATTTGTTATTTAGTCTCGAATCAATTAATGATGCAATCTTTTCTGTCCTCCAAAAGATATATATTATTAAGATGACTATATATACGAATGTAGAGCTTATGTAAGTGAAAGAAAAATTTCTACTCGGTATTCGAAAAGGACAATGGTATTATTCCCCGCTGAGTAAATTCTATTAATTTGATCGTTAATTACTATGGAGGAAATTTCTCACCTTGGCAGAAACTGCCAAGACAGTGTGGCCGGTGCCACCAAGTTGCGAAACATTTCACAAAAATACCCTCAAAACATCGGATATATCCAGAGGTGTCTTGGTCAAAGTAACAACAACAATCTACACTCCAACCAAAATTAGGAAACATACATGGATATGAAGTCTACCAGGAAAACTGAATCTTCACTGGCAAGCATACACCCAGGATTAACACAGGCCATCCGACCTACTATTATTCTTATTACGGACGACTATATTGCGTCCTCAAGGTCGAGCGAATTCCCGCGTAGTTGATATCAAATTTAGTTCTCGTGAAAATGTCTCATATACCGACGAGTTCAAAAGCAGTGCATGAACAAACCTGATTATCCTTCTTATCCCAAGATGTTTGTACAGTGTCCACCTCTACTCTGACCATTTGCTCAATCCAAACTTACGTTCTTCATTCTTATTCCAGAATGAGATTATGTTCACAAAATCAGTTTTCATGACTAATGTAAATGGCTGACTGACTAAATTTTTCCGTCGTATTAGTCCTTACTTTGATCATCGTTTTCATAAATGAAATTGATTTTAGACACACGTTCTTTATTGATTTACAGCCACGTGACTCGATTGACTTTTCCTATTCAAAGTTTGAATAGAAATTGTCTAAACATATGTCAAGTTTACATAATATCAGTCTAAAGCGATGGTAATCAGTTTGTAAAAACGCATTCGCCGAGCAGTTTGACCGTCTAACAATTGCAAATAAATGATTATATCGATGGACAGTAATGTGGATTACAGTCAAATCTGCCTTAATGACTGGCACTGCTATTATTACTACCGCAACTACTACTAATGCTACCAATACTACCAATATAACCACTACTACTATTACTATAACTGCAGTAACTATTATTATTACCACTATGCTAGCAAAGAATCTACTTTCCACAATGAACAAACAGAAGAAACAAAACACAGTTATGCATAGAAAAAACGCATCATTGAGTGCAAAAAAGTCACACAATACTGAAAAGTTATGCAAATATCGGGCATATTTAAGACGTCCAGACAAAGCAGTGAACAAGCCTGAACTTCGTGTCCGTTTCGCAAACTAAATAAACAATTTCACTGTCAATAATAATAATAATTGCACAAATTATGAGAATTATTGAAAGAAATTCACTGATTTCTACCAGTCTTCAGTACATATTGATATTAAAAAATGAAAATAAACTTTCGAACTATTCACATTTATGTTTTTGATTGTTTTTCTGGTAGATATATGTTTCGCGCGCTCTTCAAAAAGGACAATTGTAACAGCGTTCAAATCATCATGTATATGGTGTTAATAGATTCTGTTTTCTTTCTATTGCAGGACCACCAAGAATAAATGCTTTAGAAGAAGAAGAACGAGCTCTACATGCACTGAGCCTACAGGACGACTCATAAGACTATTTGTAAACTAACGCCCCCCCTGTACATTTCCCGCACATTTTAATTTCAAAAATATAACATTGGTGTCTTGCATTCCGTGTTCTCTCTCTGTGGTGTGAAGTGCTCGGTTAATGATTGTGTGCTGTTGTTTCAGATTCTTCCGCCCTTCATTAGCTGCTGCTAATACGTGTTACACAATGATATTTTTCTATTATTTTGATCGTTTGTTACGTATCAAGACTACTGTTTTCCCTTTAATTGAATTTCTTTCAGTTAAAATATCCGATCAGAGTATCGTTTTGTTTCCAAAGTAGCTTGTCGTTGGTGCTTTTGAGTATTCTGTTTTTCTATTGTATCTGTTGGTACCTTTGGTTCGAACAATCCACAGTTTTCCACTTTTTGGTCATAGATCATTTTTGTCTCTGAGTATTTTTGCATCTAGTTCTATTTTTAAAAAGACCCATGTTTAAATGACTGGACAGTGCAAGAAAAGCAATTGTCAACGTCCGAGCTGTCGTTATCCTGTTGAAAGCGGCATGCAGTGCGGTGAGTGCAAAGGCTGGTATCACGAAGTTTGCACAAGTTTAACGCCTGCGGCTTTCAAGCGGTTCAATAAAAATGGTTGCGTATGGCTTTGTCAACAGTGCTGTTCGGATGCAAACGGCTTGCTAACCAAGGCCATCTCATTGGTAAATGCTGCGAAAATGTGTTTTGGCAAGCGTGGTCGGGACACATCAACAAGTGCTCGCTCTGTTGACACGCAAATTGGCGTGAAGCAAACTCAGGTGAGTCCGAAAACAGCTGGCTCGCATTGACCAAAGGAGGAAGAACGGTCTTCAAAGAGGTCCGTCTTAACTAAAAACTCAAGAAAAAAGTTTCTTCCTTCCCATATTCCATGACTTTGTCAGTAATTTAAGGTTGTTCAAATATATTTTGTCATATAATATATCAAGTCATTTTCAGAGGTGCATCTGTGATCAAGGACTTCACGTCGAATGAACACATTGTCTTTCCCTTTGATATTAATATCACCTAACTGATCGACCAATTCAAAAGAATCCTTCACAGAATATTTAAATAAACGTATTCTAATAGTATCCAGTTTTTTAACTAGGTTATATGTAGGTGGGCGACACTGATAAAATTGGGCGTAAACGAATCTTTGGTTTGTGAATCTTAGGTAATACATTTAGATGACGATACTCAGAACTAATAGGTTTTGGGAAATTAAATTCCTTTCTACCAATAATATTCATGTGTTGTAGTTTTACTAGGTTCGAATTTATTCTTCTCTCTAGTTCGCTTATACCTCCGAATTTCCGACAGTAGCTGCTACATTGACGTAGTGGTTGAGCTTGCCCATCTTGATGAAGCAACTGAGCTATACTGGCTGGAACAACAGTTCCTCAAGGTTCTACCATCCCAGGCAGGTCGATTGAAGAACGGTAAGACTAAATGCAGCAACTCAAGGTCTGAAGGCAAAGTCGTACTGCTGACTGTACAGAGGTGCCCCCAAATGCCCTGGTATGGCCTAGAGCGGAGTAGGCCTGCCCTCACTCTCGAAATGCTCTCACACGAACACGCGTTTATAGCCTCTGTCAGGGTAGTCCTACTCACTGCTGTCTCGTGGCGGGGTGTTGTTTACGAAAGTGAGATGACGAAAAGCGAATGTACGGCGCTTTAACCGGATCCCAAATCGATGTTGCACATGTGCTCCAGTATCCTGAAAGAACCAATGGCGTATGAACCAATCGTTGGTCACCGGCTACTATGGGACTGCATCTCCTCACGATGCTCCACTGCGTTGTGGGTCAGACCTTTAGGTCGAAGGCTCAGGTAGTGGCCCCTTGAGAGAACCACCTGCTTCGGTCAGGGCACCTGGGCAGTATCCCAGCGCACACACAAAAATTTTGTGTGGCGCCTATATATTTGGTCCCATCTTGTACCAATAATTATTTGTTCAAATAAATAAAAAAATAATAAACTGTGCAGAGGTGTGACAGCAGTAAGGTGTTCCCCTCGGACAACCAGCATGACAGCGATGCTGCCTTTCCACAAGAAGGGGTTGGGTTAGAAAAGGTCGACCCTAAAAATGCGCATCTCACCTTACCCCACGGATATCCGTCTCCGGCGGCAAGGCCCTTTGAAGAACGGAGCTAACACATTCAAAACCTCCCACAAAAAGGCCGTGCGCAACCGGCCTCAAGCAGTTGTCCCTTGGACTCTGCGGTCACGCACCCAGGTCGTTAAGACCAACGCTAATCCGGTTTCCTTTTCAGGTTCCTCAAGAAATACCCTTCCACGGTGTGGGCAGCCGGGAAGTGACATCAGCCCTTATACCCGTAACAGCACACGACACCAAGTTGGTCACACTCAAATTCTTCCTACACCTCTTAGTAACTCTCTTATCTCCACGACTAACCCTTCTCACGTCCCTTTATCACCTCGCCCCGCTAGTGCAAACGATTCGAGTACGCGGAACGTTATTCCTGGTCTCCTGAAACCACGCTCTAAACTACACATAGGGGCTTTCAACGTTCGAACAGTGCCAAATAGGACAACAGGCTTCCCTAGCTAGGACTTAAGAATCCCGCTCCATCGATGTGTGCTGCGTCTCCGAAACACGCATACAGAATCCGAGTAGTGTCATTCATTTGACCGCACCATGTCAAAGTAACGAACCAACTCGATTCAGGCTTCGTGTATCTAGAAGCCCTGATGCTCCTTTCCATGGCCTCGCTGGCGTAGGTATAGCATTGAGTCCTAGAGCGGAACTAGCTCTCTTAGACTGGATCCCAGTAGACAGTCGTTTGTGCGCTGTCCGACTAAACGGAACAGTAAGGACTCAGAAATATAGGGACACTCGTCGTTGCCTCTTCGTCGTCTCTGCCTACTCTCCCACTGACTGCAGCTCAGATGATGCAAAAGATGAGTCTAACAGAAAGTTTTCTGACCTTCTCCGAAAAGCTAGGCGTTCAGATGTAGTAATAGTGGCTGGTGACTTCAATGCTCAAGTAGGTAAACTAAGCGAAAGGGAAGGACACCTGAGTGGATCTTATGCTGTCGCGGCTCAAAGAACAGATAATGGTAACCGTCTGTTGCAGCTATGCTCAGACAACTGCCTGTTTCTTGCATACACTAACTCTAAGTATAAGGAAAAGCATCTTTCGACATGGAGACCCCCTAATTCGTCCCAACGTTGGACCCAAATAGATCACATCGCTATCAGCCACCGATGGAGGGGCTCGATAGAAGACTGTCGCTCATTCTGGAGCACATGCTTAGACTCAGATCATGCTCTGGTGCGAGCGCGTATTTGTCTACGTCTTACTGGACGTAGGAAACATGCTGCAAGGAAACCCCTTAGGGTCCTACTTAATGATAGTCAAGCTAAGAGTATATTTCAAGAACATCTAGAAAAACAGTTAGGCAGCCATGTAAGTGATACCCACCCCGAGGCAGCATGGAATGACATCCGAAAAGCTGTAGAAACAGCAGTGATGTCTGCAAGTACGGTAAACCACAAGGTTAGGGAGAAACACTGGATCTCAGCAGCATCTACCGCACTGATAGATGCTCGAAAACTCATTCCATATGGCTCTGAACATAACGAAGAGCGGAGTCAGCTTAAGCGTAAACTGACCAGAAGCCTACGCAAAGATCGTGAACAATGGTGGGTAGCGAAAGCAAGAGAGATGGAAAAGGCAGCGGCAATAGGTAACAGCAGGCAACTGTTCAGACTTGTTAAGGAAACCGGTATTAGGAACCCAACTGTTAGCGAAACAATCTCAGAGAAAGATGGACATATTATTCATTCTCAATCCAGGAGATTGGACCGATGGGCACAACACTTTAGGGATCAGTCCAACTGGCCTTCAGCCACACTTCGGTTTCCCACGATCTCCAGTCTACCTGAATGGCAAGTTAATGTAAGTCCTCCGACTCTTTACGAAGTTGAAAAAGCTATAGGAAATCTGAAGCGTGGGAAAGGAGCAGGCCCTGACAGGTTTACCCCTAAGATTTTTAAGGATAGCGGTCCAGTATTAGCAGCGAGATTGACTGAGGTCTTAGGTAGAATCTGGGAACTGGACGTAATCCCATCTAACTGGTCACAATCACTGATTATGCCAGTTTATAAGAAAGTACAAAAGTCTTCTTGTGACAATCACAGAGGAATTAGTTTGACTAATATAGTGTCTAAAATATTAGCTTCAATAATACTTCGATGTCAAACCAAAGCTCATGAAGAGCAGACCAGAGAAAACCAGGCTGGTTTTCGACCTGGACGTGGTTGTATAGACCAGATATTCACACTACGTCAGGTCCTGAAACATTGACACACATTCAGACGCTCCAAAATCGTAGTATTTCTCGACCTTAAGGCGGCATTTGACTCTGTTGATCGCGAGGTTCTATGGCAGTGTTTGTCACTGAAAGGAGTACCAAAGAAGTACATTAACCTTATAAAGGCTCTCTACTCGAACACAACTGGTCGAGTGAGAGCATATGGCGAACTGTCATCAGAATTGATTACCTCAAGTGGTGTTCGTCAGGGCTGTCCACTCTCTCCATTCTTGTTTAACTTTGTTGTTGACGTGCTTTTATAAATAACACTTTCCACATCTGACTTTCCAGGGGTTTAATTTCTACCGGGAGATCCACTTGTTGACTTAGAATATGCCTATGACATAGTTCTATTTGGTGAAGACGCTGACAAAATGCAGAGTCTGCTGACCATTCTAAGCAACAATGCAGGCATGTTCGGCATGAGATTCTCTCCCTCGAAATGCAAAATGTTGCTTCAGGATTGGGTTGCGTCGACACCCGAACTAGTGATAGGGAGTGAAGTAGTTGAGCGTGTCGACCGCTTCACTTATCTTGGAAGTCTCATCAGTCCTTGTGGTTTGGTGTGTGACGAAATCTCAGCACGGATACAGAAGGCTCAACTAACTTTTGCCAACTTGCGTCATTTGTGGCGTAGGCGAGATATCCGTCTATCAACCAATGGACGTGTTTACTGCGCAGCAGTTCGTTCCGTCCTACTTTATGGCAGTGAAACATGGCCGTTAAGAGTATAGGATATTCGTAGGTTACTAGTATTTGACCATAGGTGTCTTCGAAACATTGCTCGTATATCCTGGGACCACCGAGTAAGTAATGCAGTTGTTATGAAACGGGTACTAGGTAAGGATGGCAAATCAATTGATGAAGTAGTGAAACTCAATCAGTTGAGATGGCTGGGACATGTATTGCGCATGCCCGACCACCAACTGCCCCGACGTGCTATGCTTTATGGTGTAGGAGTAGGTTGGAAGAAAGCTAGGGGCGGTCAGACCAAAACATGGCACAAATCCATGAAGTCACTGGCAAGTGGACTGAGTCATGTTGGTAGATGTAGACTACCTAGTTGGGGACCGCGAGATGATAGCATGGCTGAAAATCGTTTGCAATGGCGCAGGTGCATCCACTCTCTGTGTTCTCTCAAACTCTAATCTTCTGAATCCTCCATGTCCTTTATTTTCTTTCTAAATATATTCCACTGGACTATACTCCTTAAATAACATCATCAAACCTTAACGTTCCCTATTACTACTTATACTTTCACTACTCTGCCACTACGGGATTTAAATCGATAAATGTATCTCTGTGCTAATGTGATATGGCAACTCGAACTGATGTACATACCTACAAAGCTTCAAGTTGTTAATGACTGACTGATACCTCCGAATTCGGCATCAGACATAAATTTAGTTTCATCACTGAGGATGGATAACATCTTACATTTACATTCACATTTGTTCATCATAATAAAGGGTCTTCTGTGAGTGATATTTGGATCTGGTACGATGATAAGTATATCTCAAACAACTAGAAGTATCTGTTGCAAAAGTAGCATTTCAGTACTCTCCAATCACATGATCAGAAAAATTGCGCGAAGTCCTGGATATAGCACACTAATCAAACATTGAAGCGTTTTGGACAGCCGCAACTTTGTTTACTCATGGAAACGAATTATTAAACGTTCGACATTGAAAATCCTGGTTCGCTACTTGCACCAAGGACTCAAAGTTGTTTTCTCAACCCGTATTCCCCAAAAGCTTTACTTAAACTTATTTTATGAAATCCAAGCGCATCTTAGAACCAAATCAAGACCATAATGTACCACAATATTTAATACTAATCAGTATATAGCTGGGACGCTTTTGGGACAGAGTTAACAATTACTTAGCCGTGATTTGTGAAGGAACCATGATAGTACAGTGACACAAACCCCATTATGTTCCGTATCTAAATGAGACATTACACTGAAGTTCACCAAATAATCTTATTAAATTATCAGCATCATCCCCAAATTTATGGCAATTCGCAAACAGTAGGGGACCTTAGTATCAGTCATATTTCACGAATAATCAAATTAATATCATAACCAGTATCAGTTTGACGTCTCGCTAACTGAAATCTGTTTACGAGCGTGTCTCGCTTGTGGCTCCTACTTCGTTAGAAAAACTAAAGAACACAGTCAAGAAATTTGAAAGGACAGCATACTGTCACTTCGTGGTCTATGATTCCTATATCTATCAGAATGAGGGAGTTTATGTGATGGAGAAGAGTGGATAATTTGCATGCTTCACATCTATTGTAATGGCGACTAGTATGAATGACTTAGCTAAGAGAGGTGTTAACATAATTAATTGAGAAAGTTACATACAGGATAGTTTTCACGTTTCGTTTTCTGAGTTTATTGGTTTTAAGATAGACTAATTATGATAAACTTATATTTTTCTAAAATGAAACTGTCAATTATCATACTAATAATGTTGTTTATAATCTGTAAATAAGAATGGTAGACAATTTTTAAAATTTATAATGCTTCCGTGCAAGTCAGTCAATGAACATTTTATTTGAATCACATGCTTAATCTCTCCATTTACATCTAACCTGCATGCTAATTTATTCTTGTCGAGATAATTGAAAACCTGTTCTCCATAACTTAAATAAATACTTCCGTGTCTACTTGACTAATGATAAGTCCACTTTAATATTAACTATTACCAACCAGTATCATAGAATCGTCATTTTACTAGTTAAGACAACATCAATAATAATTTAGCTTTGTTTATTTCTTACATAATAAATATATGCTTTAATACGATTGAACCGACTGAGACTTTTTTAATTAATAAAGCTTCAGAAACGAAAATTATGGATCACAACACTTAATCGAAACTACTAGGACTTCACAGAATAAAATTAATTGGATTACAATAATGATTTTTAGCCAACAAAACAATTTATACAGCCGAAAATAAGTGGGCACCTGAACACATTAAATACTCGTTCAAGTAATTGTTATTTTTAAAACACATAACATTTGTAGAAATAATCAAAAGAAAAAAATAATCACACTCTTGAATACATATAAATCGATCTATGGATGATATAGAATGTCACATTAACATTGTTATCATGTAAAAGAAATACGACTACGGAAGAGAAAGGCTTATTCACATAAACACATGGGAGATGTATGTATTGATCAACACTGTGCTGAAAATTTTATATTGTACTACACATCTAATATTGAACAAAGTTAATAATAATAAACAAAAAATAAGATTTAGTATAAGCTAATCACGAGCTGAGAAATCATCAAGCACTTCTTTTGGCAAACAAGAAACATACGATGGCAACCAATCGGCGACAGGAGTAGCAAGTATGCCTCGAAGATTATCATGTTTAGCATCCAGATCGTATTTGTAAGACTGTCCAGTTAAATCTGTTAGTATCCCGCCAGACGCCAGAAGCACAGCTTCTGGAGCACATGTATCCCACTTTTTAGTACCTTGGCTAGGGAATACATAAACATGAGCACGTCCTTCCAGAAGCACTAAAACTTTATAACCACACCCTCCTGCACGAAGAACCTATGAAAATAAAAAATACTGCACGAGTGTATTTCGGATTTTAAGGGTAAAAGTTGTGCATAAACTCTCACATTTAAAATAATCAGTTTCATTACTAAAAATACATGAAATTAGATTTTTATTTTATTTTAACACATAGATATTGGTACAAGGAGGTACCAAATACACATGCGCCACAAAAGTCTCATTGGATATGTGTGAGGGCTGTGATACTGCCCGGGTGCCCAAACCGAAGCAGGTACATGAAATTAGAACCGAACTTGCATCATTAAAAAAGTTTCAAGATATAGTGAGTCAAAACAAGGTTTCGAGCTACATAAAAAATGAAGACTTATCAACAGATCCTACTAACAGCATATTTACTGAATGGCACAAGATTTTATACACAACAAAGACCAAGAAGTCAACATTTTGATAGAAAAATGAGAAGACGAAATTGATCTGAAAAATGTTTCGTATTTGAAGTGTATACTTCGGACAATTTAGTTACACATACTTGTCAAGGAATCTTAAGTGAAAATTAATAAGGGTCAAATAAATGACGGTTCAAGTAAACAAAGTAATACTTTAAAGAGAAAATCAACATAGTATGGAAAGAATGGGAAATCATCGCATTACTCGTGCAATATCTAGGTCTACCTGGAATTATGGGATTAATATCTCCTATCACGATCAGTTAAGCAGCGTAATATGTCTTCGATGGCTGATTTTAGTTTCTGTCCTAAAATTATACTGTTGGATTCACTTCTAGATAGTAGAGATATGTAAACACTTTCCTTCGAAGTAGAATCAAAGAGATTTGGTGTTGACTGACTTTTGCACTTATTTGTAAACTTCAGTGGATAACGGTTTGATATCAGTGTGTCAGTCAGCAATTTTGCTTCTTCAAACATATCTGCAGCACATATTCTTTGGGTGCTGTTAGAGAGGCACTTACCAAACTTCGCTCGTGTTACAACGGATAAAACTTGGAAGTTTAAATACTGATCAGTCCAGATTGGTTTCCTAAATACTGACCGCATCATAATTCCAACCTCCCATCGACTCAAAGGTACGTCTAAAAAAGGGTGATTTGTTATTACTTTCTTCCTCATAGGTCAGTGCGATATCATTCTGTACGCTACCTAATTTATCTAATGACTGAGCAATATCGAAATTCTGATCACAAATAACTAATGCATCATCCATATATCTCTTATAGTTACCTAACTAATGAGTTCATTTGTCATACTTTCAACATATGACAAATACACTAGCTAAGAGAGGTTCCAAAAGACTACCCACTACAGCACCATTAACTTGTCGAAGATGTTTACCTTTAAACAAGGAGTTTTGGAGTACACAATAAAAGTAAATTTTTCCACAGTGTTGAACGAATAGGAAAAAGAGGAAATTACTCGATATACAGTAACAAAAGAAAGTCTTGGTTAAGGGAACATTCGTAAAAACAAAGTATACATCAAAAGAATGAATGGTCTTTTCTTTAATATCAATACCATCAATAAGATCAATTAGTTTAAATGTATCTTTTAAGGAAAACTTACACAATTTATTGCTAATTTCCCCCAAATGCCATGGTACGGCAGAGGGTGGAGAGAATCAGATCACCCTCGCAAAATACTCTCACATGGCCACATGTATACAGCCACTCACAAAAAACTCCTACTCACTGAATTCTCGTGACGGGAGTGTTGTTTACGAAATTGAGAGGACGAAAGGCGAGTGTCCGGAGCCTCAACCTGGTTGGTGGATACAAAGAGTCCACCTAGAGGAGTTGGAAAACCCCAATTCCAAACCAGTGGTGTACATGGGCTCCGGTATCCTGAGGGAATAAAAGGCGCATTAACCTATTATTAGTCATCGGCTATCATGGGAGTGCATCTCCCAACGTTGCTCGACTGCCTTGTGGATCAGACATTTCAGTCGAAGGCTCCGGGTGTCGCCCCCTAAGAATACCACCTGCTTCCGTTTAGACACCCGAGCAGTATCATAGAACACACAAAAACAAAGTGACTTGTATGGCGCATATGTATTCGGTGCCCCTTTGTACCAATATTTATGTTAAAATAAATAAAAATATATAAATATTGTTTAGAAATTTAGCTAAACATTTTGCTAGTTTCTATGTAGGTTAACGACACATAAATAATATTAGTCATAGTAAATTAATGGGTTTACGATTTTCAGTTAATCTCTATACAAACTGATGTTGCCACCTTGACGTGGTGGTCGGGCTTGCCTATCTTTATGAAGCAACTGAGCTATACTAGCTGGAACATCTGTTCCTCAAGCTCCTACCATGCCAGACAGGTCGATTGGAGAACGGTAAGACTAAAAGCAACAAATCCAAGGTCCGAAGGCAAAGTCGTACTGCTGACTGTACAGAGGTGTGACAGCAGTAAGGTGTTTCCTTCAGACAACCAGTGTGACAGCGATGCTGCATTCTCACAAGGAAGGAAGGGGTTAGAAAAGGTTGACCCTAAATATGCACACCTTGCCTTATCCCACGGATATCCGTCTCTGGCGGTAAGGTTTCAACAAGTACGGAGCTAACACGAAAACTACTCATAAAAAGGTCATGTGTGACCGACCTTAAGCAGATGTCCCTTGGGTACTGCGGTCAGGCTCTCAGGTCACTATAACCACCTCTAATATAATTTGCTTTTCAGGTACCACCAGAAGAACCCTTCCACGGTGTGGGCAACTAGGAAGTGATAACCGCCCTCATACCTCTAACAGCACTCAAGACCAATGTATTCATAATCAACCTCCCTCTTCAATTCCTATTATTCCTCCTACATCGACTTTTAAACCTAAACTTCCTCTCTTGGTTTCCTCCTCAAGTGTCACTATGGCCAACGATTCTAGTTTGCGAAATACTGTCCCAGGTTCACTGAAACCTCGCTCCAAACTACACATTGGAGCCTTCAACGTACGCACACTACGTCAAATCGGCAAGCAGGTCTCCTTGGCTAAAACCCTAGAATCTCATACTATTGATGTTTGCTGTGTCGTTGAAACATGAATAAAGGATCATAGTGTGGTCATTCACTTGACCTCAACTCGCCAAAACGGGCAGTCGACGAGATATACCCTCCGTTTACCTGGTGACTTGATGGCTACTTCTCATGGATTGGCGGGTGTAGGCATAGCACTAAGTACGAGGACAGAACAAAAACTATTAAAATGGATCCGCGTTAACGGTCGACTATATGCTGTCCGACTAAACGACTCCGTAAGAACACGTTGTTACCTTTTCATGATTTCTACCTACGCTTCCACTGACTGCAGCCCGGATGGAGTGAAAAATGATTTTTACAGAAATCTTTCTGGAGTTCTTCAAAAAGCTAAACACTCGGACATAGTACTTGTAGAAGGTGAATTTAAAGCCCAAGCAGGTAGCTCAAACCAAAAAGAAAGACATTTAGGTGGGTATTTTGGTATTCCGGCTCAGCGAACAGATAACAGTGATCATCTGCTGCAACTGTGCTTAGACAATCGTTCATTTTTAACAAGAACTAATTTTAAGCATAAGGAGAGAAATCGTCTAAAATGGCGATCGCCTGCACCAAACCAACGATGGACTCAAATAGACCATATTGCCATTAGTCATCGTCGGAGAGGGTCGAAAGAAGAGTGTCGCTCGTTCTGGAATACATGCCTTGACTCCGACTATGCCCTAATACGAGCACGCATCTGCTTGCACCTCACTGGACGCGAAAAAGCCACACTAAAAAGACCCA
The DNA here is from genome assembly GCA_946903255.1 of Schistosoma spindalis. Classification (NCBI taxonomy): domain Eukaryota; kingdom Metazoa; phylum Platyhelminthes; class Trematoda; order Strigeidida; family Schistosomatidae; genus Schistosoma; species Schistosoma spindalis. Next base: position 49,766,834 of record OX336420.1, read on the forward strand.
TTAGAACTAAACTGAGTAACGAGAAAACCAAAAGTAGGTTCCAGGAACAACTGAGGTCACCCTTACGTAGTTCTGAAAACGAGGCTGACCAAGATGTTGCTTGGAAAGATATACAATCAGCTGTAGAAACAGCAGTGACATCAATTAGTGATTTAAACCACAGGGTTACAAAGAACCAATGGATTTCTTCAAGGTCTACTGCACTGATGGATTCGCGTAAACTGATCACATCAGGCTCTGAACACTATAGTGAGAGAAAGCACATCAGATCTAGATTAGCCCAAAGTCTATGGAACGATCGTGAGTAGTGGTGGGTAACGAAAGCAAAACAGATGGAAATGGAAGTGGCTGTAGGTAACACCAGACAACTCTTCAGACTAATAAAAGAAACCGAAATTAAGGAGTCAAGTGTAAGGCAATATCCGAAAAAGACAACATTCTTATCTTCTCTCAGTCCAGACGTTCAGGACAATGGACGAAACGCTTTAAGGAGAAATCGGGCTTGCCTCCAACTATTTCACAGCTACCTACCATTTCCAAACATCCTGAACGGAACATTGAAACAGGCCCCCAACTCTAATTGAAGTTCAAAAAGCTGTAGCTAATCTAAAACGAGGAAGGGAAGCTGGTTCAGATGGATTGGCTCGAGGTCTTTAAGGACGGTAGTCTAGTTTTAGCGATTAGGTTGACCAATATTTTAGCTAAAATCTGGGAGTTGGACGTAATCCCATCTGACTGGTCGCAATCATTGATTGTTTCAACATATAAGAAGGAGTCAAAGTCATCCTGTAATAACCATAGAGGGATTAGTTTAACTAGTATAGCATCTAAAATACTAGTCTTGATAATTATCGGGCGCCTAACTGAGACTCGTGAACTGCAAACACGAGGAAATCAGGCTGACTTCAGACCTGGTCTTGGCTACATCGACCACATATTCACCATTCGCCAGATCTTAGAACACAGACATGCTTATCGGCGTCCGACAATGATAGTTTATCTTGACTTAAAAGCGGCATTTGACTGTGTAGACCGAGAGGTTCTGTGTCAGTGTCTGTCATTGAAAGGCGTTCCTCAGAAGTACATAAACCTTGTGAAAGATTTTTACTCGAACACTATTAGTCGGTTCAGTGCTTATGGAAAGTTGTCATCTGATTTTTCAACCTCAAGTGTTGCCCGTCACGGCTGTCCACTATCTCTAATTTCGATCGATTTCACCATAGACTTACTGCTGGAAATAGCGTTTTCGTTGACTGAATTTTCAGGGATTGACCTCCCGATAAAATGCAGAGTATTTTGGTAGTACCGAGTAACAATGCCAGGATGTTTGGGATGCGTTTCTCCCTTTCCATATGTAAGTTGTTGCTTCATGGCTGGCGTACGTCAACACCTGAACTAAGAATAGGGAGTGAAGTAGTCGTACGCGTCGACAACACTTATCTTAGAAATCTGAACAGTCCTAATGGGTTGGTGTCTGACGAAATCTCATCACGGATTCAGAAAGGTCGTTCGGCTTACGCCAACTTACGTCACCTATGGCGAAGGTGAGATATCCGTTTATCAATTAATGGACGAGTATACAGCACAGCGGTTCTTTCTTTTTTACTTTGTAGCTGCGAAAGGTGGCCACTAAGTGTAGAAAATATTCGTAAGCTACTAGTATTTAATCACACATGTCTTAGAAATATTGCTGGCATCTGCTGGGATCACCGGGTAAGTAATAGTGAGGTCAGACGCAGGGTATTAGGGAATGATGGTAAATCAGTTGATGAGTTTGTGGATCTTCATCGACTGAGATGGTTGGGCCACGTGTTGCGTATGCCTGAACACCGATTACCACGACGCGAAATGCTAACCGGTGTTGGGGATAATTGGAAGTGAGTTAGGGGCGGCCAAAACAAAACGTGGCATCAGTGCTTGAAGTCACTAACTTCTGGTCTGAACCATGTTGGTAGATGCAGACTACTTGGTTGGGGTTCGCGTGACTATCATAACCAATGGTTGGAGACTCTTGGTGACATGGCTCAGAATCGATCACAATGGCGTCGGTGTATACACTCTCTGTCTTCCTTTAAATTAAGAGATTTAATCACTTCATATCTTTCTTTCTAGGAACTAATTCTTTATTCTTGTACTATCACCTTATATGCAATCTTTCTTCTATATATTACCACCACTGAATTAACTACTTCTATGAATAATTATAATAATAATAATAATACACATAAGAACACTATGTAAAAAATAGAACAACGCTTACTTACTTACCTACGCCGCTCACCAACATTCTCCATCCAAGTCTGTCCTATGCAATCCTTTCCAGTTGCTGGTTTATTCTCTCCCACAGTAAACTGTTGCTGATGATATCCTGCCAACGTACATTGTGCATCTTGCGTAGACAACTGGCCTATCCAACAGTTCCTCAAAGTACTCTACCCATCTGTTCCGCTGTTATTGGATTTCAGTGATTGGCCTGCCTTATTGTCCTTGACCGGTCTTTCCGATTTACTATAACTTCATCCTAGTTTGTCCGTTGTATCATATATCTGTTTCATATTTCCTTCTCTTACATCCTTTTTCGCTGTCGTTGCTAGCCCTTCTATATATTTTTGCTTGTCGGCTCTAATGCTCTTTTTCACTTTCTTGTTTGCTTCTGTGTATTCAGTTTGTGCCTTGACTTTCTCTGTTCTTGTTTAGCTGTTGTTAATCACTGTCTTCTCGTTCTTCCTTTCCTAAATCTTATCTAGGGTTACGACGGCGATCCATTCATTATATTGATGCTTCTTGCGGCCCAGAACCTCCTGACACGTTGAATTTGGTGCTTTTTTGATACCTTTCCAGTTTTCCTCCATAGAAGTTTCTTCTTCCATCAGTAGATCCTGAAAGGCTTGGAACCTGTTGTTGAGAGTTATCTTGAATTGGTTGAGTTTGTTAGTATCTCGAAGGAACGATGTATTGAACCTTTTGAATGCTGTTCCCCCAGTTGTCCAGTGTTTCTTTAGCTTCAGCTTCATCTTGGCCACCACCAGGTGGTGATCTGAAGCTATGTCAGCTCCTCTCTTGGTTCTCACATCTTCCATTGACCTTGTGAATTATTTACTGATGCAAATATGATCGACCTGGTTCTGTGTAGTGTGATCCGGTGAGACCCATGTAGCTTTTTGTATGTGTTTGTGGGGAAATATTGTGCAACCTAAAGCCATTTTGTTGAATACACATAGATTTCCAAGTCTCTCACCATTCTCGTTCCTGTCTCTCAGTCAGTTCATGCCATCCCATGATATCTTCATAACCGTTGTTGTCCATTCCAACTTTGGCGTTTGGATCTCCCATCAGAATGGTGAGGTCCTTTCTTGGGCACTTCGCTATGATCGATTGCAGCCCCTCGTAGGACTAATCTTTATCGTTGTCACTGCTTTAATTGGTGGGTGCATAACACTGGATAACATTCATTGTGATTCCCTTATTCTTTGTTTTGAATGACGCTTTGATGATCCTGGATCTATGAGATTCCCGTCCTACAAGTGCTTTAGGTGCTTCTTTGGACAGCGTCAAAGCAACTTCTTGAGTGTGGGGAGCATTTTCCTCTTTGTGACCAGAGTACAGCAGTATCTCTCCTTTGCTGTCCAGCTTGGGTCCAATGGATTTCGCTGATTCTCTGTACTGCCAAATTGTATCTCCTCATTTCCGTTTCTATTTGACAGGTCTTCTCAGTCTCCCACGTTGTCCGGACGCTCCATGTGCCTATGAAAATTGTTGCTTTGGTTGTTAGAAAGGGCATCGGCCTCGTGACTTCCGAAGAATCTCGGCTTTTATCATGAGGCATCATAATTTTTCTGAATGAAGACCTTTCAACTCCCAGGGTACAGTTTAATCGATTATTTGATTTTAAGAGCGATACAAAGCATTTTACACCCACAATTACAGCTGAATATCAAATATTTGAGAACTATGTGATATGTAAAAGTGTTGAATATATCTACACAAGAAATTCAAAAAATTGTATTGTAACCATACAATCATGCTTACTTCAGTGGGATAGAATGCTCCGTCGACAAAATCCTGAGTAGTAGAGCGATGGGATCGAGTAACAACAATAATATGAGGTGAAGTCAGTTTTGGGGCATTTTGGTTGATTGGATATGGCAATTTTGAAGAAGGTAGCACAGGATTTATGCCAAACACACCCAGACCTACAAGTCCCCAAACGATTCGAGTCGTGTAATGAGGCTCAGTTGTATTGGCTTGGTAAAAGGGTTGAGCGATAACACCACCCACAGGCTTTCCATCAATCGAAATTCCGATAAGAACTGTAACAAACTCAACAAGGCCCTGGATTTAGAAGAAGCACATACACAGGAAAAATCAATTTTACTTAAGAGTTTAAAACCATGCATGGACATCTACTGTTATTATGTGGTTGTATTTTACGTGATATCATGAATAAAAATCAAATAGATAAACATACTTCAGTAAATTCCTTTGTACCATCTAGTGGATCCACCCAAACTACAATATCCTCCAGTGACAAATCTTTTAGTTCTGGAGGACATTGATATTTAAGAACAGTTGAGTTTAATTCAGTAGACCTAGGTAGATTTCCAGGATCCAAATCACCTTCTTCGCCTATTTTTCGAGTTATTAGAGTAAACATTAAAGATACCAATAACATGAAGACCCGGGAAGGTCTCGTTCAAGGATTGTACTATGCACCGCTGAGAATCTCGATCAGCTCTGGATTGCAAATCGTCAACTCCTTTGTCGATAATGGCCAAGTCTTTGGAATCATATACCGCACGAATCAAACAACAGGCCTTATCGGCTAAAGATACAGAGGCAGCAAGTATTCTCATGACAAGAGGGGGCTGCATATTTCTTTAAAATGAAAAAAAGAATGAATTATAAGCTGGTAACCATACTTACAAAAAGCTACTAAGGAACCAGATTAAAGTTTATGAAAAAGTCTTAAGAGCCAAACACATCGTGACTGTAACAAAGCAACACAATGTCTCCGATGTAAATTTAGTGCTGCGAATTACAAACTTATCCGTTAAAAAAATACACTAACAGCAACAGTCAGTTATAGGCAACGTAGGAACCATTACATATGTCCATCGGCTTCAGCTCAGTGAGATGAAACTGTCTAGATAAATACTAGAATGTCGCAGTCCATACATACCTAAACACGAGATAAGCAACTGCTACACAATATATTCGCTACTTGGATGGCAGACGGACAACCTAGGCCACACGTAATCCAAAAATACAAGACAGTTTTGTGAACTTATGTCGAATCTTCACCATACAGCAAATACTAGGGTCGATGAGACTGAAGTTAAATGAAGTGGATCCAGTGACAAATCAATCCTTGAAAAACCGGTCAAAGGAAGCATTATCTCCAAAAGAATACCTATAATAGCGTCAAATGGAAGTTTCGATGGTGAGCACGGCAAAAATAGTAATCTGGTGAATACCATACTAAATAAATTTAATAAGTTGGTGTAAACAACTGTCTTAGAAATTTTTCGCCGAATTGACGACACTGAGTAAAGCACTATGGATAGAAAATGATAGCAACTGTTGAGATCATTTAAGTGTGTTCGGTAGTGCACAAATGCCAGCCACAATTAATTAGTGATCAATCGTAAAGTGGACCATCCTGATCAAATGCTATATCTGACATAGATACTCTTAAAGAAGGTATGCAGCCACGGATTAAGTATCACAAAGTTGCGACAGGGATCATATTAAATAAGTTAGCTTAAACGCAAAAGTAAAGTCTTCCAAACACATTATAAGCATGTATGGAATATATGAGTAATTTTCGTAAACAAAATGATCCAGAAGCTAAGATTGTCCAAAAATTAAATAACCATTACGGACCGTTGGGCAGAAGTTGCTAGGGATCATAGGATGCTTTGAAGGACAAGTAAAGAACTCAGTCAGCTAAAACGTAGAACCAGAGCCTTCACAAGGTTTATGTACTTCTGAGGAACGCCTTTCAATGACAGACACTGACACAGAACCTCTCGGTCTACACAGTCAAATGCCGCTTTTAAGTCAAGATAAACTATCATTGTCGGACGCCGATAAGCATGTCTGTGTTCTAAGATCTGGCGAATGGTGAATATGTGGTCGATGTAGCCAAGACCAGGTCTGAAGTCAGCCTGATTTCCTCGTGTTTGCAGTTCACGAGTCTCAGTTAGGCGCCCGATAATTATCAAGACTAGTATTTTAGATGCTATACTAGTTAAACTAATCCCTCTATGGTTATTACAGGATGACTTTGACTCCTTCTTATATGTTGAAACAATCAATGATTGCGACCAGTCAGATGGGATTACGTCCAACTCCCAGATTTTAGCTAAAATATTGGTCAACCTAATCGCTAAAACTAGACCACCGTCCTTAAAGACCTCGAGCCAATCCATCTGAACCAGCTTCCCTTCCTCGTTTTAGATTAGCTACAGCTTTTTGAACTTCAATTAGAGTTGGGGGCCTGTTTCAATGTTCCGTTCAGGATGTTTGGAAATGGTAGGTAGCTGTGAAATAGTTGGAGGCAAGCCCGATTTCTCCTTAAAGCGTTTCGTCCATTGTCCTGAACGTCTGGACTGAGAGAAGATAAGAATGTTGTCTTTTTCGGATATTGCCTTACACTTGACTCCTTAATTTCGGTTTCTTTTATTAGTCTGAAGAGTTGTCTGGTGTTACCTACAGCCACTTCCATTTCCATCTGTTTTGCTTTCGTTACCCACCACTACTCACGATCGTTCCATAGACTTTGGGCTAATCTAGATCTGATGTGCTTTCTCTCACTATAGTGTTCAGAGCCTGATGTGATCAGTTTACGCGAATCCATCAGTGCAGTAGACCTTGAAGAAATCCATTGGTTATTTGTAACCCTGTGGTTTAAATCACTAATTGATGTCACTGCTGTTTCTACAGCTGATTGTATATCTTTCCAAGCAACATCTTGGTCAGCCTCGTTTTCAGAACTACGTAAGGGTGACCTCAGTTGTTCCTGGAACCTACTTTTGGTTTTCTCGTTACTCAGTTTAGTTCTAATGGGTCTTTTTAGTGTGGCTTTTTCGCGTCCAGTGAGGTGCAAGCAGATGCGTGCTCGTATTAGGGCATAGTCGGAGTCAAGGCATGTATTCCAGAACGAGCGACACTCTTCTTTCGACCCTCTCCGACGATGACTAATGGCAATATGGTCTATTTGAGTCCATCGTTGGTTTGGTGCAGGCGATCGCCATTTTAGACGATTTCTCTCCTTATGCTTAAAATTAGTTCTTGTTAAAAATGAACGATTGTCTAAGCACAGTTGCAGCAGATGATCACTGTTATCTGTTCGCTGAGCCGGAATACCAAAATACCCACCTAAATGTCTTTCTTTTTGGTTTGAGCTACCTGCTTGGGCTTTAAATTCACCTTCTACAAGTACTATGTCCGAGTGTTTAGCTTTTTGAAGAACTCCAGAAAGATTTCTGTAAAAATCATTTTTCACTCCATCCGGGCTGCAGTCAGTGGAAGCGTAGGTAGAAATCATGAAAAGGTAACAACGTGTTCTTACGGAGTCGTTTAGTCGGACAGCACATAGTCGAAAGAGTCTTTTGAATGTGGCTTCACCGTGTCCAGTGAAAAACAAGAAAATGCCTGCTCATATTAGAACATGGTCGTAATCCAAGCATGTATTCCAGAACGAGCGGCACACTTCTTTCGAACCTCAACAACGATGACTGATGGCAATATATATGCTTAAAATAAGTGCTTGTTAAAAATAAATGATTGTCTGGGTACAATGGCAGCAGACGATCAACAGGATATCAGTATGCAGCACTTGTTCACCAAAATCTTAGTGATATCCAAGCAGATAGATAATGCTCAAAATTCTGAAGAAACTTATTTATGTTATCTTCAAAATTCCTTATATTTCTACCGATTGAAGCCTACTTTCTTATTATAAAACGACCCAAGGTGACGTGACTATAGATATGAAATAATAATCTGTTAGTTTATAAAATACCATTACATACCATTTGCTACATACAGCTTCCTTTTTTTCACCTTACATAAAAATTATTTAAGATATTTTGCAAGCGCAAGTGGTATTTAAGGAATTTGTTCCTCTGTTCAGGTTAAATCCGAAGTCAAATTATCTCTATCAACACGCTCGTCATGCAAAACAGTCAAAAGGAAGCCATCTACGTGCCAGACTACCATGTTTGTACTTGTATACAATGACGCAACCATATTAGCTTCATTCATAGTTGTACATTCTTATAAGAATGCATTTATACATGAAAACCACATCTCAGTAGCCTTTTTTTAAGACTTGAGCAAACTAGACATCTAAGTTTTACCAACCCTACAACAGTTTTCTTCTGGCTGGAAGATACTCTGTGTGCGATTGTGGTACTTTGAGTAGTTTGAGTGAAGCGAACTGATAAAAAAAACATGAAAAAATATGCATGACCCGGAAAGGGCACGGGAATCCTTTCAAAGTCGACCGCCGTTTTGTCTTGACGACCTTGAACGGCCTGACAGGAGGCGGTCATTCTGTCTTTCAATTGTCGTTGGCTAGTTGTGCTGTATGAGTAATACATTTTCTCATATTTAAGTCGTCTTTTGCTTTATTAAAAACACAAAATAACTGCCAAAAGCATTAATCTAGCATTCTCTATTCTGTGGTTTACATGTTGGCTCTACTGTTGCTTCGCATCTTGATCTGTGATCCCATTTTCTCTAGTGAACCTGAACGCCTTTGTTTAATTTTGCGATAAGGTCCAGAAAATAACGTAATAAATATAAGATAAACTTAGGAGTCATAGATACGCAAAGTTTGTGTGAATCACTGTTGAACTCAGAAGTAAAGACGAAATGTCAAGTAACCAGTAAGACTTAAATATTTGTAGTATCTCCTTCAGTTAGTAAAGAATTATTGCAAGGAATAACTTTTTAACAATAAATTAGTGCTTCATGTTCAGGAGACATTTCAGTTGACGTAAGCGGGGCGTTTCAACGTATAATACTGAAAAGGCGTTTAGGGAGCTGGATTGAATTTGATGGCGCGTTAAAGGAATTCCAAAAAGCATGGAAGAATAAGTTTATTACTTCTCAGACTATCTACACTCGTTACACCCACACAGAAAGCAAGGTGCTGAAGGACATGAGATTTAAATACTTGTTTGTGATGTTTCGTTGCACGTTTGGTTATAAACGTAAATCGGGCCTGACGGGAAATCAAAAGCCGGGAAAACTTGATCTATTATGTGACGTTTAAAGTCCAGATCTCCAAACTGCCGATCAAGGTCCCGTGTAAGATTGGAATCTGAAGAATATGCCATCAAATCACAATAATTCTTTACAACCATTCACATAGTAGTCCACGGATAGTTCGGCACATAAAACTACTAAGGAGAACGGCCTATCCACACAGGTCTTGGTAGCGTCCTCGTCCAAGATCTAACTAACAGTGAAACCACTAATCGCAGATTTTCTTCACCGTTTTGTGGACGGGTTTCTAGTTCAGCTATTGCCATCTTTCTTTTTATTCTATCTTCAAGAGACATATCAGGTCTTACTCGGTTGTCGGTATTGTCGTGACTACGAGTGCTACTTAACAAAAGACCACGTTGCTTCTCAGACCCTAGAATTACTTTAAGGAGTCTATATTGTCGGTGTTTAACAGTCATTGGTCCTCTTACCCATTCTTAGTCATTTTTCACCTGAAATTCGTTTGAATTATCTGGAAAATGCTACGGATAAATTCTTGGAGCTTGTACAAATCATGTCATTGTCTACTTTGAGGATCAGGAACGAGATCATTTGGTTCTGACAAATTACAACAATATTTTATAAGATGAGGCTTTCTCCGGCCACGCTAGGGTAGAGTTCCCTCTTACTGTCAGACTTTGGTAGTGTATTTTGCGACACATAATGGGAGTTCACCAATTACTTGCCGATCAAGTGGGTGCCGCTTTTGGCTTGTTTGCTTCCACTTCTTTGTCGGGACTATCGGGAACAGTGGCGAGTTATTCGAGAATTAAATTTTTACTGTAGAAGCATGACTATCAAGTGGCATTTCACTCCTCGTTGGTTTCCAATGAGATTTTACTTTTCCATCAATCACAGTCGGGGGTTTGGCACGTCTCGTAACAGCACGTACTACAGTGACATACTCTTCGATGTCGATATTCGTGTTACCAGCTCAGTCAACATGCAGGTAATAGAAAACAGGCTAAAGTATTGCGTTGAATGTATAAATGATTGTACAAACGGAAATAATTTAAAAGAGTTGAAATTTTAGGAATGCTTATTTTAAAGTTTAGTACAAAAACTGTGAATAACAACTGGCTTTTTGTCGAATTTATTATAGCTCAGTTTTAACATTAAAACATCGTAGAGTGATGAGTGGGCTTCTAATTGGTGTAATTATCCAGTTTTGTTTACAATAGGATCATTCGATAGGGAGGAAAAGCAATTCAAGCTTACAGAAATGAGTCAAAGAGGTATATGGTATAATAATTTATCATCAATACTATTGGTTTATGACATCCCACTGGACCACAAGGAGCATAACCTAACAAAATGTCTTGTCCTAAAGATACGGACAGAGTGAAGTTATCTCTCCACTATCATGTCTACTGGTCAGTAACGCCATCCCCTTTTTTGTGATGTCAGGCTTTCTTACGTTTGTGGTATGTATGAATATTTCTCTAATCTAAGCGCCATGTTGCACACCTAGGTTGAGTACACTGTCTCCACTAGTTCTATGTTACAAGCGAACCAGACAGCCTAAGCCTTTGCATTGTGGGTTGGACATCCATTTTGTATATCACACCGCTATGAAGCTAACTAATGATGTAAGTTATGATATATTAGTCAGATGGTATGTTGTTTAGAGGTAATGACAGGTAGCAGATGGAAGATTATGAAAGAAGGGTCTATGGTTGCAAAATTTCGGAGTAAGGGGATAACTAAGCAGAAAAACACAATACTTGAATGCTAGTAATAATTCTTTTAAAAAAATTAAACTTTTATAACATGAAATAAGAACTCACAAATATTTAAGATATTGTGAGTTTCCTATAACCGACAATAGTTGGTCACTACTCATTGGGTTAGTGAGCTATCTGTCTACGAACTAGTCAGTGAAAAGTTATTTAGTTCAATGTTCATAAAACTATTGTTTGTGAATGATTCTTCATAATTAGCCAATGATCCTCGGTTAAAAGGTGTACTAGTCGTTGGGAGAGGTAAGGATAATTCATTGGGTCGTGGTTCATGGTATTTCTAAGGCCCAGTATGTGCAACACCATAGACAGTTGTGTGAATCATAAGAAAACGCAAGAGACATGGATATTTAGTATTTATAATAAGGAAATACGAAGTATATAACAAAATGCAAATATTAAAACACGGTGTTGAAACCGCGACGCGTAAAAATTGAAACCACAATGACTAGTTTGGGTTGAATATCTGAGATTTGTGAAATAGCCAGTAAGTAACAATAAGTCATTTGTTCACAAGTTTAGATGCTAGATGGCTCATCGTTCATTGTGACCTGGCTTGAGTAAGCTCCATCATAGTTAAAATATCTTTTGAGACCCAAAGTTGGACCAGAACCAAAAATAAAAAACAAAAAAATGAATGAGGACAATGTCTCATGCGAAAGTACGAAGGTAGTGCTTTTATGACGTTAATCACTTGATAGTAATGAAAACATAACTCAAGCTTTGAAATGGCAAATTGAACCCTTATGAAAAGTAGAACTCATAAACCTACAAAACAAATAACGCACTACCATCATACTTTGAAAAACCAAAAACGGTTTCACTGCTTTCAAGCAAAACAAAATTGACAATAAAAAGATAGTATAAATGAGCATGCTTTGATCAAGTGAGACATCAACTACGGCACCAAAACTATGAAATAAATGAAATGGAGGAACATGATCTATCATAGCAAGCAATGTATTGCCTTAATCTACGTTTCTTGTTTGAGTACACTGTCTCTGCTAGTTTCATGTTGCAAGCAAATCAAATGATTGAAATTCTGTATTGTGAGTTAGATATCCATTTAGTATATCGTACTGCTACGAAAATAACTAGTGGTATAAGATATAAGACACTGGTCAAATTATATGTGGTCTAAAGATGGTAAGGATGGATAACAAACCAAATAATATGCAGGAGTTTAGAATTGTAAAATTTTAAGAGTAAGAAAAAACCATTGGGTGGCTCGCAAGAACTCAGGACATTATGAGATTCTTATGGTCGGCCATGTTTGATCAGCATCAATGAGATTAGTGAGTTATCTTTCTACTTGTAATAGAATAAAAGGACATGACATTTAGGAAAAATAATACTATTTTAGCCATTAGAGAGAACCGGAATCCGAAATTGACGAGTAGGAGCATGATGGCATGACTAATAATCAATGAATAATGGGAGAGGGTAAACCATATGTCCTATCATTTGACTATATCCATAGCAAGGACAATTGGGGTCCGTTATATACATGATTGGTCTAGATGTTAGGCGGTTCATAATAAAGTGCCTCATCGGTGTGCGAAAGTCTATGGAATAGTTGGTGAAGCTCTTCGGAGTCAAGTAACATCGCTTTCAGTCTTCTGAACTTGGTGATAGTGTCACAGTTACGGACAGGTACTTGTGACCATTTTCATAATAAGCTATACGGCAGCCTAAAGAACTTACAATGCATTAGTATTCGGTGTTTTACAGCAAGTAGTGTAAATGTGTTGTTTCTGAGTCTGTAGACTGGGTCAAGGATAATGGTCGTGTAAGAAGTTAGAAATGAGAGTCCATATATTGCCTTGTAGAGGAACATTAGATTGCTTCTTAGCCGACATAGCCATAAAGGTTCTAAGGAAAGGTGCTTACATCTACCTATTTAGTTGAGAGTGGAGTCACATCATAGCAGTCGGCGTGTGAATCTTCTTTGGACATCTTTTACTCTTATTTTGTCCGTGGTATTCGTGTTTGAGAAGATAAAAGAGCGATATTCAAGGGAGTGTCGTTTAAATATTTTGTAAAGGGTAAGCTTAACCTCTGTTGGTAATAAAATATTCATCATAAAAACAATTAGCCATCTAGATTTAGAAATAATAGAGGACGCAAGTTCTTCGAATTCTAGACTTCCATTGGATGATTCCACTAGTTATTAGTCCAGGTGATGAGAAAGTCATTATACTTCATGGTTTGTTTATGTTCTGTTAGAAATGAAGCAAAAGATGAATGTAGTAGGTTGTTGATTACGAAGATCTCTACTTTGACAAGAAGCCTTTTGTAAGGGACCTTATCAAAAGCTTTCTTAAAGACTAGGAATGGGACTGTTACAAGGAGTCCGTTGCTTCGTTTCAGAGTTATGTCATGCAGATAGCCTACTAGGAATGTATCTCATGACATTGACCCAAGGAACCCATTTTGGGAGGTCGAGATGAGATTATTAGTAAGTAGATGCTGAACAACTGCCGACTTAAATACATTTCTTATCGCTCTAGATACCACTGAGGCTATGATAATGGGCCAGTTATTTTCAACATTTTCTTCAGGTGCTGTCTTAATTTCAAGAATGATATGTGAAGTTTTCCGGGCAGTAGGGTAACACGTCGTAGAGAGTGATATCACAAATACTTTGGGAAGTAAAATACACATGTAATCGCCTCCACGTTTTAGCAAGCTAGACGGAATATCATCTGGTCCATCAGTGTGGGAGTGTGCATAGACCGCCCACCTGCACTCTCCATCCAATCCTGCTCTGGGCAATCCTTTCAGTTGATATTCACCCTTTTCATATTTGCTTCCCGACATGGTGTGTCCTTCGGCCTTCCTCTTTTCCGCTCCCCCCAGGATTCCAAGTTAGAGCTTGCCTCGTGATTCAGTTTTGTGATTTCCGTAATGTATGTCCTATCCATTTCCATCGTCTTTTCTTAATTTTCTCTTCAGCTGGAAGCTGGTTTGTTCTCTCCAACAGTAGACTGTTGATGATGGTATCCGGCCAAGGGATGTTGAGTATATTGAGTAGACAACTATTTATAAATACTTGCACCTTCTTGATGATGGTTGTAGTATTTCGCCATGTTTTAGCTCCGTATAGTAAAACTGTCTTGAAGTTCCTAATGAAGATTCCGACTTTGATATTGGCTTGCATACAGATGTTTTGAGTTCCATATACTTTTCAAATGCAGGAATGTTGTTCTTACTTTACCAATCTTTGTCTTTACATCTGCATCCGATCTTTCTTCGTTCATCGATAATGCTTCTCAGATACGTGAAGGATTTCACGTTTTCCAGAGTTTTGCCATCAAGTGCGGTTGGATTGGTGTTCTCCATGATGCATTTGAGGATCTTGCGTTTTCCTATGGGTATATCAAGGCCTACTGATGCAGAGACTGTTGCCACGCCAGTTTTCTTCATCTTTATTTGTTCGCGTGAATGAGTTAGGAATGCTATGTCATCTGCGAAGTCCAAATCGTCTAGTTGGTTCTGAGCTGTCCATTGCATTCCGTGCTATCCCTCAGATGTCGAGGTCTTCATAATCCAGTCAACAACCAGAAGAAAGAGGAAGGGGGAGAGTATACAGCCTTGTCTGACTCCGGTCCTTACTTGGAATGCATCCATCAGCTGTCCTCCATGCATGACTTTGCAGTATAGTCCGTCATATGAAATCCATATGATGTTGACAATTTTCTCAGATACTCACTCCATAATGTCGGGGGTTCCATAGTGTCATCTTATCCACACTTTCGAACGCCTTCTCATAGTCAAGGAAGTTCGTGTATGGTGACGAGTTTCATTACATTGATTGCTCAACGACGATCCGTAGTATCGCGATTTGGTCTGTGCACGACTGATCCTTACGAAATCCAGCCTGTTGACCTCGAAGTTGGACGTCCGTTGAACGTTTCATTCGATTTAGTGACACTGTTGAAACATTTTACTGGTAAAGATAGTAGTGTAATACCTCTATATTTTTCATATTTGCCTAGAT
Source organism: Schistosoma spindalis (assembly GCA_946903255.1). Classification (NCBI taxonomy): domain Eukaryota; kingdom Metazoa; phylum Platyhelminthes; class Trematoda; order Strigeidida; family Schistosomatidae; genus Schistosoma; species Schistosoma spindalis. The sequence continues at coordinate 49,781,849 of OX336420.1, forward strand.
CTTTCTCAGGAATCTTGATGAGATATTCTTCTTTCCAGTCCGTCGGAACTTGTTCTTTCTCCCAAATCTTCCTGAATAAAATGCGGAGCTTCTTTGCAGTTACTTCTGTCTGACTTAAGTGTTTCGGTTGGTATATTGTCTGGACCTGCTGCTTTCTCACTCTTGACTTGTCCGATAGCCATCCTGATTTCTTCGGTCGTTGGTGGAGTGACGGCTATGGGAAGGTCTGTAGGTACTTCGATGTCCGTTGGGTTCAATGAGATCGGTCTATACAAGGGTCCCTAGAAGTATTTCACCTACCGGTTACTCTGTCCCTGAATCTCGGATTGGCTTACTTCTTTGTCCTTGACCAGTCTCTCTGGTTTACTATAATTCCCTAGCTAGTTTCTTCGCTGTACCATATATCTGTTTCACATTTCCTTCACTTACAACTTTATCTACTGTTGTTACTAGGTTTTCCACATATTTTTGCTGATTCCGAGCACCGTTGCTATTTGACTGGTCATCATGGTGTCCCACATTATCCTGACATTCCATTTAATTATAAAAATTGTTGCTATGGTTGTTAGAAGGGGCATCAGCCCCGTGACTTTCAAAAGATCTCAACTTTCATCATGAGCCGTCACAATTTTTCTGAATGGTGACCCTTGAACTAGGAAGGCGGAATTTAAATGGTTTAATAGTTCGGTTAGCGTTTTTTTTGCAAGTTTGTTTTCTACGGGGTGGGGTTGCTGGCCCCATACACAGCCCTCCTCTCTTCCCCGTGCTTGGGACGAGCAATAGCTCTAGAAGAGCAACAAGCGTTGTTTTTAGAGTTGCTAGTCTTTTGTCTTTCTGTTTATTCTCTTCCCGATTTTCTCACTAAGAGACGGAGTACTGCTAACTGGACGCAAACCTATAGGTGAACATATTAACACTTGCATACCACATATTTCCAAATTTATACAGAGGTAATTGAAAATTTTAACGATGCTTTACGAATAGTTCCAAATGTTTTTGAGAAACACTCAGTAAAATTTAGAATTTCTATTGTCCAGAAAAAAATGTTCCTGTCCAATTTTTTGGTATAGTAATTTTGTTATTAAATTTATGAAGTTTAATTACACAAACTTTATGATCAGTAAAGTTTTAAATCTTCACTAAGTCTTACTTATTTGAAGTTATATTTATAAGGCGTTCATCTTTGGTTACGAAACACCCATGCATTGAGACCTCCAATTTCAATGATTTCTGTCGACATCCACATACTCTCTATTTATAAGTAACATTGAAATTTGCCAAATTATCCAGATTACTTAAACAGTAAATTAACATGAAGAACAATATTTCCCATGTATGCGGTCACCAATATTTTTTTTATGTGTGTTTAAGTGTTTACTTTCAGACCAACCTAATATTATTTACTATGGGAGTTTAAAAAATTAACTTGAATAAAGTATAACTATTCGTTATTGTTGCACCCAAATGCTCTGGTTCGGCAGAGGGTAGGGAGAGTCAGCTCTCCCTCGCAAAATACTTTCACATGACCACATGTATACAGCCACACCCACGGAACTCCTACTCACTGAGTTCTCGTGACGGGAGTGTCTTTTACGAAATTGAGAGGACGAAAAGTGAATGTCCGCCGTTTTAACCGGGTTGGTGGACACGGAAAATCCACCTAGAGGAGTTGGAAAACCCTAATTCCAAACCAATGATGCACATGGACTTCAGCATCCTAAAGGGCCTGTTGATGGTCTCCGGCTGTCATGAAACTTCATCTCATTACATTGCTTCACTGCTTTGTGGATTAGACTTTCAAGTAAAGGCTCGAGGAGTGACCCCCCAATATCTTCTTCGTTTGGGCATCCTGCCAGTATTCCGGCTCGCACACATTGAATGATGCTCATGGACGCTGTGTATAACTTTTCCACTGATTGATATCAGATCAAAGACATTTTTAAGTAAGAATTTGAACCCTCACCTCAGATGTCTTTCCAATACTGTAACAAAGTTGTTTGTCCGTTTAAAGTACGCCAGTTATATATGTTTCAAAGCGCCCCCAAATGCCCTGGTACAGCCGAGAGTGGGGAGAGTCCGTTCTCCCTTTCGAAATGCTCTCACATGGCCACGCGTTTACAGCCTCTGCCAAGGAAGTCCTACTCACTGCCTTCTCGTGGCGCAGGTGTTGTTTACAAAAGGAGAGGACGAAAAGTGAATGACCGGCGCTTTAACCGGATCCCAAATCAATGGTGCACATGGGCTCCAGTATATTGGGGGAACAAATGGCGTATGAACCAGTTTCTTGGTCACCGGCTTCCATGGGACTGCATCTCCTCACGATGCTCCACTGCCTTGTGGGTTAGACCTTTAGGTCAAAGGCTCGGGGCGTGGCCCCCAAGAAAACCACCTGCTTCGGTCTGGGCACCCGGGCAGTATCACAGCCCTCACACATATCCAATGAGATCTGTGTGGCGCATATGTATTTGTTGCCTCCTTGTACCGATATCTATGTGTTAAAATAATAATAATAATAATAATAATAATAATGTGTCAAAGCCATATAACTTTGATGGCTGAGTTGACTAGTTAATAAATCATAATAGGTCTTCACTAAGACCCTGTGTGTTGTTATGTTTAAATGCTCAGTCCCAGTGAGAATTAATTGATCAAAAAGTATCTATTTATTATTTTTTAAAATATTATAAATTCACTGCACCCACAAGTTTTGACTGCTTATGTATGAGAACTATGTTATTGCATTGGCGTCCAAACAGCATAGTGTTTAGTGGAGCTTACCTGTAAAGATAGTTTGCAATGCAGCACCTTAAAGTGAATGATTGTAGTATTAGTTTACTGTCCAACAGTTCCTTGAGTAGTCCTGGAAATTATATGACTCATCATCAAATGTAGCTCAAAATAGCTGTTATTGCCATAGTTCTTCTCGGTGTTAAATTGAACACATTCATGGAAATGATTTGGTTATAGCACTTAACTTTCAGCGAGTATGTTACTCGTCCCAATGCCATCCTAACCACTTCAATTCAAGTAACCGGGTGGTCTTACTAACCATCGAAAACAATATGGCTTAAAGTCGACATGGTGTTTACTTGTTGAGTGGGTTACAAGCATTTTTTTAAAGCCTATGTAGCTAAGTTGTAATGAGAGCTTGTTGCAATTCTGAATTCATATTATCAGTCACATATCTTGACCCCCCTCATTATTTTTTTTTCACTATTCTCTTTTAGGTTGACTCAAAATGTCAGATGTTGTTGAGTGTTTTGTTTGCAAAATTATTTTTTGTGACCAGGATAGCTATTGGAAACATGTTTACGAGGAAGACTGTCACAATCCGTGTAGAACTTCAACTGCTGATTTCAGTAATGACAAAAATAACATCCAAAAATCTGTTGAAAGTGTGTCTAAAATAAGCAATCACTCTGGCAAACCATCTACAAATCAGCCTTCCAATGTTTTGTTAGAAGCATCCTCATCTGATAAAGTATGTAATATTAAGGCGCCACTCAATAGAAAACTTACCAATAAGGCTTATTGCAATGTTTGTCAGACCTACATGACTCCTTTTGATTTAATTCGGCATGAGACCGGTAAAAAGCATTTGAAAATGTTGGAAAAAGCAAACCTATATGCCCCCAAATCAGTCGACGGACATCAAGATGCCACATGTTCTCTTAATCATCAAGGAAATTATTTTAAAGAAGAAAATTATTGTGACCGTAATCATAACCCCTATAGCATGACTTATGGCATATCGTCTTGTAAGACTTCATCTTCAGAGACTCCAGTAAAATGTGATGCTGATTCGCAGTACATTCCTAATGTACGTTCGCTCTTAAATTTTAATGAGACATCCGAGAATAATTCAAACAAATCAGCTACTAAGTCTATTTTACGCAGATTATGTATGACGGAAATTTCATCGCTTCTAAGTCAAATGATTGGAGATATGTATCAAAAAGCTCATTTTTATAAGCAATTAAAAATAAAGTGTCGGGACGACCTAAACTCTATCTTGTGTCTTGAGGTTCCTATTCTGCAGAGCACTGTTAGTCAAGAACTCTCAGAGACAAACTCTTCTGGACCAAACAGCGTTTATCATGGTGAAAATACGTCGCTCAGTCATTTACTTTTATCTTGGGTCAAACAACTCCATGCACTAGACAACGATTAGTTTCATTAATCGACTGTATATTTTTTGTTGTTGAGTATTTCACTGCATCTTCATAAATAGAGACTATTTTGATAAAAAGTGATTTCTTCATTTTGATTGCCTGTTAGTGTTGTAGAAATTGTCAACGTTCAAAGGACTGATTATTTTTACATTCTATGCCTAAAATTACAGCTATAGCATAGATCTACCCCTCATTCATCTCTGCTGCTTTCTTCCCTTTCTACATAACTTTTCATTAGTTTCATGTGCTTCATCGCTATATTTTTATTATCTTAGTTCCATAAAGTGTTTCCATTTTATCGCCCCTAAATGCCCTGGTACGTCCGAGAGTGGGGAGAGTCAGCTCTCCCTCTCGAGATGCTATCACATGGCCACGTGCATACAACCACTACCAGAGAAGTCCTACTCACTGCCTTCTCACGGCGAGGGTGTTGTTTACGAAATTGAGAGGACGAAAAGCGAATGTCCGGCGCCTTAACCGGGTTGGTAGACACAGAGAGTCTACCTAGGGGAGTTGGAAAACCGTAATTTCAAACCAATGATGCATACGGGCTCCAGTATCCTGAAGGAACAAGTGGCGTATGAACCAATTTCTTGGTCACCGGCTACCATGAAACTGCATCTCCTGACATTGCTCCACTGCCTTGTGGATCAGACTTTTGAGTCGAAGGCTGCGGGTGTAGCCCCCTAAGAAAACCTCCTGTCTCGGTTTGGGCACCTGGGCAGTATTCCAAACTTCACACAGATCGGATGATTTATTTAGTGCATCCTTGTGCCAATGTTTATGTGTTTAAATAAATTTTATCGCTGTAGCTTTCTCATGATCTTGATAACCGACGAGAAATTATTCTTTTTGCGTAGAACATTAGCGAAGTCGTGTTAATGTCTGCATCCCTAGCCATTCATAAGTTGGTGGTTAAAATATCGTGCTATAAGTATGTGACATATGTGGCGTTCAAAAGTTCTATTTTCAGGTTTCCCGTTATTTAGTATTCGAAAAACTGCCAGAGGATTTATCGGGAATTCGGTATAGTTTTTGTCGTGTCATTATGTTGTTAATGTTAACTGAATAATTGGGATACGTTAGCTGTCAAATGATTTAGGTGTTTCTACATGATAATTACTTTTTCACATTTATGTATCACCTCTTAACGTAGTGTTTAGGATTGTCTGTCACATGCAGTCGAAGTGTGTTAATAGGGACGGGTGTTGCTACGATTTTACTTATACTAAGGTTCTTTTTATAGTAATATGACTACTACCGGAGTTTGACTAGTAGCAATGTAATAGCTAGTTGAATGGGTTTTAACAGTCTTATCTAACTTTATTAGTTTTATTATTCAGCGTTCGTTATTTACATAGATACCAAGATTAATTTCGTGTATATTACTGGACTGGATTCCGTTCATGATAACGCCATTTCCAAAAGTTGAAATACGAAATCTGTGAAGGGTACATATATCCCTAGTATGCATATGAGTAGCAGACATACGAGTCTAAATAAATAAATAGTTAGGGTTGGTTGCACACTAAGTAATTAAATTATTTTATCTACATTTATAGAGTCATATGCACAGTGCAATAAATATACATGCAGACACATGCATGTATAGGAAATGTACTTCCACAAAATGTTAGTATAAATACTCATCTTAGCATTAGTGGAAAGTGGCTAGCAAGGTCATGCGTAAAAACGAACAAGCAGTATAAATAAATATAAAGTAATTGATATTACTACAGTCACACATTTGGCTCCCACATGATTGTCTGGTCAGAAATTCGTGAAATTCATTTCGTACTAATGATATTAGTCCTGGTACGATTTCCATAAAAGATACAAAACGAATTAGAAGCATGTACCTGTAAGTGTCTGGGGTAACCCAGTCAGTCAGCTACAACGTAGGACCAGGCACATACATGCATCGGTCGAAGTTGCCACTCATTAGAACAACAAGATGATCACCAAATTCATAGAAGTAGTTACTTCAGTGATAGTAATATATTAAGGGAAGACAGAGAGTGTATACACCGACGCCATTGTGATCGATTCTGAGCCACGTCACCTAGTCTCCAACCATTGGTTACGATAGTCACACGGACCTCGAGCAAGTAGTCTGCATATACGAAAATGACTTAGACGGGAAGCTAGTGACTCCAAGAACTGATGCCACGTTTTGGTTTGGCCACCCCTAACCTTCTTCCAACCGTCTCCAACACTTGTCAGCATTGCGCAACGTGATGGTTGGTGGTTAGGCATGCGTAATATGAGGCCAAACCAGCTCAGTCGATTAAGATTCACAAACTCATCAATTGATTTACCATCATTCCCAAATACTCTGAGTCTAAACTCACTATTAATTACCCGGTGATCCCAACACTGTTGGAAATCTTTCTCAAACATCTGGAATCAAATACTAGTAACTTACGAGTATCCTTTATCCCTAATGACCACGTCTCGCAGCCACAAAGTAAAATAGAGCAAACTGCTGTGCTGTGTACTCGTCCCTTAATTGATAAACGGATATCTCGCCTTCGCCATAGGTGACTTAAGTTGGCATAAGCCGAACGACCTTTCTGAATCCGTGATGAGATTTCGTCAGACACCAACCCACTAGGGCTGATCAGATTTCTAAGATAGGCGGAGTTGTCGACTTGTATTGTTATTATTATTATTATCATTATATTATTATTATTATTATTATTATTATTATTATTATTATTATTATTATTATTATTTGAACACATAAGGGGGCACCAAATATATATGCGCAACACAAAACAATGAGAATTTAAAGAGAAGGGGAAAAAAGAAAGGAGGGTAAGTGGCGTAAAAAAGAACAATAACTAACAGATTAGTGTAAGGTAGTGTAATAGTAGTAATAATGGGGGAAACGAAAAGGTACAATCAAAAGAAATCTTTCAGTTAGGGAAGAAGCAACCGCTTTTAACGAAGAAAGTAAAAGAAGGTTACAGCAGGATCGCCACTGGCTTCTATTCTGAGCCATATTGGATACCGTTTCTGGCCACTGTGTTACACCATCTCTCGGACTCCAACCAGGGAGTCGTGAAGGTCCAACACAAGCCAACCCTTTGCAGCTTTCTTTTATACCACGACACCATGTCATACACTGACCACCTCTCCGCTTTTTCCAACCAGTCCCAGAGTTGGCAAATAATGCACGACATGGAATTCTCTGGGACGACATTCGTACAACATGTCCAAGCCACCGAAGTCGGTGTTTCAAGATGGTGACACCAATTGGATTGTCTTCTATGTGCCCAAACACACGATGCCGAACCTCTGCATTACTAATATAGTGTTGCCACTGGATGTCAGCAATCCTTCGGAGACAACGACGATCGAACACAGAGAGTCGTCTAACATCCTCGACTCGTAGAGGCCAGGTTTCACAAGCATAGAGGAGAACTGCTCTCACTGACGCCAGACTACCATCACGAAGGCGCCAAAGATGGCCCAGATTGGCATAAGCCGCTCTGTCTTTCACTACGTTCATTGATCTCATCACTCACGCCACCACCAGCACTTATGCAGCTACCCAGATACACGAACTTCTCGACTACTTCTATCTGCTCACCATCCAGGGTGATTACAGGATTAGAATTCTTCCAGTCTTGTAGAAGTACTTTGCACTTCGAAGGTGCAAAGCACATACCGTACCTACGGACACTGATTGCCAATTGATTAAGTGCGGATTGCGTGGCTTGGGCATTATCGCACAGTAGGGCAATATCATCCACATACTCAAGGTCGAGAAGTCTTTCTCCAGGCAACAGATCTACACCGCCACTACTTACATCCATCAGAGCTGTTTCCAGAATGTCATCGATGGCAAAGCTGAAGAGGAATGGTGAGATTGAGCAACCCTGTCTAACACCACTGCTTGAATGGAACAATGGAGAGAGGTTGTTGTGTGCCCTCACTCTGCCTGAGGTGTTTGTGTATAGGGCTTTTAGGATGTTAATAAACTTCTCAGGCACACCCTTCTTCAATAGACAATCCCAGAAAACAGTCCTATCCAACGGATCGAAGGCAGCCGTGATGTCAAGAAACACTACGATTGTTAGCCTTTGATAAGTATGGCGGTGTTCTAACATTTGGCGGAGGGTGAAGATGTGATCAATACATCCTCGACCAGAACGAAACCCAGCCTGCTCCTCGTGAGTCAATCCTTCTGGAGTTTTGAACAACCTACGAAGTATAACGAAAGCCAATAGCTTGGACGCAATCGGAAGTAGACTTATCCCCCGATAGTTGATACAGGAACGACGTGAACCCTTTTTGAAGATAGGGACAACTATCGACTCATTCCATGACGTTGGTACACTTTCTAGTTCCCGAACCTTCGTAAACAACGTCGTCAGTCCCTTAGTCAGAAAGTCACCACCATCTTTAAAAAGAACCGGAGGTAAGTCGTCTGGGCCCGGTGATTTGTAGCGTTTCAAGAGTTGGAGTTCCTTGTGGACTTCCGCCTCATTTGGTGGATCAGTCGTCACCGGCCATGGAGGGCAGGACAGTCTGGCCGATGTTGCCGGAGCAGTAGGCCAGTTGAACTGCCCTTCGAAAAATTCTGCCCATCGTCCAAGACGTCGATGGATGTTAGTGATTGGCGTTCCGTCATCCTCGCAGATTGTTTCGCTCACACCAGACTTCTTGCTGCCAGTGGCTTGGATGAGTTGGAAGAGCTTCCAGCAATAGTCGGATGCAGCTGCTGCTTCCGACTCATTAGCACTCTCTGACCACCACGCTTCTCAGTTCTTACACAAACTTTGCCCGATTTCAGTACGTAACATCCTTCGTTTGTGGTCAAACTCACGGTCACCCGGGGTAGACCGACAAGCTTCAATGAGTTGTAAGGAACCAGAAGAAACCCAGTGCTTGTAAGCGGGACGTTTCGTGAACCCACAACTAACTTTACTCGCCATTTTCATGGCGTCATGCAATTGCAAGCAATGCTCATCTATACTTTTCGGTGGAATGGTAGCTAGCCTAGAAGCTAGCTCGGTTCGATACTTACCAGCAACAGAAGTTGCAACCAGCTTGCTAACATCAATCCTTTGGTGGCGGTCACTTCGTTGGCCACTGAAAAGTAATGTAATATTGGCGCAGACCAGGGCATGATCAGAGTCCAGATAGGTACTCCAAAAGGAGCGGCAGTCTTGTACACAACCACGTCGGCGGTAGTTGATCGCGATGTGATCAACCTGAGTCCAGGCTTGAGATACAGAGGGAGGACGCCAGGTGGCACATCGGCGATGACTGTGCCGGAAGTTAGTGTTAGCCAGAAACAGGTTGTGGTCCGTGCACAGCTGCAGTGGACGGTCCCCATTATCTGTCCTACGACCAACAAGTCCCCATCGGCCACCTAAACGAATCCGTTCTGTGCCTAGACGCCAGACCTGAGCATTCAAGTCTCCGGCTAGTACTACAATATCTGTCGAACGCACTTTCTGGAGAAGAACAGATAACTGGTGGTAGAATTCATCCTTGATTGCATCCGGGCTGCAATCTGTCGGGGCATAGGCGGAGATGACGAAAAGACATCGTTTCTCACGCCGATTTCTCCTCACTTTGATGGAACTTTCTAATCTAACAGCACATAACCGACAGTTAATGGTGATGCAATCGATTAGTGCTGCCTCAGCTCTAGTGCTTAGTGCGACACCAACGCCAGCAAGATCAGGCGAAGATGCCACAGGGTCCCCAGATAAACGCCGGTAAAACAAGCTTTTTGAAGCAACAGATGGAGAGCAAATTTGTAGTACTTCACCAGAGTCTTGAATACGGGTCTCGGATAGACAACAAACGTCGATATTAAGACTTTCCAAAGACATAGCCAGCCCTACCTGTTGTCCGACCTGCATAAGTGTGCGAACGTTGAGGGTAGCCAGTTTCAATGGTGCATGTGGTTTCAGAAAAACTGCTTCAGTACTCGTATTCGGTGGTAACATACAATTTTCAACCAGGCAGTGACTCGAGAACGTTTAGATAGAGCCGAATTTCCACCATAGGCGAAGCTGCTGTATAAGTCGAAAACTAAGGATAGACAGAATGGGAATAAAAGAGAGTGAATAAATGACGTAGTAAATAATAATAATAATGCGAGTCATTTGATTGGTAATAGGAGCGAGAAGAATATTTTCCATAAGTAGACAGTCCATCATGCTTTTGTGTGTGGACTGAGATACTGCCCGGGTGCCCAGACCGAAGCAGGTGGTTTTCTTGGGGGCCACGCCCCGAGCCTTTGACCTAAAGGTCTAACCCACAAGGCAGTGGAGCATCGTGAGGAGATGCAGTCCCATGGAAGCCGGTGACCAAGAAACTGGTTCATACGCCATTTGTTCCCCCAGTATACTGGAGCCCATGTGCACCATTGGTTTGGGATCCGGTTAAAGCACCGGACATTCGCTCTTCGTCTTCTCACTTTCGTAAACAACACCCCCGCCACGAGAGGGCAGTGAGTAGGACTTCCTTGGCAGATGCTGTAAACGCATGGCCGTGTGGGAGTATTTCGAGAGGGAGGGCGAACCCACCCCGCTCTCGGCAATACCAGGGCATTTGGGAGGGGGGGGGAGAAACGCATCCCAAACATCCTGGCATTGTTGCTCAGTACTACAGAAATACTCTGCATTTTATCAGCGTCTTCACCAAACACGACTATGTATTCCGCGTATTCCAAGCCAATAAGTGAACCTCCTCGTAGTAGGTTAATCCCCGAAAATTCAGTCAACGAGAACGTTATTTCCAGCAGTAAGTCTATGATGAAATCGATCGAAATTAAGGATAGTGGACAGTCGTGACGGACAACACTTGAGGTTGAAAAATCAGATGACAACTTTCCATAAGCACTGAACCGACTAATAGTGTTCGAGTAAAAATCTTTCACAAGGTTTATGTACTTCTGAGGAACGCCTTTCAATGACAGACACTGACACAGAACCTCTCGGTCTACACAGTCAAATGCCGCTTTTAAGTCAAGATAAACTATCATTGTCGGACGCCGATAAGCATGTCTGTGTTCTAAGATCTGGCGAATGGTGAATATGTGGTCGATGTAGCCAAGACCAGGTCTGAAGTCAGCCTGATTTCCTCGTGTTTGCAGTTCACGAGTCTCAGTTAGGCGCCCGATAATTATCAAGACTAGTATTTTAGATGCTATACTAGTTAAACTAATCCCTCTATGGTTATTACAGGATGACTTTGACTCCTTCTTATATGTTGAAACAATCAATGATTGCGACCAGTCAGATGGGATTACGTCCAACTCCCAGATTTTAGCTAAAATATTGGTCAACCTAATCGCTAAAACTAGACCACCGTCCTTAAAGACCTCGAGCCAATCCATCTGAACCAGCTTCCCTTCCTCGTTTTAGATTAGCTACAGCTTTTTGAACTTCAATTAGAGTTGGGGGCCTGTTTCAATGTTCCGTTCAGGATGTTTGGAAATGGTAGGTAGCTGTGAAATAGTTGGAGGCAAGCCCGATTTCTCCTTAAAGCGTTTCGTCCATTGTCCTGAACGTCTGGACTGAGAGAAGATAAGAATGTTGTCTTTTTCGGATATTGCCTTACACTTGACTCCTTAATTTCGGTTTCTTTTATTAGTCTGAAGAGTTGTCTGGTGTTACCTACAGCCACTTCCATTTCCATCTGTTTTGCTTTCGTTACCCACCACTACTCACGATCGTTCCATAGACTTTGGGCTATTCTAGATCTGATTTGTTTTCGCTCATCACCGTGTTCTGAGCCTGATGGGATAAGTTTACGAGAGTCTAACAGTGCAAGAGATGTAGCAGAAATCCACTGGTTATTTGTGGTCCTTTGTTTCAAATCACTAGTAGATGTCGCTGCTGTTTGTATATCTTTCTAAGCAACATCCGGGTCAGCCTCATTTTCAGAATTGCCCAAGTTGTTCCTGGAATTTACTTTTGGCTTTCTCGTCACTGAGTTTAACTCGAATGGGTCTTTTTAATGTGGCTTCACCGTGTTTAGTGAAGCACAAGCAAATGCGTGCTTATATTAGATTATGAATGGAGTCCAGGCATGTATTCCAGAACGAGCGACACTCTTCTTTCGACCCTCTCCGACGATGACTAATGGCAATATGGTCTATTTGAGTCCATCGTTGGTTTGGTGCAGGCGATCGCCATTTTAGACGATTTCTCTCCTTATGCTTAAAATTAGTTCTTGTTAAAAATGAACGATTGTCTAAGCACAGTTGCAGCAGATGATCACTGTTATCTGTTCGCTGAGCCGGAATACCAAAATACCCACCTAAATGTCTTTCTTTTTGGTTTGAGCTACCTGCTTGGGCTTTAAATTCACCTTCTACAAGTACTATGTCCGAGTGTTTAGCTTTTTGAAGAACTCCAGAAAGATTTCTGTAAAAATCATTTTTCACTCCATCCGGGCTGCAGTCAGTGGAAGCGTAGGTAGAAATCATGAAAAGGTAACAACGTGTTCTTACGGAGTCGTTTAGTCGGACAGCATATAGTCGACCGTTAACGCGGATCCATTTTAATAGTTTTTGTTCTGTCCTCGTACTTAGTGCTATGCCTACACCCGCCAATCCATGAGAAGTAGCCATCAAGTCACCAGGTAAACGGAGGGTATATCTCGTCGACTGCCCGTTTTGGCGAGTTGAGGTCAAGTGAATGACTACACTATGATCCTTTATTCATGTTTCAACGACACAGCAAACATCAATAGTATGAGATTCTAGGGTTTTAGCCAAGGAGACCTGCTTGCCGATTTGACGTAGTGTGCGTACGTTGAAGGCTCCAATGTGTAGTTTGGAGCGAGGTTTCAGTGAACCTGGGACAGTATTTCGCAAACTAGAATCGTTGGCCATAGTGACACTTGAGGAGCAAGTCGAAGCAAGAAGTTTAGAGTTGGTAGTTAAGGGAAGATGAATAATAGGAATTAAAGAGGGAGATTGATTATGAATATAGTGGCCTCGAGTGCGGTTATCACTTCCCGGTTGCCCACACCATGGCAGGGTTCTTCTAGAGGCAAATGCAATGCTCTACTGTTGATTCTTTAACCATCTTCGTATAGATGACACAAAAATCATACTGATGCTAATGGAACTTTATCCTACTGTAGCACGTTAATTTAGGGATGTTGCCGGCTCTTGTTGCCTAGATTTTAGCTTTATTGACGGATATGTCCCTTTTATCTACGAGGGATCAGCAACTCACACTAAATGACTGAGTTGGTGAAAGGTCACTTAAGAAAAGTCTAATTACAGCTATTTTTCGATTTTTTGTCAACCCACCTGCAGAATAAATAAGAGGTCAGTCGGATCCTCAAGTCTTTAAAAAAGTTGAAAATGTGGTAACCAACTTTAGGTAGGTAAAAGCACCAGTTCATAATGGACTAGTGCTAAAAACAAATTAACCGTGGTTATTGAATATAGTCTGAATAGCACTTACTACTGTAGTTTTAATATTCATACCCCACTATTAGTGAAAGGTTTTACACCCATCAGTGCTATATGTCGTCCAATAAAATAAAAACCTTGGTCACCATTCGTTTGGCGTGATTATAAGAAGTCAACAATTATTGAATAAGTACTCTTTTATAATCCCAAACCATACTAATAAATCAAAAGTAAATAAAATAGTTCCTAACGCGGTTGCAGAGAATGTTTCTGATTATGTTTTCTCTGGTAGGGTTCCCCTCTCTCAATGCATTGAAATGCTGGCTAAAGCCAAATATGAAAGTGTCCAACCTCTGGTTATTTCTGCGATAGCAGCTTTCAGTGTCGTAGACTTGATGTACCCTTCACTTCAGAAAAGACTGATCACACAGAATGTTTTCATTATGAGACACAAAGTTCCCCTCTGACCAATTTTCAGTTGACTAATGTGTATATTTGTATGAATGGAATGTGGGGGATTGTAAAAAGTGGAGACAAAAATTTTCTCTTTGATGGTATGCTTCACTAGAGTTGTACATTCGTACTTAGATTATACATATATTCACTTTACATGGTCTATAATTGTTGTAACGGACGTTGGGACAGGTTTTTCGGATTAAGTGTAATTTTGTTGTATGATTACTGAATAGCTAGACCACTATGTATATGTATTCCTTTTATCATAGGCTTTCGGTTGACCCATTAAATGCGGTTACACAATTTACTATTCCTAATTTGTTGTCAGTCTATCACTCACAGTATTCTCTATTCATAACCACCTCGGGTTTGTTTATGCATATATGTTATTTTCATTTTACGGTATGGTACAGTCCGGTGTTTCTGTATGTAAACCACATCTGTTGGAAACGCAGATTTAATAGAGACTGTTTACTATTTCTGAACTCGAAAGCTGGACATAGAAGAGAGCTAGCGAATAGAGAACCAATAGGATCCAGTTTAAATTCAATAGTCCTGATTGGGAGTGTAATCGGTCAATTCAGAGACACTAAGGAATAGGAATGAATAGCAGACCAATTTAGAATTAGTATTCTAATTGGTAATTGGGGATATGAGTAATGCTTAGCGGGTCACAAAACATAGTAAAAGCAAAAATAGATCGTTATTGCTTCACTAACAGCGTTACAAAAAGTTGGTCAGAATTCAAGGTTACGTAATAGTCAAAGGGTAGTGAGAAGGGAGTCTTATCAAAACGATGTATAAAAGGTTAGCCACTTAATGACTATGAGAAAGAAAAAGATTTGGATGAGCGTTATTAGAGTTAATTGTTTACTTGAATAATACGGGAAGACGAAGTAGAGAAAATGAACACGTCAAGAATTATCTAACAAAATATGAAGGAGTGTTGGCGCTTTGGTAAACTAAGGGATTGGACATATTTTTCCTGCACGCTGAGATGAGGCTTGAATTGATGAGTCACCAAGGCCTGTGCTGTGCATAAGTTTCTTATTAGACTTTCTTCCGGACCAGTTTGTCCCTATGAATAACTTTGAGTGAGGATCCAGGTGGGGGCACACAACTATGATTTACTAAATATCCAGCAGTCGAGCTACTGACCGATTTGTATTCACCTTTCTATAACTATGCTGAATATTTCTTGGATATGGGTTTAAAGGTATCAAGTTTGTGTAGCCAGTATAACTATCTTCACAAGAACAAGTAGACTAGGTGGCCTAAAGTGACAGTTTATGCTTGACGAATACTTGTGTCAGGCATCTGCTGGAAAATGCAACTCGTAACTCATCTGAATAGAGAGTTTTCTTCAAATATTTGGATAGTCAAATTCACAAGATCACTGCGATTATATCCTTGCTGAATTCAGTGCTCATGAACGAATCTTCGGTACTGTGGAGGCTTCTTCAATTTGGCGTTCTAGTCTCAATTGTAAGTATAGGTTTGTGGAGATCGTTGGGTTTCACTAAAACCAGTGTTAAACCACCATTGAAAAACTGAAAGCCCTGGAAACCAAATTTGAAGTTCGTATATTGCCCATTCCATGTTGGTTCCCTATAAATAGATCTTTTTATAAAGAAACATCCGGTTTTCTGAATAAAACAACAAGAAAATGGAATTTCGCGTTTATTACTGACTATGGTGTGGATCTAATTGACTGGTGGGACATGTCGAACTTCTGCAGTATTTAAATAAGATCACTGATTTTATCACAAACAATGAGAGTGCCACTTGTCGATAGAAGAACAGTGTTATGTAGATTAACCATGAAGCGTCCCGTCTGAACACGAACCAGTGGTAACCCCACAGCAAAACCATTAGTTTGTTTTAGAAGATTTTCTCCATTGAAAGGTCTTCACCCTGATAGATGGCTCAGTGGATTTCTCTATGAAAAACTTCGATGTGACATCATTTTCCTGGTCAGATGTTGCAGATAATAATCTAGAATAATTTTTCTTTAGCACTATTGATTAAATCTATTCCACTACCTGTTTTTTGCATGTAGTTGTGACTTGTAAAGCCAACAATGAATGATTGTTTCTAAATCAAATTGTAGCACTTAGTATGAATATAACATTAATATTTATTTTCCATTCATCAGTCGAGAAACTTCTACTCTACTATTCCTATATGTGCTGTTCATCAACCAGTCAATACAGGGATGAAATGTATTCGTGATACTTACAAATGGTATAACTATTCAGTGATTAGGCTGTGTATATTTATCTTATTATTATCTTATTACAAGCTTCATTTTGACCTATAGATTATTGTTGCACGATTTACTGTTCTTATGTTATACTCAGTTTATTAATTACAGTCTTCCACGTTCACAGCCACTTTTTAGCTTTATTGTTTATGAATGTTATTTCTTATTTTATGGTACGTTGCGGTCTGTTTGGTTGATATATAAACCTAGTATGTCTGAAATAAATGATTCACATAGTGGAGGCTGTTGTTGGTATTCTGGACTCAGCTGGACGGGCTGGGCGAGCAACGGACCAATAGGACGCTAGGCTGATCAGACCGAACGAACGTCATTGGTTTAGTGCAGTACAAGGGCGAATAAATTACGTGATGACTAACCGACTATAATGACACAATAGTGTCAGTTAACACGTATTTGCAATACTGTAAAAGGTAATGTTCTCTTGAAAAAATCAGACTCATCTAATTCAGAGCTTCAGCTATCATTATTCCCAAAGTTCATGTATTGTTAATAGTTTTCCCGAAAATATCTAAGTTTCTAAAATGTGATAACCTCTTCGTGTAGGCTTGACAATGATTTCTTTCAGTTTTTTGGCACAACACTTTATTTATATACATCATGTAAAAGCTAATTTGTAACACACAGCTTAACATTTTAGCCTTTATTATTGCATCTTTACGTTTAAACACTTGTTAAATTTCCTTGTATATACTGACCATCCAAAATATACCTATTGGTTATATCCTGCTTCATTCATCAATCCTACTAGTCGTGTGGACGGATAACAATTAATAATCATAAGTGATCTTCAAAAATAGTCATAAATTAATTTAATGTGAACGAGAACTACTCTATGTATAATTGCATTCAGATAGCAACGAGATTATAATTAATAGACTAACCAATCATGTATAAAATATCAGGTCTCAGATTTTGGCGCGAAATCTACTCATCCATTCGGATAAACAGTTTCGACATTATAACTGATGTCAGTTCGTGATGAAAACCCTAAATCTAATTCCTAACCTTAACAACCAGCTGTAAATTCTAATTCCTCACACAGGTTTATAGCCCTCATTTGATCCTAGTTATTAGGTGGACACTGAAGGTTAGTTTAGTGTCACTCAAATGTCGTCTATAAATTATAGCCTCACCTAAAATTTCAGTGCTAGTAATTTTAATTAATACAAAATAATCAACGAAAACAAAGTTGTTCAATTAATTATCGAATAGGTAGGTATTTTTTGTGAATTCATGATAGTAGCAAACTTATCCGACTAATTCATTGCAATAATCTTAATATACGAAAAGAACTAACAAAATATTTTGATGAAAGATCAGTGAAATATTAGTTATGTAAGAATCAAGAGACAATGTTGAGATTGTGCTAAATTACAAAATTTTAAATGAGTTGAGTAATATTCTTAACTTGATTCTTAGGAATGGCTATTCAACGAAATTCATCAACAAACACATGAACGAGGTGAGAAGACCGAATGTATCTACCGTCCCGACGAAAGTACTATTCTTAAAATCATAATTCCTAAGTGATGCTACGGAAGAAATTGTGACTGAAAGGTTAAGAAAGGCGGTAAAGAAATCATTTACTGCAACCGAACTGAACGTGATTTTCTACTACCCCTCGATAATCAAAACCATCAATAAAGACAGACTGCCTGAATTCGACACGTCCATACATATTTACCAATTCAACTTGTTCTGTGGAGCCATTTATACAGGAAGTACTGTTTGGCAAGTGCATCATCGCATAGCAGCACACCATCCATCATGGTTGAGCAAAGAACAGGTACCAGTGATTAAGAGTCTTATTCTCTCTCAATTAGTGGAAACAGGTCTTGACTTGAAAAAATTTTCGGCTTAAAACGCTACTATATCCATAACCAAGGTAGAAGGGTAATTGTACAAACTTCATTTCGATGCAAAGCTCAGGTTTGTGAACATGGATTCTGGTAGCTTCAGCAATATGCAACAGACGAGCTCGTAAAACATGTGGAATATGGTGGGGAATGTTAGAAACTTTTTTTTATCACTTGCGTCACTTGGGGATTTAAATTTTAAGAATAGTACTTTTGTCGGGACGGTAGATACATTCGGTCTTCTCACCTCGTTCATGTGTTTGTTGATGAATTTCGTTGAATAGCCATTCCTAAGAATCAAGTTAAGAATATTACTCAACTCATTTAAAATTTTGTAATTTAGCACAATCTCAACATTGTCTCTTGATTCTTACATAACTAATATTTCACTGATCTTTTCGTATATTATGCAGTGTAACGATTGTTTGGTTTTTCTAATAATTACTTTGATTATCATAATCCTCTTACTTCCAATTACTGAATATTATTTTATACTCAATGTGACACTAAGTAGCAATAATATAACTCAACTATTCGACGAGTATTATCTCATGGTCGTAAGTATATATATATATATATATATATATATATATATATATATATATATATATATATATATATATATATATATATATATATATGAGTGTAGAACTTTGATGAAAGATTAATTTAATAGAGATTTCTTCTCTCTATTCATTCTTCTTACTAAATGTCAAAATGGGAATTTTCACCATCCTGAAGTATACTTTACTGATGATTTTTGATCTATGTTTGAATGATTGAGAAAACGAATTCTATTTTTGACCACTCAGATTCAGGCTAGAGTAAGGAATAATGCTTAGGAATGGAGTGAACACTGCTTTGTGGTCCTATAGATTAATACTTGTACAGTTAGTCCTTTAATCCTTAATATTAAGAATTGCTGAGGTACCCTCATAAAATCATAAGTCACGCGCGCGAAAGCTTAACCTAGAGTTCTAGTGAGAAACCGTGACCAGTAGAGTTCAACCAGGTCTGTGAGATAGTAACTCACTGATGACAGTGGTGGAAAGTAGCGTAATTTCGTGGATTGGTTGAAGTTAAACATGAACACTATTGGATGTCAACTCAGTGGTCTACAGGTTAAGCGTTTGTGCGCGAGACTGATAGATGCTGGGTTCGAACCCCGCGAGCTGATTCGTAGATGCACACTTCTGAGGGATCCCGTACTAGGACGAAACGGCTGTCCAGTGCTTCCAGGATTTCTATGGTGGTCTGGCTTTAAGTGACTCATGAATTCAACTATTAAGTTATTAAAATTTCCACAAAACCCCTTTCTGATAAAATATTTTTGTTATAATAATTGTAGGTAATTAAAGGTAATATAGGTGCAAAATAAATGAAGTGATATCTTGAGCAATTATGAATAACATAATGAGAATATAAGACATAAGTAAAGGGAGAAATGCAATAATATTAATAATAATAGTGATAATGATTATAAAAATTAAGGCCAAGGTAACGATAATGATAGCTCTGCCTGTACCTCTTCTAGGGTTATTGCCGGTCCCACGTCCGGGTAAAGGTTGAGGGTTGGGTATGGGGTTGCGAACCCCATCCCGTAGAAAATAATTTTGCTAAAAAATGTCAACCAGATCAAACAAATTAAACCACTTAAACTCTGCCCTGGTAGTTGAAGGAATTTTGATGCCTCATGATAAAAGCCGAGATTCTTCGGAAGTCACGAGGCCGATGCCCTTTCTAACAACCAAAGCAACAATTTTCATAGGCACATGGAGCGTCCGGACAACGTGGGAGACTGAGAAGACCTGTCAAATAGAAACGGAAATGAGGAGATACAATTTGGCAGTACAGAGAATCAGCGAAATCCATTGGACCCAAGCTGGACAGCAAAGGTTAGATACAGGAGAGATACTGCTGTACTCTGGTCACAAAGAGGAAAATGCTCCCCACACTCAAGAAGTTGCTTTGACGCTGTCCAAAGAAGCACCTAAAGCACTTGTAGGACGGGAATCTCATAGATCCAGGATCATCAAAGCGTCATTCAAAACAAAGAATAAGGGAACCACAATGAATGTTATCCAGTGTTATGCACCCACCAATTAAAGCAGTGACAACGATAAAGATTAGTCCTACGAGGGGCTGCAATCGATCATAGCGAAGTGCCCAGAGAAGGACCTGACCATCCTGATGGGAGATATAAACGCCAAAGTCGTAATGTACAACAACGGTTATGAAGATATCATGGGATGGCATGAACTGACTGAGAGACAGGAACGAGAATGGTGAGAGACTTGGAAATCTATGTGTATTCAACAAAATGGCTTTAGGTTGCACAATATTTCCCCACAAACACATACAAAAAGCTACATGGGTCTCACCGGATCACACTACACAGAACCAGGTCGATCATATTTGCATCAGTAAATAATTCACAAGGTCAATGGAAGATGTGAGAACCAAGAGAGGAGCTGACATAGCTTCAGATCACCACCTGGTGGTGGCCAAGATGAAGCTGAAGCTAAAGAAACACTGGACAACTGGGGGAACAGCATTCAAAAGGTTCAATACATCGTTCCTTCGAGATACTAACAAACTCAACCAATTCAAGATAACTCTCAACAACAGGTTCCAAGCCTTTCAGGATCTACTGATGGAAGAAGAAACTTCTATGGAGGAAAACTGGAAAGGTATCAAAAAAGCACCAAATTCAACGTGTCAGGAGGTTCTGGGCCGCAAGAAGCATCAATATAATGAATGGATCGCCGTCGTAACCCTAGATAAGATTTAGGAAAGGAAGAACGAGAAGACAGTGATTAACAACAGCTAAACAAGAACAGAGAAAGTCAAGGCACAAACTGAATACACAGAAGCAAACAAGAAAGTGAAAAAGAGCATTAGAGCCGACAAGCAAAAATATATAGAAGGGCTAGCAACGACAGCGAAAAAGGATGTAAGAGAAGGAAATATGAAACAGATATATGATACAACGGACAAACTAGGATGAAGTTATAGTAAATCGGAAAGACCGGTCAAGGACAATAAGGCAGGCCAATCACTGAAATCCAATAACAGCGGAACAGATGGGTAGAGTACTTTGAGAAACTGTTGGATAGGCCAGTTGTCTACGCAAGATGCACAATGTACGTTGGCAGGATATCATCAGCAACAGTTTACTGTGGGAGAGAACAAACCAGCTTCCAAGTATGTATGACATACGTTGCAGAAACCAAACTGCGTCAGTGGGCAAGCACCAACTTAGAATCCGAAAGGGAAACCTAAAAGAAGAAGACAAAAGATGTATTTTTTCGGGAATTAAAAGCAGATATCATAGGGATGAATAGCAACTGGAAAGGATTGCATAGGACAGACTTGGATGGAGAATGTTGGTGAGCGGCGTAGGTAAGTAAGTAAGCGTTGTTCTATTTTTTACATAGTGTTCTTATGTGTATTATTATTATTATTATTATTATTATCATTATTCATAGAAGTAGTTAATTCAGTGGTGGTAATATATAGAAGAAAGATTGCATATAAGGTGATAGTACAGGAATAAAGAATTAGTTCCTAGAAAGAAAGATATGAAGTGATTAAATCTCTTAATTTAAAGGAAGACAGAGAGTGTATACACCGACGCCATTGTGATCGATTCTGAGCCATGTCACCAAGAGTCTCCAACCATTGGTTATGATAGTCACGCGGACCCCAACCAAGTAGTCTGCATCTACCAACATGGTTCAGACCAGAAGTTAGTGACTTCAAGCACTGATGCCACGTTTTGTTTTGGCTCCTCCATGAGGAGTAACAGGCATAAGTAAGTAAAGTAACGATAATGATAGAACGTACTTCTTTTGTACGCATAGTACTGGCTTGAACTCATGGATGGTAAGAGCTTCAGATATTTTTAGGGGTTGGATACTAAGAAATTTAGGTAGATTTGGACGAATCGTTTATTCAACGGTAAAATTAAACTCTGGATCAGTAGAATGATTGTAATAAAAATACTTTAATCATCTTAACACATTTAAGTTATAATTCGTTATTAACTTATTGAGTCTATTGTTATTATTCGTATTGCGTAATCTAGTATTGTAATCTCTCCATTATATCATCTTAGCTTTTCCTTGTTCACATTTCTTCACGGTACTAGTACTTTAACAACAAGTTTCATATATATATATATATATATATATATATATATATATATATATATATATAGGATTGTACAGCTTGATAATAAATTCATTGAAAAGAGATCCCGACCGTTGTTGCTACCTTGACGTGGTGGTCGGGCTTGCCTATTTTTATGAAGCAACTGAGCTATACTAGCTGGAACATCTGTTCCTCAAGCTCCTACCATGCCAGACAGGTCGATTGGAGAACGGTAAGACTAAAAGCAACAAATCCAAGGTCCGAAGGCAAAGTCGTACTGCTGACTGTACAGAGGTGTGACAGCAGTAAGGTGTTTCCTTCAGACAACCAGTGTGACAGCGATGCTGCATTCTCACAAGGAAGGAAGGGGTTAGAAAAGGTTGACCCTAAATATGCACACCTTGCCTTATCCCACGGATATCCGTCTCTGGCGGTAAGGTTTCAACAAGTACGGAGCTAACACGAAAACTACTCATAAAAAGGTCATGTGTGACCGACCTTAAGCAGATGTCCCTTGGGTACTGCGGTCAGGCTCTCAGGTCACTATAACCACCTCTAATATAATTTGCTTTTCAGGTACCACCAGAAGAACCCTTCCACGGTGTGGGCAACTAGGAAGTGATAACCGCCCTCATACCTCTAACAGCACTCAAGACCACTGTATTCATAATCAACCTCCCTCTTCAATTCCTATTATTCCTCCTACATCGACTTTTAAACCTAAACTTCCTCTCTTGGTTTCCTCCTCAAGTGTCACTATGGCCAACGATTCTAGTTTGCGAAATACTGTCCCAGGTTCACTGAAACCTCGCTCCAAACTACACATTGGAGCCTTCAACGTACGCACACTACGTCAAATCGGCAAGCAGGTCTCCTTGGCTAAAACCCTAGAATCTCATACTATTGATGTTTGCTGTGTCGTTGAAACATGAATAAAGGATCATAGTGTGGTCATTCACTTGACCTCAACTCGCCAAAACGGGCAGTCGACGAGATATACCCTCCGTTTACCTGGTGACTTGATGGCTACTTCTCATGGATTGGCGGGTGTAGGCATAGCACTAAGTACGAGGACAGAACAAAAACTATTAAAATGGATCCGCGTTAACGGTCGACTATATGCTGTCCGACTAAACGACTCCGTAAGAACACGTTGTTACCTTTTCATGATTTCTACCTACGCTTCCACTGACTGCAGCCCGGATGGAGTGAAAAATGATTTTTACAGAAATCTTTCTGGAGTTCTTCAAAAAGCTAAACACTCGGACATAGTACTTGTAGAAGGTGAATTTAAAGCCCAAGCAGGTAGCTCAAACCAAAAAGAAAGACATTTAGGTGGGTATTTTGGTATTCCGGCTCAGCGAACAGATAACAGTGATCATCTGCTGCAACTGTGCTTAGACAATCGTTCATTTTTAACAAGAACTAATTTTAAGCATAAGGAGAGAAATCGTCTAAAATGGCGATCGCCTGCACCAAACCAACGATGGACTCAAATAGACCATATTGCCATTAGTCATCGTCGGAGAGGGTCGAAAGAAGAGTGTCGCTCGTTCTGGAATACATGCCTGGACTCCATTCATAATCTAATATAAGCACGCATTTGCTTGTGCTTCACTAAACACGGTGAAGCCACATTAAAAAGACCCATTCGAGTTAAACTCAGTGACGAGAAAGCCAAAAGTAAATTCCAGGAACAACTTGGGCAATTCTGAAAATGAGGCTGACCCGGATGTTGCTTAGAAAGATATACAAACAGCAGCGACATCTACTAGTGATTTGAAACAAAGGACCACAAATAACCAGTGGATTTCTGCTACATCTCTTGCACTGTTAGACTCTCGTAAACTTATCCCATCAGGCTCAGAACACGGTGATGAGCGAAAACAAATCAGATCTAGAATAGCCCAAAGTCTATGGAACGATCGTGAGTAGTGGTGGGTAACGAAAGCAAAACAGATGGAAATGGAAGTGGCTGTAGGTAACACCAGACAACTCTTCAGACTAATAAAAGAAACCGAAATTAAGGAGTCAAGTGTAAGGCAATATCCGAAAAAGACAACATTCTTATCTTCTCTCAGTCCAGACGTTCAGGACAATGGACGAAACGCTTTAAGGAGAAATCGGGCTTGCCTCCAACTATTTCACAGCTACCTACCATTTCCAAACATCCTGAACGGAACATTGAAACAGGCCCCCAACTCTAATTGAAGTTCAAAAAGCTGTAGCTAATCTAAAACGAGGAAGGGAAGCTGGTTCAGATGGATTGGCTCGAGGTCTTTAAGGACGGTGGTCTAGTTTTAGCGATTAGGTTGACCAATATTTTAGCTAAAATCTGGGAGTTGGACGTAATCCCATCTGACTGGTCGCAATCATTGATTGTTTCAACATATAAGAAGGAGTCAAAGTCATCCTGTAATAACCATAGAGGGATTAGTTTAACTAGTATAGCATCTAAAATACTAGTCTTGATAATTATCGGGCGCCTAACTGAGACTCGTGAACTGCAAACACGAGGAAATCAGGCTGACTTCAGACCTGGTCTTGGCTACATCGACCACATATTCACCATTCGCCAGATCTTAGAACACAGACATGCTTATCGGCGTCCGACAATGATAGTTTATCTTGACTTAAAAGCGGCATTTGACTGTGTAGACCGAGAGGTTCTGTGTCAGTGTCTGTCATTGAAAGGCGTTCCTCAGAAGTACATAAACCTTGTGAAAGATTTTTACTCGAACACTATTAGTCGGTTCAGTGCTTATGGAAAGTTGTCATCTGATTTTTCAACCTCAAGTGTTGTCCGTCACGACTGTCCACTATCCTTAATTTCGATCGATTTCATCATAGACTTACTGCTGGAAATAGCGTTTTCGTTGACTGAATTTTCAGGGATTGACCTCCCGATAAAATGCAGAGTATTTTGGTAGTACCGAGTAACAATGCCAGGATGTTTGGGATGCGTTTCTCCCTTTCCATATGTAAGTTGTTGCTTCATGGCTGGCGTACGTCAACACCTGAACTAAGAATAGGGAGTGAAGTAGTCGTACGCGTCGACAACACTTATCTTAGAAATCTGAACAGTCCTAATGGGTCGGTGTCTGACGAAATCTCATCACGGATTCAGAAAGGTCGTTCGGCTTACGCCAACTTACGTCACCTATGGCGAAGGTGAGATATCCGTTTATCAATTAATGGACGAGTACACAGCACAGCAGTTCTTTCTTTTTTACTTTGTAGCTGCGAAAGGTGGCCACTAAGTGTAGAAAATATTCGTAAGCTACTAGTATTTAATCACACATGTCTTAGAAATATTGCTGGCATCTGCTGGGATCACCGGGTAAGTAATAGTGAGGTCAGACGCAGGGTATTAGGGAATGATGGTAAATCAGTTGATGAGTTTGTGGATCTTCATCGACTGAGATGGTTGGGCCACGTGTTGCGTATGCCTGAACACCGATTACCACGACGCGAAATGCTAACCGGTGTTGGGGATAATTGGAGGTGAGTTAGGGGCGGCCAAAACAAAACGTGGCATCAGTGCTTGAAGTCACTAACTTCTGGTCTGAACCATGTTGGTAGATGCAGACTACTTGGTTGGGGTCCGCGTGACTATCATAACCAATGGTTGGAGACTCTTGGTGACATGGCTCAGAATCGATCACAATGGCGTCGGTGTATACACTCTCTGTCTTCCTTTAAATTAAGAGATTTAATCACTTCATATCTTTCTTTCTAGGAACTAATTCTTTATTCCTGTACTATCACCTTATATGCAATCTTTCTTCTATATATTACCACCACTGAATTAACTACTTCTTTGAATCCGATGATCATGTTTTTGTGCTAATGCGGTATGGCAACTTGGACCGACGCATATATGTGCCTAGTTCTACGTTGCAGCTTACTGACTGATATATATATATATATATATATATATATATATATATATATATATATATATATATATATATATATATATATATATATATATATATATATATATAGGATTGTACAGCTTGATAATAAATTTATTGAAAAGAGATCCCTTCTCTGAACTTCGTATTTTCAGTGTTTAAATAGAAAAAGTGAAAAATACTTATTTTTTCAGGCATGTTTCATTTTAAATGACAAATCAGCATAGTTAATAATGAAGAGATAATATAAATTAAGTGATTGATACATGACAATAATAAGAATTTAAATTTTTCCTTCAAATAAGTTGTTATAATTATTGACTTTTTTTAAAAATAAACATGAATTACATTATTATATCTTTCAACTGATAAAGATAAAAGGTCTTTTTAGTACAATTAGTAATTCATTCATTCATTTGTTTGTTTTGTTTTTTCTTTCTTAATTAATATTATTTATATAAAAATACACATAATGTAGTAATATTCTTTCAAAAGTTGATATTTTACTCATTCGTTGTATGATAAATACTCATAAACTGTATAAAGCCTCTTCATTTCTGATTATCATTGTTGTTTTTATATGAAGTTCAATATACTATGAATATTTATAGATATTTCTTAGTTATTGTTAAAGTATTCTACTTAGTAATTATAATAAAAAAATACATAACTCTATCAGTGAATTTGGTAAAATTTTACTGCTATTTATGTGTACCTGTGTGACATGTCTCAGAATCGATTACAATGGAGTAGGTATATACACTCTTTGTCTCCCTTTAAACTATCAGATTAAAATCGCTTCATATCTTTCTTTCTAGAAACTAATTCTTTCTTCCTGTACTATGTTTTCGCATGCAATCTTTCTTTTATATATTACTTCTATGAATTTGATGTTATCTTGTTGTGCTGATGAGGTATGATAACTTGAACCGATGCATATATGTGCCTGGTCCTATGTTTTAACTGACTGACGGATTTGTCTGTTATCCAATAATTGGTTGATAATCAAAACTTACATGTACAACATACTGAAATATATATTTTATATTTGAAAATTCGTCAAGTAAACTATTCATACTTTAAAAGTTAAACAAAATATGTATGTTCTGGAACAATTTAAAATTTAAAAAACATTCGATTTCAATTATTTAATAAAATCAATAAACCAATCACAATTTATTTATATGATTTCATTAATATTAAATATTAATTTATAATTTGTTTTTCTTGATAGTTCTATAAGTATATAAATTATAAAATCTGATATTTATAGAATTATCCACTTATTTTAATTTTATGATAATGAAAATAAAGAATGGTCTATGTAATTACATATACTAAATTGCTATAAAAAAATGTATTTAGATATAAATTTATGCAATTCTTGATGTTCAGATAGTCAGTTAGATATATATCTCGTAAAATGAAGTTATCATTAAATTAGGGACATGTATACACATTAAACATTTATATATCATATTTAAATCTATTCATTTTCAGACCAAGATTTTGTACATTTCATACCTTTTGATGAAGCGGATGATTTTGATGCACTGGATGGAGCTGATATATTCAAATTGAGCTTGTTTAAATGTATCCATTCACCAGAATCTGTATAAAATAAGTGATAAATATTTGGTTTTGAAACTTTCTCAGTTGAATTCGATGCCTCGGTATGTATTGTGGGTATAGGATTTAAATGTTTGTTACTGTTATTATTATTATTATTATTATTATTATTATTATTATTATTATTATTATTATTGCGAGTGTTAACCAGTTTAGTTATATCTGGTGAAGAAATTACTTTTGGAATAACTGAAGAAGATGTATTTGTACTACTTATACTATTTGTAGTAGTACAATTAAATAATCCTTTAGGTAAAATATCGTTCATGTTCATAGAGTTCAAGTATCTATCATGTTTTCTATTTCTTTCACAGATATAAAAATTTGAATTAAGATTATTTTTTAATGTTCGAACATTCCTTCGATCGACTTTTTCATGACGTTTACGTAAATTTTCTAAGACATCAGCAAATTCACGTCGTTCTAAAGAAAGTCGTTTTAATTCCCATTCTAATTGTTTATCCAATTGAGATCTTAAAGATTGAAGTCTATTTCTTTCAACTAAATTTCTTATTTTCACAAATCTTGCAACATCTGGATTACGTGAACATTGTTCCCACTCAGTTTCCTCACGAACTTCATCTAAATTAGCTTGATCCTTAAAAAACGATAGTTTATAAAACACTTAAGAAAAAATTACCATTTGTGAATTGTGACAAAATTAATTTCTTCTCTACAAGAGTAAAAAAAGAACTATACTATATTTTGTTCTTTTTCATTTACACTAACTGTCGAATAAGACAATATGGCACTAAGTTCTATTTTCACTGAACATTTGCATTATAAAACAAATGGGTGACCTTTAAATCAAGGTTAAAACACCCACGCAAAGAAAATAGACAAATGAAAACACTATGACAACAGTTTAGTATTATTTCAATGGTATACTCAAATAAACGCAAATGTTTGTTTCAATTTTACATGCACATGATGTATACACTTCTAATGAAGACAATATGAATAATAACTAAATATTATATGTTCTAAAATGTAAATTTGCATAAGTATGTATGTGTATATGTATGGTACATGCAGATGAAGTGTACCTAATAAAAAGATCAAAAAAAATCTAAAGAACGTTTTCCAAAAAAGTATTGTGAAGTGGATAACATAGAGGGATAATTATTGTGACTGGTTCAATAAACTATAAGCTTAGTTTTTAATAATTGAAGTAGGTAATAAAACCTGAAAGATTAAATTTTACCATTAAATTTCATGAAGAGTAGGTCATGCTTTATTTAAAATGTAGCAGATGTGTTATATACAAATATTCAGAAGATTCAAAGTAGAAATCAGAGTAAAACCATTTCCTTAATACAATAATAAAGTTAAAAGATTTGCTCATTTAATTGACTATTCAAATTCGTTTGGTTAGAAAAACAATATTCTTCATTGAATGATACAATCTGAGACAGAACTAATCTAAGCATGAAGAAATTAGCTTTCGAAAAAGTCACTTTTTCAAATTAGCAAACGAAAAGTGATAAAGCAACTGGTGTAATTAAGAGTTACCTGTTTGTAGAGATTAGGATTATGTTTTGTGCATCTGAATTACGACCAACAGTAACAAATTACAAACTATTTTCTGTACGATTGAAAGATGATCTTCCTCTTCTCGTCACTCTTGTATGTGTTGACTAGTTCACTTTTCCCTGTGGAACGATGTACATCAAACATGACTGGTTTCGCTTTCAAGATCTATAAGAGAGTACGTTACAGTACTATGGTTATGATCTTGAGCATCCAATTGAATTTGATCAATCAAATAACTTACAAACTTATTTTAAGACTTATAAGCAGAGTTGGATGGTGAATAGAAGTCCTGGAATGAACATCAACTCTGGGATGCATCCACATCCAGCTGACCAGTCCCAAGTAAAACAAAACGCGCATCTTAAATTTCATTGTTAGCTACCTTGAAATTCTCCTTAAAGTGCTTGTGACTTAATGACAATATTGAAGTAATCCACACAGGAGCCACATGTACCAAGACTGACTAATTACAATTCTAAATACCGATGGGACGATCCAAACAACCAATACAAATGAATTTTAGACTACTTATTGAATTTGCCCAATCTTTCATGAATAACTGATTCACAACTATTTAAAATCACAGAGATATAACTATACATAAGATGAAGCTAGACGTCTGCATTCGAAAAAAATCTCTTACATTTGTTTTACTCATGGCTTTAACTTGTCATTCACTTATCTTTTTAAGAATGCTGACATTTCTCAAATGGTTCTCTAGTTTCACAGAAAAGTTTTGACCAACTTTCAAACTCCAGGAATTGTCTATGGTATTCTCTAAAGAAAAGCTTCTCCGTTTGTCCCTCTTTAAGTGTATCCACCGATTTTCCTATTTTTATCAGACAATGTACATTAATTTTTCCTAGTGTTTGCTTTTGATACGTGTTAGAAAAAACAGTTCAACTTGATTTTATAAGTATGATGGGTAGTTCGCTAAGTATGTGACCCTTGAACACTGAATTAACTCTGATGAACCAACTATTCGACGTTACTGATTTTAAAGTTTATAGACTTTATAGATTTCTTCGTGTTTTACTGCTTAAAACAACGGAACTCTTGTTTACCCATGAGGTGATACTTGAACTTTCTATATAAAAGTTATCAGCTTTCCCTTGTCCTGGATTTAATAATATTGCTTACATTTCGTACATTTTTGCTTTTGGAAATTTACACCTCTCCTTTTCATAATCCCTTACTCTTCTACTTGCTTTTAATATCACTTCATGTAACCTCACTAACACCTCTAATTGCTGGTATGAAACACACTGATTGTTTTACTCCCTTCACATTATAATTCAATACTATCTCACCATTTTCACATCCCTTCTATATTTACGCACATCCTGTATCAGGTATAGTCCTCTACAATATATCACCTGCTACCATAATTTTCTCTTTATTACATCATGTTTACTCAAATCACCACCACGAAACTAGGCCCAGAAATACCATACACTTAAGTTTGTAAATTCATTGAAGTTTCTTTCCCTAGAATTGTGAATGTTTTTAGTGAGTAATAAAGATTTACTAAAATACTAATAACTGAAGCGTCCTTAACGTTCTACGATTTATTCCTAATAAATATCTTGGGGTTATGCCAATAGAAGTAATTATCTGTAAACGTCGACAATTTTAGTCGATTATTACATCACTGACTGATTAACTAGTGATTCTTACTTACTTACGCCTGTCACCCTTATGGAGCATAAACCGCTGACCAGCATTCTCTAACCCACTCTGTCCTGGGCCTTCCTTTCCAGTTCTATCCACTTTTTGCTCATTTTTCTCATGTCTGTCTCCATTCCTCGCCGTGATATGTCCTTTGGTCTTCCGCTTTTTCTTTTGCCTTGAGGATTCCATGTGAAGGCTTGTCTTGTGACACAGTTGGGTGCTTTCCTCAATGTGTCCTATCCACTTCCAGCGCTTCTTTCTGATTTCTTCCTCCACTGGGATCTGGTTTGTTCTCTCCCAGAGTAGGTTGTTGCCGATAGTGTCTGGCCAACAGATCCAAGGTATTTTAGGTAGACAGCTATTAATAAACACTTGTATCTTCTGGATGATGGCTTTCGTAGTTCACCAGGTTTCCGCTCCATACGGTAGAACTGTTTCAACATTTGTATTGAAAATTCTGACACTGATGTTGGTTTCCAATTGTTTTGAGTTCCAGATGTTCTTTAGTTGTAAATATGCTGCTCATGCTTTGCCAATCCGTGCCTTCACATCTGCATCAGATGCACAGTGTTCATCAACGATGCCGCCCAGACATGTAAAGGTTTGTACATCTTCCAAATCTTCTCCGTCAAGTGTGATTCGATTGTTGCATGCTGTGTTGTATCGGAGAATCTTGCTTTTCCCTTTGTGTATGTTGAGTCCTAATGCTGCTGCTACATTGGTTGTCTTCTGCATTTGTTGCGTGTGCGATAGAAGAGTCAGATCATCTGCGAAGTCTAGATCATCCAATTGCATCCTAGATGACCACTGTATCCCGTGCTTCCCCCCCCCAGATGTTGACGTCTTCATGATCCAGTCGATCACCAGGAGAAAGAGGAAGGGGGAGAGTAAGCAACCTTGTCTGACACCGGTTTTTACCTCGAACGACTTTTTCAACTGTCCTCCATGAACGATTTTGCAGTTTAATCCATCATAGGAATTCCGTATGATATTGACTATCTTCTGAGGAACGCCGTAGTGTCGGAGAAGCTTCCATAGTGTTGTCCTGTCCATGCTATCAAATACTTTCTCGTAGCCAATAAAGTTGATGTAGACTGATGAATTCCATTCAATTGATTGTTCCACAATGATCCGCATCTATCCATCCGATAATCTACTCGCCTAAACGTAAGAGTGCATTTCATGAGAGCAGAACACAACAGTTTTCCCAGATATGTTGTTAAAACTCTTTAGATCAAATGGTTTTCGATTGTATTACCTATTCCATTCAAGATATAAATTATTTACTTTTGTAACGAAAATGTACAAATCTCCATCTTATTTCAGATTAATATTCAATGATTTAAATATTTGGTAACTCATGACTCATTATATTGTTTTCACTTTGTGCTTAATTTAGTCACTGGCTAGAATTCTATTCGGTAATTTCTCCTGAAGCTGTGTATACGGAAATTCTTTTCAAGCTTGTGTTGGCAACAGAAGGACAGATTCAGTTCTGAACAGTAACAGTGGGAAAAGTCAAATTCTTACAATCAGTAACGAATATCAAAACTCTTACCCAAGTTTATTCTGTTTTCCCTGGTGTTTGGTTTCATTACGATTAAAAATCTTGGTTAAAAAGCACTTAACAGAATTCCGGAAATTTACTATAGAGTACTTAAAAATGAGCGATTTGTATAATTATCATTTGGAAATATCTTCATATATCCTTGATGGTTTGGTTTAACTTTTGATTATGCTATATAGATATTATTTCCTGTTCTGTTTAGTTTCCCGATTCATTTCATTCACAGTTTCAAATGGTTCTGGTTAAAGAGCACCCATGAAATTAAATGACTCCATGCTAAGACGTGATAAAGCGCAGGGTTGTTTTAATTTGGAGTAATTTTTGTCATATATCAAGCGCATTGTATTAACTAGGTTTAAATTCATAGCTTGAAAATTATCACATTCTCAGTCTGATTTTAACTACTTAAGTGAACAACAAAGATAAATTGCTTAAACTAGGAAGTCTGCTAACATGATCTAATGTAATATGTCCTGAAGCATGTTAACCGACAAGCCAAATCAAGAAAATTTACCATAGTTTCAGTTGGCTTTTAAAAAATGTAAATTGAATCAATAGTTATATAAATTAGTTTCAAGTGAATGAAAATGCGGAATAATTTACTTCATTATATTTTTTCTCTTAGTAATAGAATCAACTGATCTGTGGATTGAATACCACTAAACTATTTTCCGTCCATTTATGATTTGTAACTGTATGCAGAAAGCACTTCTGAACTTTGAATAAAACAATGTAATTTTCAACATAAGCATTAAAAAATGTTGAAATAAACAAGACACCACATGATCAACCTGTTTTATCATTTCACAAAGTAATTTTTCAGCAATTATATCGTATACAATAGTTGTACAGAACAACAAATTATGCATAAATACCACATTCTAATTATGGAGAAAAGTCAAACCATTTGGATGTCTGTTTACTTATACAAGCGAAAGCACGTGAAGTTTGTCTGAGACCAATCGTTGTCTATCTTTTCTGAAAATAGACATCTGCTACAACAAATTTATATTTCAGTTGCCCCTAGTATTTCTGGTAATCCCTACTAATACAGAATTTACAAAAAACACTGTGAATAATTTGGGGGAGGAGAGCCATTCAGTTTCTAGTAACTGGAACAATTTCTCTGAAAGAAGACTGAAAGCTAATAAAGAGTGATGGTTGTTGATAGATAGACTGCTTTTTATCATCAATTTTCGAATTTTTGAGATGCTTTTACTCCAAGGACTTCAATATCAATGAACGAGATTGCTTCCTTCTTCGAATACTAACTTCTTTGATAAACCATCCTTATAGCATCAAAATACGTCGCACATTATAATAGGATAGATATGCTGTATTGGGGAAAGAGCTTAAATAAACTGTTTCTAGTACTCAGTTCCAACTTTGTACCCACTTATAATCTACAAAGAACGTGTTTATCTCCAAATCGTGATTACACGATCGATTTCTTGGTTCCCCTATTAAATTAAACCTATGGATTTAAGTGAGTAATAACATTTGAAGTATCTTTAGATGTAGAAAAAGACTTGAAGTTTCTAATGGAAACCTAGAAAAAATCTAATATATTGTGTAATCAATCTATATAGTCTTTAGAACTAAATAAAAAAGAAAACACGATTATAATTTTTGTAAACTTTA
Source organism: Schistosoma spindalis (assembly GCA_946903255.1). Classification (NCBI taxonomy): domain Eukaryota; kingdom Metazoa; phylum Platyhelminthes; class Trematoda; order Strigeidida; family Schistosomatidae; genus Schistosoma; species Schistosoma spindalis. The sequence continues at coordinate 49,816,124 of OX336420.1, forward strand.
TTTAGAACAGCAGGAAACAAAAATAACCAAAACACTACATGGTGTTTGCATGATTTTCTGTTGTATTACCATTTTGTCCAGAAACCTAGACGAATGAATGTAAAAATTATTAGTTGAGTATTCTTGTTCATATTAAGTAAGAAAATAATTAACTCAGAATCTATGGGTATATAGATAAAACTAACTAATGTCACATTTTACCCATTAACTGCTCTAGTTTAAAAAAAAATGGAAACTTAATAGCATAGTACTTGTGTCAGGTTGCAGTAGACTAAAAGAAATAACGAATTAAAAGAAGGCATACAAATGAAAACTGTGATTAAAAAACATCAACTGGATTTTTCTATCATAGTTGTAATTATTGAACCTGATTATTTACTTTGTGGAAATTTCAATAGGCAGGTCAGTATTTCTTAATATGATGGTTAATGAACCTAGTGACGGTCGCAGTGTACTGAACAAGAACACCAATGGGGACGATCGAATGTATTTGAGCACAGAATTACAGAGCATCTCAATAAAATCTGAGAACCATACAGTATATAGTTAATTTGCAAAATATCAATCCATCGTATCAAACTTGACTGTTCCTGTTGCAAACATCAATCTATTGTCTCAGATTTCATTGTTCATGCGTTTTCATACCAATTACGTTCCGTTCCCGTTCTTTCCTCATCGACCTTCTACTGAAACACATTCCATGTCTGACCACCGTCATATACTACTTGTGTGGATATAAGTAACCCACACTACGGCAGCACCTCAAACTAGATTAAGTTGCCTTGGTCAGTCAGTCATCAACATAGATGCAGACAAAGATGCAAATTGATTTAAGTTGCCATAGTAGATTATAACAATAACTAAGATGAACGAAAACATATGGTACAGAGGTGTATGAAGGAATACTGAAATTCATGATCCAGAAGAAGATAAGTTGTGAATGCCTATTCATGTCAAGTCTCTAGTCAATAATCGCGGTTACTGAGTGGACCCCAACCAAATAGACTACATCTAACAACATAGACCAGATCAATAATCCCTGGCTTTATGGACCGATGGTTCGGTTGACTTTAGTTTTCTTTTCTATTACGCTCTCAAACAATGCCTTGCGTAACATGTTCTAATTGCCTGATTCGGTAAAAATTTACAATCTCGCCAACTGATCTGCCATTTTGCCTAATACTAAAAACCTAACCATAACGTCGCTCAATAGGCAGTCCCACACAACGTGACCAAGGCTTGGAAGACAGTTATGATAAAAATTCCGCAGCCTACTTTCGATTCTGATGTTTCATAGCTGTAAAGTGATGAACAGTATACATGCATTTTAGTTGGTAGACAGGCATCTTGCCTACACGAAAAGAGGAAAGAGTTAGCATAAGGCAGTCAAACTTTTTGTGTTCGTGTGCAGATTTAATCAGACACCGACCCGCCAGTGTTGATGAAACTCAAGATAAATGAAGTGATCAACACACAAAACTACCTCATTCTTTACGATTAGTTAAATGGTTAGTGCAGAACAGTCCTGAAATAACGTTTTTAATTTTAGAGAGAGTCATATTCCAAAACAGTTTGCAATGTTGCTCAAGGAGATCAGAAGGCTGCATTTTGTCTATGTCTTTATCAAATAGGACTAGATCGCCTGAGTATTCTAAGTCGATAAGCGAACCTTGTGGTAAAAGGCTAACCTCTGAAAGATTAGATGAATGGCGTTATTTCTAGGAGGACATTACAGAGAAGTTGAATAAAACATTGGACAGTGAGCAACCATGCCAAAAAGCACATGAGGTCAACAATTTAGGTGAAAAATCACCATAAACTTTGACTCAACCAATAGCGTTCGAGTAGAGAGCCTGTACAAGGTTTAAAAACCTTTTTTATACACTTTTCGATAACGAACACTGACATACAACCTCTAGTCCAACAGAGTAAAACGATGCCACAAGGTCAAGGAATACAATTAAGGTTGGGCGTCGGTACGCATGCCTGGGTTCCAAAACCAGGTGAAGAGGGAGCATTTGATTAATACATCCATGTCCAATTATGAAATTAGCCTGATTGTTTCAGGGTTGATCTTTATGAACCCTATTTAAGCGTTAAATGATTAAAGTACGTTAGATCCTACATTAACCAAAATGATTCTTCTGTGATTATCACAACAGAATTATTGTTCTTTCTTGTAAACCGGAGAGATCAGAGATCGAAGTCAGCCAGATGGGATTATGTCCAGCTTTCAAACTTCAGCTAGTATTTCAGCTTAGTTTCTAAAACTGGGCCACCATCTTTATGGATCTTTAGGGTTAATTTATTACGCCTCATCACTCTTCCTCTTATAGTTCTACTTCTATTTTATTTGTTTCTTAACACCCGACCGTAGCTGCTACCTTGACGTGGTGGTCGGGCTTCCTATCGTGATGACCCAACCGAGCTATATTGGCTGGAACACATGTTCCTGCAGGTTCTACCATGCCAGACAGGTCGGTTGGAGAACAGTAAGACTAAATGCATCAACTCAAGGTCTGAGGGCGAAGTCGTACTGCTCACTGTACAGAGGTGTGACAGCAGTAAGGTGTTCCCCTCGGACAACCAGTATGACAGCGATGCTGCCTTCTCACAAGGAAGGAAGGGGTTAGAAAAGGTCGACCCTAAAAATGTCACACCTCACCTCACCCCACGGATATCCGTCTCCGGCGGCAAGGCCCTTTGAAGAACGGAGCTAACACATTAAAAACCTCCCACAAAAAAGCCGTGCGCAACCGGCCTCAAGCAGTTGTCCCTTGGACTCTGCGGTCACGCACCCAGGTCGTTAAGACCAACGCTAATCCGGTTTCCTTTTCAGGTTCCTCAAGAAACACCCTTCCCAAACTAGTGATAAGGAGTGAAGTAGTTGAGCGTGTCGACCGCTTCACTTATCTGGGAAGTCTCATCAGCCCCTGGTGTGTGACGAAATCTCAGCACGGATACAGAAGGCTCGACTAGCTTTTGCCATCTTGAGTCATTTGTGGTGTAGACGAGATATCCGTCTATCAACCAAAGGACGAGATTACTGCGCAGCAGTTCGTTCCGTCCTACTTTATGGCAGTGAAACATGGCCAGTAAGAGCAGAGGATATTCGTAGGTTACTAGTATTCGATCACAGGTGCCTTCGAAACATTGCTCGTATATCCTGGGACCACCGAATAAGTAACTCAGTTGTTAGGAAACGGGTACTAGGTAAGGATGGCAAATCAATTGACGAAGTAGTGAAATTTAATCAGTTGAGATGGCTAGGACATGTGTTGCGCATGCCAGACCACCGTGCAGTGTTTTATGGTGTAGGAGTAGGTTGGAAGAAAGCTAGGGGCGGTCAGACCAAAACATGGCACAAATCCATGAAGTCACTGGCAAGCGGACTGAGTCATGTTGGTAGATGTAGACTACCTGGTTGGGGACCGCGAGATGATAGCATGGCTGAAAATCGTTTGCAATGGCGCAGGTGCATCCACTCTCTGTGTTCTCTCAAACTCTAATCTTCTGAATTCTCCATGTCCTTTATTTTCTTTTTAAATATATTCCACTGGACTATACTCCTTAAACAACATCATCAAACCTTAACGTTCCCTATTACTACTTATACTTTCACTACTCTGCCACTACGGGATTTAAATCGATAACTGAATCTCTGTGCTAATGTGATATGGCAACTCGAACTGATGTACGTACGTACGAAGTTCCACGTTGTTTTTGACTGACTGTTTCTTAACACAAAATCTCACGAGGTATTAAAAATACTCTATACAAAACAAAGATAGGATAGTCATATAATTAGAATATCGAAGTTCATGTTTAAGACCAGAACACAAGATGAGTTTCGATATTGTATTCTAAGAATACCGGTGATTTTATCGTGGGGTACCTTTCGTAAAGACTCACGTTACTGAATAGTATAATTTCTAGGATTTCATTAAAGTAGTCGTGATGTATGACCACCAAGAACTAAATCATAGTAAAAATCACGGCGACATGTCATTAACTGATCATCTCTTTCATTTACTACTTTTGTAAGAATAAGCTTGAATGGACTCTGAATTTCACGCTTTAAGTGTGACACAGAAAATATCAAAGATTTTCAGACCTTAATTTAAATATACGGAATAGCTTAGAATAAACGCTTCGTGTTAGAGCAGAATGCGATATTTAGAAAAAAAGAATAAGTACTGAAAGCGAACATAGGTAGTAAGTTATATCATCAACTAGAAATAGCAGACTAGCTTACAGTTATAACATCCCAGCTATTCTGATTAATTATTGGTTTTGAGCTAAAGAATACCATCGGTAAGGATGATATGCATCTGTACGTTTCGGAATCTTGGTAGAGGAAAATAATAAGTTTATCTTTGTGAAACTGATCAGTGTTTTTCTTAATAACCAGTAAACATTTATTTTAGGATGTTGTAATTTGTTGTACAGATCTAAGCTCTTTACAGTTTTGATAACCAGGCAGAATTTTTCATGGAGAATAGTGATCATCTATAAAGACATGAAGACCTTATCTAATCTATATTTTTTATCGCTTTTTATTTCAGCTAAAACAAAGGAATATTTGAGATTGTTTAAGATAAAAAAATTTGTCATAAAAACATACTGCTGTATCACACGAAGCATCCTGATTAACAAACATGGAAGGATCAAATACACCTTGGGTAATCGCCATTTCAGTTTTAAGTGAGCTTAGTTCACTTAGAAAGTTTTGTGCAACCTCTTGTTGGACACTGGGAGTAAGAGAATCCCAATTGTGAAGGTAAGTCCAAGGTTCTTCAAGAACTTTTTGATATGCTATTGAATTTTGCAAACAAGATAAATCCATGTGAGGAACAACGAATTCGTCATCTAAAAGGTAAGGAAACAGTAGCAATGAGTTTAATCTGTAAGATTTCAGAATAGAATCAACACTCACTAAAAAGGTAGAATGCAAAATGAAATATAAAATTAGCAGTCAAACAATCGGAACATATTAGTGAATCTCAAGACTATCTAACTTTATGTAGTAATGGTAGGCTATTTAAGTCCACAAAACAGTATATGATAAACTGAATTTCTCGTTATTAAAGAAAAGTAAGTTGATGCATACTGATCGCTAATTTACTATAGAACTAAACAATGATAAAACTATTTACATAAAGATACTGAAATAGGACGTACACTAATAACTATTTAACAGAAGTTTAGATTACAGTTCTTACATCCTATTTACGTAGGGAACACAGTATAGACTTCGATGTATATTAGACAAATTTAACGCTGAAAACCTTACTCTACCGGAAAGAACTAGGCTTTTTCCATATTACTTTTGATGATCATTTAGTGGCCTGTTGATCTGACATCAATTTGAATTAATGAACGTGCCATGAGTGTAAATCTTCCGTTTAATTCCATATATTACACTTATGCTAACCCCGTTTGTGCGACGGTGGTAATAAGAAGTTGAATATGGATTAGGTTGAATGAATTTATCTGGGGCAGACATCAAAATAAGAAGCAAGAATGCAAAGAGAAGACAAGCGTACCAACTCGTTTTGATGTGGCGTAACTCACCATTTTTATTCCGACAAAAACAAGCTAAAGACATGTAATAAATGGAGTAAGTGATAGAAGCACACTTAAATGAAAACAGTCAAGGTTATAGGGTGATAGTTAACAATGTCACACTGTGACTCAAGAATAATAAATTAATTGCTCTGTATGAAGGCTAGAATAATCCATGGAGACATCAAATAGTACTGGACTCCACAATCGCACCATTTATGTGAACATCTGTTTGTACAAGCGAAAGGACAAAACGATAACAACAATAATGTAATCTCACATAATTTTATAGTCCTGGTAAGGCCGAGAGTGGGGTAGGTCCGCCCTCCCTCTCGAAATACTCTCACACGGCCACGCGTTTACAGCATCTTCCAGTGAAGTTCTACTCACTGCCTTATCGTGGCGGGGGTGTTGTTTACGAAAGTGAGAAGACGAAGAGCGAATGTCCGGTGCTTTAACCGGATCCCAAACCAATGGTGCACATGGGCTCCAGTATCCTGCGGGAACAAATGGCGTATGAACCAGTTTCTTGGTCACCGGCTTCCATGGGACTGCATCTCCTCACGATGCTCCACTGCCTTGTGGGTTAGACCTTTAGGTCAAAGGCTCGGGGCGTGGCCCCCAAGAAAACCACCTGCTTCGGTCTGGGCACCCGGGCAGTATCTCAGTCCACACACAAAAGCATGATGGACTGTCTACTTATGGAAAATATTCTTCTCGCTCCTATTACCAATCAAATGACTCGCATTATTATTATTATTTACTACGTCATTTATTCACTCTCTTTTATTCCCATTCTGTCTATCCTTAGTTTTCGACTTATACAGCAGCTTCGCCTATGGTGGAAATTCGGCTCTATCTAAACGTTCTCGAGTCACTGCCTGGTTGAAAATTGTATGTTACCACCGAATACGAGTACTGAAGCAGTTTTTCTGAAACCACATGCACCATTGAAACTGGCTACCCTCAACGTTCGCACACTTATGTAGGTCGGACAATAGATAAGGCTGGCTATGTCTTTCGAAAGTCTTAATATCGACGTTTGTTGTCTATCCGAGACCCGTATTCAAGACTCTGGTGAAGTACTACAAATTTGCTCTCCATCTGTTGCTTCAAAAAGCTTGTTTTACCGGCGTTTATCTGGGGACCCTGTGGCATCTTCGCCTGATCTTGCTGGCGTTGGTGTCGCACTAAGCACTAGAGCTGAGGCAGCACTAATCGATTGCATCACCATTAACTGTCGGTTATGTGCTGTTAGATTAGAAAGTTCCATCAAAGTGAGGAGAAATCGGCGTGAGAAACGATGTCTTTTCGTCATCTCCGCCTATGCCCCGACAGATTGCAGCCCGGATGCAATCAAGGATGAATTCTACCACCAGTTATCTGTTCTTCTCCAGAAAGTGCGTTCGACAGATATTGTAGTACTAGCCGGAGACTTGAATGCTCAGGTCTGGCGTCTAGGCACAGAACGGATTCGTTTAGGTGGCCGATGGGGACTTGTTGGTCGTAGGACAGATAATGGGGACCGTCCACTGCAGCTGTGCACGGACCACAACCTGTTTCTGGCTAACACTAACTTCCGGCACAGTCATCGCCGATGTGCCACCTGGCGTCCTCCCTCTGTATCTCAAGCCTGGACTCAGGTTGATCACATCGCGATCAACTACCGCCGACGTGGTTGTGTACAAGACTGCCGCTCCTTTTGGAGTACCTATCTGGACTCTGATCATGCCCTGGTCTGCGCCAATATTACCTTACTTTTCAGTGGCCAACGAAGTGACCGCCACCAAAGGATTGATGTTAGCAAGCTGGTTGCAACTTCTGTTGCTGGTAAGTATCGAACCGAGCTAGCTTCTAGGCTAGCTACCATTCCACCGAAAAGTATAGATGAGCATTGCTTGCAATTGCATGACGCCATGAAAATGGCGAGTAAAGTTAGTTGTGGGTTCACTGGGTTTCTTCTGGTTCCTTACAACTCATTGAAGCTTGTCGGTCTACCCCGGGTGACCGTGAGTTTGACCACAAACGAAGGATGTTACGTACTGAAATCGGGCAAAGTTTGTGTAAGAACTGAGAAGCGTGGTGGTCAGAGCGTGCTAATGAGTCGGAAGCAGCAGCTGCATCCGACTATTGCTGGAAGCTCTTCCAACTCATCCAAGCCACTGGCAGCAAGAAGTCTGGTGTGAGCGAAACAATCTGCGAGGATGACGGAACGCCAATCACTAACATCCATCGACGTCTTGGACGATGGGCAGAATTTTTCGAAGGGCAGTTCAACTGGCCTACTGCTCCGGCAACATCGGCCAGACTGTCCTGCCCTCCATGGCCGGTGACGACTGATCCACCAAATGAGGCGGAAGTCCACAAGGAACTCCAACTCTTGAAACGCTACAAATCACCGGGCCCAGACGACTTACCTCCGGTTCTTTTTAAAGATGGTGGTGACTTTCTGACTATGGGACTGACGACGTTGTTTACGAAGGTTCGGGAACTAGAAAGTGTACCAACGTCATGGAATGAGTCGATAGTTGTCCCTATCTTCAAAAAGGGTTCACGTCGTTCCTGTATCAACTATCGGGGGATAAGTCTACTTCCGATTGCGTCCAAGCTATTGGCTTCCGTTATACTTCGTAGGTTGTTCAAAACTCCAGAAGGATTGACTCACGAGGAGCAGGCTGGGTTTCGTTCTGGTCGAGGATGTATTGATCACATCTTCACCCTCCGCCAAATGTTAGAACACCGCTATACTTATCAAAGGCTAACAATCGTAGTGTTTCTTGACATCACGGCTGCCTTCGATCCGTTGGATAGGACTGTTTTCTGGGATTGTCTATTGAAGAAGGGTGTGCCTGAGAAGTTTATTAACATCCTAAAAGCCCTATACACAAACACCTCAGGCAGAGTGAGGGCATACAACCACCTTTTTCCATTATTCCATTCGAGCAGTGGGGTTAGGCAGAGTTGCCCAATCTCACCATTCCTCTTCAACTTTGCCATCGATGACATTCTGGAAACAGCTCTGATGGATGTAAGTAGTGGCGGTGTAGATCTGTTGCCTGGAGAAAGACTTCTCGACCTTGAGTATGTGGATGATATTGCCCTACTGTGCGATAATGCCCAAGCCACGCAATCCGCACTTAATCAATTGGCAATCAGTGTCCGTAGGTACGGTATGTGCTTTGCACCTTCGAAGTGCAAAGTACTTCTACAAGACTGGCAGGATTCTAATCCTGTACTCACTCTGGATGGTGAGCAGATAGTAGTCGAGAAGTTCGTGTATCTGGGTAGCTGCATAAGTGCTGGTGGTGACGTGAGTGATGAGATCAATGCACGTATAGTGAAAGACAGAGCGGCTTATGCCAATCTGGGCCATCTTTGGCGCCTTCGTGATGGTAGTCTGGCGTCAGTGAGAGCAGTTCTCCTCTATGCTTGTGAAACCTGGCCTCTACGAGTCGAGGATGTTAGACGACTCTCTGTGTTCGATCGTCGTTGTCTCCGTAGGATTGCTGACATCCAGTGGCAACACTATATTAGTAATGCAGAGGTTCGGCATCGTGTGTTTGGGCACATAGAAGACAATCCAATTGGTGTCACCATCTTGAAACACCGACTTCGGTGGCTTGGACATGTTGTACGAATGTCGTCCCAGAGAATTCCATGTCGTGCATTATTTGCCAACTCTGGGACTGGTTGGAAAAAGCGGAGAGGTGGTCAGTGTATGACATGGTGTCGTGGTATAAAAGAAAGCTGCAAAGGGTTGGCTTGTGTTGGACCTTCACGACTCCCTGGTTGGAGTCCGAGAGATGGTGTAACACAGTGGCCAGAAACGGTATCCAATATGGCTCAGAATAGAAGCCAGTGGCGATCCTGCTGTAACCTTCTTTTACTTTCTTCGTTAAAAGCGGTTGCTTCTTCCCTAACTGAAAGATTTCTTTTGATTGTACCTTTTCGTTTCCCCCATTATTACTACTATTACACTACCTTACACTAATCTGTTAGTTATTGTTCTTTTTTACGCCACTTACCCTCCTTTCTTTTTTCCCCTTCTCTTTAAATTCTCATTGTTTTGTGTTGCGCATATATATTTGGTGCCCCCTTGTACCAATATTTATGTGTTCAAATGATAATAATAATAATACAGAGCAGAATTAACATAATCTCGTACATGGTTCACCGTGAACGGTTAAACGGCCTAATGAACAGTGGCCTAGGGTTTTCAAACAGTCTACACGTCAAAAATTCTTAACAGAAACATTTTTAACAAAACTTGGTCCACAATCAGCTATTATAATGTTGTTTACGATGCGATTTATCTTGGTGGGGTTTCGTTTTCTGAGTCAGTTGATTTAGTCGTGAAGCTTTCATCTTCCCTCTGGAAAACGCCACTGCGATAAACTTTGAGTGTTAGTTGTGATGGGTTCCTGATATTTCTTAACAAATATAAAGAGTGGCTATTACATCTGCAAGTCTTCTTGCAAGTGCACTAGAGTCGGTAAACAAACCTTAGTACGGAGAGCAGATAATAATAGTACCTGGAGATCCATGCTAAGGACTGTTTTTAGAATGTCGCCGATATCGAAGTTGAAGGATGGTAAGTATGGGCTACCCTGCTAGATCAAAGGGTGACTGTATACTCTTTCCATGCATAAAGTACGTGTACAGAACCTTTAAGATGTTAACAAATTTCTCAGCCCCTACGTTATTTAGCAGACAATCCCAAGGTGCAGAGTTGCTCAACAAATTGAAAGCATTTTGATATCAAGAAACACGTCTATACCAAGTGTGGCAGTGCTCTAACATTTTTCAGAGGGCGACGATGTGGCCAATGAGTCAAAGAGCTGATCGAAGTCCACCTGCTTCCTGAGGATCAGTCTTCTATGGATTTTGTAATCTTCGAGGTATAATCAAAGTCAATATCTCGGATGCAATCAAAAGTAATTATTGCTTAGATCACACTAACGATGAATATCCGTCGGTTACTATACAAAAATGAATTCTAATTTGGACGTCATTATAGTAAGGTTATTTGTAATCAATCAAAGTTTATTTTCCGAAACTTCCATATCGAATCAGCTTCATTACAGAACGATAAGTGTTCCCTCATCGAGATATAGCAGTACATACGTGATGTTAAGACATTCTAGATCTTTAATTTTCGATACAAACATCATCGCAACAGTCAACACAGCCATAAACGTAAACATTATCTTTTACAGTAAACTGCTAAGTGGTAACCAATATAATACCGGAGGTTCAAAAATCAGGTGAAATTATAAAAACTAATGAGCATTTTTAAATACACAACGTATTTGATAGACTATTTCAAGGAGTCGATACTTAACAGTTCCAAAATAACAAAACTCCTTCATTATAAAGCAAAAACACGAGTTGTGAATACCTGTGTTTGAGAGAGTTTGGTTAACAACTCGATTATTTTGAGTGTGTTAGTGTATGCGGTTTAAGAGTATAAACTTACCAACGATGAATTCACTAATAAATGTACAAATTATTAGTCTTAAGTGACTTTCAGTAGTACGCCAAAATATACTACGAAATCAATAGAGATGCATAGCGACTTATCGAAAATTTTTACGTCATATTTTTGACCAGTAATTATGGTTTAGCAATAAAGACAAGTATAAGTTACGCGACACACTGTGCGTTGATTATCTTTAGTATTAATACGTACCTATGGATAACCTGGATGAAGTTCACCAAATAACCATAGAAGCTTGGCTCCACTGGGATGCTACCTTTGATGAAGGTTTGTGGACCTGCAAAAGTTCCTCTTCATGCCATAGGTAGTAAGTACGCGGACTCAATAAAACCAAGAAAACGGAACCGCATGTCACGCTTAACGAAGAACTTAGAGATATTTATATTTTACATATTATCAACATTGTGAGGAAGATGACGAGAAATTTCAGAGTTCGGAAATTCAGTAGAAAGTTATGGGGAATAACATAAAACAGGTTTTCTCATTCTTTACAGAATTCACACAGAAGGCAAAAAAATTCCTGAGAATGTCTACCAGATTAGTCGCTCAGAGTTTCCAGTACCAGCGTTAAACCAACCCATGATTGTCTTTGGTGTTGAACACTGACTGCAGATACACAAGTGTTTGTTAACAAGCAAACTACTAAGCAGTTCGAGCACTTATTAATTTCACTATGCTAAGAGAAAAATTTATTGTTATAGGACAAACTGAACGCTAAATTTTTCTTGCATACGAATCGAACGGAGAAAATGAACCTAATTAGACATGGTAATGAATGTTAACAACAATTTGCACTAAGTTATGCACACTTCAAACAAGGAAATCCAGTCCCTCGACATTGTTATAGATCATTGCAAAAATACGATACGATTGTTAAACGAACTATTCGATAACACTGTATTTAGCGTAAGACACCAAAAAGAAATAGATAAGGATAGTTTTTTGAATTATTGTAGGTAATAACGTAACAGAAATTCCTGGCGAGACTATAACTTATGGACGAGCTAATCAAATTTGTGATAGATCTTGAAATTTGGCAAGAAATTCAATCATTCATTCGACTAAACATAATTTTGGAATCATAGTTGGTGTAAGTTCGTGATGAAAACATCAAATCTAATTCCCAGTCATTGCGTTCCTAATTCCTTACATAAAATCGTCATTTAATCCTAATAGGTATGCAGAAATTCCATGGTCATTTCAGAGTTGCCCGAACGTATCACCAAATTTCTGTTGGATTTCGAAAAAGATGCACATTTCTTCATAGATGTTCGGAATAAAAATTCAACGAATTATTTATGGAAATTTACTGGACTAGTTTAAATCTTGTAGTCTGGGTTGTCTTTATTTCGAAGTTACCGATGGGTCTATCAATTTATCCGAAAAAACAACACTTTCAGAATAGTCATGTGGCACCAAATGAAATATCTTAATTTCGCAAGCAAAGAAGAAGAACAAGCATTGTAATAAATACCTTGAGAAACCATGCTATAATGTAACGTTAGGTCTTAAAAATTGTGCTGGTAATGATGTTCAATCTTGTGGCGAACCTCGCCCAATAAATTCAACATTCCTTAAACAATAATGTCGTTTTCAGTGAAGTAAAAAATTCATTTTTATCGTCTTCGAATTTCTCTTGCTGTTCTTAGCATCCACGGTCTACAAGAATCCTACTGTTTGTGTGATTGTAAATATAAATATATTTTATATGTAATTTTTGTTATCATGAGCATTTTTCACAGTTGCGCACAACATGTACAATTGCTTTTGTTGTATTTAGTGCCGTTGTTCAACCTTGTCATCAGTTTCCCGTTACCTCTCTGTTCTCTGTTAGCTTGAAACTGATTTTCACTGTTAAAAGCTCTGGTACATGTATACTTCTAGTTCTTATTTATCCACTGCTGTCATAACGAACATCTAATATATCTACAATCCATGTTAACAAATTGCATTGATATTTCAATCACGTATTTATTCTGGAGACCTATTATCTTTGATTATATTTATAATACATAGAATTCTTGATTATTTCTTTTAACTAAAGATTACCAGATCAAAACTCAAAACTTTCTATGCATTTTGTTTGTCGGTTTTTACAGTTGCATGTATTATCAACTATTTTTATACTTTTTGCAATAACTTTCATTATTTTTGACACTTCGTCCAACGCAATATCTTGACAGTTTATAATTTCATTTTGGGAAGATAAGTAAGAATGCTTCAGTTGGTTGCATATATTGCCCACAAAAGAAGATTTACATAAATTCTGGGTCAATGAGTTCAACTATAAAATGGTGGATTGCAATGCATTGTAGATAATCTGTGACTTTATATACAAGGTCTGCGCCCCTATGGATAATGGTCTGGACTGGAAAATTGAAGAAAGGGTTTCAGGTTATAAATTGGTCGGTTTTAGGTAACAGATATCTCTATAGATACTCAATATGGTGTCAACATTTTTAGCAGCTAGTGGTTAAGCAAATAAATTAGTTTTAAATATACAATGGGTACAACCTCCAGATCACGTTAATTTTGTGAAAAAGGTACTGAATCCTACTTACAACACATTTACTAGTGGATTGGAATGCACTTCATCTAAGAAAGAATATAAGGGCGTTTTTTTATCATACACCCATTGCTCGACCATTCTGCTAGTAGCTTCGGAACTCTTAGGATAATATACATGTTAATAGATCACCGGGATATAAAAGAACCAATGATATTAGAAAACCGAAAATATCATTTAATCATAAGAGAAAAACACAGGTTGCAATGTGTTTCTAGTTTGATGAAAACATTGTAATGCCAAGCCAAATTATCTCACAGGCACACCGTACCTCTGAGTTGAAATACTGATCACTGCAAGCTGAATCATCTACAGAACTCTATATACATAACATGTAAGGACTGAATAATTCACCTACTGATGCTGGTTGATGTGACTATCTGTCAGTTTCCATACCTTGTTTTTTTCTAACCCGTGATGATGAGTATTTCAAATTCTGCTAAGAAAATTCTGCCTGTGCTCTGTGGGTATAGTTGGACAAGGGCAGTCTGTCAGTTAAGTCAGAATGAATGAGGCTATAAGGGATTTAATGTAATGACTCTACGAAAAGTTATTTGAGTCGGACAGTTATAACATTACTGTTTAACTCTTGTAAGCCAGGACGTTTAGTCGAACTGTATAAGAAAGCTTTATAAACCATTTATTACCAAACACCTAAACCTTTTTTCTGGTGCACAACATTAACCGCCACTTTTGAGCTTATCACTAATCTGTACTACTTGCTCGGGTGCAACACAACAGTCACCCATCCACAAAGGTGGATTTCTCTCGATTTGGATTCCTAAATTTGATAGTACTTTTATCACTGAACCTTTATGGTTTTTACGACTAATATCTGTATTCTTAAACGCTATTGTTTGACCATCCCTAGTGTACAAGAATGACGTTTCCTGCTTATAAGAAATGTGTTTATGGTGAAAAACTCGATCGCCTTCTCTTGAATGGCTTTGTGATTTGACCTAATCCATTTCTTGAGATACAGAGTGTCGAGTTCAGTGTGATTGGAAATTTGTACATTTTTATCATTTGATCTTATGAGTTCTGAACAACTAATGTTTCAAAGTGATTTAGTCCCTTGTTTTTAACAGGTCAGCTGTGATTTGGTTCACTGATGTTTGCTTAACACTTCATTATAAGGTTCAATAGTTATACAGGACGATCAGGGATTTTAAGAATTTTACACATAACAGTTACCTTGAAATGTTGAAGCCAGCATTAAGCCTTGCCATACCTTTGGGTATACGTGGTTGATTGAGGGAAAGTAACAGAATCATGTTAAGGACACGGATTTTCATTCAATGTTTCAGAAGTCGGTAGCAGTTGTGATTCCAGAAAATCTAAATGTAAACTTGGACAATGGTAACGAGTTATTTAATCACTTGACAGCAGTAATATACGACGAAAATGTCTGTTAACTTAAAGGAGGGGTTCGTGAAAATATTATCGTTTTCTTTCGGACTACGTCACATGTCAAACACCAAGAGTCATCAACGAAACTATGGCACAATATTCCAAGGAACTTAAAATTAACTAATAAGAGACTTAATACTTATATTGATACTGAAGATGCCACAGATATTAGGAGTTTGATAACGCTTTGACCACTAACACCTAATATGAATCATACCCACCAAGTGAAATCAAAAGACAGAAGCAAGGAGGTTCGAAGATATATTTGATAGGCTATCAATATATTGAGGATCGTCTGATCTAATCTGGCTAGCGATTGCAGTAGATGCTGAGCACGGCGTTCTCACATGTGATCTGGTGCAGATGCATGATCGAGCGCCTTCAGCTAGATTAGTCCATCAAAACTAATGTGGTTAGCATCCAATGTCGAAAACTTACAGAGCTATTTATTTTGGGGATTTATTTACCGCTACAGATCACTCTCCCGTAGTGGAGTAGCGATGACCCTAAGACGTGGCCAACCAGAAGTTCAAACCGAACGAGTTTGTCATTGGTAAACACTCTTCCGATAGCTTACTATGTTTGGCAGCGTTTGATCGTCTTTCCTTACTATAAGGGACCATGTAGTACAATACAGTCATAAAGAAACAAGGTATAATGAAAATTTCGTTCCATCGTAAACTTCGTCGTTTGTTTTCGTCTTTTCCAGCCGTCCTGGAAAAGGAAAGGTATATGTAATTGCATGTCGAAATACACTCGTACGCGCGCGAAAACACAAAGCGAGCGAAAATAATGGAAAATAAACTCATGCTCACGTAATAGCGTAAAAAGAAGGATTTTTATAATGTGGTTATTCTGTTTTTTTAAATAAAAATAAAAGCATATAAGCATATTAAATCTGGGTTTTTTAATTATATATGGTACAAAGGAAAATCGGGACGACATAAAGTGTAAACTTGTATCTTACGTGCAGTAATCGTTCAAATGTTCTGAAAATTTTACTCTTCTTCCAGAACGCGTTTTTTAAAGTTTATTTTGTGATACTGCCGAAGTTTCACCGTGCGTGTTGGCTATCGAATGAGGTATTATAAGTGTAGAAGCTGTGTCGTTAGATTAAACCGAACGATTCCCTTCGCCTATATAGTACTTGGGTTTGCGATGAACAACTTTTAAAGGTCCTTCGTATGCTTGTTCGAGAGGTCGTCGATGTAAGTTTATTTATTTTGAGGATTTACTTACCGCTGCAAAGCTAATAATATGATTTGAGTAAATGCATACATGGGGGGAGGGTGAATTATCGAGTGGTATTTAATCAACCAACATTTTAGTTAGAGTCTGTCATATCATCTTGTGATCACAACGGTACAAAGAATTATGCGAATTGTTATTGTTCAAATAACATTGTCAGTCAAGTAGGTTAATAAAAGAGCTTAACCAAAACCAACTATAATCTAAATTGGCTGTAGGTTAGTTGCTACAAGTCCATATACTGCTAATAATTACAGTCGACA